>OY282505.1:18381629-19653772 GCA_958295605.1 Ajuga chamaepitys
TTACTCCAGTGACAAAGTCGACGTCCTTGCTAGTGTGCCAGGAGTTGTAGCGAATGATAGACAAAATGTTGAGAAGAGATGCATGTGGGGGGGTGACAAACGTTGATTCCGATGACGTTGTTGGTCAGGGAAAGAGATATTTGTTGAAGTTGGTAACAATAAAGATGTTGGAAACAAAAAGAATAAAAGAAAATGGAAGGTTCATGATGATGCTGGGGATTGGTAGGGTTACATGGCTGATGATGCAATTAATGAAGTAGGTGACAAAACTGATAACAAAGATGGAGAACTCGAGTTCGTTGACCCTGATTTCGTAGAATATGATGAAGAGGAAAATGAGGATGATGATGTATTATTTGAGCAGAATGTCGATGTTGATCCTAACACAAAACTAAAAAGGAGAATCTTTAAAGTTTAGATTTCTCCACAATCTCATAGGGAATAAGTGAGTGTGTGTAAAATAAATGTTTCAACTTCGTTGATCAAAGCTGCTCTACGTTCACTTGTGTATCTTCTTGTTTTTCTCTTCGGTTTTTTCGACGCCTCATCAAGATCATTCCTTCTCCTTTCACAGATGTTGGGTTACAGTTCCCTGAGAGAGAGAGAGAGAGAGAGAGAGCGTCTTTCGTTGGAAGATTGTTAGTTGAATCTGTTAAAGATAGAGATGATTAATTTGGATAAGGATTTGTCCAATATTAACCACCATCTTTGAACAAATATAAAATACTGAATAAAGAAAACACGCACGCACACACACACACATATACATAGATCCAGTGAGGTGAAAATAAACGAAGGTAAACCAGTTTATACTTCACAAGGTATTGTAATACCTTGTAAAACACTGGTTTTAACACGCACCTAGACAAATTTTATTATTTCAAACTTAACCAACGGTTCAGATATAAAAATTAAGTAATTCAACGGCCAAAAATAACAATTATATCGATATCACTATGGTACAAAAGTAAATCTCTAAATGTTTTCCTTATAATCTTGCTAAATTTTATATAAAGATAGGCGTTGCCTCATATGCGACCCTTTTCTCTTTATTCTCACCCTTTTTTTACTCTCTCCTTTTATTCTATTGTTTTCCTTCTCACCTTCTTTTTACCCATTATTTTTAAAACTATTTTTGTTTCAGGAATTTAAAGCAGAACAATTCAAACCAATTGATTAGAAAGGCTTAAAATCTGATAATTCCAATTGAATCGAGTTTGGAGAATGCTGATTAAACAAGTTTCAACCTTTTCTTTTTCTCCTATATTTTTATATGGTCTCATGTGTACTTGATGCACATAAGACTTAGTGCACCTCCCTAAAATTAACCCGCTTGGTGAATAAGGAAAACAGTCAAAATAAGGGAAAATGTCAAAATTTACGTGCTCTCTCCTCCTTCAAAATTCACGCCAGTCAAAAGAGTTTTTACCACAATATAGTTTGTTCAGCCTAATAGTATAATTTACTACGTCTAACAATATAATATTATTACTAAAGTTTATTTCAACAATTTACAGTATAACTTAGTAGATACAATATAGTTTGTTCAGCCTAATAATATAGTTTACTACGCCTAATAGTATAATATTATAACTAGAGTTACAATATATTTTGATTTTTGTGAATAAATAGTTCTATTATATACTGTAAACTATTGTACATTTATTTTTCCAGCTAACAGTATATATATTGTTCCCTTATAGTATATCTTAGCTTGCTTAAAAGTATAAGTTCATTAGTAATACACTGTTTACAATTTTACAGTACTATATCTATTTATTCTTTGTATATTACTCTATAATTATTTTTTCAGGTTACAGTATATTTACTGTGTGCTTATAGTATGTTGTCTAATAGTATATGTTTATTAGTTACAGTATAATTTTTTTTTTTGGTCAATAAATAGTTCTACTGTAAATTGGAAACTACTGTACATTTATTTTTTCAGCTTATAGTATAAATATTTTTCCCTTATAATATATAATAAAAAACTCATGAGCAACAAAAGTCTTGATTGCTTCCTTTGTTTTGTTCGGCGATGTACTAATAACAATCTCCTAACTCTCTAAGGCCTTAGCAATCCCTTTTACATGTCTTTATTGCAACAAAACAAAATTTATTCTAGAAAAACTCTTAAGTTAACTATCTAGAGCAGAAAAATTAGGGAAAATTGTTATATTGTCTTAATTAGATGAACTTGTACTGATTGAAGTCGGAATTAATGGCGGATGCCATTTAAATGCTATATGTATATAATGACTTAAGCCGTAAATATGATCCACTCCCTAATATCATAGCTCAAAATTTTTATCAATTTTGGGTTCAAAAGCAATTTTTGGTAACCTAAAGAGAAAATAAGGGTGAGACCGGAGGTATGGTGGCCTGTTTCAAGGTTGATTTGGTTGATTCAGTGGGGCTTGGGGTCGACGGAAGGACCCATTTTCAGTTTTTGTAGTTTTTTTCTTCTTTGGTTTCTTTTTGCTCTTGATGTTTTTTTAAGATTAGTTAGGTACCTTTGATGATTTTCTCTGATTAGATCAATTCAAGAACAAAATAGACAGTGTTTCGCGATAGGTTGCTTCGCATCAGTTCCGCCAGATAGGTTTTTCTATTGTATCATGGTCCTTGTCTTTGATCTTGACTGAAGTTGTTCCCGTGTGTGGGAATATTTTGTCTCCCCTCTTGGAGTGTCAATTCGCCTATTTTGGAGGATTTTGGACCCCAACACCCTTTCGAGATTGTCGTCTGGGGTCCCTGGTTCTATTTGGATTACTTTAGTAGTTTGAATCGACCATTTTGAGCAGTTGGTCAATGAATGAAGTCTATTGTTTGAAAAAAAAAAAGATGATGAAAATTTGAGCCTACGAAGACGAGGCGAGCGTTTCAACATCTCTTCTCTCTCAAGCCCTCGAAAAATGATGCGGGAAAGGAATTCAATTTTGTTTGTTCGGAAGCTGTCGTCCGTACAATCTGCAACGTATACTACTTTAAGCCCCACGTGAATGCATCTCAACTTGTTCGTCTCCTCAAATAATATGGAGAGAAACGGAAGATGTTATTGGGGCAGGTGGTGGTGGTGCGGTGTAGAAAGACGGGTGTTTGAGGTGGAGAAGCAGATCGGAAGAATGGGCAAAGGTAAATTTGATCGGGTAAATTTTGGCCAAGTGCACCTTAAAACTTGTGTGCTCTTGCTGCACACAAGTTTTTGCTATTTTTATTTAGAGAGTCTAGATTTGATATTTATACGCAGTCATTTCTTCAAAATTAATTAAATATACCTATACTTTGGATATAAAATCTCCTAAATTAATAACATACTATCTCCATTTTTTTTAGTTGTCATTCTAGCTTATTTGTTTTATTTATAAATATTTGTCATTATAGTTTTTTTACCATTTTTTTTTACAATACTAACCCTATAATTATGGAAAGTGTTACCAATATATAGAAATGATTAAAAAAATCAAGGGATTTAAGGAAATTAGTTGAGGGTTGATTTGTCAAATCCTTAAATCTCTTAATTTTCTTATCTAAAATTAGAATGAACGAAGATAATATTAAATTGTTACTTTTATGAAATGTAAATATTAGTAATAGTAAATAAAATTAATTTTATTATACTATCTGTGAGCTAACTCTCAACCGAGATACTTAAATGATCGCAAGTCCAGTTTAAGACTAGTCATGAAACATTAATTCTTACAATGATGGTGTATTAAGTAAAGTTTGGAAGAAAAGCATTGGAATAACAAAGTCACATCAAAATAGTTCCCGAATTATAGAAATAATCCCTTATATTCTTATGAAGAATATATTAAATGATTCTTTTTTTATATATACTCCTACTAAATAGTTGATTAATCTAGAATTTGTATCTGATATCCTTAAATCACCAACATTTAGATGAATATTTTATTGGAGTAAACATAGGTGTGATAGAAAAGAAAAGAACATGCACAAGTGAAGCAACATCCATCCATTACTTTTCCTTTTCCTTTAGTATCATAGTAATGTTGAATTCCAAAAGCAGCCACAGGGTGATACTTATATCCAATCCCAAAGCAAGGGTTCCAGAAAATACATTTCTATTAAATGCTAAGCAGAAGATACATATGTACAAAATAAACAAGAAGCTAATTTAGATATTCCATCATTTTGCTTGCTTAGGTAGAGGGCATTTGTTTTCCTCAAACCCAAATCCCATCTGCTCACTTCACTTCCATTCAAAACTTGCCTTTTCCACCTCCTCTGTAACAACAAATGTGATGTAAAGGGTAAGTAAGTAATTATACTCGAGGCTTAAATAAATAGATTAACAAAATCCACCATTGGATTCTGAACACACTACCATCCACCCAGAAAGGCCAAAATAGTGGCCACACCAGACTACACTTCCCAAAATCCTAAAGACAAGACTCGATTAGATATCTCATCTAACAAACACTAGACCATCAACTTGCCTAAATATCAACCACTACCTCCCGACCTAACTCAACTCAATTGGGTTTAGTAAAATATGCTTGAATCTAATGAACAGGCGAACAGTCTTCACTTACCATAAACCAAAATATCAGTCCTTCAAAATAACCGAATCTGCAATTTCCATCAGCGGATTCAAGCAATCGGGGGAGAATTTCCTTGCAAACATATGCGAATAGCTCGAATTGGATTCCCTGAGCCTGTAAATGAGCTCCGCTGACACTTCAGGAGGGTGGTAAGTGTGTGGATGTCCATTAACACTATCGGTCCAATCAACACTCGTCAAGGTATAATGACTGCAACTATTTGGATCTCGCATCGACAACATTGTAGGGAAATAGTGCTCCTCTGGATAGCAACATTCTACATTCAGACATGGCAGTTTAAACTTCCGCCATAGCTTCCTATCCTTGATCACCATTAATGCGTGCTTTCGTGTAAGCACGAAAAACTGTGAGCCGACTCGGAACTCATCGAAATGGACTTCGGGAAGCATCACATTCTTCCCCCTGGCATTGTATCGATCCCGTAGAGTGGGTTCGTTGTCTAGAATCTCGATGTAGCTGGTGAACTCCAAATTTTTAGACAATCTGGTTAGATCGAAAAGGAAGTTGTAGAGATAATTGAAGGAGTGGAGGGGGATGCAGTGCTGGGAAATTAGGGCGAAGTAGGCGTTGGAGGGGTCGTCGAGCATGGCGGTGGCGAGGAGGCGGCGTGCGGCGGAGATGAGAGTGGGGGAAGATCTCTGAGTTCTCTTGGTGGAAGGGATGATTTTGTGTTTGAAAACGCCCAAGAGAGGGGTGATATTGATGAAAGGGTCGGCGTGGATGTAGATATTGTAGTGTTTGGGGGAGACACCGGAGAAGAAGCGTTCCCATAAGGGGGCGAAATGGAGGGGGGAGTTGGTGAGGAAGAGGAAGGCGATTTTGGGGCGGCGGAGGGAGGAGGAGAGGTGAGATTTGGCGGCTGGGAGGCGGCGGGAGAAATTGGCGGAGTCCATGGCGATGGCTTTGTGGAAGAGGGAGAGGTCGTCGAGCTCATCGGGGAGGGAGATTGAGATTTGGCGAGGGGCTAAAAAGAAGTAGAAAATGGGAAGAGAGAGGAGAGTGAGAGTGGGGATGAAGGCGGAGGAGAGTATCGCCATGGCAGAGGGTTTTAGTGGAGAGTCATGGCGGCGGTGGTTAGGGTTGGGGGTGGTGGAGATTTGGATTGTTGGTGTTGCAGTGGGGGTGGGGTGAGTGAGTGAGTGAAGAAAACGAGTGGGAAAAAGGGAATTTTACAGTAGCACATAAGATCAGATATGATGGGAATACGAAGGTGGAGTTAACGGCGTTACCCACCCGTTTCTTTCGCTCCCTTCCTTCCGTTTTTATTTTTATTTTTTATCCTTAAAAAAATACAAAACAAACTAATAGACTACGTTCAATACTTACAACCTTCATGGACGTATTTTTTCAGATTATGAGCTCGTTAGCTCATCATCCTTGTACATAATTTTTAAAATTTAAACAAACTCCAACCTCTAACGTTGTTGCCAGAACTACACGATCTACATCTCAGTATACAAAAATCATGCATAAAAAGTGGACAATATAGCCCACTTTTGCATGAAATTATTTATTCAAACTCTTTTATCAAGACAAATTCTTTCCGATGAAATTGGCTCCCTTAACCAGTACAAACTTCACCAAAATCACCAAGTGGGTTATTCTCCCGATAGCATTAGGGGTTTGTCTCCTGCCTGCCCCCGTAGTCCTCCAAAAATTCTACCCCCTTCACATACTCATCATCATAAAGGTGTTCTCTAGGGGTTCTCTTAACCATATTACGTCTGTCACGAAAGTCATCCTAGAGATATCGTATATACATAATATAGACTCTCAATGTAGCAATGGTGACCAACCCCTTTAAGTTTTTAGTTTCTAAAATTATGCTATTTTTTACTTCTTTCACGTACACATACAAATTCTTGCAGATGCTTATGCTCATCAGTTCACTTTTAATAAGGGAATAACACACTTTATATAGAGATGTACATCTACACGTATTATAATAAGTTATTACAAATAATAAGCCCAAATATTATGTTCAAACATTGTAATTGCAGATGAATTTCTATTTACCTTGAACTCCATGCATGCCACGGGGTCCTAAATCACCTTTTGAGTTTAATATTGCTCTACTCAAAATAAATTAAAATTCACCACCTTAATTATGAACTGAAACCTTATAATAAGACATTCACTGATCTTGTGATTGATAGTAATAGTATTTGTGACTCCTTATCTTATATTATAAGTATTTATATATGTATCCAAATGAGAATGGTAGATATAATTCAGTCACTAGACTAGTTGAAGTTGGGTTACCTAATTTGAAAGTTAAAATCTAAATGTCTTTACTATAATTTCCTTTTTATTTAAAGTACCACCTATTTTTATATTATTATTTATTTGTTGAATCTTGAATTCTTGAAATTAAATATCCTAAAGGCTAAAGCTAACACTGTTACTTATCATCACTAAATATTTAAACAATTCATAAACACATCTTGATCTAAATAAATGTTAAGACGTCTAAGGTGCAAGATAATCAGGCTTATTACTTCCCCCGTTTCATAAAGAATGTCATTCTAACTATTTTCAGAAAAATTAAGGATTAGTATTTAATTGGTATGTTTTGTGAAATAAGGAAATAATCAACTAAATTAAGTAGGTTGTTTAAGATAATATTTGAAGGATTGTAGTTTTCTTGGTAAAGTGAAATTTTCAGAGTGTCTAAAATGACATTATTTATGAAACGGAGGGAGTATTATTCTTACATAACATGCACGAATTTGATTCTTCACTCATCCTAGCTATATATTAAGGATCCAAGTTCCCTTAGAATATTAATCATACAAATGAGATTTTGAATTCAACATATTATGAAAAGGAAAGCACTATACTTTACAAAGTCAAAATCATTTTAGAGCTTCAGAAATGGAGAAGAATGAGCTTTATCAACCGGAATTAGTATTTAATTAACCATTTTCATCTACCAAGGTTGCCTAAATCTTTAAATTCATCAACTTCTAATAACCTCACTAAACTTTCAAAAACTTAAACTTGGAGTTATAACATCTTTCGTCGGATGCCTCTCCACCACCTTCTACGCCTACTTCTTTTTTTTCTTTCTCATTTTTATTATTATTTATTATTCAATCCTTTTACAGTATAATCGTTTTATTGATACAACTATAATTTTAACAGTAGGATTTCCTTTCTTCAATCTCAACCATTAAATTAATTATTCAAATATAACCAATTACTCTTTCAACCGGTCACTATATAAAAATGTTACAAATTGTAAATAGCGAGCCAAATTAAGCACAAAGCCCAACGGCAACAAGCTCGCTTATTCAATACTCCCTTATAACTTGTCTTCTTCAACCTTCTGTCTATTTCTTTTCTTTGCTGCATTACAAACCATAAATTAAGTTCTAGAAGCATTGTAAAAAATACAACCCCGTTCATCAATCCATAGCCAAACTTTGTAACATGCAGGGGAGGCTACATAATACATGGTGGTTGAAGAAGCCTGCACTCTTAATTGTCCAACAATTGATGAAGCGTAATCCGGTTATCCAATGAACTCGAAGTAAAGTTCAATTCGTAACGTAACCCAATGCAAGAAAAATTAAAGAACACAAGATGTACGTGGTTCGATCCGGGGATCTATGTCCACGGGCGTAAATAATCACCTGCCGGGGTGTTTTTCACTATCTTCCTTTCAATCTTACACGTTGCCGTTTAGGAGTACAAAGTGCGAACCCTAAATTTTAGTACAATTCTGCTATTTATACTTACTTAAGTCAAACCCTAACTAAATCCCTACAATTACGCCCACCAAAACTGCATGGGAGTTGGAAGGAGATCGTGGAGATCTCACTTTCCAAATATGCCGCGACTGGGCTGTTCCAGGCTCGTGCGCGCTTCTGGGCCGACTTGGTTGCTGAGCTCGTTCTTCTGGGCTCAGTTGCTCCGGGTCGGGTTGATCCGACCCGAAGTTACTGGGCCATACCTATCAGATGCCCCCCCACCAGCCGGAGCGAGGTAGGAGCTGCGGTTATAAGTAGGGCAAGGTATAACAGGTGCCGATGTTGAGCGATGCAACGACGTGGCGAGCAAGAAGGGATGCTATCTTTGTCGAACCGAAGTACCCCTAGGGTCCGAGAGTCGACCGGAGCCGAGATGATACATACCCGGAGTGATGGGCTCCGCGAAGACCAAACTTGACCGAACTGAAGTATCCCGAGGTCACGGGATCGACTTGATCCGTACTGAAGTACCCCCGGGGTGATGGGGTCGACCGGAGCCGAGCTAGAGTACCCCCGGGGTTATAAGGTTTAGCGGGATCGAACTGAAATATGCCCAAGGTGAAGGGAACACCGGAATGAGACCCAAAACTTCCTGGGGAAGACTGAGGTTGATGTGATTGGCGGCGCCATCATTAGGAAAAGGGATGTGAAGTGACGCGTTTAAGATTTCCAAGAAGTGTGTCTCCCACGCGCCTTGGTAACTGTAACGCGCGTGACCATCATGCGCAAATCTGAGCTGTTGATGCAGGAGTATATATAGAGAATGTTTGCACAGTAAACTTCATCTTTCTCATTTGCGATTTGCAAGATACAGAGAGCGGGAAAAAAGGAGATTCATCTGTGCATTTGTGAACCATCTCAAACCAAAACCAAGTAAGTATGTCTTCCTCATCGTCTTCATCTTCAATTAGGGAAGTAGGTACCGATGAAGCCCCATTAAATGTACCACCCATACGCTTTATTATTCCAGAAAGGAGAGTGATTAGGATGGTATATAGGGCCGACGGCATGGAATCCGGTACCCGGGCCGTAGGGTTTAGTGAATGTTTAGAGGAGGATTTTGAGGTGGCCGTGGAGGCACTGCGGATGACGCGGGGGCAAATAGAAACCCTGATTCCAACCTTTTTCTTCCCTTTTAATTTAGAATACATAGTGCCGGAGCCTAGTGACCGAGCTTGTTGCCCGCCGAAGGGCTTCATTAGCGTGTATATAGACCATCTGAAAATAGGAATAAGATTCCCTCTTTGGGACATCGTGGTACAACTGCTGAGATATTACAATATTGCCCTGAGTCAATTAGCGCCCAATGTCGTGAGGCAAGTTGTCGGGTTCACCGTGGAATGTAAAAATGCCGGGGTAGAACCAAACGTAGAGTTGTTTAGGTTTTTCTTCCAACTGAAGGCCTTCGGGAAATCGAAGGGTTGATACTCCTTTAGCCCCCGGGCCCGAGGTGGGTTTAAGGTGCAAAACCCGAGCAAAGTGGAGGGGTGGAAGGAGAAATTTATTTATGTGAAGACGGGACTGGTCCTCCCAAGGTGGAGAAGGGAGGAGGTATTAGATAATGCCCTGGTGGCGGAGTCGGAGCCGGAGGTGGTTAGGCAGTTCCGTACTATAAGTACGTTCAAGACTCTCTGCACCGAGGAGGAGCTGGAGGAGGCAGGATTAAGCCCATATTACTCGGGCGGAGCAGAGGGGGTTTCCACCCGGGGGCAGGAGTCGGAAGCCGGGGCTGCCGAGGAGGGTAGGAACTTTTAAAATTGCGTAACATACAACAACCTGCACATGACTAACCACGAATTTCTTTTGTAGTGGGACGCTTCGGAAAGGAGTTTGCGGGGAGCCCCACAGTGCCTGCGGCGGCAAAGAAGAAGGGAGCTGCTACCGAAGTAGCCCCTAGAAGTAGGGTTTCGCCCCGTCCGAGGCCGTCAGCAGGGACGGAGGAGGATGTTGTGGTGGCGGGGGCAACCCCGGGATCAAAGAGGAGGTCGGAACCATCTGTGACTCCACCGGGGACGGCCAAAAGACTCTGCACGGAGCCGAGCCCCGAGGTAAAGCATGTATAACCTTTTGCCGGAGTGAAAGACTGCGGTTGAAGCGCCTCTCATGTTTCTGATGTTTGTTTGTTTTTTTTTTTTTTTTTGTTTTTTTTTTTTTGGTTTTTGTGTTTTAAGGGGCAAGGGCCCATAAGCGTGTTGGGCCTGGAAGGGCCGGATGCCGAGGAGCTTCTGCGGCTGGCGCAGGGGATCATGGATCTCGGTCGGAGGAGTGAGAGAGAGGCCAAGGAAGGACTGGCCGAGGCTGTGAGGGAGCTGCGCGCTCGTAATGACAGGTTAATACATGATCTGTCCGAGGCGCGCAAGAGATGAAGGCCAAGGAAGCGGCTGTAGTGGATGGTCAGGAGGCGATGTTGAAAGCATTTGCCGGAAAGCTATTTCAAACGAGCACCTTTCTCGACTATCAGACCAACTTCGTTGCGGTCGGAGACACGGCCACACGATCAGTGCTGCTGGAGAAAATCAAGGAAATCTATCCGAACGTGGATATCTATCGTCCAGAGTTCGGATACGATTTCAACGCCGTCGGCTCCGTGGAAGAGGCGTATTACACTGCACTGGCCCGTGTCCCGGAGTGGCCCTTGGTGAAGGCACTAGCAGAGAAGAAAAAGATCCTAAGTGCCGAGGAGATCACGGCCTGCGATGCGGACCAGGATCAAGAGTTTTCGGCCTTTCGCCGTGGTGAATTCATCCCGGAGCCCCGAGACAAAGATCCACCTCCGCGCATGGAGATCACCGCGGAGGCAGCGAGAGGGGACGCGGAGGTGATCCGAGAGTTGCCGGAAGGAGAGCACGAGGTCGAGGTGGAGGTGCCGGAGGAAGCTGAAGGAGGCCAAGAGGGGGAGGTCAGTCGTTCCCCGCAATTTTGATGATTTGATATATGATAGACGATAGGAACAACTTGTAATTTTGTTGTAATGACCGCAGACGATGTATGCTTCTTTTTTGTTGTGAATATGAAATCGACTTTTGTCCATACTGTTGAGTTATTGCTTTGTGACGATTTGAGTGTGTTCTGTAGTACTGATTGTGTGCTGCGATCAGGAGGATACCGAGGAGCTTCATAATACAATAAAGAAACTCATGCAGTCTTTAGACTGGTTCCACGGAGAGAAGGATAACCTACAAAAACAGGTGGTTCCTCGGTTGGAGAGGAGGGTGGCCATAGCGGAGAGAAGGGCCAAAGAGGCTGAGGAAGCAAGGGCCAAGGCCGCGGAAAAGGCGAGAGACCGGGAGCTGAAATACTTGTTGACGGTCGCCGAACTAGACCGCGTTATCATCCACCAAAGGGAGTATGAGCGAATACTGACTGAGTACGGCCTGCTAACTTTTGAGGAGGTCGAGGAGCGAATAACCGAGATCCAGGGCGAAATTTCGTCGCCGATGACGGCCGGCCATGTAGACTCCTCCGAGCTTGTAAGAAAGCGGGAAGTACTGGAATTACTTCTTAACATGTACGAGGGCTTGAGAGGCCGCGACAGGTGGCGGCACACGGCATAAGAATATATTGCAAGCTCCAGCCTGGGCCAGGAGATTGCGAGAGCGCCACGGAGGGGTAAAAAGAGAGCGGCGGGGAAAGATAAAGGGATCGTAATCCAGGAGCCGACCCTGGTGACTGCTGTCGAGGAGGCCCCAGTAGCTGTTGCGGAGGAGGAGGTTGAGAAGCTAGCCGAGGAGATCGAGGTGATGGACCCCGCGGAGTGGGATCCCACGGAATGGGCGAAGACTCTACGACCAGCGTCTCACCCGAGTCCTCGGGGCAGAGCAAGTGGTGACGTTCCAAAGCCAGTGCCAAGAGTGAGTCCTCGGCGCAGAGGAATTCAAAGCAGGGAAAGATCAGGAGCTCAAAGCCGAGGAGCCTCCAGATCCCGGAGGACGCGGAGAAGCCCCCGGGACGAGTCTCAACGCCGGCGCAGAGTATTGGCTCGGAGGCCGAAAATAATGTGTACTTGTTGTAGTAATGTATGCAGATATGTAAAGAACTCCTTTTGGGAAGTAAAATGGTAGAAATGTTTTGATATGTGTTGATAAGTATGTTAAATAAAAGTGCTTAACTTGTGATCATGATGCAAGTGCAAGTACTTCAAATTATTTTAACATGTCATTACAAAAAATAATGAAGTATTCAGTACTCGGGAGTACAATATGTAAGTAAGGCCTGGTAGAGAAACAAGGCAAAGAATCTCCCTGGACGGATCGGGCGGGAGTTAATGGTCTCTCCGGACGGATCGAGCGAGAGTAAAGGGCCTCTCCGGTTAAACGGACGAGAGGGAATATAAGTCCGGGAACTAAATGTTGATCTCTCCGGACGGATCAGGCGAGAGATCAATGTGTCCGGAGATAAATAATGATAAGTCTAAGCTAGGGCGTCCCCGCAGCGTAGAAAAAAGTACAGTAAGATTCGTAAAGTGAAAACTTTATTCAAAGTAATTGTCGGAACAATTGAAAAATACAAAGAGATTCATAAACAAGAAGACGTTATAGTACGGAAACGAAATAGCGTACAAGGAATGTAAAGGTAGAAAAGATACTTGGCCCTCGGTACTCATAGATAAAAGCGCCTCAGATTGGTAATATGCCATGTTCAGGAATCGTCGTACCATCTAGATGTGCTAATTGATAGCACCCAGAGTCATGCGCGGCAATGACACGGTAAGGCCCTTCCCAAGTGGCATGCAGTTTACCCTCGGGGGCAGCCTTGCTGGCAGAGTTGAGCTGGAGTACTAGGTCTCCGACGTTAAACCGAGTACCCTTAACCCGGAGGTTGTGATACTGAGCTGCGCGTTGCTTACATTTAGCTTGCTGAATGAAAGATTGATCGCGACGATGTTCGAGCTCGTCCAAGTTAGCACGGAGTGCATTGTTGTTAGCCTCGGGATCCAGAGTAACGAGGCGGGGACTGGGTACCCCTACCTCTGCAGGGATGACAGCCTCGGAGCCATAGGTGAGGCTGTATGGGGTTTCTCCGGTTGATGTGTGCGGCGTGGTACGGTAGGCCCAAAGAACCTGCGGAAGATTCTCGGCCCAGAGACCTTTAGCTTGATCTAAGCGTTTCTTTAAACCAGTAAGCAGTGTGCGATTGGTGACTTCGACCTGACCATTGGCTTGCGGATGAGCGACCGAGGTGAAAATTTGTTTGATATGCAACTCCTCGCACCAGGATCGGGAGGGGTCATTGGTGAACTGTTTTCCATTGTCTGAGATAATGGCGCTCGGGATGCCGAAGCGGCATATGATGTTTCACCAAACCAACTTCAAGATGTTCTGACCGATGATAGCAGTGAGGGGCTCGGCTTTAACCCACTTGGTGAAGTAATCAACGACAACCACGATAAATTTTAGTCCTCCTGGAGCTACTGGAAATGGGCCCACAATATCTATTCCCCACTGGATAAATGGCCAGGCACTTTGTATGCCAGTGAACTCAGTTTGTGGTAAATGCTTCACTCGAGAGTGTCGCTGATACTTGTCGCACTTTGCCACTAAATTATGGGCATCATTAAACAAAGTGGGCCAGTAGTATCCCCACCGAAGAACTTTCTTGGCCAACGTCCGCGAGCCAATATGGCTGGCACAGGCCCCCTCGTGAAATTCACGGAGAACATGGTCAGCCTGTACAGGGTCAAGGCAACAAAGGCTCGGTTGTAAGTATGATTGATGGTACAAGATCCCGTCGTGGAGTGCATACTTAGGTGCCTTAAGAACTATCTGCCGAGCTTGTAATTTATCATCTGGCAACGTACCATCCCGGAGATAATGGATGATCGGAGTCATCCAATTGGGACTGTTCTCGGTCAATACAGAAATTGTGGCCTCATGAATGGAAGGATGAATTGCATCTTCGACGATGATGTCCGGAGACATGTTAGTAGGGACCGCGGAGGCCATTTTGCTGAGAGCATCAGCTTGAACATTTTCTTTGCGAAATACCTGCTGGATATCAACCGAAGCAAAAGTTGACAGAAGCTTCAGTGTCAAAGCGAGGTACCTTTTCAACGTATCATCCTTAGCTGTATATGTGCCTTTAATTTGACTAGAAACCACCTCGGAGTCTGTGAAAAGCTGGAGATGTGAGACTGCAAAGGATTGAGCGAGCCGGAGCCCAACAAGAACTGCCTCATATTCCGCTTCATTGTTAGGCACCTTGAACCTAAATCGCAAGACATATTTAATTTCAACGCCATCGGGACCAATGAGGAGGACCCCGACGCCATTGCCTCGGGTCGCAGAGACACCATCCACGTATAATTGCCACTGGCAGGCTTTAGCTTTGAGATCGGCGAGGTTAGGATTAGTGTCATATGCAGTCGAACCGGAGTCAACAAATGGTGCCTCGACCAAAAAATCCGCGAGGGCTTGACCTTTGATAGCTCGGCGAGGTAAAAAGTAAATATCATATTCCCCTAGTTCGATGGCCCACTTAGCCAGGCGCCCTGATACATCGGGCTTGACGAGAATTTGGCGAATGGGATGGTTAGTGAGAACCCTGATGTCACGTCCTTGAAAATAAGGGCGCAGGCGGCAGGCCGCCATGATGAGAGCCAATACTGTTTTTTCTACCACGGAATACCGGGTCTCCGCCCCTTGGAGTGCTCGGCTCACAAAATACACAGGTTGCTGACTCCCATGAGCCTCACAGACGAGAGCCGCGCTGATTGCTTCCTCGGCGGATGCTACGGGGACAGGCGCGGACATAGTGGGCAACTGCTTGAAGTGTTGCTTTAAAGCCTCAAAGGCCTCGGTGCACTGCGGAGTCCACTCGAATTTCTTTGCCTGCCGCAAAATTTTGAAGAATGGAAGCTGACGCTCCGCGGCCTTAGACAGAAAACGATTTAAGGCCGCAAGACCCCCGGTAAGGCGCTGAACCTCCTTTACCGTCTTCGGCGGCTGCAGATCCAATACATCTCTAATCTTGGCCGGATTGGCCTGGAGACCGTGCTGTGACACCACATATCCTAGAAACTTTCCTGAGCCCACGCCGAAGGTGCATTTTACCGGATTGAGGCGAAGATTATAACGCCTCAACGTGCTTAACGTTTCAGCAATATCTTGTACACATGTAGTTTGAGAGGAACTTTTAATAACAAGATCGTCAACATATACCTCAACATTTCGACCGATTTGATCTCAGAAGACGTGGTCCATAAGGCGCTGGTAAGTGGCTCCCACATTCTTGAGCCCAAAAGACATTTTCTTGAAGGCAAAGCACCCGAAGTCAGTGATAAAGGCCGTTTTGAGGGCATCGCGGCAATCCATATGAATTTGATGGTATCCCTTGTATAAATCCAAAAAGCAAAGTGCCTTGTGCCCAGTAATGGCCTCGGCTTTTTGGTCGATGGAGGGCAGAGGATAACAATCCTTGGGGCAGTGCTATTGAGATCAGAGAAATCGACGCACATTCTCCATGCCCCGCTGGACTTGGTCACCATCACGGGATTAGAAAGCCAGGAAGGATAGTGTACTTCGAACATGATATCGGCATCTAGGAGCTGTTGTACTTCGGTTCGGATGGCTGCGTTCCTCTCCGGAGCAAACTTCCTCCATTTTTGTTGTATGGGCTTCACGCTGGGGTCAATGTTTAACTTATGGGTAATAAAGTCCGGAGAGACCCCCGGCATATCCAAGGGAGACCACGCGAAAACTTCAGAATATTCTCGCAAGGTCTGGATGATGGCTGTTGGTTGCATCCATATCTGATGGATCCCAATATGGTTGGGATATATATCTGACGAGATATTTAATATCTTATTAGATATATTCCCGATAGGGATGGAGATCTTATCCATAATAGGAGATAGATCTCTCCCATTATATATACGAATATACTGGTATTCGTAGACTACGGAAAATAATCCACAGAATACATATTTCTCCCCTTTCTCTCTAATTCTCTGTCTTGGAGAATCACCGGAGTCCTCCAAGAGTCTAGGGTGTGAAGTAGACGGCGAATGCTCTAGTAGTATTCGTCCAGACGGGCTTGTAGACGAATCAGTGCACGATCCATCAATTTGGGAATCAACCGAATACGTTCCGCTGCAACTCATTTGAGGTATATCGATTCCCTTATACGTGTGTAAATGATTTACGTGTTTTAATCTCTAACAGTGGTATCAGAGCGAGTTTAGATTCGTTCTCGCCTGTGTTATTTCGTAATTAATTAGCACTTCCCGGTTTCATTATTCAATTAGAAAATCAGTTTTTTTAAAATTATCGAAACTGCTTTTTTTGAATGAAAAAAAACGAAAACTGGGAATTCAATTCTGGATATAAGTTGATCTGCCAGATTCTTGTTTGTATATGCGATGAACAAATTTTTCAGAATTGGATATTATTATTGATTAACAAAATCTGTTACTGTTCCGAAACGCCGCCGCCCGGCGCACGGCGCCATCGCCACCTTGCTCGCGAATATGGGGCTGACAGGGACAGAGTCCGGCCGGCGCGACCCAGACGACGACGGTGCGACCGCGACGACGGGGTTGCGCGACCGCGATTGACGCGGCGCTGCGTCTTGCTCCGGCGGCTGCGCGCGGCGCCGGCTCTTTGCTGCGCCTCTGCTTCTCCTCCGCGCCGGAGGCGAGAGCTCGCGACGGCGGCTGCGCGACTGCGGCTGCGCGACTGCGTCGCTTCGCCTGCTGCTGCCCGCGCTGCGTCGCTGCCATGCTTTGCTGCTCCACTGCTGCTGCTGCGGTGCTGTCGCGCTTCGCCCATTGCTGCGCTGCTGTACTGGCGGTGTCGGCGGCGGCGGTGGCGTCAAAACTAGGGTTTTGTTAGGTAAAAGCTGGGCCTGGTTTTTTGTTGAAGGAAATTATGCAGCCGGGCTGCTTTTTTTTTTTTAACTAATGGGCCGTTGTTAATGTAGAATGCCAGGCAGCAAATTAATAAGAATAACAAATGACAATATTTTTTGTTTTAGGCTGAAATTTTTATCAAAGGCCTTTTACAATCATGGAATGTCTAACTTTAATTTTGGGCCGGGCCATTCACTTTAAATTAATTACATCAATTACATGATTTAATTTCATTATTTGCGTATTTTTTATTACGTGATGTGATTGATGTATGTGTGAGATGGTTGATGACAATGGTGGTTATACGATATTACGATGTAAATTTTTTTAGAATCATGTAGTAGGAACGAAAATTGTAATTATTTATTTATTTATTTTTCGTTTCTCACTAGGACACATGTATTAGAGGGGCCAATTTTTTAGGCCATGTAATTTTTGTTGTTTCGTATTTACCACCATAGGTCGTTAACATCTCACTTTATTATTATTTTTTAATGAATGTTCTTGCAATGGACAATTTTTTATTCGCGATCATTTAATTTTTATTATCATCTTCAATTGAGTGGGAGATGATTATGAGCCAATGCGGCGAATTTTCGATCCCATTCACTTGTGAGAAATAATAAAATTTTATTTGGACCCGAATAAAAATATTAAATAGACAATCTTCTAACATATTTTGCGCAAATATTAACAGAAATGGATGCCCAAATAGCTTTTTCTGATCTTTACGGTTCTGGCAAACTAGATGGCCAGAACTATGCCATGTGGCACCGTAAGATCAAATTTCTGCTACATAATATGAAGGTCCTTGACCATCTCACCGAGACTATGGCCGCACCGGTTGAGCCAGAAAACGGTCAAAATGCCCAATATCGTCGCGATTTAGACGCGTACAATAAGTGGGAGAATCAAGATCGGTCTGCGCGCTATACTATGCTTAGCTGCATGCAGGATCATCTGATTCGTGAGTTCGAGACGTTTGCTACAGCTAAAGAGATGTGGGACAGCTTAAAGGTCACGTACGGCACTACCTCGACAACGAGACTAAGGGCTTTAACCCTTAAATTCAATCAGTACGTACTTGACCCTAAGCACACCATGGGCCAGCATCTTGATATCATGAAAGACATGATTCGAGAGCTTCAAAATGCTGGAAATGAACTCACCAACGAACAACAAGTTTTGGCAGTCCTAAGGTCGCTACCTGAGCAGACTTGGGGAAAAGTTAAACTTGTGCTCACACACAACGAGCAAATCCAGACCTTTGACAGCGTCGCCAGTCATCTTAGACTCGAGGCTGACCGTCGAGAGGCGGAAAGAGCACAAGCAGCTGCTTTCGTCGCACATGCTGGGCAACGCAAGCCTAACACAGGCAACCGTTGGAAAAAGCAAAAGAATGCAGGACAAAGCAACACCAAAAACCAAAACTTGGGCCCGCAAGGTGAAAAGGCTAAAAAGCGTCACCGTGGAAAAAGGGGCGGAAAGAAGAAAGACACCTGCTATAACTGTGGAAAGACGGGTCACTTTGCTCGTAGTTGTACTGAGCCAAAGAAGGTAAGACCCGCTCCTAGCTCTACTGATTCATTTGTCTGTTCACATGTGTTAGTTGCTAATTCTCTCCATGGTTGGATTGTAGACTCAGGAGCAACCAAACACGTGACAAGAGATAGAGTAGGATTTCATGTGCGCAACAATGGATGTTGATGAGCCAGCCACTTATGAAGAGGCTGTAACTTCTCTAAATGCTACAGAGTGGATAAGTGCTATGGAGGAAGAGATGAGTTCGATGGCTAAGAACCAAGTTTGGGAGCTAGTCGATCTACCGTCTGGATGCAAGACAATTGGGAACAAGTGGGTTCTCAAAGTCAAGCGAAAAGCAAATGGCTCGATAGACAAGTGTAAGGCTCGCCTAGTGGCGAAAGGCTTTACCCAAAGAGAAGGTGTGGACCATGAAGAGACATTCTCCCCGGTGGTGAGGTTTGCCTCTATCCGTCTCATTTTAGCAATTGTCGCCCATCTTGATTTGGAACTGTTCCAAATGGATGTGAAGACAGCATTTCTCAATGGAGAACTGGGTGATGAGATCTATATGGATCAACCTAAGGGTTTTCAGGTAAAGGGACAAGAGCGCAAAGTGTGCCGCTTAAAACATTCCATTTATGGACTGAAACAATCATCCAGACAGTGGTACCTTCGATTTCATCGAGCTATCACTTCGATAGGCTTTACGATGGTTGAGGAAGATCACTGTGTGTATATCAAAAGGGATGAGAAGAATTTCACAATTCTCTCATTATATGTGGATGACATTTTGCTGGCGGGAAATGATACGGAGATGATTGTCGCCACTCAGCAGTGGCTATCATCTACTTTTGAGATGAAAGACATGGGAGAAGCAGAATACATTCTTGGTGTTAAGATACACCGAGATCGCTCAAAGAGACTCTTAACTTTGTCTCAAGAGACTTATATTAAGAGGGTTCTGGAGCGATTTCGTATGCATAATGCTAAACCCGTTGACACGCCTATGGAAAAACATTGTATTCTTAGCAAAGATCTATGCCCAAAACAGATGATGAAAAAGAAAGCATGGCTAAGGTTCCTTATGCAAGCGTGGTAGGAAGTTTGATGTACGCAATGATGTGTACTCGACCAGACTTGTGTTAGTTGCTAATTCTCTCCATGGTTGGATTGTAGACTCAGGAGCAACCAAACACGTTACAAGAGATAGAGTAGGATTTGTAGATTATCATCGAGTACCAGCGGGCAGCCACTACATTGCTATGGGAAATGGCGCGCAAGAAGAGGTGGTGGGAGTTGGTGCATACCAGCTAACACTTAGCACTGGGCGCGAGCTGCTCCTTAGTGATGTGCTTTATGCGCCTAGTATTCGATGTAATTTACTTTCAGTTTCAGCACTTTTGAGTCAAAATTTTTCTTTCCTGTTTGAAAAGACCATGTTATCTATTTTTCTCGGCAACAACCTTTATGGCGTAGGACATATGAACAATGGATTTTTCATGTTAGATTTATCTATTGAATGCACTACTTTTATTTCTTCATCGTTAATATTTTGAATGATTCAAATAAATGGCATGCAAGGTTAGGACACATAGGGCGTGAAAGGATGACTAGGTTAGCTCGATAAGGCCTTTTAGGCAATCTCGCTAAACTCAACCTTCCTATGTGCGAATCATGTCTGGCAGGAAAAGCCTGCCGGAAGCCTTTTGGAAAGGCAAAAAGAACTACTCAACCTCTAGAGTTAGTTCACTCAGACATATGCGGACCCGTAAATGTGAAGGCACGACATGGTGCATCCTATTTCCTCACATTTATTGATGATTATTCGCGCTATGGTTCAGTGTATCTCCTGTCTCACCGCTCGGAAGCGCTTGGTTATTTTAAGCGATTCTTAGCGGAGGTTGTTAACCAAAGAGATAGGAAACTTAAAACGTTACGCACTGATAGAGGGCGAGAATACTTGTCTGATCAGTTCAGGCAATACTGTGAGGAAAAAGGGATCATAAGGCAACTGTCAATTCCTTACACTCCGCAACAAAATGGTGTTGCAGAGAGGAGGAATAGGACACTTCTAGACATGGCCAGATCAATGATGGCGCAAGCAAATCTACCAATATCATTTTGGGGAGATGCAATCTTAACTGCTGCCTACATATTGAACCGTGTGCCGTCTAAATCAGTTCCTTCGACGCCGTATGAGTTGTGGCATGAAAGAAATCCCAACTTAGAAGGTTTGCGCCCTTGGGGGTCAGCAGGGTTTGTTCATAATACTTCCCATAAGCATGGGAAACTTGGTCCTAGAGCAGTTAAACATATCTTTATAAGATATTGTGACCACTCGAAAGGCTATGTGATGTATGGTGAACATCCTGACGGAGGAATGACAGAAATTGAGTCGCGCGATGTCAATTTCCTCGAGGAGGAATTTCCAACAATTGGAGAAGTTAAAGGAGATCTTAAACTTTATGAGTTACAAGCTCCCGAAGACAACGCTGGAATTCCTGGCGAGGATGCGGTTTTACAACCAAATCCAGCAATCGACGGAAATAATGAGAGCGATCTTAGAGTCAGTGGGAGAATTCCATTGCATGAAGACTCTCAAGATCTAGAGTTGCGCAGGAGCAAGCGTGGAACGGTTCCCCGAAGACGTTTTTGAACTCGAAGGGGAATCTTTCATGTGCGCAACAATGGATGTTGATGAGCCAGCCACTTATGAAGAGGCTGTAACTTCTCTAAATGCTACAGAGTGGATAAGTGCTATGGAGGAAGAGATGAGTTCGATGGCTAAGAACCAAGTTTGGGAGCTAGTCGATCTCCCGTCTGGACGCAAGACAATTGGGAACAAGTGGGTTCTCAAAGTCAAGCGAAAAGCAAATGGCTCGATAGACAAGTATAAGGCTCGCCTAGTGGCGAAAGACTTTACCCAAAGAGAAGGTGTGGACTATGAAGAGACATTCTCCCCGGTGGTGACGTTTGCCTCTATCCGTCTCATTTTAGCAATTGTCGCCCATCTTGATTTGGAACTGTTCCAAATGAATGTGAAGACAGCATTTCTCAATGGAGAACTGGGTGATGAGATCTATATGGATCAACCTAAGGGTTTTCAGGTAAAGGGACAAGAGCGCAAAGTGTGCCGCTTAAAACGTTCCATTTATGGACTGAAAGAATCATCCAGACAGTGGTACCTTCGATTTCATCGAGCTATCACTTCGATAGGCTTTACGATGGTTGAGGAAGATCACTGTGTGTATATCAAAAGGGATGAGAAGAATTTCACAATTCTCTCATTATATGTGGATGACATTTTGCTGGCGGGAAATGATACGAAGATGATTGTCGCCACTCAGCAGTGGCTATCATCTACTTTTGAGATGAAAGACATGGGAGAAGCAGAATACATTCTTGGTGTTAAGATACACCGAGATCGCTCAAAGAGACTCTTAACTTTGTCTCAAGAGACTTATATTAAGAGGGTTCTGGAGCGATTTCGTATGCATAATGCTAAACCCGTTGACACGCCTATGGAAAAACATTGTATTCTTAGCAAAGATCTATGCCCAAAACAGATGATGAAAAAGAAAGCATGGCTAAGGTTCCTTATGCAAGCGTGGCAGGAAGTTTGATGTACGCAATGATATGTACTCGACCAGACTTGTGCTTTGCAGTAAGGATGGTGAGTAGGTATCAAAGTAATCCCGGACGCGCTCACTGGGCTGCAGTCAAAAGGATACTTAGATATATAAAGTGGACAAGTGATTTGCGCAGGGGCAAGTGGTTCTCAGGCACGTTCCCACTGGTGAAATGATAGCTGATCCTTTCACCAAGCCTTTGAGTAGAGATGTATTTCAAAGGCATGTTAGGAGTATGGGACTTCATAGAATTTAAAATTCTTTTAGCCTGTATGAACAATTTTATTTATCAATAAAATGTGCCCTTATTATATGTTAGAAGTAATGTGTCTATTATGTGTGATATGTCACAAGGCTTGGATTGTCCCACTCACACGGGAAATCGCCCTGGCGCTTTGGTAAGCGAGCAGGATGAGACTGGCGGATCAAACACTTGAGTGATCACCTTCGTGAAAGGAACAAAACGAAAGGTTGTTGCCCATAGTCGCCTTGGCAAGAGGCCAAGATGAGATCATACTTGATCGATTATGAAGAATGTCCTAACTTCATAAAAGCTTCTTAATAGCCGAGTGTGCGAATCATTAGGAGTTGTGTTGGAGACAAATTCCTAAGTGGTCCGCAGGTCAGACGCTAGAAGAGCGACTGGACTAAGACTCGTATGATGTTCAGAGCGTGACATGCCCAAATTTGAGTGGGAGCTCCATCATAGCATGTATTCATACTACATGTGCTTATTGACGACCTTAGTAAGAGGAGTGACCGAATAGATTTCCTTCTTCGTCACTGTGTGAGCTCTTATAGTGTTTCTTGTGCCCTTTGGGACTTTGGACTTTGTCATGAAGTGTAAGCTTGATGACGCTACTTTAGCATGTGTTGAATGGCCATGATTGATACGGTCTGTCGGAGCATGACTAAGAAAGCTGTCAAGTCCAAGCAGATTGACATTAGAGGCCAAGGAAAAACTAAGCTGGTAATGCACTTGTGTACTATGGCTCATAGGCCGACCGACTAAGTCGAATTAGTTTTGATATAGTCATGAGCATAGATACAAAGTTAAGGGGTTAAACATGCTCTATATGAATACGAGGGGTCAGAGATGTTTGGTCTAGTGCAACCACGTAGTTTGGGGTACACAGCGAGTCTCCTGAGTTGATGAGTTATGTTAGTTGGGTGATAACTTAATATAACTCTCCTCACTTTGTTCCATTCTGTTCTCGCTCGGTCGCACGCCTTAGTCTCTGTATGAAAGAAGAGATATGATGATGAGAATTGTGGAGTCTTTCAGATTCGAGTAAGTCGGATCAGATTTGTATGAGTGGGAGATGTTGGTTGCATCCATATCTGATGGATCCCAATATGGTTGGGATATATATCTGACGAGATATTTAATATCTTATTAGATATATTCCCGATAGGGATGGAGATCTTATCCATAATAGGAGATAGATCTCTCCCATTATATATACGAATATACTGGTATTCGTAGACTACGGAAAATAATCCACATAATACATATTTCTCCCCTTTCTCTCTAATTCTCTGTCTTGGAGAATCACCGGAGTCCTCCAAGAGTCTAGGGTGTGAAGTAGACGGCGAATGCTCTAGTAGTATTCGTCCAGACGGGCTTGTAGACGAATCAGTGCACAATCCATCAATTTGGGAATCAACCGAATACGTTCCGCTGCAACTCACTTGAGGTATATCGATTCCCTTATACGTGTGTAAATGATTTACGTGTTTTAATCTCTAACAATGGCATTATGTAACAATGGTGTGTTTACAACACCGACTGTAACAGTCTGCTCTGGCTTGGCCGGGTCTAGCGGCACCTTAACAGTGTTGTCTCCGAGTGATGCAGACGAATCCAAGGTGGGAGCCGAGGTGGCTACTTGAAACTGAGGTTTGGGAGGAACCTTTGTTGTCTTTTTAAGTGCTACGTACATGCACTCTTTAGAAACCCGCTGGTTGCCACGGATAGCCACCTCGCCATGGGGTGTTGGGAATTTCAGTGCGAGATGGTATGTGGAGCAAACGGCCTTTGCCAGGGTGAGCCAGTCTCGACCCAAAATCATGTTGTATGGAGATGGGGAATTAACCACATAAAAATCAACGAAGATGATTTTTATGGCGGGATAAGTTCCGAGCAAAGCAGGAAGGTTGATGACTCCTTCAGGTCGGACCTCACCCTGGGTGAAGGTCTGTAACGGCCCGGGGACCGGCCGGAGTTGTTCACGAGGAATGCCTATTTTCTGAAAACAATTAGCGAATATGACGCTGACTGCGGCTCCGTTGTCGACGAAAACCCGACTTATTGTAACATTAGCTACGGCCATGTCGATTACGATGGCATCAGTATGTGGGGTGAGCTCGGGAATAGGATCTTCATCGGTGAAACTTACGGTTTCAGATTGGTGGAAGCGTTTGTGGCGTGGCTCCTCGGGAGGAGGCTTGCACGCTTCCGCCTTCAAGGCACTTCGGGAAGCCCCGGTGGGAATGGCCTCATAGATCACATTTATGACGTGAGTGGGCGGATTGTCTCCGGTCGTCCATGAAGAGGCGGTTGCGGTAGCAAGTGGGGTTGTTGACGGCTTCCCTGGTTCTGCCGCGCATAGTTGTTGTATCCAGGCCTGTTATTCTGCCACTGAGGCCTGTTTTGCCGCGGACCTCGGTCATTGTAGCCTCCGCGGCTTTGTTGCGAACCTCCATTTTGGTTTGACCGAGGCCTGTCCTCCGTCCGAGCTACATATTGCCGTAAGAAACTCCTCTTTAAACAGTCTTCAATTTCTTTTCCAAGTTCTCGACATTCCTCGGTTTCATGTCCATGATCATGGTGGTATGCACACCACTTGTCGCGGTTACGCTTTTCTGTCAGAGCAGTCATCCGCGGGCATGGTCGCAGGTCGTTCTTGTGAACAGAAAGAATTTCTGTTCTCGATTTTGTAAGCGGGGTGAGTTGAGGGATATCTCCGCGAGATTCTAGACGTCCTCTGCTTAGGCGAGAGAAGGCACTAGGCCGGGTACTGGTCCCGACTTGCGTTTTATCTAATTGCCGCTTGCTGGCATGCTTCTCGCGTTTACGGCGAGTTTGCTCCTCAGCCTTGGCGAACCTGCATACAATGCTGAACATAGCCCGAGTTGTAGTAGGAGGGTTCCGGACTAGCTCGGTGTAAAGCGGCCTGGGGCGAAGGCCATTCATAAAAGCGTTGATAATAACATCGTCAGACCGGCTTCCCACCTTAAGGCTCTCTGCCGTGAAGCGATCAAGAAATTGGATAACAGTTTCCCCATCACGTTGTTCCATATTCATGAGATCGGCCAAGGTGGCCATGGGTTTTGCCCGCGTATGAAAACGCGCCCAAAACTGTTCGGCGAGATCCCGAAAAGATTTAACGCTGCCCCTGGGCAAAGAATCGAACCAAAGTCTGGCTTCATCCTGGAGATACTCAGAAAACACCTTACACAAGTGGTGAGGTGTACAATTGCGGTTGAACATAGCGTATTTGAAGGCGTTGAGAAAATTATTGGGATCTCCGGTGCCGGTGTAGACGGACACGGGGGGAAGCTTGAACCCCTCGGGGAGTGGGGTAGTAAGAATCTCCTCGGAGAACGGGGTGATGATCTCCCCGTCAGCATCGAGACCCAACACTTTGTCAAGCTCCGCAGCAAATTGAGCTTGTTCTTGTTCCAGGGGATCCAACAGACGGGATTTGTCTAAGCGAGCATGCTTCGAGGCGTCTACAGGTCTGCGGCGATTCACGTCTTCGTGGGCGTAACGGGGCCTCGACCCATTAGAGCTGCGGTTATCCGCTGGAGAGGCTGTCCTTTGTCGACGACGATCACGCCTCACTCGATGAGGTGGATCTTCATCCAATTCACGTGATAAATCGTGGGGCGGATTTCTCACACCCTGGTCGACGCCGTTGTTGGCACGCTCACCGGAGTGGGCGCGCCGATTATTCCATTATTGAAATAGAGCGGCGTGCTCCTGAAGAAAGGCTTGTTGCACCTGCGATAACTCGGGGGCAGGTGGCGGGTTAACTTGCGCCGGATCATTGGCAGGGGGGTGATTCTGCATGTTGGCGTGTTCCACGAACGGATCTTGATTCCGTTGACGAGGTGGTGGATTCTGGTCCACAGGAGGATTACGACGGGACCGGGTAGGATTAGCAGATCGACGAGTATTCACCATAGCGATTGTGATAACGTTGAAGTATTCTAGGGCTTTCTTGCGGTTCGATTCCCAGAGACGACGCCAATTGATGAAGCGCAATCCGGTTATCCAATGAACTCGAAGTAAAGTCCAATTCGTAACATAACCCAATGCAAGAAAAATTAAAGAACACAAGATGTACGTGGTTCGATCCGGGGATCTATGTCCACGGGCGTAAATAATCACCTGCCGGGGTGTTTTTCACTATCTTCCTTTCAATCTTACACGTTGCCGTTTAGGAGTACAAAGTGCGAACTCTAAATCTTAGTACAATTCTGCTATTTATACTTACTTAATTCAAACCCTAACTAAATCCCTACAATTACGCCCACCAAATCTGCATGGGAGTTGGAAGGAGATCGTGGGGATCTCACTTTCCAAATATGCCGCGACTGGGCTGTTCCAGGCTCGTGCGCGCTTCTGGGTCGACTTGGTTGCTGAGCTCGTTCTTCTGGGCTCAGTTGCTCCGGGTCGAGTTGATCCGACCCGAAGTTACTGGGCCATACCTATCAACAATAAACTATGAAAGAAAAAGAAATCTTTGACAAATAGTTCATTAATATAAATTTCTTTTTTATTTGTTTTGGACATTCTCTATTTTGCACCTATGATTTCTTTCCTTTATTACAGCTGCTCAAATATAAATTCACACAGAGCTGCAACTCCAAATATGAAACAAACCTCAATTCACTCGTCGGCTCTCTTTAATCAATTTAGCCATTCAGTTCTGCACAATCATGGACTCAACCCTCAAGATGTTGGATTCTTTATGTAATTGTGTTCTTGTTTGAATGGAATTACCTCTAATTTTAATTCGTATTTCAATTTTGCAACCTCTGAGTTTATAAGTTTGGTCAATAAATGAATCTGATACAATTTTCAAACTCCCACCATTTTCTTTCTTTAGATGATCAGTTTCCGGAAAAAAGTGCTTGAAATTGCAAAGGAGCGATAAAATCCAAGTTGAATGAGAAAAAATTCCAGAATTTTTTGTATATATTCTTGTGAACAGTGATTCCAATTTTGAATTGTGGTCATGTGGTGCGTTGAAAGGGTAAGAACATATATTTTCATTACTAATTCATTACAAAGATAAGGGAGAAAAAAAAAAAAAAAAGGAAGATAAAACTGGCATCTGTCATTTGGAATTACAATATAAATATCTCAAACTGGCCAAGAATTGTAATCCACACGGTATATTAAACAATTAAAAATTACTTGTTAGTTACCTCAGTAAATAAAAAAATAGTTATATTCATGTAATGGTTGTATTATAGAAAAACTCTTTGTTATTACATCTTCTTTATTGTTCTAAGATGATCTATAAAGACTATGATAATGAGTTTCAATCATCATCTATTTCAGTTGCCGACTTAGAGTGGAGCTTGGGTGCACCCGATGTACAATAGGCATATGGTGCACCACTCACAATATTTTTTCGTGCATTTAAGGTATGTTTGATTTACTCATACAATATGATTGATTTACTCATATAATATATCGCTATCGGTATGATTGATTTACTCACAGTATAATTGATTTACTGATTAATACAATATAGTTAATTTACTCATACAGTATTGTAGTGTACAATAAATCTATTGTGCATCTTGTGCACACAAGTTTTTGTCGCCGACTTAATGAGACTTGGTTTGGTATTATTATTATTATTATTATTATTATTATTATTATTATTATTATTATTATTATTATTATAATATAGGTGTACGTGTATATATGTTAATAAGCCACATGTTGGTCTCTCTCTTATTTTATTGTTTTAAGTATACAACCTCAACTGTTATTTCCAATGCTAAATGATGAGAATGGTAAATCACTTACTAAATTAGAATGCGATAATTATTAATAAAAAAGCTACAACCTAATCGTATAACTGTTATTCTATGAAGGACCTTGCACTTTTTTTTTTTCTTTTTTCTTTTTCCTTCTAACTAGTATTATTTCCGTGCGATAACACGAAAGTTTATTCTAAATATGATATGATTGAATGCTTACAAATATGATCGTTTTATTCTAGTAAAATAAAATATTTTTTAAATTTTAGATTAAACCTAGAAAAAATATAATTAATGTAAAAATAAGTTTCCTCCACGTAATAAATGATTTTGCTATAATTTACTACGCGTGCGCGCGCGCACACACATATATATATATATATATATATATATATATATATATATATATTATTTAATTGACATTAAGATATAATAATGAATATGAAAAAGAAATATTTGTTTTTAAAGTGACAATTTCTTATCTTTAAAATCCAAACACACATTTAGTGTATCTGTTTCACTCTTACCTATATGCATACCACAAATAACTTAATTAATTATAAATGTTCAAACAAATAGAAATATCTAAATATCAACTCTCTAAATATATTAAATAAAATAAGTTGAATAGTTTCATAAGAAATTACGTTTATTATATTTTCCCAATTTATTTTAAATATTTTAATTTATCTAAAAATATTTCGAATTTTAACTATAACTACTTAACTTAAAAAAAAAATTAATTGAAAGTTTTATATTTTACTTGGTAATTTAAAATATACTATATTAACAAAATAACAAAAT
Source organism: Ajuga chamaepitys (assembly GCA_958295605.1). Classification (NCBI taxonomy): domain Eukaryota; kingdom Viridiplantae; phylum Streptophyta; class Magnoliopsida; order Lamiales; family Lamiaceae; genus Ajuga; species Ajuga chamaepitys. The sequence continues at coordinate 18,410,776 of OY282505.1, forward strand.
GAAATCCAAAAGTTATTCAATGGTTGGAATAATAAAACGAAAATATGAGTTCTTCAATATTTCTTTATATTTTTACATATATGTTGAAAATTTTAAATAAATTAATTATACATTAATATTATAAATAGAGTATTCATTTATAGATACACATTTATTAATTAATGTAAAAAAACCTCAAATTGCAAAATGTGAAAAAAAAAATATATAATTGACATTGGTTAATGTGATAAAGTATTGTTAGGTTGCAACGTCTAAAAAAATATATATCGTTCAAATTAGTTAACTTTACTTTTTAAAAAGAAGTTTATAATGCAACTTGTATAAAATTGTTGTTTAGGTTGTAAAATGTAATTTTTAATAAAAATAAAAATATTAATAAATATAAAATATAAAATATGAATAAGAAAATAAAAATAATTTTAAGATTAATTCTCATATATAATTTATACATATGAGTGAAAGTCGTAGTCCCGTGATTAATAAAAAAAGTTACTATTACAACAATATATATATATATATATATATATATATATATATATATATATATATTTGCAATAATCTAATAAGTTGATAGTAATTAAATATTAACTTCAATTATTAATACATGATTTTTCTCTCAACGTAATAAACGAAGAAAACTTGAAAAAATTCATGTCAGATAAAATAAATGAAATAGTTGTGGTTTTAATAAAATAATCAAGTAAAATATTTTTTGTAAGAGAATAATATGACTAATTCTTAGGTGTATTCCGAACCAATAATATGTAGTGCAACCCAGAATAAACACTCAAATCTAACTCAAATAATCAATGAAGTAACAACATAATATTTTAAATATAATATGTCATTATATATATGATACGAATGTCAAATTAAACATCGTAAAAAAAAATTAATTTGATATATTATACATAAAAATATATTAGAAACAAAAAAAATAAATCAATTTGCAACTTTAAAAAGTAAAATAAAGTTTGATTCTTACCAAATGCTAAGAACTTATCAATTATATTCCAAACCATTAAGCGGGTGTCTAAATTATGACTGATAATATATATAAATTCTAACAATAAATAATTAAAAATAATCATGGAATATATAATAAAAGAAATATTGATATTTTGTTTGGATATTTCATATACAATGTAAAATACTATACTTTTCATTTATGCTCTTGCTCTTATTTTATAGTTTTAAATGATCTAAATATTTTTTCTAGTTCTTGTTATAAATTAAAAATATTTTCTTTCTAATTAGATTATTATTTTTAATTTTTAACATTGCACTTAGTGATCTCAAATATAATTAAATACTTCTTATTTTTAAATAAATTCTTATATAAAAGCAATAATCTAAAAGTTATTTCATAATTCCAATAATAATAAGTCTATGAGCTCTTCAAAATATTTAAATATTTATTTGGTACTGTAATTCATTTAAATAATTTTTATATCTTTTTTTATAAATAGCTCATTTATTTAAAGATAAAAATTTATTAATACAAACAAAATTACTTAATTTGTTAAGAATAAAATAAGATATAGTTGAGATAAGTTAGTCGACAAAGGATTGTTTAAGTTGCAAAGTGTAACAAAAAATATAGTTGATGTTAGTTAACATTAAGAAAAAAAAGCAAAAAAAAAAGTTTTTGCCTTGTAACAAATGTTATAATTAGGTTGCAAAGAGTAGTTTTTCTTAAAAGGGTAATTTCAACAACTTTACATTATAAAAAATTATGAATAAGTAATTAAAAGTAATTTCAATAATAATTTTAATATACATATATAATTATACATATGTTCAAAACTCCCGTACTTTCGTGACTAATAAAACAAATGTTGTTATTATGGAGTAAAAAATATTATCAAATTTGATGATTTTTATAAAATAGATATTAATGCCATGCCTTTCATTTTTTCAAAAATGATTTTTCTATCGTGCATAACTTAAATAAAGAAAATATTTAAAAATTAAAGCCAATAAAAAAAGTTGTTGTGTATTTTTTTTGAAATAAAAAAACTCAATTAACATTTTTTATATGGGATATTATACTATGATTTAGATGCACTTCAAACTAAAATACAATGATCCAATTAAAAATAAACACTCAAATCTAGCATAAATATTTAACCAACAAACAATCTACTTTTTTCAAATTAAATATCTTATTATAATATATTCGATATGGATGTCAAACTAAAGCTCGTGAAAAGATGAATAATTTGATATATTCTGCATAAAAAAAAAAATTAGAAATGAAAAATTTATTTGTGTTTTAAAAAATAAAAGAAACTTATGAACCTACCAAATATGATAAAAAGTTACCAATTATGCAGTAAAACATTAGGCGGGAAAGTGAAAATAACATAAACAACCCCCATTTAGCTTTTATATATATATATAGATACATGATCTCAATACTTAATCCCTATCCTCCTGATACTTTAGGTTAATGATTTTTGACCACTAATCTGAATACTTCAAAATTTAGTCATAAGATACAAGACAAATAACATACAAATTGCAATATCAATGAAAATGCACAAAGCAATGCGGAATATATTGACTAGTAAGTAATGAGAGGCTCGGGTATCACACAACATTCAGAAGCTTACGCTTAAAAGTATGTACAACAAAGTTTACTGCAGCACGATCCACTACTTGATGATACCAGGATCAGACAGTAAGACATGCAACAACCATGTCGGCAGAGAGGACTTCGAGTCAAAGTAAGAGATTTCAAGATAAAAAAAAATATATCCATCGTTGACAAGAAGCATTTTTGAACTGACTATGCAATAACATGAAGACATGTATCCTGATAAAAAACAAAAAGAAACTCTGCAATACTAACAAGCCGTACCTACTCTGACATAATCTCTCAATAAAAGGACAACAATGACTATAAGTCGTACGAAACACATTAAATGTCAACATAATCTCCTTATCTCTTCAATAAGGACAAAACCTAACTGCTATAAATAGAAGGAGACTGAGGATGAAAAAAAAACACTTTAGGAAAAAATAAAAAAAAACTTTTGTTACTATCAAATTCCAAGCATTCAAAGTAATCAATCCTTCCAGTATCTCGAGAAAAGTTTGAGCGAAGAAGAGTAAACAACAACATCATAATTTCTAACTACTACTCAAGCATAAGTTCACAAGTTGCAATGAATTCTCAAAATCTATTTAAGCTAAGCTCTTAGAAAGCTCACTCTCGGTCCATGTCCTTCTCTCCCCAAAAGCTTGTCCATATTTCAAATTGTTCTAAACATATAGTGGCAATTTCCAATTGAATAAACACTTTCATAAACCCTTTCTTTGAGTGTTTCTTAACGAAGTCTTCTCTTGAATCAGGGATTCAAGTTAGACTACTTTAGTTATGAGGAACTTTTAGAGTTAGAGGTATGACCTTCCAAGGATAGGTGAAAACTACCACAAGGTGCCAAGTTAGACATGGACATCACTGTAGCTAAGATTGTACTATGTGAACAACTTAGTGAATTTTTCCTGTGTGAGAAAAGAGTGGACGTAAAAGGATCACCCTCACCTTTTTACCACTTTAATTGTTGTGTTTTCATATCTTTCTTACGACTGCTGTAACATATACTAATATCTACTGCATAGTCTTTAAATCTGTTTATCATATTTCTGCTGCATAAAACTCTTTGAGCATTTCTTGTTGTAAGCTCCAAAAAGAAAAATGTTTTAAGCTAACTGTTCTATAGGAAATTGTTGTTGTAAGCTCTATTGTAGGAACCAGTTTCATACAATAGACAACAACTTACTGTTCACATTTTAAAACGAACAATCGGATTGGGCTAGAGGTTCATTCACCCCCTCTAAACCTCTACCACTTGGGGCCAACAAAAAGCTTATGGTGTACCGAGCAATTATGCTCTTAATATCCAACATAATTTTGATATAGATTGTGGCACAATTAGCTTTCCTCAGTGGTGTATGAATAGCTATATTTGAATTGCCAAGAACCACAAAATTCAAAATGCCCAAAGATGTTACGAAGGGAAGCGATTTCCCTAGAGCTAGGAATTTAGCTAGTTCCAGAGTGGAAGTGGTACATAAAATTTTCCTTGTTATATTGACAAACTTTCTACCATCTCCTTAGTGTATATACCAGCTGTAGTGGTATTATAACTAACAGAAACAACCGCAATTTTTTTTTTCTTTTGGTGCCATGAGTAGGAGGGAGCTGGCAAGCTAGTTGATGAAAAAACGGTGAATTGCATTCAGGCCAAGAATGGGCAGCTTGATACATAGTTAGCAAATATGCTACAAGTCTTCCTATAATACAAGGGACAATGCAAATGTCATCAAATACAAACCTATTCCAATAACACCATAGATAATTCGAAAATTTCCTAGAACCACGAAATACTCCATGAAACTGGAGTCCCTGGATAACACAATATCCTAACACTATAATTCAAATATTGGTTATCTAAACGTGAAAATAATATCATTGAGACCTGTATACGACCAAACTGAGTAGGAAATATAGCACGTGAATAACAGGTGTCTCGATGAATAGTTATGGGAACGAAAAAAATAAAACCACTTATCATAAAATCTCAAATGCATACTAGATTCTTGGATGAACGCAAACAGTTCGAAAAGAACTTCTAAAGAAAATGTTGGATTCGACCATGTAATTTGAGGCCGCATATTCTCTTTCACACCAACTAGGCCCATAACTACTAGAGGGGTGAACGAGTCAAGAATGAAATGTGGTGATGAGCAAATAAAATTATATGCAGACTTACTGATTTTTTTGTTCTTAGAGTGTTGCCACAACCAATAGTCAAGAGAAAGAATGTCGTGCAAGGCTAAGGACAAAATACATTACCTTCAAGAGGATTGATGATCAAATGCACAAGTTGGTCATTCCAACAACTAGATTCAACATTAATAAGAGCTACGATAATGGAATTTGAAGGGATAATAAAGCATGGGTTACAAGCATGAATGTTGGAGGCAATGGAACTGTGGAATCCATCAATCATGCCAAATATGAGTATTAGTTTCGAGAGCAAATAAGCTTCCAGCATCCTTGCAAAATAACTTACTAGCTCTCCATGATGCTTCCCCAAGTGAAGGACGAGCGAGATCAAATAACTTCTTCAAGAAATAAGGTATTTGGATGATGTTTTTCCTTGAAATTTTTAGCAACAAGTGAGGATGGACAAGTGAGCAATTGCCACACCTGTTTGCTAAGCAGTCTAAAATGCCTTTAGATCCAAAGACCAATATCACCCTTTTTTCTTACTACGAGTTAAATGTTCCAAGAGAGCCAACTAATTTCCTAGAATTAGCTCCATATCCCTACCAAAAAGAGTATATCAACATTGTAACTTCGCCAAGAAGACTATCAGGGAGTTTAAAACACGACATAAAGAAGAAGAAATCGCCTGAATAACTAATTTGATGAGCACCTCCTTTATTACTTTACTCAGATTTTCTTTTTTTCCATCCGGTAATGTGTTTCCAGATGTGGCCCCTATAAAAAGAAAAGAAAACCTCCATGCTGGTTTCGACAATCGATGGAAGGCCTTGGTATTTGGCATAAGATTGCACTCTCGGGATTCTAAAGATGTTGCAAATAGATCATGCAACCTCATCTGGAGTGTTTGGGTTGTAGAGAATTCCAGACTTGTCATAATTGATTCTTTAGTAGAAAATCTCTCATAAAGTTGTATTGTAAATTTGAGATAATATGTTTTTTCTTCAGTTGCTAACCCAACTAGTAATGTGTCATCAACGATAAATAGATGGGACAAGGTTGAAGCTGACAAGGAACCCAAATTCCATGGTTCTTTTTTGCAATTTGCAAGTTCTACAAGATACATGAGAACACTGACAAACAGGGTTTTCAATCATGAAAACACGCTTAGAATAGAGAATTTATCGTGTGTTTTTACATTCTAAGCTCTCGTCTGTCATATAACTCGTATTTTCTTTCTCTCGTTGGAAAAACTTTGTTTTTGAGCATTTTGTAGGTAAAAAAGGTGTACAAAGAGTCGACGAGTAGAAGAGAGTCGAAGAAATCAAGAAAAAACTCGAAGAATGAAGAAACAAGCCAAAACTGGGCCATGCACGGTCACAACTGTGCAAGCCTTCACAACCGTGCAGCCCGTGCACGCAGAAGGCAAGGAGCCGCCCACAAAGAGGCGCACGGTCATGACTGTGTGACCATGCACGGACTGTGCATGGTCTTCCAGAAAGTTGGTGTTTTTCGGGGTTGTGCACGGTCCATGCAGCCTTGCACGGTCACGACCGTGCACGAACACCGGAAATGTGGGCTTTTCAGCCCCAAACTTGTTTTTTTTTGCCCAAGACCTTTAAAAAAGCCCCAATTGGGTGTATAGGTGCCCTAATTTTCAGTTTTTGCTAGCTAGCACATTTTCATTAGCCACTTTTTAGAGAGAGAGAATCAAGGAGAGCATTTTTGGGGATTCTACTTGGGGATCAAGAATTGTCTTCTTAATAGGTTTTATCTTTCCATTTTCATTTAATATTTGTATGAACATGATTATGTCTATATATTTGTGTTTATTTCTTATTATGATTATGATTGGCTAATTTCCTTAATCTAGTTTAGAGAGTAAATTATGGGTGTTTAGTTATTATTAGCCGATTAATTCAACTCCGTGTTATGCTATTGATTGATTAATTGTTTAAAAATGTTTGTTGAATGATTTGATCACTTATTTAACATTATTGGGATTAAATTGAAACCGAGAGGGGAGATTTGATCCGAGATCACATTAATTGACATGATTAAGTAATAAAACCGAGAGGTTTGAGCTGATTGTGGGAACTTAGGTCTTAAAATCGATTAGGAGTTGTATTTGATTAATCAACCGGAGACGGTGATTAATTATATACAATCAACACGTAATTCGCTCCGAGAGGGGGTTTTACATACGTTTGTGATCGTTCCTTGATACATAGCATTCGGTTAAAAGTTGGATTAAATTAGATTAGTAGTGATTAGATGCCCGTAATTGAAATCTGAACCTAGATCACCCTTATTAATTGTTTAACCCCTATAATTTGTTCTCTAGTTCATCATATTAGTTTTAATTGCTTGTTTATTTAAATTAGTTCTTAAAATACCAAAAACCACTCATTTGATCGTCTAGTTAGCCATTAATGTTTATGTCATTTCACTTATCCGATATCGATACCAATCCTCGTGGGATCGACCTTGTACTTGCTTAGTACTACTATTGACGCTGTACACTTGCGGTTGCTCAATTTTAGTTGCAAAACTAATCTTGTGTCAAGTTTTTGGCGCCGTTGTCGGGGATTCGGTAACGATAGCCGAAAAGTGTTGTTCTAGGCATTTAGTGATACTCTAGACACTTTCTTTTTCTTCGTAGTTTAGTTTATTTTATTTGTTGATTAGTCATTAATTGAGCTTATGAGATTTCTTTTTGATTGTTGTGCAAGGTGTTGATGCACTTAAGGTCACAAGGATTGGAAGGCTTGCAATCTTTTGATCCGAAAATCGAGGCAACTTGTAGACACAATCAAGGGAGAAGGAATAGAGAAAGAAGCATGGAAGCCGGAGATAACGACCCAAGAGTCGTCAATCAAGTTAAGAGGAATGCACCGGTTATTCCGCCGGATCAAGCAAACATCTATCATCAAATGATAGAGATGATGCGGAAACAACAAGAAGAGGTGAATGCTCTCCGGAATTGGAGAGAGCAAGTGCTTAACCCGCCACCACAAGATACTATACAAGACTTTCTATGAACTGGTAGCAAACCAAAATTTTGGTGGGATGGGTAGAGTACCCGTGAATGCAGTGAATTTCAAACTAAAGCCGGCGCTCATTAACATCATTCAACATAACCAGTTTGGAGGCCAAGCTAGTGAAGATCCGAATTTGCATTTGTCAACGTTCTTGGAAGTATGCGGATAATTCAAATCAACCAAGTCCCGTATGATCAAATTAAGCTCCGCCTTTTCTCGTTTTCATTGAGAGACAGGGCAAAGTTGTGGTACAACTCCCTCGCCAACGAAGATATCCGAACATGGGACGATCTCTATCAGAGGTTCCTTCAGAAGTACTTCCCGGCGAGTAAGATCATTAGATTGAGAGGTGAAATCACGCAATTCCGGCAGTTCGATTCTGAATCATTGTGGGAAGCTTGGGAGCGTTTTAAAGACCTACTCCGGAAGTGCCCCCAACACGGGTTGCAAGATAAGGAGCAAATTTGTTACTTCTATGATGGGTTATTCGGGCCTACAAGGGAAATCATAGATGCAGCCGCCGGTGGTTCATTGTTTGCAAGAATGGCGAGAGATGCAACATCAATTATTGAGGATATGGCCATAAATTCGTATCAATGGCCAAACGAAAGGAACAAACCAAGGGTGGTTGCAAGTGTAGTGGAAAAAGAGGCAAACTCTTCACTATCGACTCAAATAGCGGCTTTATCGAAACAATTGGAGTCACTAACCAAAGCCGCCTCCTCGATTCAAGTGGAACAAAGTGCAAAGGCCGTTGTTGCACAAGAAGACCCCGAGGATTGGAACTTTATTCATCAAAGGGGTTATGGAAACCAAAGGGGACACCAATATCCACACCCACATCGGGGGCAAGGCCAACATTCAAACTACACTCACAACCAAGGCCAATCAAGTCACTACCAATCGGGATCAAAGGGTCATCAAAATCTTTCCTATGGCAATCCCAACAATTCGATTCAACCACCACCCGGATTCTCCATTACCAATGGGGTAATAAACGAAGGAAGGGAGCCAAGCTTAAAGGAACTCTTGACATCGTTCATTTCAAGGACGGACGGAAGAATGTCACAAATGGACAATTCTTTCGCAAAGTTCCAAGTTGATGTCAACAAGAGCATTGTGACGAATGGGGCCGACATCAAGAGCTTGCAATTGCAAATGAGCCAGTTAGCCCAAGTTATTAGTCCCCAACACCAAAAGGGACATTTCCCGAGTGATACGGTGAATAATCCAAAGGAACAATGCCAAGCAATTCGGCTAAGGAGCGGAGCCGAGTATGAAGGGCCAAAGCTACCGGTGGAAGGTGACCAAATGATCGAGAAAGAGCATCTAAAAGAGCAAGCCAAACCCAAGGATCGTGGAGAACCGAGTGAAAAAGGCCGTGAAGCCAAACTCCACTCCTAACTCTATTCCTCTTACTTATGTTCCTCTCCTCCCATTTCCACAAACTTATCAAAAGAAAAATTTGGATAACCAATTTGCTAAGTTTTTGGAAATCTTAAAAAAATTGCATATTAACATTCCTTTCATTGATGCTTTGCAACAAATGCCTAATTATGCTAAATTTTTTAAGGAGGTGATATCAAAGAAGCGAAGGTTGGAGGCATATGAGACGGTTAACTTAACCGAGGAGTGTAGTGCCATGATTCAAAGAAGAATCCCTCAAAAGAGGAAGGATCCAAGTAGCTTTACAATTTCTTGCATTATTGGAGATAAAAAAAATTGAAAAAGCATTACGTGATCTTGGGGCAAGCATCAATCTCATGCCACTTTCTATATTCAATAAATTGGAAATTGGAACCATCAAACCTAGCACTATTTCCTTGCAAATGGCGGATAGGTCCTTGACCTATCCGAAAGGGATAGTGGAGGATGTGTTTATCAAAGTAGGTGAGTTCATAATCCTGGTGGATTTTGTAGTTTTGGACATGAATGAGGACAAGGAAGTCCCCTTGATTTTGGGCCGCCCGTTTCTAGCAACGGGTGAAGCCCTCATTGATGTTCAAAAAGGAGAACTCACCTTACGTGTGAATGATGAAAATGTTACTTTTTCAATTTATAAGGCAATGAGGTTTCACAATGTGGATGAGGTTAATGTCATAGAAGAATGTAATGCTTTAGATTTGCTAGATATCAATGATACAAGAAATCTTCTAGCTTCGAGTGAAATTGACTCGTTGGAGATTTGTTAGCACGATTCTATTTTTGCATGTGCTAACCATGAAGCTAACGGTGTTGATGTTGTGGATAGTGTTAGTGCATTGAATTCTTTGCAGGAGGTGCACAATGAGGAAATTTCTTGGTTGAAATTGGAGGATGAGGATTCAACTGGACTAAAGGAGTCTAAGGGCAAAGAAGAAGAAGGACCCAATGTTGTATTGAAACCTCTCCCCGACCACTTGAGGTATGAGTACCTCGATGAAGGTAAGAAATTTCTGGTTATAATTTCCGCATATCTTTATGAGAGTGAGTGTGATAAATTAATTGAAATGTTGAAAAAGCATAAGAGTGCTATTGGATGGTCCATCTCGGATCTCAAGGGGATTAGCCCTACTATTTGCCTGCATAAAATTCTAATGGAAGAAGATTATAAACCGAGTGTGCAAAGTCAGCGTAGGCTAAATCCAAATATGCAAGAGGTGGTGAGGAAAGAAGTCTTGAAAACTTGATAATGGCATAGGATTTCCTATATCCGATAGCAAGTGGGTGAGTCCTACCCCAGTAGTGCCTAAGAAAGGAGGAATAACGGTGGTTAAGGTGAGTGACCTAGAAGAAGTAGCCACTAGGTTGATAACCTCTTGGAGGGTTTGTATTGACTACCGAAAGTTGAATGCCGCTACTAGGAAAGATCATTTTCCCCTTCTATTTCTTGACCAAATGTTGGATAGATTAGCCGGGTATGACTACTATTGTTTTTTAGATGGGTACTCCGAGTATCAAATCATGATTGCCCCGGAGGATCAAGAAAAAACAGCCTTTGTATGCCCATATGGCATTTTTGCTTTTAGGAGAATGCCTTTTGGCTTATGTAATGCACCGGCTACTTTTCAACGGTGCATGATGGCTATCTTTAGTGGTTTGATCGAGAATGTGATGGAAGTATTTATGGATGATTTTTCTATTTTCAGCTTATCTTTTGATCATTGCCTGTTTAACTTATCTCTAGTCTTGCAGCGTTGTGAAGACACTAACCTTGTGTTAAATTGGGAAAAATGCCATTTCATGGTAAGAGAAGGTGTAGTGTTAGGGCATAAGGTCTCAGCTGCAGGTTTGGACGTGGACCGAGCCAAAGTGGTGGCCATTGAAAGACTACCGCCACCAATCAATGAGAAGGGAGTTCGAAGCTTCTTGGGCCATGCCGATTTGTACCGAAGGTTCATTCGTGATTTTTCAAAAATTGCTAAGCCTTTGTTTCACCTTTTGGAAAAATATGCTGCTTATGTTTACGATGATCCTTGTCTACATGCCTTCGAGGTGTTGAAGAAACCGTTGGTTTCGGCACCAATCTTGGTATCACCCGATTGGAACCAACCTTTTGAGCTCATGTGTGATGCTAGTGATATAGCAGTCGGGGCAGTCTTAGGACAGAAGAAGGATAAAATATTCCGAGTGATATATTACGCGAGTAAAAGCCTTGACTCGACCCAGTCAAACTACACAACAATAGAGAAGGAGATGTTAGCGGTGGTATATGGATTCGATAAATTTTGTGCCTATCTTGTGGGCATGAACACGATTGTGTACATCGATCACGCAGCCATCCGGTACCTCTTCGATAAAAAAGATGTCAAGCCAAGACTCATCCGATGGATCCTACTTCTGCAAGAATTCAATTTAGAAATCAAGGATCGGAAAGGATGTGAAAATGTTGTAGCCGATCATCTTTCTAGGATTGAGAATGAGGTGGACAAAAAAGGGCAACAAGACGTGATCAAGGATACATTTCCCGATGAACACCTCATGATGGCGATTGCTCGACTCCCGTGGTATGCTAACATTGTGAACTACTTAGCTTGTGGAGCATCCCCACCCGATCTCTCGTCACATCAAAAGAAGAAGTTTTATCACGAAGCAAGGTTTTATATGTGGGATGATCCATACCTTTTCCGAAGATGTGCTGACTTGATTATCCGGAGGTGTGTATCTGAGGAAGAGGGTCGAGAGATTATCGAGCAATGTCACTCTTCACCAAGTGGGGGACACTTTGCAGTCAACAGAACAGCAGCTAAGGTGCTTCAAAGTGGATTCTATTGGCCAACAATCTTGCAAGATTGCCACGACTTCATCAAGCAATGTGATCGGTGCCAACGAACAGGTGTGATCTCGAAAAGATATGAAATGCCACTTGCCAATTCTTTTGAAGTTGAACTATTTGACGTTTGGGGAATCGACGTCATGGGACCATTCCCATCATCTCAAGGCTATCAATACATTCTGTTGCAGTGGATTATGTTTCCCGATGGGTTGAAGCCATCCCTACATCAACCAATGACTCTAAGGTGGTACTAAGATTTCTTGTGAAGAATATCATCACTCGTTATGGAGCACCTAGAGCATTGCTTAGTGATGGAGGGTCGCATTTCTGTAAAAAATGGCTTAATGGTTTATTGGCCCGGTACGGTGTGAAGCATAGGGTGACTACACCAAACTCACCCTCAAGCGAATGGTCAAGCCGAATTAGCTAACCGGGAAATCAAACAAGTCCTCGAGAAATCAGTAAGTGGAAACCGAAAGGACTGGGCTCTAAAGTTGGATGATGCATTGTGGGCGTATAGAACGACCTACAAGACACCCCTTGGTATGTCTCCTTATCAACTTGTATTTGGACAATCATGCCATTTTCCCGTGGAGCTTGAACATCGTGCATATTGGGCGATAAAGAAGTTGAATTTCGACTTTCAATCGGCTGGGGGAAATAGGGTGTTGCAATTGAACGAACTTGATGAGTTCCGAAATCAAGCATTTGAGAATTCAAGGGTGTACAAGGAAAGAGTCAAGAGATTTCATGACAAATTGATCATCAAAAGAGATTTTTGTCATGGAGACCAAGTCCTTTTGTTCAATTCTCCTCTCCAACTTTTTCCCGGGAAGCTAAAATCAAAATGGTCGGGACCCTTCACAGTCAAGAGAGTGCTACCAAGCGGAGTTGTCGAGCTACTAAATACCGACGGGAGCACGTTTATGGTGAATGGCCAAAGAGTGAAGAGGTACTTTGGCCAAGCACAAGAAAGAGAAGTTCACCAACTGTCTTTGATTGAACTGCATTAAACCAAGATAAACAGGCGTCCGGCTGAAGACGTTAAACTTAGCGCTTGTCGGGAGGCAATCCGGCGGTTCAATTTCTTTAATTTCGTGTTTTGATTAGTTAGATAGTTTAATTAAAGTGTTTTTAAGCTTTTAGTTGTTGAATAATGGTAGGTAAATGCAAGAAATGACAAGAAAAGGATTGGGATGCAAAATGGATGAGAAGGGCTTAAAAAGGGGTAAAATCTCAAATTTCAGGTGTTGCACGATCTGATCGTTCAACGTTGCACGACCCCTGCAATAAAACAGTGAAAACCTCATATCTGGGGTCGTGCACGGTCATTGCACGGACCGTGCAACATCACAGTGAAAACCCTATTTCTCGGGTCGTGCACGGTCACGACTGTCCAAGGGTGCACGGACAGTGCACGATCTGGACAGGGCAGTTTTAAAAAAACGCAAAAACACACCCATTTCATTCCCTTCCCATTTTCAAACACGCGAAAACACACAAAAACACACACACACACACACACACAAATTCGACACAAATCCTTGGAGAATCAACACATTCAAGTCCTAATCTCCCTAACATCACAAGGTCTGTCCACTTAACTCCAATTAAATTCGAAATTTGTGGCCAATTTTCTCAAACTAGGGCTTAGTTGTATATCTTTCATATTATCTCGAATTTCTTGTTGTTTTGTGGGTAGATTGACTTGTTGAGTATATATTGTTGATGATTGAGTTTATGGAGTAGATAGAATTTGAAATTGTTCAATTCGAAGTTATAATTTCGTTGGAGCATTTTATCGGACACCTTATGTGCAATGGTTTTTGTGCTTGTTTTGTTGACTCAAGGCCAATTGGTGCCTATTCTTATAATTTGTTCCGATCATATGCTCCAAATAAATGTAGTAATGATTGAATTCGTGGGGATTGAGGTGTATAGAATGTGTAGATGCAAGATATATTAGTTTTGTACACTTCATGAATATCATTCATTCACATTAATAATTCGTAGAATTGAACTCTCATACCTCAAGCTAGTCGGGATTGTAGTGCAATACAATTTGTCTTATCTCAAACACACAACACCAAACTAGTTTGAGGGTATGTGTTACTTACGAGGAGTTGTTGAATGCAATTGAGTCAAACTAAATTGTAGTGTGATATGTTGTGCACATTTCTTAATCTCAACCACATACTACAAATTAGTTTGAAGGAAGCACTAATGAAATGCATTTGATTGCTCAAGAATGAAAAGCTTTATTGTGGAAATTGTGTGTTATGTGTGTTATTTGTTGTTAATATTAATTTGTGATCAAACTAGATATGAGGACCTATGTAATTAGGAACGAATTAATTTTTGACATATGCCTCAAGTCTAGTTTGAGGGGTTGATGAGAAATTGTCTCACTTGTTTTGGGTGATTGTAGGTCATATCTTCTCATACTGAATATGGGTCCAAAACGAAAAGATGCAAGGGTAGGAAAGTTGAGTTCAAGGGGCACACAAGAACCCGTTGAGCAAAGTGAATCCGAGGAAATTAGTCCGAGTGAGTATGGCATCAATTTCGGCCGAATGTGGGAATCAAAGACGGTCCGGGAACGTTGGAGCAAGTTGGTCAAGAGAAGGATTATCCCAACTCTATACCCCGACCCACCAACTATGGATGAGTTGGGCATCCGGGAAGACGTAGAAACTCTAATCCGACGAATGGATTGGAGTTACTTTCTCTATGGGTGTTGGCCAACTTATAAAGAGCTGGTCTTGGAGTTCTTCTCAACATTCAATGTTGTAATGCACCGTGAGGAAGCCTTGAGCATGACATTCCAGCTGGGGAACCAACCCCGAGAGCTGCACTCGGGACGAGTGGGAGAGATCTTTCGGTTTTGGACCACTGGCAACTTTACACAGCATGAAGACTTCAACTCCCAAAAATTCTGGCCTTAAATCAACTATCAGCCGGATACCACACCATCTCACCCTACCTACAATGCTAGCAGATCAAAGCCGACAGAAATTCGAAATCCAACATTCAGATATTTGGCTAAGATTATGCAGCACACCTTGTTCGCGAGGAATGAAACAGGAGGCCTCCGGGGGGATGAGCAGTATATATTGTGGTGCATGATGGCACACCAAAAGGTCCGATCAGCACCCCACCTTATGGGCCAGTTCAATTCGATAGCACACGAAACAGGTGCTATACGAATCGGAGGCTTCATCACTGCATTAGCAAGACACTTCAAGATCAACCTGTCAAGATATCAACCGATGACAGGTGACTCCCGGATAACACCTGAAATTCTTAAGCAATCTCATTACATCAAGTTGTCCAAGGAGGGAGTGTGGATGTGGCAACAGCGAGAGGGTGGACCATTTCCCCTACCCAACACCACCTTGACCACAGTGATGAGGCCTGAAAACTGGCTAATGATGACCCCGACCCATGCAGAAATGATCCAGAAGGGGCCAGCCGGAGCTCAACTTTTGCCCAGACAAGTGCCTACAGAACAGATGGAAGAGGATCGGGAGATCCGAAACATCGAGGAGGGGTTTCCTGGACAGCGAGGGGGGGAGTCTTCTTCCCGACAGCGTGGGGAATCCCCAACAGTCATGTAACGGTTGAGAGTTGTGGAGGCAGCCATCCACGAGCTTAAAGAGCAACAACAACTGCTTATGGCCAACCAAACCAACGTGATGAGAACTCAGCAAATCTTGACAACGGGCCAAGCCACCATCATGGGCGCGTTATCAGAAATCTTGGACGTCCAAAAGGTCAGTTCTAAAGAAGAGAGGCGAATGGCCAAAATGTTGCAAAAGCTCGAGGATTTAAACGTGCAAGTCGGTCACTATGATCCAATGCCAACCTCCCCTTAGGGGGAGTTTGTAAGTTATTCGCAACATCTCTACTTTTTGAAACTATTTTAACGCATTTTGGAATTTAGTTTAAAATAGTTTGAGGGGGGATGTATGTTGCGAAATTCTGAGGGTGGTTGCTCGTCTTTCTTGTGTTTGTTCTGCCAAACTAGAATTATGTTTTGATTTTAATGTAGTTTTTGTTTTGAACTGTTAATTTTTAGTTAATTTGTTAAGCTATGTTTGTCTTTAGTTGTTGATAGCTTGTTAATTTGTTAATTCGAAAAAAAAAAGGGGGAAAAAAGAAAATATTAGGTTAATAAGGTATTAGAAATGTTGTCAATGATGATATATAAAATGATTTTTGATTGAAAATGTGATACATGCACACACTTGTTTTGGAACAAATGATAAATCACAATATATAAGCTGGTGAGCTTTTCAGCCAAAATGAGGAACCCTTACTTTTGGAATTCAATATTTTCCTTGGCTTGTGTGATGTTGATCATGTGCATAGCACCTCTAGAACTTGCCTTGCGTCTATTTGAAATCATGAGATATATTTATGAGCATCGAAAATGATTTTAGGCGATCTTTGATTTCAACCCATTTTTTAGCCTAAAAAATCCATTTATACCCCTTTATATAAATTATCCCTAGTAAGCCAAGTTGAACTTGTGGCCTTTTCTTGATAGCTCAAATCACAAGCCATATCCATCTTTTAAATCTTTTTTCCCACACTTGGATCGAACAAGTTAAAAGAGGAAGTAGAAGGTAGAAATGAGTGAGGGTTACAAAGATGATGAGAATGAGGTAATGAATATAGAGCGGGGAAGAAAAGAGAAAAACAAAAGGGAAAATCGAGCATTGTAAAAAAAATAAAAAAGAAAGAAAAAGTGTACATATCATTTTAATTGAATGTTTATAGTTGAGGACCAATAAACGAGTCAAAGAATCCAATGACATGAGTAATTTTGGTTGAGTTAGGAGTCAAAATTTCTAACTCACATTTGTGAAAAAAGAGTTGGTTGTGGTTATTTGGATAATGTGAGGAAATACAGAAGTGTGAAAAGTGAGAGTGGGAGTAAAACTTATATGAGGGCTAGTTGAGTGCAACTCAATCGATCCAAGTTAAGTCTCTACACCCAAACATATCTCACCTAGTCCAAAAAGCCTACATTACAACCAAAGCATAAGACCTTTCTGATTCTTTGCTCGTAGTTATCAAAAATGACGAAGAGATTAGACAATAGGAAAGCATATGGTAGGGCATGTATGTGTATACAACTTGAGCGATACACAACCTTGTTATATATACTTGGGTGCTTGAGTGATACACTTGTCTGTGAGGATATTGTGATGATTCAAAAAGTCCTTAACTTGTGATGTTGCATAGATAGAATGTGTTCTTAGTCTGAGACGTACATTTCCAAGTAAAACCGATGATACCTATATGTTTTCCTCCAACTAAGAAAGAAAATCTTCATTCTTTTGATATTATTTGCTCAGGGACGAGCAAGGGTTTAGTTTGAGGGGGTTGACAAACGGGGTTTTCCATCATGAAAACACGCTTAGAATAGAGAATTTATCGTGTGTTTTTACATTCTAAGCTCTCGTCTGTCATATAATTCGTATTTTCTTTCTCTCGTCGGAAAAACTTTGTTTTTGAGCATTTTGTAGGTAAAAAAGGTGTGCAAAGAGTCGACGAGTAGAAGAGAGTCGAAGAAATCAAGAAAAAACCTGAAGAATGAAGAAACGGGCCAAAACTGGGCCGTGCACGGTCACAACCGTGCAAGCCTTCACAACCGTGCACGGCCCGTGCGCGCAGAAGGCAAGGAGCCGCCCCCAGATAGGCGCACGGTCATGACCGTGCGACCATGCAGAGGACCGTGCATGGTCTTCCAGAAAGTTGGTGTTTTTCGGGGTTGTGCACGGTCACGACCATGCACGAACACCGGAAATGTGGGCTTTTCAGCCCCAAACTTTTTTTTTTTTTTTTTTTTTTGCCCAAGACCTTTAAAAAAGCCCAAATTGGGTGTATAGGTGCGCTAATTTTCAGTTTTTGCTAGCTAACACATTTTCATTAGCCACTTTTTAGAGAGAGAGAGAATCAAGGAGAGCATTTTTGGGGATTCTACTTGGGGATCAAGAATTGTCTTCTTAATAGGTTTTATCTTTCCATTTTCATTTAATATTTGTATGAACATGATTATGCCTATATATTTGTATTTATTTCTTATTATGATTATGATTGGCTAATTTCCTTAATCTAGGTTTAGAGAGTAAATTATGGGTGTTTAGTTATTATTAACCGATTAATTCAACTCCGTGTTATGTTATTGATTAATTAATTGTTTTAAAATGTTTGTTGAATGATTTGATCACTTATTTAATATTATTGAGGATTAAATTGAAACTGAGAGGGGAGATTTGATCCGAGATCACATTAATTGACATGATGAAGCAATAAAACCGAGAGGTTTGAGCTAATTGTGGGAACTTAGGTCTTAAAATCGATTAGGAGTTGTATTTGATTAATCGACCGGAGACGGTGATTAATTATATACAATCAACACGTAATTCGCTCCGAGAGGGGGTTTTACATACGTTGGTGATCGTTCCTTGATACATAGCATTCGGTTAAAAGTTGGATTAAATTGGATTAGTATGATTAGATGCCCGTAATTGAAATCTAAGCCTAGATCACCCTTATTAATTGTTTAACCCCTATAATTTGTTCTATAGTTCATCATTTTAGTTTTAATTTCTTGTTTATTTAAATTAGTTCTTAAAATACCAAAAAACCACTCATTTGATCGTCTAATTAGCCATTTAAATGTTTATGTCATTTCACTTATCCGATATCGATACCAATCCTTGTGGGATCGACCTTATACTTTCTTAGTACTGACAAAGAATAAATAACTCTATAGGTTATGGTGAATGGGGGTGGAGCGAACCAATTCTCATCATTGTGTATTGTTGCTTGAGTTTAGACAAGCAAATTGGTTAACTCGTTTGGTTTCCTCGAAGCAATGAGGAACACTTAGGATCCCAAGCATGGAGTAATGGCCACAGATATAAAGCCGAATTTATTCTCCTTCAAATTCAAACAAATTTACCAATACGGAACATATCCTCAGTATGTTGCCGTAACATATTAAGAGTGATTTGATCATCTTGAAAGAATTGGGCCTTAATGAACAACCATCACCGATCATGTTCTCTAAAGCATCGCTCTAGGTTCGTCTATATGATCTTCCAATAGTGGCGCAATCACAGACATATGTCAGAGCTTTGGGTGAAAGAATCGGAAAAGTGGTGGAAATTGATGCATCTTCACTGGAGGATTCAGTTATAGTGTTCGGTTAAAAGTAGTGGATGATCTACACAAACCACTCAAGAGAGGCGCATATGTTTTTCTTTTAGACGGACAAAATGTCAGGATAGACTTCAAGTAGGAGAGACAACCGTCCTTCTGCTACATTTATGGGCTTCTGGGACATGTGAAGCGTCAGTGTGATATTTAAGAATCAGATGAGGTGTTGAGAATGCTGGAAGAGAAACTACGGGGATTCGATGAGAGTATCACCTATGAAGCAGGCTTGTGTTAGGACTGAAGGTAATTTTACTCAGCTGATAAATGTCTCACTACAGAGGAAACTTTTTGAAGATTTCATAAAGAAGCATGCAACATCGAACACTAATGACCCGAAGAACATACAAGAACAATCTCCGATGAATGAATCTTAAGTCCGCAATATTATGATGTGGCTTAAGAAGGTTGCGGTTTCAAGTAAGAGTCATCCTAATCATAGTGATAGGCCAAATAACGTAAATCATCAGATAGAACAACCGACTGAGCAGGTTGTTGAAGGGCGATCAATGAAATCCCCCATTATCAGATCCCGTTAAGAAACCACCCCATACGCCCTATGATTGACCCCTTCACACTTATGGGAAATCATCTACTACATATATTACACCATCCGACCCATCAAACATAAATAAAAAAATCCCCCACGGTACCTTACCACTGTGCCCGCTCCCACTGAGCTCAATCATCCTCCCTCTATGGAGCTGCCTATCTCTACTGAAACCCTCAAATAAATGGGTACCCTTTCCTCGTTCAATTCATAGTCTTAGACGTGCAGTAAAACTACTCTCTATCACAAACATAATATATAGTACTTACGCCAAAGCTTGAACCTGGCAGTCCTCCTCGAACCAAGAAAAAGATACGCATACACTACTAGAATAATAGCCTATCACTACATTAATTTTGTGACATTTTAGTTCAAATGCCTTCATAGACACATTAGTAATACATAAGACTACTACGTAACTATTACTACATAAGAGTAACACTATTGAGGCACTACAAAATAACTTCCTTAATATAATTCAAATAAGGCATAAATTAAGTGCCTTAAAAACTAGTTAAATAATTTATTTGCTTTAGATAAGTAAAATAAAATGGTTAAACAATTGTGACATATTTTTCATTATTTTATTTTTCTTTGTCTATTTTCCAGATACCCATTCCCTAAAATCAAATCAAAATTTACAGAGATCCGACGCACAAATCTAAGACGGAAACAAAATTAAACTGCCAAAAAGGACTGGGAAATGGAAAGACACCGCGTCCAAATATTTTTTGGAAGGCCACAATCCGTATATCCTTTTTCCAGAACATTATTCTCGAAATTCAATCCTTGTTTTCTCTAGAGTTAGTCTGAGAATACGTAATTTAGTTTGAAGATGAGTTTCTCGATTTGTTACCGTTAAAGCTACAATTATCAAATTTAGGATAGACTTGGTGATTTGTAGCATATTCAACTTGCTATTTTGCTTACTTGTTGATTTTTTTCTAATTAGATGTAGAGATGCGTTAATTACATTAATGAAACACTGAATAAGTTGTTAATTAGGTTTGATTCAGATCTGATTAGATTTGAGGCTCTCTTTTAGGTCGAGCAATTATCTCTGATCCTGCATGATTTCTCAATTAATTCTTTGAATTTATTTTATATTATTTTAATTTCTTGTTGATTATTCTTCATTTATATGAGTTTGTATTTAGTTGAATCTGGAGGGTTCTCAACATGATTGTGTGGACGTGATATGTTTTTCTATGTTTCCAGATCCATCCTAGTGCATTCAAACAAGATGGAGTTTCATTGAGAGCCTGTTGTAGTGTAAACTAAAATGAATGGCATAAGGTGAAAACTTTGCATTCCTTTCAAATATGGTATTGAGATCAACATCACCAGATACTGATGCAGAACCATCAGTGATGACAACTCAATTCAGTTCTCTTTTTAATCATTTCAGTATTTCAATTGTCATGTAAAATATCGTAGTTGTGTTGTTTTTCATGGCACACCAGTTCTCTTTTTCCCTATACATTTTTCTATATGTTCTCTCTCATTTATTATTATACTTTAACCAGCACACTAGGCAAATTGGTGCTTAAGTCTATCTATTAGAGTTAAGTTCAGGGATTCATGTAGCCCCTCCCTGTTTTTCCTTTGTTACAAGTGTTTGAACTAGTGAAAATATTTATGCTCCACAACCACATCACTCTTTAACAATTATCTTAGAAAGAATATATTGTTAAAGAAGAGCCCCCTCTTAAATAATTATTTTAGAGATTGTTAATTATGGTGTATTTGCTTATGACTGGGAAGTGTTGAGTTACTATTGGTTGATGGAGTATATGAGTGTGAATTTTTAATTGGGTCACACCAATGGATTGGGGTAAACCAAAACAAAATTAGTAGTTTTCTATGACGGGTTCGTATCACAATTCACTTTGATCATGGAAGTTTGAAGCAAGAATTGCTGAAGATTTTGGATTTGGTAAGCTTCATGTGGACTTCCTCGATGCTAACACCCCCCCCCCCTCCAATTTTTCTCCCCTTACTGGCCAATTCTTTTGCAGATCATTGAATACAACTGAAATTGTGCTGACTCTTTGAGGGGAACTATATAAACCATGGTTATATATATGTGACATATTCTTTTCATCTATGGAAATCTGTAACTGACAGGGATTTCTCACTTATTTGATTGGCGTGCAAATGTAAATCAAATTAATATTAACCTTTGATTTGCATCTACATATTGAATTTTAGTGGTATATAACTCATTTGGGTATTACCCAATATTGGAGAAGTCATTAGGCGCTACTCAAGCGGTAGACTGGTGCCTAGGCGGGCATAGACGTCCTTAGGTGGGGAGGAATTGGAAATAAGACATAGGAAGCAATGACAGTCTAACGCCTACGGTGGATTAGTCACACTACTAGAAATAAGATTTTTTGCCACTACAAAATGTAGTTACAAAAAAGGAAGAGTAGTCACAAAAATACTTTTAGTAACTACAAATCTAAAAGTAGGTACTATAGGGTAGTCACCTATAATAAGATGCAAAAAGTTTTTTTATAACTACTTTGTAGTTACTAATGTATTTGTAACTACTTTTTGCAACTACTTTGTAGTTACTAATGTATTTGTAACTACAAGTATTTGCAAAAGAGCTTGGCATATTGTAGCAAATTTGGTTAAAATTGTATAAAATATTTTATGTAACTACTAATAGTTACAAAAGGGGTTACTTTTAGTAACCACTCTTGTAGTTACAAAAGACTAGGGACAAATACCTTTTTTTCTTGTAATGTCAGAACTAGTCGGGGATTTTTTACAACATGGGGTAGGATAGAAAAAAATTAT
This sequence comes from Ajuga chamaepitys, assembly GCA_958295605.1. Taxonomy (NCBI): domain Eukaryota; kingdom Viridiplantae; phylum Streptophyta; class Magnoliopsida; order Lamiales; family Lamiaceae; genus Ajuga; species Ajuga chamaepitys. The sequence goes on from OY282505.1 coordinate 18,433,398, forward strand.
ACTTGTGTAAATCTTGTTCATACCAAGAATGTTCGATATGTAAATTTATGTGTTATGGTATATACAATCATACTCTTTGTTAGTTGAGACTTGAGAGTGAAACTCTATGCTCTCTAACTTGTCCCGTGGTGTTCGTAAACTTTGCAGGATTATTCTTGAAACTGATGGTAGTGATATTGCTGGAAAAGTAGCTACCCATTATATGGATGATGGTGCACCATCAGAGCAGGTGATGTTGTGAATCTAAATTTTTAGTTTTGTTTTTGTGCGATAATGTATGTTTCTTGATTTCATTATGAAATTACAACTTGTATGAGGTAACAACAACTTGATGATTTAGCCTATACGTGCTTCACCTACTGCACCGGAAAATGAGCAATAGTAAATAGAAAACAAAAGAAACGCAAACTCTGTTTGTGCTCAATTAGTTGTAGCTTTATGTAATTGCACATGCATAAGTTTAATTGTTCCTTCATGGACACATGCTCGCTCTTTTATGCTGATCAAGGTTGTACATAGAACTAAAAAGAGTAGCACTGGCGGGCTTGTATTTCAATATGGGGGAATTTTGCAGCTGGGAATGTTGCAGCCGGGAATTTTGGAGGACTTTATGTTTTTTAAAGAAGATGGTAATTACAAGCTAGCCGGTGGAGTTGATAACACAGATATGAATTCTTCTACCGGTGCTACGAAGTGGAAAAGTTTGGGAGACTAGGCTGATTCAATTACTTTAGTTTCTTCCCCTATTGGCAAAGGGCAGCTCTTTTAGAATGTATACCACCTCTTCACATGTACTCTTAATATTTGTGGATACTTTATTTTGTAAATTATGCTTAAGAGAATTCAGTGGTGTACGCTCAGATGAGATTCAAAATGTAATTTGAAATAATGATTTATTAGTATTCGTTATGGTCAAGATATTTTTATTTTAGTTGTATTAAAAATATTTTGTTGGATTTATTTTCAATTGATGCATTACAATTTGGATTCGGATGTCTAGAATATGAACTTATGCGAGAATTGCACTTTTTATGCAATTAATTTATGATGTAGATATATTAAAATGGTTGAAGTAAGTAATTATTATTATTATTATTATATGGAAACACACTAAATAACTGATATTAAATATTATTAAAAAGATAAAAAAAAAATGTATCAAGGCACTTTTGTTTGTAGTAATAGTTTAGAATTAAAAAGCTAAGTGTCGGAGAATGTAGTTTATAGTGACACTAAAAAATGTATTGATAGGTTATGACCTATTGCTACAGTAGAATAGAGATCATTTTTAACAAATGTCACATTAGATTATGTTTATTAACAAGTGAACTACCAGGGCATTTATTAGTGTCCACAAAAGTCATTTTTCTAGTAGTGATATCAAGTGCCCGAGTTACCCTACGGCTAATTCAGAACACATGATTAACATTTTGGGAGTTAAGCGTAAAGAAGGTGTTGGTGGGCATAACGACAGAATTATGCATAGTTAATAAGTCTATGTTTGCTCTGAAAATTATAAAAAAAAAAAAAAAAAAAGATTTTTTAATATATATTTAATAAGTCTATGTGTGTTTGAAAATTATGCATTATAAATTTACTAATTGCTACAATTTTATGAATTCCTAAAATAGAGTAGTTAAAATTCACTAAAATTTATAATTAATTATGAAATATCAAAATATAGAAAAATTAAATAAATAATATATAAAAATAATACACTATCAATATCAATATTAATTAAATGATATTTTCCTTGGAAGTGGTTCTTCTTGGTTCTATTTTGATTTCGCGATCCGGAACGGTTCAGTTTGACAACAAAATAAGTTCAGATTGGTCTGATTCAGATAAAGTAAAAAAGTCAATGGATATAATCGATTCGAGGTGCTTTTGCTCTAGGGTTCGATACAGTTTAGATTATCTCGGAAGCTCGTGCTCGCCTCTAGCCAAAAGTATAACTCATGTGTAAGAACTAACACTGAGTTATTACATTATTACATTTTTCAAAAAATAAATAAAATCCCAAAATATAAAATTAAACGCTAAATAATATAGCCTAAGTCGCTAGAAGAAATAATTTAAAACAAATAAATCAGAACATTTAAACAACTAAAATAAATTTGGAAACAGACTTTTAGCAGGATTTTACTGTATGGATGTATGGTTATCTTATTATATAGTAAATATCAAATAATGGAACACAATCGAATATGATGCGGGAGCATTTTCTTACATGTTCACTTGCTAAAACTAATAAGCTACATTTACAGAAAATCGGAATCTTATAAATTAGCAAATATCCTTACTTACAAGATTGCCGATCCAATCAGGATAATCATGCCCCATCAAAACATGTGAGGTGACAGATGAAAAAGAAAAACGCGCCAAATCAACATTACAAGACCGAGCCATGTGCTAGAGACTTGAAAAATTATCTAACCTAAGCAATTGAATAATCTCCTCAGCAACCAATCCACAATAATTAAATAGAACTCCCTCCTCTATGACTGCTTGCACCACAAGTAGAGAGTCAGAATAAGCACGAACCCTGGAAAAATCACAATTAGCACAAAATCGTAAACTACTTACCAATGCCATTAGCTCCACTTCTAAGACCGATCGCAGCCTTCTAATCGAATGTGATACAGCCGCGACTACTTCACCATTCTCATTCCGAACAACTTATCCCCATCATCATCAAAGCCTGCATCAACATCTAATCGCAATTCCCCACACGCCAGAATAGCCCATCGAGGCCGAGCAGCCGGCTCCCTAACCATTATCACACCTTTCCATTTTATTGCATTGCTATACTCATTAGCATAAGCTTCAACCCAAAGTCAAGACTGTGCAACCCAATTCATACCATCCCCATGCCTCCACTTGCATAAAGCACCCCAAACCGCTCACATCACCACCGCAAACAACTTAAATGGATCATCTCCAAATAGACACCGAATAGCATCGTCACATTCCATAAAAGAACACATATGCATAACTTTCAGAAAAGCCCAAAAATAGCTCTCCTTCCAAAACGGCCTCACAACGGAGCAAAAAATAGACTGTGCATAGTGGTTTCCTCATAGCATAAACACATACATAGAAGAGATCCAAACATGATGGCGTAATAAATTGGCAGACACATCTGTAAAATCACAAGAAACTTGCAAAAAAAAAAAAAAAAAAAAAATACTTACCTTTGGAGGTAGTGATAATACTCACAAGAATTTCCTCCACCAACGGTTAGAAGCAGTCATAAACATTAGGGGCTTGAAACCATCCAAGCTAATCAGTAAACACACTTAACAGCTTAATGGCCATCAGATTCATACCTCCAATATCTTCTATTTGATACCGCCATCAAACTCAAAGGAATATCAAGAATCGTATCCACTTCATACGGAGAAAAGCTTGCCTAAGCCTTTGCTCATTCCACTAATACCCGGTGTAATAAAATGTGACGTGGATGCCCCCAAGTACCCAATTCTAGATGTAAAACGACCTGAAGTAGTTCCGGATATCCATATGTCTTTAAACAGTGCCACGTTCACTCCGCTGCCCACCATCCACATGAAACCATCCGCTAGCACCTCTTTACTCCACATAAGGGACCTCCAAATGTATGAGGCATTCGATCCCACATTAGCTTCCATCACATCACAACGTCGAAAGTACCATCCCTTGAACAACCAAGAAACTATGAATCAGGTCTATCTATAATACACCGTAGTTGCTTTGCCAATAAAGCCTTGTTGATGCTCCCGAAATCCCAAAAAACCAAGACCACTCTCTAAGACAAAGTCGGTCCCAACTTGCCCAATGAAGGGCTGAATTGTTCAAGGAGTTACCCTATAAAAAATTAGCACACAATGGCTCAATTTGGCGACTTATAGACATTGGCACCCTGAAGCAAGACATGACATATGTAGGACGTATTTAATCATAACCACCTTACCACCCCTCGGAACCAGTTTAGTGTCCCAAGATTTGATCCTCCCCAGTAGCCTCTCTCGTAGGAACCGAAATTACAATTGCCTATTGCGCAACGAAAACGTCAGAAGACCTAAGTACAATTTAAGGCCATGCACAGCTGAAATGCGAAGAATTGTCTTCACATTATCCACGCAACCGAAGAAGCAGTCGCGCTAAAGGTGAGTGCTGATTTATCATAATTAATTAACTGGCTTGATGCAATCTTATATAGCCGAAGACATCTCTTAACCAGATTAGCATCACTAGTAGAAGTCTCGGAAGAAGAGCAAGCTATCATCCGCAAAGAATAAATGAGAAATAGCTGGGCAAGTACTAGCAATTCGCACACCCCGGAATTCCCCACCTTCCTAAGAAGTTTGCAGCAAAGCTGGAAGGCCCTGTGAACATAGAGTAAAAAGCAACAGAGACAGAAGGCCCCCTTGCTTTAGAGCCTGTGTAGGCCTGATATTTCCTACTATATTGCCATTTAGGTTGAAAGAATATGACGCAGAGGAAATGCATCATACAATCAACTCTACTAACTGATCAGAGAAACCGAGCCCGCCGTATGAAGGCTGCAAAGAACGACCACTCCACCCTGTCATATACCTTGCTCATATCTAGCTTCATAGCATAATAACCTATTCGAGTTTGCTCACTACACCGCAACCAGTGCATGCATTCAAACCCATGGGTACATTATCCATTATAAGCCTCCTTGGTATAAAAACACTTTGTTGTTCGTCTACCACTTATGCGAGGATCGGGCCCAGTCTATTAGATAACACCTGAGACGCAATCTTAGCCACCGTGTTAGATATACTAATTGGGTGATAGTCCTTCAGGAATTGCGGATGAGACACCTTCAGAATAAGGGTGATAAGAGGACTGTTCCGTTCAGTCATATCAGCTCCATCAGTTAGAATTGCCAAAACTGATGTTGTACTAGACGAACCAACAAAAGACTAAGCCTTCTGAAAGAATAATACAGTGAAATTGGGTGCTTTTGAGGAGTGCATCTCAAATCCCTTTCGAACCTCTTGAGCAGTAAAAGGAGAAGATAGCATACGAGTCATACTATCCACCACAGTAGGCTCAATATATTCCAACACTGCCTCAATATCTCTGTATGTGGGAGTAGATGTAGAGAATAACTCACCATAGAACTGAATTCATAGCTTAAGTAGATACACACCAATCCCCATGATTATTAACCAGACTAAAAAGAAAATTTCTAGTCTTTCACCCGGTCGCACATGCATCTCCTCTTTAATTTCAATTAACTCAAGATCTCTATTGCCAATGCATTTCCTCTTTGATTTCAAACTCTCTAGCTCCATTTGCAATCTTCGAACTCTAACTGATTCAACCCCAACAGCATAGGCCTTAAGGTCGAGTCCAGCTGGGCTTGCGCTCATTTGATTCGTTGTTTCATGGCCCCTAATAAATGGGCCCCCCACTCCACCAAACAGGTTTCCATATTCCGCAATTTTTTAGGTAAGGACACATAACCCCCAAAATTCCCCCAAAGCTCCTCTAAAACATTAAGACAATCATCCTCAGACAGCCATTTTGCTCAAACAAGAATCTTCTTTGAGTTCGAATAACGGAGATACCCTCAGGGGCGCTACCACCCTAAAAATCAGTCGATGATCTGAACCATAGAAGTCCAAGAAGTAGGAACACTAATAGAAAACATCATTCTCCAATTGAAATTGACAACAAATCTATCCAATTTTTTCAAAATAATACTCCTAGTTTGGCGTCTGTTATACCAAGTAAAGAAATCCCCCTTGCATGTAAATCCTGTAACCTTGCACCCGTAAGAGCTTTAGAAAAAGCATTCATTTGAGAAACATACCTTCACGCCCCTCCCGACTTCTCAGAATCATACAACGCCTCATTAAAATTACCCCTACGACCCATGGCACATTCAGTAAAGTATCAATAGATGCAAGGCGTGGCAGAAGAGCCCAAGTTGTGAACGTAAATGTGTCATTGGGTGCCCATAGAAACCAGTAAAACGCCAGAAAATAGAAACATAGAAACAGTACAATCTATGTGGCCTTTAGAGTAAGAAAAATAAAAACATCTATATTATTTTTTCAAAATAAAATTAAACCACCACTTCGACCAATGGTGTCAACACAAAACATCCATGTTAAATTAAATAAACAACATCACCTAGAACTAACGGAAGAATCACTTTTCACTTACAAATAAACAGCAAAGATGGGTCCTTATCAGCAACCAACTGCCGAAAATCTCTGAATGCCCGTTGGTTCCAAAGCCTCGGCGTTTTCCAAGTTAAGCAATTCATTGGTCCAACTCTACAAAGAGATCATCCACTTCCATAGATTGCACCCAAGCGCATTTTCCATGTCTGTCCATCTCATCTTGGGAAAGATGGCGTTTGGCAGATTGTTTAGGGATGACAATTTCCTATTCACTAAGCCTCACACGGCTACGTCGGACGTCCCCTGCCCTTCTTGGTCTTGTGTGGCTTAATAGGGGCATCAAGACCACGCTTAACCTCTGCATAATCCCATCCACTACCATTACATTAGACCCAACTCCAACATTTCCTTCAACTTACCGGAGATCGGGGCCTAGCTTGGTGGAAAGTGACACCTCCAGAGCCTAGAAGCTGAACCCGTCTCCATGGCCATCCAAAGAGCCCCCTGATTCAGCAACCACCTCCGCCACCCCCACCTCCCTCCTATGTCCAATCTCACCCCCTTCAACCCATCAACCACGTCGGCATCAGTACCCCCCGTCGGAGCAACAAATGTCGCCGATGCCTCTGACCCACCTTGTTGCGATGGCAGTGATTTGTTGCAAGAGAATGACATTGTTCTGACATTCTAACCTTCAAAGGATCAGCTCCATCAGCCCTCAACCAAGCTCCATAACTTTGAGACCCAATATTACTGTCATCCTTTGCCTCCAACAGTACCGGGCAAAACCTATTTCAATATGGTCAAGCATTCCACCCGTAACAAAAGTTCGACAGTTTTTCATACCAACAAAGCACAACATCCTGAATACCTCCAACTGTAAGTGTTGTTCCCCGGCACAATGGCCTTTGAACATCAATCAACACCCTCACCCAAGAATATTTGCCCCAGACGCACCCTCCACTTGGCGTATTAATCTCCAAAACCCGTCCCATTCGCTGTCCCAAAGCTCATCCAATCTCCACCATCATGTACCGAAACTGGAGGCCATGAAATTGTACCCAAAAAGGCACCCACTGAATCCGCAGCGGGTCAAATTTTTCGTCTCCCTTCAGCCGATCGAGACTAAGCAACGCGCTATTGAAATTACAAGGTTGTTTTCTAAAAACATGTTGGCATTCGCATCACCAAAATGAAACATAAACAAACCCTGCCCGGTAGAGTTAACAGAGAGTGCACCCTCTAGGTGCCACACGCGACATAGGGCTATGGGAAGGTCTTTCTGTCTAATATGGCATCTCAGAATGAAACATCCATACAAGCAGTTCTTCGAGTTAGGGATCATCGTTTCTTGCACCACTACACCCTCTCCTTCTTTCGAAAGTCGTAGAGGATCCTACATCTGTAACAAAGATGGAACGTCTTCCTTTTCCATTTCTGAAGCAAGGAAGATTCTGAAAAAACACATAGATTACAACCCGAACAGCCGTAGAAACCCATCAGGAAGACCAGGATGGTTAGAGAGGATACATCACGGCGTATCTGATCGCCGCATGCCCTAGTAGTCAAAGCCGTAGTGGAACCTTAGCGAGGAGAAGTTTTGAAATTGTTTTTGTTGGTATTTAATTACTTATGCTTATATTTGCATTCCTTATATAAAGATACATGATTTAAGAGGTCTTATTACATGTTTACTTTTAATATTTTATAATGTTTTAATCTTATATTGTCAATATGAGCATGTATTAATTTATGAATATACATTTCTATAGTTAGTTTGTTTCTGTTGTGATATAAGTAAAATGGCTAACAACACAACATCATCAGCTGAAATCTGGAAGTAAGAGAGCTGGAAGAAGCAAATTCTGGAAGGAAAGAGCAGTTATCAGATTCTGGTTTCGTTCTGTTACTGACAGTTAGGAACCGTTGTGGAAGAAGCAGAAATTGTTGAGGAAGAGGTGAAAAACCGTTGTCAAAGCTAGTTCCAGAATTTGTTATTTTTCTGTTATTCTGTTTTCTTTTCCCGGTTTCAGTTTTTGAAGTAGTTTTGTTTGGAGGCTTATTTGTACTTGTTTAGCAGCTTATTCCAGAGGATAACACATAAGATTCATTTGTAAACTTTGCTAGAATAGGGAGAGAAGATACACACAAGATTCAATCAAGTGTGATCTAAGGAGAGGGAGATTGGGGATACAATCATTCTTCGATTGATCCGTGACTGAGTGTGTGCATTATTCTAGTGATTAATCTGAGCAGTTGGTGATCTCCGTGGACGTAGGCCTTGTTGGCCGAACCACGTAATTTCTGGTGTGTTGATTGTTTGGTTTTGTTGTGTTATCTTTATTATCTTTTCTTGCTTGGTGATTGATTGAAGAAAGTCTTAGAAGATCCACTCATTAATCTATCCTGATCAACAAGTGGCGCCGTCTGTGGGAAATCAAGAAACCACGGAAGAATTCTTGACAGAAGGAAATCATGGCAACCACCAAGTATGAAGCTGAGAAGTTCTCAGGGAAGAACGATTATGGCCTATGAAAGATAAAGATGAGGGTAATGCTGATTCAACAAGGGCTGGCTGGTGCCCTGAAAGGTGTTGAAGGACTCCCAACCAAGCTGGATGAAACTCAGAAATTAGAAATGATGGAAAAGGCGCATAGCACCATCATTCTGTGTCTCTCAGATAAAGTACTGAGAGAGGTTACAAGGGAACAGACAGCAGCTGATGTCTTGGCCAAGCTGGATAGTCTATATCTGGATAAATCTCTTGCAAACAGACTCTACACAAAACAGAGGTTTATGTTCTTATCGTTTTTCAGAAGATAAGGGTATCTTTGATCAGTTGGATGAGTTTAACAAATTTATAGATGATTTAGAAGGACTGGATGTGGATATGGATGATGAGGACAAAGCAATCATCCTATTGAATGCCCTTCCAAAATCGTTTGAGCAACTCAAAGATGCTATGCTATATGGTCGAAAGACAGGGATAACTTTATCAGAAGTACAGACAGCATTGAGGGCCAAGGAACTTCAGAAACAGAACGAATCTGGCCAGGATTCAAATGGTGATGGATTGAATATAAAAAGGGGAAAGAATCCTAAATTCAAGAAGTCACAACTACAAGGTACTGCTAAGAAAAACCCCCAATCTACTACAAAATCAGTAGATGGGAAAGAAACTAGGAAATGCTTTCATTGCAAGAAACCAGGTCACCTTAAGAAAAACTGCTTTGAGTGGAAAAGGAAGCAAGCTGGAAAAGAACAAGCTCAAAACACAGCTGACCTAGCAGAAGGAGAAGATGAAGCTCAGATCCTAAATATATCAGAATCTCAGGCAGAAGACAAATGGATTCTAGAATCTGGGTGCAGTTTTCATATGTGCCCAAATCTAGACTGGTTTGTAGATTTTAAGGAGCAAGAAGCTGGTACAGTAATGCTTGGTAATGACCAAGTGTGTCATGTGAAAGGAATTGGAAGCATAAGACTGAAGACTCATGATGGATCTATAAAAGTGGTGACTCATGTAAGGTACATTCCAAACCTTAAAAGGAATCTCATAAGTCTTGGCACTTTGGAAAATAGAGGTTGTGAATTCAAGTCTGGGAAGGGTTTCTTGTATGTGATGAAAGACTCCAAGGTAGTATTAAAGGGAATTAGAAAATCCAGTTTATACTATCTGATGGGAAAGGTAATCACTGGTGAAGTAGAAGCTACTGTAAACAATGAACACATCAAATGGCACTCAAGATTAGGTCATGTTGGTTAAGCTGGATTAAACCAGTTAATAAAATCAAACTTCATCAAGCACTCAGGAAATGCTAGTAGTGAAGCATGTGAGGACTGCATTCTTGGGAAAAGCAAGAAGTTGGCTTACCCTGTTGGAAAACACATCTCAGAAAAACCCCTAGACTATGCTCACTCAGATTTATGGGGGCCTTCAAGAGTTCAGACTCTAGGTGGAGGGAAATACTTCCTGAGTATTGTTGATGATCACTCAAGGAAACTTTGGATATACATTCTAAGAAACAAGTCAGATGCATTTGAAAAATTCAAGGAGTGGTGTCAAGAAGTGGAGACAGAAAAAGGAACCTCGTTGAAATGCTTAAGAACAGACAACGGTCTGGAATTTCTATCTGAGGAGTTCACTCAATTCTGCAAATCCAAGGGTATAAGAAGACATAAAATTGTTCCTGGGAATCCTCAACAAAATGGTGTTGCTGAGAGAATGAATAAGTCCATTTTGGAGAGGATCAGATGCATGATGATAAGTTCAGGAATGGAGAAAAGATTTTGGGGTGAAGCTGCAACAACAGCAGCTTATTTGATAAACAGATGTCCTTCATCTGCAGTGGGACATACTACACCTGAGAAATTGTGGTCTGGGTCTGATCCAAGTTATTCTCATCTGAGGAGTTTTGGATGTAGAGCTCATGCTCAAGTAAAACAAGACAAACTGGACCCTAGAGCACTGAAATGTGTGATGTTAGGATATCCTAAAGGTGTAAAAGGGTACAGACTGTGGTGTCCAGAGCAAGCTAAAGTACTGATAAGCAGGGATGTGGTATTCAATGAAGATGTATTTCCTTTCAAAAGGAGAGATATACAGGAGGTAGCAGTAAATGGTGATTCTAGCAAGACAGAAGTCAAGGTGGAGTCAGGGGGGTTGTCAGAAACAGAAGACACTCAAGACAATCAGGAGCTGCCAGAAGAATTGGATGAACAACATCAGTTGTAGGATTATCAGTTGGTGAGGGACAGAGCCAAAAGGAATGTTATACCTTCTTCAAGGTATGGTGATGAGTATCTTACTGCCTTTGCACTAGTAGCTGCTGAAGAAACAGACTGTCATGAACCAAGGGATTATAAGGAAGCAATCAGTGGTGAAGACAAAGATAAGTGGATTATGGCTATGAAGGAAGAAATAGAGTCACTGGAAAAGAACAAAACTTGGGTTTTGGTGGACAAACCAGAGAGTCAGAAACTGGTGAGTTGTAAGTGGATTTATAAGAGAAAAATTGAGGTTACTGATACAGAAAGAATAAGGTTTAAAGCGAGGTTGGTGGCAAGAGGCTTTACACAAAGAGAAGGGATAGATTATAATGAGATATTCAGTCCAGTTGTAAAGCATTGTTCCATCCGAATTCTACTGTCATTAGTTACTCAATTTGACTTAGAGTTAGAACAGCTTGATGTGAAGACAGCTTTTTTGCATGGAGACTTGAAAGAGCAGATTTACATGACTCAACCAGAAGGATTTATTACACCAGGAAATGAAAACAAAGCATGTCTGTTGCAGAAGTCATTATATGGTTTAAAGCAGAGCCCAAGACAGTGGTATCTTAAGTTTGATAGTCATATGAAGCTTATTGGGTATGTCAAGTCTAAATATGACAGCTGTGTGTATTTGAAGATAGCAGATAAGGAAGTGATTGTCTATCTGTTACTATATGTGGATGATATGCTGGTGGCAAGTAAGAGTAAGAGGGAAATCCAAGTGTTAAAGGAAGAACTTCAGTCAGTATTTGAAATGAAAGTGCTGGGGAATGCCAAAAGGATACTTGGCATGGACATTCAGAGAGATAGAAATGCAGGAATACTGTGGTTACATCAGCAAGAGTACATTAAGAAGATATTAAGGAAGTTTAACATGCATGAAGCCAGACAAGTTTCAGTTCCTTTAGGACAGCACTTCAAATTATCTGAAATCTAGAAACCTAAGTCTATAGAAGAAGAACTTGAAATGAATAGGATTCCATATGCAAATGCTGTTGGAAGTGTGATGTATGTCATGATTTGCACTAGGCCTGATGTTTCACATGCTATAAGTGTTGTGAGTAGGTTTATGGCAAATCCAGGGAAGCAACACTGGGAGGCTTTAAAGTGGGTATTAAGATATCTCAAAGGAGCAGGAGAGTATGGAATCATGTTCAAGAAATCTGAAGAATGGAAAGAAGATTGTTTGAAGGGATATGTAGACTCAGACTATGCAGCAAATGTAGATTCTAGGAAGTCTCAAACTGGATATGTTTTCACGTTGTTTGGTGCAGCTATTAGCTGGAAATCAATGCTTCAGTCAGTAGTAGCATTATCTACTACTGAAGCAGAATATATTGCTTTGACAGAAGCTGTAAAAGAGGCAATATGGTTGCGGGGAATATTATCAGAGTTTGGGGTGTTTCATGAATCAGTGAAAGTGTTGTGTGATTCACAGAGCGCGTTGCATTTGGCTAAGCATCATGTTTTTCATGAAAGATGCAAACACATAGATGTGAGATTGCATTTTGTGAGAGATATTGTGGAAAAGGGGTCTGTTATACTGGAAAAGGTGAGAACTGAGCACAATGCTGCTGATATGTTAACTAAAGCATTAACTAAAGACAAATTCTACTATTGTCTGAAGTTGGTGCAAGTCTTGAAGATGTAGGGTGCTGTTGAGAGGTTGTCAATTATTCAGATTAAGAAAGAATGGGTTAACAAGTGAGTGTGTGTTGATAGCCAAGGTGGAGAATGTTGTGATATAAGTAAAATGGCTAACAACACAACATCATCAGCTGAAATCTGGAAGTAAGAGAGCTGGAAGAAGCAAATTCTGGAAGGAAAGAGCAGTTATCAGATTCTGGTTTCATTCTGTTACTGACAGTTAGGAATCGTTGCGGAAGAAGCAGAAACTGTTGTGGAAGAGGTGAAAAACCGTTGTCAAAGCTAGTTCCAGAATTTGTTATTTTTCTGTTATTCTGTTTTCTTTTCCCGGTTTCAGTTTTTGAAGTAGTTTTGTTTGGAGACTTATTTGTACTTGTTTAGCAGCTTATTCCAGAGGATAACACATAAGATTCATTTGTAAACTTTGCTAGAATAGGGAGAGAAGATACACACAAGATTCAATCAAGTGTGATCTAAGGAGAGGGAGATTGGGGATACAATCATTCTTCGATTGATCCGTGACTGAGTGTGTGCATTATTCTAGTGATTAATCTGAGCAGTTGGTGATCTCCGTGGACGTAGGCTTTGTTGGCCGAACCACGTAATTTCTGGTGTGTTGATTGTTTGGTTTTGTTGTGTTATCTTTATTATCTTTTCTTGCTTGGTGATTGATTGAAGAAAGTCTTAGAAGAACCACTCATTAATCTATCCTGATCAACAGTTTCTCTTTTCCATTTAGGGAGATGGAGTAATAGAACATATATTTATTTTGAAAATATTATCAGCTTGTTGGCATTCTAGACCAAACCCACTGGCATTCTGAAATATATTTAACTGTTATTTTAGGCTTCTAATTTCAAGTTAAAACATCAAATGTTCAGTTTGTGAACTCAGCAGACCTTCGGAGAACCTCTAGACCAAGTTTGAGGATCAACCATTCTCTATTCTTCTTTACTTGAATAACCTTTAAATCATGGATCAACTTTGATGAATGTAAAATTTTGGTTGTGCAACTTTAATTTGATCGATGCTTTCATGGATTCTGTTTTCCTTTTAACTAATATAATTATTATGCTTAATGTATCACATTAATCGTGTTTTTATGATCTTTAATTTGAGAATCATATATTTTTTTAAAAGATTGATTCAGGATCTAAACGTGATTGTTTATTCATTATTTATTTAAATTAAATATGAAAATTTGTTGTAGATCATGTTATTTGAGTTATGTTTTTTTTTTTTCAATGAAAAATTATAATAGTTTCTCTCATACGTTAGGATATTCGTATTGAGTTCGAGCAACCAAAAAAATAATTAACTGCTTTTTCCTAACTCTTTCTTTATTCTGTGTATTTCGACTTTAAAAAATCAATACTTGACTAAAACATCTAGACACAAGATATATGTGTATCACCTCATGTTGGAACGTACTCGATGATAAAAATGAACAGTAATGTCAAGTCTTTTCAATATAGGAATCCTACAATATGATGAAGGAAAATTAGTTGTAAATTGATGAATGAACAATTTTTCCAATGACAATGGAAAAAAAGGGAAAGAAAAATTATGTAACTTATTTCTATTTATAACGAAAATTCAAAACAAATAGATCTATGAATTTAAGCCCAATACTTAACCAAGGAACAAAGAATGCTTGCGCATGTTGTTCACTTACTATTTTCCCATTCCTTACGCAAGTTTATATTGTTCACCCCCTTATTTTTGTTCTTTTTGCTTTATTGGATAAATAAAGGTGCATTGTAGAGGTAGAATTTGTGAGATTTGTTTCTTTTTTAAGAAAGTGTGCAAATTTCTTGGGACAAGCCGAAATAGAAAGTGTGCAAGTTCATTCGGGACAGAGAAAGCCATTTTTTATGGCAAAAATATCACTTTTATCCGTAAAAATATCATTTTTTTCTATAAAAATGTATTCCGCCACACAAAGACTAAATTTTGTCACAGGTAGTTTAGGGCCATCCAAATCCAATTTATTAAAATCGTGTCATCTGTGTAGAAATTTCATATATAAAATCAAAAGTCTCTTCCCACCATATAAACTTTTTATATAAAGTAATTTTGATTATCTTTTATAATAATTGTCTAGAATTATTCTAAAGTCAATATGGTTTGAAATTAGTTTATAGAAAGTATGTGAAATACAATTTTTAAAATGTTATAAACCATATGTACATAGAAATATATAAATACATATTTATTTGCATCAAATATCAAACATTTTGTAAGAAGATGATTCAATCTTTTTTCTTTACTTTGAACGATAATTTTACTAATAAAAAGTCTCCGAAGAGGAGTACACAAAAACACACTTGTGGTCAAATAACTATGGATATTTCCAAAGGAAAATTAAGAAGCATCATTCCAAATGTATGGGTTCTGACTGACCCGTCTCAAAAAAAAGAAGAAAAAACACTACCACCCTAGGAGACTCGAACATTTCCAAAAGGAAAACTGAACAAGAAAAAAGAACATCAAAACTAAATCTAGACTGCACTTATGCAAAACACCCTATATCTAAACACGGTCTAACATCAACACAAAATCTAGCCCGCACTGATGCAAAACACCCTACATCTAAACATGGTTCAGACAAAAGAAAAAGAAACAAAAGACAAAATAAAAACACCAAACATTCCCAAATGGGCCAATGGGTCCTCTCCCTCTTCACCATAGTTGCACCCATCTTCCAGCTAACCATCGAATCGCTGCAACTTCCATGCCACAAAGGTTTTGTGCCCTTACAAAGTCCACCACAATCTTCTTGAATTGACCTTCCAAGCATCTTCCAGCTTTATCCGTCCTTTTGAGAAAATAAGCTCTTGAGGACTCAAAAAAACAAAGGAGAAGCCTAGGAAGGGGGAAAACATCAGATCCGGAAGGTGGGGAGATGGAGGACTCTCCGACTACCCAAGGGCTGCCGAAAAGGAACAGACCGGAGCAGGAGAGGGAAAGAAGCGGACCGACAAAGAGGGAGGGGGAGAGAGTTTAGATTTGAGATCCCCTTTTAGAGAGAGAAACTAAGAGAGGGAGGGGAAGAGAGTTTAGATCAAACAGATCGTTAAGAAGATGGTTCATCTAACATAACTTCTTCTCTTTTTTTTTCGAGTACAATCTTGATCGGAGATCCCTACAAAGTGCTCTACCAACTTACCTTAATCAATACTTAATCTAATACCCTACAAAATTCTCTACCAACTTACCTTAATCAATTCTTAATCTAATACCTTACCGGATTTGGGTATCTTTTGTTTGTGTATGTTTCTCTGCCCCATATAACTAGAGGTGCCTTGCGGTTCCGGAAACCGGGAACCAAGCCGGTTCGAACCGGTGCTCAACGGATCCAAAACCGGCGGTTATGTTTTATTTTTTAACCCCCTCCTCTCCACTTTTTTTACTCTTCATTTCCATTATTTATAGATTATGGAATTTTCTCTTTTCCTTTTCAATATTTATTGATTACGTACACTTTATATTTTTTTATTGTGAAGTTGTAAGTGACTTATAATTTAGTAATTATTTCCTTTTTTATTTTATATTTTTTTATTGTAACGTTGTAAGTGACTTGTAATTCAAATATTATTTCTTTTTTAATTTTTATTTAGTTAAGTGTTACATTTTAGAGATGAATTTTGTAATTTGTAATTTTAGGGATTATAACTCGTAAGTTTGTAACTAATTTAAAATGATGTTTATTTTTGTTAATATTTATCTCAATTTTATTTATAATTTATTTTCCTAACCTTATTTTTGTTTTAATAAAAACTGTTTCAAATGTAACTATTTTCAAATTATTTTTTTCTTAAAAACCGGCGGTTGGAACCGAACTGGCAATAATATATTATCAACAATTACTGCCACTAATGGAACAACATATAACTAACTTGCAGCATCACTCTACTACACGGAAGGAAATCTTCACAGAAAACTCATTCACGGAGGAACAACCCAACAATCACCGACTGTAGTCACTGTACTCATAAACAACACGGGTTCTATATTACATACACAGCTACCAGAATACGTCGGGTTTCTGGTGGTAGAAATAAACAATAAATACAATAATCTCCCACTAAAAAGCAGTCGATTCCATACCCAATCATACTTATTTCTGCAACAAGCGTGTCTCTTAAACTCAGGCCAAGGACATCACCTGGAGTATCCGAGACAATCGCATTTAGTCACAATCATGTACTCTTTACATACAAACTGGAGAAGCCACTGCTGATGTGGCAGGAGGATCTAGCGTCGCTGCCGATGTGGCGGGAGGATCTAGCACCGCTGCAGGTGAAGCTAATTGTTGGTTTGTTGCCCATGTTTAGATGGCTTCGCATCAAACCCGTTTGATTTTATTCTGTCCTTAACGAGCTTTGGAGCAGTAGGGGACCTTTTAACTGCAGTCCTGTTGAGTGCCCTACCTGGTTGAGTCCCATAACTTGGTCCTGATCAAAACAGATTAAAAGCAAACAATTTGAGAACTAAGAGAAACATGATCTTTGATAGGCTTGCTTGCTTGTGCTATGTCCGCTCCTCATTATAGTTCAACAAATCGGAACGTACTTTAAGTTTTTCTTAATAGCAAAAACAACCCAAATCTTAGCAACCATTCAAGTTGTCAATTTATCCATAATTTTGTCAATTAGATGATGACTGCAAAATTCACCAACAATAAATCAAATTTTAAGCGCGCTGATTAGACATCTTCGAGAAATAGCAGTGTTAGAAATGGTAAAATCGGCAATTTTAAAAGAATTGGCGAAATAGGAAAATCTGGCAAAGTTTTGCATTTTTAACTATTTGCCATTTTTCCAGAAAACACATTTTGACTCCTGCACTTTCATTCTTTTGACATTCCCCCCAATAATTTAGCCCTTGTATTTCCGGTTTTAGTACTCTGATTTGTACACTTTATTTTTCACTTTGCCCTAGAGCATTCGTTTTTTATATTTGGATTTCGGAGGGGCAAGGAAAAGAGTAAAGGACGAAATTGAAAGTATAGGGGGAAAAAGTTTAGAAATTAAAGAATTGGGGACAAAAAGTAAAATGCATTTACAAATAATTCGTACAGGGGCAAAAGTGTACTAATATGCATTTTTCTTATCTTCCGAAATAACTTAATGTGGACCTTCACTGTGTTCTATGACTACAATCTGCAGTCATTATCAGTATGGAATCACGAACTATCACAATGGCAGAGGAATTAGAGATTCTAAATCACATAAGGCAAATGCAGTAGTTGGAATATGGTGATTGTAAATTGGAGGGGGGTGGCCGGTGCGGGTGGGGGAGAGAAAGAGAGAGAGACTAACCACTGCCAGGGAGGGACAAGCGCTTCTTCCCTTGCTTATCCGCAAGGGTGGACCTCTCTTTAGGATTACTCTGTGATCTCAAACCAACATTAGGTTTTGAGGTGGCTTCCTCAACCAAGTCTTCAAGAACTGGTCTAGGCATTGCACCTTGTGTTTCTTCAACATTGGCCGACTTGTTGGGTGATGAACTACAGCCATCAGAATGGGACACAGCCCTTTTCTCGTTCGAGGCATTAGTGGTATTGCTTGTACGGGAAGGGACCTTTCCATTTGCAATACTCGAAGCAGGTCTCTTTCCAGTGGTACCAAATTGAGTTATAGAAGAATTCTTCAAATCAGGTGGCCCATCCTCACAAATCTTCACCCCATCTTTAAGATTTATGTCCAAAAAGCGGTTTTCCCAAGGGCGAACAGCCATCCACCTCTCCAACCAATTCCAGCCCCAGTTGCTTTTATCTGGCTGAAAGCCAGCAGATGCTACGTGTTGCCTTGACCCTGCCTGCCACTGCATAACAGCTACTCTGCTTAAGGCACATTGGACACTTGAAAAATTGCGAACACTAGCTTTTCATACGAGCTGCCTCGTTATTTCTCGCCCAGAAGTTGCTTGTTTCATTATAAATGTCTAAAAATAACTACACACTTCAAGAATGGAATCTTTCAAGGCTCTCATCTATTTCAACAGAATTATCTTCAGCCACATAACTCAATAACATATTCAATGTAGATGCTCCAAAGGAGAGGAATAATAACTGTAGTGCAACTTTGACCCCATATTTAGAAGAGACAAAGTGGGTAGAAGAAAAGTCCACTGGAAATACTTCGTGTTGTTTGGGAGGCCCTCTGATACTATATGTTCGGTTAAGACACATCTCACAAAGCATCAGATTACATACTTCACGTAAACAATTTGGTGAAGTAGCTGAAAAGTGCAAATTTCTCATGAATGACTCCTAACACTAACAGTAAATAAATCCTTTGGTACATAATTAATCATAATTGGCAACACATCTTCTAGGAATTATGCATGCTATAGCGTTATGTTTTTCTATCAGTAATATACAAAAATCCAAAAACAAAAACCTTAAGGCAAGTCAGTGGGAAATATTGCAGCATGGGGGTTTCGAGCAAATAAATTAATTGAGAAAATCAAAATTTAACAAGCTATGAGTAGTAAATGAACAAGTGATGTGAAATTAAATATAATTTAGCTCAAGTGCAATTTACTCAAGAGTGTCTACAAAGAAGGTTAGATGAGCATGGTAATTTAATTAGGAAAAGAGGTAAGAAATCCAAAAATAATTAATTATTAACACCGCATAACAATGAAAGAATTGAGATTTGTGAAGCTTTCATCCATTGCCTCTTCAGAATAACCTTATAAGAATGTGACGTGTCCTAAAAATCCATCACCGAACATTTAAAATGTGAGGATGAACTTTTGCGTTCAAAAGTCCATTTTGAAAGTTGTAGTCAAAGAAACTGAGAATCTGAAATGTCCTCGATTTCAGACTCTAGAGTAAGAAAGACAAAGAAACCACATCAGCTTGGACAAAATCATGGAACTAACATCTGATTGTCTTGTTACTGCCTTACTATGATCATTTGAATGTCATTTCAAATAAATTTCCTTTTGCATTTTAGTTAAGTGAAATGCTAAATCAGGCAGCCAAGGATAATAAAGTGCCTACCTGGTTAGCTAATGCATAAGCCATTGCTCTTTCACGCTTAGCAGCCGCCTCCTTCCTTTTCAATAACTTGGCTTGTATTTCTTCGACAGATCCAACACTATCACACCATCCATCCTGGTTTACAGCAATAAATCAGAGGAATCCGCAGTTGGCAAAAAGGGGTTAGATACACTCCGATTCCAGCAAAGAGAACTTGAAGGTTGTAAATTGTGTAACTTTTAGAAATAGAAAATAACTTGACCCTCATTTGTTAATTTTTATTTTTATTCTACCAAGGTACAACTCTTCTAACTTGACCCTCATTTGTTTATAATCATTATATGCATGAAATTTCCCATGCAAGGGCAGAGATTCGTGCTGGAATGGACGCACACATTTTTTCGACATTAAGTAGGAATTATGGCATGCCGAAGAAGATTAAGGGACCATATTTGGGCAAGACATAACATATAAAGATAACATGACATTGGACATAAATGCGTATTGAATCGTTTTTAACTCATGTAGTATATAACCAAATACATCATAGTATAATATATTCAGTTATAAATGTGGAACGACTATACTATACTGAATTAAAATGAGCCAATGCACATTTATACTTGGTTTTTGTAATGCCAACTGTATAGATCGTACTGAAATAAAAACAAGCACACATGAATATTAGGTTTTCAATGTACCAAATATATTGTACTTGTTTCAATTGTGCTATTCTTGACTATGTTAGATACACTTGTTAGTATGCACATACTTAAAAAAAGCACAAAATATTGCAACAATATAACAATGTGATAAAGTAATTAAAAAGAATAAAGCTAGATTACTTCAATTTCTTTAACATGAGCCTCGTGATCAAGTTGTTGTTGAAGTTTCTGTTGTTCTGTTTGAGTCTCTAACGCCATCCGAACACGTCTTGCGCGGACACGGGCCTGAACTCTGACTAAAGCTTGCATACAACGGAGTGTGATGGCGGCTTGCTTTCTTACAGCATGACCCCTGACAAGAGCTTGAAGTCTCACCAATCCCTTCAAGGCACGCAAAGCTCGTCTAGCCTGAAAGAAAAGAAGACAGATTAAAAATTATAAAAGAAAATTCACTACGAGAGAAATGCATAATAAACTGTTTGTTTTAGTCAGCATTCAAAAGAAAAAGAAAGAGCAAATGACACAAGAAAAACCACATACATTACATGAGAATTACTTCTGCAGATGCATGCTTTAATTCATATAGTTGCTGACATGCATACACAACAACTAGAACACGTATGTTTCAATTACATCTCTGGAGAGTTCAATGAAAAACAATTCGACATCTTATACAACATATGACGGGCATACAAGAACTACTATTTCTATCAGAATTAACGTATAATCAAGTAGAAGTTTGATTACTTCTCATGCCATCTGGAACAAATGATTGAGAGACAGTTTGATGACAAAAGTTACGTAAGGACATGATTGAAAGTTTGGTTTCCGTATTTTATAATAGTTTCATAGAAATGGAAGACAAAGAGAGAGAGGAAGGAGCTGATTCTGCAAGGCCTTTCTGTATAACATAAGAATATAAGTAGAAATTACCGGAAGATGAATAATTATTCATGAAATCTGGAAAATGAACCACTATTACCAGAAATCCTCTAAAAGCTGTTTGAATACGTATTGCTGCCCATTCTTCACTTGTATTCTGTTGAAATTGAGCCACATTTTGCACATGAAGTGAAATAGAAGGGGTGCTGGCTGAATCTGAAACAGATTGAAAGTTGACATCTTTGGTTTCATCAATTGCTGGAACTACATTTTGCCTGAACTCATTTTCCAGAACACTGTTATCAATCTCTACAGAGTGCTTTCTTCGGTGCCGAATCTTGCCAGTGTTCCCAGATTTCTGCATATTTTTTAACCAATTTGAGGTTACAATCTTATGAGGACTCGATCAAATTTCGTATATATATTAAAGTGGATGGGTTGGGGGTGGGGAGTAGTGGCCTACATTTTCATCATTCTCTAAAGATTGTGATTTGTCGGATTTCTTCAAACCAAGCAATGCTTTGATCCATTTCCTTGGTGCACCCATATCTATCAAACCTGGCACAAAGAAGTTGGCAAGAGATCAATAATTATCTTTAGAAGACAATTTTACCTCTTCAGTCATCACAGTGATGGTCACATAGAAATTTGTTTTTTAGCAAATTCACTTTTTCCATTGAATTAAGAAGCTGTGGATTTGAGGTTAAATTACAATAAAGAACCATACATTATGTACGCACATCTCACATATCCCAATCCCACATGCATGAGCAATATTTTCTAGCTTACTGAATTCAGCTTTTCCATACATGAGAATTTTTTTAATGAACTCAGCTTTCCCATGGAATTAAGCAGCTACCAATTTGTTATAAATTATGACCTCACATATACCAATCCAATATGCATGAGCAATATTTTCTTCGCAAAAGAAGCACAAAAATTTCACCTTTTCGAACTGAAATTTTTTTACAGTATAGATAATGGGCAAGATAAATTACAGCCACTCACCAACTAACCAGCCTAAGACAAAAGAAGCAAGAGATGACGATAAGCAACACTTAAAACTGCATATTCTTGGTAAATCGGGTAGTAATTCCAGAAATTAAAACACAAAATGAGCTGTAATTTCAAACACGAGAGCAAATGCAAAATTGATGAAACCAACATTTCTTTCCAACAAGAAACTCGGTTTCAGATAATCTCAGAACCAAGATGACAGACATCAAACAACAGAATCGTGTATCCAGAGTCGCTTCAATCTTAAGTGGATTACTACAAACACGAACTAGGAGCTAGAAAACAAAATTAACCACAAAAACAAGCTACATTTTGAACTAGAATTTACTCGGA
This sequence comes from Ajuga chamaepitys, assembly GCA_958295605.1. Lineage (NCBI taxonomy): Eukaryota > Viridiplantae > Streptophyta > Magnoliopsida > Lamiales > Lamiaceae > Ajuga > Ajuga chamaepitys. Next base: position 18,455,855 of record OY282505.1, read on the forward strand.
AAAACAGCGGCGCCGAGACAAACTAACAACTGAGTGAAGCTTCGAGAATCTAGAGTTTCCAAATTGGTAGCATTGGCGGAGAGAAAAAAAGGGGAATTAGAAGGGGATTTGACAGATCTGAAATCTAAATTTGGAAGCGGTAGACAGAGGAATCGGCCATGGGAGGGAGAGGGGGCAGTAGAGCTAAGCGTTGGTCACTGGGTAACTAATAGTATTACCCTTTGGACCCTAGTTAAACGGGCATTGCTCTATGGTCTATCAAGTTATTCATTGGAATTGGGCTTTGCACAATTACGGAAAATATGAAATCACCTTTTTACTCCCCCGCTCATACAAAAAAAAATATATATATATACAAAAATTTTCAAAATAAACGTTTTTTTTTTAAAAAAAAAATCAGTTTTACTAGTCTAAGTAAAAAAATTAGAAAAATTAATTTTACATATTAGTAGGAATAATTGAATAAGTCAACCAAAATTTTAAGATAAGTCGAGTGAATATATTGATGACTTTTGTAGGGCTATATATTTATCTAATTATTAAACACAAAAGATTATACATTTTTAAATAGGACTCGTATAATGATATGGAGAAAGTATAATATTGCACTTCCATCAAATTATTAAAACTTAAAAAGTAAAGATTTGAATTATAATATCTTGCTATATAATAAAACAAACCCTCCATAAAAGGTAATCCGATATATTTTCTCTTTCATTTCATCTTCTAAAAATGGATAGGTTTAAATTTAAATCATTCTTAATTGAATAAGAGATTTGTATATTTATGACAAAATTTTGTCAAAATTGATACATGTTGTGTATGCATGCATTTAGGTCGATTTAGGTATTTATTTCATAACATTTGTATGCGTATTTGCCCAAGATTATTTATATTTGATATATTAGGTCAGTTGACGTGTTTTGACTTGTTTTGAAGGTATTTAAGTATTTTTAGGTAAAAAAGTAGTGTTTTACGAAGTTGGACGAAGAGACAAGTCAAAAAGGGACAAAAAATGGAAAATCGGACATGAACCAGATTAAACTAATCGCGACCGCAACACACTTTGTCACAACCGCAGCAAAAAGTGGCTCTAAAAGGGTTTGAGCACTTTGACACGCATCGCGACCGCGGCATCATCCGTCGTGGTCGCGTCAAAAAGTGTTGTTTAAAGAAAAGTTTGGGTACAATTCATCGCGACCGCGACCAATAGGCATCGCGGCTGCAACAGAAAGTCGGTTTGTTTTCCGAGTACGAGTCTGATTAAGATTTTTAGCTCATTTTCATCCAAATTCATCATCAATTATAAATACAAGCCTCCAAGTCCGAAAATAGGATATAGTACACATTCGGGGAAGTCTTAGAAGCGAGATCAAAGAGGAAGGACGTGACGAGACGAAGATTGACGATCGAGATTCGGGTTTTTCTATTATTTTCTTTAGTCGATTTTTCCAATATTTTTCTCCATGAATATTGTTGGATTATGTCTTCGATTATGAGTAGCAAAACACATTTTGTGTTATAGGATTAGAAAGTAGGTTGTGAACGATTATGTCTTGATTATATCTTTAATTTTAGACTCTCATTTTATGTTTATTTATCTATGTGTTTGTTTTCTTCATATGATTTATTTAAATTGATACATCTACACGTTTAGCAATTTCTCTTCAGGAGGAGGGAATTGTTAATAGACGTATGACACATAGCGTAGTTGTCGAAACTGTCAGAAATGAGTGAGATAATTGCGTAGGCATTGGTATACAGGGGCTTTTGGGAGTCTTTAGGATTGGTTGACTCAGGAGAGTGAGTAGTCCTAATTGATCAACAGTTTAATCGCTTCAGGAGAAGGATTAGATTTATATACGTGCCATCTACTAAACAATATAATTGGTTTAAAAGTCTAGAGTTTTAGGTTAATCTTACATAGTAGTTCATAACTGAAATCTATACCCTAGAATACAGCTTTACCCATCTGAGTTTTCCTTACTATTCAATTACTTATTTTCCAAGCATCTCTTATTAATAAATTAATTATTTGTATGCTATTAGTTTAGTTAATAAAAAATTCATCCTTAATTTGAGAGTTTAGATAGAGTAGAGATATTAAAATTAGGGTACTAAGCTTAACAGTCTCTGTGTTACGACCTTGTCTGCCACTATCTGCTTTAGATCCGTATACTTGCGGAACACTAGGATAAAAATAGTGCGATCAAGTTTTTGGCACCGTTGCCGAGAACTTGCAATTGTGTTAGGCTCATATCTTAATAAATATCTCCATACTAGACTAAACGTTATTTTTCTGCATATTTATTTATTAGTTTTAATTTTCTTTTCGGTTTTGCACTGGTTTTCATGCTTTTGTGATCTCAGATAGTGCATGCACACCCGCTCTAAAGGGAAAATTACACTTATCCCTTTCGACCCAGAAATTGAAGCGACTGCTCGTAGACGCAGAGCAAAGAAAGACCAGAGTATAGACATGACCGCACCACCACCCGGAAACGTGACCTTAGAAGACATGGTCAGATAGCTTTTCGGAGAAATTAATACTATTCGGGCGAACGTGAAAGATATAAGATAGCAGAATCAGCCACCAGCGATAGTACCAGTCAATCAAGAAGCTTTGATCAAATAGCTATCGGGGACTGTCTACGTCGCGTACCAAATCAACGATATGGAGGAGTCAAAGCTCCACCAATTCAGGCTAATAGTTTTGAGCTAAAGCCAGCACCCATATCAATTGTGCAGCAGAATCAATTTTGAAGGGGGTCATTAGAGGACCCTAATGTTCATCTAGGCAGGTTCAAGAGGATATCAAAAACTCTGAAGATTAATCAAGTGTCGTATGAACCAGTGAAGTTGCGGTTATTTCCTTTCTCTTTAAAGTACAAGGCTTTAAAGTGGTTCAATTTTTTGGAAGACGTGACTACATGGGATGAGCTCAGCACTCGTTTTCTGCTTAAATACTTTCCTCCAGGTAAAATGCTCGAACTTCAGTCCAAGATAACTCAATTCAGACAGTTGGACAAAGAGCCATTCGAGGAAGTGTGGAAGCGATTCCGGGATCTCCTCCGGAATTTCCCTCAACACGGGTTCACTCAAGATCAGCAAATCTGTAAGTTCTATAAAGGGCTACTTGGACCCGCAAGAGTATTAGTAGATGTAGCAGCAAGTGGATCCCTTTTTATTATTTTAGATGAGATGGCTGCTATTAGTTGGCAGTGGCCGAATGAATGGAATCAACCTCGTAGAGTCAATAGTGTTGTAGAAGTAGAACCAGCAGAGCCTATGGTCAACAAATTAGAAGCTCAAATGGCCGCCTTGGCTAATCAGCTCAATTTGCTAACAAGTGTGACATTACCTCAGCATACTGACCCAAACTTACATCAGCCGCCTACAAAAGAAATAGCTGAAGATGTGAATTATGTCAATCAGAGAAACTTCACTAACTTCCAAGACAATCAGCAAAGGTACAATCAGTACCAACAGAGTGCACAAAATAACTTATCTTATGGCAACCCGAATAATTCTCTCCAGCCTCCACCGGGATTCGCGGTCACTCATGGAATGATTCATGAAGGGCATAAACCGACTCAAGAAGATTTAGTACAGGCACAATTGACCAAGTATGATGAACGGTTAACCAGTTTAGAGAAAAAGGTGGAAAGCAATAATGTGGAGGTGAATAAGAATATAGTAAGTTTGGGAGCAAACATGAAGGCAATGCAACCTAAAATGGGAGCTGATATGAGATCCATTCAAGCAAACATAGGCCAAATCGCACAAGCCTTGAGTAATCAGCATCAAAGGGGCAGTTTCCAAGCGATATGATTGTTCATCCGAAGGAACAATGCCAAGCCATTCGTCTAAGGAGTGACACTAAATATGAAGGGCCCAAGATAAAGAGCAAGTGATAGAGAAAGAACACTTAGAAGAAGAGATTGCTCCTCAAGAGAAAGAGAAAGAGCCGGAGCCAATTCCAACCAAGGCTACTAAGCCAAGGTCACTTATCATTGAAGATGGTCCGAAATATGTACCTCCACTTCCCTTCCCTCAAGCATTTCGAAGGAAGAAAGTCGACGAGCAATTTGCAAATTTTTTAGAGATATTCAAGAAGATACAAATCAACATACCTTTTGTTGATGCGTATAGCAGATGCCAAACTATGCAAAGTTTCTCAAAGAGGTAATAGCAAGGAAGTGAAAGCATGAGGATTATGAAACTGTCAACTTGACAGAGGAGTGCAGCGCGGTGATTCAAAGAAAGCTACCCTTGAAGCGAAAATATCCAGGTAGTTTTACAATTGCTTGTAAGATATGTAATGAAGTTTTTGAAAAAGCATTGTGTGATATAGGCGCTAGCATTAATCTTATGCCTTTATCTATTTTTTAAATTTCAGGTATAGGCACAATAAAACTCACTACAATCGCCCCACAAATGGCTGGTTGATCCTTGACATATCCAAGGGGCATTGTAGAGGATATTCTATTACAAGTTGGTAAGTTCATAATTCCAGCAGATTTTGCAGTCTTAGATATGATGGAAGATAAAGAGGTTCCCTTAATTCTAGGACGTCCGTTTTTAGCAACGGGTAGTGCGTTAATAGATGTACAAAAAAGGGAATTAACTTTGAGGATAAATAATGAAAAACTGATGTTTTCTATTTATAAGGCAATGCAATTACACGATAGGGAGAAAGCTAATCAAATTGAGACATGTAATTCTATACAGTGTTTAGATGATATATTACATAGAGATCTTTTAGCTGCTATTGATGAAGATGCATTAGAAGTCTGTCTGTCAAATTCAATTTTTGCTTTAAATGATATTGATGCTACTAACCTTGATCTGGTGGAAAGTGTTGGTGCATTGAACTCGCAGGAAGCACAAAAATAGCTCGACAAAAGAGGACATAAGTAAAGAAGTTGTTAAAGAACAGTCTAAAGAGATTGCAAGTGGGCCTGAATTGAAGCCATTACTGGAACACCTAAGGTATGAATTCCTTGATGATGAGAAGAAGTAATTGGTAGTTATTTCTGCATAGTTGACTGATTCAAAATGTGAGAAACCATTACGAGTACTTAGGAAACATAGGTCGGCAATAGGGTGGACTATATATGACTTAAAAGGGATTAGCCCAATTGTGTGTATGCATAAAATCCTAATGGAAGATGTTTATAAACTGAGTGTCCAAAATCAGCATAGACTAAACCCAATGATGCAAGAAGTGGTTAGGAAAGATGTACTTAAATGGTTAGATACGGGTATCATTTTTCCAATTTCTGATAGTAAATGGGTTAGTCCAACTCAAGCAGTTCCAAAGAAAGAGGGGATGACCATAGTAAAAAGTGACAATGATGAAGTCATAGCCACTAGGTTAGTAACGAGTTGGCGCGTGCGTATTGACTATAGAAAATTAAATGCAGCTACTCGTAAGGACCACTTTCCCCTCACCTTCTTAGATCAAATGCTTGATAGGTTAGTAGGGTATGAGTTTTAATATTGTTTCTTGGATGGTTATTTGGGGTACAACCAAATTATGATTGCCCCGGAAGACAAAGAGAAAACTGCGTTTGTTTGCCCTTATGGAATATTTGCTTTTCGTAGAATGTCATTTGGGTTATGTAATGCACCTGCTACTTTTCAACGTTGTATGATGGCAATCTTTAGTGGACTCATAGAGAATGTTATGGAGGTATTTATGGATGATTTTTTCTATTTTTGGGTCGTTTTTCCGACCATTATCTCTATAACCTTTCTCTAGTGTTGCAGTGATGTGAGGATACTAACTTGGTTTTGAACTGAGAGAAATGTCACTTCATGGTAAGAGATGGCATATTAAGATATAAGATTTCTGTTGTAGGTTTAGAAGAGGATAGAGCAAAAGTAGTCGCAATCGAGCGATTACCACCTCCAGCAAATGAAAAATCAGTAAGAAGCTTTCTTGGCCACGCGGGGTTCTACAGAAGGTTTATTCGTGATTTCTCTAAAATTTCAAAACCTTTATCCCATTTATTGGAAAAAGATACTGCTTTTCTCTTTGTTAATGCATGCACGCATGCTTTTGAGACTCTAAAGAAGGCATTAGTGTTTGCTCCAATATTGATCATACTGGATTGGTCCCAGCCGTTCGAACTAATGTGTGATGTGAGTGATATGGTTGTAGGGCAGCCTTAGGCTAAAAGAGAGATAAAATCTTCCGAGTCATATACTACGCCAGCAAGACCCTTGATTTGGCTCAAGCTTCACCACTACGGAGAAAGAGATGCTAGCGGTCGTTTATGCATTTGATAAGTTCCAATCACACTTGATTGGAGTGAAGACGATAGTGTATACAGACCATGTAGCTAGTCGGTACTTATTCGATAAGAAGGACTTGAAGCCAAGACTCATCAGATAGATCCTTTTATTGCAAGAGTTCGATGCCGAGATCAAATGATGCGGAATGAAAAGGCCCAGTAGAAGAAGATGATAGTTTTGCAAAACAGGACAACACTTGGGCTAAGTTTTAGGAATATACTGCTTCTTTTCATACAGATTTGGGTTGATTGGCACATATGGATTCGAAGCCCTTCGAGTCTAGTTTCTAACAGTCCAAATGGTGAAGCATTGGACTTTTCTAGAAGGAGTTATGGCAGTTTTACTAAAGCGTGATAGATGGTGGAGGGAATCTGTCAAGTTCATGAATCTTGAGTCTTTGTGTCCTTCCAACTATCTTTTAGCATTCATTTCAAAATTCATTGAGCATTATTTGATTCTAGAGTCTTATTTATGTATCTAAGTTGGTCAAATGCCAATATTTATGAGTCTTGAGTCTAGTAAGTTGTGAAGTCAAGTCATTACTACATTATCTAGAATCATGTAATGACTCCTATAAATTGAGCCTTCTCCTTTATATTTGAGCAGGAAAGTCAGAATTTATAAACTACATTTGAAAGTCTCTTGATTTGTTTAGAAGAAGGAGTTCTTCTATTTTACCTCTTAGCCTTTTTGGTGGATTCCTCAAGGCGACGAGTTGCTCCAAACTTGTGGTGAATTCCATTAAGTGAGTAGTTGTATCTGAGCGTTTACTTGTGTTACCTCCCAAATCTCCCTTTCCGATATCAAAGTGGTATCAGAGACAAGGTTCAGGATGCCCCCTCGCCGACGGAATAATCCTATTGTAAATCCAAGGCGTGAGCGAGACCTTCGAGATATCGAATTAAACGATTTGAGGAGACTAGTACAACAGCTCCAGCAATGTTATGAATGCTGCGAACCTGTGGAACGTGATGAGTGGCATCATGATTCAAAGGATGAATGAACTGACGATGAAGGCTGCAATCTTTTTCATCAAAGCTAAGGGTCGAGTAGTGAGTCTCATTAAAGATTTAATATTCGTCAACATCACATCGTGCATTCCGACCAAGCTTCAATGCTAAGGTTGATGTCCCGGAATTTGAAGGAAGAATGCAACCCGAAGAATTTGTTGATTGGATGCATACCATGGAAAGAATTTTTTAGTATCATGAAATTCCCGAAGAACGGAAGGTGAAGTTGGTCGCCATTAAATTGACCAAGTATGAATCACTTTGGTGGGAGTATATCAAGAAACAATGTGCTAGAGAGGGGAATAGTCGATTGTGACGTGGGAAAAAATAAAGAAGGTACTCAAGAAAAAGTTCTTGCCTGATAATTATCGCCAAGATAATTTTCTAAAGTTTCATAGATTCAAACAAAGAGAACGGACAGTGGAAGATCTCACAGCTGAATTTGAGCACCTCATGATGAGATGTGAAGTTGAGGAGCCGGAGGAACAAACCATAGCTCGCTATCTTGGAGCTCTAAGATCTGTTGGTAACGTTGTCCAACTTCAGCCATATTGGTCTTACAACGATGTGGTGAAGCTTGCAATGAAGATGGAGAGACAAATTAAGGATGCCCTAAAAAATAATAGTTCATGGAACAGGGACGCCTTATACAACAAAGGCAATGCTCCTCTTTCAAAGCCTCCCTCTTCTAATAAATCAGGTCCTTCAAAGGTTCCCCCCAAAAAGGACGAAGCACCAAGGGCAAATCATCCTAATACCTCAACTCCCAATTCTCGCCGATGCTTTAAGTGTCAAGGATTTGGGCACATATCTTCTGATTGTCCAAATAGGAGAATTGTTCACCAGTGGAAGAAGATGAACCCATAAAAGAGGAGGAGCCGAAATATGATGAAGTTAAAGGTGAAGAAGAGGTTACGTATGCTGATCAATGAGAGAGTCTTGTTGCAAGGAAGTGTCTAAGTTCTATACAAGAAGAGCAAGAGTGGTTAAGACACAACATTTTCCATACACGGTGCACCTCCAATGGAAAGGTATGCAATGTTATTATTGACGGGGGAAGTTGTGATAACATGGTGTCAATGAAATGGTCGAAAAGCTCAAACTCAAGACGGAGGTACATCCTTATCCTTATAAACTCTCTTGGTTGTCCAAGGGAAATAAATTGAGAGTTGATAAAAGATGCTTGGTTCACTTACTCTATTGGCAAGAATGATCAAGATGACATTTGGTGTGATGCTTTTCATCTACTTCTTGGAATCCCGTGGAAGTTCGATCGAAAAGTTACTTATGATGGACATAAAATAAATACTCGTTTGAGAAGGATAGAGTAAAGATTGCGTAGGGCTTTCTAAGCTAGAGAGTATTCCTAAACCTTCTAAAGGAGAGGGAAGTCTTTTGCTCTCTAAATCGCAATTTGAGGCAACCTTGGAGGAATGTAATGATGTCTATGCTCTTGTAATTGTGAGCATAAGTTCAATTTCATCAAGTGGAGTTTTGTATGAAGTATGAGATGTTTAGAATCCAGAACCGGAGTTAGGATTTGAAGAACCGGATCAGAGAACCTGTTTTAAAGTCAAATCAGTGGAAAAGGTTAAGAGGGAACCGGGTTTGAGTTAGTTACAACTGCCACTTGCAACGGTTTGAATCTATTGCACCAAAACTGTTGTGGAAGCTGCGTTCCAGCAACTTGCAGCACTTGAACCTAATTCTATTATAACTTCCTCATCTCTTGTACATATATAAAACACTTGTAAATGCGAGCTAGTTCAAGTAGTTTTCCCTCTGTAAACATTACACTAGTGAGAGAATTAGAATTCTAGGGTTTATGATCCAATTTGGCTTGTGAATTGGGGATCAGCTAGTTTTTGGATAATTCTTGTAATTGCTTGTGTAGTGAAGTGAATTGAGGTGCATAGAGCCTCCGTGGATGTAGATCACCTCTGATCGAACCACGTAAATCCCTGTGTGTTTGTTTTGTTTTCTGATTTCTGCGTTTGAGCACTGTTCGGTCTGTTTCAGTTTTCTTTCGTTCGAACATTGTTGTTGGTTGATTGTGTGATTCTGATCTTCTCATAACAGTAATGATTGAAAAGAATGAAAAACAATGGAGACCCCGCCTATAATGATACCCCTTCTTCAAGAGTTTCAAGATGTAGTCCCTAGTGAAATTCCCCCAGGATTTCGATCTATGAGAGACATTCAACATTGTATTGATTTTTGCACCAGGTGCTTCGATTCCTAACAAGGCAGTGCACCAGATGAATCCGAAAGTGCATGATAAATTACAAAGGCAAGTGCAAGAGCTTATGGATAAAGGCTTACGAAGAGAAAGTATGAATCCATGTGCAGTCTCGACCCTTATTGTCCCGAAGAAAGATAGTTCTTGGCGCATGTGTAACAATGGTAGGGGGATGAGCAAAATAACAATCAAGTACCGCTTTCCTATTCCTTGCTTGGATTATCTTCTTGACCAATTGCACGGAGCATCAATATTTTCAAAGATTGATCTTCGAAGTAGCTACCATCAAATCCGAATAAGGCCCGATGATGAATGGAAGATGACTTGCAAGACAAGAGAAGGACTTTACGAATGGATGATGATGTCGTTTGGCCTTTCGAATGCTCCAAGCACCTTTATGAGATTGATGAATCAAGTCTTCGAACCTTATATTGGTAAGTTCGTCGTTGTATATTTCGACGATATTCTGATGTTTAGTAAAAATGGTGAGCAACATTTGGAGCATCTTCATGAAGTTTTCAACACTTTAAGAGATGAAAAACTTTATGCTAATTTGAAGAAATGTGAGTTCTTCTCCAAAAGCCTTGTTTTTCTAGGCTTCATCATTTCCGACGAAGGCATTAAGGTTGACTCTAAGAAAGTAGAGGCAATTGTGAAGTGACCGATACCAACAACTATTTGAGATGTGCGAAGTTTTCATGTCCTTGCTTCATTTTATCAGCAATTCATCAAGAATTTTAGCACTCTTGTGGCCCTGATCACCGAGTGCTTGAAGGGAGGAAAAATTCAATGGTCAAAGCAAGCACAAAAGAGTTTTGATCTCATCAAGCTGAAGATAAAAACAACACCCATTCTTGCACTTCCAGATTTTGACAAATTATTTGAAGTAGATTGTGATGCTTCAAACGTGGGTATCGCTGTTATGCTTAGCCAAGAGGGTAGGCCCATTGCCTTCTTCAGTGAAAAGCTCAATGACAGTCAGGTGAATTATTCTACATATGACAAGGAGTTCTATGCAATTATTAGAGCCTTGGATCATTGGAGTCACTATCTCATATGCAAGGAATTTATTCTATTTTCTGACCATGAGGCCTTGAAACATATCAATGGTCAACATAAGCTCAATAGTCAGCATGCTAAATGGGTGGAGTTTCTTCAATCTTTTACATTCCACATCAAGCATAAACTAGGAAAGCAAAATCAAGTGGCGGATGCTCTGAGTCGAAAACATTCCCTACTCTCCACATTAGAAGTATAAGTTTTGGGCTTTGAAATTCTCAAGAAGCAGTACAAAGATGATCTCACTTCCAAAAGATATGGGAGGTTTGTTCGAACGGCCCGTCGAATCATTTCTTGTTGCAAGATGGTTTTCTTTTCAAAGATAACCAATTATGTATCCCGCAGGATTCCCTTAAAGAATCTATCATCAAGGAAGCTCATGGAGGAGGGCTTGATGGGAACTTTGGAAGATACAAGACTCTAGCACTTATCCAAGAAATTTTTTATTGGCCACGGATGGACAGGGAAGTTGCTCGATATGCGGAGCGATGCCGGATTTGTCACTTGGAAAAATTAAAGGCTCAAAATAGCAGTGTATACACTCCATCGCCCACTCCAACAGCCCCATGGGAAGATGTTAGTCTCGATTTCATGGTGGAATTACCAAGGACTCAGAGGAACAAAGACTTGATTATGGTGGTTGTAGATCGATTCTCCAAGATGGATCATTTTGTGCCATGTAACAAAACGATGGATGCTTCCAACATAGCTAATCTTTATTTTCGGGAGATTTTGAAACTCCATGGAGTTCCCAAAACTATAACTTCTGACTGAGATCCAAAATTCATGAGTCACTTTTAGCGTATGCTTTGGCGAAAAATGGTGACAACTTTGCAATTTAGAACCTCTCATCATCCCCAAATGGATGGTCAAACTGAAGTTGTCAATAGGAGTGTGGGAAATCTCTTGAGGAGCTTAGTGCGTTCTAACACTCGCTAATGGCATCTCACTCTTGCTCAAGCGGAGTTTGCTTATAACTGATCAAGGAACCAAACTACGAGAAGTAGTCCTTTCGAAGTTATTTATGGAGGCAATCCAAATAGTCCACTGGATTTTATTCCTATCACAACCACTCATTCTTTTAGTAGAGATGAAGAAGATAGAGCCAAATTCATAAAAAAGATGCATCAAGAAATACATGATCGAATTATAGCAAAATGAACGGTACAAAAGGAACGCGGATAAACATCGCAAGCCCGTTGCATTTAAAGAAGGAGATTTAGTTCGGATCCACTTTCTAAAGGAAAGGTTTCCTAGAGGAAAGCATGGGAAACTCAGTCGCGAGCCAATGGACCATTTAAAGTTCTTCAACGCATAGGAGAAAATGCTTACAAAATTGAACTTCCCAGGAATTATGGCGTCTCTGCAACTTTTAATGTGGCTGACTTATCTCCTTATCATGATGATTGTGTTGATGAAGGTGAAGGTAACTCGAGGACGAGTATGTATGCATTGGAAGCGAATGATGCGGAAAGAAAAGGCCCAGTAGAAGAAAACGATAGTTTTACAAAATAGGACAACACTTGGGCTAAGTTTGAGGAATAAACTGATTCTTTTCGTACAGATTCAGGCTGATTGGCACATATGGATTCGAATCCCGTCAAGTCTAGTTTCTAACGGTCTAAATGGTGAAGCAATTGGACTTTTCTAGAAGGAGTTATAGCTGTTTTACTAAAGCGTGACAGATGGTGGCGAAAATCTGTCAAGTTCATGAATCTTGAGTCTTTGTGTCCTTCCAACTATCTTTTGGCATTCATTTCGAAATTCATTGAACATTATCTGATTCTAGAGTTTTATTCATGTATCTAAGTTGGTCAAATGCTAATATTTATGAGTCTTGAGTAGTAAATTGTGAAGTCAAGTCATTACTACATTATCTAGAATCATGTAATGACTCCTATAACTTGAGCCTTCTCCTTTGTAATTGAGCAGAAAATTTAGAATTTATAAACTATATTTGAGAGTCTCTTGACTTGTTTAGAAGAAAGAGTTCTTCTATTTTATCTCTTAGCCTTTTTAGTGGATTCCTCAAGGCAACAAGTTACTCTTAACTTGTGGTGGATTCCATTAAGTGAGGAGTTGTATTTGAGCGTTTACTTGTGTTACCTCATCAATCTCCCTTTTCCGGTATCATTAAAGACCAGAAGGGGTGTGAAAATATGGTTGTGGACCATTTGTCTCGAATCACAAATGAAGCCGATGAAGAAGGCCAAAAGGGATAGATCAAGGAAACTTTTCCCGATGAGTATATCTTGACAGTGGAAGACATTCCATGGTACAGTGACATCATCAACTTCTTGGCATGTAGAGCTCGACCATATGATCTGACATCCCATCAGAAGAAGAATTTTTTCCATGATGCTAAATTCCATGCGTGGGATGATTCGTATCTCTATCAGAGATATGCAGATATGATTATGCGGTGATGTGTCCCTCGGTAAGTGGGGGATACAATTAAGTAATGTCACTCATCTCCAAGTGGAGGCCACTTTGCTTCGGCAAGAACAACTGCAAAAGTACTACAAAATGGATTCTATTGGCCGACAATATTCAAGGATTGTCATGATTTCATAATGCAATGTGATAGATGCCAAAGAACATGGGGAATATTAAGGAAGCATGAGATGCCTCTCACGAGTATTATTGAAGTTGAATTATTTGACATATGGGCTATTGACTTCATGAGACCCTTTTCATCATCAAAGGGGTTCCAATACATCTTCTTAGCGGTAGACTATGTTTCAAGATGGGTAAAAGCCATTCCGACCCAAACCAATGATTCTAAGGTGGTCTTGAAGTTTCTCCACAAAAATATCATCACGAGGTACGGGGCTCTAAAAGCCTACTTAGCGATGGGGGTTCACACTTCTGTAATAAGTGGCTAGCGGCTCTTCTAGAAAAATATGGGGTAAAGCATCGAGTGATGACGTTGTTCAATTTAAAAAATGATATGAGATTACAAACATTACATCTAAGACTCCTTTGCAGTTTGATTGCCCCGTTAGATGGAACTCGACCTACTTGATGCTTGGATGTGCATTAGTTTTTCAAAAGGCTTTTGATAAGTGGAGGACATGGATGAGAAGTAAGTGGGTGAAATCGGAGATGAATTGCCCAATGAGACAAATTGGGCTCATACTGCCCATTTTACCAAAGTATTGAAACGTTTCTTTGATGCCACCACGAAGTTGTCCAGTACGTAATATTGCACTGAAAATATATGTTTTCCTGAAATAAGTCGCATTTTAAAGGATTTGGAAATTTTCGTGAAAAGCGACGATCTTTGGTTGAAGGAAATGGGGGGCTCAAATGAGAATGAATTTTGACAAGTATTGAGGATCTGTTAATAAGATGAATGTTATGCTTAATAGTGTTGTTGTGTTAGACCCTAGGTATAAGATGAGATTCTTGTTTGCTAAGTAAAAGATGCATTATTCTGAAAAAGATGCAATTGAGGTGCGAGATAGGGTGACTACCACTTTGAAAGCATTGATGGGGGATTATAAGAAAGTGAAAGAAGAAAAGGGTGTGGGTGAGGGTAGCTCCCAAGTCGATATTTTAATGGAAGATGATGTTGATGAGTTCTTCTTAGATGGTGAGAATGAACAAGGGGTTGCAGATAAAGATGAACTGGATATGTATTTGGAGGAGTTGAATGAAAAATATGTTCCCGAATTTGAAATATTGGGGGTGGTGGAAGACACAATCAGTCCAATTTCCGTGTTTGAGTTGTGTTGCTAGAGATGTCTTGGCAATTCAATCTTTGACGGTAGCATCTGTATCAGCTTTTAGCACTGGAGGTCGAACTTTGGACCGCTTTAGGAGATCTTTAACTCCTACTATAGTTGAAGTTATTATTTGTCTCCAACATTGGATGAGGAACTCTAAACAACCCATTGGTGTTGAAGAATTAATAGCCGATATGGAGCAAACTAAATTAGGTAAGCATATTTTTGTATGTGTGATTAATATTTGATAGTTTATAGTTCTTGGAGAAAGCTAATGGTTTTTTCCTTCTCTCCCATCTTCAGGTGCAATTGAAAATCTCAGAGATAGTGTTTTGCCAAAAAATGGATAAGATTGATGAGGTAATATACCATATATGCTTTTAAGGCATGTTAGAAATTGTCTAGATCTTTGGTAGGCTATAATGAATTTCTTTCAATTTATTATATCAATGTGTTAATGTTATAAATATGCATGCAACATTTTATCAATGATTTAATTTGATGTTTTGACTAAGTTTAAAAGGTATTAAAAGCATACAACATGCATGTGTTTTAGAATTGGTATTCAGATCTGATTGATGATAAAATAGAATCCTGGGTCGTGAAGTTGTAGAATAAACCTTTTAGTTTTTTATTCTACAACATATTGACTTAGAAAATCATTCCTCATGCTTTTGTTAGGTGTCAATGGGATCACGGGCCGGAAAAAAGGTTGAAGATGAAAGTTGATGAAGAAGGTTGAAGATGAAAGTGATGAAAAGATTTGATTAAGAAGTGGAAATATTGATAACTTTAGAACTTATATTTATTGTTTTTCAGCTAATTTGTAATATGTGAAGTTTATTTTACTTAATTTGACTCCTAGACTTATGTTCAAATATGAATAGTGTAATGATGCTCAATCTTAGTACCTTATATTGAACTATTTAATATTGTTTTGTCATTTGATTTGATATAAGTATGTTTCAGGGAAATACTAATTTTAGAGGAAAAACTCGGAATCTCCGAAACCCCCGAACCGAACTGATCCGCTCCATTAGGCCCGAATCACCGAACCAAACCAACCCGATTTTCGGTTTGGTTTGGTCCTGGATATTTCATGTTTCGACGTGGTTCCAAAGCTACAAATTTGGAGATCTTCGATTTTTTATTCTGTTCCAGAGCCATCCAGATCTTCGGTCCACTCTGACCAATGCTCACCCCTAGACTCAAGTATCAATACAATTAAATTTTACCAAAACGACCAATATCTAAGGTCAATTGACACCCATCAAATTAGTAACCTTCACTTCTTTCCACCTCTCTTATTCTTCACTAGAGGTTGTTTAGCCTTCGCATTCATCTTCATAATTTTTTGTCCGTTTTCCATTACAATGTTGTTGGGTGATCCAGGAGAGTGAGCTGTGGGTAAATGACCCTGTGGAGCATCCACCATTTGGGGAGGGTCTTTGAAATGCATTCTTTTCTGTTGGGCTTGTGAGACCGATATTAGAAGTTGGTCCCACATGCTCGGGCCAGGGACTGTTTCTTGCTTTGAGTGGTCTACCTATTATTCTCCCAAAGTTAGAAGGCAATGGAGGGATGTAGAGAGTTTTAGCCTATCCAACCCGAGCCATTTGTTCCAAGCACAACATGAGCATATATTTGTTTGTATCTTTCCACCGTATATGCATCATCTACAAAATTCTCGAGATTCTTTTCAAGGTCATAGATGGCATATATGTGTGCTTGCACGGTATCCCACTGAGCTCCCATTTTCTGCAGGTGCAAGACCACTTCTCTAAGCCTACACAGAATTGTGAACTATCAAAACAACCAATCTAATCATGTGTGTTGTTGCACTTCATTGGGATGCAATCTTTAGCTTGCTCAATATGCTTTTTCAGAATTTTGTTTATTCTGGGACAGAGCCTCCTTTTCCATCTTTTTTCAACTTTATCTCGGTTCTCTTGTAACCTCCGAAGCAAGTACTCTTTTATCCACTCGCACATAGTTATTATTGGTTATTCTCTAGCATCAAGGATTTCGGCATTGAAAGATTCACTGCAATTATTTAAGAGCATGTCACACTTCGAGTGAAATGTGAATTGGCTCTTACTCCACTGTTTAGCAGGTTTGTTGTCAAACCATGCATGTGCATCCTCTCCCACACTCCTCAGCTCTTCCACCTTTGCATTCCACTCATTCATAGTTGAGGCTCTTGCAGCTAGCCATAGAGCATTTTCGTAAGTCAAGCCCCTAAAACCTGACAATTTGAAGTTCGAGGGCAAATGCCGAACACATATCTGTGTGAAGCATCCGAAAATGTCTCTTCCATAGCATTGATGAGGCCCTTTTGCTTGTCCGATATGAATCCATATTCATAGTCACTGTATATCCCCAAAAATCTTCTTCAAAATAGTTAAAAATCAGCCCTACGTTTCAGTGCACTTAATAGGAACCATTACAAATACTATAGGGTACCATTGGTTATTTACATTGATGGAAACAACAGTCAACATAACGCCATCGTAGGCGCCCTTTATATGGAAACCATCCCCCCCAATAATCCTTCGAAAGCCCGAATTAAATCAAATTTTCAAAGCCATTTTACAAGGCTTTGAAACATATGTACAATCTGTCAAACTTGACTTGACCTTCATCATCTTTCACAATCCCTAAAACTACTGTACTACCCCGGTTTGATTTTCTAAGCTCACCATTATACTCCCACAACTTATTATACTGATCTCCCAGATTCCCTTCTAGTCTCCTCAATGCATCCCTCTTAGCTCTATAAGTTGATCTCTAGAAACAGAAACCCCCAACAATCTTGATGCATCTCTCATGAACCTTTTCACAACCCTCTTTCCATCCATCTTAAACATTGGTAGGAATTTATCCACTAACCAAGGATTTTTTAGATTCTTTACCTTCTTCAACTCTCCATAAGTGTGTTTGGTATTGCACACCCGAAGTTGCCAACTTGCCTCTCCTTTAGTTTTGTTTAATTGCATCCTCCAAGGGCAATCTTTCACCCTACACTAAGCATAACATTTGTGGGTGTCACTTTGGGAAAGTGAATATTCCTCTTGTCAATGATGGCTAATGATTGAACCGCTTTCTTGAATTCAGCCTTCGTACTAAACACTTGCTCTAGGACAAAGCTTGTCACTAAGGTTGTGCTTGGGTTAAAGACTAGGAAGGGTCTCTGTTGCTGCTCACCATCTGAATGCTTACCTTCACCAAAATCATGATCACCTTTATCGTGAACCTCCTCAGACATTTCAGACGAATTTTTCGAACTTTCTTCCAACTCTTCTACGATTTTGTCTTTACCTTTGCAATGTACAACTGCTCATACAATGCATCATCATCTTCATCTCCGTTTTTAGACTCCTGTTCATAATCAGAATCCAGGAAGTCTTCTTTGTCATCTTTCTGACCAAAATCTTCATGCACAGCCTCAACATTATTTTTTCTCTTCCCTTTCTATCATCTCCTAAACCCTCTCCAGCAGTTAATCCTTCTTCACTGCCTTCAACCTTTTTTCAGCATTTTCCAAGCCCATATCATTCAAATCATAAGCCACACCAACCCTACTCTTCCCTATCCTATCACATTTGTTGGCCCCTTTGTCAACAACACCCTTTGTAACATGTTCTGCATGTTCTTTGCAATTGTTGTCAGCCTTCTCAATTTGTGTACTAGTCAGATCCTCAGGCAGCCAATCTCCTATACCTGGTTATAGTTCTTCCTCATCTTCCATCATCACCTCAACCACACCATCTAATTGTGCATCAGGCTCAACATCATCGATATACTTCTCTATAAACACATGCAACTCTCTCTTACGCACATGTTCTCCAAACCAGTAATTTGTATCCTTATCATCTAACATATGCCACGAAGTTTTATCATCCATAGTATAGAAAACCATTTCACTAGCACCTACACCATAAGACCTCCAAAACCTCAAGTAATCAAGAGTCATGTGTTCTTTTCAATATAATCTAAATGATTACCTTTCCACCTTCATATTTCGTAGTCGGATTCTCTTCAAAACGGCCATTGTAGTGCAAAACAACAGTTAAAGCCTTTGACTCTGGATCTGTCAAACACAAACAAATAACTAGTGTTTTTAGCAAATACTAACCATGAACTAACAAATACCCAACATAATACAAGATGACTAACATTAAAAAAATTGAAGGGGACTATCATCAAACTCCAATGCAATGCGATCCCCTTATGTGGTCAAAAATTTAGGGCTTCTGTATTATATTTACTAAATAGCATGGTTAACCACCATTTTAACCTAATAATCGTGATTATCATGGAAAAAAATGAATCCATAAAACAATAGAAGAACTAAATTACTATTTACGATAAAATGGAGGTGGGAGGTTCAAATAAGCATCCTGTCATCGCATTGGCATCTTGACGAGTTGCTTGAGATTACAATCAGTCAACAAATTTTGGATATTTGAGATGAAATCAGATCAGAATTTTTTTAGGGTTCTTGGATGAGTGAGAATGAAACAGAATTAGAGAAATGAAAAGTGGGTGGTGTTTTAATTTTTTGCCGGTTATGTTTTTCACCTTTCACCCCTCCCCCCCTCCCCCCCCCCCCCCCCAATTTGACAACCACGTAGGAGCCACCTAGGACACCATGTAGGCGTCAATCACCAGAAAACTTAAACTCGTCAAGTACGTGACCCGACACATGGCTTTTAGTGAACACCGGCGAGTTTTGGGCAAAAATTGCGCTATTTGGTTATTTAATGGGCAACAATTGCCACCCAAAATATAACGATTATAAATGTGCCACCCCCTATACTTGATGGGAAACTTTTGCAATTTTTCCTTAAAATAATTCACAAAAGAAATATAAATTGAAAAAAAATATGTTCATCGTCTTCCATTTGAAAAGCTATTATGCATGGCTAATGTTCATCTTCTTCCATTTGAAAAGGGCTTCAATGGATGATGACTCATCTACCTTGAATCCTCTAGTGAGAAGGAAAATTTGCAATTAAAAATAGAAAATAACCTATCGACGAGCAATGTAATCAGCTTTAATTGGTGTGATGGACTATAAAAGCTTTAGCAGTGGTAGAAGGTTCATCATCTCTCTCATAGACACCTAATTAGCTTCGTACTCCTAAGTTCTCCGCCATCATCTCGGTGTACTCTTTAGATTAATCTAATTTCATGAAAATATGAGTACTGAAGACCGAATATAGGTAGATATGTGTCATATTTATATACATATGTAGATATGTGTGTAAGAAGACGATCTGCAGCAAGAGATCTAGAATTGTTCATAGTTTATCAGCAAGATGATATACATATATAGCCATAGTTATCTACAACAAGAGGATCGGGGAGAGGAAGATGATCTGCAATCATCTTTCTTTATTTTTAAAATTTTCAGTTTTCTTTAACTTTAGTCTTTTAATGTAATTTTTTTCCCGTTTTCTTATTTTTTTTCTTTGTAGATTTCATATTATTTAATTTTCTACTTTTTGCTTTTCTAGAATTTATTTGAATTATATGTATTTTTAATAAATTATTTTAATTACTTTAGTAATTTTTAGGTGAATAAAAAAATATTAATTTATTTAATTTTCTATTTTTCTTTTATTTTCTAGATTTTTTTCAATTATTTGTATTTTTTGTGAATTAAATTGTGGCCAATTAGTTTTCCTCCCAAAGTAATGATGATGTGGCAATTATTTTATGATGTGGACATTATTTTATGATGTGTATTTGTTAAAAAATGGAACAAATAATTTACCTCGGAAAACAGGCGCCGCATCTTTTTAAAAATGCCTAAATAGCATGTGACAGGCACGAAGAAATTTCGGTGAAAATTTAAATTTTTGGACTACAATTGGACAATTAAGAGCTATGGGACGAAATTGAAAAAACAAAAAATTGGAACATTTAACGGATGATTCTAAGTTATGGGACGTGAAATAAATTTTTTTTTCGAGCAAAGACTTGATCCAAAGTAACTCCATAATAGCTAGAGTAAGTGAGTGATATTCATTTTAAGTACTTCTTCTAGCATCTATATTCTACTTCGTAGAACACCATGCAATGAGATTCTACCCAAGAAAAATGTTATAGCCACTCGTAAATTTCCTGTCATATACAAAGATGGCCTTACCAGCATCCCGATACCTTGATAATATGTAACTATGAATTGGAACTAAAGTTATCCCCTGACCAGTAGTGCCTTGCAGATACCTTAGCACACGCTTGCACACCTACAAATGATTAGTAGTAGGATAATGCATAAATTGATTTGGCTTATTGATAATAAAAGATATATCTGGCCTTATCATGCTTAAGTACTATAGAGCTCTTTGTGCTACGAAAGAGTGGGTTGATCAAATTCCTTACTATCTTTAAAAGCCAACTTCTTGTTAGGAATGTAAGGTGTGGGACACAGTTTATCACCTTCTGTTCCAGTTTTCCTTAGCAACTCTCTAATATATTTGGCTTGGCTTAAGAAAAATCCAACATAAGAAAAAAGCTGATAGATAATGATTTTTATCAATTGTCTACAACATAAAAGAAGTGTTGTTAAATTCAGTGTTGTCTTTTCCCCTGGTAAAAGACAACAGTTTGAAACCATTGTATTTCCCAACAAAGACAACGGTCCTGTATCGTTTTAGATCCAATGTCTTTCTCCTTATGTACAATAGTTCAAACTGTTGTATGGACTGTTGTCTTTTCCTATAACAACAATGGTTTATAACCGTTGTTTATCCAAGGATTCAAAGACAACATGGATTTAGCAACAAATGTTTTTTATCAAAGACAACAATTTATATCCGTTGTCTTTGTAGTAATATGAATCGAGTTTTGACCATTGTCTTTATCGTTTTTAGACAATTTTGTGTTACTTATTATCTTTTATCTTTTTTATTATAAAATAATTATCCAATCTTACTTATTACTAATTTTTTGTACATTTATTAAAAAAATTATAGTTAAGAAAAAAATAACACATAATTTAACAAACTTATAAAATCAAATTAAAAAACAGTGGAACAAAAATACCATCTTAAAATTAAAAGTGTGCATATTAAAAATTCCAACAAACGACATTCCAACACAAATTATAATAAAAATGCTAGTCACAAACCAACTACGCAACCGCAACTTGGAAAGCAGATCTACAACTCCATAAGCTCCAAGTACAATCTGAAAAAAATGAAAAATACTTCTCAATTCATAGGACTCAACCGTCTAAGAGTAATATTAAGTGTAAAATATATACTGAACTTGAAAACCATCATGAGTAATAGCTAGGTGATTTGATATAAAACTTGGGGAGCAAGCATAAGAGACACACCACATGTAGGCTATTGCTTTATACATAACTTGTGAGTGTACCTCCCCTAACTTTGTGAACCCTTTTCAAGTTCAGTCTCGCCTAGTGTTCGATTCATTGAATATAATTCTCTAAATAAATTTAAAAAGCATATAAGAAATTAAAAAATACAAAAAGTCTGCGTAGAACATACCTTGGAGTTGATGTATAAGCACATCTGCAGTAACGAAAAAATATTCAAATCTAAGAAAACATTCTGCGAGGGAACATAAGATTAATATCTCAACAAGAATAAGAATTAAAAGACTTTATATGCTACGGAAAACCTTTGATCATCTCTGCACTCAGACACTCCGGTTAATATTTTTTCTTGAGTTACACCAAAGTTTAAGAGAGCCACCAGAAAGAAGAATATAAATACAAACCTAGTCCCAATTTCATTATAATACTCATCTTCTTTAGCAACCATTATGTAACGCAACTTTATGTTTGTACTCCTTTATATAAATTCTAACACATGTCAACACAGTGGAAGAATCTCAACCATACTATGACCAGAAAGAAGCAAAAGAATCTCATTTATATAATTTTGCTTGAGTTACACCAAAGTTTAAGAGGGCTAAATTCCAATCTCACCTTGCATGACCTATCTTTAAAAAAACATGAATGGAAAAATAGGACATGAGTAAAAGCAGAATTACACATACAATAGTATTTGTTTATTCAAGTTGGAGAGACAGAGCAATACTAAGAAAAATGCAAAGATCATTCATAACCATGGGTTTACAGAGTCTAATAACAATACTACTAACCAATAATAGTTCGGAATTTTTTGTGATTCTATTCAAATATTTAAAAGCATCCTTGCTTGGACTAGGCAAAATATTTGACAGTGAAGAAGCCCAAAACTTGGAACAACGAAAACTAAATGAATGGTAAGTGTGGTTTTGCTAGGTTCAATCTAAGACCATAACAATCCTTACTTCTCTCTCTCTCTCTCTCTCTCTCTCTCTCTCTCTCTCTCTCTTTTAATAATTATGACCAAATCATTCATTGTACTAGGACTTAATGATGACGTGACCAAAGATTTATCACATTGCTCTCCAATCATTGCTTTTCATTTACTTATATTCCTTAAAAATCTCCATACATCGTATACATTTTTAAGTTAAAGTTTTTTTACACTGTGAAACGATATACTCCCTGCATCCAATAAAAAGAGTCATGTTTCAAAACAAATTCTTGACCCAAAATTAGAATCCTGTTTCAAATGCCAGTGTCTCGTTTTCTTAGTCCAAGTAAAAAACTTGAATTTTTCATATCATGAATTACTGATATATGAATGAATATGTGCAAGTGAGAATTGATGGTTTTTGGAGACCGGTATCTTCATCAAATTGGCAAAAAATAAAAAGTTGCCCCTTTTTCACATAGACTCTTTTATGGGAATGAGAGAGTATCATATACTACCTCCATCTTTTCTTAAGTTTTAGCTCTTACTAAATGTTGTTTAATATTTGTTTTTTCAAATCTTCTTTTTCCCAACACTACACATTTTACAATCCTTAAGGAATCTTTCTGGTCTATTATATGTAAGTGATAAGAGACAAAATATAAGGAAAGCAGATTAAAAAATTCAGGATTTAGATAGAGATGGAATGAATCAGGAATTTATTTGTCCATTTTACATTTCTTAGATTGTCATATAAAGCTAAAACTAGGAGAAAACAAAATAAAGATAGAACAAGTTATCTTTTCATTTCATACTAATACTCTTTATCAACTTTTCCCAACCATAATAATGAACGGACCACCGATGCCAAAGAGCCTTGTGACAAGGAGGATGCATCACAAATTTCATAGCTCTTGAGAAAATGAGTTTATCATTATAGCTTAGGAGGAAATTATTATAGCTTGTTGTTCAAATTTAATCACAGAACCTTGTTACCGTTCAAGATACAAATAAACAAAGAGGAATAATAAACATCAAGCTATAAATTTAATAAACAAGAAAGCTCATGAATTATTAGATGTTAAAGCCTCGTTATTGTAATAATAAACAAAGGAGGGAACTATTAACGAACACAAGCTACACATTTCATGCCAACAATCAACTACAAGATACAAAGGAGGATAGAATTAATATAAATTTGTATTGGAAAAAAAAAATATCACCTATTTCCATTGAACCAATAACGATGGTGTAGAGTTAAAGGGGAACACTAACAAGAACCGAATTGAACTATTGCAGACACAAATTCTACAAAATTACCGAAAGAAAAAAATCTAGGGTTTTAAGAGTAAGAGGAGAAAATGATTTGATGTTCTCCTTACCTCTTAACTTTATGGCGACGGCATCCAAGAGCCACCAATAATGGATGGAGACGTAATCTTGATGGTATTTCGAGGGGATAGAGCGATCGATACATATAGAGTTGAGACTTCTTTGAGAGAGAAAGTGAACTCTAATTTGTTGAGTAATTTCCATCACATTTATTTTCTTCTTTTTTATTTTGATAAAATAGTGAAATTTGAGTGGGAAAGAGTATTGTTTCCTTTTCACAATTAATAATGACAGGTATATTTTTTTAATTATCATAATAAAATTCAAGATTTCCTCACCTGAGGTGGCAGTTCGGGCGGTCCGGCCCGATCGGACCTAACTCGCCGGGCCATTGCTATATTTTGGGCTGAGTCAGATCTAGCCAAAATTTGATCGGGCCTAAAATTAATTGGCTCAGCCCGACCTATTCCCTTATAATATACTATGATTTTCAGGTCGGCGCGTGGCCTATTCTAAATAAAGATCTTGCTTCAAAAATCAATGTCTCATTTTACTAGTTCAAGTAATTTTTTTTTTTTTAATTTTACACAGTTATTTAGATATGATTGAATAAGTCAAATATAAAATTACAATAAGTCATAAAAGTACATATTGATAGATTTTGTAGAATTGTATCTTCATCACATTGACCAAAAATAAAAAGATTGTATTTTTTTCAAACAAAACCTCTTTTATGGGGGGGGGGGGGGGGGGAGTATATTATATAATAAAAAAAGATTGAGTACTAAATAATGTTTTTTAAATAATAATTACTTTTTATGCATACTTATGAAGTTATTATTATTTTAAAATATTATTTGGATTTTTTTTTTTAAAATACACTTATATGTAAACTAGAGAATATAAGGGTAGAGTGGGGATTTCCACGAGATTGAGGGTAGTTACAGTAGAGGTGTCAATTCGGGCAGCCTGACCTGCCCTGGTCAGGCCCAGCTCATCGGGCCAACATCATATGTCAGGCTGGGTCGGGACATAATTATAACCCAAATCATCGAGTCCAATCCAGTCTATCCACTTAAATATAGTGAGATTTTTGGGTTGACTCGTTTCTCATCGGACTTTTAGCATATCGGATCGGGCCTGTTGAGCCCAATGATACTTCGAACCCACACTTCTATGGATCAATCCACCTAAATTTTTGGACGGGCTGGGCCGACCCATCCAATCGGGTCAATCTTTCCAGCTCTAAGCTAAGTTACCTATTTAGATCGGGACAATTTTTATCTACAAACTAGAGAAACATGACCACGATGAATAAGAAGCGGTAATTTACTTTAAATTATTAATTTGCATAAAAAAATTCTTCAGTTTAATTAATTCACTAGCTAGTGATAAACGATATTAATTAACTATTACATTTATAAAATTATTAAGTATATTAGTATTATTGTCTTTTCAAATGAAAAAAAAAATTCTTATTATTCGGAATGAATTAATAACTTTTACTAAAATGATATTTAACTAAATCAATATATAACATCCAAGTATATATAATATTATTAATATATTGTTTCTAATCTTTGATACCTTATAATGCAGAGATGATTTCACATGAAACTTTATTTATTTATTTATTTGAATTATATTAACTTTATAATATTAAAATTTTTACATTATTATTATTACTATTATTGTTTTATTATCATTAGTATTCTAAATTAACAAACATGAATGGTCGGAGTGCTCTTTTAGACTTTAAAAGTAATTATTATTTAAGAATTTATAGATTATTATTTTATATCTCCTAAATGATAGAATATGATAACATAATATGCAAATAGACAATGGTACTGCAACTGTTGTTAATATTGTTGTGTTTCAACTTTTTCTTATGAACAGAGACAACGGTTCCTAAATCCGTTGTCTGAAGTATTGTCTTTCAGCGTAATAACTTGCATAAAGACAACACGTTTTAAGCGTTGTAAATAGTGTTGTCTTTTAGCGAGAAAATGTGGCAATAGACAACATTAAGTCAGAACTGTTGTTGTTATCGACGTAACTATTTTCTTTCTGCGCAATTTTTTGCAAAAGACAACACTTTCTTAACCGTTGTTATCGACGTAACTATTGTCTTTCTTGCAATTCAAATAGTTTAACCAAAGATTTGTCTTGCTAAATTAATTGACCAATCCCAGTAACCAGTCAATACTTATCATTAACGAGTTGGGCACGATAGCGTTCCTTACCACGTTAATGATAGCATTACGATTTATGAAAACAGCTAAACCTAATTACTAACAGTTGAGGTAGCTGCAACTATCAATAATTAGCTTGTAGATTTAATTAGGTTAAATTAATCATGATAGCATGAATAATTCAACTTATTGCTACTAGGGTCCAATCCTTCATGACAATTACGGATCATGAATTCATGAATAACAACCAGGATTTGAATAATCTATTAAGTTGTCAATTCAATCAAATAAACAATTCCTATATAAATAAGCTTGAATTTACAAATACTTAAATTAACAAGAACAATTAAATCAAATAGCCTCACAAAAATATAATTGAAATCAACCCTTGAACAAAAAATAACCTTAATTAATTGCTGTAGAATCCAAGGTCTTCAACAGAAAGTAGAGAATAAAAGATGAAACACTAGGAAAAAGGGAAAAGTTGCGAGAATTCTTTTTGGGGGAGAGGAGAGAGAGAGCGCGTATTGAAATTCTTGTACTTGACTTGTCGCCCTCTCCTCTTTTAAATCACACTAGAATATGTTTTCTCACCCCTAATCAAATCTTAATCAAATCCAATCTTATCTTTAAAGGGAAATATCTAAATAATATCTAGATAATTACATAAAAGAAATAATAAACCTAATTAAATAAAGCTCTTGATGGGCTTCTTCATAAAATTGAAGACTTTAACAAATCCAAGCCCATCTTCTCTCTATCTCGGCCTGCTTCTTCACTTTTCAGCCCAAAACATCAATTTAAGCTTAATTTTGTTCCAAGTCCAATTATTATTCTCCTACATGAGAAGATAATTATTAAGATCAATAAAGAAAAATAATCAACCAAAAATTGAAAGGAATATGAATATAAAATATGGAATAATATATGCATATCAAGCCTCTTACAGTTGGATTTTTTTTCCAACAGCTATTCCAACAGCCTCTGCCATTTAATTTTTTTTCCAACAACTATTCCGACGGCCTTTTGCCCTTGGAATTTTTTCCAAAATTTCAATGGCCCATTTTCCGTTGGAATTAAAGTTTTATAAATTCCAACGATTTTTATGCCGTTGGAAATTTTCCGTGGAATTTGACAGTTTTCTTGTAGTGACTCCAGATTGTTCCATAGCCGTATAACTGTAGTAGCATGAATTACGTTTATACTCAAATTTGAAATCAATAAAATGTCTTCATCTTCTTCTCCCCCCTCTGCACCAGACTTTTTGAAAATTGTACAGGGGTTCAATTTTGGAATAGGTAAGTAGCAAAGAAATTAAAGATAGAAAAAGTGAAGCCTTTTTAAATAAAATAAATGTTAGGTGTTTGTACAGGAAAGAAAACTGGTAAGATTACTGAGTAGAGTGGTGGCACTCCGTCTTTAAGAAAACATTGCCCAATGTGCAATAGTCTCCCAAGATAAAATAGTGAAAAAGGTCACAGGAGGAAGATTAGACGTAGAACAGACTGAATTTTTGTGTGTCCGAATTCTGAACAATGATTTTCTATTTATAGAGGGAAGAAGACAGGTTTTACGGTTAGAAATTTGAATCTTTGAGTTTTGAAATTCAAAATTCCCACTGGTACAGACTACTTATCCGAAAAATTAATGCTTATCTAATTCCAGGGACCTGGTTGAAATTAAATAAAATATTAATTTTAATTTAATATTTATTTAATTTCTGTTCTCCAAAAAATTAGATAGGCCATCCAAGCTCAAGCCCAGAATGAACCGGCCCAAGCGCAAGACAGGACAGGACCGAGCCCGGTCCAGACCGGACCGGTCGGCCGGCTGGGCGGCGGTGCGTGCATTTGGGTTTTCACCCGAACCCGCACTTGCCTATGTCTTCCCTCTTCCACAAACTTGGGAATCCCCTTGGGGCCCCAAACCCTTTATGGAACTAAAACAATATATATTGGACACATTTAACTTTCCTTAGCAATGTGGGACAAATTTCTTTGGCCAATTTTTCCCCTCCTTCCATGACTTAAACACCTATATTCTTGTACCAATATCTCTTTCATTTCTTGATGAAATTTAGAGAAACTTGATACTAAACTTATCTATTCCAAGAGTAGTTTAAGCATGTATGAAGAAACTTAATTCCCGACATGCGAGGCCCACTAGTCCAAGTCATAAAAGTTGGGTGATAACCAATCCCACTTAGCTAAACTAAGCTAAATTTCCTACAATACCCTCTTGAAAGAGAATTAGTGTACACCGAGTGCCTTCAGTCTTTCAGTAGGAAAATATTGCCTTAGTGAAGGTGGCTTTTGGCTTTGAACCTCCCTTAGTTGATTATCATCGGGTTTACTTTACTATGCGGTGAACGCGTTGTCTTGAACCGATAATATTTGGTGTAAACCAAATCAATGATATCATCACAATAACTCCCTGTTGATCCTTTCTTCCATAGTTTTGTCCGTTGTGGCCATGGACAACTCTTGGATTCTTAAGTGCGTTTAATTGAAGCGGCCTGTCTTCACACTTAAATAGGTGATCTTCTATCTAGGTATCCTGCCATACCCCACAAAATGTGTGTAGGAATCATTAAAAGTCAATGGTTTGACTTAGCCTCTACCCTCTCTATGCAGATAGCATTTATTGTCTATCACGGGAACAAGCTTTTTGAAATATAACTTTGGATAGTTATATTTCTCGAAAAGTGCTCTTACTTTAAGTGAAGTGCAAAACTAAATCTCTATAGTTTTGTTTTTCCATTGAACCAAATTCCTGGGATCTCCAGTCAGTAAGGTTGGGTTACCACCACAAAATTTCTATTGCTTGGGTTTTAGGCCCATTCCCCTAGACAAACAGAATATTTGATCCTTCAGTAAGCCTTTAGTTAGTGGATCCGCTATGTTTTCCTTTGATTTAATGTAATCAATGGAGATTATGCCCGTAGTGATCAACTGCCTCATGGTTTTATGTCTTCGACGGATGTGTCTAGACTTGCCGTTATACATACTATTCCGTGCTCTTCCTATTGCCGATTGGCTATCATAATGAATCATTACTGGAGGTATAGGTTTGTTCCAACAAGGTATGTCCTCCAAAAAATCATGAAGCCATTCTGTTTCTTCACCTGCTTTATCCAAAGCAATGAATTCAGATTCCATTGTGGACCGAGCAATATATGTTTGCTTGGAGGATTTCCAAGACACTGCTCCACCACCTATCGTGAACACATATCCACTGGTGGATTTGGTGTTTTCAATGTCAGATATCCAATTTGCGTCACTGTATCCTTCTAACACGGCTGGATATCGTGAGTAGTGCAGTCCATATGTTAACGAATACTTGAGGTATCTCAGAGCTTTCCAGTGTTCATCTCCCGGATTATGAGTAAATCTTGCCAACTTATTTACTGGGTATGCGATATCTGGGCGAGTGCAGTTGGTTATGTACATCAAGCTACCAATCACTTGTGCATATCGCTGTTGAGAAACTGGTGCACCATGATTTTTATCAATTCTATGATTCATATCCATTGGTGACTTCATGGGTGGACTGTCATAGACATCAAACTTTTTCAGGACTTCTTCATTGTAATGAGATTGATCCTGAACAAGTCCATATGACATTTTGGTTATCTTTATCCCTAAGATTACGTTAGCTATACCCATATCTTTCATGTCAAAACATTGTTTTAACATATTCTTGGTCTCTAAGATCAAGTTTAAACTACTTCCGGTTATGAGCATGTCATCAATGTATAAACATATCATCACAAATGACTCGTGGTTTCCTTTTACATAGATGCATTTATCACATTCATTTATGGAGAAACCTTTCAACAGTAGTGTATTATCGAATTTTTCATGTCATTGTTTAGGGGCCTGTTTAAGTCCATATAAGGACTTAATGAGTCTACATACCTTCTTTTCTTCTTCCAATTCACCATTTAGGAAAGCTGTTTTGACATCCATTTGATGTATTTCAAGGTTATGTAGAGCTGCTATAGCAATGAACACTCTTATGGAGGTCAACTGAGACACTGGTGAGTAAGTGTCGAAGTAGTCTAAGCCTTATTTTTGCCTAAACCCCTTAACCACTTGACCACACTGTTGCAATGCAGTAAATTAGTTATACCTAGCTAACCTTCTAGCTTGTAGAAGCGATAAGTAGGATCGATCCCACAAGGAGCAGGAATACTTATGGTGTGTGCTAGCAATATAGTAATAAGTATACAAGTAATGGGGAGTTTGTCATCTAATTCTCAATTAACTAATGAGCTAAAACAGAAATTAAACACTTAACTATGAAATTATTCTACTTATGAATTAACGAATCCCAGTCCTTAATCTTATCTCCCCCTAGTTATTACTACCCTGTGACAGATGCAATTATTAACCAATTTCAACCTCAAAACTCCTACCCCGAGATTAGCAACAAGCTCTGCTAACCTCGTTATCCCTTATGATTAAGTAACCAAAACAAGCTCTTTGGTTAGTCTATCCAGTTGAGTGATCGCAGAACAAGCTCTCTGGATCTCATAAACCGGACGCCTAGAGTACTAGGATAATGGAATAGACACGGTGTGGACCTCATAAGCTCGGATCCATTCAGATCGAGCTATATACTACCCGAGCGATATCACTCACTATTCGCTACTAATTGGCTATAGGTTCGTAACAATTACGGATCACGATTATAACCTAGCGTTACTTATGCAAATATAACCCTAGGTGATCAATCTAGCACATAAACAAATAAGCATTGAAGGATGAATAAATAGTATAACACCATTTTAAGGAATTAATCGATTAAAAATTACTTGTAAATATCACAAGATAATAAAACTAAGGTTCGACTCGATTAAGGACTGAAATAACCTACTACCCGCTCATGGAAAGACAAATTATAATCGAAATACATAATTCAAATAACTAAGGAATGAAAAAACCCGAAGACTGTCGATCTTGATTGCTCGTCTCCTTTGGTTCCTCTCAATCACTGTCGTAATGCAGTAAATTAGTTATACCTAGCTAACCTTCTAGCTTACAGAAGCGATAAATAGGGTCGATCGTGCAGGGAGCAGGAAGACTTATGGTGTTAATATAAAACCGAATACTAGCAATATAGTAATACCGTATATAAGTAATGGGGAGTTTGTAATCTGATTCTTAATTAACTAATAAGCTAAAACAGAAATTAAACACTTGACTATGAAAATATTCTACTTATGAATTAACGAATCCCAGCCCTTAATCTTATCTCCCCCTAGTTATTACTACCCTGTGACAGATGCAATTATTAACCAATTTCAACCTCAAAACTCCTACCCCGAGATTAGCAACAAGCTCTGCTAATCTCGTTATCCCTTATGATTAACTAACCAAAACAAGCGCTTTGGGTAGTCTATCTAGTTGAGTGATCTCAGAATAAGCTCTCTGGATCTCATAAACCAGACGCCTAGAGTACTAGGATAATGGAATAGACACGGTGTGGACCTCATAAGCTCGGATCCATTCAGACCGAGCTATATACCACCCTAGCGATATCACTCACTATTCGCTACTAATTGGCTATAGGTTCGTAACAATTACGGATCACGATTATAACCTAGCGTTACTTATGCAATTATAACCCTAGGTGATCAATCTAGCACATAAACATATAAGCATTAAAGGATGAATAAATAGTATAACAACATTTTAAGGAATTAATCGATTGACAATTGCTTTTAAATATCACAAGATAATAAAACTAGGGTTCGACTCGATTAAGGACTGAAATAACCTACTACCCGCTCATGGCAATGACAAAAGATAAATTATAATCGAAATACATAATTCGAATAACTAAGGAATGAAAAAACCCGAAGACTGTCGATCTTAATTGCTCGTCTCCTTTAGTTCCTCTCAATCACTGTCGCAATGTAGAAGCGATAAGTAGGGTCGATCCCACAGGGAGCAGGAAGACTTATGGTGTTAACATAAAACTGAATGCTAGCAATATAATAATAAGTATATAAGTAATGGGGTGTTTGTAATCTGATTCTTAATTAACTAATGAGCTAAAACAGAAATTAAACACTTAACTATGAAAATATTCTACTTATGAATTAACGAATTCCAATCCTTAATGTTATCTCCCCCTAGTTATTACTACCCTGTGACAGATGCAATTATTAACCAATTTCAACCTCAAAACTCCTACCCCGAGATTACCAACAAGCTTTGCTAACCTCGTTATCCCATATGATTAACTAACCAAAACAAGCTCTTTGGTTAGTCTATCCAGTTGAGTGATCTCAGAACAAGCTCTCTGGATCTCATAAACCGGACGCCTAGAGTACTAGGATAATAGAATAGACACGGTGTGGACCTCGTAAGCTCGGATCCATTCAAACCGAGCTATATACTACCCTAGCGATATCACTCACTATTCGCTATTAATTGGCTATAGGTTCGTAACAATTATGGATCACGATTATAACCTAGCATTACTTATGCAATTATAACCCTAGGTGATCAATCTAGCACATAAACACATAAGCGTTGAAGAATAAATAAATAGTATAACAACATTTTAAGGAATCAATCGATTGACAATTACTTGTAAATATCACAAGATAATAAAACTAGGGTTCGACTCGATTAAGGATAGAAATAACCTATTAGCCGCTCATGGAGGTGACAAAAGATAAATTATAATCGAAATACATAATTCGAATAACTAAGGAATGAAAAAACCCGAAGACTGTCGATCTTGATTGCTCGTCTCCTTTAGTTCCTCTCAATGTTGCTCTCTCGACATCTCCAGAAGTCCCTATTTCCGAGCATAAGGGTCCCCTTTTATAGAAGAAATCAAGTTGGGTTGATTTAGGGCTTGAAATCGGAAGTCTTGTAGCCTAAGGATTAATTGGCCGACTTACTGGGCCGCGGCCGCGCAGATGGCCCGCGCCCGCTCCTCAATGTATAACACGCCGTGGCCGCGCTAATGTGCCGCGGCCGCGCCACTTCTACAGCATTTTGGCCAGTTTTTCTTCACTTTGGCCGCGGCCGCGCATCTAGATCGCGGTCGCGGTGCTCTGTTCCTTATTTTCTTGCGTTTTTCCTCCATTTGACTTCTCGAACTTTGTTCCTTTGTTGTACATCCGGCCGAGTATAAAT
Organism: Ajuga chamaepitys; assembly: GCA_958295605.1. NCBI lineage: Eukaryota > Viridiplantae > Streptophyta > Magnoliopsida > Lamiales > Lamiaceae > Ajuga > Ajuga chamaepitys. Next base: position 18,489,154 of record OY282505.1, read on the forward strand.
ACTTAGCCTTAAATTACCTATTTAGCTCAAAACGAAACCACAAGCGTCAAATGATCCAAAGACATAAAAACAAGCTAAACACAATCCATTATACACACAAACATCACAAATCATCACTTTAACAGACTTAAAGTGCATAAATAAACGCGTGTACCACTACTAATCTGACTTTGTATTTGTCAATTGTTCCATCAGCTTTATATTTTCTTTTAAGTAGCCATTTACAACCCAATGGTTTATTACCCGGAGGGAGATCAACAATTTCTCAAGTGTGGTTCTGCATGATGGAACTTATCTCACTTTCAATTGCTTCTTTCCAAAGCGGTGCTTCTGCACTAGTCAAGGCTTTGTTGATAGTCCGAGGTTCATTTTCTACCATATAGGTTAGAAAATCGAGACCAAATGTTTTGGCTTTCATAGTCCTTTGACTACGTCGTGATTCATTATTTTGTTGAGTTGATGAGCTCGGTTCATAACTTCTTTTGTTCGAGGTCATGATTTGTTTTTCCTTTCGAGGAAAGATATGTTCAAAGAACTTGACATTTCTTGATTCGGTGATTGTATCCTTATGGATATCTTCTAGTTCTTGACCTGTTTTGGTTTAGGTATTTCAACCTTAGCCAAACACCCCCAAACTTTTAAATATTTGTATGTGGGTTTTCTTCCTTTCCATGCTTCATATGGAGTTTCATCCTTACGCTTATGAGGAACTTTGTTCAGAATCATGTTAGCGGTAAGAATTGCTTCACCCCACATGTTTTGGGGCAGACCTGAATTGATGAGTACAACATTTATCATTTCCTTTAATGTGCGGTTTTTTCGTTCAGCTATGCCATTAGATTGAGGAGAGTATGGAGCCATGGTTTGATGGACAATGCCATTTTGAGTACAAAATTCTTCAAATTGACTTATATATTCTCCCCCTCTGTCATTACGAATTGCCTTTATTCGTAGAGTTAGTTGATTTTCAACTTCACTTTTGTATTGTTTAAATGCTTCAAAAGCTTCATCCTTACTTTTTAGCAAATAAACATAACAATATCTCATGCAGTCATCAATGACAGTAACAAAATACTTATTTCCTCCTCTAGTTTGCACGTACTTTAAATCACAAATATCAGTGTGAATAAGTTCTAGAGGTTTAGTGTTTCTATCAATTATTTTGAAAGGGAATTTGGCTAATTTTGCCTCCACACACACTTCACATTTGTGTTGAGTGTTTATGTCAAATGAAGGCAACAATTCCAATTTGATTAACTTTTGTATGGAGTTAAAGTTTACATGTCCCAATCTTTGATGCCATAAAGTAGAAGATGAATTAAAAGACTCAACCATGTAAGTAGAATTCTTGTTTTCATTTCCAAATGAACGAATTACAGACATGACATTCATCTTAAAGAGCCCGTCACATGCAAAGCCCTTGCCTACAAACACGTTATTCTTAGTGAGTACAAACTTGTCGGATTCAAAACTAGTCTAAAACCAGCCTTAACCAACAAAGGTCCTGAAACTAGGTTCTTTCGAAATTCTGGAACATGCATGACTTCCTTGAGCATCAACTCCTTGTCGGATGTCATCTTGAGGACTACTTTCCCACACCTTGTACTTCGGAGGTGACATCATTCCCCATGAATAGCTTTTTGCCCGAAATCGGAGCATAGGTGGAGAAGGCACTCTTATCGTTGCAGATGTGTCGAGTTGCTCCTGTATCAATCCACCATTGCTTCAGATTTTCCACTAGATTTACCTCTAGAATCACCGCTGAGAATTCGGTGATCAATTCATTAAGGTTTGAAGGACCACCTTCGTATTGGACAAGATTGGCCTTTGCCTTTGCTTTCCGTTCCTTTTCGTAGATACGATATTCTTTGATCACGTGTCTCAGTTTCTGATAGTGATGGCAGTTCCCTTTGAACTTTCTCTTCGAAGGCTGACTCTTCCCATCACCTTTGAACTTGCGTTTCTTGGTAGGATTCTCTTTCGGCTCTACCAGATTTGCCTTTGCCTCCATTGGTTGTTTGCCCTTTACTAACGCTTTCTTGTTATCCTCATGGATTTGCAGTTTTATGATGAGTTCTTCTAATCCCATCTCCTTGTTCTTGAGTTTGAGGTAACTCATAAATTCGTTCCATGAAGGAGGCAACTTCTCGATCAACAAGGCAACAAGGAACTGCTCATTTGGGTTCATTCCTTCCAAATCCAAACTGTGCAGGATCATTTGGTATTCCTGTATTTGACTTGCCACAGATTTGGAGTCTACCATCTGAAATTTCAAAAATTTCCCGACGATGAACTTCTTAGTACCTGCATCTTGAGCGTTGTACTTTTTGTCTAGTTTCTCCCACATTTCCTTGGCGGTCTTTGCAGAACAATAAACTGTGTAAAGTGTATCAGACAGATCATTCAGGATGCAATTCTTGCACATGAAATCACTGTGATTCCATGCGTCCAAAGTTAACTTTAGGCCATTGGTGACCTGGATGCCTTGATCTGCTTCAGTCGTTGCATCAGACTGAGCGTCCATCACATCACCCGAAGGTGGATCCTCTGTCACAAAACGTGATAGGCTAAGCGTAGTTAGATAAAATAATATTTTATGCTGCCAACGTTTGAAGTTCGTGCCTAGAATATTTTTTCTTTTTTTTCGCCCTATATGTTGACTGGAACAGGGACAACAGTTTGTTGAACGGGGACTGGGGAACCTTGAACGCTTGCAGACGACATTTTTCGAACAGTGGAGTAGATTTTGTCTTAAATTGTTAGGTGTTTGTACGGGAAAGAAAACTGGTAAGATCACTGAGTCGAGTGGTGGCACTCTGTCTTTAAGACAAAATTTCCCAATGTGCAATAATCTCCCAAGATAAAACAGTGAAAAAGGTCACAGGAGGAAGATTAGACGTAGAACAGACTGAATTTTTGTGTGTCCGAATTCTGAACAATGATGTTCTATTTATAGACACTACAAGAAAAAAGGGTATTTGCCGCTAGTCTTTTGCAACTACAAGAGTGATTTCTAAAAGTAACTCCTTTTGTAACTATTAGTAGTTACATAAAATATTTCATACAATTTTAACCAAATTTGCTACAATATGACAAGCTCTTTTGCAACTACTTGTAGTTACAAATACATTAGTAACTACAAAGTAGTTGCAAAAAATAGTTACAAATACATTAGTAACTACAAAGTAGTTGCAAAAAAAACTTTTTGCATCTTATTATAAGTGACTACCCTATAGTAACTACTTTTAGATTTGTAGTTACTAAAAATATTTTTGTAACTACTCTCCCTTTTTTGTAACCGCATTTTGTAGTGGCAAAAAACCTTATTTCTAGTATAGTGAGAGGGAAGAAGACAGGTTTTTCGGTTAGAAATTTGAATCTTTGAATTTTGAAATTCAAAATTCTCGCTGGTACAGACTTCTTATCCGAAAAATTAATGCTTATCTAATTCCAGGGACCTGGTTGAAATTAAAGAAAATATTAATTTTAATTTAATATATATTGGACACATTTAACTTTGTTTAGTAATGTGGGACAAATTTCTTTGGCTAATTTTTCCCTTCCTTTCATGACTTAAACACCTATATTCTTGTACCAATATCTCTTTCATTTCTTGATGAAATTTAGAGAAACTTGATACTAAACTTATCTACTTGAAGAGTAGTTTAAGCATGTACGAAGAAATTTAATTCCCGACATGCGAGGTCCACTAATCTAAGTCATAATTAAAAGTTGGGTGATAACCCATCCCACTTAGTTAAACTAAGCTAAATTTCCTACAATAAAATGAAATAAGACAATTAAATCAAATATATACAATTAGAAAGTCAAAAGGAGCCTCATATATAGAGAGTACAGCTAGAAAGTCAAAAGGGGCCTACCCTAGCCTCCATGTGGGTGAAAGGTGAATTCCAACGCCGACGTGGTCGGTGGTCTGCCCATACATTCTTCAACTATTTCAATTTCATTATACAAAGTCGTAATTTTCGAGCTTCTCCATTTCCAAAATCCTCTCTAAATTGAATATCCGTGTATTGACTTCCTCTACACACTTGCGTTGCGTTGCGTTGGTATAAATCCTCGTCTTTTTCTTCACAAGTTTCATTACACCATTTCGACCTCTTACAAACCTTCATACCGTGGATCGCGGGGTTCTCTTATTATTTATATTATCATTATGGAAGAAGAATATGAAGCCGAAATCCCATGCCATTTTCTATGTCCAATTTCATTGCAGCTCATGAAAGATCCTGTCATTGTCTCAACGGGGATAACATTCGATCGAGACAACATCGAAAAATGGCTGTTTTCGTGTAAAAACACCACACCCACATGCCCGGTCACCAAACAACGCCTCATCACCTCCGATCTCACGCCCAACCACACTCTCCGGCGGCTGATCCAAGCATGGTGCACTCTCAATGCATACGAAAGATTTCCCACGCCAAAACCGTCTCTCCACAAATCCCAGATTCTGAATCTCCTAGACGGAGCGAACAACTCAGCCACCTCACCAAACTCGCGACTGAGTTGCCTTCAACGGCTCAGATCAGTAACCCGCAGAAACGCCAGCAGTAAACACCATTTGCAGGCTGCTGGCGCACCTGGTTTTCTTCTCGCAATTGTAAGGAAGAACGAAGACGATGCTGTTAGAGACGAAGCTTTGAACCTTCTGCAAGAATTTGAGCTTTCAGATTCAGATACGAGATCACTTTTTTCGGAAAACGGCGTAGTTTTGGACACGTTAATCCAGGTATTGGAAAATGGAAGCTACCAAAATCGAGCTCAAATGATAGTACTCCTTAAATCTGCATTCTCCGTAGCGGACCCGGTTTATCTGATCGGATCCACACCCGAACTATTCACCCAAACTGTCCACATCCTGCGCGATAACATCTCGCAGCAAGCGACAAAAGGCGCATTGAAGCTGCTGATCGAGCTGTGTCCATGGGGGAAGAACCGGATCAAGGCGGCTGAAGCTGGAGCCGTTGCAGCCGTTATTGAGCTGCTTCTCGAAACGACAGACAAAAGGGCTTGTGAGCTTGATCTGACAGTACTGGATCAGCTGTGCAGCTGCGCTGACGGCCGAGCCGAGCTGCTGAAACATGGAGCCGGATTAGCGATTGTTTCGAAGAAAATACTTAGGGTTTCTGAGGTGGCGAGCGAGAAGGGTGTGAGAGTTATTGGATGGGTATCGAGATATTCCGCGAATTATAGGGTTCTCCAGGAAATGATGCAAGTTGGAGTATTTGCTAAGCTGTGTTTGGTGTTGCAAGTGGAAGGAATTAGTCTCAAAACCAAAGAGAAGGCTAAAGAAATTCTGCGATTGCATTCTAGGGTTTGGAAGGATTCGTCATGTATACCACCTCATTTGCTTTCTTCCTATCCACCTTCATAACACATTTTTTCTTAAACTGTAATTTAGATCTGGTCCAAAAGAATTGTACGAAATATCAATTTTGATCTTGTATGTTAGGAGATTTTTTAATTTGAGGACAAATTCTCCAAAGATTGCAAAAACTATTGGAAAATGTCACGTGCGACACATGTGTGCAATTAAATTGGAGCCAACGTTAAATATCGACAACCAACATTATTATTATTTGACTGCTCCGTTTTTTTTTTTTTTTCCTTTTTTTCTTTTCGCAACCACTGTTATATCAAAAACCAGTGAAAGCCATTACTCTCAAAACCACTTGTGTTCGCATACTACATAATTTTGATAATCCACTTGTAATTTGAATAGAAAAAAACTGTTTTTCCAATAGGTGTATTCATCTGCGCAAGAAAAAAAATGTAAAGGAAGAAGATGGGTTTTGAACCAGAAAGGAATGGAAACTAAATTATTTAGTTGCAATATAGTACATACATTTTTCACCGGAGATCTTTGAAAGTAGGAATTCCACCGATGAAGAAGCCTTTTAATTGGTTTTGGGAAAAAGACATAAACAAACAAACAAAAAAAAAAGATCTGGAGATAACTTCAACAGTGGTTGTGGATGTTAAAGGGTAAAAGTGGAAGTTCATGTATGTTGTGGCTGTAGTTAAAATATTAAAGGTTTTAAATAAAATCATCCTAAAAATATTTGACATGGTTAAGAACATCTATGTGGCATACCTAAAAGACAAAAAGAAATAAACAACTGAAATTAAACTCCAACTTTAGTTATTGGGGGGGATCGATCTCTCGCTCGCTGTTGGCTTCTTGTGTACCTCCGTTATAAACCTAGCTTAGAATACAATGCATTCGTTCCAAGAATTGGGCGAATATTTTTGCTCCCTTCCGTTCAGGATTTGTGCGACTATTTTTCTATTTTCAATAGAAAGTTTCAAAAGTGGAACACTCCTGCTTCTAGAGGAATTGCGAGCATGAATCGCATGTATAGTAGATTGGGATGTGATTTTGGTGCTTAGGGCTCTTCATTTGGTGTAGAAATCTTAACAATCTTTTTCCTTTTTTTTTTTTTTTTTTCCTTTTCGTTGAGATTTTATTTAAGTATTATGTTTACTTATTGGCTAATATGTAGTTGATGTCCAGTTAATATCCATGTAAGCAGCGAATAAAAATAAAAAATGACATGTAAATAAGAATTATCGCCACGTAACTCTGTTACCAAAATCCCCAATTTAACGTCGTGCAAGACATTTTTCGGTAGGTTTTGTGATTTTCAGCGAAATTTATCACAAATTGGATATTCTTCTAATATGGAGAACCAAAATTGATATTTCGCAAGATAAAAGATTTTTTCTGGACCTGTTCTAAGTTACAGGACAAAAGAATGAATTTTCCCCATTTTAAAAAGATACCTAGTTTTAGGTTTGGGTAATTGCAAAAATTCATGATCTTTTGGTCAATTAAATATTTATAACATGGATTTTCAACTGTAACATAGAAATGAACCACCTTTATATATTTTTCAATTCAATACACTGGAGCAAGTTTTAGGCTCCAATTGCTACGTAGAGCCCAAGTTTAGGATTATAACCCGCCTAATTATATATAGAGGGTTATGTTTCCTCCCTTAACTACACAATGGCACTTCTTAGTCAACTAGTAGTCTTTCAGTTGAGAGGTTTCACTCTCAGTCCATCTTCCGGCAAGAGCACCGCCCCTCTTCAACGAATTACCGCGAACTTGTACACGTGCCGTCTGGGAGAGGAATTCTTATTATTCATTTCATAACCAGAGGGCCCGTAGGTTCTTTTGTGTCGGGGATTGAAATAGGAGGTTAATAAACCTTTTAAGATTATTCTTTTGTTCGTGCTAAAGTTATGAAGTTAAGGATCATCGATGCGTGGCCATACCGCGCTTGTGAACAAATGCTTGATCTTCGACGTGAAAAGACGATGTCCTAACCACTGGACATAGAAATAGTTGTTTGGTACCAGATCATCATGAGCCATGGGACATGGGAGACCAAAAAAGATTTGAATATTCCAATTGAGCTCGTATTCTGCGTTCGTTTCGTTCCCGTTCTTCATTTCCTTCTTCTTGAACCCAAGGGGCATTTCGTTCATTGTCAGGAATTGTGTTCTTAGTGCTTTCTGTTCCCATAGCAGCGGCTAAGCGGAGCAAGCCAAATCTGTACCAGTCTCGATGACTAAACAGCTGGGGAAATCGTAGGAGAATCAGAGATCGATTTAGAAAGTGTCTATATATTTTGTATTAAGAATATGAGTATTTGTACAAGTATAGGATGGCCAACATGGTTAATATAAACGATGTGGGATTACAACACAAAGAGTATAATTCAAACACATATACAATGTCTCCTGATACGCCCCCTCAAGATGGGGCACTAGAAGTGAGATTAATCTTGCGTATGAGAAGTGATTGTCGAGGACGAGATAACAGGTTTGTGTGAGCATCAACGAGCTAGTCAGTGGAAGAAACATGAGATACACAGAGAGGAGAAGACTTGACAAGATCCCAAAAAAAAAATGATAGTCAATGGCTGTGTGCTTCATACGAGAATGAAAGACCAGATTAGAGCATAAGTAGGTGGCACCAATGTTTTCTCAGTAGACAACGAGAATCAATGGAAAGGTCACCCCAAGTTCACGAAGGAGGGAACACGTCTATTGAAGATCAGAGGCGATAACGGCAATGGACCAATGTTCCGCCTGGGTAGATTAGAGAGCTGCAGAGCGCTGCTTGCAAGAGCTCCATGAGATTGGGTTTGCACCGAGAAAAACAATATAAGCCCCAATGGAAGTGCGATCGTCAGGATTGCCAGCCCCATCCAGCATCTGTAAAACAATGTAAAGAGATAGGTGATTGAGAACGAAGGGTGATGCCTATTAATCAAGTATCATTGAGGTACCGAAGTAATCGTTTGACAACGCTCCAATGAAAAGTTGTAGGGGCATGCACGAATTGAGAAAGTTTTCGATGGCTGGTCGAGTAAGGAGAATGTATTGTAAGCTGCCATAAACCTGGCGATATGCAGTCGCATCAGATGGTTCACTGCCATCATGTAGAGAAAGAGTGACACTCACAGCAAGGGGAGACTGAATTGGCTTGGAGTTTAACATATTGTGATGAGCAAAAAGATTCATAACATACTTGCGTTGAGAGAGGAAGCAGGATGAAGAAGTTTGGAGAACTTCAATGCCCAAGAAATAGGATAAAGGGCTGAGATCCTTAACTGAAAACTGAGAGGCTAGAGCATCAGCAACATTAGTCAAGAAGGAGTTGTCATTACCCCTGAGTATGAGATCATCCACATATACCAAAAAATATTCCACAATGCTGTCCTTATTAAAGACAAATAAGGATTTATCCGATTTGGTATCAGTAAAGCAAAGGAAAGAAACAAAACCATGTAGAGCATTATACCCGGTTCTCGAAGCTTGTTTCAAGCCATAAATAGACTTCGGTAATTTGCAGATGTAAGATGGAAAGTTAGAGTATGTGAAGTTAGGAGGTTGAGACATATAAACCTCTTCGGGAAGTGAGCCATGTAAGAAGGTATTATTGACGTAAAATTGACGAAGAGGCTAACCACGAGAAACGAATAAGCTAAGAAAAATATGAATAATGAAAAGCTTAACAACGGGGCTATATGTTTCGAAGAAATCGACACCAAGATGCCGATTTAGCTAAAACGGGCCTTGAATTTGTCAATAGTACGGTCCGGTTTTTCGTTTTATCTAAAACACCCATGTACAACCAACAACATTCTGTGAGGACTCAGGAGGCAGCAAATCCCAAGTGCCATTTTTCAGAAGTGTAGAAAATGCAGAAGACATGGCGGCACGCCATCGAGGATCAAAGATAGCCTGAGATATAGAATTCGGTTCAACATCAGAGATAGTATTCAAAGTAAGACAATACCTCTGATTTGGCTTGAAAATGGCATTCTTAGACCGTGTAATCATAAGATGTTGAAGCGGTGGATGGATGACAAACTCGATGGAGGTGGCACGGACAGTCGATGGTGGAGGGTCATGAATGGGGAGCGGTGCGGCTGCCATCGCTGTGTGCACCTCGGGTGGAGGTGGTGGGGGTGACTCGTTGGCAGAAGGTGGGGGTGTAGTAGAAGCAGGGGGTCAATGGTGTGGAGAAGGGGAATACGTCCTCAATAAATTCTACATGACAACATGTGCAGACTTTATGTGAGGAGATATCAAGACAGAGATAGACACTTTGAGTAAGAGAATACTTGACAAAGACGCACATAGTAGACCTATTTTTAAGTTTATGAGTGGTATATGGGCGGAGGCAAGGGTAGCACTTGCAACCAAAGAGACGAAGCTTGGTGATGTTGAGGGAGTGATTGAATAGTTTTTCGAAGGAGTAAATCATAGAGAGATTTAGTTTAGGGAGACGATTAATAATGTAAGTAGTTGTAGTCATAGCATATGACCATTTGGTAAGAGGCAAAGAAGCACGATGAAGTAATGCTAACCCCATATCAACAATATGCCTATGATGACGTTCAACATGCCCATTATGTTGAGGTGTGTGGCGGTGTGGGTGAAGAATGTCGCGAAGGGCAATGAATTCCAATTTTATGTCAACATTCATGTGTTCATCAATAACAAACTGGATATCATTCAATTTCAGAAACAACATATAAGAGAGCTTGAAGTGTCATAGCATACCAGAAGTTCATTGAGACTTTTCAATAATTTCCATTCTTTTTACATAACTATGATTGGTAATGTGCTTAATTGATACTTTTATTTAGGAACTTTTTCTTTAGTGACAAGATACTTTAAATCTCATGTGTTTGAAATTTTGAATGGATGTCGTTTTTAAATAAGAATACTTCTAGGGAATTATCACAATAAATTTTCATCAGCTTGGCAATACTTTTGACAACTCCATGTCCTAAAATAAAGTGCTACGACCAACTACCATGAATTATGGCTTTAAATCATGCCACGAGTTCAACCTTCATAGTGTATGCAGCAATTACAGACTGCTTCACACTCTTTCATGAGATTGCTCATCCAGCTAATATGAAGAAGTAGACAAATGTGGATTTTCTAGTATTAACACATCCGATAAGACTTCCGATAAACTCTAGATGATATGACTTCCGATAAGTAAGCATGTGATGTTTTGTTCCTTGCAGGTACCTTAGTATTTTTTTATAGCTTTGCAGTGGTCCATTCCTAGATTTTTTTGGTAAAAGCAAAACATTCTGGCCTCGTACAAGTTTGGGCATACTTTAAGCTTCCAACTATTAATGGATAAGAAAATTCTTTTATTTGTTTCATTACTTAGACGCCACATAACTCTGAACTTATCTCCCTTCTGGATTAGAACATTACTTTATTAACATTTTTCCATCCTAAATCTCTCTAGAATTTTATTGGTATATGTTGGACAATCCTAACATTCCTTGTGATCTATTACGAAATAATTATGTTCCGATCATAAAAATTGCCTCACTATATCTTTCGTTTCAAAGTTCTTAAAGATCTATCATACTAAATATTTATATTTCAGTCACAAAAGTCGCCCCATCCATATATTTCATTTCCAAGTTCATAAGGAGTGACATCTTAGTTTTAAATAATAAATTAAGATCATTCCTTGCAAGAAAGATGTCATCAACATACAAGATCAACATAATAAGCTCACTCCCACTTTTTCAGACATATACACCGGTCAACAATGTTTTCCTTAAAATCCGAAAGAAGTATTGTATAACCGAACTTATGATACCATTGGTGAGAAGCTTGCTTAAGTCTGTATATATTAATTCTTGAATTCACATAACATACGTTTCTTTTCTTCAATTTAGAAGCCCTCAAGCTGATCCAAGCTATCCATAGTCATCCAGGTCCACGAATGTTGGAGATAGTTGTTTTAAAATTGATCAAACTTAAAATTGATGAAACACCAGACACCATATAGACTTCTTCCACTAAAACCCTATTCATGCATTTTTAGCATTTATTTGGTGTAACTCTAAATCGTAATGAGCCACCAAAGCTACAATAATTCTAAAGAATTCTTCCTGAGACACTAGCAAAATTGTCTCTTTATATTCAATGTCATTTCGTGAGTATAACCTTTAGCAACTAGTCTAGATTTATGTCGTTCGATATATCCATTTAGTCGTGGTGTTCTTGAAGACCGATTTATATCCATAATTCATTATGAGACATCAATCTCAACTCTTCTTTCATAGCATTAAAACTTCTTAATGGAGTCATTACGTTCATGGCTTGCGAAAAGGAAACTAGATAATCATCAATTTCAATATCAAATTATGACACTTGTAGTTAAGCACATAATCATCAGAAATAGCAGATTGTCTTGGTCTTACGGACCTTCTACTATTTGTTGTTGTGATTCATTTATTGCAGGTTCATCGATAATAGGTCCATTATTGGGAATGTATTCTATTTTGTTCTGTAAGTTGTTTGGCAATTCAACAAATGTAGAAACAACCTGAGATGAAGTTTTAGGTAGAGGAAACTCCACCCTTAATTCTTCATTATCCACTATTCGTGGATCAAAACTCCCACTGATTTTATCATTTTCAATTAACCTAGTATTTCCAATTTAAAAAATTCATGTACTGTGATCAGGACAGTAAAACATATACCCTTTAGAATTTTCTGGATAACAAATGAAGAATCCACTGATTGTTCTCAAGTCCTTTTTTTTTTTTTTTTGGTTGTGAATTATAAATTCTAATCTCAGTCAGGCAACCTTAAACACGCAAGGTGCCTCAAACTAGGTCTCCCACTCGTCCGTAATTCGAAAGGCGTTTTAGGAACAACTTTGCTTGGAATCTTATTTAACAAATACAGGGTAAGTTTTTTTGCATACATCCACAGTGAGGTGGGCAATGAGGAGTTCCTTAGCATACTCCTAACCATGTGTATAAGAGTACGATTTTCCTTTGCTACACCATTTTGTTATAATATGTACCTAGCATAGTGTATTGAGTACAAAATTCACGCTGTTAAAGGAACTTACCAAATGGGCCTGGGCATTGCCTGATTCATCATATTTTCCCTAATATTCACCATCCCTATCAAATCTAATGATTTTTACTTTTCTATCTAATTGTCTTTCAACCTCATAAATGAACACTTTTAATGCATTTATAGAATCAGATTTTTCTTCTAATAATAACCATCACGAATAATCATCAATAAGATGATAAATATTTTTTCTTTTTAAAAAAGAAGTAACATTAAAAGACCCAAAAATATGGGTGTGTATTATTTCAAGAAGCTACATGTTTCTCGTAGCTCATTCCTTTGTGTGTTTTATTTTTTTCCTATATTACAAACCACAAAAATATCCAGATCAATAAAATCCAAATCATGAAGAATTTTTATTCTTTACCAACCTTCAATAATCTTTCTTTGGAAACGTTCACCAAACGCTTATACCACAAGTAAGCAAAACTTCCAGTTACTAAATCACATTTAGTTCCAACATTATGATGCAGGATGAGGCCATCAAGTAATATAAAGAACAAAGACTAAGTTTGATTTGACACATACTAGGACATTCAATGTATCTTTCTTTTCGAACCTTCTTTACGCTTTTTACAATCCTTCTTGAAATGTCCAGAATTCTTACTAAACCTAACCTTAGGACTATCATGTTTTTCTTTTTTGGATTTCGACATATGAGTGATTTACTTTATGTAGTTCTTACTTGCCATTTCCTTTTCTCCAGTTCATTGATTCATTGTGAGATGAGCTGATTGAGACCCCTGATTCTTCAGTCATCCCCACAAACTAACATTCTTTGAAGTTCATTCAAACTACATTCATCTTTCATGGTATAGTAAAACCTCCAAAATTAATACTCGATAAATTAATAATTTCTCTAAGTTAATAACTTTCTTTGGGCCTTTTTATTAAATTAATAAGATAATAATTTTTTTAAGTCCTTTATATAAATACATCATCCCATCGACATCATAAATTAAAAATCTCCAAAAAATCATGGTTGTGTATTTATTGAAATATGAAACTGTTGTTGTTTTTTTTTTTTTTTTTTATTGAAATTAGCTTAAAACAAAATTCATCTCTAATAGATTCAAGTACATTGTATAATTAAGATTCATGGTTGTTCACAAAAAGGTTCCCTAGCATTTAATTGAAGTGTATCTTTATATTTAGTGTTCATGTTCGTTCAAAAAATATTTAATATTCATGTATTTCCTATATAATGAACTTTAAGTTCATTGAATTTAAATACCTCTATTAATAAATACATTTATCGATTAATTAACATCTCTCTAAATTAATGAGATTTCACGGTCCCGCGGTATTAATTTAGAGAGGTTTTACTGTATTATAGTTCATTTGGGATGTCTATACTCAGGGGCAGTGAGTTATGATAAACTAAGAAAATTGTCATCCACTTTCATCCCCAGTGACCTAACTCTTGCTGCAATATTCACCATCTCAATGATATATTCATGTTTACAACATGAATCATTAAACTTCATGGTGGTTAAAGTGGTAGTGTTCCAGCTAGAGACTTGTCAACAATTTTGGAACTTTCTTTCAAAAGTTCTATAAATTTCCTAGCACTTTCAATTTGAGTTATAATAGACTTGATAAGTTCTATAAATATCATATTTAATTTGTGTAATCTTACCCAAGTATCATGGGGAGATTTTCTCGGTGTCACTGCCTTTGTGATTAATAGCAGGCATGGAGTAAATGAACAAGATCCAAAACATCGATATGAAATTGAACTTATTCACACTAATCATAATTATTTAGCCTATCAGACGATTTAACAGATATAGCTAGCATAGAATGAAGAGCAACATGAATAGACACGACAAGTATATATAATTATTCACATGAATGCCCTGATTAACTTAATTGTACATTCAGGATCAATAATCAATAAATGAAAATCGATGATCTCGTTTGGTGATACAAACAATCATAATGAGCTTGTAAAATTTACAATAATTTGATAATTGAATACACTTAACTAACTATTTTGTCATCTTCAGATCAATAAAACAACCAACATAATATATTAACGATCACATTATATTCATAATTTATAATAACCAATGTACCAACTTTGGGTGATCTTTCATTGTCATAATTATGAATTCTTACCATCCATAAATAAAAAATAGTTAAATCCCAAACATCACATTCTCATGGTAATCAATATTATATGATCTAATCCATCTTTTTGGTCGACTATTTGGTCATTAACAGATGAACATTAGGTAAATTTAAATCATATTATAATAATCATTAGTTAAGACTAGGAACCTTCTATCATAAATGTGATTTACGATCAAACATAATACAATGTACTCCCTCCATCCCGAATGAACTTGTACACTTTCCTTTCGGTACGTTCCAATCACATTTGTACACCTTAAAAAGGAAAGTTATAACACAATCTCCAGCCTCAAAATCTCCACCTTCAATCCACCTTTAAAAAGTCAACATAAAAGCAAAAATTAACTTTTAATTCTTAACATGTGTGCACCCCAAGTTCATTCAGGACGGAGGGAGTATGTCATTAGTAACCTATATAAATGGTTGTAACATTGTGATTGCCTTGTGATAATATCACATAATATAGAACAAGATAATTGGAGGCCATGATGATGTGATGGTGCGTGCATTACCTTCTTCACTGTGACATCGCGAATTCGAACCTTGCTGCCTACGCCTTTATATTTTAGTTAATTTACATTCACTACAAGAAAAATGGCTTCTTGTGACAAAAGTCTTACTGATAGCGGGAATATTGTCACTATAAATGTATCAATTGTGACAATGATTCTACTGTCACTAATTATTTGAAAACTATAGTATTTGTGACAAAAAAATTAGTGTCACTATATATTGTCACTAAATATTTAGGGTGAGTTTTTCTATGTTGGTAAAAATTAAAACTTGTCACTATTGCTATTTTAAATAGTGACAATAACTAAAGTTGTCACTACATAACAAAAAACATAGTGACAACATCTAAAGTTGTCACTAAATAAAGAAAAAATTAGTGGCAACAACTAAAGTTGTCATTAGTTAAAAAAAGATTTAGTGACAAAAAATTGATTAACACTGATTGTTGGAAGACTTACAATAACTAAAGTTGTCACTCACTAAATAACAATTTATTGTAAAAAATATCACGTGTCACTAATTGTTGGAAGAATGAGACAATATTTCATATTGTAATTAAATTATCTAGTGATGTTTTTTAATTAGGTAAAGAGAAGATTACAAGTTGTTGACACTGTACTAGTTAATATAGTGTCAATATATCATGTAGCCGCTACTTTTAGAAGAAAAATGTGAAATTTATGGAGATAGCTTGGCCTACTCCTATTTGTAGTCTATGTATAATGAATTTTTATACATATATTCACCACGTTGCTTAAATATATATTTTTGTGGAATATGTGCAAAATAAAAAGAATAATTATGTTAACTAGAAAAATAATAATAATAAAAAAGAAAAAACATGTGTAAGTTGTTTGTTGGTGGAAATGAAAATAGGCTAGGCTATACGTTGGATGGTTTGAGCTTGATTTACAAGCATCGGGCCCAAGTCTAGAAGTGGTAATTTAGGTGGCCCAGAGTGGTCGGGCCCACCCCGTTGGGTCAATACCATATTTCAAGTTGGGTCGGACCAATTAGTTAGTCCGACTCAGCCTATGCCCCTATAATATACTGAAATTATTGGGCCAAAAAGTACTTCGGGCCAAGATCCTATGACCTTATCTAAAATATCGGGTCAATTGGGTTGGCCCGAGCTCGACCGATTTTATCACCTCTACCCAAGCCTGACGTATTATTAATAAAAGACTTATTTTATAGCTCAAACCTGACCTACTTCACTATCGAATCTGGTCTGGGTCTATTTAAAACCTACGAGAGGCCTATTCCTACAGTACAAAAAGTGGAGTGTTTGAGGAAAAAAGTAATTTCTTAATAAAAAATTGAGGAAAGGATCGAATTTAAATTTTTCAGCTTACATCTTCATCTCCTTTAAAATCAGCAAGGGTGCTTAATTGGTTTATAATAGCTACTACCTCCATCCCGCTCTAATTTACCTACTTTCTTTTTTGGTTTATTCCAATCTAATTTGTCAGTTCATAAATGACAATTTTTTTTCATAATCTCCACTCTCAATCTCCATATTTGAAAAGTAAAAAATTTCACTAAATCTGTTTTTTCTTAACCTCCGTGCCCGGCCAAGGTAGACAAATTAGGTCGAGACGGAGGGAGTGCATGATAATATCTAAATTTTGTTGAGCAATTTCTTTTTTTCTTTTTTTTGGTCAAATATGGCATCTGGACGACAATAGGTTATGTGTTAATGTACATGTGTTGGAAACTTCTCAAATCCCTGCATTAGAATTCACAGCCTTTGTGGTTATCAAGGATTGTACATCTGAGTATAACCCGACTCCTCGAGTTACTTCTAGCATCTTTTCATTTCACTTCCCCTCCCACACTAGCGCACATACAATATTCCGCTCTAATGAATCTGTATCAAAATTGATGCTTCATGTACCTAAGAAAAGAGATAATCAATATCCACCCCTGCGGTGCATGCTGGAGAGACGGCGGAGTGAGGAAGTCGAAACAAATTAGCTTGAAGGTTCCAACTGGGATGGATTCTTGAAGCCGTTCGAGAGTCCGTTCGGAAGGTAACTTATTCGCTTCTCTCCCCCTCTATCTCCTTTTGCATGTCTGTTTTTAATCTCTACATTAGTGGTGGATGTTGTATATGTAGAATTATAGCCATTCAAATTCACATTGATCCCCTCTCAATCTCATATAAGGATGAAATCAGACTATGGAAACTTAGACTAATTCATGCTAAGGTGAGAACAGAAATAGAAAATCAATAACTCAATAAAATTATTAACTTTATTGATACAAGAAAAAAAAAAAGACACAAAATATTATTCTGAAAAAAATCCCTTTATCATAATAAAATTATATGTACATTAAACTCGAATTTGTTCATTGTTCGTTATATGCAACTCATTGCACTTTTTGTTAGCAGCATTAATAACTTATGCTAATGATGAATTACAAATTTGCAGCCCGGCAGGCGTAGGCATGCATTATTTCTAATGTCTTGTATCTTGGATGTAAAATTACGCAAGTTCCGTTGATGTGTATTGCCATGCTGCATGTCCCAATTTGGAATGAGAAAATGTTAAAATACTGCAGATTAAGAAACATATCGAAGATAATTAGATAAGATCTATATCTTCGTTGGTTGAGGTTTTATCTATTTCCTTTTGGCAAAAACAATGGAGGCAGGGACAAGATTTTCAAGCAGTTGATGATGGGCAGGTAATATTCCTCTCTTTCTACTTTATGCTTTGCTGTTGTTACTTGAGAGAAATGCTAGTTTGAGGAGTTTGACCTGAGAATTATCTAATGACTGATGTAGGGCCAATATGTTCAGATACCATTTAGAAAAGACATGAATACAATATTTGGTTTGTTTGGTCCTTTCCCCACATAAATGAACCAACAGTTTGACAAGAGTTACTTTAAATTTTTGTATCTGTAAATTTAACATACGATAATCACTAAATTTGTTGAAGCTAAACCAAAACATATTACAATTTGTTTGGAATTTTGAGAACCAGAAGTACAGTGGCCATTCATGGAAAGGAAGTCAGAAATTGCACAACGTTGACAATCTGCAATATTTTTTACAGCAGATTTTCAATCATTAGATAGCTGAAGTCCCAACCTCACTGGCAAAGAAATTCACTTTATATTCACTGCAGAAATAACATAAATACATCATAAAATCCAATTAAAACTATTTTATTCTAAGACGAGCTAATAATATACTTGATGACATACCAGATGATAAGGCCATATGACAAGGCCTACTCCTCCCTGTGACTTGGAATTATCTTCATTAATTTGTGTTTAGAACCTTTGGGAACTTCATTATGCTCATGCTCTGGTGCTTCCAACTATCTGTAGGAAGTAAAAAGAATTATCGCATATTTTACTAATGAAGAAACTAAAAATATTTTGTTATGCATATATTGATTTATACTTGCAATCCTACTGAAAGCCATATCACTTCATCTCCCATTAGAATTAATATGGAACAAACTAAAAAGTTCTGTTGGATCCAAGTGACTTCGTAATTTCTTAGTGTACAAACATCGTCTTAATGTATTGGAATAAATATAAGATATTATAGGGAAATGTAGCCAAAATCACCTGCTCGGGTCCAATTAGGGGAAATGATACAACTCCCTTATGTTTTTGAATTGCTTACTGAAATTAAATTCATTTGAAGTAATGCACTAATAGATGCAATTAATAATATTAATTAACTAAACAATGATTACAAACCTTTGCTTCTTTAGTCCTCTAGTGAGCACAAAGGTTGATCCATTGATCAAGAATGTGACCTCCATCCCTCTCAACTATATTATTATGTAAAGGAACATTAGGCCAATACTTTTTTTTTGATAATTACAGTAGGCCAATACTTTGCTTTCAAATAACACTTCCAATGTCTCCATTTCCGCCCAACATATTCAAGAATCCATTTCCCAGCAGCAATATGGAAATGTGACGGTATCACATGGCCATCTGTAACACTTATAAATACTAGTGAAAACTAGGAAAAGTAAAATAATGCATCATGTAAAAAAATGAAAATAAGATAGCAATATGTTAACAAAATCATTTTTTCGCGTAAACATACTAAACTGTTACAACAGTTAGCAGCTCATCAGTATTTATAGTGGGAATTTCATTTCAATTCTTCACATCAATTGGACAGTAATTTCCTTTCCTTCCAATAGCGCCAAAAAAGTATGATACTCTCACCACCTATCAATAAGCTGACTTCATTATATTCAACATGAATCAATGTGATCGGTTAGTTAGGGCTACGTCTTCGTTAGCCACATCTGCAAATGAGCAATTTTAAACAACTAGAACAAATTTGGAACCAAAACCTTATGTTTTAACCTAGCCTTTGGTAAAAGAATATGTTTTGCGATAGACAAAATTTTCAAGCTATGATCACATAATTAAAAATTCTAGTGCTCAATATGTAAATCATACAAGAAATTTATAAACTCTTGCCTGCACCTTCACAAAGAGAAAATTGAAATACCTGCTGTATTCCAGAGAGGTAATTTGGCGAGATGTGAATCCCCAACAATCTCTTATATTGTGAAAAATCAGCATCGTGGGTACATCATATCAAGATAGGCAGTTATGGAGTTCCTCTCAATCACGCGGGATTTTGCGGATTCACTTATTAATTTCACGGGTTCCTACACTTATGTGTATTTTTCTGCCTCATTAGGTTGCTTTGAAAAAGACGGAAGAAGCTGGACCATATTTTTGTCCACAAGGGTTAAGCTCAAGGCGCAAATTTCATCTTTTTTTTAATTATTATTATTATTATTATTATTATTATTATTATTATTATTATTATTATTATTATTATTATTATTATTATTATTATTATTATTATTATTTTCAAATTTCATCTTTTTATTTATTATTCTTTTTCTTTCCAATTTGAAATGTATTCTATAAGACTGGAACCTAATGATCTTTTTAAAGGAAAAATATTATTTAAATTCGCAATATATTTGATTCCCATGATAGCATAATGTTGACAATATGTTTATTGTCCTGTACTTTTTAATAGAATATTAATTAGATTAGTATGAATTTTCCTAGGATTATCAATTTTGTCAACTAAATTTCTTATAGACTATTTACAAGGTAGGAATTCAGGGAGTCCGGTTCGATTGATACTAAATTGTAGGGTCAATGCTATATTTAGGATTAGGTCGGACCAAAACTTAACTGGAGCTACAATTAGTCCAACCCAACCCTCCTCCTATAATATACTAAGATTATTGGACTAGTCCACGGTCCGTCGAGCTTTTGGTTAATCGGGCCAAATAGTACTTCAGAGAGATTTATATGGGCACAACCTATCTAATCAGGCTGACTAGATTGTTCCATCAACCCGACCAATTTTGCCACGTACTATTTATTACTCCCTCCATCCTATAATGAGAATTCTATTTCAAAAGTTTTTTTGTGTAAATTGAGTCATGTTTCAAAAATCAATAACTCATTTTATAATTCCAAGTAAAAACTAAAATTAATAATTTTAGGAATTAGTTATATAAGATGAATTAAGTGTGAATTGATGGTTGTTGGAGAGTTTCGACTTCATTAAATTAACCAAAATTAATAAGTTATATATTTTCAAACAAACCTCTCGTTACAGGAATACTTAGTATATATTGAAGTATAAATTACTGAAAATCCAGTATGGATTTTTGGTGATATACAAGAAAGATGTCCTAAAGGCCAATAGGTTGGGCATATAATATTGTATATAATATTTTTCATATACTCACTCCGTCCAATAACAAAAGTTTTGTATTAGAAATTCTTTTGGCCCAAATTAAGCCATATTTAAAAAATTAACACATTGTTTTACTAGTTCAAGACTAAGTTTTTAATACAACATGTTAGTTAGATATAATTGAATATATAATAATACTTTTTTTAAAATAAGTCGTGTAAAGCGTGTATTGATGATATTTGGACATTTGTACATTCACCAAATTAGGTAAGAATAAAAAGTTGTACATTTTCAAATATGACTCATATGATGGGATGGAGGGAGTATTACTTTGAAAGTGTGCATAGCTCAATATGAAAGGGAGGTTAGGTACGTGGTTTACTCAACCTAGAGTTAAAATACAGTGAAAATATAAATGATAATCAAAGTAAAATTTTCCACAAGTTTTAAATCACTTGTGGGTGCCTTAAGGGCGAAATAACTCACTATAACAATTGTGAATTACAAAAAGATTCAGAATGTGAATCGAGATAGACTTCGATTTACATTTCAATTTAACGTCCGAAGGACGAATCAACAAAGTCTGGAGCACGAAAGAACCTATCAAAACTATCCTAACAAGTATCCTATCTATGAAAAGTGATTTAGAGTCGTGAGGAATCTAAAAATTATTAAAACTGGATACTTCAGGTTAGACAGGACGTTTACTAAAATCTTTAGACGACACAATAGCAAGATGGACTATATATTTTTCTCGTAGTTGCTTATCTTCTATTGGCAGTTGAACACTTATTTATAGGCCAAGAGTAGCTTGGAGAGAACTCTTACATAACCACTACTTCCTACATTTGGGGGTGTTTGGTTAGTGGTTAGGGGTCACACAATCGAAATGTTGGGTCGTTCAATGAGAGAGACTCGGTTCTGTTTGTTGACGACCAAGTTCTTGTCTTCTTCTTCTCAACGACACAAGACTAGGCTTTCAACTCTTGTTTTAGTGCATTCATGTCCCTGCAATTAGTCCACTAATTTGACATGCAAAACATATTATTATTCAGCCTTAAATTAAAAAGGAATATGATACAGAAAATCATGTAATGTGTATAAAAGCAAAACACAAAAATAGGAGATTCTAGATAAGAGTTTGAGTACTTAAATTCTAACAATCTTAATAAAATCCTCTATTGCAAAAATCTCAGTCTAACTCCAAGTAGTATCCACCTAAACCCCAACGTCCTATCAACCGTCTATGTATATCTTTTTCTCGACTTCTTTTCCTCTAACTACGCCTAGACCCTGACCTGTCACGCCCTGTCCCCGATTATACTATCGGTTCACAGTTCAACTGATCTGACCGGATAAATAGGTGGTTCGATAGGAAATAACAATTAATTAGATTTAAAATTATATGATAATATATTATATTATATTTGTGTAATATATATTGTACTTGAAAAATAACATAATTTTTTAAGGGACCAGAAAATATATATTTATAATAAATAAAGATATGAATAGTTAATATTGTATTATTATTATTGTTGTTGTTGTTATCAAATTAAAATTTTCAAATTTTTTAAAGTATGAAATGTGTTTTCCGTTCAATTAGCCCGGTTTCTAACGGTTTAATCCGGTTTTTACCGGTTTAAAAACATTTACGAGCTTTACACCTGTAACAAATCGAGCCAATAATCGGTTCATGGTTGAACCGGCCAATTCGGTCTGGTTCCACAAGCAGTGGCCTGAAGTGCTTCATTTCATGAAACTAAATCTATTGTTTTATATCATTACTTTTATGCATTTAACCTATAAATTACCAATTATATACTCCCTCCGTTTCATAACGAATGTCATTTTAGTTATTGTTTGATAAATTAAGGATTGATATTTAATTGGTGTGTGTTGTGAAATAAGGAAATAATAAACTAAATTAAGTAGGTTTTTTAAGTTAATATTGGAAGAATTGTAGTTTTTATGGTAAAGTGACATTTATTGTGAAATTTTTTAAAGTATCTAAAATGACATTCTTTATGAAACGGAGGGAGTGTTTATTAATAAATTTAATCTTGTAGTTAAAAGATTTTATCTTGTCCCACAATTATTAATATAGGTATTGTTAAACTTATACAAGCAAATTAAGAAACATTTAAAAATAGAATCAGGCGACGAAAATATATTATTTCCAGTGAAATGAATTATTTCCATAAAAATTGAATTGGAACCAAATTATTAACCATATATAAAAAAAATATAAATGACATATGTTATAATAAGTTAGTCATGAAATAAGACCAAAATATAAGGAGGGAAATTTGGTGCTAACTTTTTTTTTTTTAGCGGCAAATAAGGAATTAACTTTTCCACGAATTGAAGGCGTTCCATTTTTTTAAGGGGTAACTGCAGGAATTTTGTCACGTCTCTTCTCTCCACAACTGTTACCTCAACTAACAAGGGAGCCCGAATCTGCGACACCAATCAACCATTGTTCTGCCCCACTCGGCACTCTCATCGACCATCGCATTGCCCTAGTCGGCATTCCGATCAACCACAGCGCCACCCAAATCTGCATTCCGATCTAACATCGTGCTTCCTGACTCTGTACTTTAGTTCTCACAGCCCAACTTTGTGCTCTAGTCGAAAATCTCGATGCCCGACTCTGCACTCCGATGAACCATGACAAAAGGCGGTAGGAGTTGTTCTACGGGTAACGTTTCTTTTCCATATTTATAATCATCAGTCTTGTATTATCTTCAATTCTTTTCTGAAAGATATGAAGTAAGCCCTAGGTGGGTGGGTAGGAGGGGGAGAGGTGCTCCCTGATCCCTCCCTGCTGATGGACACCTCATGGAAACGTGACTTATGATGACAACTTCCTTTCATCTTCCCTGCTCTCTCTCTTTATATATGTACATTTTTATTTCAATTGATCAATTTTCTTTTGTAAATCCTTTTTCCTTAAGTAAACACTTATGGAACATCCTCTAACAGTAGGCGCAGAGAGAGAAAAGAAAAGTCAAAGAGGAATAATTTTTGTGTGGGTGTGTTATGTTGTTTTGTTATATATGGTATCTGTTAAGTACGTCTCGAAATTAGTTTCTTGATTAGTTTTGCTTTTTGTTCAGGATTTGAGGAATGAAATTTTATTTATACATAAATTTGTTGATCTTTACTAGTTATAACCTATCAACTTCAGTTTTAATTACACTGAAATGGATACTCCTTCTTTCATTGATAAGGACAAGTCTTTTAGTTTAACTTGGTGTTTTTCTTGGAGAAAATTGCAAAAATACTGAAATGTCATATCAAAAGTAGTTTTTACTCACCAAACCAGCAACCTTTCTTACTAGAGAGAGTGATCTATATGGAAAACAGTGTCCATTTCAGTATTTTTGCAATTTTCTCCATGAAAAACACCAAGTTAAACTAAAAGACTTGTCCTTATCAATGAAAGAAAGAGTATCCATTTCAGTGTTATTAAAACTGAAGTTGATAGGTTATAACTAGTAAAGATCAACAAATTTATGTATAAATAAAATTTCATTCCTCAAATCCTGAAAAAAAAGCAAAACTAATCAAGACACTAAATTCGAGACGTACTTAACAGATACCATATATAACAAAACAACATAACACATCCACACAAAAATTATTCCTCTTTGA
The DNA here is from genome assembly GCA_958295605.1 of Ajuga chamaepitys. Taxonomy (NCBI): domain Eukaryota; kingdom Viridiplantae; phylum Streptophyta; class Magnoliopsida; order Lamiales; family Lamiaceae; genus Ajuga; species Ajuga chamaepitys. The sequence goes on from OY282505.1 coordinate 18,513,632, forward strand.
CTTTTCTTTTCTCTCTCTGCGCCTACTGTTAGAGCATGTTCCATAAGTATTTACTTAAGGAAAAAGGATTTACAAAAGAAAATTGATCAATTGAAATAAAAATGTACATATATAAAGAGAGAGAGCAGGGAAGATGAAAGGAAAGAGTCATCATAAGTCACGTTTCCATGAGGTGTCCATCAGCAGGGAGGGATCAGGGAGCACCTCTCCCCCTCCTACCCACCCACCTAGGGCTTACTTCATATCTTTCAGAAAAGAATTGAAGATAATACAAGACTGATGATTATAAATATGGAAAAGAAACGTTACCCCTAGAACAACTCCTACCGCCTTTTGTCATGGTTCATCGGAGTGCAGAGTCGGGCATCGAGATTTTTGACTAGAGCGCAAAGTTGGGCTGTGAGAACTGAAGTACAGAGTCAGGAAGCACGATGTTAGATCGGAATGCAGATTTGGGTGGCGCTATGGTTGATCGGAATGCCGACTAGGGCAATGCGATGGTCGATGAGAGTGCCGAGTGGGGCAGAACAATGGTTGATTGGTGTCGCAGATTCGGGCTCCCTTGTTAGTTGAGGTAACAGTTATGGAGAGAAGAGACGTGACAAAATTCCTGCAGTTACCCCTAAAAAAAATGGAACGCCTTCAATTCGTGAAAAAGTTAATTCCTTATTTGCCGCTAAAAAAAAAAGTTAGCACCAAATTTCCCTCATATTTTGGTCTTATTTCATGACTAACTTATTATAACATATGTCATTTATATTTTTTTTATATATGGTTAATAATTTGGTTCCAATTCAATTTTTATGGAAATAATTCATTTCACTGGAAATAATATATTTTCGTCGCCTGATTCTATTTTTAAATGTTTCTTAATTTGCTTGTATAAGTTTAACAATACCTATATTAATAATTGTGGGACAAGATAAAATCTTTTAACTACAAGATTAAATTTATTAATAAACACTCCCTCCGTTTCATAAAGAATGTCATTTTAGATACTTTAAAAATTTTCACAATAAATGTCACTTTACCATAAAAACTACGGCTCTGTTTGTTTATGGCTGTGAGTGACTGAAGTACTGTAGGCTGTGGAGAATAAAGTGGAATATGAGGTTGGGGTAAATAAGTGAGTGTTTGTTTATGTTGGTTGGAGATTGGGTTGTGAGGGTGATTATAATATAAAAGGTGGTAAATGTGATTTGATATGTGTAAGAGGTAGTTAGTGAATGATTGGTTATTGATTAAAGTTGTATTGAGAATTGAGTTTGATTGATAATGTGTGTAAGAGGTAGTTAGTAAATGATTGGTAATTGATTAAAGTTATATTGAGAATTGAGTTTGTTTGATGATGTGTGTAAGGGGTAGTTAGTGGATTGATGTTTGATGTTTTGTTGTTTGGTGTTTAAAATAATTTATTGGGGTGGGGGGGGGGGTGGGTTGGGCACAATATATTGTGTACAACCTAGAGCCAAACACATGTGGACTGTGCTAAATCCTGAACGGCTGTGTCAATCCATAAACAAACAGGTCCTACAATTCTTCCAATATTAACTTAAAAACCCTACTTAATTTAGTTTATTATTTCCTTATTTCACAACACATACCAATTAAATATCAATCCTTAATTTATCAAAAAATAACTAAAATGACATTCGTTGTGAAACGGAGGGAGTATATAATTGGTAATTTATAGGGTAAATGCATAAAAGTAATGATATAAAACAATAGATTTAGTTTCATGAAATGAAGCACTTCAGGCCACTGCTTGTGGAACCAGACCGGATTGGCCGGTTCAACCATGAACCGATTATTGGCTCGATCCGTTACAGGTGTAAAGCTCGTAAATGTTTTTAAACCGGTAAAAACCAGATTAAACCGTTAGAAACCGGGCTAATTGAACGGAAAACACATTTCATACTTTAAAAAATTTGAAAATTTTAATTAACAACAACAACAATAATAATAATAATACAATATTAACTATTCATATCTTTATTTATTATAAATATATATTTTCTGGTCCCTTAAAAAATTATGTTATTTTTCAAGTACAATATATATTACATAAATATAATATAATATATTATCATATAATTTTAAATCTAATTAATTGTTATTTCCTATCGAACCACCTATTTATCCGGTCAGATCGGTTGAACTGTGAACCGATAGTATAATCGGGGACAGGGCGTGACAGGTCAGGGTCTAGGCGTAGTTAGAGGAAAAGAAGTCGAGAAAAAGATATACATAGACGGTTGATAGGACGTTGGGGTTTAGGTGGATACTACTCGGAGTTAGACTGAGATTTTTGCAATAGAGGATTTTATTAAGATTGTTAGAATTTGAGTACTCAAACTCTTATCTAGAATCTCCTATTTTTGTGTTTTGCTTTTATACACATTACATGATTTTCTGTATCATATTCCTTTTTAATTTAAGGCTGAATAATAATATGTTTTGCATGTCAAATTAGTGGACTAATTGCAGGGACATGAATGCACTAAAACAAGAGTTGAAAGCCTAGTCTTGTGTCGTTGAGAAGAAGAAGACAAGAACTTGGTCGTCAACAAACAGAACCGAGTCTCTCTCATTGAACGACCCAACATTTCGATTGTGTGACCCCTAACCACTAACCAAACACCCCCAAATGTAGGAAGTAGTGGTTATGTAAGAGTCCTCTCCAAGCTACTCTTGGCCTATAAATAAGTGTTCAACTGCCAATAGATGATAAGCAACTACGAGAAAAATATATAGTCCATCTTGCTATTGTGTCGTCTAAAGATTTTAGTAAACGTCTTGTCTAACCTGAAGTATCCAGTTTTAGTAATTTTTAGATTCCTCACGACTCTAAATCACTTTTCATAGATAGGATACTTGTTAGGATAGTTTTGATAGGTTCTTTCGTGCTCCAGACTTTGTTGATTCGTCCTTCGGACGTTAATTTGAAATGTAAATCGAAGTCTATCTCGATTCACATTCTGAATCTTTTTGTAATTCACAATTGTTATAGTGAGTTATTTCGCCCTTAGGCACCCACAAGTGATTTAAAACTTGTGGAAAATTTTACTTTGATTATCATTTATATTTTCACTGTATTTTAACTCTAGGTTGAGTAAACCACGTACCTAACCTCCCTTTCATATTGAGCTATGCACACTTTCAAAGTAATACTCCATCCATCCCATCATATGAGTCATATTTGAAAATGTACAACTTTTTATTTTTACCTAATTTGGTGAATGTACAAATGTCCAAATATAATCAATACACGCTTTATACGACTTATTTTAAAAAAAGTATTATTATATATTCAATTATATCTAACTAACATGTTGTATTGAAAACTTAGTCTTGAACTAGTAAAACAATGTGTTAATTTTTTAAATATGGCTTAATTTGGGCCAAAAGAATTTCTAATACAAAACTTTTGTTATTGGACGGAGTGAGTATATGAAAAATATTATATACAATATTATATGCCCAACCTCCTTTAGGACATCTTTCTTGTATATCACCAAAAATCCATACTGGATTTTCAGTAATTTATACTTCAATATATACTAAGTATTCCTGTAACGAGAGGTTTGTTTGAAAATATATAACTTATTAATTTTGGTTAATTTAATGAAGTCGAAACTCTCCAACAACCATCAATTCACACTTATTTCATCATATATAACTAATTCCTAAAATTATTAATTTTAGTTTTTACTTGGAATTATAAAATGAGTTATTGATTTTTGAAACATGACTCAATTTACACAAAAAAAATTTTGAAATAGAATTCTCATTATAGGATGGAGGGAGTAGTAAATAGTAGGTGGCAAAATTGGTCAGGTTGATGGAACAATCTAGTCAGCCTGATTAGATAGGTTGTGCCCATATAAATCTCTCTGAAGTACTATTTGGCCCGATTAACCAAAAGCTCGACGGACCGTGGACTAGTCCAATAATCTTAGTATATTATAAGGGGAGGGTTGGGTTGGACTAATTGTAGCTCCAGTTAAGTTTTGGTCCGACCTAATCCTAAATATAGCATTGACCCTACAATTTAGTATCAATCGAACCGGACTCCCTGAATTCCTACCTTGTAAATAGTCTATAAGAAATTTAGTTGACATAATTGATAATCCTAGGAAAATTCATACTAATCTAATTAATATTCTATTAAAAAGTACAGGACAATAAACAGATTGTCAACATTATGCTATCATGGGAATCAAATATATTGCGAATTTAACTAATATTTTTCCTTTAAAAAGATCATTAGGTTCCAGTCTTATAGAATACATTTCAAATTGGAAAGAAAAAGAATAATAAACAAAAAGATGAAATTTGAAAATAATAATAGTAATAATAATAATAATAATAATAATAATAATAATAATAATAATAATAATAATAATAATAATAATAATAATAATAATAATAATTAAAAAAAAGATGAAATTTGTGCCTTGAGCTTAACCCTTGTGGACAAAAATATGGTCCAGCTTCTTCCGTCTTTTTAAAAGCAACCTAATGAGGCAGAAAAATACACATAAGTGTAGGAACCCGTGAAATTAATAAGTGAATCCGCAAAATCCCGCGTGATTGAGAGGAACTCCATAACTGCCTATCTTGATATGATGTACCCACGATGCTGATTTTTCACAATATAAGAGATTGTTGGGGATTCACATCTCGCCAAATTACCTCTCTGGAATACAGCAGGTATTTCAATTTTCTCTTTGTGAAGGTGCAGGCAAGAGTTTATAAATTTCTTGTATGATTTACATATTGAGCACTAGAATTTTTAATTATGTGATCATAGCTTGAAAATTTTGTCTATCGCAAAACATATTCTTTTACCAAAGGCTAGGTTAAAACATAAGGTTTTGGTTCCAAATTTGTTCTAGTTGTTTAAAATTGCTCATTTGCAGATGTGGCTAACGAAGACGTAGCCCTAACTTACCGATCACATTGATTCATGTTGAATATAATGAAGTCAGCTTATCGATAGGTGGTGAGAGTATCATACTTTTTTGGCGCTATTGGAAGGAAAGGAAATTATTGTCCAATTGATGTGAAGAATTGAAATGAAATTCCCACTATAAATACTGATGAGCTGCTAACTGTTGTAACAGTTTAGTATGTTCACGCGAAAAAATGATTTTGTTAACATATTGCTATCTTATTTTCATTTTTTTACATGATGCATTATTTTACTTTTCCTAGTTTTCACTAGTATTTATAAGTGTTACAGATGGCCATGTGATACCGACACATTTCCATATTGCTGCTGGGAAATGGATTTTTGAATATGTTGGGCGGAAATGGAAAAATTGGAAGTGTTATTTGAAAGCAAAGTATTGGCCTACTGTAATTATAAAAAAAAAAGTATTGGCCTAATGTTCCTTTACATAATAATATAGTTGAGAGGGATGGAGGTCACATTCTTGATCAATGGATCAACCTTTGTGCTCACTAGAGGACTAAAGAAGCAAAGGTTTATAATCATTGTTTAGTTAATTAATATTATTAATTGCATCTATTAGTGCATTACTTCAAATGAATTTAATTTCAGTAAGCAATTCAAAAACATAAGGGAGTTGTATCATTTCCCCTAATTGGACCCGAGCAGGTGATTTTGGCTACATTTCCCTATAATATCTTATATTTATTCCAATACATTAAGACGATGTTTGTACACTAAGAAATTACGAAGTCACTTGGATCCAACAGAACTTTTTAGTTTGTTCCGTATTAATTCTAATGGGAGATGAAGTGATATGGCTTTCAGTAGGATTGCAAGTATAAATCAATATATGCATAACAAAATATTTTTAGTTTCTTCATTAGTAAAATATGCGATAATTCTTTTTACTTCCTACAGATAGTTGGAAGCACCAGAGCATGAGCATAATGAAGTTCCCAAAGGTTCTAAACACAAATTAATGAAGATAATTCCAAGTCACAGGGAGGAGTAGGCCTTGTCATATGGCCTTATCATCTGGTATGTCATCAAGTATATTATTAGCTCGTCTTAGAATAAAATAGTTTTAATTGGATTTTATGATGTATTTATGTTATTTCTGCAGTGAATATAAAGTGAATTTCTTTGCCAGTGAGGTTGGGACTTCAGCTATCTAATGATTGAAAATCTGCTGTAAAAAATATTGCAGATTGTCAACGTTGTGCAATTTCTGACTTCCTTTCCATGAATGGCCACTGTACTTCTGGTTCTCAAAATTCCAAACAAATTGTAATATGTTTTGGTTTAGCTTCAACAAATTTAGTGATTATCGTATGTTAAATTTACAGATACAAAAATTTAAAGTAACTCTTGTCAAACTGTTGGTTCATTTATGTGGGGAAAGGACCAAACAAACCAAATATTGTATTCATGTCTTTTCTAAATGGTATCTGAACATATTGGCCCTACATCAGTCATTAGATAATTCTCAGGTCAAACTCCTCAAACTAGCATTTCTCTCAAGTAACAACAGCAAAGCATAAAGTAGAAAGAGAGGAATATTACCTGCCCATCATCAACTGCTTGAAAATCTTGTCCCTGCCTCCATTGTTTTTGCCAAAAGGAAATAGATAAAACCTCAACCAACGAAGATATAGATCTTATCTAATTATCTTCGATATGTTTCTTAATCTGCAGTATTTTAACATTTTCTCATTCCAAATTGGGACATGCAGCATGGCAATACACATCAACGGAACTTGCGTAATTTTACATCCAAGATACAAGACATTAGAAATAATGCATGCCTGCGCCTGCCGGGCTGCAAATTTGTAATTCATCATTAGCATAAGTTATTAATGCTGCTAACAAAAAGTGCAATGAGTTGCATATAACGAACAATGAACAAATTCGAGTTTAATGTACATATAATTTTATTATGATAAAGGGATTTTGTTCTGAATAATATTTTGTGTCTTTTTTTTTTCTTGTATCAATAAAGTTAATAATTTTATTGAGTTATTGATTTTCTATTTCTGTTCTCACCTTAGCATGAATTAGTCTAAGTTTCCATAGTCTGATTTCATCCTTATATGAGATTGAGAGGGGATCAATGTGAATTTGAATGGCTATAATTCTACATATACAACATCCACCACTAATGTAGGGATTAAAAACAGACATGCAAAAGGAGATAGAGGGGGAGAGAAGCGAATAAGTTACCTTCCGAACGGACTCTCGAACGGCTTCAAGAATCCATCCTAGTTGGAACCTTCAAGCTAATTTGTTTCGACTTCCTCACTCCGCCGTCTCTCCAGCATGCACCGCAGGGGTGGATATTGATTATCTCTTTCTTAGGTACATGAAGCATCAATTTTAATACAGATTCATTAGAGCGGAATATTGTATGTGCGCTAGTGTGGGAGGGGAAGTGAAATGAAAAGATGCTAGAAGTAACTCGAGGAGTCGGGTTATACTCAGATGTACAATCCTTGATAACCACAAAAGCTGTGAATTCTAATGCAGGGATTTGAGAAGTTTCCAACACATGTACATTAACACATAACCTATTGTCGTCCAGATGCCATATTTGACCAAAAAAAAAAAAACAATTGCTCAACAAAATTTAGATATTATCATGCACTCCCTCCGTCTCGACCTAATTTGCCTACCTTGGCCGAGCACGGAGGTTTAGAAAAAACAGATTTAGTGAAATTTTTTACTTTTTCAAATATGGAGATTGAGAGTGGAGATTTTGAGGGTGGAAATTATGAAAAAAATTGTCATTTATGAACTGACAAATTAGATTGGAATAAACCAAAAAAGAAAGTAGGTAAATTAGAGCGGGATGGAGGTAGTAGCTATTATAAACCAATTAAGCACCCTTGCTGATTTTAAAGGAGATGAAGATGTAAGCTGAAAAATTTAAATTCGATCCTTTCCTCAAATTTTTATTAAGAAATTACTTTTTTCCTCAAACACTCCACTTTTTGTACTGTAGGAATAGGCCTCTCGTAGGTTTTAAATAGACCCAGACCAGATTCGATAGTGAAGTAGGTCAGGTTTGAGCTATAAAATAAGTCTTTTATTAATAATACGTCAGGCTTGGGTAGAAGTGATAAAATCGGTCGAGCTCGGGCCAACCCAATTGACCCGATATTTTAGATAAGGTCATAGGATCTTGGCCCGAAGTACTTTTTGGCCCAATAATTTTAGTATATTATAGGGGCATAGGCTGAGTCGGACTAACTAATTGGTCCGACCCAACCTGAAATATGGTATTGACCCAACGGGGTGGGCCCGACCACTCTGGGCCACCTAAATTACCACTTCTAGACTTGGGCCCGATGCTTGTAAATCAAGCTCAAACCATCCAACGTATAGCCTAGCCTATTTTCATTTCCACCAACAAACAACTTACACATGTTTTTTCTTTTTTGTTATTATTATTTTTCTAGTTAACATAATTATTCTTTTTATTTTGCACGTATTCCACAAAAATATATATTTAAGCAACGTGGTGAATATATGTATAAAAATTAATTATACATAGACTACAAGTAGGAGTAGGCCAAGCTATCTCCATAAATTTCACATTTTTCTTCTAAAAGTAGCGGCTACATGATATATTGACACTATATTAACTAGTACAGTGTCAACAACTTGTAATCTTCTCTTTACCTAATTAAAAAATATCACTAGATAATTTAATTACAATATGAAATATTGTCTCATTCTTCCAACAATTAGTGACACGTGATATTTTTTGCAATAAATTGTTATTTAGTGAGTGACAACTTTAGTTATTGTAAGTCTTCCAACAATCAGTGTTAATCAATTTTTTGTCACTAAATCTTTTTTTAACTAATGACAACTTTAGTTGTTGTCACTAATTTTTTCTTTATTTAGTGACAACTTTAGATGTTGTCACTATGTTTTTTGTTATGTAGTGACAACTTTAGTTATTGTCACTATTTAAAATAGCAATAGTGACAAGTTTTAATTTTTACCAACATAGAAAAACTCACCCCAAATAGTGATAATATATAGTGACACTAATTTTTTTGTCACAAATACTATAGTTTTCAAATAATTAGTGACAGTAGAATCATTGTCACAATTGATACATTTATAGTGACAATATTCCCGCTATCAGTAAGACTTTTGTCACAAGAAGCCATTTTTCTTGTAGTGTGTTTTAGGGTTTTTTTACCATTTCTCTCTATTTTGCCCCTATGTAAATCCAAAAATATCTTTGACTTTTCAACCTCCCACTCACATTTGATTTCATTAAATCTTATCTCCACAAATTTTAGGGACTATATTTGGTAATATATTTGTTTCTTAATTATTCTGTTTTTTTTCTAAAACATCATCTGTTTTGGAACGGAGGGAGTATGAATTAATAGTAATAATTAGTATATAAATATGAATTAATTGAATAGTGAAAGATAATTCTATTCAGCTCCTCACAAGGATTTGAGCAAATCATCAAAGTATCATTATGTTTGTTGAGCAGGGTGGAATTAAAAGAGATTAACCGATATACGTACACTTATAAAATAAATAGTGACTAATTGTGGATATTAGTTGATAAATGAAAATGAAATAATAAGTGACATACAATTCGTTTATAGATGATTAGATGATAAATTGGACATAGATATAAGATAAATAAGTGATAGAAATGAAAATCAAATAAGAAATAGAAATAAGTAGGGTTTCAATTCGAGATTAGGGTTTCGATTGAAAATAGGATTTTGAATTAGGGTTTATTAAAGTTTTTATGATTTTATGTGGAATGTATGATGATTATGTATTAATTAGGCAACTTGTATGATTATGTATCATATTTAAATTGTACAATGTACTTGAATATGCAAACATGTGGTGTTGGTTTAAGGTTTATAGGTTGATTGATTTAATTTATTATAATTTTATGTGAAAATTCAATGAAGTATACAATTTATAATCAAATGAAAAGGAAATGATGAAAATAGGAACAATTAGGAATGACTTAGAAAATAAAATGAAACAGGTTGATTTGGAGAATAATGATTTAGTCGAAAATTAGTTAGAAGAATAAATGAATTTAGAATGATAATGATAATAATGTTGATAATGTTATGGAATTACAAGTAGAAATGTTAGAAATTGATGAATGATGATAATAAGATAAGTATGATGTGAAATGATGATGATGTTATGAAATATTGATAAAATGAATTATCAAGAGTTAGCGACGTGATCTATTAAGATTAAGACAAATGAATCATAAGTTTAAGTGATATTTTGGGCTCCTTCCCCCGCCCCTTCTTCAAAAGATACGCGATACATGATTCATAATTGAGTTAATATATTCGATAACACTAGTAAATTGGTGAATAACATAAACGCGGCTAAATAAAGAAATAGTTTAACCTTTTAATAATAATAGGTTCCACACTGAGGCGGGATTACGACAAAGATAGTTCCACGCAGAACAACACAACTTAACTTCGGAAGTGGGTAAACCTGTTATATAAATTTATATCTAAGTTTTTAAGTATGAGCCACCACAAGGACCGCAAGTAAGGATATTAAGGCTACTAACCGAGAAAAGGCAGTGTGCGACGAATGAAGAGAGGGCAGACGTGTTGAGAATCCGACCCTACTTAAGAGGGAAGGTACAACGTCGTTTTTTTAAAGTTTTTATTTAAGTACCAACTTTATCACTGAGTCAAATGAAGTAGTAATGAATAAGTTTGAAGTTTGAGTTTTAAGGTATCAAGTTATGTTTCCTTTATGTGAGTTTCTGTTCAAGACAACTGAGATTACGAGTTTGTCTTCCGCTATGTAAGAGTATAAGAGTAAGTTAAGATAAGGTGATGAAAAGATAAGAATGATTAGGAAGAAAATAAGAGATAAGCAAGGTTAACCAAGTAAAAAAAAAAAAGGAAAATACCTGGTAAGTAGTGGCAACTCAATTCATTGGAAAGTGAACTAGGCGCGCTATAGGGTAGTATTAGAGTGACGATTTGGGAAGAAACTCGTGATCCAAGCTGGACTAACAAAGAGGTACGTTAGAGAGACATAGTCACTGTTGCAACTCTGTATCAACCTCGGTTATGACCTAAAATTTGAATTTTACGGAAAAGATAAGCTTTTAGAATACCGTTTATCATACATTGAATATTATAAGAAGCATAAGTATAAAGCATGAAAGTAAGAGTGGAAAGTATGAAAAGAACAGTTGAAACGTAAGAGAAAATAGTATGAAAACACGAATGAGAAAGAAAGAGAAGTATGATGAAATGGTACAAAAGTACGAGTATGAATGAAAACATGAGATGAGGAAGTATGAAAATACATGATGAAGTGTTATGTATTTTCATTAATTCAAGATTATTAAAATTGATTAAAATTTGACTAGTGCACGCATTCATGCATGCCACATGAGAAAAACTCCTCGAAATTCTCTCTTTTCTTAAGTGTTGATTTATTGTAAGAAAGGTACTTTGTGCTAACGAACCATCATGGGACCCCCGAAAGTCATGCTTTACGATGTGACCTTCAACTAGCGAGGAGAGAAATTATGGCACTTCTTGCAGCGTATGCGTCTTCTGAGGTAGCAAGCTTTGGGTGCCAGGATCAATATAACTAATATCGAGGTGACACATCACCTGAGAATACGTGTGTTGCCAGTGGAAAACTCTGGCTCAGGCTGCCAGTTATGTATTGACTCCCCCGAATGGGGCGACCGTCACCTACTCTATCTACGATCTATACTACGAACTATTGGTCCAGGCAGTGGAAAGAAGGGCCGCGTTCCGTGAACAAGAAGGCTAGTTCGTATAGATAGCCAATGGGCTGGGAGGAAGCGAAGACATAGATGGAGGCTCAGTACCAATGGGAAATCACGAGGGCCATCGAAATCGAAAGGCAGGCTCAATATATGGCCGCTCCGGAGGCTGATCTTCAAGATATGGCCGAGCTTTACCTAATGGCAGCGATCGTAAATCCAGGGATGATTACTTAGTTTGTCACCTAACAGCTAGTGGAGGACTGTCAGACCCGAGCAATGTATTGGGAGTTTGTGCCTGCGCCACCCCCGCAGTTTAATGTTAGATACTCTCCATACCTAATAGTTGATGTGGATTCTCTAGCTTAGGGCCGACACAGGAGACTTATACGGTGGCTATTCCTCCAGATAGTCGCTGAATGAGGGATTTAGGCTACTAAGGTTTAGTTTAAGATTTGGCCTGTATAAGAATTATGCTACTCTGTTTCCCCCCTCTTCTTAATTCTATGTTTGAAGTCGAAGTGTTGAGTACGTTGTATGTCGTGATTATGAAGTACAATTTCAACTAACTATTTTATAAAACGATGATGGCTAACTGATTTGTGATTTAAGCCTGGATCCAGGATATGCAAAAGAATTCAAAAATCATTTTCGTAAAACCATCATAAATAAAACATCACATAAGCACACACAAACACAACTTTACGTGAAACCATTATGAGATATGATCACGAAATCAACCAAGCACGACTCTATCGATGGATGTGTAATTAGGATAGGATAAGAAACGGGAGAACATTGACGGAATTTAGGATGCTTTGAACTTAGGTAGAATGCTTGTGAACTTAGGTAGACGAGCTTCTAACCTAGAACACCTATATTAGATCTAGGATGGCAGAAACACCCTGTAGAACCTCTAGGGCTAGTGCTTCAGAACAAGCTGTAGGCTCTCGTGGGGCTAACACCCCCGAGTAAGGGCAGTTTGTGCCTGCATCTAGGGTAGATGCTGCTCGAGAATTCCTTCAGGCTCTCCAACACGTGTTGCAGCAGGAGATATCGTGGGTTCAGCCAGCATTGAACAATGGTACCACTAGGAGTCAAAACATTGTATAGCAGTTCCGACATTCCCAAGTGCCCGTTTCTAACTATCGGGAGACACCAACCAGTGGTGGAAGGTACACGAGAGGACACTAACCCCCGAGCAAAAGGATACGCTCACTTGGAATAAGTTCACGGGGTCAGTAATGGATATTTGTTTTCCTCAAGCGCTTAGAGACCAAAAAGAGGTAGAGTTCATGAGTCTAAGGCAGCGTACTCAGACCGTGGCTAAATATAAATGGGGTTCAACTATCTCTCCCGATACGCTATGTAAAGGCACAAAATTTCTAGTTGCATTATTTTATTTGAATTGAGTGAAAATATATTAGTTGCATTATTTTGTGCACATTTTACTTGTTGTAATTATTTTTCTTACACTTGCATAATTATTGATCTTTATAAGTAGTGGTATGAATTAATATTTTTAAACAGATTGGGACACGGACGTTTAATTATACAACACTTAGACGCTATATTACCAAATGATAAGAGAAGCCTACATTTTTATGGCAAGCCATCTCCATAGGATTACTAACCAAAACCAATGGCTAAACTCCATGGTTTTATGCCCACAATATTTTCCAAAACCAATGGCTAAATTCCATGGTTTTATGCCCACAATATTTCTCAAAACCAATGGCTAAATTCCATGATTTTATGCCCACAATATTACCAAAACTAGCAGCCAATACCACGGTTTTATTCCCATGATTTTGTGCTTGGTAGATCTATAAATAGAGGTGTGAGGGAGCCTTCTTCCATCACCTCCTCCCACCAAAACATAGCTTGAAGTCTTCCTTTCTTCTTCCATAAAGCATAGCTGGACTAAAAGAAGTTGAAGTAGAAGAGGACTCCTATCTACAGAAGGACTATACAACCAACTAGTCGTACGCACTCCTGGGGGGGGGGGGGGGAATCTCTATGTGGATATTTTATGTTGTCTACTTGTTTTCATGCAAGTATGTGAAGTTTATGTGTAACTTGTGTGAAATTTATATGCAGTTATGGGTAAAACCATATTAGGTGTATTGTATAAGGGTAATACCATATTAGCTATGTTAGGACAGCGGGTAATACCGTACAAAATCCTCGGGTCGCTCCCGAATATGTTTTTCAAAAACCTTACAGGTAAAACCGTACATGCTATGCTTTTCAAAAACTTTACGGATAAAATCGTACATGCTATGCTTTTCAAAAAACCTTACGGGTAAAATCGTACATGTTATGTTTTTCAAAAATCTTAAGCGGAAAATCGTATATGCTATGCTTTACGGGTAAAATCGTACATGATTATGCTTATGGATAAAACTGTACATGCTATGCTTTTAAAAAACCTTACAGGTAAAACCATACATGCTATGCTTTACATGTAAAACGATTATACTTTCGGGTAAAACCGTACACAATTATGCTTACGGGTAAAACTATATATGATTATGCTTACGGGTAAAACCGTATATGATTATGCTCTACGGGTAACACCGTACATGTTATGGATCAAAAGATCACCCTCGAGCGGGGCAACGCGTGCCCCACCTATGTGCTCCTATGTGTATCTATATAATATGTATATATGTGTTTATTTATTTTAATTTAGATTCCAACATGTTTGCGGATGTGTTTTATGTGTTGATGGTATATGCATTATTTAGGTAGTTGTCCGTAATTGCAATTCTTTGTATGATATCTAAGTGGGCAACCGAGTGAACCCACAGAGTGTTTTTCTCGAACACTCATCCCCCTCTTTTTAGGTACTAATGTGGAAGAGGAATGAAGATGCATGTGAGCCCTCGTCCGAAGTGAAAGCTACTAATAATTGATAAAGAGCTTTATTAAACTCTATTTTGTGGGACATGTAAGCAAACTGTGAAGATTTCGTTATGTACTTCCGCTTTAAACTTTGTTAAACTACTTTTTCAAACTATGTGATCTCTATTTGAAAGTTATGATGAACTATTTTGAAGTAATTATGAGCTTCCGCTTGTTTTAATATTGTGTTAACGTGATTTACCAATGAGCAAAAATTGTCATCAATTAAAGTTCAAGGAATTTATAGATTTTAGTGACGCTGCCCGTTTTTCTAATAAATATAAGTTTAATTGAGATGGGGACGTCACAATGTGGTATCAAAGCAAGGTCTACATTCTAAAGGTTCGTCTCAAGAAGGAAAAAGTTTTCCAAAATTTATGTAAAAAAAGAATGTTCTCTAAATTTCTTTTCAAAAGTTAACAGTGTTCTAAAAGTATTTCCTTTCAAAATTCAAATTCAAATCAAATAGCACTTCGAGACGAGACTTACAACCAACTTCAATCCGCCCCGAAGCTCGGTATGTTTACTTAGTTTATATGTGAGGTTTTGAACTTTTTTTGCATACTTTATAAATCGTGTCGTATACGAACCTCCCCTGATGTTAAACAAGGAGTTGGGATGGAAAGAATGAGGCTGACTTGGGCATTTAAGGATTTTTATTGGGTTATTTCTTTATTGGAATAGACCATGGCGCGTAGAGGTCGCCCTCGTCGAAATGAGCCACCTGTCCAAGATCCGCCTACTCCGAGACAAAACAGTCCTGCTCGGGAGCCAGTCGCACCGAATGCTAAGTTTCCAACCTAGGATTTTCTCGCCATACTTAGAGGGCTGACTCAACACTTTAATGCCACCCAAGCAACCGTTGCACCCTAACACTACACGAGGTTCATCAGTTTCGAAGGTTTCAGCCACTCACATGAGCTGCACCGATGAATAGAAAGTATCGTGTGCCACCTTCCTACTAACAGAGGATGCTGGATTTTGGTGGGAGTCCTACTGTAGGACCCGAACTCAGGCTCAGATGGAAACAATGACGTGGAATGATTTCAAGGAAGTGATCATGCAAAACTATCTGCCACGCTCTTATCGTGAGGAGAAGGAAATGGAGTTCATGTACCTGAGGCAAGGGACTGTGACTGTAATGGAGTATGAGAGGAAGTTCACATAACTCTCCCACTATGCCATTCACATGGTCGATTCAGATGAGAAGAAGTCTCGTCGTTTCAAAAGGGGACTACGCCCTGAGATCGGATGCATTCTAGCTGGACTAGGGGCTATAACTTATGGCGAAGTGGTCGAACGAGCTCATCGCTACCAGATTGAGGCTGGTCGATGCGTTTAAGAAGCTAGTGGGAACCACAAGCAAAAAGAGATTGGCAAATCAGGTGCCGGTTCAGAACAAGCAAGCTAGGACCAGGGCAATCGTGGACATAATACATTCAAGGATATACCTGCTTGACCTAAGTGTAGGAAACACCATTGTGGAGAGTGTCTTTATGGATTTGGAAGATGTTTTTGTTGTCACCTGCCAGGGCACACCGTTAATGATTGTCCAAACCCAGGAAATAGAGACAATGATAAAGGGAAGGCTAAGGTAGGAGAACCCAATGCCAGCAGAGCTCGTGCCTACGCATTGGCTACAGAAGAAGCAGCTGAGGACCCAGAAATCATGAAATGTATGCTAACAATATACGATATAACTTCTATTTCACTTTTTGATACCGGTGCCACACATTCTTTTATTTTTGCCCGGATGTGAAAGACTGAGAAGCAAGAACCTCACAGTAGTTAATGATTATTTAGAAGTTAGTATACCTTCGGACAAAGTTATTAGAACGAGCTGGATGTGAAAGGATGTAGTAATTGGTATCGAGGATAGGGTCTTGAATGCCGATTTGCACGTCATTAACAAGAAGGACTTCGATATAATTTTGGGAATGGACTGGCTTCAAACCCATCACACGACGATCAAGGTCCCCGCGGAAAAGGAGGAGTTTTTCCAAAAACCCAAAGGAAAGAGTTTACCTTCATTGGGTCGAAGGTGGGTTCTAGTGCTCCCGTTATATCAGCAGCGAAGGCAACCCAATTGCTAAAAAAAAAAACAGGGCGTGCAGGCTTTCTTGGTGAACGTAATGGGAACCAAGAAAGAGATGCCAACGGTTGATGATGTTCCAATAGTAAGGGAATCCAGTGATGTTTTCCCTGAAGACTTGCGCAGTTTCCACCATACCGACAAGTGGATTTCACGATAGACTTGCTTCCAGGAGCAGCGCCTGTGTTAAAGGCACCCTACAGAATGGCACCAAAGGAACTGTAGAAATTAAAGGTTCAAGTGCAAGAGTTACTGGATAAAGGATTTATCCGACCAAGTGTGTCACCTTGGGAAGCTCCGGTATTGTTCGTCAAGAAGAAGGATGGGACCTTTCGCATGTGAATTGACTACTGAGAATTGAACAAACTCACGATTAAGAACAAATATTCACTTCCCCGGATTGAGGTTCTTTTCGATCAGTTAAAGGGAGACTATGTGTTCTCTAAGATTGACCTTAGTTCGGGTTATCATCAAGTGAGGATCAAGGAAGGAGATATACTTAAGACAACATTCAGAACACGTTACGGACATTATGAGTTTTGGACTCAGCAATGCACCAGCAATATTTATGGACCTGATGAATCGAGTTTTCCACCCTTATCCGGACAAGTTTGTGATTGTCTTCATCGATGACATTTTGGTATTCTCATGAGATAGGACTCAACATGAGGAACATTTGAGGATCACCTTAGATACCCTTTGCAAGTAGAGACTTTATGCCAAATTCAAGAAGTGTGAATTTTTGTTAGACAGGGTAGTCTTTCTTGGACATATAATCTCAGCTAGAGGAATTGAAGTGGACCCAGCTAAAGTAGAGGCGGTCAGTAACAGGAAGATGCCGACCAATGTGAACAAAGTTCATAGTTTTCTTGGTTTAGCAGGGTACTATAGAAGATCCATCGAAGGTTTTGCGAAGATTGCAGTACCCCTAACACGTCTAACTCAGAAAGGTATTAGTTATGAATGGACGGATAAGTGTGAGAAAAGTTTCCAGGAGCTGAAGAAGAGGTTGATTACTGCACCAGTTCTGACTATACCCGACGGAAGTAAGGGATTTGTTATCTACAACGATGCATCTAAACTTGGTCTTGGTTGCATCCTGATGCAAAATGGAAAGGTAGTAGCCTATGCCTCAAGACAATTGAAGAAACATGAGGAAACTATCCAACCCATGACTTAGAACTTGCTGCTATTGTTCATGCTTTGAAGATATGGCGACACTACCTCTATGGTGGGAGGTGCGAGATATACATGGACCACAAGAGCCTCAACTACCTATTTGAATAGAAAAAGTTGAATATGAGGCAAAAGGAGGTGGTTGGAATTAGTCAAGGACTATGACTGCACCATCCTCTATCACCCAGGGAAAGCTAATGTGGTTGCTAACGCTTTGAGCCGTAAAGGAGGAGGAAGCATAACTTGTATGTTAACTAGTCAAGAACGATTGGTTGAAGAGTTCAATAAGATGAAGCTGGAAGTTTAGTGCCACCAGCCAGGACTAATGCGGTCATAGCAACCTTTGTTGCAAAGCCCACTTCAAGAGACGATAGTTGAAGCTCAGCGTAGAGATGGATTTCTAGAAAAGCTGAGGAGAAGAGCCACATGTGGTACCATCAAGAGATTTACCATAGCTGCCAACGGTGCTCTACTATTTTGCAGTAGAATATCTGTGCCAAAGGATGATGATATCCTCAGAGAGATTCTAGAAGAAGCACATAGTACTCCATATGCTGCTCACCCAGGAATCAATAAGATGTACCAAGATTTAAAGAAAGTCTTCTGGTGGAGGAGTATGAAGAGAAGCATAGTCTTGTTCGTCCAAAAATGCTTAACTTGTCAACAAATTAAGGCTGAACACCAATGACCAACTGGTCTCTTACAATCGCTGGAGATACCAGAATGGACGTGGGAACACATCACAATGGATTTTTTTGTTGGATTATGGTGCACGTGGTAGTGCACACACTTTTAGGTCAATTTAAGTGTCTTTTTACGGACTTTTGTGTGCATTTTCATGTGTGTTTTGTGCGTTTATTTCTCATTGGGCAATTTGACGTGTCTGTTTCATTTTCATGTCAAGACAGGTGAATTAAGGCCGAAAAACAGGTTCGAAAATCTCAAATTGACAAATCGAGCTCAAAGGATGAAGAAAACAAGGAAAAACAGGGGATCATGCCCGAGGTGGTGAGGCCACGCCCGTGGCCCAAGCCACGGCCGAGGTAGTCCAACGCCACGGCCGTGGCCATTCCTCCAGAAAAGGCCACATTTCAGCATCATTTGCCACGACCGAGGCAAACATACACCACGGCCGTGGCGATCCAAACCCCACGACCGCGGTATGAATAAGACGCGGCCGTGGCCAGTCCTCCAGAAGTAAAGGCAAATTCAGTCCAAGAAAGACCACGGCCGAGGCAGGAGATATAACACGGCCGCGGCCCCAAACTGGGCCCAAAACCCTTGTTTTCACCACACCCGCGTCCAACTTTATGCCACGGCCGCGGCGGGGTTCCCTGTTTTAAAAACCCAAACATGTTTTTGCCTAAATTGGAGCTAACACTTTCTCTCCTTATATATATATCATCCCATTCGAATTTAACCTAACTTAGAACAACCTAGAACCCATCCCCACACATAATCAGCCACTTTTATCCATTGGAAGCAAGGAAATGGAAGGGGGTTGAAGATCTTGATCTTCAACCCCTAACCTTTGGTTCTTTCTATCCTATGTTCATGTTTTCCTTTAATTTTCTGTTAGTTTATCTTTGTATTAGGTAAAATGGGTGGCTAGCACCCTTAGTTCACTCTTGATTATTGTGGAACCTTGAGTCCAAGACATTTATGTGATTATTACGGTTAATGTTACCGAAAATATTGTGTATTCAAGTGTTTTGTGTTATTTGCTGTTATTGACTCACATTTATGAATTTATTATTGGATTGATCACCCTTTAAGGGATTTGTGAATGTGTTGCTAGAATAGGAGGTCACTATCCGTAATTGTAGGATTTCCGATTCCCGAGTAGCAAACAATAATTATTTATTGGTGATAACACAAAGTTTAACCTCTAAAACCGAGCTTGCGAGTTTTATGTTGAATTTATCTCGTTGTCCTAGTGTTTAATGCATTTGGTGATTGAATCTAAGAGAGCTTGTTCGAGGATTCGGTTAAACTGAATAGGGTTAGTCGAAGAGCTTGTTTTGATTAACTAAGATTAAGGGATAACAAGGCTATTAGAGCTTGTTAATAGCCTTGAGATAAGGGCTAGAATCACAATTGAATAGGGCATTGACAATAGTTACATAAATCGTCCAAGACCTCGGTGAAACATGATCAAGGGTGAATCGTTTTGTTATTTAAAAACCAAAAACCTATAAAAATCTCTTTATTTGTCTTTGTTTATTTAGGTGTAGTTGTTATTTCATTAACCCCCCACTTCTTTATTGTTTTCTAGCTTATTTACTTTATGTTTCTTCATAATAATAGCTTAACACATAAAAGCAAAATTTGTTCGACCGTTCCTCGTGGGATCGACCCTTGCTTGCCACTCTACTAGTTAGAGTAGTCGGTAAGGTTTAAGTGTATCTTCATACACGATTTAATTTGGTAGTCGGAAACGACGCTACCAAATTTTGGCGCCGTTGCCGGGGAATGGTTTAGAACGATTTTGTTTTATGTGTTAAGTGTTTGTTTTAGTTACATAGCTAGTTGTTTGTTTTGTTTATTTAAAGGGCATCCGTCGGGCCAACGACGTTAAACAAAGGCGCTTGTCGGGAGGCAACCCGACGTTTATTGCTTTTCGTATTTTAAATTCATAGTTTAGTAGTTTTAATAATATTCTAGTGTTTTAAATTATTTTGTTTAAATGTGTGTAGGTGCCCAACAGTCCATTCAAAGAGATAGTGTGAAATGGGGGTGAAGGAGCCCAAAATGGAGGAATTACCCAGGAAAATGCACCACGGCCGTGGTACATAATACACCTCGGCCGCGGTATTCAACAAGGAAAAATTCAAGCCATTCTGGACAACTCACCTCGGCCGTGTCCCTTCAATGCCACGACCGTGTCCAAGTAATACCGCGACCGTGGGAAGTATATGCCGCGCCCGAGGTCAAGATCGTGAAAAATTTGAATCCATTCTGGACAAAAGGCCACGGCCGCGACAAATATGTGCCACGCCCGCGGCAAAGAGACCCTCGGCCATGGTGAGTTTAGACCGCGCCCGAGGTCATTCACTCTAAAAATTCCGGAATTGCACTGGAAAGATTGCCACGGCCGCGTCAATAAATTGCCACGCCCGCGGTTAAACTTCTCATCCGCCATGGCCGCGGCTTTTGTTATGCCTCGGCCACGGCATACTCCCAGGTATAAAAAGACAGACGCGGGCGAGGTAGGGCATTTCACCCTCCTCCTCGCGAAAATTGGCGAAAACACACTCACACACACACGAAATCCGCCATTGTTACTCAATTTCTTCCCCTCAAATTCACACCACACCTCACCCACATCATCATAAACATTTCTATCCGAAAAAATTCGGATTTGGAGCAAAGTCGGAGTCGGGTCGAAAAGGGCGCGAAAAATCAAACTTCAAATTTTTCGATTAAACTCGACCGGTAAGTATGGCTATCCTTTCCCCTCAATCTTTATTTGTTATTATGAACTTTGTTGTTAAGATTTGGGGCAAATTTGTTGTTGGATTAGTTGATATATTGATATTGGTTGTGCACACGTATTTTGTGAATTTTTGCCAATGTTGAATGTTTTTAAGTAATCTAACACTAAATTTGTAGTGATAGCCTTTGTTTTTGCATGATTTGTTGATGATGGATGAGGATTAGTTTGGGAATCATTGAAAATTGAGGATTGAAGTTGATTTTTGCTATATCACCAGCCACTTGACATGCATTCCCTTTTGTTACCCTTTTTGCTATTTGATTCTATTATTATGTTCGATTGTTAGGTTGATTAGTGAATTTGTGTGAATAGTAGACACTTTTAGACTCTTGATAATAATGAAACAAAATCAACCTATTTTTGTTGAGCATTAATAGAATTTTCTTGCAATAGGATAATAATTAGACATGTTTGCCATTTATGCACATTTAATCAAGTCAACTAAGTCATCTAGATTGCGAATTCACTTGTGATTTTCTGTGATTAGTTGAACATGAGTGATTGAAACATGGGTGATTGGCATTCTATTTGATTAGAGTTAATGTTTCAATTGGTGATAAATGTTAAAACTCGGAATTTAAGTGTGTGTTTGTCTTGTAGGACAAATGGGACCATCAAAAAAGACATCAAAGAAAAGTGTTGGCACAAGTAAAGGCACACCAAGTATAGGAAAGGGGAAGGGCAAGTTGGTGATCCGGGAGCCCCTCCCAGAGGAACCGGAGATCGAAACCCCGGAGGTCCCAACGTCCACAGGGCCAGACAGTCGGCTTTTCGACATCATTTTGGACGACCCGGTTCACCAACAAAGATTTGCCCGATTAATGAAGCGTCAGATTGTTGCCACCCGTTATTTCAAAACCGAGTGTTTGACCGATATGGGAATCAAGGATAATATCGATGAGTTTTTGAGAGCATCGGGCCTCATTGGATTGTTCACTCCAAGGCCCACCTACCAACGATTCGTCCTTGAGTTCTTCAGCACACTGACTGTCCGATCCAACTCTGAAAAATGTGGAAACAGAATCCACAGCATTTCATTCCACCTGCTGAACAAAAAGATGACACTCACAGCAGCGGAGTTGAGGAAGATTTACGGTTTCAAAGAAAATCCCTCCACCGCAGACTTGGAAAGCATCGATGAGTTCAATGTCGGGCAGTTCTGGGGGCAAATAACTGTTGCTCCCGGCTTGGTTGAACCGCAAGCCTTCGATTCTAAGAGCTCCAAAACTAGCTGGATCAGAAATCCAGTCGTAAAGGTTTTACAAAGGCTCCTGGCATTGACACTTTTTGGGAGGAAGGAGACGGGGGCAGCAAGGATGGCCGAGCTCAGTATCCTATGGTCCATTCTCAAACGAACCGATAGGAGATATGAAGAGGTGCTGATTGAGTCTTTTGAGAGGACAGTGAAGGAACTAACGGCGACCAGAAAGAAAGAGCCTAAGCAATATGACTCAATATTCAGCGGAGCTCTTATCACACCAATTCTAGAGCATTGTGGAGTTCCGTTGATTGACTTCAAGGCTGTGTCAGATTCGTTCCTTCTGGGTTGGGAAGATTTAGCCAACATGAGGATTGCTGCTTTGGGACTAGAAGATGGAGTCTCCGTTCCCTACGTGATCCAAAATGTAAGGCCAATGCTACGCCTTCCTAACCCAAACCTCACCCGCATCCGAGACCTCAAATCCACAGCCAACTTGGCCTTGAGCTCAGCTGCACACCGGGCAGCCTCGAGGGAACCCAGTGACCTCGAGTTCCGGAAATATCAGAGAGGCCAAGTATCGGAACCTGCTGCAGAAGGGATAGATCTCACAGGCGAGGGTGTGAGCAGCCATCATTCACGAAAGAGACCCGTATCCGCTGTTCAGTCCCAGACCGAGTTTCAACAACAAGTGGATGAAAGATTAAGCACGATGGAGGGGGACATCCGAGAGATGAAGTCGGACATTAGGGAGATCAAAGGAAACCAGAGCAAGATCCTCGAGGCACTCAACAGCCTTCGAGCATGTTTTGGTGGCCAAAGCTCCCGATCGTCACGACCGTCCAAATCTTTGTGAGTAGGAGTACCAAGAATATCCTTCTTCTTTTTCAAAAACTTAGTTTTCAACTAAGTTTGGGGGAGAAAAGTAAGAAGTAGGATGTTCTTGGCCACCCCGGTGTTACAATCTCTCATATTTCATTTCCATATCTTACTGCTTGTTGACTATTTAGGCCTGTGTGCCCCTTCTGTTTTGCCTATACTTGGGATTCACGGCGTGTGGGCCGTTTGATTGTTATTTTTGCCTTTGTAAACTTGCTTGCACTATTTCATTGAATGATGTATCGGATTTTCTTGTAGGATGTTTTGTCTTGATTGGCCTGTGTGCCATTTTCTACTATCATCTTTGTTTGGTTAAGATAAATTGAGTTTTGTTATTTATATGATGAAGTTTTGGGCACTTACATGCATAGTCGTAATAAGTTGGTATTTTTTTTTTTTTTTTAGTCGATTGGGACGAGTGTTTTGAATAAATGGTTAAGTTAGTTAAGCACCAATCCGTACCCTTTCTTTCCACAAACTTTGATTTTCAATCAAGTTTGGGGAGGGGGTGGTAGGTGTACGGATTTTGGCCGCTTGGAAAAGTTGATTGGACCAAATTTGAGTGAAAATGTGGCAAACGGTTAATGATGAATAAATTTTCCATAAAAATTGAAAACTTGGCTAATGATAGAGCATGATAGGCTATGAGACGAAATTGAGCTTACACTCAAAACTTTTGATCAAAAATTGCAACCGAGTGAGTTTTTGAGCTTTAAAAGATACTCCCGCCTTTGGAGTAACGTAAACTTTCTTTCGGTGTGAAATTCATTGAGTACATTTAGTTGCCTCTAGAACTTGCCTTGATTCTCTATTTTGCATGAGTCGGTACATTGTGTGACATTGAAAATGATTTTAGGAAATCCTTGATTTGAGCCTACTTTCAAGCTTGAAAACACATCCTTTTTACCTAATTTGATATTGTCTCTAGTTGAGCCCCTTGAGCTTTTAGCCTTTTGTTTGACAGCCCAATTCTACAAGCCGAAACCCTTTCGATTAGCCTTTGAACCTAATTGGACTATTTGAGTATGAGGGAGGTGGTTGGAAGGTAGTCGGATAATTTGGGATTGAAAAGGGTGAACTATTGGGAGTATTGAAAGGTGAAAGGAATTGAAACAATAGGAAAAGAATCGAGAATACTAGTCCTCTCCAATTTTTGTTTGTGTTAAAAAAAAAAAAAAAAAAAAGTCGAAAATCGAAAAAAGTCGAAAAATCAGAAAAACAAAAGAAAAAGTTAGTTGTATATACTCATTGTTGCTTTTGATTTGGAGAGGCTAGTAATATAAATGCCTTTTAATAGATGTTCTCAAAGTTGTAAGAATTCAAAAGAAAATACACTCCAAAGGAGAATTGAGAAAGCATTTAGGTTGTGGACTTTGTGGTAAGGAGAAGAAATCAATTTTTGGGATTGGTTTACTAAGGAAGTAAAGAGTGAGGTTGAGTGACCATTGTTTGAGGGGTAGATGGGTAGTGCACGACTCATTTAGTCTGTTTTATAGTCACTTATACCCAAAATTATCCCACCTTACCCCAAGCCAACATTACAACCCGTTAAAGACCTTTTAGATTCTTTGTCACACATGTCGGGTACACATCGAAGTTTAGATGATTGGCAAGCCTATGGTGGATACTATTTGCATTTCAATGTGAGCGTATATACTACCTATTCAATACACTTGAGAGTCGAGGGATACACTCATCCGGTAAGGATTTCAAGTTGAGAGTGTCAAGTCTTGAAAATAGTTGATATGCTCTATCTCTTATGCTCATTGTTATCATGATTGCCTAACTTTTGAAAATTTCTTCTGAAATTGATTTTGCCACTTAAATCTGCCCTAAAAAGTGTCCTTTCTTCTTTTTCTTTATTTGTTCGGGACGAACAAAGGTTTAAGTTTGGGGAGATTTGGTGCACGTGGTAGTGCACACACTTTTAGGTCAATTTAAGTGTCTTTTTACGGACTTTTGTGTGCATTTTCATGTGTGTTTTGTGCGTTTATTTCTCATTGGGCAATTTGACGTGTCTGTTTCATTTTCATGTCAAGACAGGTGAATTAAGGCCGAAAAACAGGTTCGAAAATCTCAAATTGACAAATCGAGCTCAAAGGATGAAGAAAACAAGGAAAAATAGGGGATCATGCCCGAGGTGGTGAGGCCACGCCCGCGGCCCAAGCCACGGCCGAGGCAGTCCAACGCCACGGCCGTGGCCATTCCTCCAGAAAAGGCCACATTTCAGCATCATTTGCCACGACCGAGGCAAACATACACCACGACCGTGGCGATCCAAACCCCACGACCGCGGTATGAATAAGCCGCGGCCGTGGCCAGTCCTCCAGAAGTAAAGGCAAATTCAGTCCAAGAAAGACCACGGCCGAGGCAGGAGATATAACACGGCCGCGGCCCCAAACTGGGCCCAAAACCCTTGTTTTCACCACGCCCGCGTCCAACTTTATGCCACGGCCGCGGCGGGGTTCCCTGTTTTAAAAACCCAAACACGTTTTTGCCTAAATTGGAGCTAACACTTTCTCTCCTTATATATATATCATCCCATTCGAATTTAACCTAACTTAGAACAACCTAGAACCCATCCCCACACATAATCAGCCACTTTTATCCATTGGAAGCAAGGAAATGGAAGGGGGTTGAAGATCTTGATCTTCAACCCCTAACCTTTGGTTCTTTCTATCCTATGTTCATGTTTTTCTTTAATTTTCTGTTAGTTTATCTTTGTATTAGGTAAAATGGGTGGCTAGCACCCTTAGTTCACTCTTGATTATTGTGGAACCTTGAGTCCAAGACATTTATGTGATTATTACGGTTAATGTTACCGAAAATATTGTGTATTCAAGTGTTTTGTGTTATTTGCTGTTATTGACTCACATTTATGAATTTATTATTGGATTGATCACCCTTTAAGGGATTTGTGAATGTGTTGCTAGAATAGGAGGTCACTATCCGTAATTGTAGGATTTCCGATTCCCGAGTAGCAAACAATAATTATTTATTGGTGATAACACAAAGTTTAACCTCTAAAACCGAGCTTGCGAGTTTTATGTTGAATTTATCTCGTTGTCCTAGTGTTTAATGCATTTGGTGATTGAATCTAAGAGAGCTTGTTCGAGGATTCGGTTAAACTGAATAGGGTTAGTCGAAGAGCTTGTTTTGATTAACTAAGATTAAGGGATAACAAGGCTATTAGAGCTTGTTAATAGCCTTGAGATAAGGGCTAGAATCACAATTGAATAGGGCATTGACAATAGTTACATAAATCGTCCAAGACCTCGGTGAAACATGATCAAGGGTGAATCGTTTTGTTATTTAAAAACCAAAAACCTATAAAAATCTCTTTATTTGTCTTTGTTTATTTAGGTGTAGTTGTTATTTCATTAACCCCCCACTTCTTTATTGTTTTCTAGCTTATTTACTTTATGTTTCTTCATAATAATAGCTTAACACATAAAAGCAAAATTTGTTCGACCGTTCCTCGTGGGATCGACCCTTGCTTGCCACTCTACTAGTTAGAGTAGTCGGTAAGGTTTAAGTGTATCTTCATACACGATTTAATTTGGTAGTCGGAAACGACGCTACCAGATTACCAAGATCAAAACGTGGAAATGATGCAATTTGGGTGGTTGTGGACTGTTTGACCAAGTCAGCCCACTTTTTGCCAATTAAGATGACATTTAGCTTGGATAAACTAGCACAAATATATCTAGAAGTATTAAAACTCCATGGGGTCCTTGTATCCATCATCTGAGATCGAGATCCAAGGTTCACTTCTCAATTTTGGCAAAGCCTGCAGAAGGCCATGGGAACTAATCTCAACTTTAGCACTGTTTTCCACCCACAATCAGATGGATAGACTGAGAGGACAATTCAAACACTGGAGGATAAACTAAGAGCATGTGTTTTGGATTTTGGTGGAAAATGGGAGGAATATCTACCATTAGTCGAATTTGCCTATAAAAATAGTTTCCAAGCCACCATAAGAATGGCACCCTATAAAGCACTTTACGGGAGAAAGTGTAGATCGTCTTTGTATTGGGATGAGGTTGGAGAAAGAAATATTCTAGGCCCCGAGATAATTGAAAGGACAATTAAGGCCGTCAAGAAGATCATAGTGAGGATCAAGATGGCTCAGGATAGATAGAAATCCTATGCAGATAAAAGACGGAAGAAGTTGGAAGTAGTGGTTGGGGATAAAGTTTTTCTCAAGGTAGCACCCACAAGAGGAGTTGTGCGTTTTGGCAAGAAAGGGAAACAAATTTATGTTAAAGCACTAGAAAATAATTCAAGTAAATCTGACTCAAAAGTTATTCTAAGGAAATTACAGAGTGCAAATCTCAATTTTTAATTTTCATGAAGCAATTTATCTCAAAGTACTTATTAAATCTTTAAATCAATTTCGAGGATCCACCACCACTACTATTTTCACATAAGCCTAGTTTTCTCAGTACTACGAAATTGCTTAAAGACAACACCGAAATGACAACGGTTTTTCCATAAGACCTTTGTCTTATGACAATTATTTCTTATCAACAACCGTTGTCTTTGAGCAAAAAATTCACTGGAAGACAACGGTTTTAAACTAGCGTTGTTAATATGGTGTTGTGGATTTATGTCTGCACAACGGTTACATTTCCCATTGCTTAAACAGCGTTGTTCATAATATTTTTAATGAGTTCAAAGAATTTTTTTATTATATTAACAAAAATATATAACGCATATTATTGTTATATGTAATTGATCATCTTTATTTATCGAAGATCTCATATTGACCAAGTCCCAAAAACAGAAATAGATCTGTCCTTCGCTACAAGCCTACAAGCGCCCTCACCCCCACCGATCTGCCATAACTGTAACCTCGCCGAAGATTATTTTTTACTCGTCGGCGGTCGCCTGTTCCTTGCCTGTTGTAGCTATTCCCTCGCCACTAGTTGTTGCCCCCATCCATCTCAAGTGCTCGCGACGCTGTTCTAGTCGGTGCTACAGTTGGGCGGCCAGAGGGTCACCTTACATTACTTGAATCTCTGTATCCCTCATCGGCGGTCGCTTAATCTGATAAGTATTTATTAAAATAGTAATATCATTATTTGTGGATTTATTTTAATTCAGAAGTAGTGGTAGTCTGTGTTTATCCTGTCAACGGTGAGGCATCTTTTCAGAAGGTATTCTTATTTGTTTTTTAATATTTTTTAAGTATTTCATTGTTATTGTGAGCCAATGAGGTGACCTTTGTTATGATTCTTCTGTAAATGAAAATAGGTTCCATTTAGGTTGAAGAATTTTGAGGATGAGTTTCAAATGTATGATAACAAATTTATTGTTGGTTTACGGATTATCATGGATTGAGATCTACTCCAATTTGAAAAAGGGCAATATAGAAATCGGTAACTGTCATCAAGATAAATTTAGATAAATAGAAGGAGCATGTGCTTGTGTTCTCAATTTCGAATATGTGATTTCAGCCACAAAGACTTTGAGCCCAATTTAGAAACTTCATCCGTTTATTTTAATTTAGATAAGCATAATTCATGTTAATTGTTATGCATTCTTTTAGTGGGTTTTATGTGATGAGATTTTTACTTGTTTATTTATGATTTCTGTGTATTATTGCATTTGTTGGATATTTGGCCAGTTTGGAGTTTGATTTTACAAATTTTTAAGAAGAATTTTAGAGGGAACCCTGATAAAAAGCTGTTAGTTGGAAGTAACAGAGAAGGTGAGGCCTGATTAGGATCTCGTTTGTTATTCATTTTGGTACAAATTTTAGTTTCTACTGTGGTTAGCAATCATTAAACTGATCTGAATTGAAACTATGCAGCCCTTGGAGCCTTATTGTCCAGCATATGGTGTTCTCTTGAGAAATCTTGGCTTATTTTCTTCGCATTTATGTTCTCAAGCACTTAAGCATGCAGTACATGAATTACTTGAGAATATTTTTTATGCTAGACGAGAGGTCGTACTCTGTAAGAAGTCACCAAAGGTACCCCTAACTTATTCTCTTTACATCTACCTTTTGTTATGTTAGTATTCCTAATAGATATCTATGTGTTTAACGTTGCATAAAGTCTGAATCATGAAATTATACCCCATTCTTGGTAATCTCATTCTTGTACTCTCTTACATGAAATGCTCAGCTTTTCGAAGGCTGCTTTCAATCTGTTTAGCCATTGCACCCTTTTAGTGTGAAATGAAGGATTTTCTATCAATATTGATGTCAATAAGTAAGTTGTGAAGTAAGAAAAGAGGGAATCATCCTTTTGATTAGATTATTGCTTCTCTTAATGGATTAGACTTTATTTTAAGACCTGTACATATGGAATGCTCAAGTATAGATTTATGACTTTATATCACCTCTATACCCTTACTAATATGCTTTGTTTCTTTGGGAGATAGTTCAAGAAACAGAATACATTGGAAAATGAAGATAAACATGTATAAATTAATTAAGAAAGAAAGAAGGATAAACATGTATGAGAAAATACTTGATTGTTCCCCCTTAAAGAGATAGATATATATGAGTATGTAACAATATTCTCTTCAATCACAAGAATGATGATATATTTGTGTCTTTCAATGTTAAGGCATTTTCCAATTTTCCAATAAACTTGAAATAAGATGCTTGTAGTATAGCCTTCAGATTTAGAAACTTTTTAGACACTATTACCTGCAAAAATAGTGTTCCAAATCTTTATTTTATTTTTAATTGAAAAACTGAAATGAAATAATTATGTAAAGTTTTTCAAGTGGTATCTCTTTGAAATATTATAGTTAAAGCCAGTGACGAACCTACCCATTGGGAGGGTGGCGGTGTCCCCCACCCCCTTCCGCCCCACTATATTTATGCCTAAAATATGTATAATTTGTATCATATATTTGTGTATTTATCTTAAATAATGTGTGTATTTTGGTCCCCCTCAATATTATGTTAGCAATGATTAAGCATGTTGCATTTTATGCTTTAAAATGCAGACATGTAATTCAGCTTACATGTGTATGATTTTAGTTAAATGTGTATAATATATTTTCAATCTTTAGGAAATGATTTTGCTCTTATTTTTTGTTCTATTCCACTTTTGTTTCCTATTTTCTATGATTGTCATCATTGGCCTTGTTGTTGCAGGTCACTTTGCACTTGAATCGGGTATGTTGTTGCTCTTTGTGAGGTCGACCAATGTGGATTGCTGCATTAAGAAAATAAGTGAAAACCTCAACGTGCAAGTGTGGACTATATAAAGAGAAGCTAATTTAGAATTTTAACCACGTGTAGTGTTTTTCTATCAGAATTGAGAGTTTAACTCTTTTCCATCGGCTTTGTACGAATACTTGGCTGAAATGCTCTAACAAATTTAGAGTAATTTTTCTTATTTGGAGTGCATTTTTTTTTATATTTTTATATTTGTTATTAACATATACAAGAAAAAAAAATTATTTTCACAGACCAAAGACAATGGTTAAGTACTGTTGTAGTAGTAGGTCAGCAATCATAGTCGTAGGTGATGTTGTCGTAGACTCCCATTCTACGACTACGGTTGTTAACCATTGTCCAAGTGATGAAAGACAACGGCTGTATTATTGAAGAATAAAGAAATTTAGAATACTATATTATTAAATACTCTTTCTGTCAAAATTTAAAAAATCATATTTTAGTTATTATAGGTTATATAAATGTGACTCATTTTTTCATTGGTGGATTGTTTGTAATTACTTATACCTCTTACTCTTATGATTAATTAAAATATATGCAAGTGAGTTAATTAGAGATGAACGTCCATAATTTACATACTATTAACTTTCAATCATGGTCTTATTATACTTGCACTACAAGAAAAATCATCGACTGCGACGGAAATTTCCGTCACTAAACTGAAAAATTCCGTCATAATGAATGAGTAGTGACGGATTCGTGACGGAAATGTTTTGTTACAAAAACCTTTGTCACTAAATCGATAATGACGGATTTTTCATTCCGTCACTAGTTTAGTGACGGAAATTCTGTCACAATTCTAAAAAAATCCGTCATAAAATTATGACGGAATATTTCCGTCACTAAATTGCAACGACTAAAATTCCGTCACTAGCCCGTCGATAAATGATTTATGACGGAATATTTCCGTCACAAATTAATGACGGAATATTTCCGTCACTATCTTGCCTATATTAGTAACGGAATTATTCCGTTACGAAAAAAAAATCCGTTTCTATTCCGTCACGATACTATCTAATTTCTATTATTATTCCAAAAAAATATGCTCTTTCTTGACCTACAAAAATGAGGAAGCTATTTGCAATTACATGTACAAATTCCCCATTAGCAATCATTAGTTGAACTGTATAATTGGACATGAACAAACATAAACATATTCCATTACAAATAATTCTGACAAGTGGCAACACACACCTCAATGGCAACAACAGGACATTGGTTCACATTATACAACACATTCATATCGCTATATCTACAATCTACACATGCAGCTCATACACAATAAATAGAAGAAATGGTTGTCAAGTTAAACCTTGCAAGAAGTGGTCCTAGAAGCACAAATCCGGATGGGGCATTCAAAGCATCTATTAAGGAAAATAAAGATAAATAGAAGATCTGGCTATCAAATTAAACCTTGCAAGAAGTATTCCAAAAGTAATCCTGAGGGAACATTCTCAGCATCTATTTAAGGGAAATAAAGAAAAGTCAATTGCTTAATGAATCCAGACATACACATAAAATTACCAAAAAAAAATTCATGTTCATAAGAAATTTGTTCAATTTCCTCCTTTAACCAATGTTCCTTTCATAGAATGAAATGCTACATGCACAACAACAGAGTTCTGTTTAATCATCAGAAACCAACTTTTACTACTTAAGGCTCCCAAAGAGCCTCCAATCGACCCTTCAAATAACTTTTTGCTCCTACTTAAGCGGGAAAACAGATCCGCTTTGTGTATTTGCCTGCAAATCAAACCCCCATGTCTTTCAACCCTTCTACTCAGGTATTTTAGCAATTCACTCATACTGCAAAATAACACATGGTTACATGCTCAAATTAGTAACCATGCAACAAATATCCTGCACAAGTTTTGCATACAATCAAACGTCAGAATATCTTTATCACTAGATATCTAGTAATTAATGATATAGAGAAGTTCATCCTGCGTCCCTATCCTTCGTGGGCACATATTAATGTATCATGAACCATTAAGATTTTATTCATAAACAATGGACAATTTTTTACATTTCCAATCCCTAGTCTTGCACGAGAATATTGGACTAACAATAATATGCCGAACCTAATGGATTCATGGACTAGTTGCTTAGAAAACAGAGTTGTGTAGAAATTACACAGTCGATGAAAAGAGAAAGCTTAATACCATATATCCAAACTTAACTGACCAGCCATGTTGATTTCGAGCAATTGTTTCACTCGAAAGCCCATTGGTTCTCCCTTCGCACTTCCTCCCCCTCCTCAAGAGTGAAGTCGTTCTTGATGTTGAACGTCTTCCGAATCTCCTCTGGAGTTTTTCCCTTGACCATATCAGCAATAGTCTGGCAAGTCAGATCTAGAAGGCTCTTGACGTTCAGGTAGTTAGCAGCCTGAAAATTTAAGAAGTAACAAACGACAGTAAATGCTCGGGTCCAAGAAAGAGATAAAAAGGAACATCAAATATTTATGATTAACCATGATTAAGGAGTCGAGCAGTAACCTCGACTCCCCTAATCAGATGAGGAATACCCATTGTTGCAGATGGAACCTGCGTACACTTACTAGCTCAGAAGCAATTTGACTTTTACCTGCTTTTCATCTGATAATCCTTTCTATCGAGGTAGGTGGGAGAGATCAGTGTATTTTCAGATTGATGAAGAAGCACTTTCTTATCATGCATCAGATTTATACATAACCCAGAGTGCATTACATATGTCCTGCAAATAGAGGAGGAGAAAAGTGTGAAGACGTATGCTGCAAAAGTATAAGACCTGTTATATTTAATCGAAGACGAGTTTTGTTACTCTCGCTCTCTTATTGGTAGAGATGGCCTCAAAATTTGATGGTTATTGGCTTAACTAAGAACACAAAGTTTCACAATACACCACAGATTCCGATATTCGCAGTTAGTATAAGTAGATCAATCTTGAAAATTCACTCTGTATTGTTCGACACATAGTGCTCTTTCTTACTCCACATACATGAGCTCTTATTTCCTAATTTTATTTCATATTTCAGGAACCTAATATACATGCTTGTTGCACTCAGAAGAAAGTGGGTTAGAGTAATAGCTGTCATATAACTTACCAATTTCAAGCATGATAGGGATGACCCGGTTACTTCGGGCCGGGTTAATCCTGAGCCCATTCACCAGTTCAGCGAACACGCCAGCAAGCGCGAAGGCCCAGGCCCAGCAACACGCATTCGGTCCAGCGAATCAAATCTGTTCCGTGAATCAAGGCCCATGATCTTTTCCCAACTGCCATGCAGATTTGGTGGGCAAGATTATAGGGATTTAGTTAGGGTTTGGGTTTAGTAGTATAAATAGATGAAAAGAACTCTGAATTAGGGTTCGGACTTTGTTTTCTGTAACACGCACTGTAAACTCAACATTCGAGTGAAAGAAACACCTCGGCGATTGCCGTTTTCTCCCCGTGGACGTAGATCTCCGGATCGAACCACGTAAATTCTGTGTTTTTATATTTTGTTCTTGTTGATTACTGTTCGATTGGGTGGTTACTGGATTGTGCATTATCAAATTGGCGCTGTCTGTGGGAAGGACAAGGCAGTTTTTTGAACGCATTAACCGGTAATCTTTGACGTTCGCATTGCATTCAAGAATCATGGTGACGACTCGTTTGAATCAAGCCCACCGTGGAGACCATTCCGATCAAGATCCACCCGTGGATCAAGTTGCACCGCCGAGGCAATTGCCGGAAGCGAGTGCATCCAATCATCAGGGTAATCAAAACCCTCCACCCCCCCAAGATCAGCAAGACCCTAATATTGCTGTTGCTCAGCCACCGGTGAACATTCAAATCACCCCAGAACTGCTCCAAGATTTCTTACAGGAGCATGCGCATGTCCTACAAGATTGGACAGTTAATCGCCTACGCCCAGCGGGGCCTGCCGCAGAACCTGTTAGCCATAATGACAATCCTGGGGCGCTTCCACCTCGCCCGCGCGGACAGCAGGAACCGGGCTATCGCGGGCGTCAGGATCGACGACGGGAACGACCTGGTTCTTCTGAGGACCTTGGGAGTTCAAACGGATCACGACCTCGCAATGAGGAACCAGCTGATGTGGATCGCCGTCGTCCACTTAATGCTGCTAAAAAAGCTCGCTACGCTGACTCTCATGCTCAGGATCTCCAAGAGTATGAGCGGGTTCAACGCAACGTTGAACTGGACAGAATCCTAGGCCTTGATGCCAATGGAGAGATTATCACGCCGTTCTCCTCCAAAATCATGGCCATCACCCTTCCCGAAGGGTTCAAACGGCCAGCTATATCACCTTACAACGGCACGGGAGATCCGGCCAATTTTCTTGGCGCTTTTAGGCACAGTATGCTTAGTCATGATAACATCACATCCCTTCAGTACTGTAGGATTTTCCCGGAGTACTTACAGGATGAAGCTCGGGTCTGGTTTGATTCTCTCCCACGAGACAGCATATCCTCATTCAAAGAACTCGCCGAGCACTTCTGGGCAAGGTTCGAAGCCCGAGCGAAGCCCATGGCCACTCTGGCCGACGTTATGAGTATGGAACAACGGGACGGTGAAACCATTACTCAATTTCTGGACCGTTTCACAGCGGTAAGTCTCAAGGTGGGAAATTGCCCCGACGATGTGGCCATCAATGCCTTCATGAATGGACTCCGCCCTGGAGCACTCCACACCGAGTTAGCTCGGAACACCCCGGTCACAACTCGAGCACTGTTCAAAACAGTGTGCAAATTTGCTAAGGCCGAGGAACAGACACGGCAGAAGCGTGAGAAGCACGCAATCAAGCGACAGGCCGACAAGGCACAAACTGGTCCTAGTACGCGAACTAGCGCATTTTCACGCTTGACACCGGGGCATTCAGAATCCCGAAGTGCAATTCCGCAATTGACTCCACTGACGAAGTCACGGGCTGAAATTCTTTCACTCCACAAAAACGATTTCCGACCTTGTCCGCGGATGACAGCGCCTCCTGAAAAGAGGAACCGTGGAAAGTGGTGCGCATACCACCGAGATCACGGACATGAGACAGAGGAGTGCCGAGAACTCGGCAAGGAGATTGAGGAATGCCTCAAGAAAGGGTTTTTGCGGCAATACGTTGCGCGAACCGGAGACCAACCTCGGGCAAACCATAATGGGGGCTCGTCTCATCACCGCGGAGGTTACCATGATCGAGATAATCAACAAAATCGGCCACATTGGCAGAATAATCGGCAGGGGCCCAGTAACTACGCGCGACAAGATTCTGGCAATCGCCAGCCGTCACGTCTCCCACTTCCACCTCCTCCTCCGGGAGGACCCGGGGACAACGCACCCCCTCACGTGATAAACGTGATATATGGAGCCCTACCCACCGGGGCTTCACGACATGCCTTAAAGGCCGAGGCTCGACATCCTCCTCCCGAGGAGCCACGTCACAAACGCCTCCATCAGTCCGAGACTATCAGCTTCACGGATAGGGATCCGGTTCCAGAGATAACACCCCACACTGACGCTATTGTCATCGATATGACTGTAGCTAACATAACAGTACGGCGGGTCTTCGTGGACAACGGTGCTGCAGTAAGCATCATATTTGCGGACTGTTTCGAGAGGATGGGGATCTCCCGAGACCAACTTCGACCGGCCCCCGGGCCATTACAGACATTCACTCAGGGTGAAGTCCGGCCGGAAGGTATCATTACTCTCCCAGCGTCTTTGGGGACTTATCCGAGGATAAAAACTATCTTCGTGGACTTTTATGTGGTGAATTCTCCCTCACCATATAACATGATATTGGGCCGAGACTGGCTCACCCCGGCAAAAGCCATCTGCTCTACGTATCACCTCGCACTAAAGTTTCCCACTTCGCATGGTGAAGTGACCATCCGCGGCAGTCAAAGGGTTTTAAAAGAGTGCATGTATGTGGCGCTCAAAAAGACTACTAAGGTCTCACCCAAACAGCAGCTTCAGGTAACATCACAGGTTCTAGAACCTCGGGACCGTACCCCATTGGGGGATGCTACTGCTCAAATCCCGTTAGATCCGTCTAAGCCGGAGCAGACAGTAACAGTAGGGGCCGTGGACGTGCCATGGCTACATCAGGCCATTATTCAGACCCTACGAGAATTTTCCGATGTTTTTGCATGGTCTCCTCTGGACATGCCCGGGGTCTCTCCCGAGGTGATTACCCACAAGCTGAATATCGATCCCAGTGTCAAGCCAATCCAACAGAAGCAGAGGAAATTCGCTCCGGAGCGAAATGAAGCCATTCGAATTGAGGTGAAGCAACTCCTAGATGCAGACATCTTGTTCGAGGTATTCTACCCCTCCTGGTTGTCCAATCCAGTAATGGTAACAAGAAGCGGTGGGGCGTGGCGGATGTGTGTCGATTTTTCCGATCTTAATAAGCACTGTCCCAAGGACTGCTATCCTCTGCCCTCCATCGATCAAAAGGCCGAAGCCATTACGGGGTACGTGGCACTTTGTTTCTTGGACTTGTACAAAGGCTATCATCAGATCTTTATGGATCCATAGGATGCTATCAAAACGGCATTTATCACTGCCTTTGGATGCTATGCTTTCAAGAAACTGCCCTTCGGGCTCAAGAATGCTGGGGCCACCTATCAGCGCCTAATGGACTTTGTCTTCCACGACCAGATAGGTCGCAATGTTGAGGTTTACGTCGATGACTTGGTCATCAAAAGCTCCTCCCATCCTTCATGTGTGCAGGATATCGCCGAAACATTGCGCACCCTGCGGCGTTATAACTTGCGACTCAATCCGGCAAAATGCACTTTCGGTGTTGGCTCCGGGAAGTTCCTCGGATACATGGTTTCACAAAACGGCTTGCAAGCCAATCCAGCTAAACTCCGTGATGTATTAGATTTGCAGCCCCCAAAAACATTCAGGGAAGTTCAACGCCTTACAGGTGGCCTAGCGGCTTTAAACAGATTCTTATCGAAAGCAGCGGAGCGTCAGCTCCCATTTTTCAAGATCCTGAGGCAAGCGAAGTCCTTTGAGTGGACTCCAGAGTGCACCGAGGCTTTTGAAGCCTTGAAACTGCATATACAGCAGCTGCCTACTTTGTCAGTTCCTCTCCCCGGAGAGCCACTATACTTATATCTGGCATCCGCCGAAGAAGCTGTCAGCGCCGCTCTTGTGCGCGAAGTAGAGGGGGTTCAACATCCCGTGTATTTTGCAAGCCGGGTGCTCCATGGGGCCGAGACTCGATATTCCGAGCTTGAAAAAACTGCCTTAGCCCTCGTTATGGCAGCTCGGCGTCTTCGGCCATACTTCCAGGGACGTGAGATACGAGTCTTGACCAATCATCCTATACGCCAGATCCTTGTAAAACCCGAGGTGTCTGGGCACCTCGCCAAATGGGCAATTGAGTTGGGCGAATATGACATCCAATTTCTCCCTCACCGAGCAATTAAGGGTCAAGCACTTGCCGACTTCCTAGCCGAAGCCCCGGCAGACAATCATGAATCCCCCGCAGACAATGATACACAGCACCACGCCACACTCGCTCCCTCGCCCCGGAAGTGGCAACTTTTCGTAGATGGAGCGTCTACAGTCCGAGGAAGTGGCGCTGGACTACTTCTCATCAACCCCGAGGAGGTTGAAGTTAGATATGTCATCAGATACAAATTCAAGGTGACTAACAATGAAGCGGAATACGAGGCAGTTCTCGCCGGGCTCCGGCTCGCACAATCCTTAGGTGTTCGTCACCTAGAACTCTTCACGGACTCCGTAGTCGTGTCTAAGCAAATTCAGGGGACTTATGTCGCCAAAGAAGAAACAATGGTCAGGTACCGCGCTTTAGCACTCAAACTCATATCAACTTTTGATGCAGTTATTATCCAGAAAATTCCGCGAGCCCAGAATTCCAGGGCAGACGCACTCAGCAAGTTGGCCTCCGCAGTCCAAACTAATATATCCCCGGATATCAAGGTCGAAGACCTCACTCATCCAGCAATTCATGAGGCTACAATTTCGGTGCTGACCGACAGTAACCCGAACTGGATGACTCCGATCATTCATTATCTCCAAGATGGTGTTCTACCCACTGACAAGCTACGAGCTCGACAAGTTGTACTCAAAGCCCCTAAATACTCCCTTCATAATGGGGTTCTATATCGACAATCATACCTACAACCGAGCCTCCGGTGCCTCGCCCCTGCCGAGGCCATTCAAGTTCTGCGAGAGGTTCATGAAGGGGCCTGTGCAAGCCATATCGGTTCCCGAACTTTAGCCAAGAAAGTTCTTCGCTGGGGTTACTATTGGCCGACCCTATTTAACGATGCTCACGATCTAGTGACCAAATGCAGCAAGTGTCAGCTGCACTCCCGGGTAAAGCATTTGCCGCAGACTGAACTCACTGGAATCCAAGGTGCATGGCCGTTCATTCAGTGGGGTATCGATATTGTAGGCCCATTCCCTGTTGCTCCGGGAGGACTGAAATTCCTGGTCGTCGCCGTGGACTACTTCACTAAGTGGGTCGAAGCTGAACCACTTACGGCTATCACCGGACAGAATATTTTGAAATTTGTCTGGCGCAATATCGTTTGCCGCTTCGGCATTCCGAGCACTATTATCTCGGACAACGGTAAACAGTTTGCCAACGATCCATTCCGCTCATGGTGTAAAGAACTCCACATCAAACAGATTTTCACTTCGGTTGCCCACCCTCAAGCGAACGGGCAGGTTGAGGTCACCAACCGGACCCTTCTCACGGGAATAAAGAAGCGACTGGATAGTGCCAAAGGTCTCTGGGCCGAAAACCTGCCACAGGTCTTATGGGCTATTCGCACGACACCGCACACCTCCACCGGGGAGACTCCCTACAGCCTTACCTACGGATCCGAAGCCGTTATTCCCGCTGAAATCAGTGTGCCGAGTCCTCGCCTACTCACATTAGTTCCGGATGATAATGACGAGGCACTTCGCGCAAATTTGGATGAGCTTGAGAATCGCCGGGAACAAGCGTTCGTTCAGCAGGCTAAGTGCAAACAGCGAGCTGCCCAGTACTACAACCTCCGGGTCCGAGGTACTCAGTTCAATGTCGGGGACTTAGTTCTTCGGCTCAACTCGGCCAGCAAAGCCGTCCCCGAGGGCAAATTACATGCTTCTTGGGAAGGCCCCTACCGAGTCGTTGCCGCGCACGACTCCGGCTCTTATCAACTTGAACATCTCAACGGGACCCCGATCCCCCGAAGTTGGCACGTCACAAATTTGAGACGCTTCTATCTGTGAAAGCCACACCGCAAGTACTATCTTTCCTTTGATTTCTTTTTTAGTTATTATTTCCCTTTGTACTTTTGAATTTTGCTCCGGCACTTATTACTGAATAAAACATCTCGGTTTATGCATCTCGTTGTATTTTTCTTTACGTTACGGGGACGCCCTAACACTAACATATGATCGTTGTTAGTCTCCGGACCATCACAACTGTCCCTCGATCCGTCCGAGGAGATTCACATTTAGTCTCCGGACTCGTATCACTTTCTCGTCTGATTAATCGGAGAAGTGTTTTCTCCTGCCTGATCCGTCCGGGGAGACATTACTCCTGCCTGATCCGTCCGGGGAGTAACCTATTCATATTGTGTTTCCGAACACCTATTTAAAATAGTTAACAAGTTCTCTATTATGTTCCCGAACACCCGATTAAAATGATTTGTAACGAGTTACTTTCATTACACCAGCTTGTACACATTACAACAGTTATCATCTTTCGAATATTACATATCAAATGGTTTTTTACATAAAACTCCAAAATAGAAAAAAAAAAAACAAATAACAACAAGGCAACAGATAAACCTACTGTCTATGGCCCCCGAGCCAATACTGCGCGCTCCGGCGCTGGGACCCGCTCCCCGGTCTGTGTTGAGTCCTCCGGGATCTTGAAGATCTTTGACCTCGGGCTCCGGCTCTATTACCCTCTTGGGCTCTGGCTCGGTCATCCCTTCGCGGTTCCCTTCGCCGAGGACTTTCTCTAGGCGCTGGCCTAGGAGCTTGATCTCTGGTCCGTTCTCTGCTGGTTCGTTGTGACGTGGACCTCGGGGTTTGAGCCCATTGCTCAGGGTCCCACTCCTCCGGGACCATCGCCTCAATCTCTTGAGTCAGCTCATCGACTACCTGTTCGGCAATCGTCACGGGCTCCTCTTCAGTTATAGTCACCGGAGTTGGCTCTCGGATGACTATGCCTTTGCTCTGCTCAGAGGGCTTTTTCTTGCCTTTGGTCTTCTTTTCCTTCCGGGGAGCTTTTTGCGTACTTCGGTCCTGGCTTGTGCTCGCAATAAACTCTTCAGCAGCGGGCCTCCGCCTGATTCGGCCCTTTAGCCCTTCGTACATACTAAGCAGCAATTCCAGGACTTCTCTTTTTCTCACCAGCTCCGCGGACTCGACCGAGCTCCTCGACATCAACGCCGAGATGTCACTCTGAATTTCAACAGTCCGCTCTTCTACTTCTTCAAAAGTTAGAAGACCGAACTCGGACAAAATCCGTTCATATTCCTTGTGGTGAACGCGGACGCGGCTCATCTCGGCAGCTGTGGTTCGATACTTCATCTCGAAGTCTTTGGCCCTCTCATTGGCCTCGACCACCTTCTCCTCTACCGAGGCTATCTGCTTCTTCAGCTTCGGCACTACTTGCATTTCCAGACGGTTCTTCTCTCCGCGGAACCACTCAAGTGATTTCATTAACTTCTTTATTGTCTCGTGCAGCTCCGCGGTGTTCTAGACAGTTGGTAAGAATCAAACAGAATTACTCTCAAACATATAAGAGTTGAATACAGTTCGGCAACACACAATGGATTACGTAAATGAACAGATTGCAAGGGTCCGAAAAGAGGAAATTGTATTTCACATTGCCAAAGTACAATGGTTCAATTACATCATTCCTATCATTTCTACAAATTTACAAATTTAAATTTGCGGGGATCTACTGACCTCCCGCTCAATTGCCTCAGTTTCCTCGGGCAACTCTTCTTGCTGGCCCTCAGGCACTTCGGCATTTCCCCCTTCGGCTGCTACGACGGCCTCGGTTTCAGCGGGGACTTCGGCTTCCATCGGTGGGAGGGGCTCGGTGTTTTGGGGGGCTGGGACCAGTTCACCCCTGCAGAATGCCAGGAATTCAGCGTCCTGGTCCACTTCGCAGTTCGCGACTTCTGCGGCAGTTAGGAGCTGTCTTTTCTCCCCGAGTGCGTTCACCAACGACCACTCCGGCAGCTCCGTCAGAGAGGCGTAGTAGGCCTTTTCCACCTCGGCCGCTGCCTCAGGGTCATACCCGAATTCTGGACGAGTAATGTCCACATCCGGGTATGCCTCCTTCACCTCCTCCAGCACCATGGCTCGGGTGGCCTTATCCCCAATTGCCACAAACCTTGTCTGGAAGTCGAGGAAGGTCGTGGTCTTGAACAGCTTCTCGGCGAAGGTCCTCAGCAGAGCTCCCTGCCCCCCAACCACGGCTGCTTCCCTCGCCTCCATCTCCGCTCGCAGCTGCATTAGCTCGCCCCGGAGACCATGGTTTTCCGTCTCCACTTCGCGCAGACGCGCGATCTCAGACTCAACCGAGGCAGCCCTCTTGCGTGCCTGGGTTAAGTCGTACGACAGCTTGTCATTTTTAGCGCGAAGCTCCCGCGCCGTCGCGGCTAGCCCTTCCTTGGCCTCTATTTCGCTCTTCAGGCCGACCTCAATTATCCCTTTGGCCAGCCGAAGAATCTTCTCGGCATCTGTGCTGTCAAACCCCAGCATACTGGGGATCACCTGCTCTCCCTGGAAAAGTTAAACACAACGCGGCACACGGATTAGACCTCGGTTATACCCCTCGCGTAAGTTCGCATAATGAGCAACGTTTTTTAGTGTTACCTGCGAGCTCTCCCCAGTCCGGGGCCTCTTGGACGGGGCCTGTGGCGTCCCAATAGGCTCCGGCCTCTTCTTTGGCAACGCCGGAGACCCCGCCAAAGGCACTCTTTCCTCCGACCCAGCCGACGGTCGCGAACCGGTTGGTATCTTCCCCCGGGAAGATACTTCCGCGGCCTTCCCCTTCTTCGTGGCCGCTTCAGTCTTAGCGGGGCTCCCTGATGCCGGTTGCTTTCCGAAGCGTCCCACTGCAAATATATCAATGGTTAATTCTGCGCCAAGCAGTAAGCTTAAATAACAGGACACAAGAACTCCTACCCTCTTCGGCATCTCCATTTCCCGAATAATATGGGCTAAGCCCAGCCTTCTCCAGTTCCTCCTCGGAACAAAGGGTTTGGAAAGTCCCCACTTGCAGGAATATGTGCCTCGTTTCGGGCCCCGGATTCTCCACAGGAGCGGAATCCTGCACCTCGTCACTCCTCCACTTCGGGAGGGCTATTTTATTCCTAACAAATATAAACCTCTCCTTCCACCCCTCTACTTTGCTCGGGTTTTGAACCTTGAACCCTCCGCGGGCTCGAGGACTAAAGGAGTACCACCCCTTAGACTTCCCGAAGTTCTTAAGCTGGTAAAAAAACCTAAAAAGTTCTACCGTTGGTTCTATTCCGGCCTGTTTACTAACTACAGTGAACCCTACCAACTGCCTCACCGCGTTCGGCGCTAACTGGCAAAGAGCAATGCCGTAGTATCTTAACAACTCTACGACTATGCCCCACAACGGCAACCTCAATCCTACTCTAAGGGGGTCAATATATACGGTCATAAACCCCTGCGGTGGGCAACAGGCCCTATCCTCGGGGGTCGGAATTATGTACTCAAGGTCGAAAGGAAGATAAAATGATGGGAGTTCCCTCTCAAGCTGCCCCCGCGACATCCGTAACCCTATGGAGGATACCTCAAGATCCACCGCCGGGCATCCATAAAACGACACCATCATGGTATTACACTCTAAACCATCCACTCTGTTTATGGTTCTAATTACATCCTTCTCCGGAATGATATATGATAGGGGGGGGATATCTAACGGATTATCCGAATCTCCCACTACTTTGACTGAGGCCGAAGAGGGGGCAGAAGATGAAGCAGATGAAGAGGATGACATACTTACTTGATTTGAATTCGAAAGGATGGATTCGAGAAATTTTTGATCTCTGATGAATCACACATGCAAAGTTCCTCTTTTTCCCGCTTTCTATAACAGATGAATCACAATGGAGAAGATGAAAAGTTACTGTGCAGTTATTCCTTATATAAATGCAAAAAACCGACGGCTCTGATGCAGCCTATTCAAATTCAGTGCTGAGGATTCATGCGTGCTCTTCACGCGCTTTACAGTTACCGAGGCGCGTGGGGAACAGCTGTCTTGGAACTCGCAGAGCGTGTCACTTCACGTCTCTCTCTCTCATTATGGCGCCGCCAATCACATCAGCCTCACCCTTCTTCAGGAAGATTCAAGACTCACTCCGGTGTACTTTCCACCTCGGCCATAATACCACACTCCGGTGCCCCAAGCATTTCGGCCAAACTACTCAATCCGGTGTACCTTCCACCTCGGCCAAACTGTAATATACTTACAACGCGTTTTTCGCTTCTGGGAAATTCGATATCTCATTATAGGTCCCAAACACCTCGGCCCAACTCGGCACTGCGTCCATTGACTGCTCCGCAAGGTCCCAGGGACGCGGACACACTCCGCCATGCATAAACACTTCGGCCTGCCAGTGACCCCGGTCTTCTTGCTTACAGTTCCATCCCGGTGACAACCGAAGCTCCTACCTCGCTTCGGCTGGGGGGGGGGGGGCATCTGATAGGGATGACCCGGTTACTTCGGGCCGGGTTAATCCTGAGCCCATTCACCAGTTCAGCGAACACGCCAGCAAGCGCGAAGGCCCAGGCCCAACAGGCCCAACAGGCCCAGCAACACGCATTCGGTCCAGCGAATCAAATCTGTTCCGTGAATCAAGGCCCATGATCTTTTCCCAACTGCCATGCAGATTTGGTGGGCAAGATTATAGGGATTTAGTTAGGGTTTGGGTTTAGTAGTATAAATAGATGAAAAGAACTCTGAATTAGGGTTCGGACTTTGTTTTCTGTAACACGCACTGTAAACTCAACATTCGAGTGAAAGAAACACCTCGGCGATTGCCGTTTTCTC
Organism: Ajuga chamaepitys; assembly: GCA_958295605.1. NCBI lineage: Eukaryota > Viridiplantae > Streptophyta > Magnoliopsida > Lamiales > Lamiaceae > Ajuga > Ajuga chamaepitys. Next base: position 18,558,375 of record OY282505.1, read on the forward strand.
CCCGTGGACGTAGATCTCCGGATCGAACCACGTAAATTCTGTGTTTTTATATTTTGTTCTTGTTGATTACTGTTCGATTGGGTGGTTACTGGATTGTGCATTATCAAAGCAGATTTAAAATATTATCAAGGTTTCAAAGTTTTCATAATTGTGCTTAAAATATTATCGAAGTTTCAAAGTTTTCACTTGTGAGGATACTAAGTCAGATTGACATAGCCAGGAAACAAGTAATTTCTTTAATATTTGTTCGGGCTTATTGCAATTTCAATTGAATGTGGACAATATTACCATCCCTATTATTAATACATAGAAGTGTGGGCTATATGCATCAAATTTCCTCCAAATACATCTCATCATAAAAGATGTCCTCAGTCTAACCAATATAACATGTTTAATAATTCTAGTCGAATATATTTTGAGGTATTATGTTAGTGTGATGGAGAAAATATCTATTTTTTATGTACCGAATACAAATTAAAAATCACAAATCCCTTTCCTCTCTATAACTTAAATTTTCAGGAGTTTGTCGTTCAGATGGATCGGAGAAAACTAGAAGTTGGGTTTTAACTTTGGTTTTTTCAGCAATCCACTCACAATATTAAAGAACATTTATAAATTTGCGAAGGATAAGATGTAAGGAAGGATCTAGGCTTCAGATCAGAATCAATGTCATCAGTAACGTGGGATATTGAAATTATTTAACTTAAAGTAACAAGACATTAGTGATTTTCTCAAAACCCACACACACACACAAAAACAAAAAGAAAAGACATCAGTGATGAAAAGGCAAAGAACCAAATAACAGGGAATTGTTTATAAATTAGTGTAATTGTAGGTACCTAATGACATGTGATGCTCTGGTTCGTTAGCTATCAATAAATATTAAATCAGATCCCAAAATTCTGTGATAACACGATTGAGTAATGAATTATGTCATATCCAACCCATATAATATATTATAAGTATTTTGTTAGATAGTGGTTTATTAACTAGAACAAAGAACTGTTGTAGTCTGGATTAAGGAACTTACAAGTGTCCAGAGGCAACAGAGAATATATTAGTTGTTTTCCCATGACGACCACCACTTCCAGGCTTCTACAAGAAAATGTAAAGTGCGTCACTAATACACAAATTTAAGCTACAGTAACGATGCATGAGGTGATCATATTTTGTGTTAGTCATCAGAATACACATGTTTCACACTTTCTTATGACGCGCAGCATAACCAAAGAAAGGAGTCGAAAACTTACTCTTAGTGAGGGTCTTGTGGGGAGTAGATGAGGTTAATCACACCTCACTATCACATCACAAGATGCTTGGACACATTTTACTCCTGCAACTCAGTGCATCACCAAGTTTCCCTCTTGTAACTGATTCAGTCACTACATGCATCCAGATAGAAGAACAGTAGAAAATAAACGACCCAAAAGTGCAATATAGAGGACAGGGGATGGAATACTGCAGGTAATTCAGACATGACTTTGTTGTGACACAAAAAGCATTTGAAAAAAAGAATTATGAACTCTCTCATTTGTTGAGCAGCTTCTTTAATATAGATACATCTAATACATTCTGTAAGAAATTTGAAAGCTTCTGGTGCTATGCTTACACAGAAATTAATAATCAAAATGAAGGGTTTTTTACAGCCTCTTATAATAGTTGAAGATGTAGAAAGTTGCATTTGAGTATTTAAACTCAAAACACCAGCGTACTTTGAATATTTGACCAAAGCCTTATTTAGACTTTTTCCGGTCTTCAATATATACTATGACTATGTGACAGAAGGACAAGATCAAAGAGACACCTGCATGAGCAGTTGGTGGTGAGCATCTTTTGAAGATGCATTAGTTTTGTCATCAGGCTCAGAAGATGTTTTGTCAGCTTCTGTTGCCAAAAGAGGGATGAGGTGAGTCTCTAGGTTTGGCTTGAATCCATCTGTAATCACTGTCCTAACAATCAAAAAGCAAAATAAAAGCCACAGACATCAGTCATGCCACAATTTAATTAGAAACAATATCTCTAACACAGTTCAAAAGAAACTTAAACTAAACCCATCAAGAGCGGCACCAAAACATATTAAACGTTTAACATTTATTAGCATTTGTTAGACACAGGATTAAGAATTAAAATTCAAGCTAGTCTTTGATCATCACAAGAAAAGTAACTGTAGATTGCCTAGAAAGAAAAAGTTATTTGTTAATACAACCCAATATGATTTTCCCAGTTAAATGAAGAGACAATATATGTTTAAGTAATAACCTATGAAAATTCAGCATTGTAACAGTGAGTTGATGCGATTCTGAATTTGCCCAAATAAATTGAATGGAACCCTTTCTTTTTCAGAGGAGCATACACTTCAAAACCACAATAGCACACAATGTAAATATGCTTGTACGACACTTAACACTGACTTAGGAGGAATGATGGACGCTATTCTTGAAATAAGTACACAAGCCTGTTGAGATGAATAGCAAGTGTAGGCACTCGCAGTAAAGGTCTCTTTATCTTGACTAACTTATGTTCAAAAGAACCGTCCTCTGCTCTAATAATAACCCTTCCAGCTAGACTTAGGTCTCGGTCAAACCAAGTGTGCCATAAACCACCACCATAAGTTTGTACATTCACCATAAGATAGCCAGATTTGGATGATGTAGACTTTGGCTTCAGTTTAAGACATGGGCTATCTGTATGCGCAGCGATAACATGAAAACCATTGCCAATTGAGTACCTGAAGCACTAACATAGACTTTTAAATAACTAAAATTCTGATGTCATAGGCACAAAACAAAAGTCCTTAATTGCAAGAAGCAGACAAGAAATAAGAAACCATGGAACAAATTTGGAGAAACTACAATTATTTCAAGAAAAACGGCATTGATTTTTATTCTTTCAGAATCTAAAGCCTGACGCATGAATATGATTTTGACATAACTCTGCTTTAGTAATATATAACAATTATTGCTCACTTTTCCCCAATGGCAAAGGCAACTAAAGAAGACATATTCCTTGTAAAAAAGTAGCGACCACCAGGCTTCAGCTCCCACTCTTCATTCTCATTCAGCAAATGAAAACCAGCAGCAACTAGTTGTCTTTTTGCTTCAGCTAACAATTGGAAAAGAGCAATGGTGAATTACTAGTATAGGCCAAAAAATATTGGAAAAAAATTGATTCTTTTCCACATAATAGGTTGGATTCCTTATATCCTACATAGAATGACGGACAACATCTAAATGTTAATAGCAGATTTTTTGTTGATTTGAGAATGTTCTTGAGAATTTAAAATAGATGACCTTTCACAATTACAGTTTGCACCTTTTGCCTATGTAACATTACTGCTGAGATTGCTTTATTCTGCATGAAGCAAATATAACCCATCCATGATTCTACCACTATAATTGCTTTTGTAATTCTGATTGTCCAATTAAAACAAATTTTATGCCAGTTATAGTGGAGATTGATCCTATTAGTGAAACTACAATCTAAACACTTAATACAAGGCTACAACATCACAAACCTCACTATGATAACTGTAAACTCTTACCGATTTTATTGAGGAGCAAAACAACACGCTTATCAGGCCCCGAACTCATCATCATCTTTTCCGTGTCAGCACAGCAAGTTCCAAGGGGATCACAAGCGTAAAGAACTTCCAAAATAACATCAGAAGCTTCAATCACTTTGACCAACTCCTTGTAAAAGCCTTCTCAGAGTTATCTACAACAAAGTTTTAAAATAAAATTAGAAACAAAACACAGAACAGAACAAGTCAATCATTCAAATACACAATATACCCCATTATTTGTAACTCATGCTACCTTGTCTTCTTCAACAGAAGTAACTTCTTTGATTTCCTCATCCTCCAAGATGCCCAATTTTCTCTTCCTAGCCTGAAAATTACAGACAAAATAGATTAATTAACATCTCAATCGTCGGATTGAACAAAATAGGAGAAGAGTGAAGCCATACCCTCTCTTTACGAGCTGCTTTCTTGTCCTCAAGTTCCTAAATTGCGCATTGGCGACGAACTTCTAGGGCTTTGAGCTCCTGCTCCTTGAAAGTCCAATTATTTGGTATGTCGGGATCCTTCTCGAGAAAGGAAACCTAGCGAGTGGATCTGGAGAGGAGATAAGTGGCGACGGGGAGCGGGTGGAAGGACAGAGGGCGTCGGCGGGCAACGGGTGGTGAGCGGCGACGGAGGCAGTGGAAGCGGCAACAGCAAGGCGGCAAGCGCGGGGACCTGGGCGCGGCGGGGGAGATTTGTTCTAAAATTTTATCTGCTAGACGACACGAGGGCAGGGCAGTAATGGCGACGGCGACGGCGGGGGATGGGGATGGTGGCGGAGGATGGGGATGGCGGCGGCGGCGGCTGAGTGGCGAGGCAGCGCAACTAAGGGAGGTTTTCTTCGATCTGAGGTAATTCGGTTTAGGTCACAACAAACCCGAGGCGATAATGTATTTCTGGAGAAAGGATGGGGAAAGGCAAAATGAGAAGTGAGATTAGGGATTTGGAGCAAAATGAGAAGTGGTAAGTTTGGGGAAAACTGAATGTGGAAAAACTGAATATGTAAAAACCAAGCAAGCAATTCTCAATAATTAATACGTGTCCTGGTGGTAAGTAACTTGCCTTATATCCACCAGGTTAAGGGTTCGAAACTGGTGCGTCACGCTTTTATTTTTTTAAGCATTGGAGGTCTAAAACGACGTCGTTTGGTATAATGACGGAAATATTTCCGTCCCTAATTAATTAGGGCCAAAACGATGTCGTTTAGGGGTATAGTGACGGAATTTTCCGTCACTATTCCGTCACTAAACTAGTGACCGAAAATTCCGTCACTGAATAAGTGCATTTACATGGGCATTAAGTAATGACGGAATATTTTTCGTCACTACATAGCAACGGCTAAAATTCCGTCATTAATCCGTCAATACAAGATTAATGACGGAATATTTTCTGTCACTACATAGCAACGACTACAATTCCGTCATTAATCCGTCAATACAAGATTAATGGCGGAATATTTTCCGTCACTATATAGTAACGACTAAAATTCCGTCATTAATCCGTCAATACAAGATTAATGACGGAATATTTTCCGTCACTACATAGCAACGACTACAATTCCGTCATTAATCCGTCAATACAAGATTAATGACGGAATATTTTCCGTCACTATATAGTAACGACTAAAATTCCGTCATTAATCCGTCAATACAAGATTAATGACGGAATATTTTCCGTCATTACATAGCAACGACTACAATTCCGTCACTATTCCGTCAATACAAGATTAATGACGGAATATTTCCGTCACAACATTACGGTTTAATGATGGATTTTTTTCCGTCTCTAAGTTCCGTCATAATTACGTCACTAAGTCGTTGCTAATACTCAAACACTCTTGTAGTCCCTATCCGTGAGTATTCCGTCACTAGTCCGTAATTAGATTGTGACAGAAATTGTCCGTCACTAAAATCAGCCACTATTTGTAATATTTCTTGTAGTGTTGGTCGTTAAATGAAACCAAAATTTTTAAAAAATTTCAGTATATTGTTACCTTAAACAATCAACTTAATGCTTTTTATAATTAGAAAAAATAATATGTTCCAAAATAACTATAATATATTATATGGATAGTATGAATAGATAAGTATAAAAAAAGAAGCTCAAAAAAACCGAAGCATATAAAAACTGGTAAATTCTACCCTACTCCCGAAGGTGTTATCCGTATGGGTTATACACCATTGGATGTAAATCAAAATGGTATTAATCTCTAATTTTGCATCTACACACTAATCCAATGATGTATAATCTTTATTGGTAATACCCATGGGGGTAGGTGATAACACGTTATTTATGCATGTATTTAGGTCGATTTAGGATCATATTTTATATCATTTACGTGCATATTTGACCGGCATTTATTTATATTAATAATATTTGGGTCATTTGACGTGTTTCGACTTGTTTTAAGGTATTTGGAGCATTTTCAGGCTACCGGACGAGGAAACAAGTTGGAAAAGAGTGAGAACCGTCGAAGAACCGGTCCAAACCGGTCCGAACCGGTCTGAACCGGTCCAGGAGCAAAACCGGGCAAGAACCGACACGGCCGCGTCACAAAGCAACACGGCCGTGTCAAAAGTGGTCCATAACGCGCTGTGGGTTCTGGAACAGAACACGGCCGTGTCACTCAAGCAACACGGCCGTGTCAAGTGTTGAGCAGAAAGTGAATTTTGTGCAAAGCAACACGGCCGTGTCACTTAAGCAACACGGCCGTGTCAGAAGGGTTTTTATGCGAGGATTTCATATTTTAATAGGATTTTGAGCCTATCTTCCCCAAGATTCGTCCTCAACTCTATAAAAAGGACCCCAAGCTCTAGGAAAAAGAGGAATCATCAAGAACAAAAATTACATCACCTTGGAAGACAAGGAAGACGAAGATCATCGAGACGGAGTCATCCGGGTTTAATTGTTCTTTCTTAGTTTTAATTCTTACAATGTTTTTCATAGAATTTTGTATTGGATTATTGCTAGGCATGAGTAGCTAAGCTATTCGTGTCCTAGGGTTAGAAAGTAGGGATTTTTATAACAATGTTTTGATTTATGTTTTAATCTATTAATTCCATTCTTTATGTGTTTTATCTCTATGTTTGTGCGTAAAACTGAATTTAGCTTGATCACCTAGATTTAGTAATTTAGTTTAACAATTCCGCTTCGAGAGGAGGGAATTGTTATCAGACTTAGAACATAGAGCGCAGTTGTCTATGACTGTGTAGGCCGTGGCTTAAGATCATTTGGGAGTTATTAGGTTTAATTGACTCGAGAGGGTAATTAGCTTAATTAATCAACGGTTTAATCGCTTCGAGAGAAGGATTAGATTATTGTCGTGCCGCCTAATAAACACTAGAATTGGTAAATTAATAGGTTAATCATATTCCACATTGAAATAATATCCTGAAATCGAAGCCCTAGGATACATTTTCTCTTTGATTATTAGTTTTCGTGTTTATTAAGTTTGAAGTTATATTTAATTGAGTAGTTTAATTAGTAAAATCAATCTGTAAAACTTAGTATCTAGTTAGGACATTCCTAGAGTATTAGGGTATCAAACTACCTAAAACTATTCCTTGTGGGATCGACCTTGACAATAGTACTACACCTACATCCGTACACTTGCGGAACACTAGGTTAGAAACCGACGTGTCAAGTTTTTGGCGCCGTTGCCGGGGAATAGGATTTAGCGCTTAGTTTTTATCTTGAAAAATAGGAGGAAACTAGACTAGATTTTATTTTTTTCGTATTTTTTATTTTAATTTTCGTTTTTATTTTTTGGGTTAATTTTAGTGTTACGCGGTAGTTCTTGTTTTTGGTGTTCGCAGGCTTCGTATGCACACCAGATCAAAAGGGAAAGAAACCCTTCGTCCTTTCGATCCGGAAATTGAAGCGACAGCTCGCAGACACCGAACTAGAAGAAACGCCGCATCTGAGATGGAAAATCCACCACAGCATCCAAATCAAGATGACGCACTTAACAGAGTACTGACAGCTCTGGCACGGTTGGACGATCGAGTCACGAACATACAGCAGCAGCTACCTCCACAAGGGCCACAGCTACAACAGCAGTACGGCCCAATTCAGATAGACCCAGCTGCAGGCGATGAAGATGACACGCCTATTAGCGACTGCTTGAAGCCCAGTCCAAATCAGCAGGCGGGAGGAGTACAACCTCCACCACTCAATGCCAACAATTTCGAGCTGAAGCCTGCACTAATCAACATAGTGCAGCAAAACCAGTATGGGGGAAGTGCTTTGGAGGATCCGAATGCGCATCTGATCAAGTTTCGCAGACTGGCCGACACAATCAAGATCAATCATGTGCCGCACGAGCAAGTCAAGATGAGATTGTTCCCTTTCTCACTGAAGGACAGAGCATTACAGTGGTTCAATTCACTAGAAGACATCAGAGATTGGGAAGACTTGAGTACTTCTTTCCTGTTGAAGTACTTTCCACCAAGCAAGATGCTCGACCTGCAGAACCAGATCAATCAGTTCAAACAGTTGGACCAAGAGCCATTCGGAGAGGCTTGGGAGCTATTCCGGGATCTTATCCGGAGTTGCCCTCAACATGGGTTCACCAAGAAGCAGCAACTATGCAAGTTCTACAATGGTCTACTTGCTCCGACTAGGAACCAAGTGGATGCGGCTGCGGGTGGAAGTTTGATGGAGAAGTCAGTGAGGATGGCATTCTCAATCCTGGATGCTATGGCAAGAACGAGCTACCAATGGTCGAACGAGACAAACATGCCAAGGAGGGTAGCAAGTGTCCAAAAAGTCGAGCCCGTCAATAATGAGCCAATTGAAAAGCTCACAGCACAAGTAACAGCATTGACGAGCCAGGTGAATTTGCTAACTAATCTAACGTTAGCACAACAGCCAGGGGGTCCGGAAGAAGTTGAAGAAGTAAAATTTGTGAATCAACGAAACTTCAACAACTTCCAGAACAATCAGCCTTTGTACAATCAGTACCCTCAGAATCATCAGAACTTTTCATATGGGAACGCGCAAAATACACTTAATCCGCCACCCGGATTTGCTGTTACAAATGGCATGATCCATGACGGTAAGAAGCCATCACAAGAAGAGATCGCGATGTCACAATTTGAAAAGTATGATGAAAAGCTAGCTCAGTTGGAGAAGAAAGTGGATGGAAAATTCATGGAGCTAAACAAGCATATCACTGGGCAAGGGGCAGACATCAAGAGGCTCGAGAACACGTTGGTTCAGACCCAAGCCAGCATTGGTGAATTATCATCAAACATGAGCCAACTGATAAAGATAGTAGGAGCTCAACACAAGCAAGGCCAATACCCGAGTGATACAGTGGTGAATCCGAAGGAGCACTGCAATATTGTGGAGCTAGATGTGCATGAAGAGAGCTTGAAGGACCAAGAAGCAAAGGAATCAAGCGAGGAAGTCAAAAACATTGAGAAGGAGGAGGGCAATACAATCATAGATAAGAAAACTTCATCTCCTATTCTTGATGAGTCTTTTGATTTTTGTTTTAAAAATTCGTTCTTTGCTAACCTTGATCCTTTAGAGCAATCTAGAGTTGTTGTTGTGAAACAGGAACCACTAAAGGAGAGAATCGAAGTTAAAGAGAAACCAAAGGAGTGGGAGGATGGAAACGAGGCGACAAAGAAGAGACCGAGCAGGCCCAAGAAGAACGCAAACACAAGCATGAAACCAAGAAGAGCAACAAAAGCAAAAGATCCAGGGAGTTTTACTATTTCTTGCTCAATTGGTAGTCATGAATTTCATAATGTCATGTGTGACTTAGGGTCTAGCATAAACTTGATGTCTCTTAAGCAGTATAGACAATTAGGACTAAGGGAAATTAAACGGTCCTTTACTACTATCAAATTGGCGGATGGATCTTCATTAACGCCGTTGGGAGTAGCAGAGGATGTAGTGGTAAAAGTGCTAAATTTTGAATTCCCTAGTGATTTCTTAGTTGTTGACATGAAAGGGAGTGATGAATTCCCTTTTATCTTAGGAAGACCCTTCTTGGCGACTAGCCAAGCACTAATAGATGTACCTAAAGGGGAGTTGGTTTTTTGGGTTCAAAACGAAATAATCACACTCAACATACATAAATCGGGTCTAAGGGGTAGGCACAATTGTAGCATTATTTACACTACCCTAGCTGCTATAGAAAATCCTCGTGCCCCAAATAGCTCTTTAAGTGTTCAGAAAACTTCCAACTCGGGGTGGCTAGAAAATGGCTGATAGAAAAAGGACGTCCGGCTGATGACGTAAAACAAAGCGCTTGTCGGGAGGCAACCCGATGTTTATTGTTTTATTTTTTTTTTCGTTAATTTTATGTTTTTACGTGTGTTTTAGTGTTTTTGTTTTAGGAATCAACATGGACGAGTGTTGCAAGAAACGGGGGTCGAAAAGGACGGAAAAATTGCGTTAAAAGGAGCAGAGGATGCAACACGGTCGTGTCACACTATGGACACGGCCGCGTCAAAAGGCACCTAGAAAGTGTTTTTAACACTGGAATGTAACACGGCCGTGTCACATGCTGGACGCAGCCGTGTTAAGATAGTTCAAATGCAACACGGCCGTGTCACACAATTGACACGGCCGCGTCAAAAGCCTTCTCAAAACGTGTATCTAAACTGGAATGCAACACGGCCGTGTCACACAAACGACACGGCCGTGTCAAAATCAGCCCGGAAACATCAACTTTGGTTCAAATGTAACACGGGCGTGTCACAACCTTCGACACGGCCGTGTCAATACTTCAGCAGAAAAAAAAAAATGCAAAAAAAAAAAAAAAAAAAAAAAAATTCAGAACGCGATGCGGAGACGGCCGAACCAAGATTCAGTAAGGAGCAAAATGGCACGATTTCGGAGCTCGTAGGGGTTTCAAAAAGCCGTTGTCGAAACGATTTGTAAGTTAGCACCAAGGCGTACCACGTTTTTCCTCCAAACATTGGCTTTCAGCCAAGTTTGGGGGAGGGGGTAGACCGTGGAACGTCTTGGCAGCTAGATTTCTAGTTTTGATTTATTTTGTCGTTTGAGAGTCTTGCTGTTGATTGTGGGTCCGTGTACCCATTGTGCGGAGTTTTATTGTTTCGATTGGTGCTGTTGGGTCTGTGAGCCCAAGTTGATTGCATATCGTTTCTATGTTGAGTCTTAGGAGTTAGAGTTTAGAGTCAATAAGAATAATAAAACCCGGAAATAGGTAACAAGTGAGAAAAATAAAAAGAGAAAATTAGGGAAAGATGGATGATGAATAGTTGATGATGAGATGATTTTGAGAAGTAGATGAAAAAATGGCACATAATAGAGCATGAGAGGTGTTTTGAGACGAAATTGAGCTTGAACTGAGAATATTCAATCAAAATTTACCTTGTGAGAATTTGAGCCTAATTATACTCCAATTTTTGGAGTCATATACTTTCTTTCGGTGTGAATTTGATTGAATATGTGTACTAGTCTCTAGAACTTGCCGTGAGTCTTTACTAAGAATGTGTCAAGTATATGTTGTGATTTAGGAAATGATCTTAGGCAACTTTTTGTTTAAGCCTATTTATTCGAACCATGAAAATTGCCTTTGACCCATAATGAAAAAAATTGTCCCTAGTTAGCCCACTTGAGCCTTAGAGCCTTATTTATTCATACCCTAACAATGTCAGCCGAAATCCTTTTGATTTATCTCTTTTGGCCCTAATTGGATTAATCAAGTTAGAGGGAGGAGAATTGGAAGAAAATTTTGGGTGAACAACTTGTGGGAAGGAATGGGAAGTAGGGATATTTTCAAAAGATGAAGGAAATAAGAGAAAAGTGATAGGTGAAAAACAAAGAATGGCCTCTCCTAGAAAAAAAAGAAAAAAAAAAAGAAAAAAAAAAAGAAAAAGAAAAAAAAAAGGAAAGAAAAAAAAAAGAGAAAAGAAAAGTTGTATTATAGAGGAGAGGCTAGAAAATAAAGTGTTTAAATTGTGAATTTGCTTAGAACATTTGGGTAGTCCCAAAAATGTGGTACCCACAGAAATGAAAAGCACTTAAGTTGTACGGACTTTTGAAGGTGAAGAAGTCACTTTGCGGGGTGATTTGCTGAAATTTGAAGAGTGAGATGGAGTGATTGTATTGAGGGGTAGTCGGGTTAGACGTAACTTGATTAGTCCAATGAGTAGTCACTTACATCCAAATGTATCCCACCTGACCTTAAGCCCACATTACAACCAAAATAAAGACCTTTTTGATCTTTTATCACACATAGCAAGTACGAGGTCTAGTCTAGACGATTGGCAAGCATATGGTAGATTTTGCATGTAATTCAATATGAGTGAAAATTATTTTAGCCTAAACACTTGAAAGATGAGTTAAACACTTAACCGGTGAGGGTTGAATAATTCGAAAGTTCAAAGTCTCGAGAGTAGTTGATTTACGCGTTATCACATATGCTCAAGTGAATTGTGTTGCCTAGTTGTTTTAAGGAAAATCAAACTGAAACTGAATTCATCGTCTAATCGCCCTAAACAAAATGCATAATCACTTGTCTTCTTTGTGTCTTTTTGTATGATGTTCGGGACGAACAACAGTTTAAGTTTGGGGGAGTTTGATAACACGTTATTTATGCATGTATTTAGGTCGATTTAGGATCATATTTTATATCATTTACGTGCATATTTGACCGGCATTTATTTATATTAATAATATTTGGGTCATTTGACGTGTTTCGACTTGTTTTAAGGTATTTTGAGCATTTTCAGGCTACCGGACGAGGAAACAAGTTGGAAAAGAGTGAGAACCGTCGAAGAACCGGTCCAAACCGGTCCGAACCGGTCTGAACCGGTCCAGGAGCAAAACCGGGCAAGAACCGACACGGCCGCGTCACAAAGCAACACGGCCGTGTCAAAAGTGGTCCATAACGCGCTGTGGGTTCTGGAACAGAACACGGCCGTGTCACTCAAGCAACACGGCCGTGTCAAATGTTGAGCAGAAAGTGAATTTTGTGCAAAGCAACACGGCCGTGTCACTTAAGCAACACGGCCGTGTCAGAAGGGTTTTTATGCGAGGATTTCATATTTTAATAGGATTTTGAGCCTATCTTCCCCAAGATTCGTCCTCAACTCTATAAAAAGGACCCCAAGCTCTAGGAAAAAGAGGAATCATCAAGAACAAAAATTACATCACCTTGGAAGACAAGGAAGACGAAGATCATCGAGACGGAGTCATCCGGGTTTAATTGTTCTTTCTTAGTTTTAATTCTTACAATGTTTTTCATAGAATTTTGTATTGGATTATTGCTAGGCATGAGTAGCTAAGCTATTCGTGTCCTAGGGTTAGAAAGTAGGGATTTTTATAACAATGTTTTGATTTATGTTTTAATCTATTAATTCCATTCTTTATGTGTTTTATCTCTATGTTTGTGCGTAAAACTGAATTTAGCTTGATCACCTAGATTTAGTAATTTAGTTTAACAATTCCGCTTCGAGAGGAGGGAATTGTTATCAGACTTAGAACATAGAGCGCAGTTGTCTATGACTGTGTAGGCCGTGGCTTAAGATCATTTGGGAGTTATTAGGTTTAATTGACTCGAGAGGGTAATTAGCTTAATTAATCAACGGTTTAATCGCTTCGAGAGAAGGATTAGATTATTGTCGTGCCGCCTAATAAACACTAGAATTGGTAAATTAATAGGTTAATCATATTCCACATTGAAATAATATCCTGAAATCGAAGCCCTAGGATACATTTTCTCTTTGATTGTTAGTTTTCGTGTTTATTAAGTTTGAAGTTATATTTAATTGAGTAGTTTAATTAGTAAAATCAACCTGTAAAACTTAGTATCTAGTTAGGACATTCCTAGAGTATTAGGGTATCAAACTACCTAAAACTATTCCTTGTGGGATCGACCTTGACAATAGTACTACACCTACATCCGTACACTTGCGGAACACTAGGTTAGAAACCGACGTGTCAGTAGGTAAAAAAAAAACCCGAAAAAATCGTTCATTGATATTTGCATTCCGATAAAATATAAAACCTAAACTAAGTAAGATAAAATTCATAAGAATTCCGAAAGTTAGAATGTTTTGTCTTCAATTTCTTCATTTCTCGAAGTTACAACTTATTCGTAGTTGCCCAAGCGCACATCATAATGGAATAACAATCCAATTATTGATAACAAAGAAACAACATCCACAAATTAATTAAGAACCCCATCATAATCCTTTTAAATTATTTTTAAGAAAATTCAGTTATACACATCTGAATACATAATCAAATAAATCTTGCAGAAAAATACATGCCTCCATTGAAGGAAAAAAATTTAGTTATCTTACTATAATTAAAAAGAAGACCAGTTATTGACCACTTTTATTACTACCTCCACTTTCTTTAGATGCAGGTTTAGGTTTTGTGAAATGTTTATAAATAAATATATTGAACCTTTCTCTCCCCCCATTTACTCCAATACTACTCATATCACTATCCCTAATAAATCTATATTTTTCTAACCTACCATAATTAATGGAACTATAGATTGTACGGAGGAAATGAAGGGAGAAAATTATATGATATAGTTGAGGGTTTACTATCTATTCCCCCTACCTCTTAATTCTCCTATCGAAAGATAAAATTGCATCTAAAAAACTAGAGGTAGTATTAGATTGAATGTTGAAGTCGTGGAATACAAATACCATAAGTAGGTTGCTGCAGAAAGAAAAATAATAAATAATGTAAGCATAAATTTTGACTACACATAATTGGGTGTTTATAGGCCTAAAAATTTAATTGATATTCTCTACATATATAAAATGATATTTCAGCATAAGGTAAACAATGCAAAGCCAATATATAGTTACATTTGTCAAATATATAGATGTAATAATTAGATGCAAGGTGAAATTTTGCAAGACTGGACACGCATTTAAGGGATTACCCAAATCAATTAATAGGAAAATTAAGTTAAAGAAAATAAAATTTAACATTGCATCTTAATTATATTAATTAAGGAAAGTAAGAAGTAACACTCAATTAATTTGAAGGAAAAATAATTAATTAATGTTTAAGATAAAAATGAAGAATACATTTAAGACAATTTTTAGGTGGGAAATAGTGAATTAATGAAATATCATCCACGTGTTCGGCTTTTGTGTCATATTATTTACCACATCATTTATAAAAAAGATAGAAGAACTTTTAAATTTGTATAAAAAATACCAACATTTTCAAGAAGATGCACTATACTCCTAAATTTAATATTTGCATAAAAAACCATAACATTTTTTTTAAATTGCAATTTAAAATCTAGGTTGGCAAAAAAAAAAAAAAAAATCTACTTCTAAAATAATTATTTTAAATTGCAATTAAGAAAAAATGTTGTGATTTTTTTATGCAATTGTGGAATTTAGGAGTATATTGCAATTTCTGGAAAAGATTGGCATTTTTTACAAAAAAATAAAAGTTATTCTATCTTTTTTTATGAATAATGTGACAAAATGACACAAAAACTTGGCGCATCGACTCCGATGACCGAAAAATTTACCGATGATCCAATTTGCAACTATAAGTAAAAATGATGTTTTGTTTTGCTAAATTCTAAAAGTAAGCTTAAATTGCTATTTCAAAAATGATGGTGATTTTTCTAGCAATGATGCATATATACATATATATATACACACACACACATACACATACTAGTACAGTACCCGTCAATATTATTCACTGGGTCTGTTAAATTTATTTTTTTGTTAATAGAAATATGAATAGATTACTGATATACTCCCTCCATCCCATGCTATTTTGCACATCCACTCTAGCACGTGGAATAAGAAAAATCTGCTTTTTGCTTTTTGGTTTGAAAAGTCAACAATAATTAAGAAAAACTAAGGGAGAGAGTCCTCTCCTAATTTTTTTTTCTGATTTCCACTATTAAAAAAACGAAAATACTGGAAAAAATGAAAATTTAAAAAAACATAAATTTCTGCAACCCAAAAAAATGGGGACAATGCATAAATCAGTAAAAAAAAACTGAGTAACCTGCTTCATTCAATACACAAGTTATGAGAATAAATGAAAACATTCAAAATTAATTCAATAGATGGAGGGGAAAAATTCCCTCCAATAATTCATTACAACCTCCGTCCAGTTTCTTGATTTTTTCAGCTAACACTCAATCTGAAAAATATTAAACTTCCCTCCTAAACACTTTTACATTTAAACCTACACAACCTCTATAAATGTTGTTCTAACAGCATTTATAACAGCCTTAAATGTTCAATTACAGCAAAGAAAAAAAAAACAGTTCACAAATGACTAACACAAGGAAACAACCGCATATTTCTCCATCAGACCGCAATCGGATCGCGCAGTATCTGTTGGCCAATAGTACAGACGGGATCGTCCACCATGGCAAGATTCGATCGACGGCTACATCATATGGAGTTAGTCGTCAGACGGTGCACTACATTTGGGAAGCTGCAAAAAAACAGATCGAAGAAGGGTCACCAGTTGCCTTTTTGGATCAAACAAGAACTATTGGGCCGAAACCGGCAGAGTTAGACATATCAACATTCAAGGCAATTCCTTTTTGTAGACGGGGCAGCATTCGCAGATTGGCAAAGGAATTGGAAGTTAGTAAAAGCAAAGTTGGAAGGTGGGTGAAATCGGGGGTTATAAAACCCCATACAAATGCAATTAACCCCACATTGACTGAAGCAAATATGGTTCAAAGGCTGAAATTCAGTTTGAGCCACTTGCAGTTTGACACAATTAACAACAAAATCAGGTTTGACACTATGCATAACGTTGTTCATATCGATGAGAAATGGTTCTATATGCAAAGAGCAACCGAGAGGGCATACAAGCTACAAGATGAAGATGATGTTTATAGGTCATGTAAAAGCAAACGGTTCATAACAAAAGTGATGTTCATGTGTGCCGTTGCTCGACCTCAATATTCCGCCGAGGGGGCTCTATTGTTCGATGGAAAACTTGGTATTTTCCCATTCACAAAAGAAGAACCAGCCCTTCGTAACAGCAGAAATCGGGCACGAGGAACGATGGTAACAAAACCAATTGATTAAATCAACAAAGAGGTGATTAAGGATTGCATTTTGCAAAAGGTTATCACTTTCCTACCTTTTTTTTTTTTTTTTCAGTTTAATGTGCTATCAGAATAGATTCATCATCTAGCCAACTGCCTCTTGCAAGTCACCAAAATGCATTTCCACAATAAAGTGTTATGCATTGGTGACATTGGAAGATGCATTAATTTTTTTCCTTTTTTTTAAAATCTGCACTACTTAAGTAGACAAAGCACTATTTTTCAGATTATACCAGCTATCATGCAGAAATGGCCGGAAAATGCGAGTAAACACATAATCATACAGCAAGATAATGCCAGACCTCATATAAGCAATTTCAACACGGATTTTCGAGAGGCTGCATCTAGAAATGGGTTTAATATTCAATTAATGTTTCAACCACCAAATTCTCCTGATACAAACATTCTTGATTTAGGTTTTTTCAGAGCTATCCAATCACTTCAGATTGAAACAACGTCTTACAATGTAGAGGATTTGGTAAAGAATGTTACGACAGCGTATGAGCAATTGGAAACAAGCAAGATCAACAGTGTCTTTTTGAGCATGCAAGCTTGTTTGACGGAAATTATGAAGCAGCATGGGCACGACAATTACAAGCTGCCACATTTGGGTAAAAGTCATTTAACAAGGGAGGGGATTCTCCCTATCTCTCTAGAAGTTGAAGAGGGAGTTGTGAGGCAGGCCATAAAACAAGTTATAGCAACTGAACAAGCAAATGCAAGCTATGAGATTGGGGGGATAATGGCTGCTTTAGGTTAAAATTAGGCTAGATGTTAGAGCTACTTTTTGTAAAGAATCTCAGGTGGCATAAACATCACAAAAGTTATGTTCATTTTGCTTATGCCATAAACAGGAGCATCTTGTAAAATCACTTCATTATTAGCAACTTTATTAAGAAGTTTAGGTCCAAAAGATGACCCTCAGTACATTATCATCATCGGGCAGTCCAGTTAAGTGAAGGGCAACATTAAAGTAGCAAGTTACCTTGCTGCCTTAAGCTACCACCTCAAGTAGCCTCTACTTACAAACAAAGGTAACCAATAAACATTTTGAGTAGAACATCAAATGTTTGTTGCTACCATTTCAGTGGCAATTTTTAAAAAACAATCTGGTTTTAGGATCATCTAAAACCCACATAGGGGTTTTATCACCAAAACATAACCGAGGGACAACAATCAGCAACAAAAAAGCCCACACAGAGGCAAAATCACTGAAGCTCAGACAACGGGACATCAAATCATTACACAGAACCCACACAGGGGTTTTATCACCAAAACATAACCGAGGGACAACAATCAGCAACAAAAAAGCCCACATAGAGGCAAAATCACTGAAGAGCAGATAATGGGATAGCAAACCATATCACAGAACCCACACAGGGGTTTTATCACCAAAACATAACCGAGGGACAACAATCAGCAACAAAGAAGCCCACACAGAGGCAAAATCCATGAAGTTCACAAATGGGACAGCAAAGAACATCACATAACCCACACAGGGGCATCATGCAACACTAAAGTTACAAATACCGAACATCAACATCACCATCCAACAGAACCTAATTCGAATTAAAAATACCCAAAAGGAAAGGGAATAGAAAACATGGACCTTTAGGACCGCCGAACCCAGACGGCTAGGCACTCGAGGTACATGGCTCTGAATCCGGGACTAGTTTTCCACAAGCTACCAGGAGCCGAAGGATCCCGCTCAGAAATCGCACCGGAACCCCATTCGCCGTCGAAATGGCCATCATCGCTTGAATCGAACTCCGGCTCCGGCAACTGAGTCTCTGGAACGAAGGAGTCCTCAGAATCGTACGCTATTTCGTCGATTTCAGGAGAGTCCCCCATAGTTCCACACAAAAGGTGAAGCTGAAATCTCCCAATCGAAACCCTAGATTCGCCAGTCGTTGCAGAAGAGACTACTGGGATCTCAAACGAGGCAAATCGGGTTTGATAAGCCCAAATAGACTGGGGGAACGAAGAAGAGATGTGGGTTGAAGATCATAGAACATAGTTTGGAGTCAGGGAAGAAGAGCGGCGTGAGGGAGTTCACAAGAGAGATGAGAGGTTTCCAGAATTTTAGGGTTGAAAATAGGGGAAATGGGCTGGATCTGTTGGGGGTTGGGATGGGTTGGGTAATGGGTTTTGATTGGATTAGGATTAGTGTTAATGATTTTGTTAACAACATCACCAAAAAATTACTAACATAACCAATGGCAAAAATGTAAATCTGTTTAAGTAGTAAGGGTTTTTTCGTAATAAATTCTTTCCTTTTCGGGGGTGTGCAAAATAGGATGGGACACCCCGAAAAGAAAAGTGTGCAAAATAGCATGGGACGGAGGGAGTATAATTTTTGTAAAGAACCACATTGTTAGTTTTAAGTAATATTGAAGAGTTGAAAAAATATTTGTAATGATGAAATTTAAATCAACTGTAGCAATGTCAAAAACGGAACAAAATAATTATATTAGAAAAATAACAGAAGGTGATAATGCGTGTAACATTTCGCACATACACTATTTTAAATTTTGAAAGACTTCTTTATAAACCACACTAGTGTAGTACCCGTGAAATACACGGGTTATGTAAGAGAATTATAAAAAAATTAAATTAAATTTTATGACAATAATAATGATATATGTTACCTATTTGTTTGGATGTCTGAATATAGTTTGAATATGATATGCATCACATTTCAATATTAAACATAGTATGTTGAAGTAATAAAGTAGTTTTATTACCTAAGGAAGTACGCATATAATCAGAAGATTTTGCCTAAATAAATAAATAAATTTTAAAAATTAAATATTTAAAAATTGTACAATAGTAAGTTTAGTTGAGATGTAATTTGGAATACATTATCATATTCACGTATAAAGGGTGATGCCTTTTCACCTCCAATTTCTAAACCTCACCCGCCTTTGTGATTATTGGAGGTGAATGTCAAATCAAAGTTTTATTATGGCAATTTCATAATATAACAAATTTGTATATCTTCGATCGAGTTTTATTGACGATCATAGTAAGATTAAGGATGAGAGTATTATGATTGAGGTAGATATTTTCGTGAGTGGGCGCATTTCTTTCTCTATTATTTTAAATTTTTTTATACATAAAAAATATCTAGGCCTACAATTCCTCTCCTTGTGACACTTGGCTCTAGTGGTCCTTCTTTTAGTAAATTAAAGTTAAAGATAATATTTATACTTTTGCAAAAACTTAACTTTCTATTGGACCAGATGAACTAAATCTTGTGCACATTACTCACAGAAACTTCAAGCATATATAACTTCATGAGAACATCATACGCATAGACAAAATCACATATAAAAATTCAAGTAATATTTAAACAATTTTATATGCAATAAAATCAAAGTGCTCATACTGTACGTGGGAGATGTGTTTATCTCGAACACACAAATTTATAATATCACAGAAATCATCAGCTCGTACTAAGCTTTCTCCACCAAATCTAAAAATCTACTATCTACTATCTACTATCTACTATTATTATAAAAATGTGAGTAATTTCTTACAAAATTTGATTTGCCTATTATATCCTTAATAAGTTTTATTTTTAAAATTAATTTAGTAATCTTATTTTTAAGTTATACTTGTTTGGTAAGAATCCTTTTATTGTTTAAATTCATCTATTATTTCATGGAAGCTTCTATTCTATTTCACAAGATATTTAATTCACCTAATAATATAACTTAAACCTAGATATTCATAAGACATTATATTTTTTCTTTTTTAATAAAATACATTATATTTTTCTTTTTATTCATTTCATTGTTTATGATATCTCATATATTTTTTCTCTCTTTTGTGAATAAATTATTTCATAATTGTAGAAAATGAAGAAAGATTGACCAGTTATTATGTATTTTCTTTTATTCTATTTTATCTTTTATGATATATCAAATATTTCTTTTTTTTTTTTTTTTTTGGTATGGAATGTCAGAAAACCAATTAAGTTAGGTATGGTGGATAAAAAGAACGAATTTTTTAGTATTAATAAAACAAAACGTATAATTAAAAATCGAGACAATGTATATTAAAGTTCAAAACTCTTACTAATTTTATTTCTCTTCTTGAGAAATAAAAGAAATGTACTTTTTGTTTGCTTTTAAAGTTTTGCAACTACAGTATCTATATATTTATTTCACTAATTATAATATAAAGTTATTAAGAAGATGGCTATAATCTATCATATATAAGATTTAGTTTGCCATTAAAATTCTTCTAAAAAAACTTGAAACTATAATTCTGATGTTATCAAAAGATAATTAAAATATATAGGAAAGTTATTTAGGTATGAAATTGAAATATTAAGGTTCAGAGGCCTTACTGATTTTATTTCTCATTTCATTCTCGCGAAAAAAAGATTTATTTATTTGTTTAAGTCTTGCAAGTAAAACTTATATATACTTATTTCACTTACTGTATATAATAAAAAAATATTAACAACGCAGCTAATCATATATGAGATTTAATTTATCATTTTATATTAAACTCTTATAATATATGTATGACTAACATTACTAATGAAGTTTATTAAAATTTTATAGTAAATTAAACCTATAATAGTTCAATTGGACTTTGGTATTCTAAAGTTTAACTTCTTTGGTATAATAGTGGATACATGACTTTTATTTTGAAATGGAGATACTTGAATTATAACTAGATATAAATTATAACATGATTTTAAATTTATATTTTTATATTCTCCAAATTTATATTCTTACTTGAAGGCTGTGTTCCTTGTTTGAGTAATGAATTTTATCTATATGTAATATTATAATTCTTATAACTACACCTAATTATCATTTACAAGAGGGTTATTTAGGTATGAATTATGTTAAAAAAAATTAAGTTAGGTGTTTTTGTGGTGAATAAAAAAAATATATTTTATTTTAGGATTAGCAAACTAAAACATATAATTAATTAAAATAATATATTGGTATTCATCGCCCTTATCAAGTTTATTTCTCATCTCATTCTTGGAAAAGTAAAATGTATTGTTTCATTTAAGTTTTACAACTATAATATCTATATATGCATTCCACATAGTACATCAAAAAATATTGACAATAAAAACTATAATGCCATACATAAGATTTTTTAGCTGACCACTTTATGTAAAATTCTTATAATATACAAATGACTCAACATTAATGTAAACATTTAATCAAAATTTATAGTAAATTATAGTTTAACAGAATTTAGGTGTCTGAAGTTTGACTTCTTTATTATACTAACATATTACAACACTCTTATTTTAGGAGGGAAGAAGTAATAAACTTTATTTATTATTTGATATAGACTATACATGATTTCAAATCCATACTTTTATATTGTCTACATTTATATTATTATGTCAAGACTGACTTCTTTATTATTACAATAGGATTTAAATTTCAAAAACATAATTCAAAATAGTAAGATAAAAGGAACCAAACTATTTTACTAAAATTACTATAATAACTCCCAATTTAATACTTGAGAAGAAGGTGGTTGTAAATTACTACTGTTCATAAATTCTATATCATAATTTTATTTTGATTAAAGTCAAGTAAGTGTTACAATAGTAAGCAATCGATAATATTAACTAAATACTTTTGCGCATAATAGAAAGTAATTATAAATAATATCGTAATGTTGAGCTTTATTTTGTCGGTGTAACAATTTAGAGTTGTTCGAGGCATGTTATTAACGATATGTGACATATTTCTATATTTGTGATTTCTTACACTTTTAGCATGTGTATTATTTAATATTTCGATATAACTCATCAAAATCATTTGACAAATATTTTGGTTAGGTAAATTTTTCATAAGCATTTAATCATTAATTTTACAAAAGAAAATAAGTATAATATTATATCTAATCATATCATCATTTTACATAATTGCTTTAATAACATATATTAATCATGACATTCATATTACTTAAAATATTTTAAATGATTAGTTTGTTAAACCGCACAAAAAAGAAAAAAAAGACTAATAAATAAATAAATTTACATGATGATCTTAACTTATCTTTGTGTAAAAATAAACGATACAGGTCAAAATAAAAATATTATATTTAATACTTAAAGCAATTTTCCTATGCTATTAGTGTAGCTTATGTTTATAAGATCATTTGGAAAACTAATGTTATTCTTTCCTACGAGAAAAGTTATAAAAAATCGAAATTTAAATTCAGTTCTATACCTGAATATTTTAATTTCAAATATATAGAAATAGAATAAGATTATTAGTCGTTAAAAGTTATTATAAACAATAGTACTAAAACACAAACATGTTACTATTAATCTATCATACATAAACTCTAAATGGAAAAATAAGATGCACTTAATGTTTTTATTTTTATTTCTACTACTCTTTATTTGCATAGACACGGGATAATAGTGAAAATTGATAAAAGAAAATGATAAAATAATTTAGCTGATTTTAGTAAATTTATTATGATATTTTCAACACATCAAAGATCTAAAGAATAATTCTGCACTGAATATCAAACAAAAGAAAAAGCTTAAAATCATATTTTCTATTTTCCCCCAAAAATGTGTTACCACTCTGATTTTGACTATTTGATATTTCTTATGGGATTTAAATTTTATTAATTCCAACATGTTGCAAATATATACATCTTTTACTTGATGGACTGGGGTTTCATAGGTATCGATAATTTAATCGACCATTATATTATGATTCGATTATCAGAATATTACTTCATTCTAATTTATTTTTTTCAATAATTATAGAAAATATCTATCACATACAATGCACATGCTTTTTCCTAGTTAATATAAAGACAGACACATGGTGACTCCAATTTAGGTGAATTAGTCAGCCTTCTTAATCTACAAAAGGAATTGTGTTAATATACACAATTTGTAACCATTAGTCGCATTACAGAACATACTTTGTAATATGTATTTTAAACTAATTAATCAAAACAACCAAAGTTCATATCAATATATTGGAACACCGGCCTCTACTAATGGGCAGTATTTGAATGAAGTTGCGAACAATTTATTTATTTTTTACTCGAACGTATTGCAATGACTTAAGGGAGTTGAAGTATATTTAAAAAAAATAAAAAGAAAAAATGTATTTGGAATTGGAAGATAACTATTTCTTTATGAGTTGTGATTTAAAGAATACAAGTGTGATCTGAGTGCAGTACTAGAGTACTAGTAGAGGGTGGAATTTAGCAAGGAATATATTTTGTTATCTAGGGTTCCTAGTGAGAAGATAAAGTTGTATACATGGAGAATTACTCCAAGCATTAGAATGTAATCTCAAAACCTCCCTGGCTTTCTTCTTCAAATAATCCCCACAGTCTGCTTGAAGAACCATGCACAGCTTTGACACCGCACCCACCCTCAGCATCTCCATAACTACCTCGCGCGTGGCAGAGAATCGCGCAATTGACTCCAACACACACAGCGCCCAATCATCTGTCGCCGGAGTATTCCTAAGCAGCCTCTTCGCTGCCACTGCTATCCCGGCCGCGTGCTTCAGGAGCTGCTGCCGCCCGTCCGCACACGAACACAGATTGGCTAGCAGCCAGAATATTAGCTCCGTTGTTTTCTTCTCCGGTTTGCTAAGCTCCAATTCGATCAGTTCGAATACCGCCCCGGCTTCAACTATCTTCACTTTGTTTCTCCCCGGAGGACAGGTTTGAATAAGTATATGAAGCACTGATTTTACTGCCTGTGGGGATATATGTTTCTCCCTCAGTATTTTCACCATTTCTTCGAAAAATTCGAGGTCTAATTTCTCCATTAAACCCGAGCTTAACACTTCAGTCACGTGCTTCAGGACTAGCAGCGCGTGGGTTTTCAGTGGTGCCTCCGTTTCATGATCCTTTAATACCCATAATATAGATTTAACAAAATCAAAATTCACCATCACCTTGTTTTCTTCGGTGGCAGTCCATGTAAATTGGAGAATCCTCAAGGCTTGTCCAAGACCCAACGTTTTCCCTTCCTTAAAGCAGCTCAGCACGAACAAAACCATGGCCTTGGGCACGCCAGCCTCCGCCATGCAGCGGTGGTTCTTCTCATTTTCGAGGGCGAGCTCATCCAATTTGATAAGAGCATTTAACGAACTTTCACCACTTCCCCTATTTACATCGCGTATTAATTTAAGGACTAAAGATCTGTGTAGGGGAGACTTGGGGGTCGGAATCCGATCGAGGGCGTTGGCGACGCACCATGATTGGATGAGGCGGCGGAGCATGTGGTTCGGAGTCAAGCCGGAGGTGTGAGGCAGCGGCTGCTTGGTGACGGGGCAGACAAGAGCAGCGTCGTCGGAAAGCCAATGTTCGATGCTTTGGCGGTCGTAGGTGATGCCGGTGATGGTGGTAACAGGATCTTTCATAATTTGGAGGGATATGGGGCATAGGAAGTATTCAGGGATATCAATTTCGTCCATTTATTTTTGCAAATTAATTAGTTTGATTGGTAAGCGGAAAAAGGGGGAAGAAAGTATTTATAAAAAAGTGGCAGATTTGATTTAGACCCAAGAAGGAAGTAAAAGACGGGTTTCTTATAATATGGAAAATGGTAAGAGAAAGCGGCTAAAGCTAAGTTTGAATGGGAATAGAGGGGAGATAGAATATTGCAACAAAATTATTAGGAAAATCCGCCCACAGGAATATTCTACTTCTTTTTCTTTTTTATTTTTTCTTTTAGGCTAATTCTACTTCTTTTTCAATATATTATTAGTTCCGGGTTTCAGCCCCTACTTATAATAGCTACTTATATATATGGCTGGTCTTTTGTGCACTAGAGATCCGTGCAATCTTCAATATGGATCGGAAGATATTACTCTTTTCGTTTCATTTAATTTTGCGGGACTAATCGGACACAGATGTTAAGAAAAAATTGTTTTTGCTTTTAAGTCGATTTTATAAAAAATGTAGATTGAGGGTGGAGATTTTTAAGGTGGAGATTGTGAGAAAAATTTTCTTTTTAAGAATGTGTAAAGTTAAGTGAGACAGATGAAAAAGGCAAGTGTGCAAATTTTAGTGGGACGGAGGGAATATTTTTTATGCCTAAAGATATTACATATGATGGGTAAAGGTAACATGGTGAAATGGTATTCAATTTATGATTCAATGTATTACATGTTCTCGGTATCGGTAATACAATATATTTACCTAAAATATGTAATACTTTTAAGCATGAATCGTAATACCCAACTCAAATTGTATGGTGCAACTGGTGTACATGAGACTTTATCCATATATATATATATATATATATATGAGATTTGTCTTTTCAAATATCAATATCTGATTAAATTACATATAAAAAAAATAAACAGAATAGTATAAGTGAGTAAAACTTTTAGTGTTGTATATTTTCCTCATTGATAATAAATAGGTCGTATATTTTTTTTTTTTTAAAAGAACGGAAATTGAATTTTTTTTCATATCTTTAAATCGAACCGAAAATCGATTGTTGTTTTAGGTTTTAAAGTTTACATTTTAAACTTTAATAGCAAATGATCTTGATTTTCATGATTTTTTTTTCTCATAAATAGGGAAATTAAGAAGAGACAAAAATGTAGTGATAAATTTTAATTTCCGTGCAATGTACAATGTGGAAATTACTTATATATATCAATTCAATCAAGAAAAGTAATATACAATAAATATATAATAAAAAATAATTAAATATGAGTAGCTCGGTTCGGTTCGGCCAATTAATTTTTTTTTATTAAGAACCGAACCGAATTATAAATCGATTTTAATATTTGGAATCAAATCGAACCAAAACGAATCACTCGGTTCGAATTGGTTTTTCGATTTCAGTTCAGTTTTGATCATCTTTATTATAGATGTCATTTAGCTTTTGTGTATGGTTTATAAGTAGTTGTTCTTTAGCTTTTTCTCAACATTTTTTTTCAATGTCACCCCTAAAATTATTCCTAAACAATCTCTAATTGACTAACCTATCATATTTATATAATCTAATTGAGTGCTTATTAGTTCATTCCTTGTGCTCCTTTTTTCCTTATTTAAAGCTAAAATACAATGTTGTAAAAGACGTTAGGTGCTAGTTGGACGGTAGATTAGAAAATATCATCAAAAGTAGACGAAAACTTTAGAACAAAGTTAAAAAGATAGGTAATATAATTACGTTCCGCTACTCATCCGTTGATGTATATTATCTTCTGAGACGAAGTAAATTATTTTATTCAAAATTTAATTGATAAGAATTAATTATCACAAAGCAGCGGTGGATATATATATATATATATATATGTACGTATTAGATGTGGTGAGAAGGAAATTAAAGTAATTGATTTGTTGAATTGCATGTGTGAGAAAAAGATGGTCAACACACTAGAATTAAACAGATGGATTTGACTTTCCAGAAACGCCAGGTGGCAGGGCTAGAGTGGTGAAGATGGGTAGGACCGTGCCTCCATGTTGTAGGAATGTTTCACGAGAAATAGTCCCGGCAAAATTGGGTGGGCGGAGGATTCTTTAGGTTGCCGAGCCTACATGCAAATATTCATCAATCATTTCCTACAAAAAATAAATCATCAATAACTTAATGCCCTGGATTTTATTCATCCATATCTATATCTATATAATAACAAAATTCACTTAATATAGTAATTTAAGAATTTGACTCCTTCCTATTTCTAGAAAATATTATTTGGAAATAAATCTACATGTATTCTAAAATATATTTAGGCACAATTATCTCAATCAATTGTTATTTTTCCGAAGTACTTTTCAACTTATAGCTTGGAAAAACTATTTTAGAGAGTTTGGGAAAACTGCTTCAACTTTAATAAAAGTGATTCTAAGCCAAAAACTAAAAGTAAAAAAGTTATTTTTTTCCATCTTTTTGGTATTTTGATAAATAAATACAAGTTTTTTCTCTCACTAATAAGTTAAAAGTTGCTTAAGCATCAAACACGATACCTTTTTTATTTGAGCAAAATCACTTTTATTCTAAAACATTATCTACTTTTGAGTTTAAGTAATTTTACCACAATCTCTACTTTTAATCACTTCTTCAAAAGTTAAGCAAAGGAACACATTCCCTAAGTCCCCACAATAAGCTTAATTTGAAAGGAGACACTCACACAACCTTCCAAAAAATATCCAAACTCTTATCTCGTAGAATTTGTTCCGCACAACCAATTTATTTTTTCATTGAAATCAACAATAATCAAGCAGTTGATTCAGTCAAATTCTGTGTCTACTTCAAATTTTGTTCGTATTTAAATAATGTTATTTGCTGTGAAGATTAAGTGATCCAAAGAAACTTGGGTAGAAGGAATGCGACATCACCACCCACCAAAGTAACACAGAGAGATGGACTTCTGAGCATGAGAGAGAGTCTCAACGAAACTGTGTGAGAGAAATCAAGAGAATTATCTAGAATCTAAAATGAGGGGAGGAGGCGAAAATGTGGGGAAGGAAGTGGGATGAGAGTAACTTTATCGGGAAAAGTAAAATTACTATTTTCTTGTTTCTAAAAATCCGATGTATTATGTTTATTGTATCAATTCTTCTTCTATTTAATTTTATGTTCACTTAATATGTGCTTTAATTTGTGTAGTATCAATTATGCATATAAACATGCATGATCAAGTATATTCATATACTAGAAATTAAAGGAAAACAAAAGAAATTAAAAATTAAAAAAAAAAAAAAACAAAAAATAGATTTAGTACGATATTATCAAATAAAACCCCTAATGGTATTTTTTATATTTAATGTTAATTTGAATTTTGTTTATTTTTTATTAACTATTTTTCATATTAATTTTTTTTAATCATATAAAATATAAAATTTGAATTACTTAGTAAATATTTTATTATTTCAACATTTTGTTTTTCTAAAAAAAATTATCTAATTTTGAAATATATATATTTTTTCATTTCAAATGTAATTTCCTGTATAAATAAGGATCTATAGTTTGACAACGTATTGTATAAAAAAATTAAATTAAATTAAATTAAAGATAAATATCTTTTTGTTGGTTGATTCAGTGGGTTAATTATTAGTATATTGTGCTACAAATAATAATTAATAAATTACTATGTAGTGTTATTGGTACTCATTAAAAGCTTTTGAAAATTCATTGAACATTATATTTGAAAAATAAGAAAATATAGATACTTTGGATAAATATAAAATGTTTATCATAAAATTATAGATATACATATATACACTCATCCTTTGTACAAGATGATCGACATTACTAACTTCATACATTAAGAAAAACAAATATGAATATTCTATGACTTACTCAAATTTATATATTTTTAATTTTTAATACTTTTAATTGATATTAATTCATTAACATATACCTTTTCATCTCTTATTATATATTTATTGTAATATTTTATTATATTAAAATTAAATAAACATATATATTTTTTTTTTATTTACATTTACAAATCGTACATCGCACGAGAATACTACTAGTTTATTTTAAGAGTGTAATCATATGAGATATCATCATTTATTCCAAACAATATTCTACTTTCTATTCAAACTATATTAATACGTGGCATGTGTATATATGTCGGTAATAAAATGATAATATCATTATACAGATATATTTATGTCATTTGTTAACAATATTGACACATTATTTCAAATAAGTGATCTCATCCCATATATATGAATATGGAATTAAAAATGAGACAATTAAATTATCTATATTGATCGCCCATGATACCAGTCCGGACCCTCTATCATTTGTTTCCTCATGTCCTTTTCATGTTCCACCAAATAGTATATATTTTACATGTTGATTAAAGTGTCCTTAAAACATAAAATGCTTTATTTTGTAGGAAGAGATTTCTTGTTTTATACTGTTTGAGTGAAAACTAAGGGGTTGTTTGGACTAGGATGGACATATTCGGATAGAGAATGTGTCAATTCAAAATGTACATTAATTTGTATTTGAATGAAGTAGGGTACGATGTGTACTCTAGATACAAATTAATAAGTTGGTGGGGATTGTTACACTACTAGAACTAAGACTTTTTGCCACTACAAAATATAGTTACAAAAAAGGGAGAGTAGTCACAAAAATATTTTTACCACGATAGTCATAAAATAATTTTCAGTAATAATCTGTTTTAGTTATTCAAATTTTAAATGAATTTGAAAATTTTAAAGTAGTTTTCTAAATTTTATATTTAGTTTTAGAATAAATTTTAGATTTTTTTGTTAATTTCCAGAATTTTAAAATTTTAAAATATTTTTTTAAATTTTTTATATAAAATTATTTAGTAATTTATATAATTTTATATTTTTAATAAATTATTTTAACTTTTTAAAATAATTTACACTTTTTTCGATTTTGTTTTTTAAAAAATAAAAGTATTTCCGATTTTTTTTATATTTAGTTTCAGAATTTATAAAATTAATTTTAGATTTCTTTGTTAATTTCCTGAATTTCAAAATTTTCAAATTTATTTTTATTTTTTTTACAAAATCATTTAGAAATGTGTATAATTTTTTTTTAATATATTTATTTCCATAATTTTAATACTTAATTTTAGAATTAGTTGTTAATTTGTTGCATTTTAAAAAAATTAATTTTTTTAAATTTTTTTATATAAAATATTTTTAAATTTATATTATTTTTATTTTTTTTGTAAATTATTTTGAAATTTTTAAATAATTTATAATTATTTTTTTCCTTTTTTCGATTTTTTTTAGTGGTCACATGTCACCATATTATTAGCCCATGGGAGTCATGTGCATAGCACATGGCCTATATAGCCTGAAATATGGTCGGAGTTGCAAACTGTAACAAAAACGCGTTATACAGGTTGCAATGGGAAATATTTTTTTGCTTAGACTAAAAACTGAAAAATGGGCAATAGTTCAGATTGCATTCTGAAATTAACCCTTAAGGGGCTGTTTACTACCAGTTATTAGGTTGGATTGGATAAAGATAACTAACCAAGTCAATTGTTTACTTGAAAAGATTCTCTCACACATTTAATCTTAAGGCTCGGTTTTATTTTCGAAAATTTGCACTGTTCATGGGATATTAATCCCTTGCCTTGAGGTCTGATTCTTGTATCCTCCATTTTGTGATAATTTAAAATGTATCCTGTGGGAGTTATCCATTCAAGTAAACAGCCTGATAAATAACTTATCACTTGGACAGCCCATTAGCTATCACTTGGATAGCCCATTTGGGTTATCACCCATCCTAGTAGTAAACAGCCCCTAATTTGATTAAAAATGTATCAAAAGTAAACAATTACTCCCTCCGTCCCGACTGAGTTTGCACATGTGAGCCGGCACATATATTAAGAAAAACTGCTTTTTACTTTTTGGTTGACTTTTTTAAAGGCGGAGATTGAAAGTGGAGATTTTAAGGGTGGAGATTGTGAGAAAACTTTCCTTTTTAAGGGTGTGCAAACTTAGATGGGACGTCCCGAAAAGGAAAGTGTGCAAACTCAGCTGGGACGGAGGGAGTAGTATTTATTTTAAGTACAAATTCAATACAAATAGTTAGCCCACAAGAGACACTAATAATTAACGCACATAATCAACCAACACACACTTATTTATTTTTTTATTCAAATATTTTAGTTTAATATAATACAATATGGTGTCAAACTAAAGATCATCAAAGGAGGACTACATTGATTTATTATACATGAAAATCACATTAAAAATAAAAATAAAAAGTTATTTTTATTTTAAAAACTTAGATTTTTTTTTTTTTGGAAAAAAAAAAGAAATAAAACGTTGACAATTGTAGACCGACGACAAAGCACTACTGTAACATCCCATAAAATACGGAAAGGAAGAAATAATCTAATAAAACATTTTCATGCATCATTATTTCAAGCTTTATTTATTTTAAAATATGAAAATGCATATATTTCATTAAATTGCATTATCTCTTGCAAAATATTTCGTCTTTTTTAGTTTTCTCAAGGAGAAGTAGTCTGGAGCCGAGTTCGACTACATAAACGGTGTATCAAATAAAGAGTTAATTAAGGATTAAATATTATAAATAATAAATAATAATTAAATAAAATTATGTTTTACATGGAGTTAGTTATTTACTTAGAAGTGATTTGTTTTATTTAAAATTAGTAGAAAACGTCATTTTTAATGCTTATTTGTGATTATCAACCATCTTATGTGCCAACAAATGTGATTAAATATTATATGATATGTATCTGATGAAATATGATGAATTTACATTTACTTTTGGAAATAGAAAAAAATGTTCAAAATAAAGGAAAAGTGGGTTTGAATTTCAACATTTTAAGCAAAATAAATTTATTTAAATACCCATATGCTTCAATTTGAAACATGATTTTTGCTTGAATCTTATTATTAGGTTGTTGTATACATGTTAAGGAGTTTCATAGTCAAAATTCATGAATTTATACGAAGGTCTGAAGCATGATCATATGATTCTTAATTTTCTGCAAATATGAAGAAAACATGGAAAAATTGTTAAAACTTATATTCTTGATTATGGAAACTATGTTACAACATCATAGTCTTGCTAAGTAATGACTTAGAATTGAAAGAAAAAAGAAGAAATTTTCAAAAAAAAGAAAGAAAAAGAAATTAGGGTTAGGGTTTTGTGATGATTGTATGATTCATGTTGATACTGTGCTCTTGATTCCCACAAAAGCATGTTCTTATGATTTTATCATGAATTTAAGTATGTTAGAATTCAAGAAAATTATGAAGATTGAAGAAATCTTCAAATCTTCAAGTCTTGAGATCTTTAAATCTTCAAAACTTCTTAAGTGTGTGAGAAAGTGTATATTAGTGTTTGTAGAGATTTAGTATGTGAAAATATATGTTAATGTGTGTAGAGAATTAGTGTGTGAAATATGTGTTAGTATGTGTGTAGAGATTTAGTGTGTGAAATATGTGTTAGTATGTGTAGAGATTTAGAGTGTGAAAATAATTAAAAATAAATATAATTAAAGTAATTACTACAAGCCTATGTGGCCTTATACAAATTCTAAACCTAAGAATGCATAAGAATTGAAAACATCGTGAAGATGTGGCACCATAATGTTTCTCCATGAAGTGTAGTGTTATAACGCGATGCGAGAAAGATAAATAAAAGATACTAAATGGACACAGAATTTATGTGGTTCACTAACAATGTGTTAACTACGTCCACGAATAGAAGAGAAGAAATGTATTTTATGTGATCAGAATGTTTAGAGAGTACATAATGACCCTAGCGAGACCCCCGACCACCTCACAGGAGGGTTCAAGGCATTCCAACATGTAGGATGAAAATTGTATACATCACTAAGATGTGTACAACTTTAAAACCTAGTATTGTTAAAACAAATGAAGATATAGTTTATGTAGCCTAATGTGTGTTCTTTATAAAAAACTTGGTATTAAAATGACTATCTCATGGAGGTGTGGCAAAATGAAAAATCCTTCATGTAGTATGCAAGAAGAATTGGACACATCACCGAGATGTGTACACTTTAAAAACAAGTATTTTAAATTAATATGATATATAAAATATGATTATATAGGAAGGTAAATATTAAATAAATATCAAAATATATACTTTAATGATTTGAATATAAAGGTATGTAAGAAAGTTATATTTAAAAAGAAAATAAATGAATAGATGAGTGTTTTAAATATAATGATTTTCGGAAAATTTATGAAGAAAATAATTAAATAAGTAATTTCTAGTAATTTCTAGCTATAGAAATAAGCTATAAATACATATTTTAAGTGTAGAAAAGAAATATATAATTTTTTAAAATTAAAACAAGGGTAAAATTAATTAGCGAATTTATTTTTAAAGAGAAAAAATATTTTCACAATTTATTAAGTAATTACTAAATATATAAAGATTTTTAAAAAAATTATAATAATAACTAAATTCGAAATTTAAATTATGAAATACATATAATATTCTTAAATAAAGAATAAAAGGAATTATTTTCAAAAATCAAAGAGAAATTCAAATAAATAATATTGTAGTAAATGATTATAAATAAATCACTTTTAAAACACAAATAGATGTTAAATAAAATTGAAATAGATTCAATCAAGTGTTAGTTAAATTTACTAATACTAATCAATTAAAACATTCTTTCTGAAATAAATAATCAGTTAATAAGTGCTATAGAACGGATAATATATGTCTAGGCAAGACAAGAGTCTCAAGTGTGTCCGATGGGATCGGCCTCTCTTACCGGGGAACTTACCTGGTATGTTATTCAAACTATAAATGCTTGTGAAGGTTAAAATAAACACATAGATTATATTAAAAGACATAGAATAATTAAATACAAGCAATCAGTTTTAAATATGAGCAAATCACCATAAGTATCATCATAATGTCACCATAGCATGTATCACCATAACATCATATCACCATACCATGTATCACCATAACATCATATCATCATATCACCATATGCCCTTAGGCCATTACATATACGGATCAAATAAATTTGAATCACATATCATAAAATCACCATAGCATCATATTAAATATATCAAGCATCATATTTAATTAAAGCAAACATTAAAAGACAACCCACCTTAATTGTTGAATGAGTGAATATCGTGCGATTACGACTTAGTCACGTACTCTTGACCAAACAGACCTAATTAATAGATAGTACATCTTAATTAATATAGGAAGAGAGATCCTAATTAGGAAAATCGAAATTGGATAAAGTATTGGCACGAAAGGGTATAAGCTTGTATATTGGTAATTTTCAAAATTTGGTAAATAATGTAAAGGTTCTGCTAAAAAGAGAATTTGGACAAAGGAAATAAATTTCTTTTTCAACATTTACTACCCTACATGTGGTCCCCCACAACACACACAAACATAATCCACACTAGCATACATGCGCGACATACACACACCCTAACACGCACAATCGCAACAAACACAACATCACACCCATGCACACTACATCATCTAAATATAGATATAATACTACACCCTCCACTACATTGTCTTTAACATATATAACACATACACCACTGCACATACATAACACACATTCTATATTTATATAGATATCAATGCACACACATACCGCTTATATATATATATAAATATTCACACTATACATTATATAATAAACATCACACACACTCCACTATAACTATATATCACAAAACACGCAATCAACACCACCATTGTATACGCACATATATATGCAAACACACACAATATCACATCATATCACACAGTCACTAACACACATATGCACACTGCTGCACCAGTACTCACACACACTCATACACACACGCACGGAAAGAACATAAATCAATCCTTTTATCACCCTAATCCAAATCAATTAAATTAATTACCTATTGATTTAGTAAATCAAAACGAAGAAAGGGAATTTAATAAATCAATCGAAGAAGAAGAATTTTGTTAAATCAAATGAAGAAGGACTTTGATTGGCATATAAGTAGATCATACCTATTTATTGTGATACACATATGAGTTTTGTTTGAGTATTAAGGTGATTCATTACATTATAGATTCAGCTTTTATAACTTATCAAAACTAATTATTTAAGGTTTTTTATCAAATTGTTTCAATTTGTATTTGGTCTAACAGCCTAAAATATTAGAGTTGCTTATTTGTCCAAGAGTTAGGGATATACACTATTAGTCTGAAATGTTTTATTTCCTTTAAAACTTTATCAACGGATTTTCTATTTAAAAATAATGATTTCATTTTATGTCAATGTTTTGCTTAGAAATCATGTTAGCTCTTATGTTGAATTAGTTAAAGTTGCTTCCGCATATTTATAAAAGTATTATTCATATTGATTTTAAAAAGTTTGGAAATAATATGACTTTATGCTTTGAAGCATATTAATAAATATAATTTAAATAAAATAAAAAAAATTAACAGCCTTAGTTTTAAATCTGTGTATGTTTTTATTATTCCTTTTTTTGAAAGAAAAGTTTTATTGTTATTTATTAAAAAAAAAAAAATGGGACTTGCCTATGAAAAAAAATAAAAAAATTGCGCTTGTGGTAAAGTAAGTCTTTTATCAATTCTCAATTTTATAGGAATCATCATAGTAAAAAAAAGAAAAAATAAGTTTTAGCGTTTGAGAGTTATTTAAGACCTCAAACTCTACTTACATTCTCTTTCATTTCTATCAAACATAGCCCATAAGGTTTCAAAATACATAAAGTTATCTTCAAAGAAAATAATCCAGTTTTATTTCATTTCAACTCTGATTGTTAGACAAAGTATATGGTTACTTCCTAATATTTTCATTCAAAGATTTTTCTCATTATAAAAAAAGGCCTACAATCTCTTTCCAAGTGGCCATAATTTTAATTTTAGCTCAAATTCAAATCCTCTATTAAATTTCATCAAATGCATCTCAATTTTTGCTAACTCCCGAAAGTTCTTTCAGGTCAAATTCAAAAGGGTAAAAATTTTCAAAACCACCTCATTGCCCTTTGTATCATGAGGAAAATAAAAATCTCAATGTATTAGTTACTTTAATGTACAACAAAATCTCATTATCTTTAATGAGCCTACAAATTTTCATTTTATGAACTAGAAAAAAAAAAATTAAACTCTTATGGAAATGGTACATCTCACTTGAGTTTGTCAAGTATCTGTTTTTATGATTCAATCTCATTTCAAAAGTTTTTAGTAAAATTAAATCAACGCTAGACTTGAACTATCCATACTTTCTTTAATCTATTTCCAAGTCTCTAAGATTTTTATAATTTGTGAATTCACATATTCACCTTGAATTTGAGGACATACTCTTATATTTCTTATTTCAGTAGATTCACACCAAACTTTTCATATTGTGTTCTTTTTCTAACTTCAAATTGAGAAAAAAAAAAAAAAAAAATCAATCAACACTAGACTATGTACGTTTTTGGAACGACTCTTAAGTATCATTTAATAGGGCCCAGACCTATGATGATCATGCCATTTATTTACCATATTATTCAAATAATTGCATTATTTTAAAATTTCCTATACGTATACATATAAAAGAAAACTAGCTTGAATATTTACTTCCATGTGGCTTTTCAACATTTTTATTTTAAAATAGTCAATTTGAAATTCAATTAAACCTCATGAAATTATCATTTCCATCAAAGATTTACTCCAAAGGCGTTAATGTATCTTTAAAATTCATTTTTGCCTTCAAATTCAATCTTATATTAGCCCTAAAGATGATCTTTCAGATTCCTACTAAAGTTTGAATTTTTTAGACAAGAAATGATATTTTACCCTGTTAGGTCCAACTATATTTTGAATACCAAATATTTGGTTACTAACTCCAAAAGTTCTATTTACATTTAAACTCAATTAGATTTTTTTTTTTTTCCATTTGATTTTATTTGTAAAGAGAAAAAAGAAAATTTCTATGGTGAATTAGTCAATTTGATTCCGTTTCTAATTTTAAGTTATACAATTCTTAAATGGTTTGAAATGTTTATTTCCAAAAGTGCCTAAAAAAAAAGTCTTATTTCTTTCCCAAATCTATATTTTTTTATTCAAGTCAGTTTACAATAAAATTTCTAAATGCATTGTGTGTGCTTCTCTCAATTTCTTTTGAATCGAAATTATAGCATTATTCAGAGGTTACTCCTTTAAAAAAAAAAAAAAGAGAGAGAATCACGAGTCTATTTTCTCATTCTATGCTAACTTCAAAGTGTGTCCATGTCTTTAAAATTAAATTCTACATTCATATAGAATTTAACTTATGTTTTCATTTAGCCTATTAGGTTGTCTTCCAAACTCCTCATAAAGTTCTAAACTTTTATATGAGCCACAAATGTTATTGCTTACCATTGAGCCCGATCATGTTTTAATTTCTAAATTATTGAGCACCGCCTCCAAAAAGTTCTATTTACAAACAAACATAAACTCCTTTCTCATCTAATTTCATTTGAATTAAAGGGCTATGAGCAACTAGCCGCAAGTTCCGCATTTAGTTTTCAATTTGTTTATTTCCAAACATATGAAAATTTTATCTTATTTCAAAAGATGCCCAATTCTCTATTTTCCAAAGCCCACTGAAGATAAATTAGTTTTTGATTTTGTTTTTTTTTCTTTCACAAAATTTTTCATCTTCATCATAAGAACTCCCCTCAATTCCCTTTCAATCTAAATCTAGCATTGTAGGTTATATTGATTATTTAACTAAGTTTTATAAAACTAGATAAGCCTGAATTTTTCAATTCTTGTTTGAACTCAAATCTCAAAATTTTAGTCAATTTGTGCTTCATTCCAAAGTCAGAGTACTCAGGTCGTAATTCATAATTTAGTTCTATTTTTTTTAATTGAATTCCTTTTGACCAAAATTTTATTGGAGCGTAGTTGCTACCAACCAATTTTTTTTTTTTTTTTTTTTATTTTTTATTTCAGTTAAATCAAAGTTTACTTTCAACTAGTTTGCATTACTCAAAGTTACATTATGCATTTATTAGTGGGCTTGTTGGGTGTCGAAACCACCAAATATACAAATACTTGTTCTAATTATAAACTTGTGATAGTGGAAACAAGGTCGAATCCTCAGGGATTGATAGAGATGAATTCTTTTGCAAGATAATTGAAAATAAATTAACTAAAGATGGGGGAATTTTGAAGATTGATATTGAACAAAATTAAATTAACAAAAACAGTATTGAAGTATGTTAAAGATTAATAATTGACAAGGAATCCGATCAAAGTCTAATTTCAGACATGGTTCTCATATTCGATCATAGATGCAATAATAAATTCTTCAATTCAACATTAAATTGGTTATGACTATTGATACGACCTAATAACCTTGATTCGATAATCAGGATACGATCGTAGAATTTAATTTATGAACAACATTAAAAAGAGAGAGACCACCAATTCTACCCAACAAACACACATGTAGGTTTATTTAGACTAGATCGTATACCTCCATAACATAGACAGAAAACCTATTTTCGTAATCAACTATGTTATTTACCACAAATATTAGAACAGTTAAACAATTACGGATTTAACGCTCTAATTGGTAGTATACTATTTTGACAATTAAACAATTGGCCACATCATTCAATCAATCAAAACAGTAATTGCATCAAACACAGGAGATATACGAATAATAAAGAATTGAAGAACAAGTAAAACAATTTAGATCTCACAAATATGGAAGAACCAAGCCTTTAATTATTCTTCGATCGGAGAACGGAGTTTAGTCTTCCATGGAATTCTTACAAAAGTGAGAAGAGAAAAGAGAGAAGACAGAAAGAAATAATAGCGTAAGTTTTTTTTTTTTTTCTTTTTTGAATTTCTAACCTTATATCTCTCTCCCTTTGACCTTATCTAAAACTATTCTAATAAAAGTCCAAATATATTAAAACTAATTTCAAATCTCCTGGAGAGAGAAAGATAGGAGTCTCCTTTGTCAAAATCCCGCAGGTATACACTTTCAGGTAAGGCGTGCCCACGCCTTATGTTGACATCCTGCTAGTTAAGGCGTGCCCACGCCTTATGCAAAAACATCTCTTGGAAATGCCATCTCTGTGGAAAATTCTTGAATTCTTCAAAATCAACCGAATTTACATCCAAGTTGCTCAAATCATCCATTTATCCTACAAATACAAATTTTCATCAAAATACAAGAGTTAAGCATAATTTTTACAAATAGAATATGAGAAAATATGATGCATAAATGTGAAATATGAGTCTTATCAAGTTCCCCCACACTTAAACAATGCTTGTCCTCAAGTATATGACTCAACTCTTATCAATGACATCATCTTTTGGTTAATCCTTCTTCTTCCGTTGCTCAAACTCTCCTCTCTCTCTCTTTTTTTTTTCTTTTCTTTCTTTTCTCTCTCTCTCTCTCTTTTTTTTTTTTAAATAAAATTGGCAAACAATTCCCCCCTACCAACAAAAATAGTCAATCACATCAACAAATTGAAATTGGAATGCATTAAATCTGACTCCCTCACAATGAATTCACTCTTTACACTCAAATGTGTTTAGGCTTAAAAAATATAACAATCAACTCTCATGTCAATTCATAGAAGACTTTTACCATAAGCTTGCAAATATATCACATCTCAATTACCAAATGACAGAAATTGAATGCAAGAATATTGATAGGGATGTAATTGAAACATGTAGAAGGCTTGGGTTGGTAAGATGAAGAGGATTTTTGGTTGATAGAGTCAAAGGAATCATATGTTATTGCCACACATAGCCACACATAGCACAATTAAATGATGATACTAGATTGCTTTGGATTATTTTACACGACTCTATGTACAAACACTTTTACTTTCTCAATTTTTTTCTCTTTTTTTTTTTTCAATCATTTATTTTCCTTTTCTTTTTCTTGTTTATTTTTTCATTTTTTCTTTTTTCTTTTTTCACTTTCGCTTCTTTTTTTTTTTCTTTTTTACTCTACATATCCTTCTCTATGGAGGAAGAACATAACTAAAAAACTTTACAATTCTCACACTTAAGCAGTCATCTAAATTAGAATCAAGCAACTAAGCATGAACAAGTCCATATAATCCTTCAACTCAAGGTTCAAAATGGGGGAAAATCAACAAAAAGGTTATCAAGGCTTGTAATGTGGTTAATTAGCAAAGAAAAGGTTAAAGCTCAATATGGGTTCACTAGGGGTAAATGAACAAGGGTAGACTAGAAGCAAAAGGCAACGATAACAAGAAACGGGTTTAAACCTAAATACCCTTATTTTATTCAATACATTCAACTCATCAATTGGCATAATCAAAACATGCATAACAATGCAAGTTCTAGAAAAATCAACTATGCATGACAACCACACAACAAAGAAATTGAGCGTATTATATAGTGAATGCTCATCGGCTCAAATCTCACAAAATATAGGTGTATGTGAGTCAGATTTGTGCAAACTTTTTTTTTTCAACTATTGACAACAATCAATCACAATGCAGCTAGAGGAGAATACTTTTTTTTTTCTTTTTCTCTTTTTTTTTTTTTTTTTTTTTTTTTTTGAGATAAAACCCACAACACTCATGAGCATTAGAAGAATCAGAATTTAGGGCGATGACAATCACGAACAAGAATTAAGTATCGAAGAGTTAGGACTCATAAAATGAATGACAAGTGAAACAACCTAGCATGATAGAAGCAAAAATTTAATCCATAAAGTCTAGCATGAAGCCACAACAATCATGACCTATTCCCCCACACTTATTCACAACATTGTCCTCAATGTAAAGAAACTAGATGCTCAAAATATAATAAAGAGTTAGAAAACGTCCCTGAAAAGTAGAGCATCGTAGAACTGGGCGGCATCTATTGTTGAGGAGGTGGAAAAGGTGGATCGAAACCCTGACGTTGGAAGTATGCCATTTGGTTAAGCTCTATTCGTTACAATTGTTCCCGAAGTAGTCCAAATTGTTACTTGGAAAATGTTTCAAAGGAGACATCGGCTGGAGGTGGTGTGATATCATCATCATCATCAACCAAGTGACGGGACCGGTGTTGAGAGCCATGCGCATCATGTGGTTTTCGAACGTCCACATGTCCCGGAGCACAAAATTGATACCCATCACCTACCTTCTCAATTAAACACATCATCTCCAAGCAATGTAAGTCCAAAGGAGGCATGTTACAAGCCACATGAAGGTCATTATCATTAGGATCAATTAAGTTTAAGTTCACAGCCAATTGAGTAATGAGAGATCCTAATATCAATTTTCTCTTTGTGGATAGAGCATGAGTAAACTGAGAAGCTACCAATATCCGAGATTGACCTTAACTTGGTTTTGCATACATTGTAAGAAGTAAAGTTCGGCTTTATTCAACAACGCAGAGTTATCTTTCTACCCGAAAAAAGAAAAAGCCAGGAACCTATGAATATATTTCAATGCAGAGTTATGAAGATAGGTATCCGTAGATTTTTTGGGGCTATACATAGCCGGATGATTGGAAATATCTCTATAGACTAATAAAGGAGTAAAATTCAAATCATAATCACTAACAGTGTGCAAGTACTCCTCAGTCATAGCAAACTCCTCAGTGATAAATCCAAAAGCAATGTTAAAATCAGTCAAAGAGAAGTTAAATGATTTTCCCATCAAACGAAACTGTATAACCTTAGGGGTATTGAGACCTACGACATTAGATTTCTTGAACTCAAATGTTGTATAAAACTCACGAACAAGTTCAATATAAGCAGGGTAATAAATGGAAAAGAAGTTATCCCAACCTATATTATGAACTAATGCAAGAACTTCATCCTTAATATGCAAAGTCTCCATGGTAGGAAAGTCGAGACACTTACAAGGAACAATGTTTCGTTGGTAAACAACCTTGTACCTTTCTTTATCCTTCTTCCGTGTGAACGTGAGATGACCATTCAAATCAGCTTCGAAAGGTGGAAGAATGTGTAAAGCTGATACACGTTAATTATGCTTGTAATTAGGTCGAGTTATGATACTATTTTATAGGAATTATGTGCATAGATGGTCAAGAATTGGATGAAATGTTATATAAGTGACCAATTAACGTACTCGGCTTGTTTTAAGGTGTTTTTGAGCATTTTCAGGATAAAAGGTTGTGATTTACAACTACCGGACAAGAAAACAAGTTGGAACAGAGTGAAAACCGGCCCAAAATAGTGAAAACCAGTGGAGATCGGTCCGAACCGTTCAAGAACCGGCCCAAACCGGTCCAGAGCAGCCTGAACCGGTCCAGGAGCAAAACGGTGCAAGAACCGACACGGCCGTGTCAAATCTTCAACACGGCCGTGTCAAAAGTGTTGGGCAAAGGAGAAAAAGGCTCTGGAAGAGAACACGGCCGCGTCACAAAGGAACACGGCCGTGTCAAATGATGCGCATAGATTGATGTTTTGCAAGTAACACGGCCGTGTCACTTGACCAACACGGCCGTGTCAAAAAGGCTGCCGATATTAAAGATCCTGTTTTAATAGGGGATTTGATTTCCTAATAGGATTTTGATCCTATCTTCTCAAGGATTCGTCCCCAACTCTATAAAAAGGGAATCAGATAGAAAACATCAGAGAACATTGATTACATCATCATTCTACCTAGAAGAAGTCTTGGAGGACAAAGAAGACGAAGATCATCGAGACAGATTGATCTGGGTTTAGTCGTTCTTTCCTAGTTTAATCTTTTACAATGTTTTTCGTAGAATTTTGTATTGGATTAT
Organism: Ajuga chamaepitys; assembly: GCA_958295605.1. Classification (NCBI taxonomy): domain Eukaryota; kingdom Viridiplantae; phylum Streptophyta; class Magnoliopsida; order Lamiales; family Lamiaceae; genus Ajuga; species Ajuga chamaepitys. The sequence continues at coordinate 18,601,203 of OY282505.1, forward strand.
TGCTAGGCATGAGTAGCTAAGCTATTCATGTCCTAGGGTTAGAGAGTAGGGATTATTATGACAATGTTTTGATTTATGGTTTAATTTATTAATTCCGTTCTTTACGTGTTTTATCTCTATGTTTGTGCTTAAAACTGAATTTAGCTTGATCTCCTAAATTTAGTAATTTAGTTTAGCAATTCCGCTTCGAGAGGAGGGAATCGTTATCAGACCTATAACATAGAGCGCAATTGTCTATGACTGTGTAGGCCGTGGCTTAGGATCGTTTGAGAGTTATTAGGTTTAATTGACTCGAGAGGGTAATTAGCTTAATTAATCAACGGTTTAATCGCTTCGAGAGAAGGGTTAGATTATTGTCGTGCCGCCTAATAAACACTAGAATTGGTAAATTAATAAGTTAATCATATTCAACATTGAAGTAATATCCTGAAATAGAAGCCCTAGGATACCCTTTCTCATTGATTGTTAGTTCTTTGTGTTTCCTAAGTTTGAAGTCATAATTAATTGAGTACTTTAATTAGTAAAATCAACCTTTTACAACTTAGTATCTAGTTAGGACATTCCTAGAGTATTGAAGTATCGAACTACCTAAAACTATTCCTTGTGGGATCGACCTTGATAATCGTTACTACACCTACATCCGTACACTTGCGGAACACTAGGTTAGAAACCGACGTGTCAAGTTTTTGAAAACAAAAGCCTTGCCAAGTCGTGCTCGTTTCCAAATGGGAACAACATCAGAGTCATCAGATTCGCTAGGAGTGGCGTTCGGTCGAGTAACCCGTGTGCCACTGGTTTGACCGGATGCAACTGAGCGGGATTTGGCCATGATTTCTACTATGCTATATAAACTCTAATTTATGCAACTGTTGAGAGGACTATCCGACTTGAACTAAGGAAAAATGCAGAACTAATGGTGGCCGTCGCTGCTCTGGACAGGGGGCAGAGAAGAAGAATTGATCCGAAAGGAGGACGACGGAACAGACGATGTTGACGGCGGAGAGGAAACGGGACGAGTTGAAGAGATGGAAAAACGGAGGATGTGCGTTGGATATCAAGGTATGAGAAGCTATGGAGGTGTGTTAATGGCGGAATAAGGAAAAAATTTAAGTGAAGAGAAAGAAAGATGACATAGGGTTTAAGAGTGTCTCCCTTCTTTTTCTCTGTCAAATAGCGACTGCCCTTGGTTCTTTTTCTACTTTTTCTTTTTTTTTTTTTTATATAATATAGGAGGCTGTTATAAAAATTATATATATATATATATACAAATCAAAGAGGAAAACATGAATAATAATAATTTGTGACTTCTGCGACTTTAAAAACGCGATTCCATGTTTTCCTTTTTTTTAATATTTTTTTTTAAATATATTAAACCTGGAAGTAAAGAGAACATGTAGAAGGAAAATTCAATTAAGGCGTGGGCACGCTCTATTTCATATCATCTTGATCTTGAAAGTATCAGAAAAAGCATAAGGCGTGCCCACGCTTTAAACTAAAACGTCCCCTGGAATAGAAACACCAATTTTTTTTTTTTTAAAAAAAAAAAAAACCGAAACTAATCCTTAAAATACTGTAATAAATTAAACTACCACTAGGAAAGATAAACCTTGGGTTGCCTCCCAAGAAGCACCTTTCTTCAACATCTTTGGCTAGACCTTACCAATTCATCAACCATGGTATGTGGGTTTTGCAAGATCAATAGTATCAACATTATGTACCGAAAAGCCTTCATAAAACACCTTCAAACGATGACCATTGACCTTAAAAATCTTACCAGTTTCCGAGCTTTCTATTTCAACTATAGGAGTCTTATAAGTCGTTCGATAGGCCCAAAGAGCATCATCAAGTCGAACACTCCAATCTTTCTGGTTTGGATTGACGGTCTTCTCAAGTATGGACTTGATTTTCCTATTGGATATTTCAGCTTTTCCACTCGTCTGCGGATGGTAAGCAGTGCAAACTCGATGAGTGACACCATATTTCTTCATTAAAGTTTCAAACACTCTATTGCAGAAATGAGTTCCACGATCGCTTACAATGGCCCTTGGTGTTCCATATCTAGCAAAGATATGAGATTTGACAAAATCCACCACCATCTTAGCATCATTAGTCCGGGTGGCCTTAGCCTCCACCCATTTCGAAACATAATCCACAGTAAGAAGAATGTAGACATTGCCAAAAGAAGATGGAAAAGGGCCCATAAAATCAATTCCCCGAACATCAAATATCTCACAAACTAGAATGGGATTAAGTGGCATTTGATCTCTCTGTCCTAGGCTTCCAATTTTCTGACATTGCCCACAAGTCTTACAAAACATGTATGAATCCCGGAAAATAGTAGGCCAAAACAATCTGCATTCTAACACCTTACGAGCTGCTCTTTTAGGACCAAAGTGTCCCCCGCATGCATATGAATGACAAAACTGTAAGATAGAAGGAATTTCATGTTCAGGCACACATCTCTGAATAACTTGATCAGAACAATATTTCCATAAATAAGGTTCATCCCAAGTATAGTACTTAGCATCACTTTTAATTTTATCTCTATGAGCCCTAGATAAAGTACTTGGTAATGTCCTAGTTACCAAATAATTAGCAATATCGGCAAACCAAGGACTCTTCTGATGTAAAGAAAAGAGATGCTCATCTGGAAAATCATCTTTCAATGGGGATGCACTTTCACTTGTGAGCAACCTGCTAAGATGATCGGCAACTAGATTCTCAGACCCCTTTTTGTCACGTATCTCTAAGTCAAACTCCTGCAATAAGAGTATCCATCGGAGAAGCCTAGGCTTTGATTCCTTCTTTGTGAGCAAATACTTGAGCGCTGCATGATCAGAATAGACAATTATTTTAGCACCAAGTAAATATGAATTGAATTTCTCTAAAGCAAAAACAATTGCTAAAAGTTCTTTTTCCGTTGTGGAATAATTGCTCTGTGCACTGTCAAGTGTTCTCGAAGCATAGTAAATGACATGTGGAGCTCTATCAACTCTTTGTCCAAGAACAACACCAACAGCATAATTGCTTGCATCACACATAATTTCAAATGGGAGATTCTAATTTGGAGGTTGCATAATCGGTGCTGAAGTCAACTTATCCTTTAGCATATCAAATGCATCCTTGCATACTTCATTGAATTCAAACACTGCATCTTTTTGCAACAGCCTGGACAAGGGAAGAGTGATCTTCGAGAAATCTTTGATAAAGCTATGATAGAAACCTGCATGTCCAAGAAATGAACGGAGTGTGCGGGATAAGGCAAAGATTTGATAACATCTATCTTAGCTTTATCTACTTCAATTCCTCTAGCAGAAACAACATGACCTAGAATAATACCTTGATCAACCATAAAAGGACATTTTTCATAGTTCAAAACAAGGTTCTTTTCTATGCATCTTTGAAGGATCTTTGTAAGGTTAGTAAGACATGCATTAAAAGAATTACCATAGACTGTAAAATCATCCATAAACACTTCTATGATGTTCTCTACATAATCCGAGAAGATACTAACCATACACCTTTGGAATGTGGCAGGTGCATTATAAAGTCCAAATGGCATACGTCGGTATGCAAAAGTACCAAACGGGCATGTGAATGTTGTCTTTTCCTGATCTTCCGGTGCAATCGGAATTTGGTGAAAACCTGAGTAACCATCAAGGCAACAATAATGAGTACGACCGGCTAATCGTTCAAGCATTTGATCAATAAATGGAAGCGGAAAATGATCTTTTCTTGTTAAGGCATTTAACTTCCTATAATCTATACAGACTCGCCACCCATTTTGAACACGAGTTGCTACCAACTCACCATCAAGATTTTCTACCACTGTTATACTTGTTTTCTTTGGAACAACTTGAACAAGGCTTACCCATTTTCTATCCGAAATTGGAAAGATCAAACCTGCATCGAGAAGTTTCAGAATTTCTAGCTTCACTACCTCCATCATAGGTGGATTCAATCTACGTTGGGCTTCTCTAGAAGGCTTACATCCTTCCTCCAGGAGAATTCTATGCATGCATACATGAGAACTTATTCCCTTGATGTCAGCAATTGTCCATCCAATATCCCCCTTGAATTCTTTAAGCACACGAATTAACTTCTCTTCCTCGATGGCTGAAAGTTTACTAGAGACAGATGACTGCCAAAGTGTCATCCTCTCCCAAGAAAGCATATTTCAAATGACTTGGAAGAGTTTTCAATTCCAATTTGGGTGCCTGTATGAGAGATGGAAGAAGTTTAGTGTGTGAGATAGGCAACTCAACATAAGAAATATTGCACCTCATTGATGGCAATGAGTCTAACTCATGAATTATTTCCTGCAAATCAGAATGTAGCTCAAACTTTTTCATGACTTCTTTGGACTTTTCAACAGTGAAACTCCTATTAAGTGCTACTTTCAATTTATCATCATCATGCAAATCAAAGATTTTATGCGTTAGAGGTTCTACAACATCCACAACAAAAACAGATGACACATCGCTTGGATATCTCATGGCTTCATAGATATTAAATTTAATAATCTCACCATCAAATTCCATTGTGAGTGAACCATCATGCACATCAATTTTTGTCCTAGATGTTTTCAGAAAAGGTCTTCCTAACAAAATCAAAGAATGAGATGACTCCTCCTTATCCATGTTTAGCACATAAAAGTCAGCAGGAAAAATTAACTCATTTACTTGCACCAAAACATCTTCTATGACACCCTCGGGATAAACATTAGATCTATCGGCTAGTTGAATTATCACACCAGTATCTTTCGACTGTCCAACATTCAAAGATGAATAAACAGATAATGGCATGACAATAATTGAAGCACCTAGATCTAATATTGCTCTTTCAACTCGAACATTACCAACTTTGCAAGGATAGTGAACATACCTGGATCCTTGCATTTAGGAGGTAACTTTTTCCGTAGAACAGCAGGAACATTTTCACCTATACTAACATACTCATTACCTTTCAATTTCCTCTTATTGGTGCACAGCTCCTTGAGAAATTTAGCATATCGAGGTACCTGTTTAATTGCATCAAGTAAGGGAATATTCACCTCGACCTTACGAAAGGTGTCAAAGATTTTTTTTCCTCTTCTTCCTTCTTGGATTTGGACAATCTAGATGGGAAAGGAGCACTTATCATAACCATTGGTGAAGGCTCTGCACTAGGCCCTTGAGATTGCTCGACTTGAACTCTAGGAACCTCAACTTCCTTTTCAGCTTCTTCCTCTGGATTTCTTGCTCGAGATGGTTTAGTGAGCTCTTTCAACTCCTTTCCATTCCTCAAAGTAACTGCATTTGCATTTTGCTTTGGGTTGACAATTGTTTGTGATGGCAACTTTCCTTGAGATTCCAATCGGCTCATAGCTGATGCTAGTTAGTTCATTTGATCCTCAATCTTCTTGATATTTGTTCTCGTCTCTTGTTGGAATTGTTGTGTATTGACTGCAAGTGACTTAACAATATCCTCAAGAGACGAATTTGAACTCGATGATGGTTGTTGTTGAGGTTGAACAAATTGTCTTGGTTGGAAATTTTGATGTTGAGGTCGTGGACCATAATCGAAGTTAGGATGATCCCTCCAACCTGGATTGTAGGTATTTGAGAAGGGATCATACTTCCTTTGTAGTGGACCTGGATATCCTCCAACTTCATTAGCTTGCTCATGAGGTTCACCTTGGAGTGTGGGACACATGTCAGTCAGATGTCCTGGAGCAGCACAAATTCCACAAGCCTTGACTTGTTGCACATTTCCTGTGGCCAATTGCTGAACAAGAGAAGTTAGATTAGCTATTTGATTTTCAAGAGAAGAAGTATTTACCTCATTCACTCGTCTATAAGACGAGTCTTGTCTAAAACTAAATTGTTGAGAGTTGGCGGCCATAGTGGTGATCAATTCTCTTGCCTCACGAGGAGTTTTGTTCATGATAGCATCTCCGCTTGCAGCATCCATCATTCTTCTCTCCATGGGAAGAAGTCCTTCATAGAAGTATTGCATAAGCAGTTGCACAGAGATACCAGGTTGAGGACAACTTGCCGACAATTGCTTAAATCGTTCCCAATATTCATGAAGAGTTTTAGAATCTTTTTGCTTAATTCCACATATTTCTCTCCTAATACTTGCAGCTCTTGAAGCGGGGAAAAATTTATCAAAGAACAACCTAACCATCCCCGTCCAAGTTGTTATAGAACCAGGAGGCAAATAAAACAACCAATCTTTTGCTCTGTCTGCTAGGGAGAATGGGAACGCTCTTAATTTGATTTGATCTTCAGTAACTCCTTGTGGCTTCATGCTAGAACACACCACATGGAATTCCTTTAAGTGTTTGTGAGGATCCTCATTCTCCAGGCCATGGAATCTTGGAAGCAAATGAATCAACCCTGAATTCTATTCAAAATCTCCTTCCAAAGCTGGAAATTGAATGCAAAGCGCTGCTGATTTATATTCGGCGGTGCAGCCAGTTCTCTCAATGTTCTTTCTTCATTAGCCATTTCTGGTTCAATTTCAGAATCACTTGAAGAATCAACCGGTGAAACTTCCAAATTCAGTGCAGAAAATAAAGATGACACAGCTTGTTTCCTCAATTTAGTATTCTTCCTCAATTTTTTTAGCAGTCTTTTCTATTTCAGGATCAAATTGAAGTTCACCTATACAAGAAGAACGTGGCATCAAAAGAAACACAACAATCTTAACTAGAACTAAATATGAAAATAAAGAAAAAAAAAGAATAATCTACTTGACGCCAATTCCCCGGCAACGGCGCCAGAAATTTGTTGGGTGTCGAAACCAACAAATATACAAATACTTGTTCTAATTATAAACTTGTGATAGTGGAAACAAGGTCGAATCCTCAGGGATTGATAGAGATGTATTCTTTTGCAAGATAATTGAAAATAAATTAACTAAAGATGGGGGGATTTTGAAGATTGATATTGAACAAAAATAAATTAACTAAAACAGTATTGAAGTGTGTTAAAGATTAATAATTGACAAGGAATCCGATCAAAGTCTAATTTCAGACATGGTTCTCATATTTGATCATAGATGCAATAATAAATTCTTCAATTCAACATTAAATTGGTTATGGCTATTGGTACGACCTAATAACCTGTCCCTCCTTACTGATTCGATAATCAAGATAGATCTCTGATTATTTCTCTTGCCAATAAACAATTCTAGATACGATCGTAGAATTTAATTTATGAACAACATTAAAAATAGAGAGACCACCAATTCTAGCCAACAAACACATATGTAGGTTTATTTAGACTAGATCGTATACCTCCATAACATAGACAGAAAACCTATTTTTGTAATCAACTATGTTATTTACCACAAATATTAGAACAGTTAAACAATTACGGATTTAACGCTCTAATTGGTCTATACTATTTTGACAATTAAACAATTGGCTACATCATTCAATCAATCAAAACAGTAATTGCATCAAACACGGGAGATATACGAATAATAAAGAATTGAAGAACAAGTAAAACAATTTAGATCTCACAAATATGGAAGAACCAAGCCTTTAATTATTCTTCGATCGGAGAACGGAGTTTAGTCTTCCATGGAATTTTTTTACAAAAGTGAGAAGATAAAAGAGAGAAGACAGAAAGAAATAATAGCGTAAGTTTTTTTTTTTTTTTTTTTTTTTTTTTTGTTTTTGTTTTGAATTTTTAACCTTATATCTCTCTCCCTTTGACCTTATCTAAACCTATTCTAATAAAAGTCCAAATATATTAAAACTAATTTCAAATCTCCTGGAGAGAGAAAGATAGGAGTCTCCTTTGTAAAAATCCCGCAGGTATACACTTTCAGGTAAGGCGTGCCCACGCCTTATGTTCAAAACGCAATTTGACATCCTGCTGGTTAAGGCGTGCCCACACCTTATGCAAAAACATCTCTTGGAAATGCCATCTCTGTGGAAAATTCTTGAATTCTTCAAAATCAACCGAATTTACATCCAAGTTGCTCAAATCATCCATTTATCCTACAAATACAAATTTTCATCAAAATACAAGAGTTAAGCATAATTTTTACAAATAGAATATGAGAAAATATGATGCATAAATATGAAATATGAGTCTTATCAAGTTCCCCCACACTTATTTGGATTCTTAGTTTTTTAAAAAAATTGACTGTTGGTTTTAAAGTGAAAAATTTGGTTGTTTTGCTATTTCCGTGTGGATAAAAAATTTATTTCTTCTATGGCCTATTAGTTGAAAATATAGCTAATTATTTAATTTATTTTATTAAAGGTTCTATGTGGGAAAAGTTGTTATTATTAATTTTACTTAGGGGCTTTGAAAAAAAGAAAAAAAAAAAAACCCTGATAAAATAGAAATAAATTTACTTAGGATGTTACAGAATTTAGCCTAATTTAAATTCATAAGCATGTAAGTAATGTTCTAAGTAAATATTAATACCTAATTTTTATAAATAAACCAAGGGATTAATTTTAGAAGTTAATAGATAAATGATGTCAAATGTTGTACAATTAAAAAATGCAGTCGAACCAAAGCTCAGCGATCACCTTTACCAAAGATAGAACATCAAGAATAAACTATAAAGGTGGGTAATCATGATCTGTAAGTAAGTTAATGTAATATTATTGTTGGATATGCATGCTTTATGTTTATTCGAAGTTATTTATATACTCAAGGATTATAGTCAAAGCACAGAAATATGAACATGAACATGAAGAGTAAATTAGGTCTTGTAGTGAGCATACTTGACTCTTTGAAATCCAGCATGATTGTATAGAGCATTACTATGCTCATGATTTTTGGAGTTGAAAGTACTCCTCTAATCGAAACTTTAGACAGGGGTTTCAAGAACCTTGTCCTAAGCCCAGACTTTCAACTGGTTTCAACTACCCGTCTTAAGTCAACATCCGAATTATAATGGTAGAGGTAGGCGTACTGTCTAATTTATATAACAACTTACATGACTATCCACTGAGTTTTTCAAAACTCATGCCTTCCATAACAAACATTTTCATGTAATGGATTGCGGTGTAGGACCATTGATCAAGTCAACAACTCTTCTTAGATGCATATTTAAATAAGGGAGAATTTATCTCCTGAGCTTGTAAAACAATTTCCTATTCCGAGTGTTATGAAAACAAGTTTAAGTTATGAAAACTTTATTTCCGCATTTTTCAGTGTTATCATAACAAATGAATGAAAGTTGCTTGGTAGCAAACATGGAACGGGCAACCGGGCTAAGTGTGTTATCGCAGTAGCATAATCCAGGTGAGCTGGGTTGGGGTTGCTACAGGGTGATATTAGAGCATGATTATCAAAAGATTTTTCTCAAAGAAAACCTTAGGGAAAGAGTTCTGACTGAATCAACGAGCCACGAGTGATCTAAGGTATACTTTAGAATTCAAATTTCTAGAGGAATTCTTTGCAAGACTCATTATTGGAAGGGACGGAACTTCTGTCTTATAACTGTACTTTGATAAACTAAGAGGCTACTAATATGCAGTAACCCAAGAAAATGCTTTCCTAAGGATGTATAAGTAAAGCGAGAAAATGCTTAGTTATAAAAGGGAGAAAATCCAAGAAGACAATTATCTCAAAGTATGAGAAGAAGTAATGGTAATGTCCTAACTTAGGTTATCAAATGGGCATGCCCAGTTATAATACGCATAACCCCTAAGAAAAAAGTTTTGCTTAAATTGCATAAAATGAATGTTAAAGAAGTTAAGTTCTCAAAATTCTACTTACTTAAGATGTAAAAGAGATTGTCTAAACCATACTTAGACAGTTTCCTATAAGGGTCTATCATAGAACCTATTCCTGTCATAAGAAGAACTAACATCAAGGATGTGAACATAATACATTCGTGTATCACTTACTCTAGATAGAATGATATGTTCCAGTGAAAAGATTTTTAGGGGCGGTATCTGAATATATGCAAAGTATAAACATTTATGTGGGCATTGAGGGAAAATAGATGAGACCTATAAGAACTGTTGTTATGTAAGACACTACTTGGGTAATTACTTAAAGAATTTTAGCCATTTGGACCTGATTGATGTTTCAATTTTAGAACCCATCCATATTGCTTATAGAACTTGTTTCTAAACTACTTATGATGTTGCTTAAATTTACTCATCAAACTTGTTCATATTACTGAGTTGTAGGATGGAACTGATATTTTCCCTATAGGAGATGATGGATACCCAATATGTGGGAATATTTGGTACAAAAAGAAGAACTAGGAAGTTTATAGATTGACTCCGCTTATGTCATATAGTCTCTATATAGGAGGGACATTTCTACAATGACCTAAATACTGCACCGCATTTATGTGATGGTATATCATCGTAAATTTTAGCCACATATCACGCTGATGGTTTGACCGTTTGGTCGGACTAATATAACCTAGAGGACTAAGAATTTACTAAAAAGAACTAATCAAAATGATTGAGAAATACCCACACGATTTGAGCATTACCAAGAGGATAAAGTAAGGAAACGACACTGCGAAGATCATTCTAAATTCCACTTCAAGCAATGGGAAATCTTTCAAACGGGGGAGATTATTTAGAGGGGCTTACTAGCTTAGGAAAGAAACCAGAATGTCGTATATACTATCCCCATTTTGGGATCTTGAACTCTTTGTCCTAGTATCAATGTCTTTTTTCCAGGTCCTACCCAGTACGAACCTAGGGAACAAACCACTTTTTTGGGAACAATAAATTGTTGAATCACCTTGGTGAATATCTCACTAGAAAATTTATAAGCTATAGATGCAACCGATTGGGCCACATACCTACTGAGTGATCTACAAAACCTCACAAAAGGACCGGACCCGACGATATACGGCCAAGTAAGAACTCATTACAATTAGGGTAGGTAGTGATTAAGTATGATGAATATTGTTGATTTGAATGAAAAAATGCACAATATACCTAGTACGACTTGTAGAGTTGTAAGCCTAACCATTTTGCTCTGATTCAAAAAGGATAGATCAAGGAGTTATATCCTCATCTCTTTGAGAGAATAATCGATATAAGAAAACTTCAAGTCAGATATGATCTAACTTTATTTTTTAAATATATAAAAGTTTTGTTACTTATTAATATATATCAATGTTTTTTCTAAAACTAGACGCTCTAGTATACTTATTTGTGTCTGTAAGCCTAATGCTAAAAATGGTTTCCAAAAGTATTATAATGTATAGAGGTTTAAGAAAGAATGGTGAAAGAAATAGATTTCTTAAAGAATGTTTTGTTCAACATGGAAAAAAATGTTGATCATGATTTTCTAAAGTATATTAGAAACGTATTTTTATTATGATTTTTAAATATATTAGGTATTGTGGTATTTAAGTTCTTTACAATAAATTTGGTGCTATGAAGTTGTTAGAATGGAAATTTAATTTTTAACAGAAAATGGAAATTTAATTTTTAACAGAAAATGGAATGGTAAAACCTCTAAAATTTAACACTTCCGTGAAATATGTTAATCCCGAGTGAAACTTTTTACCATAAATTTAATCCACCAACGCCAACCCATTTTTTATTCAAACAAGAAGGGAAAATTTCTTTTAAAATATCATTTCTAATTTTATCAAATATTTACTATTATATGAGAAAATTCAAAAGGAATCAAAGAATATATAATGCTTTAGTGTCACCAATGTATAGAGTTTAAGTAATGTCTTATTTGACTTAGATATATCACATATTGCATCAGGATTAAGAAGTTTGGGAAAGTTATTTCTTGTGTGTGCTATGGTGCGTATTTGAGAAAGTTGTTTTGTAGGAATTACTAGCACCTAAAGGAAAAAAGAGAAAGGCAGCCGGTGAAGGGTCGTCTTCTAACCCACGGGCATTTTTGCCAAGCAATCCTCTTTATTATGATATTCGAATGCAAACACCTGAAGAGGAAAGAAGATGGGACAAGATAATAGAAAGGAAGCTAACACCGACTCAGCTTTCCAGTACAAATACGGAAATTCTGATAGGCATTGAAGGCAATCTGCGGATGCTCATCAAGCGAATCGGATGGGAAAAGTTATTATGAAGTAATTATCCAACATACAGGTTTATCAGTCTAGAGTTTTTAACAACTCTAGTATTACACCCGACATCCACATAGATGAAGAAGTCGGGCAGCATGTCATTAAGACTATGTAATAAGACGTATACTCTCACTCGTTCTGAACTGAATGACATCTTTAGACTGCCCAACACTGGAGATTACTCTTTCCCAGAGGACTAGAATGAGCACGTATTCTGGAATCACATGATTGAAGTCCCCGAGCTGGTTCCAAACATGAAGACTTATACATCTAAGAATAAAGTGTCCTGGATAAGAAATCCAGTGTTCCGGTACCTGCATCGCCTCATCGCATACACTATTCTCTCCCGACCTGAGACGGGCAGTGTGAGTCAAAAGGAAATGTTCTTCTTACGATGTATGTCCATAGGGCATGAAGTGGATATTGACCAAGTCTTGATGGAGCAATTTGATCGACAAGTGATGAAGTAGTTGGGAGAGATGTCGATAGGGGGTTACTTACCATTTTGGTGTTACTATTGAAGATGAAGACTTGGTACCAGGTGATATCTATACAGAAATTGAGGATGTATGCCAACTAAAGATGACTCTGTGGAGTATTGATGTCAGGACACATGTGCTTCTACAGAACCGAGGAGGATTTTTCAAGCTTCCTAACTCAGACCTTACTAACATCGAGGGGCTCGATAATATTTCTAATTGAAAGGTAAACTCACCCGCACATCAAGCCCAAGAGGTTCAACCCACTGAAAATGAGCAACATCTCTATCAAGCCATTCATAGCTTTGAAGGTCAAGTGGATCCAGCTGACATCTCTGAGGGATCAAGATAAGGTGGAAGATGCAGAAACTGAGCTTCCAGGCCAAATTTTCCGACTCCACCTGTTGGGGGTGGTAACGACATGTCTACCATCCTTTCTTCATTTATGACTTTGCTGAACTTATATAGAGATGACATTCGAGTCATGATGGTGCAATAACATAGAAGAGTGGATGAAGACATGGAGTGGCGACGTCAGCAGGATCAAAGGTGGGCCAACAAGATCAAAGATGAGAGATTGAGACGTAATGGCGATTGCAGCAAGACGCGAGATGGGAATATCAACAGTAGCAACAACTGGATGCGATAGCCCAATTTTGTTGTTTTTGTTGTTTAGGAGAGGTTAACAATATGGAATTACCTAAGTATGTGTAAGTATTTGAAAGACGTGTAGGCCTAATGTGGTACTCGAATAAGCGAGGTATTTGAAGTTTTTGGTTGATGAAGTAAAGAAAAAAAGTGCTTTTGAAGGGTGAAGAAAACATACATTGTGGTTTTCTAAAAATTAAAAGAGTGAGGATTGAGTGAACGATGTTGAAGGGTAGTCGAGTTAGGAATAACTTGATTAGTCCGATAATTAGTCACTTTTTAATCCAAATTTGTCCCACCTTACCTTAAGTCCACATTACAACCAAAATAAAGACCTTACTGATTTTTTGCCACACGTGTCGAGTACGAGGTCTAATTTAGACAATAGGCTAGCTTATGGTAGACGGTGCATGTGATCCAATTTGAGAGAAAACATGTCATAATTTATACACTTGAGAGATGAGCGATACACTTAACCGGTGAGGATAATTTATTCTTAAGTCTCTTATCTGGAAAGTAGTTGATATATTGCCATGTCGTTAATGCTCGAATGTTTGTTGTCGATTTTCTGAAAATATCACTAAGACTAGATTCATCATCCAATCGCCCTAAAAGCTTGTACTTCTTGTTCTGTTTTATTTTATTTTGTTGTTCGGGGATGAAGAACAGATTAAGTTTGGGGGAGTTTAATACATGTCGTATATACATACATTTTAGGTCGATTTAGGAATATATTTAGAATCATTTGCATGTGTATTTGGCCGGAATGTTCTTAAATTCATTTTATTTAGCTAGATGATGTATTTTTACTTGTTTTAGTCTTAATCAGGTACGAATATGCTAAAAATTCAGTTTGGACAAAGTTGGGACGAGAAACGAGCAAGAAGGTTGGAAGAAACGAAGAAAAGAGGAGATTGGGCAAATTGCTTCAACTCGGTCGAGGTGAGTTTGGTGACTTTGTCGACATCAAGTTGAGATCAATCTACGCTTAAGGTAGAATGATGCAACTCGAGCGAGGCCATTTTGACCAACTCAGTCGAGTTGGCTAACTCGAGCGAGACAGGACTCTAACTCAGGCAAGTCGCTTATGGCGGCCAGCTTTTAGTATACGCGGTTTGTCTTATTTAGAGCCCATTTCAACCCTAGTCTTCCCCAACGTATAAATACAAGCCTCCAAGTCCAAATTTAGCATAATATCATTATCGGAGAAGCACTTGGAAGCGATCGAAGAGCACAGAATGACGAGATGAAGATCAGCGATCAAGATTTGGGGTTTTGTTATTTCCTTTCTTTGTAGTTAATTTCCACTATATTTGTCTATGAATCTAATTAGTTTTTAACTCTAGTTATGAGTAGCTAAACACCTTTGTGTTCTAGGGGTAGAAAGTAGGTTATTAAATATTATGTTTTGATTTTATTAATTCTAGACTACATTATATTTGTTTATCTATGTGTTTGTTTTATTCTAATAATTTATTTGAATTGATCACTTGGATAATGTCTATAAGTTTAACGATTCGGATTCAAGAGGACGTTCTCGTTAATAGACTTTCGACACATAGCGTAATTATCAATATTTGTCTGAGAGGAGTGAAATAGTTAGGTAGGCATTGGTTTATGGATTGTTGGGAGTCTTTTGGTTAGATCGACTCGAGAGGGTGATGATTCCTAATTGATGAACCATCTAGCAACATCCGAGAGGAGTGTTATTCAATATATGTGCCGCCTAATAAAAAATATAATTGGTTTAAAAGTCTAGAGTTTTAGGTTAATCATACATAAGAAGTCGTAATTGAAATTGATGCCTTATAATACGTCTTAATCCATTTGAGTTTCCTTTGCTATTTGATTATTTGTCTCTCAAGGAATTCTCCATTAGTAAGTTAATTTTTATGCAATTTAGGTTTTAGAAAATACACAATTCATCTATTTAATTGAGAATCTAGATAGGGTAGAGATATTACGATTAGGGTATTAAGTTAGACATAGGAACAATCCTTGTGGGATCGACCTTCCTGCCACTAGCTACACTAGCACCATATACTTACGGATAACTAAGATAGAAATTAGTGCATCAGTATGATTGTACCCTTCACTATGCCCCTAGGCAAAATGAGTGTACTAACTAATATCTTTATGTGAAAGAGTTAAAGATGGTGAACAGTGATGTTAACTTGACGAACTTAAATGATTGAGAACTTCCAAACTAAAACTTAGTCGTGGCCCTGTTTTACAAATGCTCAAATTAGAACTTTGATGAATCAATCAACCATGAAGGAAAAAGCTAGAGGCACAAAGTGGTGACAGATTCCTTAAGAATATCAAAGAGAAGGTGAATAGGACAGACATTAAGAAATTTGCACTAACTCTAGATGGAACTTTAGTATATGAAGGTAGATTGTACATAGCTAAAAATGATGAAATACGAAATAAAATCCTTAAAAGACGTACAACACTCCTTACATAGCGTATCAAAGAGAAACTAAGAGACGTAAAGCAGAACTTCTGATGAGAAGGAATGCAAAGGGCGGCTGTTGGCTCATACGTCGATGTTTAACTTGCCAACGAGTTAAAGAAGTACAACAATAACCGTTCAGAATGATGAGAACTTAAGAATTTCCAAAAATGGAAATAGGTACACGATATGATGGATTTTTATGGTAGCTTATTTAACATCTTAAATAATCATGATGGCATAAGGATCGCGATAGATTGTCTTAGAAACACGACTCATTTGTACCCACACAAGAGATATACTATGTCATTGTTACGATTGTACAATAACAAAATTGTCATATTACATAGAGTGCCAATATCTATAGCTTCTAAGCAAGACCATGCACCTTGCAATTTCTAGAAGAACTTATAAAAAGGCAATTGAGACTCAACATAAGTTTAGTATTATTTTTTTTCCAAATAGACTATCAGCCTCAGAGAACCAGTTGAAGACGAGGGGAATTCTTGAGAGCATATGTGTTAGACTTTAGAGGATATTGAGAACATACTTATATCTCGTAGTGATCACTTGTAACCATAGCTAATAAGTTGTTACTAGAATGATAATATTCAAAAGGCCTCTATAGATGTGCCAACCTCTCAAGCAATGGGATTAGATAATCATATGGAAGACAAGTCTTGAGAAAAGAGATGAAATGACAAAACCATTCCCAAATGTCAGTAGGAAATGTGATATTTCCCTAAGTCCAGTCAAAACCTTAAGAACTATCATACAAACCTTTAAGAGAGAAATATCTTACTAAGGCAACAGTTGATTGATTTAGATGGATAAGATATGAATTGAAATTGCAAGGAAGAGTTACCGAGACATAAGTCTCAGAATAATAATTTTCACCTTACGTTTTCACAATACTACGTCAAGCATGCTATCACTTGTTGCACCCTCCAAGCCGCTGACTGCAATAGTGGTGCCAATGTGCGTGTACAAGATGTTGTTTGACTGAATAGTTGAGTTTATTGTGGGTTAAGTTAGAGTACAAGAAAGGAAAATAAAAGATCTTTTGAGGTTTCAATTTAAAAGAAACTTAAAGGATTGAGGAATGACAACTCATAATATTTATCATGTCAAAAGTAAGTATGTGGATATTTCAAGGACGAAATTTATTTAAGGGAGGAGGGATGTAACATCCCAAGAAAAATACGAAAAGGAAGAAATAATCTTATAAAATATTGTCATTCATCATTATTTCAGGTTTTATTTATTTAAAATATGAAAATGCATATATTTTATTAAATTGCATTGTCTAGCAAAATATTGTGTTTTTTTTAGTTTTCTCAGAGAGAAGTGGTCCGGAGCCGAATTCGACTGCATAAACGGTACTATCAAATAAAAAACTAATTATGGATTAAAATATTATAAATAATTAATAATAATTATACGAAGTTAGGTTTATTTACTTAGAAATGATTTATTTTATTTAAAACTAGTTACAAAATGCCATTTTTAATTCCTATTTGTGATTTTCATCCATCTTTTGTGCCAATAAATATGATTAAAAATTATATGACATGTATCTGATGAAATTTACATTTAATTCTCGAAATTGAACAATTGTTAAAAATTAAGAAAAATTGGATTTAAATTTCACCATTTTAAGCAAAATAAACTTATTTAAATACCCCTTGCGCAATTAAAATTTATTTAAAGACTCTATAATTATATTTAAATATTATAAGGTCTAAAAGTGTAAAAATCTAAGGAAAAATCACAGCTTTTGATATATATTTGACAACAAGTTGCAATAAAGTATTATTTTTAATCCAAAAATCCTAAAAATAAAAAAGATCACTTAGCCCTTTTAGTTTTGTATAAGAAAAACGTTTTTACAACCAAAAAAATCACGCCCCTAGTCATAACATCAGTAAAAATATTTTGGGGAGTAAGAAGGCTTTTAAAAGTGAAAATACAAGTTTAGATTAGCTATGTGATTACTAGTACTTAAAATAAAAATTAAGTATAGAAAGAAAAAAAGAAAAAAAGGCTGAATCCATATGCTTCAATTTGGGACATGATTTTTGCTTAAATCTTGTTATAAACTTGTTGTATATATGTTAAGAGTAACATAGTCAAAATTCATGAATTATGTGAAGGGCTGAAGCATGATCATATGATTATTGAATATTTGCAATTATGTAGAAAACGTGGGAAATTTGTTGAAACTTATATTTTTAATCATGGAAAGTATGTTAAGACATCATATTCTGGCTAAGTAATGACTTATAATTGAAAGAAAAATTACAAAGAAAAAAGAAGTAATTTAAAAAAAAGAAAAAAGAAATTAGGGTTAGGGTTTTATAATGATTTCATTATTTCATGTTGATTATGTGGTCTTGATTCCTACAAAGCATGTTCTTATGATTCTATCATGAATTTAAATACATATATTAGGATTTTATATTGTTCTTGAATTTTAGTATGTGAAATTCTTCAAGAAAATTATGAAGATTGAAGAAATCTTCAAATATTCAAATCTTCAACTCTTCATATCTTTAAATCTTCAAAATTTCTTAAGTGTATGAAAAAATGTATATTAGTGTGTGTAGAGATTTATTATGTGAAAATACATGTTATTGTGTGTAGAGATTTAGTGTGCAAAAGATGTGTCAGTATGCGTATAGAGATTTAGTGTGTGTATATGTGTTAGTATGTATAGAGAGATCGATTTTGTGAAATTTGTGTAGAGTTTTAGTATGTGAAAATAATTAAAAATAAATATAATTAGAATAATTACTATAAGCCTATGTAGCCTTCTATAAAACCTAAACCTAAGAATGCATAAGAATTTATTACATCATGGAGATGTGGCACCATAAGATTTCTCCATGAAGTGTAGGATGTGTACATCTCTAAAACCTTGTATTATTAAATTAGATGATCATATAGAACCTATGTGGCCTAATATATGTCTTTATAAAAACTTGATATTAAAATGACCACCTCATGGAGGTGTGGCAAAATGAAAAACATTTTCATCTAGTATGCAAGGAAAATTGAACTCATCATCGAGATGTGTATACTTTAAAATCAATTATTTTAAATTAATATGATATTATTAAATATGATTATAATATAGGAAGTTAAATATCATAATATCTAATTTAATGATATAAATATAAAAGGAAAATAAATGAATAGTTAAGTGTTTTAAATATAATAATTTTCGGAAATTTATGAAGAAAAGAAATAATTTTCTAAGTAATTCCTAACTATAGAAATAAATTCTAAATTATTATTTTAAGTTTAGGAAAGTAAAATAGAATGTTTTTCAAATTAAAATAAGGATAAAATAAATTACCGATTTTATTTTTAAAAGAAAAATCCTTTTCAAAATTTATTATGTAATTATTATATAAACAAAGAATGTAAAAATTATAATAATACTTAAATTCAAAATTTAAATAATTAAATAAATATAATTTTCTTAAATAAAGAATGTTATGAATTATTTTCAAATATAATAAGATAGTAAATGATTATAAATAAATAAACTTGCCAAAACTTTAAGGCTCCATCTCCTCGCGTCGATGAGTACGTGCAAAATGCATCTTTAATACGTCCAATGCAATATGTACAACGTGCGCGCCCGAGCCGAGCTCGCTCTCGGATGGTGCACCATCATCAGGTCCATTTAACCAAAGACTAAAATTCCACTAAGGTCCACCATAAGAGAGCACACCTGATAACTTCTTGTCAAAGTGCTCTTCTTAATAAGAAATTCCAATTTTCCCCATTTATCCACACTTTCCTTAATTCTTCCAATTTTCCATATTTAAGTTACATACTTTAGGCATTAATTTATCATTCACCCAAAACTGATTTTGAGAACATAAATACACTAAATTCATCTTCTCGAAATGTAGATTGTGATTTTGCAACTTAATTCCATTTTCAACTAATGGAATCCAAAGTTAAAATTACTCAAAGACTGGTCAACACCAACCTTCCAAAGTTGAAGTCTAACATTTTTAAGGGTATTTTATGGGGTACGCGATCCATAATTAAAATGTAAGCATAATATGTGAAAGGATACGTTGAAAAATAAAAAAATGCATATATATTTAGAATACCAATATAAAAAAAAAAAAAAAAAAAAAAAAAGAAAGACGGTGTATATATAATATTATAACATTGGCTAATACATAAGCAAAAATATTTTATGTTACTATATATAAAGTAAATATTAAGTGGGGCGATCACATGACTCTTATTTCGTGTGGCAGAGCCCCATTTATCCAAACGAAGGGGAAAAAAGCGGAGCCCCAATTATCCATGTTTCTTTCTACTATACTTAAGTTGACCTCTCGCACGGAATGAGATTTGTGTAACCGTCACTTCTAAGTTCTTATCCTATATAAATACATATTTTTTATGGATTTTAAATAGATTGATACCCTTTGGTACTCCCACTACACCAAAATAGTTTTTTTTTTTTTTTTTTTTTTTTTTTATAATTTTATTTTGAGACCACAATTGTGGTCACTAATGGAAAGTTATTTGTGACTACTTATTGTCACAAATTAGTGATGGCATGTTGTCTCTAATAATAAAGTTCTGACAAATACACATTATCTGAGACTACTTTTTGTTGTCTCAAGTGACATCTTTTTTGTAGTGTCAATATCCCTATCCAGAAGAATAAGTGAGTATAGGAATATAATTAATATATATAGGTTTATTTACATAAACATTCATGAGTTCTTTTGTAAATTATCATTTGTAATATGACCCTTAAATTGTAATGTAGAAGTGCACCAAGTTTCACTTTCGAAAATTCCTAATGTAGAGCCCAAATATGGTACTTTGACTCGCCTAGCTGGAGACATGCAACTCTACGATATTTTTGGACCTCTAATTAAACAAAATGATATTTTAGCTAGATTTGAACTAAACCCCTTAGTTAAGAAATTTTTAATTAAGCGACTGAACCCCCACACCCCCACCACCCCATTATCGCACCGATTCAACTCCTCTTATTTCCACCCACTACAACCACCACCATGGTCAACTACTATTCTGCACTACCCAAATCCCCTCCCCCCAAATCCCTCATTTAAATACCGAGTATTCTTTCCGGCAAAATTAGGAAAATGAATTATGACGACGAGTTTCCAGGTAAAGATGTTAGACCAATCGATGGCGGCGGATGCAACGAGGTTAGCAGCTCGTCCGGCGAAGTCAGTGGTTCATCCGGCGAGTACTCCAGTTCTGATGCAATTGTAAAGGTCAGTTTGTCCATCTATTACAAACGTTTTTATATGGGTTATGTTTCTTATTTACATTGTCATGATATATATATATACACATACATATATATATATATATATATATATATATATATATATAGTGATTATTGATTTAGGATCGGGTTACTCTGCTACTGTTAATTAGTAGATGCATAATTAGGGATTTGGCTGTTTTGCTTGTTTAAAATGTGTTCGTTCTTTGTGGTAGAAAAATATATGTTAGATGTTCTTGTTACTATTGTCAAGCTTGTGTAAAAACAATGTCTTCTGAAGATTTCTGGGAATTTTCTAAATGCCTGCTTTATTGATGCTAAAGAAGACGAAGCGTTTATCGATGCAACTTTGTATTGATATACTCGTCACATCGATATATTATGCACCGACAAAATAGGCTATTTTTTTAAAAAAAAAAATTAAAGTTATTGTTTATTGATGCTTAGTTTTATATCAATGAGGTTTAGAATGTTCATCGAAAAGCTATTTTTATGTACATCGATGTATCATTATATATCAATGATATATATATCGACACACTATTTGGCGTCGATATTCTTGAACGTATTTTTTTAAAAAAATTGAAATTATTTAATGTGTGGAGGTGTATCGATGGTGGGTTATTTATCGATGTTGATCTGCGTCGATATACATTTAATTTTTTCATGCATAATCGTGTCGACATATTGTCTGTACTATCGATGTACATGTGCATCGATAAACAAAAAAAGTAGATCGATATGCTTAAAATTTATGTTTTTTCATATATTTTTTCCCCGAAAAAACATAGGTCCATTTGTAAAATTTGGTATGTTGTACAAATCAGCTTTTTTCTAAAAAACTTAATTACTTCATTTATTAGAGGTCGGAGCCTGTATATAGGTGTCATGGAGAAAACACAATTGATCATAGAGGCATTTTCATCACCTACCACGATAAGAACATCCTCGGGATATTATAAGAACAGCTGACGGCTTGCAAGATGCTAGATGTCTTTAGAAATACGTGTATTGGGCCCCTACTATCCTTCGGCCGCAATAACATTTTTTTGGTGAAGCTACTCCTGAAATTCATGACACACGACATAGTCATGGAGTAAAATACGGGGAGTTTAGCGAGGTATTTTTTGCACGGAGAAAGAGTAGTATATTTCAGTCTGAAGGAGTTCTGTCAGATTATAAGGTTGCGATTTGGGAGCACATGTTTTGATAGACAAGCTGCATCCTATGCTTGCCCGCTTCCAGCCGGTGTTTGGTTTAGAAGATTTAGGAAGTACAAAAGTTTGAGTGCTAAGGTGTTGCAAATGAAATTTTCGAGGGGGACTTTGTACGATACCGTAAGGACAACTTCAAGATTACACTCGTGTTGATTGCCTGTCAATTTATGTTATGCAACGAGATTCGTACCTCAGCTAACCATTGGTTGTGGACACATGTAGAGGATCTGCAAGCTTTCAACGCTTTTCCATGGGGTGTGTGGTCTACTACAGGACGACTCATTTCATGCGACATGCTTTTCAAGGGGAAGAGAGGGAAATGACCACTAAAGTTTAGTACCATGTGTTCGGCTTCTCGTTGGCTTTCCAAGTAACTGTACTAAACTGTAAAAGCGAATGAACACATTTTGTAGTATGTTGATTTACTATTTTTCTTTGTTCCCTATTTTATTGGCTAGTACTAGTTATACGAGTCCTTTCCCCAGATCACGAGGGAATATGCTCGTCCACACATTGCAGGTGCGTATCCCCGTGGTATAAGTGTTAGGAATTCTCGACTACATCTAATGTACGCAGCGGAATAATAAATCGAGAATTATGATCGTGATATATAATTGAATTTACGTTGAGCAATAACTACACACTAGTTAGAACAACTTACTTGTTGCGTAATTTAATCGGAAGGAACGACGTGACTGAATTCACCACTTCAGGTATCCACGCGTATGCCGTCTGCCGCAGGAACAATTCCCCAGTACAATTATTCCAGTGATCGCTAGGAAATCACTTATTGAATTCTAAGTGCTTCTATATTTTATCTGATAAAACCCTTAATTCTCTACTACAGAGAATATGTATATATAGTACCATATAACCCTAAGTTTATGGGCCTAATATCCATCTCTGCTTAATTAATTAATTAGTATGACTTATTAATTAATAAAACCCACATATCCTAATCTAGTCCATATCTTTCAATCTCCCACTTGGACTAGCATTAGAGATAATTCAAAGCATTAACCTTGTACCCTTGAGCGGAACAGCAATACACATAAAGTGTGACCCTTTAGGCCCCCATTATCGATGATAATCTATTTAAAATCTGCACAAAACTCCTAGACTGTGTTGTGCAGCGAACTCGATATATGAAGGACGTTTACGTGAATTCGTAAAACAACCTTTATATGAAGTTTATGTAATATCCCTTCATTCACGAACCACCCGATAGAGCCTAGGATCTGCCATGTGTCTATCTAAATAGCTCAATCGCTTTTCCCATCTTTATTATATGACACATTCGATCGTATTCAATTACTTTATTGAATACATCTTTTGCATTGGCCAATGAATTTATTGTCAAATAATATAGATAAATATGAGTGTTCTCTCGAAATCAATCGAGGAATGAATCCCAATCTTGGCTCAACTACCATTTTCATTTGCCTCATGATGAACCCAACACAAGACGTGTCTTATGCTCCTTTGGGAGGCAAGCGTTGTACTTGGTCAAAGTTCATCACTTAACAAACAAAATGAGTATTGACCTCAGGTCAAAGGATCATTACATACTCCATACACTAATAAACCGCAGACACTGAAACAAACGGTTTAATAGTAGGGTATACCAATACTCTCCAAAGTACCCATGTGTCCATCACGGATATCTAATATCTTGTAGTCGTGAGACCTACTACATTCTCTGAGAATATGATGCAGACCATATGCTAACCTATCGCGTATCATCAATATCCCATTCTTGATGACCATCGGTTATGGCAATTTTAGAGTCATACTATATCATTTATGTTTCACACCATAAATGACAGTCATGATTCAAGGGAACAGTTATAAGAATAATAACAAACCATCAAAATAATTATTCTAATAAATGCATAAACTCAAAAGACAATCAAAATGTCAAAGAATGCGATCAAGAATGAATGTCTCAAACGTAAGGTTTCTAAGACATGCAAACTATAAACTCCCACTGAATCAAAGCCAACTACCAATGTGACAAGCTCTCAAAGTGCTTGTTGTGCCTTGCTATACACAACTGTTTGGTTGAAGGATTAACCAAGTTATCATCAGTGGATACTCTATCTAACTTCACATCTCCCTATCTATTATTCTCCAATCAGATTATATCTACAAGCAGTGTTCTAAAAAACGGGTTAGGCGGCCGCCTAGGCGCTAGGCGGCCCCAGTCCGTCCCGTTTTTTACCTATTCGGTCGTTTTCGGCGCTCGGGGAGTTTGGCGCCGCCGAGCCCGATTAGGCAGCGCCTAACCCGCCTAGGCGCCTAGCCAGTTTATTTTTTATTTTTTCTTTTTCTTAATTTTTTTTTTTTATTTTTAAGTTATATATATATATATATATATTTGAATCACTTAATTGATTTGGATGACATATTTTGATTTATGACTTATGGACTAATGCTTCACGTATTGCTTTATTCAGTATCGACTATTGAATTTTGCAGTATCCTTTGTTTATTGTACATGTAAATATTGCACTATCCTTGATTATGTTAGCTAACATGCAAAATATAGTTTGTTTAGGATAGGTTGCTATTATTTTCAAATTTTTTATATATTATTTACTTATTGAATATTTATAAATAATTAAATTATTCGTCTACGGTGGTGCCGCCTAGGCCCCGTCTAGGCGCCGTCTAGGCGCTCTAGGCGCTAGGCCCCAGTCGACCGACCGACTAGCGACTAGCGATTTTTAGAACATTGTCTACAAGGAATATGCTTGTTTCTGTTCGTGGCTCTCGGTTCCTTTTGCTGGAGCAACCGCACTTACCATTGTTACAATACAACGGTATTGCACTGCTGGCACTTGGAACGACACCTAGTTCTTTTACGAACTTTAACAAAGCAACAACCCCTTTTGGCAGCTTCAGATTTAGCAATATACTCGGTTTCAGTGCTGGAATCGACAGTTCTACTCTGTTTGGAACTATTCTGATTCACTGCACCACCATTTAGAATGAAAACATATCTAGACAAAGACTTGAAGTCATCATGGTCCGTTTGGAAGCCAGCATCAGTATACCCAGTAACTGATGACTCTAGTTGGCCACCATAGACTTTAAGAAATATTCTTTAGTCCTTCTAAGGTAATTAAGAATAGTCTTGACAATTCTCCAGTATTCCTTACCGAGATTTTGCTGAAATCTGCTCTTTCACGGATTGCAACATGGAACGATTGCTCCCCATTATCAGTATATCGTCGACATATATGATAAGGAAGATACATTTCATTCTTACGTCTACTATAAACGCATAGATCCTACTTGCTTCTGACAAAATCAAACAATTTGATAGCTTTGTCAAAACAAATATTCCAACTCCTAGATGCTTGCTTGAGTCCACAAATGAACTTCTTTAACTTGCATACTCCATTCGACTTTTCTTTGGATACAAAACCTTCAGTCTATGACATATACACAGTGCCTTCGATTTTTCATTGAGAAACATAGTTTTACATCCATTTGCCAAATGTCAAAGTCATAGTATGCAGCTATTGCAAGTAATATCCTAATGGACTTGATTTTAACAACTGGCGAAAAGGTTTCATCATAGTCAATGCTCTTGCGCTGACTATAACCCTTTGCCAACAACCTAGCCTTGTAGGTTTGTACCTTGCCACCTGCATCTCTCTTCTTCTTGAAGATCCATTTGCAGTCTATGGGACGAGCCCCAACTGGCAAATCAACTAGTTCCCGGACTAGTTGAGGTACAATGAGTCCATTTCAGATGTTAAGGTAGCCAGCCACATCTTCAAAACGGTGCCTGACACCGCTTCGATATAGGTCTTAGGTTCGTTGTCTTCTGAATCAACTTCATCATCTTGGTTCTCAACCAATAGATTTAATCTTTCAGGTGCACGACGATTCCTTTGAGGCCTATTGAGTTGGTTTTGCGTCGGTTTAGGCAGTTTATTCTGATCGTGAGCTGGTTTTCAACATTTTAGGATATTCTCAAGAATTTCACTATGATTCTTTTGAGCTGGGACTGATACAATATCTTGTCTTTGATGCATCTTATTATCTTCAGGTGGCCCTCTAAGAGTTGTTTCCCCTCCCAATAGATCATCAATAACTCCCACTGAGTTCTTGTCTACTTCTTTGGACAATACATCATCCTTTATGTTATCTTGCGGGTTTGATACAATATCTTATTTTGATGCATCTCATTGTCTTGAGGTGACCCTCTAAGAGTTGTTTCCCCTCCCAATAGATCATCAAAAACTCCCACTGAGTTCTTGTCCACTCCATTGGACAAGACCTCATACTCTATGTTATTTTGTGGTTCTTGAATCTTTTCAAGATCTACCTTGTTGTGACCTTGTTCCTCGGAGATATAAATATCTTCAAGAAACACCACATTCTTGGAAACTATCACCTTGTGATCTCCAGGACAGTATAATTCATATCCTTAGTTTCCTGAGGATATCCACAAAATATCATTTCTCACCTTTAGTCTCCAATTTATCAGTCATCATCTTCTTAACAAAAGCAGGACAACCTTAGGTCCGCTTATGGTAAGAGGTTGACTTCTTGCCACACCATAACTTATATAGCGTTTGCGTGACCGATTTAAGAGGAACTCTATTCAGAATATAACCAGTGGTGAGTAAGGCATAACCCAAAAGGAATAAGGGGAGACTTGTGAAACTCATCACGGATCGAACCATATCTAATGAAGTTCGATTTCTCCTTTCGGATACTCCATTCGTCTGTGGTGTACCCGAAGGTATCCAGTCTGACCGGATTCCATGTGATTTCAAGTAATCAAGAAAATCTCGGCTTAAGTATTCCCCTCCTCGATCTGATCGGAGAGTCTTAATACTTTTCCAAGTTGTTTCTCAACTTCCAACTTAAACTTCTTAAATTTCTCGAAGGCCTCAGATATGTATTTTATGAGACACACATATCCATACCTTGAAAAATCATTAGTGAAAGTCATGAAGTACGAATATTCGCCTCTTGCTTAAGTTAGAATGGTCCGCACATTGCTGTGTAGACCAACTCGAGCACAACCTTGGTACGCAACCGTTTCCCAGAAAGTGTTTAACTTGTCATCTTTCTTTTGAGACAAGATTCGCAAGCACCATATGATTCGAAATCAAATGGTGTGAGATAGTCTAACTTTTTCAATCTTGCTATTCTTTTCTCATTGGTATGACCAAGTCTATTATGCCAAAGATAAGCTTTATTATTCGTATTACTTAGCTCAGGTCGTTTGTTATTGTACATTGAGAATATTTTGTTCACATTCAAGCATATACAATCCATTCTAAAGAAAGGCACTTCCTTAAAACAATCCATTAAGCGAAACAAGCATCTCCTGTTTGCAAAATAGAAGGAAAAAGTCATAAATGTCTAATATTGGTGTGGTACCCCGAATCTTTATAACGCAATAAAGTACACTCTTTGCATTTTAAAATATTTTTATCAATTTTATTTTAGCTTAAATTGCAAAGTTATTTGATTTTATGATCTTATTTTGGCAAATAAGTGTGACCGCGGTGTACCAGGTCGACTGCACTCCTAACACCTAAAAGGTAAGAATAAAAATTTAAAATATAGAAGCTAGTTAACATCGGACTTAAGAAATAAGAAACAAAATTAATTTATTCTATAATATTTTACATTTATCTAAAATAATAACTAAAGCTATAATAACTAAAGCTAAAGTATATATATAAGTTTTATACATATAATAAAGTTAATATGATAATATAATAATATAAATATAACTAACTATATATATACCTACGAATAAGTATTACATGTATAATAATAATAATGATAATAAAATACTAATATTCTATTTTTAGAAAAACACACACTTATACTAAAATTAGTAATACTTACATAATTAAGTAACATGTGTACTCTTATAAGAACCCTCACAATTACACTAACATTCTGTTTCATAAATCATTATCCCACATCGAGAATATTTCGCCAATTTTTTTACGGATTTCATGTATAAAAAGAAGCTAAATAAGTTCTTTAAAGGAACATAAAAAAATAAGTAAAATAACATATATATTATATATTGGATTTCCTTTAACTAGGAGGTCCTTATCAGTTTAATTTTGACAACGCTTCGACCGGTGTTTCGGAAAGTTGTCGTATAGTATTAAAATCTTTTAAGGTATGTTTTCTTTAATAGTTTTCTTTCTTATTGTCATTTGCAGTTTACATAGATTTAGGAATTTAATTATTTTCTTGATTTAAGTAGAATTATAACTTTAGCTATTTTCTTAAGATTGTGTTAAATAGTTGTTGTTTAAGATGCATATTAGTTAGTTTAAAATATTTATTAGTGTAGTTAATAATTTAAATTAAATAAATAATTAGGCCTTTTAATTTAGGACTATAATTTATAATAACTTGGCTTATATGTTAGAAATTGTAAAAATAGACATAATTCAAGAATAGTGTACCACACTTAATTATTTTTAAAATACTAAACTCGATAAGTAATACTAATTAATTAAACAACATGTGCTTGGTGTAGTGCGAGTCAGGCCTTGGAACATACGCGAATTACGTACTTTAAAGCAAGCAAAACAAGGTGGGTGACCGGGCTATTTGTAAGTACATTATGCTATTGAACTTGTACTTTGATAAATATGTTTGCCTTCGGGCTTATTGATATGATACCTCTTAATTCGTAAGATTGACTTTTGAGAAAGGCTCTTAAGTCGTAAGATTGGCTTTTGAGTAGGGCTTGGGAGTCGTAAGATTGGCCCCTAAGTCCAGCAATATGGCTTTTGAGTCGTAAGATGGACTCCTAAGTTAATGATTTATTTATTATTGTGCACCTTCATTTAGTATAACTGCTTACAAAGTTCCCACTGAGTTTATACTCATGCCCATAATTACAAATCTTCAGGTTAGTTGAGCGAGGTGGCGGGGCTGTTGTGGCAAAGGTCACCGGGTTCCTTTTCCTACCCGCAACTTTAAGATGTTTTTGCCTCTTCGATGTATATAACTAAGTTTGTGTGTCACACAATCCGGAATTTTCATTTAGAAACTTTGGAACCACTAGCGTAAATATGTTTTGGCAGTGTTTTATTGTCAATAAAATTTCTACTTTTATCCAATAAGTATTTTATGTTACGCTTTCGCACTTTATCTGATTTACTACTTAATCAAAAGAAAAGAAAAATTTAGTAGCACTTCAATCCCGAGTTAATGGGATTGGGGCGTTACAATTGGAATGGAAATAATATTCTTTGAAGTCTGAAGAACAAAATAACAATTATATAAATCTAATTTATATCCCGAAGGAAGATCTAATCTAGTCTAATTTCAATGTACAAAACAAACTACCTAAGCTCTCATCCAATGCACCATGTGCTTTGAACTTCGGGCAGTCTCTCTTCCATTGCCCCTTCTCATTGCAAAACAGGCACTCATCCTTGGGTATTCTCGACTTCTTTTGAACCCCTCCACTCTTAGGCATCAAGGCCGCATACTTAAATGCTTTCTTCCTCTTCTTCTGCTTATTCTTGTATTTGGAAGATCTCGCAGAATAGCTCATCATGAGCATAGAGTTGTCTTTAGAAGTAGATGATTCGTAGGTCTTGAGCATGTTGTGAAGCTCTGGCAGTGTCGCCTTCGTGTTGCTCATGTTGAAATTCACTATGAAGTTTTCAAATGAACTTGGAAGAGACTGCAGAATTAGATTTATTGAGACACTTGAGGGTATCTTCCGTTCCAATCAATTCCAATCTCTCAATGAATCTGATCATCTTTAGTATATGTTCAGAAACCTGGTCCCCATCATGAAGCATACATTTGAAGAGATCCATGAGTATCTTATACTCCATGCTCTGAGCTTCTGAAGCATACAGGCTCTTCAAGTGTTTCAGCATCTCATAAGGGAACATGCTCCAATGTTGCCTATGCAGTACAATACTCATAGAGGACAACATTAAGCATTGAGCCGATGTGGCATCCTCAACATGTTTCTTATGAGCTTCTTCGTCAAATGCATCGTACTCAGGAGAATTCTTGTCAGGGATGACACTGATTGGTTTGTCCAAGACATATTCAATCTTGTCTTGCCTTAGCACCAAACGCAAACAACGGAGCCAATCCGTGAAGTTTGACCCAGTCAACTTGTTTGCTTCCATCAAACATTTATAAGCCAAATTCGACATTTTATCTGACGAGAAAATTATTAAATGGGAAAATAAATCAGAATAAAGTAAACAAAGATCACAGTCGTATCACTAATCAAAACAAGAGTTTATTGTAATGATTAGCTCCCACTAATTTTAACATATTTTGCGCCCCAAATGCAAAATACGGATATATAATAATTATAAATTTTAGTGATCAAAGATCCAAGTCTATATTATTGTAGCCTCTGCTTTGGCTGATGACTGCAATAATATCACTCAGTAGGCCTCCAAGTCAATTGCAACATCAATTTTGCAATTTCTAGTTAATTAATCCAATTAATTAAACTATTTTGGTCGCTTTGGCGTCTCAAAATAATTTAAGCAAGTCAATTCCATCACACGATGTCAACCATACATCTATGAATGAGCCCGAGTCTTGTCGATTTAGAGTAAACACTTTGGTGTAAAATCCGTGGTAAAAAAGATTAGAAATTTCAAGCAATTACGATGGACGACGCATTTTATTTCTAAATAAGACTTGGTTTTATTGGGGATTTTATATGTGATAATTGCGTTTAATTTAATATTAGTTTAGTTTAGTTTAGTTTAGTTTAGTTTAGTTTAGTTTAACGATTTTATATGTGATACTAATTGTTATATTTAATATCTAATATTAAATTAAACGCAAGAACTGGGTGCCGCCTACCCATACATAATGTCGCGGACTACATGTATTGGGCGCCGCCTACCCAAACATAAAAGCGGTCTTAAACTACTGTAATTTAAATTGAATAAGCATAAAATCAAATAATAGTTTATTACATAATATCAAGTAAATGCTCAACGAATAAAATTATTAATCCAACTAAAATTTTATTCTTTAATTAAATGTGGATTAAAATTATGTATATATTAATTCAAAATTAATATATATATATATATATATATATAATTCTAAATTAACATAAATATATAAGTCTAGTATTATTCTTTCAAAATAATAATACTATCATCATTTATTAATCTCATTAATAAATTAATATTAGTCTTATTAGATTAATATATTAATTCCAAATTAATATAAGTATATCTTTAATGTTAATTCCAAATTAACATAAATGTATAAGTCTATTATTATTATTTCAAAATAATAATAAGATTTATTAATCTAATTAACAAATTGATATTGTTATTGAGATTTAGAATTAATCTAATTAATAAATTTAATATAATTAATTAAATTAAAACCATTTTAAAAAAAAAATATATAACAGCCCTTTTGAGCTGTTCAATTCATTTAATTAGACAGAAGCAGCAGTCTTTAGCTCTTTTCCAAGATGTCCAGCGTGGCCCAGTCACTTGCGAGGATGGCCCAGCTCCTTCTCCAGGCCCTGAACCAAATAACCCAGCCCAGCCCAAAATTGGACAGCCTATTGCCCCGGCCCAGTTGCTCAGCAGCCCACAACACATTAGGGTTTGGGCTGCAAGCCACTAACCCTGACCGCTGCCACCGCCTTCCGCCGTCACCGCCGCCACATCTACAGCAGACGCCGCCGTCGACAGCGTCGTGAGCCAGACCAGTACCAGCGCCATGCGTCGGCACCGGCGCGAAGCATGACTAGCAACAGTTCTGTCACATAAGTCACCAGCGTTGCGATTTTTTTTTCTCGCAGCTGCAGCGTAGCAGCACCTCACTCCGCCGCCCATCCCCGCCGCCGCCGTCACCGTCGTCGCCGTCACCCACAGCAAACGCGTAGCAGTAGCAACAGACCAGCAACGCATAGCCGAGCCGAGCTCGCTACTGGATTGGGTTTGTTGGTCTGAATCGGTTCGCGTCGAGGCTTCGCCGGAGCGCGCAACAGCAGCAGCAGCGGCAGACTCCGCCACCGCAGCCGCCGGAGGTGCTCCAGCAGTAGGGCAGTAGTAGGGGTCGCAACAATTATTTCAAAAACCAGTTTACATGTTTACGCAGCAACAGTTTCAAAATTTTAAAAGGAACAATATATTGCAAATTAATTTTGGTTACAAAATCCATCAGTTTCGAAAATTATGCAAAATAATTTCCAATCTAATTTTGCAAAACTAATTCTGCAAAATTAATTTCCAAAACAAAATTTCAATTTCAATTTTAAAATCTTAATCCACAATTAATTAAATTTAAACAATTATAAATCGAGCTCTGGGCTCTGATACCACTGTTAGAAATTCTCGACTACATCTAATGTACGCAACGGAATAATAAATCGAGAATTATGATCGTGATCTATAATTGAATTTACGTTGAGCAATAACTACACAATAGTTAGAAAACCTTACTTGTTGCGTAATTTAATCGGAAGGAACGACGTGACTGAATTCACCACTTCAGGTATCCACGCGTATGCCGTCTGCCGCAGGAACAATTCCCCAGTACAATTATTCCATAAGTGATCGCTAGGAAATCACTTATTGAATTCTACGTGCTTCTATATTTTATCTAATAAAACCCTTAATTCTCTACTATAGAGAATATGTATATATAGTACCATATAACCCTAGGTTTATGGGTCTAATATCCATGTTTGCTTAATTAATTAATTAGTCTGACTTATTAATTAATAAAGCCCACATATCCTAATCTAGTCCATATCTTTCAATAAGATGGTAATGTACAACCATGTAGGGGGTTACCAAGAAGTTCCTTGATCTTGATACGGTGAGAGTCATCTTTTAGTTTCAATTTTTGAATATGTATGTATTTTCTAGTTTACACGCTTTTACACATTTACACTTACTATTGTAGGCTCAGATCACGCTGATGACTCCAGTGGAAGAAGAGGAAAACAAACCCTATATAAGTGGCATTAATTGACTTGGCCCCGTCGACATGGGTACTTTATCTGTATCCTCAGAAGGCCATAGGCAATAAGTCTAAGAAGCCCTATATGCTTTGGACACAGGATGTTGTCGAGGAAGATGAAATGAAGATGAAGAGCACCGATGAGTCCCACGAAGAAGTTCTTTTTCGGCAGCCTAAAAAACGACGAAGACCAGATGTGGACGAGGCGAATCAGTCCTCTTGACTGTACGAGGACCTCTATCCTTCTATCCATGACGTCGGTGGTCCATCAAGAGCTACATCTTCCGATCCCATCCCTACTCATGTTAGGCCACAAACCGCACATACAGGGCCACAACACGTGCGTCCACCAGTTCTTCCTCAAACCCTCCATCAACCTGTTCTAGGTACCTCAGTACATACTTCTAGACTTGATTCATTTGACTCAGATAAAGACCCGAGGGGCCTCCGCCGAGATTTGTTCCTAATTGTAATATGTTTGTGTTTTAGTACTATTGTTCATAATAACTTTTAAAAACTAATAATCTTATTCTATTTCTGGATATTTGGAGTTAAAATATTCAGGTATAGAATTGAATTTAAATTTTTACGTTTTTATAACTTTTCTCTTAGGAAAGAATAACATTGGTTTTTTTTCCAAATGATCTTATAAACATAAGTTACACTAATACCATATGAAAGTTGTTTTAAGTATTAAATATTCTATTTTTATTTTGAACTATATTGCTTATTTTTACACGAAGATAAGTTAAGATCATCATATAAATTTATTTATTATTTTTTTCTGCAATAAAACAAACTAATCATTTGAAATACTTTAAGTAATATGTATGTTATGATTAATATCTTTTATTAAATTATGTATAATGATGATATTATTAGATATAATATTATACTTATTTTCTTTTGTAAAATTAATAATTAAATGCTTATAAAAAAAGTTACCTAACCAAAATATTTGTCAGATGATTTTGATGAGATATATTGAATTATAACATGATACACATGCTAAAAGTGTACGAAATCACAAACAGAGAAATAGGTCACATATCGTTAATAAAATATGTCTAGAACAACTCTAAATTGTTACGCCGACAAAATAAAGCACAACACTATGATATTATTTATAATTACTTTCTATTATTCGCAAAAGAATTTAGTTAATATTATTGATTGCTTACTTTTCTAACATTTACTTATCTTTAACCAAAATAAAATTGTGATATAGAATATTTATGAAAAGTAGTGGTAACTTACAACATACTTCTTCTCAAGTATTGAATTTTGAAGATATTATAGTAATTTTAGTAAAATATTTTTGTTCTTTTTATCTTACTATTTTGAATTAATTTTTTAAAATCTAAATCTAATGATAAGAGTTTGTAATATTATATACAGATAAAACCTATCATCATAATAAAGAAGTCAGTCTTGACATAATAATATAAATTCAGGCAATAAAGAATTATGGATTCGTAAATCATATATAGTTCATATCTAATAATCAATAAAGTTTATTACTTCTTCCCTCCTAAAATATGAGTCTTGTAATATGTTAGTACAATAAAGAAGTCAAACTTCAGACACCTAAATTCTATTAACCTATAATTTACTATAGTTTTCAGTTAACTGTTTACTTTAATGTTGAGTCATTAGTATATTATAAGAATTTTACATAAAGTGATCAGCTAAAAAATCTTATATACGACACTATTACTTTATTGTCTATATTTTTTGTTGTAGTATGTGGAATGCATATCTAGATATTATAGTTGCAAAACTTAAAGGAAACAATACATTTTACTTTCTCAAGAATGAGATGCGAAATAAACTTGATAACGGTTTTGAATACCAATATATATTATTTTGATTAATTATATGTTTTATTTTTCTAATCTTAAAATACAATATTACTTTTTTATTCACCACCAAAACACCTAAATAACTCTCTTGTAAATGAACAGGTGTAATAATAAGATTTATAATATTACATATAGATAAAATACATTACTCAAACTAGGAACACAACCTTTAAGTGAGAATATAAATATGAAGAATATAAAAATATGAATTTAAAAATCATGTTATAATTTATATGTAGTTATAATTAAAGTATCTCCATGCCATTTCAAAATAAAAGTCTTGTATCCACTATTACACCAAAGAACTAAAACTTTAGAACACCAAAGTCCTATTAAACTATTATAGGTTTAATTTACTATAAATTTTGATAGAACATTTTACTATTAATGTCAGCCCTTCATATATCATAAGAATTTTATATGAAATGGAAAATTAGATCACATATATGATAGATTATAGATGTCTTATCATCATTTTTTAATTATATATAAATAGTGAAATAAGTATATAGAAATTATACTTGCAAGACTAAAAAAAAAAAAAACAAATCTTATTTTCTCGCGAATGAGATGAGAAATAAAAAATCAGTAAGGGCTCTGAAAT
Source organism: Ajuga chamaepitys (assembly GCA_958295605.1). Lineage (NCBI taxonomy): Eukaryota > Viridiplantae > Streptophyta > Magnoliopsida > Lamiales > Lamiaceae > Ajuga > Ajuga chamaepitys. The sequence continues at coordinate 18,636,795 of OY282505.1, forward strand.
TTAATATACATTGTTCCAATACATAATTATTGTTTTTATTTTACAAATCCTAAAAAGGAATCATAATTTTCCTTCACTAGTTTATTGGTTTTTAGACATTCCCTACCTAAATGACTTTCTTGTATTTTTTTTATTATCTTTTGATAACTTAAGAATTATAGTTTCAATTTTTTTATAAGAATTTTAGTGGTAAACTAAATCTCATATATGATAGACTATAGCCATCTTCTTAATAACTTTATATTACAATTAGTGAAATAAGTATATAGATACTGTAGTTGCAAGACTTTAATAGCAAACAAAAAAATACATTTCTTTGCTTCTCAAGAAGAGAAATAAAATTAGTAAGGGGTTTTGAAGTTTGATATACATTGTCTCGATTTTTAATTATATGTTTTATTTATTAATAATAAAAAGGTCATTCTTTTAATGCACCCCAAGAATATCTAACTTAATTGGTTTTCTGGCATTCCATTCCAAAACAATAAAAGAGAGAAAAAAATATATGAGATATCATAAAAAAATAAAATAGATTAAAAAGAAAAATATAATGTATTTTAATTAAAAAAAGAAAAATATAATGTCTTATGAATATCTAGGTTTAAGTTATATTATTAGGTTAATTAAATATTTTATGAAAGAGAAAAGAAACATGCATGAAATAGTAGATGAATATAAACTATAAAAGGATCTTACCAAACAAGTATAACTTAAAAATAAGATTACTAAATTAACCTTAAAAATAGAACTTATTAAGGATATAATAGGAAAATCAAATTCTGTAAGAAATTACACACACTTTTTTTTTTTTTTTAAATCTTTTCTCCTAAACTAGAAACAAAGAAAAAACCCCCCCTTCCCCCCCCAAGATGACTCGAACCCAGGACCAACGGTCTAGGTAGTGGATGCTCTACCACTGAAGCTATCCAACTTCGTCAGAAATTACACACACTTTTATTATAGTGGGTAGTAGATAGTAGAATTTAAAAAACATATTGCAAATGGGAGAATTTGAATTGGGGCCTCAAAATTTTAATTTTCTCACAACGTTATGCTTAGAATTTCAAGCTTTAAGAGGAACTTTATTCATCGTGTAAGGACCAGCTTAAGTGGTTCATTGTACAAAGACCACATCCAAGCATTCCGATGTACAATGTATCAGGAAAATCACAATTTACATTATTTTATCGTGTACCCTATAGGATGTCTTCACCGTTTCATTTATTCTACCTCCGTAAAATCAGTGTTTTTTTATTTAACACTGCAGCAAAAATTATCTTTTATCTCCTATTTCTAAGACCATAATATTATATTTAACAAGAATATTATATGACAATTTATCGGCTCCGATGAACCTAGGCATCGGCATATGAGTTAGCGTCTATGGGTAGCTACCACTGCTCCAGTTTTGCTAGGATCAAATGGATTGGGCTAAGCCCTTCAAGTAAATAATATGTAAGCTAGGACACGAGCTGACGACAGCCATGCAGCACCTGTATGAACATCCCGAGGGATTCACCCCAGCTTTTTTGTTCTCTGGGAAGAGATTCCTTGCGGCAGGCGATAATTACAGATATATGGTTAAAATCACCCGATCCGGAGTATTCCCCAGCCCGTTCCAGGCCCAGGCTTCGGTGCTTGGATGCGTACTCCCCGTCTGCCTATCTCACACTCCCGGTTTGGAGGTGGCCAGGCCAGGCCAGGCTTTGAGAAGTCATAAATGCAGCTAATCAACAATCTTTACGCTTCCGTCTAGGCTCTGCTTACGGGGTTGCTTACCCATTGCACCGAAAATGTATCAGGGCTCAAGTGATTTCACAAAATATTCTTTTAAATATAAAATTAATTATTTGTTGCAAAAAATACTTAGGTTGTATTTGAATAGAGTGAATTGAGGCATAAATTTTAAAATTCACATTCAAATCCACTCAATTTGTTCGACAAAAAAATCAAATCAAGGGATATTAAATTTCTCATAAATTTCTACTTCATTTTAGATGATATGAAATTCTTCCCACAATCTAGTCTTTCATGCTTGGCCTAATTTTATTTTTGGACTTTATGCTTGCCATTTTGCAATTTTGGTCCTCTAACAATTTTTTTTTTTGCGATTTCAGGACTTCTGCTGCCGGAATTTGTTGGGCTCGTCGAAGAAGCGGACATACGGCGCACATGATCTGCAACTTTGGATGCATCCGTCTATTGCGTACATGTATCTGCATCATGGCGTTCAACATAATAAAATTAAATAAAAATTGTACATCACTTAAATTAATATTTACACAACAGTGTTCAAACAATAAACTATATAAAAATGAAAATATCTTTCTAAACCACAAATTATTAGATCATTTTAATATTATACAAAAATTCAAAACATCAAAATTCAAAATATATGGTTTCCTCAGTAAATAAAACAGAAAATTATACAAAACTCATAAAATCTACAAAATAAATTATAAATTCATAAAACATTAAAACAAAAAATCAAATTCTACTTCATCTTCATCTTTGCAGAATATGAAAATTTGAGAAACATTTAAAAGTTCCATCCGTAGCCCAAAATTCTGCAAAATACTAAATCTAAAATTCGAGATTTTTGTTCATATTAAAAATTAAATAAAAATTAAAGATTTTATTAGTTTTAAATACAAATCGCAGTTCTTCAGCTGGGCATTGTCTTGGTTGTCAATTCCCTAAAGATGTCATTCAACCACAAACCACAAAAGTCCAATTTCAGCCCCAAAATCACTCAAACCCAAATCAACTAAAAATCCCAATGAAATCTGAACACTACAAGAAAAACTGCATTTAGTGAGAGGAAATTCCGTGGTTAAAGCCCCAAAAACCGTCATAAAAGACATTTAGTGACGGGATATATACCGTCACCGCCCCTGGCTACAGCTTCCGCCACTAAAGGTAAATAATGACGGGACACCAGTCCGTCACTAAAAAGTATTTAGTGACAGTAATAACCCGTCACTAAAAAGATGTATAATGACAGTCAATTCCCGTCACTAATTGCACTAATCCCCGTCACTAATAACTTAATTATAGACTAATTTTATAACTAAGTCACCCGTCACTAATAACACTAGTCATAGTAATATACCGTCACTATAGAGGTTATATAGTGACTGTCAATTCCCGTCACTAATAACACTAATAGACTCTCATTATAGAATAACATATTAAATAACTAACCCGTCACTGTTTTCCTCATTATACGCTTGATGTCCTCATTAAATATCAGTACATTTAAATACAATAATTTTTTTTTTGTCCTATTAATATCGCACTATCCAAATAAGATTAATATGTAGAGGAGAGACAAACAAAAAAGACAACATAGAGGCCAAAACTCAAACAAATTAAATCATTTTTAATAAACAAGAATGTCTAACTAATAATGTCTCAACAGAGCAAAGCATTTCTAAAATGCTATTCCAAGTGTATACAAATTACAACTACACATAAAAATGAAAGCATTGCCAAAGTCTTTGACAAGACTTTTACTTCTAGTTGGCTTTCAATATCTTTAGGCTTCCCCCATTTCACCAATAACTTTGTCACCTGCGCAGTAGTAATGATCAAGAATTTCAGAATGATTTAAAAAGCTAGAGCTATAATTCTGCCAACAAAAACACGGAATCAACATGGGAGCAAATAAAAATGCATTACTAAGGATTTCAAGTAGTCGACTCGATACCTCAGTTTTCATCTGAAGAATTGCAATCACGTTGCTACTTCAAATATGCTTGAAGTTCGAGAGCATCTGGCAAAGAGAAAAAGATTTCTTCAAATACAAAGTTGAAGAGCATTCCAAAAAGATATCAATACATCAACAAGCAGTGCATCACCCAATGGATTAATGAACACAATTGATTAGTCAATGGAAACAAATAAGACAAAGAGTAATCAGCCAAACAAGTGAAATAAAAAGATAACTCAAGTTCATCTAAAAGTCAACAATTGTATAACATGATAAGGGATTCCTGAAATAGGTTAGCATTCTCCCATTCAAATTGGGATCTCAAGAGTATCACACAATTATTCAAGACATCAAGTGAATGCTATCAACAAATGTAGGGATAAACCAGTAAATAATAGCATTGCTTTTCTATAAGAAACCATCAGCAAGTGACTATAATAAGAGGATATAACTTTGTAGGAGCTCAAAGGACTACTGATTCTGCTTTGACAAAGCAAGTGACTATAATAAGAGGTTTGGCATCCAATTGTACCTCCAGCATGTTCATCACAAATGGATCTTCATTAAAATAATTCCTTCTTACAAAGATCAGAGGCACCTTGTATGCCAAAGCTTCGCTCACTGTACCATAGCCAATTTTATCTGAAAGATATAAGAGTCATTGCGATGTAAATTGAGAATATTCATATATGATAAACTTGTTCGTTTGCAGAGACAGAGAAATACTTCAAGAACTCATCTTTGAAGTACCTAACATGCAGTCTGCAGCTGCAATTATGTCAGGCGTGTAGATATCCTTCGGAAGCTTCACAAAATTTTTTGGAAGTAGCTGCCCTTCTGATGCTTCACACCTATATCAAGTAAAAATATACATACGAGAATTATTTTCACTTGAAACAAGAATCACGTAGTCAACATGCCTACATAGCGCTGTCAGGAAACAAACGAAACATATCCATCCATCGGGTTATGTAGCTCTCCCATCCAGCTGGCTGGAACATTGCATTGTGATATTATTAGTAATTGTTTAACTTTATATGCTACAAACCATCTCATCATGGTCATGGAAATATTTCTTATCAGGCCTTCCTTGAATGAAAACAAATACATTTAAAATAATGAAGACAGAGAAATATAACATGTTCTTGTTTGATAAGTTAGAATATAAGATCTAAAGAGAACATTGCTCGTGATGTGATCACAAACAGCAGAAATCTCAATAGTGTAAAAAACAGCAAGAACTTTACCTGCCCTCCAAAATTATAAATCAGGACTTTCTCTTCTTCTGTAATTCCGAGCTCTTTCCTGACCTGATCAAAAGTAAAATGATTAGTAAGTAATTCAACTCAGACCAGCAGGGCTCCTCTGGTAGAATTAACCAACCTCTGTCCTAGACTTGCGTAATCTTCGTACTACAAGAGGCACATCAATGGCATCGCAGAAAGCAGGCACTGAAGATTCAAGAATATATGACAATTAGTTTCATAAGGACTTCAGTATACCATCAGAATCACATAATTACTCCATCATCAGCTCAGTCAACTTCGGCAATAGGGAAAGACAATCATTTAGTAATTCAAGGGCATATAACAAGAATTATTGGTGTTTTATGATTTCAGCTGCAGGTGAGGAAGGAAAAGGTTGAAACAACTTATGGTTTTTTGGAATATCATGGAGGTAACAGAAGGAACCAAACCATTGAATTACAAATTCACATACTAACATTATAAAGGAGCAATCCATAATGTAAATTAATAGATCATATTTCCTTATGGTTTCACTATCGCTTCATTTCCTGCAGTAGAAAATAGAGCAGAAGCTCATATTAGCACTTAACACCATGAAACTATTACTAGAACCACATAAGAGATGTCCAATTACTAATCAATGCCTCTCTTGCAAAAGAACAAGATATGACGATAATGCCTTATTAATTTAGGGTATTAGAAAATGAAGCATCACAATGAAGAAAAAAGTCATCTAGAAGAATATTGTTGAAACTTATCTTAGTGGACAACCACTTTTCACCGTCACTTTTACTATCAGTAAACTTATCTTACCCTAATTTTGAGCTGATGTAAAAACCCTGAAATTCTTCGTCCCAAGTCCGATCTACAAGAGACACCAAACAAGATACAAAATCTCAGCCCTAAATAAAAAATCAAGTAAGAAAACAATAAATAAAGAAAACTCACCACCCAAGGCTGGAAATAAAGAAAACGATGGGAAGATTTTGATTGAGCTTGAATTTTAGATCAGTGGGGATGTGCCTTTTGGTGGATTTCAATCAATTCCATGGAATTAGGAAGCTGCATCTTGACCTGTAATTTTAGTTGGAAGCTAGAAGGGTTTTCTTGAGAGTGGAAAAGATGTGAGGGAGAGAGAGAAAGTTGAGAGAGAAATTGGGAGTGAGAATAAAGTGTTTAACCCAGATATTCTGTATTCTTAATATGTCCGCGTCAACGATCTCGGCCGAGATCACTCCCTGTCTCGGCCGAGATGACTTCCAGCAATAACTCCCAGTTTTGCCTGCCTTCTCGTCTCGGCCGAGATCACTCCATGTCTCGGCCGAGATGACTCTCCAGCAATAAATCCAAGTTTTGCCTGCCTTCTCGTCTCGGCCGAGATCACTCCCTGTCTCGGCCGAGATGACTCTCCAGCAAAAAATTTTGCCTGCCTTCTCGTCTCGGCCGAGATCACTCCCTGTCTCGGCCGAGATGACTCTCTCCAGCAATAAATCCCAGTTTTGCCTGCCTTCTCGTCTCGGCCGAGATCACTCCCTGTCTCGGCCGAGATGCTCTCCAGCAAAAAATTTTGCCTGCCTTCTCGTCTCGGCCGAGATCACTCCCTGTCTCGGCCGAGATTACGTTCCATACTCAAAAGTTTTGGTGGGAAAGTTCAGCGCCATTTTTTCAGCTCAATAGTGAGGGTGAATTTTATTAAATTTCTGAAATTTATATTTAGTCACCAACAACCAATATTTTTAGTGAGGGTATTTTTTTACTCTCATTAAATGTAAGAATATAGCACATTTAATGAGAGGCTTTTCTTACCCTCACTATTTTTTTGTGACTATAAGTGGCTTTTCTTGTAGTGGAAGATAAATGAAAATAAGTCGTGTGCTCTGTCGCCATTGTCTCCGTAGCCGCTGCGAAGAATTGTAGGTTTAGGCTTCCCACCTCATCCAATGGATGGATTTTACGAATGGGAAAAGTCCAGATCTGAAAACAAAAATGATGTTTTTGAAGCTCTGAAAATGAAAAAAAAAAAAAATGATTCAAGAAGCTGAAGACCTTAAGATGAAAAGTCGCAGAATCTTTTTTTTTTCTTTTTCGGAACCCAACAAAGAAGATAATAAAGAATATTCAAGAACTCTTTTTTTTAAATAATTTTGTAACTTTTTTTTTTAATGTTTAACTGAGTTTTTCTTTTTATTTTCCTTTTATGTGCCTATGACATGTAAATGAATGCTTATGTGTAATCAAAAAAATTAAAGTGGAAATATTTTTATTTTTAATATTTTCAATCCTCTAGAGTGTTCCACTTGGCTTAAATGGACGAATATGCCCAACTTTGAGGGTCACGTAAACCTCACGCGATTTACTCCAGTGACTTAAAGAAAACCCGATCAAATTTGTCCTTAAATTGCGAAAAAATTAAATGAGAGGACTAAAATTGTGAAAAAATTAAATGAGAGGACTAAAATTGCAAACTGGCAAACAAAGTCCCAACAACGAGGCCAAACATAAGGGATTAAAATTGTATTTATTCCATATATAGCCACATAATCACACACATTGCACATACTACACACACAAGACACACTACACACTACACATTTAAAATACACTTCACACATACACACACTTCACACATTTCACACACTTCACAGTCTACAATCACTTCACACAGTACACACATTGAATATCCGTACAATACATACTACATATACACAGTCACCACACTTTACACATATTTCACACACCACACACCATATTATACACACATTTCACACATAGAAACACTACACACATTTCACACACACACGCAAACACACAGTACACACATTTCACATACTAAACACCACACTTTACACACATTCCGCACATACACATTTCACACACTACAGACTTCACATAATTAACACCACATACATTGAATACCCACGCAAGACGGACTACACACAAACTTCACACACATACACACACCCACACACACACACACTAAAACATCTTTTACACACAACGCATGAATATATATGCTACACAGTTCACACACTACATACACACATTAGATACCCGTACAACACATAATAAATACACTTCACACAAGAAAAAAAATATATATATATATATACACACACGCGCACACACATACACACACGCTACATACACACACATAAACACCACACAAATATTTAACTTACATAGTGTACACAAACTTTTATTAGCATCCTCCTTTAAAAAAAGGTTTAAATTATTCAATCCACTAATTAATTTCAAACATCCAAACAAGAGACTTGAACTGAGTGATTTTCATCGTGGCCCTATCGCCCTCTTCTTTCTTGTTTATGTTGATGATCTTCTTATTACTGGCAACAACGAAGCTGTCATTCAACATTTTCTCACCTCTATTTCTGCTCGTTTCTCTGTCAAGGACTTCAGGGCCTTACATTACTTTCTTGGTGCTGAGGTCATTGGCACACCCGGTTTCATCTTCATTAGCCAGCATAAATACATTCGTGATCATCTTGATCGCACTAATATGATCGGTGCTAAGCGGTCTCTTCTCCTGTCTCTTCCTCCACTTTGCTCACTCTTCACGATTCCTCTCCCATGACTGATGCTCGTTCTTACCGGCAGATTTTTGGCACACTTCAGTATCTTGCTCTTACGCGCCGAGACATATTTTATGCCATGGGCAAACTCTCTCAATTTATGCACTGCCCTTCTGAAACTCATTTCGCTGCCATCAATCGTGTTGTTCGTTACATCAAGCATACAATTTTTCACATCCTACTTCTTCGTCGCAGCATCCCCTTAACTCTTACTGGCTTCTCTGATTCTGACTTGGCCGACAATCCTGATGATCGCTCATCTACATCTGCCTACATCACCTATCTTGGTAAGTGTCCTGTCTCCTAGTCTTCCAAATAACAACGATCCATTACTCACTCGTCTACAGAAGCTGAATACAGAGCTCTTGCTACGTGTTCAACGGAGTTCCTCTGGCTATCAAATTTGTTTACTGAGTTTTGTGTTCGTCTTACTACTACTCCTGTTATATTTTCTGATAATCTTGGTGCTACTTATCTGTGTTCTAATCCCGATTTTCACTCTTGGATGAAGCATATTAATTGTTATTGATTATCATTTTGTTCGTACTCATGTTTCCAATGGCTCCTTTCGTGTCTCCTATGTCTCCACTCTTGACCAACTAACTGATATCCCCAGCAAGCCCTTGTTCACTGCCAAGTTCTTACAATGTCGTTCCAAGATTGGAGTCTCCGATGGATCCATCATCTTGGGGGGGCCTAATAGAGATATGCCTAATAATTCAATCAAATCTCAAGATTGTGATATCTCGTCTCCTGGATATTCATCAAATTAGAGATAGCTAAGACAAATATTTATTTCCTTGCTTGTAGGATTCTGTTGTATCTTTTTATATTTTATGTACATCTGGAAGGTTCTGATACTTGTATTTAATTCACATTGTACATTTTTAATATTGTATCAATGAAATATATCAATTTTCTAAAATATATTGTAGTATGATTTAGTTCAATACTTAATCTATTATAATTACAATCTTTAATTGAGATTTTTATCATTTGCAATATGTAATGTAAAATATAACATAAAAATGAAACTCATTTTACTTTTCTAACGCATGTGGAATTGAATTTGTATTTTATGCAGGACAAAGTCTCATGTGCACCAATTGCACGGTGCAAGTCAGGGTGGGTATCACGATTTATGCTTAAAGGTATCACCTGTTTTGGGTAAATGTATTATATAACCTAGAACATGTGATATCTTTAAGCTTAATTCGTGATACCTTTTAACCATGATATTTCTACCCACATTATGTAATATCTTTAAGTATAACTAGTAATACATTTGGCTCATGATCCGAATTGCACGGATCTTAAACTAATGCACTAGAGACCTCCCCTTTATGCAGTGGTTTTAAGTATGTAGGCTTTTGACTTGACTGTAGCAAAGAGTTTTTGAACAAGGAATTGGTAGTCCTCGTTGTTAATGATAAGCACGATGCAGTGCGTGGCTCATTATCCTCATAATTATGTGCAATTCTAAACCACAAAATGACACTCTATGACCTAACGGCGGCCAAAGAAATTTCATCCACCAAAAAAGAATGAAAATTAAAAAGTGTGAAGTACATTTATTCGAGTCAAACCAATAGTGAATGTGATCTTGTAGGCCATGTTTTAAGTCTCTTATATTTGGTCAATAAACTAATAAATGATAAATTGTAAAATTGGCACGACCTTTAAGTTGTCTTACAAGTTACAAGTATTTGTATAATTACCGTTATAAACTTAAAATATATATTATATAATTAATATACTAATATATTTTTTATTACCTAGCTACAACCTAGAATTTCATTGTACTTTACTGTCTTTTAATATTTTTTTATCCTTGTAACATCACAATGTGGCAGCAAACGTGTCGAAGAGCGCAAAAAAAAAAAAAATGAAAATCCAAGAGCACAAAAAAAATGGTATTTTGCGATAACAAAAAGTGGTCCTCAAATAATGAATATTTGTGACAATTTATGAAAAGTGATCTCAAATAATGAGTATTTGTCACAACTTTATCGTTGTCTCAATAACTCGAACGCAATTAATATATTTGTGACGATAAAAGTATTATTAAATGTGTCTTAAATATCTTTTGCAACAACAAGTTTTCTCTTAAGTAGTCTTAAAAATGTCTCAAATAATTTATAGAAAAATTTATGACAACAAGTGGTCACAAATAACTTAATGACCTCAATTGTGGTCTAAAAAAATTCTATCCAAAAGAACTCTTTTATTGTAGAGGAAGCTGACATACTACGATCTCATACAAAAAAGGATGACATAATCAAGTGGAACAAAAAAAGACATAAAAAACTCTAACAAGTCTATCTATACAAATCCTTAATTAGCAAGTCACCGAAACAACCGAAAAGAAATAACAAATCTAGATTACAGAAAACCCGCTGATCCACCCAGTGTCCCAAGAAATAGTATACAAGACATCTCTTTGTTATAATGGAAGAAAAAGGTTTCAGAAATGATGACCGTAAAATTAATTGGTGCTTTGAGACATAAGATCATGTCCCCTTTGTAGTTTTTTATAATAAGAGAAAAGGTTAAATTTACACTTCGAAAATAATGTTTTCGCTAAACTTGTCATTGTTATTAGCATTATCTTGTTGTTACATCATTGTTTTATTATTGTCCACATCTTTATGAATTGGATACCAGACTAGGAATTATTCAAACCAAAGACTTCTTTTATAAATTCTAATAGGGTATGTTAATTACTACGTTATGTAATACTCACTGCTTAAAAAGTGTTACATTTTTAGAAACTCATTTGTCACCAAAGCAAAATGTTCTTAAAATGTTAATGTATCATTTCATTAGTTAAAATAAATATTTAAAACTTTTTGTTTACAAATAAGTTGTATATAATTAGATATGTCCAAAGAGAAGAAAAGAAAACACTTTCAAAAGATACATAAACATCCAAAATGAGTGGAATAGAACAAGTTGTTAGAAAATAACCCTTTTAGACAGCCATATTTTAGGCAAATTTGAAGTGAGACCCGATAACGAATATTGAGAGTTTGAGGTAATATCGTGCTCTCCTCCGAAAGATGTTGGATACCCATATTATTTTCCCAAATTCACGTTTGAGTGAATGAGAAATTGAAGTTTAAAATAGAGTATTGGAAGTTGGTTTGAAACTTTGTCCCACGTTGAAAAAGTGAAACAAATTTTGCTTGTATATATACATACATACATACATACATACATACATACATACATACATACATACATACATACATACATACATACATACATACATACATACATACATACATACATACATATTTTCCTCCTAAGGGATGTAAAAATGTAAATATATAGTCTCTCTCTCTCTCTCTCTCATGCACATTGGTGCATGGGTACAAATCAAGGACTAATTTGAGCCTCAAACCAAGAGACTTGTGTGGGAATGCGACCTGCGCACACGAATGTTAGGTCGGTCTGAGGGGGGCCTAGAAAAGCCAACTTTTATTGTTTCCTTTTCCACGCTCTGTGACTTTCTAGCTTCCTGGCCTCAAAACTTCTCCACATTTTTGTGGCTTTAGTGACCATAAAATTTTTTGAAACATCAGAAGTTAGTGGCATCTAAAATATTTGGTGTGCCAATAACTAATGGCTCTCTTAGCCCAGTTTGGACACACTGAATTCAGAAAAAGACATAGAACATTACTCCAACAATTTGCTTCATTTTTACGTTCTCTCTTTGTTATTATCTTTCTTGGCCCTCCAACGTTGGTGGTACTTATCGATCACTAATTTTAGCTCGCCATAAAGTGGTGAGTTTGTGCTAGAATCTCACTGCCAACTGTTGTATCTTGGGAAATTAATGTCCAATGATTCTCATAGTACCAGTGAGAGAGTGGACGAATTAGTTTTGAGGACAATGTGTTTTCACAGGCCTCGATTGCGTTTCTTTTGCACATCCAGTAGCAATCATCCTCTATGTATTTTTCATACAAGCTTAAAACTAATTCTATTTCTATGGCTTGAAAGGACACCACTGATGCTGCCAATGCCGCCCTCGTTGCTGCCAATCTACCTCCTCCCAACATGGCCCATCCCATTGTCCCTACTGCCAAAATGTCTCCTACTATCAACATCCAAGTGAACCATGTGGATAAGCCGAAGTAGTTTAACGGTTTTAACTTTAGAAGGTGGCACACTAAAAAAATCACACATTTTATAATAGAATTTTTCTTAACGTATAATTTTTTGTCAGTTTTTGTTACTTAATAACAACGAATTTTTATTTTCGTTGAAAAAATATTTATTTTCATGACAACTTTTAGTTTTGTCAGTATTAATCATTATATCATTACTAATTTGCATATGTCATGACGGTTGCTAGAAATGCATTTTTAGAGGTAAACTAAACTAATTCTATTTCTATGGCTTTAAAGGACACCACTGATGCTGCCAATGCCGCCCTCGTTGCTGCCAATCTACCTCCTCCCAACATGGCCCATCCCACTGTCTCTACTGCCAAAATGTCTCCTACTATCAACATCCAAGTGAACCATGCGGATAAGCCGAAGTAGTTTAACGGTTTTAACTTCAGAAGGTGGCACACTAAAAAAAAATCACACATTTTATAATAGAATTTTTCTTAACGTATAATTTTTTGTTAGTTTTTGTTGCTTAATAACAACGAATTTTTATTTTCGTTGAAAAAAATTTATTTTCATGACAACTTTTAGTTTTGTCAGTATTAATCATTATATCATTACTAATTTTCATATGTCATGACGGTTGCTAGAAATGCATTTTTAGAGGTAAAATTGTGCACTGAAATTTTATAGGGAAATTTTTTATGATAACTTCCAATAACTGGTGACAATATTCAGTGTCACCAATTGTTTCCTTTCATGACAATGTTACATATTTTTATGCTGATGTTAATTAACTTGTCACCATTTTATTTGAAGATAAAAAAGGTTATTGACTTACAACGATTTTTATTATCACGAATACTAGTTTGTATGATGAATCCTTATTTCATTATTAATAGTTGAATAGCTAAGTGATGAAATTATTTTATCTTATATATTTAAGTTTGGTGAAGATGCACAATAGTTTGTCATAATTTAATTTGTGACAGTATTATATTTCGTCATTAATCTTGTAAAGAACTAAGTGACAACATTCTTCCATCATAGATTTTCATATTTAGTGACGGTGAGTACCAATTCATCACTTTATATTTAGCGATGGTGAGCATCAAGAAAGTTAAAATCGGTCTAAAAACTATTGATTGCGTGTTAATTAGATATGCACCTAATCATAATGTTCATCGGTTTCTTGTGCATGAGTCTAAAATTATTGACATATACAAGAACATGATAATTGAGTCTTGAAATGCATGGTTCTTTGAACATGTATTTCGTTACAAAACTCAAGCGGAAGCTACTTCTACTAGTAATGTTGTGGAAGCAGTGGAAGAAGAACAAGGTGCAGAAATTAAGATTGAGCCTAGACAAAGCAAAATGGCGAGGTTGAAATGTCGTTTGGTCAGATTTTCTCAACTATGTGCTTTAGAGTGAACCTCAAAGTCTTTATAAAGTCGTATATTCAGCGAAAGGACCTCCTTCAAAAGAGACAATTCAAAGTGAAATTGACTCCATGCTAAAAAATCATACATGGGAGCTAGTGGATCTTCCTCCAGGAAGTAAACCACTAGGACATAACTGGATTTCAAAAGATAAATGAAGGAAGATGGATAAAACGATAAGTATAAGGAGAGACTTCTTATCAAAAGTTACATGCAAAGACGCGGTCTTGATTACTTGTGTTGGTCCCAAGTGGTAGAGGTTCAGGGAGAGAGGGCCTTTAACATTTTTTCTTTTTAAGTAGTAGGTGGTAAGTTATTTTCGGCTGTAAGAAACTTGTTCTTACAACAGATCTTATAGCGGTAAGTCCCTACAGAACAGTTTTCTTACTACTATATGTTCTCTTTGAAACTTACAACAAGTAGGGCCTAATGATTTTTACGCACAAGATAATATGTTAAAACAGTTTTCGAATCAATGCAAGTACCAAGTAGCAGTATGTCATAGCAGGAGTTATATGAAAATTAAATAATGCACAACAATTGTAGTCATTGGAGGAGGTAATCCTTCTACATCCACTCTTCTCGCTCATAGGAAAATACACTAAGTTGTTCAGACAGTACAAACTTAGTTATACGATGCTCGAGTCTCAACTTGGCACCTACAGTAATTTTCACCTATCCTCGGAAGGCTAACACCTCTAATTTTACTAGTTCCTCAGGGTAGAGTGTTCGAGAGGCTTATTTAGAGTCCCCAAGTATGACAAGTAAGAGTTTGGGGCTAGGTTAGTAAAAATAATAGAGGGAGTGATGGACCATGATGAGAGAGAGGATATATACTATGAGATTTGGAACCTTGTATTCCGATATATCATGTGAGTCTTGGCCCACACAATATGCACTAGAGATCCCAGTGTCAGAGTAAGTGATAATGAGTTGTTCAATATGTGGTGTATGGGAAAGTTTGTACCGTTCAATCTAGGAGCGCATCTGATTGACTAGTTGGAAATAGCATTAAAGAAAGAACGACGGAAGACAAAGATAGGGAGTATGTTGACCACAATAGCAAAGTGGTTGGGAATAGACCTCTCCAATTGGGATGAACAGTGACCTCGCTTTCTCAGTATAACACAAATAATGGGAAAGAATTTCTTAAGAGTCTCCAAACTGGAAAGTTATACTTGACACAAAGGTTGAGTGATCCATATTTCCCATTGCCAAACAGATCCTTAACGAACAAATCCGATGATACTGCGAATTGACTAATGAATCAGTGTCCACACATGGATGTGGTGGAAAATGAACCACCATAGAAACTATTTATACGGTCCGACAATCATGTAGTCATGGAAAAAAAAAAAAAAAAGGAATCAAGAGGACAATCGGATAATAAAACACCTTTGAAAAAAATGGATGAAACAGAATGGGGTCGGACAACAGTTGTCTGACGTTGATTATTTTAAAAATCTGGTAACACGTCTAGCTATAGACATAAAATGTAGTGTTAAGTGGGAGGTTACCCACTAATTTTAATTTTTTTCAATTTCCTTTTTTTTTTGTAGTTTAGTTTTTATTGCTTTTGTGTCTTTTATGCTTTATTTTAAGTTTTGTTGATGATTAAAACGTAGGTACAAGAAAAAATGATAGCGATCCTCATGCAAGGATCGAAGAGTGGACAGAATTGGAGCAAAAATAGACAGAAGGAACGAAACATAATAGTCAAGAATGCAGAAAAGCAATTACAGCCCATTCGGCCAAGCAAAGACTCACAGACTAAGCCAGGTAAGTCCTAACACAGTTGCACGACGGAGTAGCTCATGCTCAATTTGACGACCGAATAAGGTGACCCTATTCGGTCAAGCTTCTTTCCATCTCACAATTACACGACCGAATTAGAGCGGCCTATTCGGTTAGCATTTTGCCGAAAAGAGGTTGTCCGCGTTTTAAATGCCAGTTTTGAATGAGGAGCGTCATTCTCACCTAGATTTTTTTATTTCCTTTGTGTCTTTGGTTTTTCTAGCCCTTTGATTCCAAAATTATCCCGATCCACACACTTTCACTTAAAATTAATTACACCGCTAGTGTACCCGTTCCAAGTAGAGTAATTTAAACGGTTTAGATTTTTTATTTGGTTGAGTTTTTACCTATCGAGTTTTTAGAGCCCCAAGACTTTTCAGACTCTTACGGTATGTTTTTCTACTCTTCCTATTTACCTTATTATTACATTTACGTGTTTTTAGTTTCGGTTTTAAGAAGTGGGGTAGCTAACTGTGAGTTATTTTCATATTGTGCATATTATGTCTTGTTTGAATATACATGCATAGCATGAGCAAGTTTGATTTTGAATTCATGATTATGCCTATTAGAAATTGTTGATTCATATTATGTTGAAATTGATAGTTAATGGCTTCTATTAACAAGCCTTATGTTTAATTTTTTAATTGTTATCTTACTTATGTGTCAATATGTGTTCTTAATTAGTCAGACTGGTTTTGTGGAATGGGGATGTTTAGAATAGTTACAATTGATAAATTTTAGGTTGGTCGAGGACTTAGTGGACACAAAGGAGATTGTGTCAAAAACTTTCTAGAATTTTGAAGTCTTTTATTGATTATGTGATTTAAAAATGCATAATATGTGGGTAAATCAATTCGACTTGTATTATGGGATTATATATTGTCATTTATAAATTGTTCTAACACTTGGAATCTTAAGTTGCAAAAATGTCTCAGAATAGAGCAAGAGGATACACAGTTGGAGCTTCAAGCTCTGCAGCTCGTGTATATAGAGTGGATGAGCCTGAGTACTGTAGGGTTTGTCTGAACTTAGCTGAGAGGGTCGTGTGGAACAATTGGCCGGACAAATAGTGGGAGTCACAAGATACTCTACAGAGGAGACCACGAAGGCCTTCGGTATTCACAATGACATATGGGCTCTAGTAGATAGGGTTGGATGGAGGAAATTTTTGAGTGGGAGATGGCCCACGTATATGGATCTTACTCTGAAGTTTCTGAGCACCTTTCAGATTACCGAAAACTACCGCCGCACACCACAGGAGATCACATTCCGGCTACTGAACACACAACACACCATGACCGTGGATAATTTAGCCACATGCTCTGATTTCCCGACTGAGAGAATGTACCGACTCCCCGCAGGGATGCTCGATATCTGGAAAGCATTGACGAGATCAGTGCCACTAAGGATAGTGGCCATGAGGGAGAGATCTAATCAATAGAGGGCATCATTACTCCAAAATCCGGTCCTACAATAACTGCAATAGATTCTGGCATTGACCGTCGTTGCAAGGAGGGAGACCAAAAAAGCCCGGTTAGATGAGATTTTTATGTTGTGGTACACCCACGAGAAATGACAAGTGGATAGAGTAAGAAATCTTGCTTCCATATTCCAGGCGCATCCTCATCTGCCAGAGAGGGCCGAGTATGATAGGAGGCATGATTACTACTATTATGCAGTACTTAAGGTGGATTGCGATCCATTAGAGATCTTACTAGGTAGTCTCGACTTGAGAATTTGAGACTTAGTGAGTATGCACTACTTAAACGGAGATAGTGCACGAGAGAGACATTACCTATTCATTCAACCTCAAAGGGATTGCTTTTAATTACCCAACACCACCCTCGCCACACTATTACCCCAGGGGAATGATAGAAATCTTCTGATAGATTCCCCTGAGCATCAGAAGGTAGCCCAATATAGAGCACCTCAGATCCACCACCATATAATGAGGTCCTCGCTACAGCTGTGGAGGATGAGGACAAGCCGTTAGAGCCAACATCAGTTGGATCCCACTGCTTCTAGCGACGTGGAGAGAGATCTCGGTCACATCCTAAAGATCCATACCAGCAGCTTGAGTGCCAAATATTAGACTTTGAGAGCGAGACTGGAGTCCACCTCAGCAGGCTCCAGGGCCAATGGACCATGATTCGTTAGGAGCTGCAATCTCAGTCTGCGATCTTTGACGAGTTCGAGGCATGGCATGTCTCTTAGGGGCACTGCCATTATCACCTCCCACCTTCCCTCAGCCTTAGCTATTTTTTCTTCTTTCTGCTTCCGTAAGTCCAACCACAGTGTACAACTTATCCCCATAATTTTTTTCTCAAAACAAGTTTGGGATTGGGGGATGAATACTACACTAGTGGGACTATTTTATTTTTCTTTGTCTTAGGCATTGTCCTTATTTGCTTTTTTATCTTTAAGAATGTAATTTCGCTAATTAATTATTTTGCCCCGTAATAGATAGTATAAATTTGATTTAAATTTTGAATTATTTAATTATTGGATCTGTAATAGTTAAATTTATATTACATTGTCACATGTAGATTGCACTTTAGGTTTATTTATGGAAAGTTTAACTTTTCGTAGGATAGGCTAATCAAAGGAGACGTGAAGCTAGTAACTCCACCAACATAATAAAATGATCATGGTGACAAGCTCGTGATGAACTGAATTTAACAAAATAAAAAATATGCACATGGTAGGACATAGACGGACATAAGGATACAAAATTGAAGCTGGTTTCTTAAGGCATTAATAAAAAGGTTGTGAGATTTGAGCCATAATTTGAACTCCAGGTTTTTTAGTACTATTTGATTTTCCTCGTGTGTGTTTTGTTGATCATAGTATGTTGTATCTCTAGAACTTGCCTTGAGTCTGACTAGATTTGTCTTGTGTATAAGTTGGAAAATGATCTTAGTCATTCTTTGTAAAATTATTCTAGCATACTTTAGCCAATTTTCCTTACCCATAATTAATTTTTTTTCCTTGCCCATTCAATTTTAAGTCAGCTTTTCTTGATAGCTTATATTCTAGATCATAACCAATTTTATCCATTTTTTATAACTTGGACAATTTGAGTAGGGAAGAGAGGAAATAAAAATGGTTGGTAGAAGGAGCTGGGTGATTGAGAGAAGAATAATGGGTGGAAAAAGAGTTTTCACAAAAATAATGACTAGAGAAGGATAAAATAGAAGTTAGACAATTTGATTGCTTGAAAAAAAAAACACGAAATTGTTGTGTAGGTAGGGGAATATAAGAGTACACTGCCCCCTACAATGTAATTTTTGTGCAAAAAAAATAAATAATCTAAGGCAATCAAGAGAGCAGTGTTCTAAAAAACGGGCTAGGCGGCCGCCTAGGCGCTAGGCGGCCCCAGCCCGTCCCGTTTTTTACCTATTCGGTCGTTTTCGGCGCTGGGCGAGTTTGGCGCCGCCGAGCCCGATTAGGCGGCGCCTAACCCGCCTAGGCGCCTAGCCAGTTTTTTTTTTTTTTTTTTTCTTAATTTTTTTTTTAATTTTTAAGTTATATATATATATATATATATATATATATATTTTTAATCACTTAATTGATTTGGATGACATATTTTGATTTATGACTTATGGACTAATGCTTCACGTATTGCTTTATTCAGTGTCGACTATTGAATTTTGCAGTATCCTTTGTTTTTTGTACATGTAAATATTGCACTATCCTTGATTATGTCAGCTAACATGCAAAATATAGTTTGTTTAGGATAGGTTGCTATTATTTTCAATTTTTTTATATATTATTTACTTATTGAATATTTATAAATAATTAAATTATTCGTCTAAGGTGGTGCCGCCTAGGCCCCGTCTAGGCGCCGTCTAGGCACTCTAGGCGCTAGGCCCCAGTCGACCGACCGACTAGCGACTAGCGATTTGTAGAACATTGCAAGAGAGTCTAACAAGGGACTGCTTCTCATAGAAAGATGGTTGGCGAGAATTTGCTAACAAGATTAGTCCAAGTATTGAGCAGTGTAATACTAAAAAGGGGTGAAGAAAGTTATCTTTAAATTAGTGTTATTGAAGATTGGAAAATAGAGGAAAATGTGATCTTGAGGGTATTTGAGAGTAGCTAACTCAATTAGCCCACTTTGAGCCACTTTATCCATGTATTTATCACACTTTTACCAAAAAGTCTACATTACAATAAAAAATAAAGATATTTTTTCCATGTTATATACATTTAAGTACGATGGAGGGTTAGATGATATGCAAGCATATAGTATGTCTTATGCATGATACAACTTCGCCGAGCGAAATTTTCCTTATTATACACCTGAACAATGAGTGATATACATACCTAGTGAGGATCACTTGTTTAGAGGGACTTAGCCATATGATATGTCTTATGCATGATACAAATTCGCCAATCGAAATTGTCCTTGTTATGCACTTGAACAATAAGTGATACATATACCTAGTGACGATCACTTGTTTAGAGGGACTTAGCTCTTAAGAGTAGTTGATTTGTGTTTGTCGCCATATGTCCAAAATACTATGTTATTTGTATATAGTGTGTGAATATTCACGTCTTAACATTAAAAAATTTGACATCGATCCATAACAAAAGTTGTGTCTATTCTAGTTTTCGTGATTTTATTTTTAGTTGTTCGGGACGTACAACAGGTAAGTTAGGGGGATTAACAATCATTCCATATTTTACGTAATTTTTAGACATAATTCATAGCTAAATTGGTGCATTATTTTCACAAATTAGTACTTCTTAACCCATGTAGTCATATGTTTGGCGAATTTTACCTGTTTATTGGTTTTATAGTGTTTTCAGTACAAAACAGCTCGATTTTGGACTTGATGGTGAAATCCAAGTCCAAATAGATAAAAGACTTAGAAAGAAGGAATTAAATAAATTGGCCTAAAATAGTTTTGGGTAAGCCCAAGATGGAGTGGGGAGGCCCAAAAGATAAAACAAAAAGAGAAGGGAGAAGAATGCTAGATGGACGATCGAATGGCCATGATCCATTCGGTCTAGCTTCTTGCGTGGACCATGAATCATGTATAGACGTTTAGAAATTACTAGACCAAATACATGTGCTTCATTTCTAGCAAAATGGCGAGTCTTCTCACCGGACTCATTTTTATGGGATTTTTTTCGATTAAAGCCCGGTCCAAACCTATGCTTGTGTACTCCTATATATACCTAGTCTTAGGGGTTATTTTAGACATCAATTTTTACATCATCGTCATTAGCAGTTTATTAGCAGCACTAATTAGGGCAGTTTTCTACAGTCTTAAGGAGAGGCGGAGAAGACGTCGGAGATTCTTCTGCCATAATTCGTCAATGATTTTTAATATTATGTTTTTCTTTTGTTTCCATTATTTGTTGTTGAACAATTTTTTTTATTTAATATATTAATTTTCTTTTTTAGTATTATGGAGTAGTTGTGTTATATCTTAGGGTTGGAAAGTAGGTTTTAATTACGAATTTAGATTCTTCTATGCATGCTATAATTTTACGTTCTAGATGTTATTCAATGTGTTAAGATATGATTTTTATTAGGATAGATTGATCACCTAAACCTAGCGCTTATAGTCACATACCCAAATTAGGACCGGGACGTGAGGGTATTAGTGGATAGAAAACATGACATAATATATACCAATATAGCATCGAAAGGTGGGGATATATTATGAAGGTATTTTCGAGGCAGGAGTTATAAGCATGTCAACCTATGGTTGTCTATGGCTATAATCCACAACAGAGATGCTTCGGAAGGAGGTTTAAGAATACATATTCGTGAAGCCCCATGACAAATAAACATAATAATTATAGTAATCCATATACGTTTGCATGTGCAATTGTCTATGATTGTGCAGTAATTAATTCTTAAATCTATATCCTAAGATAGTGTTTTAATATCTGATAATCTTCATTAGTTAGTTGATCGTGACATATAAGTTTCATTCAGTTATTCTCTTAATATTGTTTTAGGTTCTTGATACTTAGTAAGTAGGCAACAAACCAACCAATCAATCATATAATTGATCGGCTTAAATATTTAATTATTAAGAAAATTGTAGTAATTTAGTTAGCTTTCATCTTCACTTGTGTCTGTGGGATACGACCTTGTTTTTCACTTGCTATTAACCAAACCATACACTTGCAATTACGGTGGTAGAGGTTAGAGCAACCAGAAACTGTGGCCAGTTCACAGCCTCATCTTTCCATGTTGCCATTATCAATCGGAATCTAGGACTAGTACAACGATCATAGCTCTCTATTATGCACTCTATGTTGTGACTAAACATATCATGCAAATATTCAAACATAGCGGCAAAAGTGAACTTGGTACAAGATACATGCATGTTCTCTACTTGTTTGTCACCCAAAAATACTCCAGCATTCTCGCAGGAACTCCTTGTCGTAGGTCCTTGCATGTGTGGCAGTAAGCCCTTTCTTTGGCTTATTATAAATTTTGGCGAGTTTAGTAGGGAGTGTCTCAAATTTTGTACCCTTTACTATTGATGAACATGAAAACAACTTATTTTTCTCATATATTTTACGTTCATAATTTTTTAGTGAATTGCGAGTGTTTATCATGTTTATGTGTTTCTTATTTTATTGCATTCGGGCTTTATTTACTTTTTGATATGATTTAATGCACTTTCGGATGTTTTTGAATTATATTTTAAAGGTTAAGGAATTCCAGGAGAGAAATGAGGCCAAATGCACACATCTCCCCACTCCGGCCACAAAATGAGGCCTAAATTGGCCCTAATTAGACCCCACCAAAGCCCGGCTTGAATATTGTCAAGTTGCGAACAAAATCCATGCAGGGGTCGGGTTGTGAAAACATGACGAAAGGGTCCGAAATGATGGAGAAGAAAAGTGACAAGAACACACGGCACACCCCGCGTCTTAACACGGGGCAAGAAAGAGAACTGCCGGTCCAGTACAGGCCTGCTTGGATCTAGTACTACGCTGAAGGAGTAACCTGAATGCATCTACCGGATCCGGTACCCGCCCTCACGGGTCCGGTATCCGGTCCAGTTTTGTCCCGTCCAAATGCAGCCCATCTATATTTTGGCCATATCTTTCTCATCTGGACTCCAATTCAAAATATTCAAGTTGCCACATGACGAGAAGACAAATCTATATGACTTTCATGTTATCAAATTCTAATCGAGGAAATGGCAGAATTAACAAGAAGGCTAAGTCGAGCGCATCCGAGGGTCACGACTCAACAACTTAAAACTCCTTGCATTTCTAATCGTAAGTTTATTGTTTTGCCCTTACTAAAAGGGTTCCTTAGGTAGATTTTTTAGGTTTCTACACTTGGTGAGGTTGGGATTCTATAAATACCCCTTCCCTCACCCCATTTCACAACTTCTACTTCACTTTTTAGAATCTTAGCTTCCTTTAGAATATTTTCAGCATTTCTTAGGGTTTCTCTCTCTTCAGGATTCTTGTCGGAAGATTGTAAGACTACTTCAAGGGGGTGAAAACCTTGAAGATTTGTCAAAGATTTTCCGACTTTCATCATTACTAAGCATTTCTTTCCCCTTTCTCTCTCTATCTTTATTTTATTTCTATTATTGTTTAATGATGTTGTTATTTGGGCTTTCTATGATAATTCATGAGTAGTTCTTATTGTTTCCTAAAGCAAAGGAGTAGCTCAAGCTTTGGGGTTGATGTGTGATTTATTTAATTATTGAATTGATGTGGGTTTGGTAACCTATGGTTAGGTTTTGGTTAACTTGTAATGATTTCCAATTGAATTTGTAACTAAGTTCACAGGCTTGTTTGGTCGCTCGGCTTTCAGAAGCTCAGGATTGATTTGGTTGGTTGTGCATTTAGGAGATGATAGTTGGCCTCTAGGGTTGGGATTTCTAACCTTTCCAGGCTTGCCGACTAGATCTTAAATGAGTGTAGGAATTAATCACTACGTCAAAATGAGCGGGTGAGGGATTAATTCCAGAAAATTAGGTTAATCTAGACCCAATTGGTAGAAGGAAGACCTATAGAGGATAAACTCTACTGAGAGAGAGAGTAGTGTCTAGGGGGCATCGGTTGGGATGGACAAAATTAAGTTTAGCCTCGTGTGTAGCTCTTACACCCTTACGCTGATCTTTAGCCTAGGAAAAGTCAAGCAATTTTTTTCTAGTCATGGGTAATTGGAATCCCGGGCAAAAGGTTGGTTTATTATTATTTACATATGTAGGTATTCTACAACAAACCTTGCGTACTTACCGGCTCTAGGGGATACTACACCTCAACTGTATCCTAGGACTGTACCTAATTGGGACGCTAATTTGGTGAGAATTCAACTCTGGTAGACCCTAATTCAATTCGAAAATCGTTATTCAAACATTAGCCTCACATGCTTGAGTGAAACCGAGTTTCAGGAAGCCCTTTCTATTATTTGCTCTATTTTATTTTTATTTGCGGTATCAGCTATAATTGATATCCAATTCCCGATTCGCTAAACTTATTGAATCAATGACTCAGATAATTCACACGTAAGTCCTCTCCGTGGATCGATAATTTACCACCAATTCCGTATGCTTGTGGGTTAAGAAAACATTTTCATAATTTTATCATTTTGGAAGGTTTTTCAAGACAAGTTCGACTTGAGATGATGTTTGGTTCACCTTTTCGATTCTTAGTGACTCGGCCACATCTTGGTATCTTAGAGTGTGGACACTGAGGAAGAAAGTAAGATGATTGTGCTCTAACTTGCACCAGATTGTCACTATCAATTGTGATCCTCTATTTCACTCGGCCAACCGTATCCAAAGATACTCTAGAGAAGCAAGATGACCATCGATGAACTTTGGTTCTTCTTTACTGGAATGAATTTCTTTGGTGCCATTTCTCTTTTGTGAAGAAGGTTCAAAGATCTGAAGATTTGGATCTTTAGAGTATCTCCGCAAAGAGATAAGAACGAAAAGCTTTTCTTACTTTCTAAGTATATAAGTTTATACAACCTTTTATTTTTTATTTCGGATATGAATCTTGGTTCACTTTGAAAAGAAATCCATGAAATTTGAATGGTTCAGATTCATTGATGGAAAAAAATGAATTTGAATTAGTGGATGAGATTTAACGGTTGCATTGGTCAAATACAAATGCTATAATTACTTCTACAAAAGTAATTGTTACTGCGTAGTAAATGACGTGCGCATTAAATGCTGGAAAAGTTTGATGGATAAGAAAGGAATGTTTCCCGCTTAAAAACTAACACATTAAGGTTCTAGCACACTAAATTCTACGATGAATTATAAATGTTTCAGTAACCACGATGTAGGCTTTAAATGATGTAGACATTAAATACTTACAGAAACTGTGTCATAGGAAGGGTTACCGCAGGAGGCTTCAACAAATACCTGTATTTTAGCATATTATGGTTCCTTACTGTATTTCCTGTTGTAGGCCTTTTTGTAAATCACCACATGCTATCTACTGTCATCCTACTTACAGTGAACTTACTTACAGTATGTATCATATCACCGTGCAATACTTACAGCATTCCCCTTTACTACAGTACTGGTTACAGTATCCTTTCGAATATCTAGTCTACTTTTAATGCTTTCGATAGTAGCAGACTTTTCTTACAGGGGTTCTTCCTACAGAAGTAGCATCCCCAACTCGGTCTGATATTGAAACATGATTCACATAGAGTTTTGGTGAAAATATCAGCTAACTACATGTCTGTGTGGATATTTTCAAGCTTAACATCTTTTTTCTCCATGTGGTCGCGTATGAAGTGGTGTCTTACTTGTACATGCTTGGTCCTTGAATGAAGAACTGGATTATGTGTGACAGCAATAGCACTAGTGTTATTACACATTGTAGGAGTTTCTTTTGTGAGTATGCCATAGTCCTTCAGTTGTTGTTGCATCCACAATATTTGCACACAACAGCTTCCTGCAGCAATGTATTATGCCTCTATTGTAAATTAGTCTGCAGACTTGCTTTTACTTTTGTAAAGATATGTGTCTTCACGTTATTGCATAGTCAGTACAAGATTGTCGCTTATCTCCACTGACTATATTTTTTAACTTTTAGATCGCTAACGTGACTTTAAATTCCTTCCTGGTGACTTTCTATTGTATGTTATGTTGTTCGATCTTGATATTCGCTTAGTTGGATTGTCTTGTAATAGTATTTATTGTACGTAATCTTTGTGTGAGCTTTTTGTTGTCGTTTCCTACAACGTTTGAACCCATCATCTTACAGAGGTTTCTTGTATGTTGCCGATGACTTTGTTGTTACTTTATGATGTGACTTCTGCTCAAGGAGAACTAGCTCTGTCTATTACGAAGATTACAAAACATTGGGAGCACTAGCTCCTACCTTAAACAGTAGTTTTGCATCATCAAAACTAGGCATAGATTTCCTAACAATTTTGATACTTATTCTCCTGCGATGAGGATAACCTCTATAAGAATGGTATTGGCTATTGCAGCCTTGAGAAGTCTTCAAATGCATTAGATAGATGCCAAGAATGCTTTCCTTAATTAAGAGTTATTGGATGAGATTTACATAGAACAACCCGAGGGTTTCTCTGTTCCTGGACAAGAGAATAAAGTTTGTAAACTTGTGAAGTCATTATGTGGCTTGAAAGAAGGACCAAAACAATGGCATGAGAAGTTTGATAAACCATGATAAGTTGTGGGTTTAAGAATAAGGAGTGTGATAAATGTATTTAAGTGAATAACATAGAAGATATGTTGAATTTACGATTTAAAATGAAAGATATGGGTTTAGCCGATGTGATTCTTGGAATCAAAATCCAAAAATAACTTGAAAGACTAGTGTTGAGCTAGTCTCTTTACATTGATAAAATCCTTGAAAAGTTAACAAGGATGACACATCTTATGAATGAACGCTGATAGATATGAATCTATCTATCAAAAAATATAGGAGAAAATATTTCTCAAGTCGAGTACTCGAGTATATTTGGGAGTTTTATGTATTTAATGAGTTGTACAAACCTAACATAGCATTTGTTATGAGCGAGTTAACTAGGTTCACAAGATACCCAGGAAATGATCACTAAAGAAATTGTGAGAGAACTCAGCTATTCTGATGTAGTTGAAGGTTACAATGATGCCAACTAGATAACAGATATAAAGGACTCAAAGTCAACAATGGATATGTGTTCATTTTAGGTAGCTAGTGCAAAAGTATCATGGGAGTCTCATATGAAAAGAATAATTGTATGGTCCACAATGAATTCGGATTTTTTTGCTTTAGAAAAATGTGGAGAAGAAGCGGAATGGTTTTGACATTTATTAGAAGATATTTCGATGTGACCTAATCATGTGCCTGCTATCTGCATATATTGCGATAGTCAATCGGATATATATACAGAGAGAGAGAGAGAGAGAGAGCAAAGAGCACAGAGCACCATGTATAATTGTAAGTCTAGGCATATACATCATAGACATAATACCATTAAACAACTACTCTCAACTAGTGTAATTTCATTGATTATTTAAAGTCTAAAGACAATCTCGCGAATCCATTAACCAAAGGGTTAAAAATAGAGAGTTATTTGCAACATCATCAAGGGGAATGGGGCTAAAGCCTTTGGAAAAAAGAGTTTGGGCAAAGAAAGCCCAACCTAGTTGGCTACAGATCCTAAGTTCAAGGTTCAAAGGGAAAACCTAATTATTAAACTCTGATATCAACGTGGGGGTCAATCCCAAGCACGTCCCTAGGATGAAACAGTGATGCTCCTATGGATAAGGTTAAACTTGAAGTTTTTAATAATTCTTAAACACTAGTTTGAGCAGAGTAATGCGAATTACTCTTAGTTAAGAATCACCTATGTGAGAGAGAAGGGTTGCTTAAAAGGGAATTCTAAAAGCTCAATTCCTAGAAACTCTTGCAGAATCAGGAAGATGTTCATGGCCAAAACGAATATAACCATGAGAACTAAAATGTAAAATAAGTAGAATCCTGAGCGAAGTACATCATCATTTTCACAAATGAAAGATCGGTTTAAGGACATCATGTCTACTTTTAGCTAGAAGAGTAAGTGTATTTTCACAAATGGATGGTGCAAAGGGTAATACCTACCTGTCCTATGTAGTTTTCAATTGTTAATTTGTATCACCAAGCATTATAAGTCTGTGTCAATTTCCATTCATGTGGGGGACTATTGAAAAATAGCCCTTTTAGGCAGCCAAATCTTGGACATATTTAAAGTGGGACCCGGTAACGGAAAGTGGAAGCTTGAGGTAGTATTGTGCTCTCCCTCGAAAGAGGTGCGAGATGGTATATTATTTTCCGAAATTCGAGGTCAGGGGAATGAGAAATTGAAGTTCAAAGTAAAGCATTGGAAGTTAGTTTGGGATTTTGTCCCACATTGGGAAAGTAGATCAAATTTGGCACGTATATATATATATATATATATATATATATATATATATATGTGTGTGTGTGTGTGTGTGTGTGTATGTGTTTGTGTGTGTGTGTCCTCCTAAGGGAAGTAAAAAAGTGTAGCTCAAAGGCCCTCTCACGTGTATACCAGTGCAAAGTGGATGCAAATCAAGGACCAATTCGAGCCTCGAATCAAGAGACTTGTATGGAAGCACGACCAGCGTACACGAATGTCGAGTCGGTCCAAGGGGCCACGTGCAAGCCAACTTCTACAACTTTTTTTCAAGCTTTGTGCCTTTCGAGCTTCCAGACTTCAAAACTTCTCCATTCTTTTTGTGGCTTTAGCGGCCATAATTATTTTTTATAACTTTAGAAGTTAGTGGCATCAACTTCTCAAGTAGTGGGTTCACCAACAGCCATGTAGAACCTACAAATAATGACTCTCTTAATCCAGTTTGGACACACTGAACTCGGAAAACACACATAATTAAAATTCTTCCATCAATTTGCTTCATTTCCCCTTCCCTCTTTGTTATTATCTTTCTTGGCTCAGTCTTGGTGGTACTTTTCGAGCACTGATTAAGAGGTGATTTT
The DNA here is from genome assembly GCA_958295605.1 of Ajuga chamaepitys. Classification (NCBI taxonomy): domain Eukaryota; kingdom Viridiplantae; phylum Streptophyta; class Magnoliopsida; order Lamiales; family Lamiaceae; genus Ajuga; species Ajuga chamaepitys. The sequence goes on from OY282505.1 coordinate 18,665,670, forward strand.
GGGGTAGAATCTCTAATACCGACCGTCGTATCCTAGGAAATTAATGTCCAACGTTTCTCTTAGCACCAGTGAAAGAGATGATGAATTAGTTTTAAGGACACTGTGTTCGCACATGCCTTGGTTGCATTTCATTTTCACATCCAATAGCCATCATCTTCTACGTATTTTTCCTACACAAATTATAGTAAAAAACTCTCTTCATTGTGGAAGATACGTCATATCATCATTACATGACTAATAAAATACTCTCATAATCCTCGAGAAAATAGTCATATTTCAAAACCAAAAAAAAAAAAAAAAGTCATGTTTCGAATTATTAGCAAATAAATCTCGTAAAAATACACCTACTCTGTAGCAAAATGTAATTTATTTCTCATAGTTAGCAGATTAGTTTACAGTATGTCTGAATTTGCATAATAGTTTACATAAGTTGACTATTCTAAAGCAGACATTGGCAACATGTGCTCTGAGTAAGCGAAGTACGTCCAAGAAAACATATTTCATGACTACACAAGTAAGATTAGAGGAATTTCTATCATGATCATTCGACTTTGGTTTTAAGTTTTTCATTTTCCTCATTAGAGGTTGTGATTACGAAGAAAGTTGATTGATGTCAAATGGACATGCTTGTATTGTGGGATACATGATCTAGTCATTGATGGTAATAGTTTGCAGGATTGATGATAAATGGTGAAAATTGAGGTTGGCAAGAGTGACCATGATGCAGATGTTTGCAATGCTACTCTCATTATACTAGACTTATGACATATTTTACTTTTCTAGACAAATGGATGTTTCAATCATTTTGTTATTCAAGTACGCTATAGTTTTTGGATGATTAATTCTTTCGATGTTATTTATCACACATTAAATGAATGGTAATCAATACAAAATTATTTTCTAGTGTTTATATATGTGGTGAATGCTTCTCATAATCACAGGACTAAAATATATTCCCCCTACTCCCTATAAATTGACGTTTTAGAATGAAATGAAAGAATTAAGAATTAAATATTTTGGCAGATATACTGTTCAACTAAAGATTTGACCAAATCAAAATATCTCTTATAGATTGAAAAATTGAGATATTTTAGGATTCAGTCATCTAGAAAATTGGTAGAATTGATGAAAAATATGTAAAACGTCAATTAATTAAAAAAAGGAAAAACATCATAAAACGTCAAATAATATGGAACAGAAACTTAAAATAATAGACAAAAGCAACCGATAAAGACAACAGTTAGCTATTATAGTTTCTGTGTACAAAATTATTTTCAATTGTTGTCATAGGTGATCGGATATTGTTGCCAAAAACACTGTTGTCATTTATGCCTCCTCTATTGACGATGATTTTCGATTGTTGTCTTTTATTAATATAACAGCAGTTCTCATATAAGCCAACGGTTAAAACAATTGTCATAGGAGACTAGAGACTGTTATCGAAATGGTGTTTTCATAGGTGTTCAACTAAGACAACGTTTGCCAACCGTTATCTAAAGTGTTAACAACAACAGTTTTTGGACTCCTAAACAACGGAAGAAAATTGTTGTCTTAGACACAATGGTGCTAGCGATGAATAATTTGAAACTAATCCAGTCAAATGGTTCATTACTAGGTGCTAACAGGGCAAACAGATAAAGATGGTGTTTGGTTAGCTTATAAGCTCCAAAAACCATCTTATAATGTGCTTAGGAGTTTATAAGTTATAAAATCTTGTAAATTGTTTGGCGAAAAAGAAAATATTTATGAGCTTATAAGATAAAAACATAAGCTCCAAAGCTTAAAGATTTAAAAAAAATAAGTTGATATATCTCATTTTCTTTTTAAAATCTTAATTATTGCACTCAAATTTCACATGTTACACACACATACACACAATACACACAATAAACATATTACACACACTACATATAATAAACATATTACACACACTATACACAATAAACACACTTCAGACACAATACGCACACTACCCACAATACACACAATACACACATTGCACACACTACACACACTGCACACAATAAACACAATCCACGCACTGCACATATTACACACACTTCACATGCAGTACACACATACTACACAGATTTCACACAATTTACACACAATAGACACACTTCGCACACCACATTCTCACACTATTCATTCATGTTGAATCGCTTCATTCAATTGCAAGCTTCTAATTATTTTATTCAAATACTTTATTAATTTATAAGCTCTTAAAAATTTACATCTTGTAAGTTTTTAAAATAACTTATAAGATGTTGGAGCTTATAATATGTTTAAAATAAGCGTAGCCGAACACCGTCATGGTCCCACAGTCCCACTAATGCATTCGAATGCTTGATTTCATTTTGGTTCTTTCAGATTCATTGGTTCAATGAATTAATTATATATATATATATATATATTGAATTGTCCATATAGTAAAACTCAAGCAATTTTAATAATTATTATTTAATATATTTTAATCACTTTTAAGAATAAATTAAACGATGTCTTATAAACCGTACACATTATACAGCATAACAAAATATTAAAATAAAATTCATATTACCAAAATTTTCGCAGTCGGAATTTACTGCATCCATAAACAAACATAATTTACATGAAGAAGACACATATAAACATGGGAAAATCCATTTTTGGTTTTAGAAAAAGTTCATGTATGTTTTGAATTATCAATTTTAGTCGCTTATGTTAGGATTGAGTTCAATTCGAAAATAATTTTTGCTGAAAAATGTAAAATTAACTGGAATTTGTCACGTGCACTACACATGTTCATAAATTTTGGGGTTTTTCGATCAATTGCTGCTAACCTGTCCAAAATTGTTATGTAGCACACATGTTTAAAATTAAAAAAAATGTCGAGCCACTCGCATTCGCCTCCGTTGCTATCTTCAACGCCTTCTTCACATTCGGGCCAATATCCACAACTGTGATCACCATACTCAGATTATAGATCTTGATCAGCCATATCAACTTCTTCACATGAACAAAAGGTGTCCCTGAGACAACAACGTAAGCTTTTCTGCCAAAAGTGGCTCAAAATTTGTCGAAAAGTGGGGTGAGGACTGGAACTTTCGATATGGAGTAGGCGTAGAAGAGTGCATCGAGTCTTTGGGGGTGCACTGCAGCCCTTGAGCAACACGTGCAGTGCAAGTGACAAATTCCGATCAATTTTATTATTTTCGACAATTTTTTCTTCAATTGGACTAGATCCAAACATGCAGGACTAAAATTGAGTTCGATCATAACATACAAGACTAAAATATACTATTATTTAAAATATACAGAGCTTTTTTTGGACCGATCATAAATTACAGGACAAAAAACGGAAGTTTCCCGACGTAAACAATTGTGAGAAAAGGATAACCAGTAGGAGTTATTCGCCTATAAAACCATTTTTCCGTAAGAGAAGCAATTACATTCCAAAAAGTAAACTAAATTCTCGATAGAACTTTCTTTTTGAGAAAAAAATCTCGATAGAACTTATGTGACGTACGAAGATTGATTGGCGAGGCACGTCGGAAGCTTGATGATTAACGAAAATCTGGAGCATCATTTTTTAGGGTATAATCAATAAATCCTGTATTTCAAATCCAGCAGATCCATTCTTTCAAACAATTGGAGTTTCCAAATTCAATCAAACACATCTTCACACTTACATTTCTTCATTCCAATCTGGTAAAAATATTCAAAAAGAATAATCAAACAAAAAATGGAAACATTTCTAGTTTGGATCACTACCCCAAGCATCATCCCTCATATTCTGCCTTGAAACAATCCGATTTTTCCGGGCTTCTTCCTGTCTCCTCAACTCATTCGGTCCAAATGTCGAAGGCAACTTTATTCCCATCCCTTGTGCTATCAATCTCTTAGCAGTTCTTGCTGATGTTTGCGGCCTCTGACGAGGTGGCTCTATATCTGAATGAAAAATAAATACATATATAAATAAGAGGGTGTTTGGCTAAACTTATTTAAAACATCTTATAAGCTCTCACATCTTTTAAGATGTTTTTTGAGCTTATAAGTTGTATGGTCTTATTTTAAAATAAGTTGTAGAAGTGTTTGGATCAAATAGCTTATAAGATCTTATAAGATATTGATGTGTTTGGTATATAAGATCTTTTTATAAGTATAATTACCAAAAAAGATGTATTTAAAAAGAGCTTATGAAAAAAAGGTGGGGTGGTGGTACTTTTTTAAAAAGAGCTTATAAGCTCTTAAGGAGCTTAATTATACGTCTTATAAGCTCCTTTTAAAAATATTAGCCAAACAAATTTTGAGAGCTTATAAGCTCTTAAACATCTTATAAGATGTTTTATAGAGCTTATAAGCTCTACCAAACACCCTCTAAGACGATGAGAGACTATAAATACAGCGAAACAGTTAACAAGAATATGCATCGAATTCAAGATTACTACTCTGTGACTCCCTGTGCACGAAAAGTAAAATATTTTCAGAAACAAAAAAAAAAAAAAAAAGAGGATTATAATTTAACTACTCCAAATTTTGATTTGGATATATATCCAGTTTGTGTATCTATATACCTCTCGGTCGAATTTGACCAAAAAGTTCATCGTCCTCATCAAGTACGCGAACTGTGAAGGAGCAGCGGATGGAGTTTCTAGCCTCAAGAGCTGCATCAAGAAATTGAAAGCATAAATCAGATTTATTAATATTCTACTAAATGCTATGTAACACAGTTTAAACTTTGAAATAAACTGATATAAATTCACTGTTTTGAGTGTTTCAACAACAAAAAAAAGTAGGGGAGCAAACTGTCTCGGGGTGGGGGGGGGTTCAAAACCAAGAATAGCCACCAGTGCAGCAAAAATGAATGTTCCAATTGCACACACAAGATTTCCTAAGCTTAGATTACTAATACAAAATAAGAACCATTCACGTGCACTCAATAATTAATAATCAAGCTCGATATGCTTTAACCAATCTATTTTTCTTTTTTGTTTAACCTTCGGTCCTTTCTTGAATAGTTAGGTGTGCTTAGGTCCACATAAGTTTTCTACTTTCAAATCAATGTTTCAAATTTAATTATAAAGAAGCAAAAACGCAAGGAATATTTCTCAAGACACTCATTTGTAGCATAGCCTGCTTTTGTCTGACTAAGGCACCAAATAACGAGCCTACAAGCTCGTCCCGGGTATGCCATTAACAACCATTGCTCCAACTATTAATATAGGAAGTTCTTACACAGACCGAAGAGCTTTAACCTGGCTTAACGGAACACTATTTCAAATTACTACCGACACATTAGTTGAGCTAATCATTTACCAATGCGCTTTAATTTCATAATTTTATTATTAAGAGAAAAAAAATGAAATTGCCAAATCGGTGGAATCTACTCAGTAGCAAGCATTCATAATTCAAGGAGTCATTATAAGCATCAGACTATCACAGAAAAACTAGCCAACTTTATCCACTTGAGTTCGTTAAAAACCAAAAGAAAAACAAACGCAAAGCAATTGTCATTACCAATAGATGGTGTTCCAAAAACCGCAAGTGCAGTTGTATCATTCAACCAATGAATCACAAAACGATCTTTGAATTGCTCCAGCAACTTCTCTAGATCGGTGGTATGAGTGCTCGGAGGGAAGTCAGATAGAACAAGAACATGGCGCGTACCATACACTGCTGAAATAAAATAAAAAAAAAAAAAAAAAAACACATTAAAATCTGTCAGGATCAAGAAATATTTTGTTTCCACGATCAACTGCAATGACACCAAAGAAATAGCACAACTCAAACTTGGAAGTACTTGTTAACAAATCTATAATGCATACAGCAGAGAAAAGTTCAATTATGTTTTCTACTATAATAACAGTTAGTAACTGTAGCGAGTAAATTGATATTATGCCTTCAACTTTCTTATTCTCTGCATCTTTTATTTTGTTGTTATATGTTAAATCTGTAACAAAATTGCACATGTGAATGCTATATTAATTCACCTCAAATTTTGCAGGATGGGCCCTACTATCGTCTACATCAACGATGATGTGTTATAGCAAAGACTATGTTAACAGAGTTTGAATGCTAAAATCAAGACAATATGAAATTCTTTTAGACGTACAGTTTCTTTTCTCCTGGTCATCAGCTTGGGATACAGAAGTTTCTTCACAGCCACCAGTAACAGGTTCATCAGGCTTGTTATCACTATAAAGGCCCTGTTTCTTATAAGAGAATGTTCCCCTTCCCCGCCTCTTGGTGGCTTGAGATTTCGAGTCTTCCAGAGATAGTTTTGATACCCCTGGCAAACTTGGAGGCAAACGTAACTTCTCTGGAGCACAATCTGCAATAGCTTCCCAGTCTGTAAATAACCAGAACATTATCCCCAAATCCAGCTAGGATTGTAATATCGAGAAAATTCAGAAATTCATATTTATTATGTAAAGTATATGACACTTCAAACAGGACGGACTAGATTTTTAATTGAGAGAAACGTCGTATATAGGAGAACACTGAAAAAGCAAACATTTTTTGCTAGTTTTTCCCTGGTCACCATACATATAAAGGCTAAATGTGCTTTTCTTCTAGACATCAAAAGAAAAAGGATGGTGATTTTCGAAATGAAAAGAATGGGTGTTCGAAATGGTTCTACCACATGTCACCTTACCCTTCACCGACTTACAGTTAAAACTCGCATAGTAAAATAAGACACAGCTAAAATTGCAGTTTGACCAATTCAATAAATGTCTTACACCTCAAGATAATCACAAAAGAGTTGTTACCTCTTGTCCATATTCAATATCCAAGTAAAGGTATGTGGACCATCAAGATCCAGACAAAGAGAAGACAAACTTATGAGCAGGAGTCGTGAAGCATCTAAATGCATCATTCTGAGAAATATTTCTCGTCTTGCAGCAATGGGATTTTTTATGGACATTGAAAGGTTAACGATTTTCCTTGTTCATTTAACTACTAATGGCTTCCATGACATTCAACCTACATTCACCATTACCGGTGGTTGGTGCAAACAATAACACTAACACAATTAACATAATTACAAATACTGACAATTAGTCCGAAATGAATAACTACTGTATAGAGGACTATTGGTGTGAATAATCAAACTGAGCCTACCTAACAGGGCATTATTCAAGTTTCATACATGTTAGTTTCAACATTAAGATTTCAAATTGTCTCGACTATTAATATATTCAAACATCATTGTGCCATAATCAAGCTAAATAGGATTAAGCACAGCTTGCTTGACATTCTACATGAACTTCATAAATCTAGCACAAGCAAGAAAAATATCAAATAAAACAATGTGACCATGCATGATTGTGCACTATAGGATAAACATGATCATCACAACTTTCCCAGACTATTAAAGCCTAAATATAAAAAGATAAATGAGAAGTATATTATCCAACATCCATGGCTCTAGACTAATGTAAGGAGTCCAAATAATCACACATGAGACAACTCAAATTATTAAATTGCAAGCATAATATAAAGTAAAGGCATCAAAGATGCCTAGCATTCAAGCAGTTCCTGAAGGTCACATAGAAACAGATGAGAGTTGCTTAAGCTTAAAACTCATTATATGATCAAACAAGCAGTCCCTCAGGAAGGATAAATCCAGAATAGTTTTCAACTACAACAGTTCAACAAATCACAGGACCAGGAACTGAGTATATTCATTTGGGATTATTTAAGAGATGAGGAATTCATTATAACAGTTCAAAAAATTAATAATAGAAGTTGAGTACCATCTTCCACAGAGCTCTCTTGTGGGGACCCAGCATTGTGCAAGTTTGAAGAACACTGATCATAACCTTTGTAACAAGCAGACAACTATTAGTTCTTGAGAAATATATAAGGACTACGACAAGAAAGATTACAAGAAGAACCCAAACTAGCATACCTAACTATTAAACAACACAATAATGATAAAATCACCACAAAGAATGACAAATGCATACATGAGAAGCAGAGAAATTCAAAGAAAACAAACCATGTTCTCCAATATGATCAGTAGCCTCATTTTGTAAATCCCGGGCCTCAGCATTATCATTAGAAATTGATTCTATTTCAATAGGTGGACTCCTGAAATGCCAGGAAAAAGAAATCATAAATAAGTAAACAATTGTTGAATGAAGTCCAAGTGTATATGATCCACAACCAAGTGTAAAAGAATAAAGCAGTTAACCCTAAAAAAAGTATCGCCACTCTATTTCTATCTAATGTTCCCTATTCACATCTACCATATCCTTTATTTTCTTACTCGAAAAGATCATATAAGAATTAAGAAATTCCTCAAATGCCATGAAACTGCCTATTATTTACTTTGCAAGAAAATATCCAACAATCCAAAGCTGAAACTTAAACATTTAGACAACAGGAAGTAATCCTGAAAATTTCTCACATACCTATGATATCATTAACAACAGACCTACCTCGAATTGAAAAGTAAAATGGAATTGGACTAACCTTTTCCCGAGTTTAATTTGGAGTGCACGTTCGGAAGTTTGATCGGCTCTTAGAGAGAAACATTGTTTAGCATACAGTGTCGACAAGTGTTTGAGAGCAGTGGACAACTCATCAGCTATGGAAGACGATGATTTTATAGCATTTTGAATTTTTACTTCTTCTTCTTCTTCTTTTAATTCATTTTCAAGTTTGGAGATTGTCGATTCAAGAAAAGCGATAGCTCGGTCAACTTCTCCGTCATGTTCAAGGTCTTCGACCGTCTCAGTCCAGTTGCGCTCCGTAGAGCCGTCGCCGCTGTGCATCGCCGCTTTATCACTTTTTTCAGTGGAAACAAAGATCAACTCACTTTGTTCTCGGACAAAAAGTAACAACTCACTTCCGCTCTTTCTCCAGTGTTTCCGACCTTTTATAGGTATTTTTATTTTGATTTTGATTTGATCATTAAAAAAATGTATTTTGTTTTCATATTGATTATTTTTTAGTTCATACTTTGGGTTTTAGGAATGTGATTGCTATTGCTAATGGGAAAATTTGGGTGATGTGGAATGATCCTGTTTCCGGTGACTTGAAATTCTCTTCTGATCAGATGATTGATGTGCTTGTTTACAAATCTGTGCTTGATTGTAAGTTCTTTTGTTCTTTTGTGTATGTTTCTGGTTCTAGAGTCATTAGAGTTAATCTCTGGGACAATTTGAGATCATGTGGCCATGGTGATGAGCCATGGATTGTGAGTTGGGGACTTCAATGTCTTACTTTCTGCTGATGAAAAAAGGGAGGGGGGGGGGGGGTCCTCAAACTAAAATCTATGGATGAATTCAATAAAGCTTTAGTGGATTGTGGTCTTGAGGATGCTGGCTTTACTGGTCTCCCATTCACATGGCATGTAAACCATGTGTTTGAGAGATTGGATAGAGCTTTGATTTCTTCTAAGTGGTGTGAATTGTTTAATAAGTTTGAGGTTAAGCATCTTGCTAAAGGTCCATTTGATCATTGTCCCTTGCTTATATCCCTTTCTTCTGTTTGTCAGAGTGTTAAGTCTTCCTTTAGATTCCTTAATGCTTGGACTCACCATCAGACCTTTATGAAAACAGTGGAAGATTTATGGAGTCAACCTCTTTTCCAAAAGGGTATGATTAGAGTTCAGCAAAAGCTTTTCAGACTTAAGCAATGTTTGAAAAGTTGGAATAAAGAGGTGTTTGGGAATATCTTTGATAGGATTGCTCAAGCAGAGCAGCACCTGTTGGATCAAGAAGTTGCATACTTGAATGATCCCTCAGATTCCCAGCTGATTGCTCTTAAGCAAAAGCAAGCAGAACTGACTTTTGCCCTTGCTTTAGAGGAATCATTTTGGAAACAGAAATCTTCCTTATTTGATTTACAAGAGAGACTTAGGATTTGTATTTACAAGTAAAAAACGTCAAGTTAGTAGCCCGCACACCTAGAGCCATTCTTTCACACTTACTCCTTGACCTGAAATGTTTATATTTGGGGTGAGTGTTTGAAATACACCTAGTGAGGGACTTCGAGATTGCATAAGTTCAAAGGCATGAATGTGAGTTCACATGACAAGATATATTACATAAAATCTAAACAGTAGTATCAAACGTAAATGATACCCCCCGGAGTAAACTCAACGTGGGCATCGTATATTCGAGCGAACCCAACAATAAGGCGAAGCACATTCGACATAGGACAAGACAAACCTAACATAGGAAGGTGTTATACCCATACGATAAGTTTGTCCAGACCCATGACAGAATATACCCGTCAATATAGGGCGATGTATGTCCGCAGATCATACCCGTCATGATAGGGCGGTGTGTACACCTGGCCTAAGACAGGGTAAATCTAACACAATTGGACCGTTCCAACTTGTAGACCTATTCCTGGCCGAGGACGGGGTACAGAAACCGTCAATATAGAATAGGCCTTGCCTGTGAAGTTTTAGCATATTATGCACATATCACTATACATGTAAATCACACAATACATTTCAACTTAGGCAATCATAATATTCGAATATTTAAACTCAGAAGTGAGAGTAGAAGTTACCCCCACCTTAGAATGTTAAATGCTCGTGAAGTGCAGTATTCCCAGTTCCGCCTCTTCGGAACCCACAATAGTGAAAATTCTTAAAAAGTTTAGTCGTATTTGGGAATTGTTTCTAAAATTTAGGAGATAATTTAAAATTAATTAAAATTTTCTAATTAATTTCTAAAAATTCATTGGACATCTAATTAGCCCCTAAATTTTATTTTATATTAATATTGTTAAGCAATGAATCACATACAACACACACAAACAGATTCAAACCAGAAATGAATGAAAAACAAACTGGAATTCGTCCAAACAACAACCGAACGCAAAACCAGAAACAAAATGAAGAACACAAAGCTTTTACGTGGTTCGATCAATGTGATCTACATCCACGGAGGCTCTATACACCTCAATTCACTCCACTGAACAATCAATTACAAGAAACAACCCAGAAAACTAGAAGCCCCAATTCACAAACCGAATTGAGCTCAAGAACCCTAGCTTTCTAATTCTAATGATTGTGTAGTGTTTACAGAGGAAAAACAACGTGTATCAACTCATCTCTACTAGTGGATCAAATGTATATAAAGAACTAAGCTCGAATCAAGAAGCTCCAGAAGTTGGAATCAATTCTTTTTCAACTGCTTCAAAACTGGTTTACGCGCCTTCAACAACGGTTTTACATGCAACGGTTCAAAACCGTTGCATAATTCTGTTATAACCGTTTTGACCCTGGTTCTTCACTATCCTTCAAAACTGAACTGCTTTAAACCCAACTCTCCGGCCTGGTTCTTCCCATCCTGAACCCGGTTCCTGATTCCTCTCAACCTCTATTACAAGTCATGTCCACTTGATGAAATTGAATTGACACCTACAAATCTCCACCTCAATGAATTCAAGTGCACTTCATCACCTCAAACTGCCTTGTTACCTCCAGATTTTAACTACATTGTTCAAGCCTTATCAGGCTTGAGCAATGAACCATCTTGCTCCCTGGAACTGCCTTAGTTAGGAAATCAGCCGCATTGTCATAGTATGCACCTACTTCACTTCAACAGATCCAGCTTCAATTACATCTCTTGCAAAATGAAGTCTAACATCAATATGCTTAGACCGCTCATGAAAAGCTTGATGTTTCACCAAGTGAAGAGCACTCTGATTATCACACTGAATAGTAACACATTCTTGTCTGATCCCTAAGTCTTTGAGGATTCCCTTGAGCCACAGAGCTTCCTTGATTGCCTCAGTTAAGGCAATGTATTCTGCCTCAGTTGTTGATAAAGCAACCATAGACTGTTGCACACTCTTCCAGCTTACAGCTGTCTCATACAAAGTAAAGACATACCCTGTAACAGATTTCCTTGTATCCAAGTTCCCAGCAAAGTCTGCATCAACATATCCAACCAAAGGTATAGCACTAGCTCCTTGTTTCTGAAACTTTAACCCCACACTGACAGACCCTTTTATATATCTTAAAACCTGCTTCAAAGCTTCCCAATGTGATTCTCCAGGATTTGACATGTATCTGCTTACCAAAGACACACTATAGGCCAAGTCTGGCCTGCTGCATATCATTCCATACATCAAACTGCCAACACCACTGGCATATGGAACATTCTTCATGTGAATCTCCTCAGCTTCTGTTTTAGGACACTGATCCTTGGACAGCTTAGTCTGTAGATTAACTGGGATACTTACTGGCCTTGACTCATGCATATGAAACCTCTCTACCACTTTCTGCAAATACTGTTTCTGTGAGAGCCATAGTGTTCCAGTCTTCCTGCTTCTAATGATGTCCATTCCCAGAATCTTCCTTGCTTCCCCAAGATCCTTCATGTCAAATTCTGAGCTCAATTTTCCCTTTAGCTGTTGTATCTTATCAATGCTCGTACTAGCAATGAGCATATCATCCACATATAATAGCAGAAATACTTGTTCAACTCTTGAGCCTTTGTCAAAGTATACACAACTGTCATATAAGCTTCTTATGAATCCTGCACTAATCATGAACTCATTGAACTTCTTATTCCACTGCCTGGGACTCTGCTTTAACCCATAGAGTGATTTCCTAAGAAAACAGACCTTCTCTTAATTTCTTGGAATTACAAAGCCCTCAGGTTGCTTCATGTATATCCTTTCAATTAGATCCCCATGCAGGAATGTTGTCTTGACATCTAACTGTTGTAGTTCCATGTCTTCTTGAGTAACCTTTGATAGGAGTAACCTGATAGAGCAATGCTTCACTACTGGAGAAAATACCTCATTATAGTCAATGCCTTCTCTTTGTGTAAAGCCTCTAGCCACCAGCCTTGCCTTGTATCTGATTTTATCAGCTTTTCCAGCTTCTACCTTCTTTTTATAGATCCATTTTGAGCTGACTAACTTCTGCCCCTTTGGTCTGTCTACAAGCTTCCAGGTTTGATTTCTCTCTAGAGATTCCATTTCCTCCATCATGGCCCCTATCCAGTGTTCTCTTTCACTACAACTTATTGCTTCTTTGAAACTGCTTGGCTCTTAAAACTCCAAGTCTTCTGCTATACTTAATTCATAGTAGACACTTCCAGCTTGTCCATTGAAATCAGGCCTTTGGATTTGTCTTCTTGGTCTGTCTCTACCAATGCTGTAAGTTCTAAGATTTGAAATCTCAGTTTGACTTTCTTCATCTTCTGATGAACTGTCATCTTCTTGTTGAACTTGAGCATCCTTCTCTGGTGATATCTGCTCTTTTGTAGGCTCCACCTGAATAGAAATTCTTTCAGGTTCCACAGCACCATCAGCTTCCTCTTGACTTCCAGTAGAGTTGTATCCCATCACATCCTCATTGAACTTTACATCTTTGCTTATCAAGAGTTTCTGGTTTCCCTGTTCCAAGCACCATAACCTGTAGCCTTTTATGCCCTCAGGATATCCTAGGAATACACATCTCTGTGCTCTTGCATCAAGTTTGTCTTGCCTAATATGAGCATATGCCAGACAACCAAACACTCTTAAGTCATGGTAGTTAGGTACCTTTCCACTCCACACTTCTTCTGGAGTCTTAAATCCTAGAGTTGATGATAGTGACCTGTTTATCAAATAGCATGCAGTATTTAGTGTTTCTCCCCAGAAGGATTTGGGTAATCCAGCATCAATCAGCATACATCTAACTCTTTCAAGCACAGTCCTGTTAAACCTTTCAGCAACCCCACTTTGTTGAGGGTTTAATGGGACAGTTATGTGCCTTGTGATTCCCTTTTCTTCACAAAACCCTGTGAATTCAGTGGATAGATATTCCAAGCCATTATCTGTCCTAAGATGTTTCAGTTTCTTCCCTCTTAGGTTCTCCACCTTACTCAACCATGTTTTAAACTTAAGGAATGCATCACTCTTATTCCTTAGAACAAATACCCATGTTTTTCTACTGTAATCATCAATGATGGACATGAAATACCTTCCTCCTCCATGTGTCTCTGTTCTTGAAGGCCCCCAAATATCAGAGTGTACATAATCAAGTGGTTCTTGAGTAGAATGTATCCCTTTAGCATAAGGCAGCTTCTTGGCCTTTCCCAGAGCACATTTGTCACAGAAATCCAGTGTTCTATTTCCCATTTCACCAATGATGCCCCTCTTTGAGAGCTCCTTCAATCCTTTCTCTCCAATATGACCTAGTCTTCTATGCCACTTCATGACATCTTCTCTATTAATCACAGATTCAGCACAACCTAGCACAGGGGATCCAATCAAAATAAACAGGACATTGTGTTGCCTTCCTTTGATTACCAGCTTGTTGTGTTTAGTGATATGAAGATAACCATCTAGGGAGTTAAACTGACAGCCATTTACCACCAGAGATCCAAGGGATAGTAGGTTTCTTTTTAGGCCAGGTACATACCTTACTTGAGAAATGGTTCTGATGACTCCATCATACATTTTTATCTGGACTGATCCTGTGCCTTTCACTCTGCAGGAGTGATCATTTCCCAGTAATACACATCCACCATCTTCTTTCTGTAAATCCTTGAACCAGGATTCATTGGGACACATGTGGAATGAACAACCAGTATCAAGAACCCATTCCTTTTCTATTTTTGTGTCTGTGATGTTTAAGACTTCTGGAGTGTCTTCTTGATGCTCAGTCATAGCCACTTCTGCCCTCTGATTCTCCTGTTTCTTCTTCTTTTGTGGACAGTCCTTCTTCAAATGTCCAGCTTGCTTGCATTTGAAACACTTTCTAGTTTCAACCCAGTCTCCTTGTTTCTTTGCATTCTGAGTTCCAGACTTGTTATCTTTGAATCCTTGGAACTTCTTCATTTGAAAAATCTTTTTGAACTTAATGTTCAAACCTTGTCCAGCCTGTGCAGAGCCCTTTTCTCCCTGATTTTGAAAACACTTTGTCTTCAATGCTGACAGGATGGATTCATAGCTGATTTTTCCATCCCTTCCAAACATCAATGCATCTTTGAAACTTTCCATGGACTTTGGAAGGACATTCAGCACCATCAGAGCCTTAGCATCATCCTCCAAGTTCACCCCAGATCTTCTAACTCTTCAATCATCTTGACAAACTCATCAAGTTGATCAGAGATGATCTTATCATCAGTGAATTTAAAAGACATCAGTTTTTGCTTCAGAAATAATTTGTTTGATCTTTGATTGGTAGAGTTCCTCCAGTTTTCCCCATGCCTCCATTGCATTCTTGCACCTTGATACCTCCCTCAAAGGTTTATCACCCAAACAGAGGAATATAAGACTCAAAGCCTTCTTATCCAGTTCTGGAAACTTAGATTTCTCATCTTCAGGCCATTGATCAACAGGGAGAAGTGCAGAGTCTAGACCATTTTGAATCAGTACTGCATTCATTTTGATTTTCCAAAGTGAGAAGTCATACTTACCTGAGAACTTCTCCACATCCATCTTCACTCCAGCCATTCTCTCTTCTTCTTTGAATGTGTGTGTAGTCTTCCCACAGACGGCGCCACTTGTTAAGCAATGAATCACTTACAACACACACAAACAGATTCAAACCAGAAATGAATGAAAAACAAACTGGAATTCATCCAAACAACAACCGAACGCAAAACCAGAAACAAAATGAAGAACACAAAGCTTTTACGTGGTTCGATCAATGTGATCTACATCCACGGAGGCTCTATACACCTCAATTCACTCCACTGAACAATCAATTACAAGAAACAACTCAGAAAACTAGAAGCCCCAATTCACAAACCGAATTGAGCTCAAGAACCCTAGCTTTCTAATTCTAATGATTGTGTAGTGTTTACAGAGGGAAAACAATGTGTATCAACTCGTCTCTACTAGTGGATCAAATGTATATAAAGAACTAAGCTCGAATCAAGAAGCTCCAGAAGTTGGAATCAATTCTGTTTCAACTGCTTCAAAACTGGTTTACGCGCCTTCGACAACGGTTTTACATGCAATGGTTCAAAACCGTTGCATAATTCTGTTATAACCGTTTTGACCCCGGTTCTTCACTAACCTTCAAAACTGAACTGCTTTGAACCCAACTCTCCGGCCCGGTTCTTCCCATCCTGAACCCGGTTCCTGGTTCCTCTCAACCTCTATTACAAGTCATGTCCACTTGATGAAATTGAATTGACACCTACAAATATGAACTTAACATTATTTCATTTCTTAAAAAAAAAAAGGTAAGCCTATTATGTAAATTGTCTAATTAAACCTAGTAACAAAATTAGTTCCTATGCTTAACTGTATCTTAAATCTAATAATGACAAAAATCATCCCAACTTTTACCAATTAAATAGGCTTATTACTTAATCCTTACTATTATGATTTATACTCCCAGACTCCATTTCTAACTAATAGGTAACTTATTAATCAATTCAATAAGCCCACACTAATTAAATAAGCTCACACTAATTTCCATCTTCTTCCCCACTACCCACATAACAGGACACACCCACACACCACATAAAACATACGCAAACCACATGAAACACACACACCACATGAGACACACACACACACACCATGCAAAGCACGCACACACACCATGCAAAGCACACACACACATACACACGCGACACTACACACACGCACACGACATAATACATTGTCGGCGACGACGGTGGCGTTGGGCCCCTCGTCGACTTAGTGCTCGGTATAGGTGCAGGGACGTCGAAGGTGGCCGAGAAGAAGGAAAATCATCTATTTAAGCCTATCGTCTAATTTGTTATTTTCTCTGTCCCTATTTCTATCAAATTAAGGGCCTAAACTGTCGTTTTTTATAAAACTGATCGAAGATTCACGTTCTACGGATCGTGAGCTTCAATTTGGTATATGGGTTAATAGGATTCAACAGCTTTTGAAATTAGTTTCGGTTTGACGGGTCGATTGAAATGTTGGTCCGACGTCTATTTCGGCATCAATTTAAGATCGAAGGATGTTGTCTTTTGGTCTAACTAATTGAATATCGAAGCTCTACGCGGAACGAGCTTCATCTGAATATATAGATTATAGTGATCGAACGATCCGATCGTCGGAACGGCGAGCCCGAAAGTAGGCCGATGGTGATTTTGTTGTTAAAGGAAAGGGAATAAAAAATTAAAAATTTGCTTACTGTGTTATCCTCTTCTACGCAACAACTAATAGCCCACCTTACCTGTGTTCAGTTTCATGCATTATATAGAAGTCAATTATGTGCATGATTCACCTCCGTCTTTCCATTTTATCTACACGTGGCTAGCCTATAAGTGACTAATATTAGCTATGTTGATGACTCTTATAAGCTAGTTTTTATTTGTTGTATATCTAACTTGCGTGTACTTATATATATATATATATATATATATATTTATTTATAAAATATAATATACATATCTATATATATAGGCTTGATCATATCATTATAAATCCGTAAACTTGTGTAAAAAATGTGATCTTAGCATAATTGTGGGTTTGGACTAGATGTTTATAAATTATTGTGGACTATACAAAATTAATAGTTGAATGGGTTGTATCAATAGATAAAATAAACTCAAGTAACTTGAGATAATTAGCCCACCAAATAGTCCCACAATTTATATAGCAAGTAAATATAAAATTTTGGTTGAAAATAATAAGTAAATTTACTATGGGTCTATATAACTTAATTCTGAGTCCTATAATTATCGCGCGAAAAATACTAATATTAGTAAAATAATTCAGAAAATGAATTAGTCTAAAAATATAGTAGCTTTTTTTTTTTTTTTTTTTTTTTTTTTTTTTTTTTTTTTCCGGGTGTTACAAAACGTCATTTACACTTGAAATTATACGCACCTGGATCTCAAATATTATTGATTGACCCTATCGGTTGGTTCGTGTTGGCTTGTATATCCATTACGTCACTAACAGATGAATTCAAAGACATTTTCAAACTCCATTAGTATCAAGGAATTTAGTCCCATCGCTAACTTGTTTGCTCGAAGTGAAGTTTCTCGTTCTCGAAACTTAAAAGATAAAGAGACAAACACTAATATTAGTAGTTAGGAAACGTGTAATATCTATGTATACATACTTTGAACAAAATATTTACAACAGAAACGTTAAAAATTGTAATGTACCATTTATAATATCGTCGAAATGAGATCTCTAAAATGGATATGTCACGGTGCTGAGTTCAACATCTACACCAACTGTGCTACGTTTCGCAATTCTAGAAGATGCAATTGTTTTTGCACTTATCGGAGAAGAATTTTCTAAAAATAAATAAATAAATGATAAAAGAAGGGTTATATTTACATATTTCTTAAGGAAAAAAAGTAGACTTCATATAAACAACAGTTTTTCAACAATTGAAAAACCTCTAATATGTGAATAAATAATAGATGTATCTGACCAATTTAAAAAATAAGCACACTTACTTCCTTAATATATTACATAAAACAACAGTATACTATCTAAAAACAATTCAAAACAAATGTTGTGTCTTTTTTTAATCTTACTTATTTAAATTAGTAGTGCATATAGTACTAAACAACACATTCAATAAAAAGTTGAGCCATGTACATGATAATTTTATAGTAATTATATATATGTTAGTTATCTATAATTAATGAATTAGAAAAATAGAATTGGGGAAATTATAATTTTAACAATTAACCTTAAATGATTAATCAACAATAATTTATTAAATATTCTTTTTTTTGGGGGGGGGGGGGGGGGAGGGATATTAGTATGATTTACATAAAATAAAAATATTAGTAAGGCACATATTTTTATAAATAATCTGTTAGTTATGCCATACAAATAAAATAAAAACATAAATCTAGTAATAAGTACATATAACCTATTTAAATTATTTGAATGAAATTAACTAATTAGTTAAAGGACATTTTTCAAAAAATAATAGTACTCCACTTTCAATATTAAACTATTTTACTAAACAACTTGGTTGAGCTAAACATTAATAATAGCAAAAAACAGAAATTATTAATAATCCAAAAGAGTTACTAAGCATTTTTTTTGTCCCATATAGCATTCTTACTTTAGCAGCCCAACTTTGGCGGGCTAAATAAATTATCAAACTGTAGTAATATTTTTAAAAAATGAATCTACCCACTCAGCAGCTCACCTCATCTCAGCAGCCCAATCCTTTTGGGATCCATATCAAATCAAACCAGCCAATTTCACCAGCCCAAATGCAATTCAGCAGCCCAAACTTGTTTATATTACTCACAGATTTTGAATTGGCCCACTTAAACCAACCCATCACCCAAAAATTGAATTAAAAATAATAATAAATAAATCGAAAAAGCAACACGTTTTCACTTCTGGGTATTGAACGTTACATTACCCTCTTCCTTATTCGAGAAGTTCCAAGAAAATCAGTGTGCCTCTTGGCTCACCAACCCTTCTTTATCTTCATTTCTTTTCCAAAAAAATCGAACAGCTATTTCATAATTTATTGTTTCTGAAATGTATAGCAACTCCAATGCTTCTAAATCTTATCGATCTAAAGTTGTTCAACATTTATCACTAGATTTCGGAAAACCCTAATTTATTTATCTCGATTTCATCTGTGATGTGCTATGTTTCCCACTATCTTGTTCAACAAAAGGATTAGTGTATTCAGATGAAAGTAACAGGTAATGATTTTTCATCTCTTTAGATTATTAATATTAGTTTCTTTTCTTTCAACTGTTCTGTTTTCTGGTTTTTATTTATTTATTTATTCTTACAATTTTCCCAGACTAGATCAATAAGTTGTTTCAAGATTTTCTTGTAATGAACAATGTTTAACACTACATGTGTGAATCTCAGCAAAATCCATCTTGAAATAATTCGATATATATTATTGATTTTTCTGGAAAAAAAAAGGTGTGTTTCACAATCAACAATTGAACTGTGTTTACTTGGTATATTTTAAAGTTATAATATCATCTTGTAAGGATTTTCTTATTTTGTTATTTTGCGAGGACAAATTATCGCAACCCCTAAAGATCTGATGTATAATTCAAGATACAGCACTGCATGTGTAAAACCGGTAATTTTCTTATACATTCTTTCACTTTAAATATACTATTATAATTATAAATTCATAATAATATAACTACATTGTTGATACCGGATTTTGTTTAGAGAAGTCATTGTTGAATTTTATTTTATTTTTTTAGTTTCATTGTCCTATACATGTTAACATTTGTTGCAGGTTACACAAGTATGTGTGGTACGAATTACCGTAAATCTGGCATTATTGTTCAAATACTCTGTTTTTCTATTAGCATACAAAATTTCTTAGTCACAAATTAGTGTAATTTCCCATATTGTAATTTGTGATAAATTATATTTGCTTTTGTTATGTGAATGATATGTCAGTTAAATAATATGCACACATTTGTCAAATTTTAGCGACGTAATTGTTCTATTCAAAACTATTTATGAGATATTCCAAATTATGAGATAATGAGAATGTCTGCTCGACCACTATTTGTCTATATGACATGACTTATAATGTAAATCAACTGAGTTCCTTCAACAACTAATCTAGATCTATGTCATTTACAGACTGCATAAAATAAAGTTTTGGGTAATACTACTTTCTATGTAATATGGTTTTGCAAGTAAACATATGTTTTTTTTAAATCTGATTCCAAATTGATTCTCATTACATCAATGTTTATTAAAATAGATAATATATAATGACATTTATACTCGCTTATGCATATTTTAAGAACATGATATGCACACTAAATTTCAGATTTTACCACACAACTTTTTATAATTGTAATCTACACATAAAAATAAAAATTATTCATGTATATGTACATATAAAATATGAAATGCTATGTATTTATTATATAAGCTGTCAAACAATGTTTGTCTATTTGACACGTTCTAGATTGTTTAATATATGATTTCTTTCAACCATTGAAGTAGATATATGTAATATAACCATTTATTTAATGATTAGGACTTACATTGAACAGTACTATTGTCTTATTTGATTTACATGATTTTCACTTAGGGCATAATTGGACTTGGATGGGCCCATCCGGATGTGGGATGATCCATCCATAAACAACACTATATGAAGATGAGACCAATCTACCCACATCCTACCCCATAAAGCTATTTCACATCAATTTCATTTATTTTCAATCAACTTCAACTTCTATTAATGAATCACAATTCCCAATACACCTTTTAATCATTCTCCAATCAACCAATCATTACCCACATCACCTATCACAACATTTCAATACTATCAAGCACCCTAAAACCTACTGATGTGATATCTAAAGTGCACATTCTACCCTATACATTCCTTAAAGAAAATTACATTTTCACTATTTAAGTGGACGTACCATCCGAGGATGTGCCACAACCGAAGGGGCACATTCCACTACATTACAGCACAAGTACCCCCATAGTATACTTAAATCATAACAGAGTGTAATTTGGAAAGCAGGTATTATTACAATAACTACAATCAGCCAAAAAACTATATGTACAACGAATCAGATTCACAACAAATATTATCTACATCACAGATAAGTACATGTACATTTTCAAATCAAAATTTGCATCTAAATATAAAATTACATACCATCTCTACGGTGCTTTTAACCTATTGTGGTTGAGGCTGTGAGTTTCACCATGATGTGATAGCTCTGTGACTGTCAAGAGGTCTTCTGAATCCCTTCCTTACTGTACGCCCCGCGAATTATTTAATATTTTATCATATTTAATTATTTTATTTTTTGTCTT
The DNA here is from genome assembly GCA_958295605.1 of Ajuga chamaepitys. NCBI lineage: Eukaryota > Viridiplantae > Streptophyta > Magnoliopsida > Lamiales > Lamiaceae > Ajuga > Ajuga chamaepitys. The sequence goes on from OY282505.1 coordinate 18,687,372, forward strand.
ATTATATTTATTCTATTTTATTAATTATTAATTATGCCAATTATTATTTAAATTAAAGCTAAAGTATATTTATGTTATTAAGTTTTTAAATATTTAATTTAGTCATAAGCCCAATGCATTAGTCAAGCCCAAACCCATATTTTTTACTTAGAGAACAAGAAAATAATTTTCTAGTGTAATTATGAGTCAAAAAAACCCTAGATATATATTCTGTATAAAAGGGATTCATGCCATAAATTAAAATCACAACCCATATAATCTATTTTTCTTAGAATTTTCGTCCAAAACAAGGTTGGGACCTCCGGGAAGCCGACATCATCGTTCGAACCTTATTTTCCTCTTTCCCTCTAATTTCAGGTATCTTCTTTATTAAATTCGAAAACTATATCAATACACATTATTTTTCAATGAATTTTTAATATATTATTCCACGATATGTTCTCAAGCTAATGTAATCATTTCAACTCCATATTTTATTTTATATAAATTTTCTATCTCTGCTGATCCAGATTGTAAATATTCAGTTTTTCCATCTATTAAATTCGTGATATATATTTATATGTCTTCAAATCTTATGATTTTCGGATATGTTGTTCTATAGTATATATTTTATAACTGTAAAAGTGTAAAAATGATCCATCAAGTAATTATTTAATTATGAATATTTTCTCACGGCTGCGCAGAATCTGAAAACTTCTCTATTCTGTTTTATAAAATTTGAAATATGTATTTAAAATACTTCAAAAATTCCAATTTTTGGATATGTATTCCATGTACATGTCTTCTATATTATTGTATAATTTAAAAGATATCCAATTATTAATTTTCCAGTTATAAAGGTTTTCTCATCGCCGCGTAGAATTTACTGCTGCAACTATTCCGCTTTCGAAAATTCAAAAGTTATATTCTAACTTCTTATAAATTTATGAAATTTAAATATGATATTCATATATGAGTTAAGTATTCATATTCGAAATTGTAGATTTTTATTTCTTATATGTTTTGAGATATTACCTATTTATTCACTACTACGCACTATATATAAGTATTAATAATTCCACACCTTTTTAAAATCATGTTCAAACTCTAAAATTCCTATTTATTTATTCCTAAGTTCAAGGAAAGATATATATTATATTAATATTATGGTGGCGTCGATATGGAGGCACGACGGATTAGGATCATAATCTGCATAAGCACATCCACATGAAATCCTCGAAGTGCATTCACGCATCACATTCAGGTGGGGGTTCTTACTTTCTGTATTGATTATATATGTTTGTTTCATTTATGTGATTAATTGTTATCTTATGTAATGCAAGACCTAAGTTGCATTATATTATAAGAAATGCAAGACCTAAGTTGCATTTATAAGTTTGATTGATCAATTCCTATAAGTTGGTGGATCTGAGGCAACCTGTGCACGCCTATGTTATAAGTTGGTGTGATCCGGGGCAACCTGTGCACACATATGTTATGTGTAACCTAACTGTTATTCATGTTTATGGTTCGAGCTTGTATTTTTAATATAGACTTGTAAGAGGCTAGTGTAGCTTACCCCCCACAACTAACATTTTCAGGTTGACTTGGAGTTGCGTGATGAGAGTCGAGGCGGGCGGTCAAGCATATGAATATATTTAGGGCTATCTATGTCTAATTGAATTATTTATTTATCTTTCTTGTGTTTGTTTTTGGTATATAAATTGTCTTAGTAGTTGATTAGGATTATTTGATAAATGCTCATTCGTATGTCCGTACTTTTGAGCTTATGGAAAGTTTGGTTATTTTAATTGTTATTAATTAATTAAAAAATTATTTCTATTTTTCTTCCGCTGCTACAAGTTATTATTTATGAAATAGGATTATATGACATGTTTTGCGAACAAAAAATGACTATTTGAATATGTGTTATGAGATTATTTATGCCCAAAATTTTCTAACGACCTTGATTTATAAACAAAATTTAGATTAAAATAAAGGATTTTCATTGATAGGATTATTTGGCTCCCTAAAATACTTAAAATAGAATTTATGAAAATCGTGTCGTTACACTTACTCTTCTATTGATACCTCATACACGAAATTTATGATCCAAGGTGTAATCCTCATACTTGTATTTGCAGACATATTGTCTTGATTAGCAAAAAAGAGAATGTAGGTGTAGTCGGCCTCTCTAACAAAATAAAACAACCACTTGTAATTCATCTATTTAGGTTAGGCATATTCAGTTTATATAGACAGAAAAACACATCATGAATTATATCTGATGGATTCGATATAATTTGGCTATTTTATTATTAGATATCTTAAATAGAAGATTTTGATTTTGGTTTAGGGACACTGAAAAAAGTGATATTTTTCAAAAATAATTTGCAAAATAATATTCATATCGAATATTTGATAATTCTTATAATTCAAACTTGAATATAGGAGTTTAGAATTCATCATAAATTATATCTGAAAGATTCGATATGATTTGGCTATTTTATTATCAGATATCTTAAATAGAAGATTTCTTATTTAGTTTAGGGAGACTGAAAAAAAACTTGATATTTTTTGGAAAATAATTTGCAAGACAATATTCATATCGAATATTTGATCAATCTTAAAATTCATTAATTATATGGGAAACTTGATATATTGAAATTATAATGAACTTTAATATTGGGGAATATTAATTCGATGAATTTTTTTTACAATCATTATATTTCATAATATTAATTTGATGCGGATTTTTTTTTTAAAAATATATTGAAAGTATAATGAACTTTAATATTGGTATATATATCAAATGTAATGATGATTAATCAATATTTAAATTTGATCTTGCTTTTATATAGACTGATTTATTTTTGGGTAAATCTCTGCAATATAACAAATAAGCAATCATTATATTTCTTAATATTAATTCGATATGGATTTTTATTTTTAAATATATTGAAAGTAAAATGTTATAAATATTCATCTTTGCTTAGAATTGCATCTAGTCATTTTTTCAGAACTAATGAAACATAACTACACTATGTATAATTTTTACTCATATTAGTTTAATCTTCTAAATTATAATACGTATTCTTGTTATTAAAAAAACACGGAATGTTTGTCAATATTCAATTTGAATCTTAGTTTGTAATAGCGAAACAAAAGTCACTTCAAATAACAATTTCAATTTAAACTAAATACATTAACCGATAATATCCAGAAATGTTTAAAATTAGAATTTGTTGACATTAGCCTTCAAAATCAGCTGAATCTCGATTGAATTAATTTTCTCTAATATTTTGCCAATATTCTGTCTGGATTGACTATATAAAGATTTTGTAACCAATTTTGGGGTCTAGCGTCTAATTGAGGCGTAGACGGAATTAAGCGGGTCTAGACAGGACTAAGCGGGGAGGAGTCGGGAGAAAAACATAGGCGATCAAGGACTGTCTATCACCTAAATAGGGTACAATTAAAGATAGACGGAGACTTTTAGAACCTTACTATCATAATTATTATTGGAATTAGAAGTCATAAAATACAAAATATTTGATAATATAAAAATAAATAATATATATACCATTATCATGTAATCATTTATTTGATGATTAGTTAGACATCTAATTAAGAACATTTACTAGTACGTAAATGTTTCGTTTATCTTATCTATATTAGATTAATATTCTATCTATTTATTTAATTGCTTAACGATCAATTTTCTTATATCAATAGCTATTTGTTTATTCAATTACTAGATCCTTGTTTTAACAATTCATTCCCAATACTTATATTATTTCTCTAAACTCTAGGAAACCGTGTTTATTGAACATAAGATATCAATTACGATATAGCTAGTTTTAATTTTAGAAACGTTAAGATTGTGATCCATCAATGTAAGAGAAACGAGAGGTGGGATCGTTATAAGGTCCGACAAGGTTGAACTATGAGGTTTACAAGGACTGGCGAACTATAGGGGCACTCTTTCCCATCAATTTCCATATTTTGCATTAACTATGTGGGTGAACTTCCACTCACTTATGAGTTTAAAAATTCTCATGTTATGATTGTTTTGGTTAAGATATGTTTATGCGATTTACATATGCTATGTTATGCTACAGATATGCAGACAACTTGTGCTCTATCATGACGAACATGTTATGCTCAGTGTCGGGACACCCTCCAGTTGTCGGTTCACTCACTCGTGATGGATTTATCCTGCCTAGCTCAGATATGTGCACCGCCTTATCATGACGGGTATAATCTTCGGACATACACCACCCTATCAGAATGGGTGTGCTCTGTCCTCAGGCAGAAATAGATCTGCAAGTTGGAACAGCCCAATTGTGTTAGATTTATCCTGCTTTAGACCAGATATACACACCGTCCTATCATGACGGGTATGATCTACAGACATAAATTGTCCTATATTGACGGGTATACTCTGGTATGTGTTAGGCCAAACTTACCATATAGGTATATCGCATTCCTATGTTAGGGTTGTCTTTGCCTTATGGTAGGTATGCTTCGCCCTATTGTCGGGTTTGCCCAAATATACGATGCCCGCATTGATTTTATCTAGGGGGTATCACGCTGTTATGGATATGGTTGGGTTCGCCCGAATATATGGTACCCACGTTGAGTTTTCTCCAGGGGGTACCACACATGTTTGATGCTATGGATTAGATTCTATGCGCTATATGTCATGATGATGAGTTACATGAAGTCTTTTAGTTTAAGCAATCATGAGGTTATCCCACGGAGTGCTTTCCCCACCAGTTTCAGACTTTTTTGTAGATCAAATGACTAACATAAAGTTTGGAGTTTGATGTGGAAATGCGATGATGGATGTGTGGGATCCTATCCTTCATGAGTTTAGTCTATATTAATTAGTTTGAAGGTCTTTTTATAATTTTATATAGTTGTTTCCCTTGTATTATCAAAATCGTCGATGAGCGGGTAATATGCTTTTGTTGTAACTCTAGGTCTATACATTTAGGTTTTTTTACTTGGATATTTAAAGTTGATTATTTTCGTTGTGCTAAGGATATTTTTTGTCAGCTTATATATGAACACTATTTTAGTTATTTATCTTGATCTCGTAATATTTTTGGGTTAACCTATAGATTATTCTATATTTATTTATATTGTGGAAAGGTGATATCGCCGCAAGTTTAAAGATATTTTACAAAAGTTTCATAAAGTGTGTTTTAAAAAATGGGGCATTAAAGTTGGTATATGAGCAAGGTTTACTTTTCTGTAGACTTGCTCATTGATTTGAGGTTAATTACTTTTATCAAGTATCAAGTATAGGGCCCTCATCCAAGATCGTGCTTCCATGCCAGTCTTAATAAAAGTTATGTGATAAGCTCATGATTGTACAGTTAAAGGCACGATATAAAGAAATGGTGATGCCAAATGAAGCATAAAGTAATATGTTACACACCCTACGTGCGATTGACACAAAGATCTGAACAAGGTGACATACACTACATGAGGCATACACACTCGACTGTACAAGAAAAGAACTAGTATTCTTAGTGAGAATGCATAGACTAGATAATTTGCTTACATGCTATTGCTCAGCCACCACTATTGATCCGCTGAACCGCGACAGCGTCTCATGTTTGAGTAGTCGCACAATGCATGTTTGTAAAATGTAGGTGTGTTGACTTGTTGTTTAGAAGAGTGATATTTGGGAACTAAACATTTAAGTAATGACATTAATTGCTCATAGATAAAGAGAATATAGATTATTCATAATAATGTTTGGTATAGAGATATATAATAACCCCTACATATTATGTAAGTCTTAAGAACTATTAAGATAAGCTAATTAGTATGATGAACTGGATAAAAAAAAAAAGGAACTACGTCTAATGAAGCAGAGTTTATAAGGAAATTCAAAGGAATGAATGACCGTGTGGGAGACAGTACTGGTGCAATAACTAAGAAAATAGAGAATGAAGGTTTTAGTAAATTCCAAAATGAGACAAGATTGTTCTTAATTGACTTAATGTTAAACGGAAAAAAAAAAAAAAAAAAAAAAAACAAAGGACAATGTGCTTAGGATGTCATTGTTAGTAAGAGGGAACTGCTCCATCCTATTACAATAATATTACAGGTTAACCTTGTCAAAAATTTGTGTTTAGAGTTCAATAAGTATGTTGGGGTATAATTTTCGTTTCTGTAACCCAGAGACATGGTAAACAAACCAATAAATTGGCCAACTTTACGGAATTGAGTATCTCCATCAAAAGTTCCTACCACAGAAGGGCAAGCACTATAGCTAATTCATGGATTGCTAAACTATTTGCCAGCTTTGATATTTCTCCATTCACGAACCCACAAAGATGAATTTGTCATTAACCCTACTGACCTAACCACTCATTATAGCTGAAAATACTGAGAAAGACTCATTTGGAGATTCAATAATAAGTATTACCTACCTCTTCCACAATTGTATGTCACTTTCTTACGATCCATAAACAGCCTTACACATATTGAATTATGCTTAGTTACATAAGCTCAAACAGTAAGCCATTTGGCAGAGTATACACATTCTTTGTATATACGTGTGTGTATGTGAGTGTGCATGTGTGTGTGTGAGAGAGAGAGACAGAGAGAGAAAGAGAGAGAGAGAGAGAGAGAGAGAGAGAGAGAGAGAGATAGAAGCTCAAGGGGAAGATGAATCTTGAGAAAAGATGAAAAAGTGAGCAGTGGACGAACGAGTTTTGTACCTTCAAAGGAATGTTGTGCGATGGATCTTATTTTCATCTATAATAAATAAAACACAGGATATATTTCTTACCGTACTTTCATGTCATCTTAGGGTGTCTCTCGAAAGCGACAACCAAATTCCGAAGTTTTGTCCGTCCCAAAAGCAAAGAGTAACTTATTCTTACTAGGACATGATTAAGCCATTTTTGATCAAAGACCAATAAATCTCTACCCCACTACTTTACGTAGTCAAAACTTTGAGATAAAAAAAGATTGAAGAATGAAGCATAATTTTGATTCACCGAGTATCAAATTATTATCATTTTATCAAACCTCATTTCAGTCACTAAAATCTTACAAACCACTTGGTCAAAAAATTCTATCAGTTAGGGTCTCACATTTTGATAGCCCAATTCGTGCATTGCTCGTAGTTGAAGCCATAGAAGTTCTAAGTTCTCGTGTTTCCATAGTTCAATACATATATGGATTAATTTAAGTTTACTCATTTGAGATAGAATGCCTCACTGATTTGTATTACCTTGTTATTTAATTTACCATTTTAATTTGATTACATCTTGTGGAAAATTCGAGTCATCCCTATAAATATTCACATTTCATAGTCTATCATCGCTCTTCTACTCTTACTCAATTTGGAAATACTCAAATATAGACCTCAGCCAATTGATCAATATAATTTTACATGTTTTTAGTGAAAACTAAAACACTTATATCTCTATGAAATTTAGTTTCAAAGAAGTTTAGTTTACTCAAATGGCCTAGCGATCCATTCAACTCTTTAAAATCTAGGATTTCCATACCCAGTCATCTCGTCTAAGAGCTCATGTTTTGATTTTTATTTGATATTTTTTCTAATTTAATTAAAAAAAATTATTAAACTTACTTCCTATTTAAAACTTAGCTAAACTGACAAAAGATAAAAAATAAAAAATAAAAAAATATGTTCTTCCAGATTCAGCCTTAAGTTTGCATTTTGAAGTAAGATACATTTGACTGTAAGTTTTCATTAAAACCCAAGGTTGGATATATTAACTAAAAAAAAAAAAAAACATACTTTACAAATCTATCTAAAATATAAATCCGACCCAGTCACTTCCCTTTAAGCCGAAACTTTCTTATATTTCCTACTATTTAGTTTTATTAGAACAAAAAATGATGAATGAATATATTATTTTCCAGCTCAAGATATATTTTGACCAATCTACAACCTCGCAAAATATCTTCAAACTCCTTACAGGGTCAAAGGAGTTCCTATAACTTCAACCGGATTTTCATTTTTATTATGACATAGTATTAACTTTCAAATATTTTTACGGAAGTCAAAATATTTTTAATACAAATCAACCAAATTATTGATCCAGGTCTACCTCAAAATTTAACCTCGGTTTTGGAAGTCAAAATGATTATCTAAATTTCGAGGACAAAATTTTTCAAAGGTGGGGAGATTGTAATACCCAAGAAATTCCTTTTAGCTATTGTATTCAATAATTAGTTTTTTCACAAATTATATTTAATAAAATTAGTCATTTTGCGCTATAATTTTTGGACTTAAGATTTAGTTATAATTGATTTAATCATGATTTTGAATCTAATATATATTAATTAGTTATTCTAAATAATTGGACTAATTCGTAGTCCAATATTTTAATTAGTGAATCTCACTCATCTCTACTTTAAACTTTATTTCTTTTTATTGGTACAAACCCATATAATAATTGTTATTGCAGCCTAATTATTTTAAATAGAAGATCCCATTCACAACATTGTTATTAGCCCATTTAATTACCGAGTCCATTTAAAATTGTTTCTCAACCCAATTTATTTATTTACATTAACAGTCCAATGTGACCCAAATTAAGATGAACACATAATTTTCATTACATTAATTAATTCAGGAACATGAGTCACCAACCTCTGCCTTCTACTCTCACCACCTCTTGTTTCTCTTCCACCTCCTACACCCATGGATACAGATCAACACATGTTCCCCCGCTGCTATCCATATACCCCTCTCAACTCAATTTCAGAATAGAAACCTCACTACGCAGTTACTACAAGTCCATCGCCTTCTCACATCCCGACGCTGAACGATGTGTTCTTCACGGGTTGAGATGAGGGAAGGAGAAACAAGATATCGCAATAATTCATGCAAACCACGAGCTTCCGCAGCGGAGCTGTGCGCCACACCACGCCTCTCATCAAGCTTCTACACATCTTTATTCACGTCGCCGAGTTGTTGCCTTGAGGGTCATGTTCTCCTGGCACTGTTTAGTGTGTATTATGTATGTGAGTGTGTATATGCTTTCTCTGTGTGTATGAGTGTGTGTATACATATCATGATGATGTATGTTGAGTTAATAATTACATATGCATATAGGTGTGTGTAACGTTTATGTTGCTCTTGTGTGTGTCATTGTGAGGTTTTGTCGGATATATGTATGTATATATGCATCTAGACTAAGAGGTGTGTTGTTTCATATATGTACAGAGGAAGGGTATGGTAAAATATGGAATATATATACATGTATTATATATGTGTTGCAAGGGTATATGTGAATAAATATATATATGTTGCGTGTGTGTATATAGTTACGTGTTTGTTGTGTATAGATAACTAGTTAATGCACCCGTGCGATGCACGAGCTATTTCAATTTTTTTTTAAATTAAATCGACATTATTATTAATGGTGGTTTTATTTTGAATTTTTTTATTTGATATTTAATACAAAAAAAATATTAAAAGATAAGGTAATTATAAACAATAAAATGTTGATTTCTTTAGAGATTTTAAAGTAACAATTTCTTAAAGCATTATAAGGATAAAATAAAAATTTCACAAATTCTGGAATATCTTCTTATACACAACATTAGTAGTTTTACTACTACATCTACCATCTCCAGCGCAACTTAAAATTTTCAATCCTCTGCGATTTGTCACTTTAGACACCGCAACATATAGCTGGCCATGGCTAAATACCGATTTTCTGAAAAGAGTCCAACGTGAGAGAGTGACTGACCTTTTCTATTGTTTATCGTCATTGAATAAGAATCAACGAGAGGAAATTTTCTTCGTTGGAACTTGAATGACAATCTTTTATCAGGAGGTGTTAGAGTCATTCTGGGTATCAAAACAATATCACCCATATTACTTTCCGACAACAAACATGTCTGCAAAACGTGATCAACCGTCTTAGTAATAACCATTCATGTTCCATTACACAAACCAAGTGAGTGGTCAATGTTCCTTAACAACATCATAGGAGTACCCACTTTCAAATTCAATTGATGATTAGGTACTCCAAAACACTTGGTTGTATTCAAAAATTCCGGTGCGTGTACATCTTGCAATAAGTCAACCTATGAATCTGACTTGCAGTGACTATCAAAACTCAAATATGTCATGCCCTCGTGACTTATTGAAGGAATATTACAACCATCACTCATCATACCAATAACTATGGATGCATTTGGTGGGCTTGAATTTCCAATTGCTTAATTATCTGAATTCCCTGAGCATAAGAAACAATTCAATTGAAAAACATTGTGATTACATACAATATTTGGACAAAAAACAATTAAACGTCATTTACACTTGAAAGTATACGTACCTGGATCTCGAATATTATTTATTGACACTATCGGTTGGTTAGTGTTGGCTTGTATATCCATTACTTCACTAACAGATGAATTCAAAGACATTTTCACTCTCCAATTAGTATCAAGCAATTTAGTCCTATCGCTAACTTGTTTACCCGAAGTGAAGATTCTCGTTCTCGAAACTTAAAAGATAAAGAAACAAACACTAATATTAGTAGTTAAGAAACGTGTAATATCTATTTATACATACATTAAACAAAATACTTACAACAGAAGCATTAAAAATTGTAACATAAAATTAGTAATATCGTCGAAAGGAGATCTCTAAAATGGATATGTCACAGTGCTGAGTTCAACATCTACACCAACTGTGCTACGTTTTGCAATTCTAGAAGATGCAATTGTTTTTGTACTTATCGAAGAAGAATTTTCTAGAAAAAATTAATAATAAAATAAAAATAATGATGAAAGAAGGGTTATATTTACACATTTCTTAAGGAAAAAAAGTAGACTTCATATAAACAACAGTTTTTCAACAATTGAAAAACCTCTAAAATGTGAATAAATAATAGATGTATCTGACCAATTTAAAAAATAAGCACACTTACTTCCTTAATATATTACATAAAACAACAGTATACTATCTAAAACAATTCAAAACAAATGTTGTGTCTTTTTTTAATTTTACTTATTTAATTTAGTAGTGCATATAGTACTAAACAACACATTCAATAAAAACTTGAGCCATGTACATGATAATTTTATAGTAATTTAACTTATATATATATATATATATATATATATATATATATATATATATATATATATAGTAGCTATCGATAATTAATGAATTAGAAAAAATAGAATAGGGGAAATTATAATTTTAACAATTAACCTTAAATGATTAATCAACAATAACTTATTACATATTCGTTTTTTTGGGGGCCCATATTAGTATGATTTACATAAAACAAAAATATTAGTAAGCCATATATTTTTTATAAATAATCTGTTATTTATGCCATACACATAAAATAAAAACATAAATCTTGTAATAGGTACATATAGCCTATTTAAATTATTTGAATGAATTTAACTAATTAGTAAAAGGACATATTTTAAAAAATAATAATATTCCACTTTTAATATTAAACTATTTTACTAAACAACTTGGTTGAGCTAAACATTAATAATAGGAAAAAACAGAAATTATTAATAACCCAAAAGAGTTACTAAGCATTTTTTGGTCCCATATAGCCTTCTTACATTAGCAACCCAATTTGAACAGGCTAAATAAATTATCAAACTGTAGTAATATTTTAAAAAAATGAATCAACCCACTCAACAACTCACCCCATCTCAGCATCCCAATCCTTTTGGGATCCATATCATAATCAAACCGGTCAATTTCTCCAACCCCAAATACAATTCAGCAGCCCAAACTTGTTTATATTACTCACAGATTTTGAATTTGCCCACTTAAACCAACCCATCACCGAAAATCGAATTAAAAATAATAATAAAATCGAGAACGCAACACGTTTTCACTCCTGTGTATTGAAACGTTGCATTACCCTTTTCCTTATTCGAGAAGGTTCAAGAAAATCAATGTGCCTCTTGGCTCACCAACCCTTCTTTATCTTCATTTCTTTTCCAGAAAAATCGAACAACCATTTAATAATTTCTTGTTTTTGAAATGTATAGCTATTCCAATGCTTCTAAATCTAATCGATCTAAATTTGTACAACCATTTATCACTAAATTTTGGAAAACCCTAATTTGTTTTTTTTCTCGATTTCACATGTGATGTGCTATGTTTCCCACTATTTTGGTCAACATAAGGATTTGTGTTTTTTCTTTATAATGATATTCGATGAAAGTAACAGGTAATGATTTTTCATCTCTTTAGATTTTTAATATTAGGTTCTTGTCTTTCAACTGTTCTGTTTTCTGATTTTTATTTATTTATTTATTTTTACAATTTTCCCAACCTAGATCGATAAGTTGTTTCAAGATTTTCTTGTAATGAACAATGTTTAACACTACATGTGTGAATCTCAGCAAAATCCATCATGAAATAATTCGATATATATTATTGATTTTTCTGGAAAAAAAAAAAAATGATGTGTTTCACAATCAACAATTGAACTGTGTTCACTTGGTAGATTTTAAAGTTATAATATCATTTTTTAAGGAATTTGTTATTTTTTTATTTTGCGAGGGCAATTATTGCAACCCTTAAAGATCTGATGTATAATTCAAGATACAGCACAGCATGTGTAACACCGGTAATTTTCTTATACATTCTTTCACTTTAAATATACTATTATAATTATAAATTCATAATAATATAACTACACTGTTGATACCGGATTTTGTTTAGAGAAGTCATTGTTGGATTATTTTTATTTTTATTTTTTTAATTTTATTGTCCTATACATGTAAACATTTGTTGCAGGTTACACAAGTATGTGTGGTAAGAATTACCGTAAATTTGGCATTAGTGTTCAAATACTTTGTTTTTCCATTACCATACAAAATTTCTTACTTAAAAATTAGTGTAATTTCTCGTATTGTAATTTGTAATAAATTATATTTGGTTTTGTTATGTGAATGATATGTCAGTTAAATAATATGCACACATTTGTCAAATTTTAGCGACGTAATTGTGTTATTCAAAACTATTTATGAGATTATTATATCCAAATTATGAGATAATTCGATGTGAATTTTTTTTTTTTAAAATATATTGGAGGTAAAATGTTATAAATATTAATCTTTGCTCAGAATTACAAATAGTCGTTTTTTTTTTCCGAACTAATGAAACATAACTACATTATGTATAATTGTTACTTATATTATTTTAATCTTCTAAATTATAATATGTATTCTTGATATTAAAAAACATGGAATGTTTGTCAATATTCAATTTGAATATTATTTTGTAATAGCAAAACAAAAGTCACTGCAAATAACAATTTCAATTTAAAATAAATACATTAACTGATAATATCTAGAAATGTTTGAAATTGCAATTTGTTGACATTAGCCTTCAAAATCAGCTGAATCCCGATTGACTTAATTTTCTCTAATCTTTTGCTAATATTTTGTCTGAATTGACTGTATAAAGATTTTGTAACCGATTTGATATTAGCACCATGTAGTGAAAATAATATATAACAATCACATAAAATAAATTGAATAAATAATTTAATATAAAGATTACCAATTACCGTGCAAAACATTGATGGTAGATAAATTCGAATTATGCTACCATCATTACTAATTATGTTGGAATTAACCTTCTGTAACGCTACTTTATTCTTGTCGTCATTGTCAGGTAGTCCTTTTGGAGCATCCATTGTAACGAGCCTATCAAACCTGAAACGAAACAACAACGAAATAAATAAATGAGAGAAATAGGCGGCCTCAAACGTGAATCACAGAAAGTGAAGAGAAATAAATGTGTGTATTTATAGATTAAATTATGTAATAAGATAAATATTATTTCAAATTTTGAAATTCAAAATTTAAAATTCAAAAAAAATTGAACGTATTATGTTGGTGAATTATATTCAAGATTTGGTTTTCCACAATTTTCGAAAAAAAAATATTTTGAGTGCCGAATTAAAAGAAATTAAATTGGATAAGTTAGAATTTAAAATTCGAAAATGCGTCAATGGTAACTTATAAAATGGGCGAGAAATTCTTAAACTTACTATATTTAGCTGACTTGACTTATTATATATATATATATATATATATATATATATATAGTAAGGTTTAATTAGTTTGTGTAGGAGTAGTTTTAAATAATAATTAAAAAGGAATCCGTTGATATTGCTATTATCCAATATCTCGGGATATGCTAGGCGCTTGTCTGACAACGAATTAGGGTCTAGCGCGACGGAATTAAGCGGATCTAGATAGGACTAAGCGGGGAGGAGTCGGGAGAAAAACATAGGCAATCGAGGACCGTCTATCACCTAAATGGGGTACAATCGAAGATAGACAGAGACTTTTAGAACCTTACTATCATCATTATTAATGGCATTAGACGTCATAAAATAGAAAATATTTGATAATATAAGAATAAATAATATATATACCATTATCATGAAATCATTTATTTGATGATTAATTAGACATCTAATTAAGAACATTTACTAGTACGTAAATGTTTCGTTTATCTTATCTATATTAGATTAATATTCTATTTGTTTATTAAATTGCTTAACTATCGACTTTCTTATATAAATAGCTATTTGTTTATTCAATTACTAGATCCTTGTTTTAACAAGTCATTCCTAATACTTATATTGTTTCTCTAATCTCTAGGAAGCCGTGTTTAGTGAATATAAGATATAAATTACGAGATAGCTAGTTTTAATTTTAAGAACGTTAAGACTATTCCATCAATGTAAGAGAAACAAGAGGTGGGATCGTTATAAGGTCCGACAAGGTTAAACTATGAGGTTTACAAGGACTGACGAACTATAGGAGCACTCTTTTCCATCAATGTCCATCTTCTGCATTAACGAGGTTAGTTAACTTCCACTCGCTTGTGAGTTTAAACATTTTCATGTTATGATTGCTTTGGTTAAGATACGTTTATGTAATTTACATATGCTATGGTATGCTATAGATATGCGGACAACTTGTGCTCTATCATGACGGGCATGTTTTGCTCAGTATCGGGACACCCTCCCGTTGGGATTCACTCACTCGTGAGTGATGGGTTTATCCTGTCCCAGCTCAGATATCTGCACCGCCCTATCATGACGGGTATAATCTTCGAATATACACCGCCCTTTCAGGACAGGTGTGCTCTGTCCTCGGCCAGGAATAGATCTGCAAGTTGGAACGGCCCAATTGTGTTAGATTTATCCTGTTTTAGGCTAGATGTACACACCGCCCTTCATGAAGGGTATGATCGACATACATACACTACCCTATATTGACGGGTATACTCTGATATTGGTCTGGCCAAACTTACCATATAGGTATATCATCTTCAATTCATATGTTAGGTTTGTCTTGCCCTATGGTAGGCATGCTTCGCCCTATTGTCGTGTTCGCCTGAATATACGATGCCCACGTTAATTTTATCTAGGAGGTATCACGCTGCTATAGATATGGTTGGGCTCGCCCGAAAATACGGAGCCCACGTTGAGTTTACACCAGGGGGTACCACACAAGGTTGATGCTATGGATTAGATTCTATGTGCTATATTTCATGCTATGATGAGTTACATGAAATCCTTTAGCTTAAGCAATCATAAGGTTACCCCACGGGGTGCTTTCCAAGCACTCACCCCCACCAGTTTCAGATTGTTTTGTAGATCAAATGACTAACGCAAAGTTTGGAGTTTGACGTGGAAATGCGATGATGAATGTGTGGGATCCTATCCTTCATGAGTTTAGTCTATATTACTTATCTTTGAAGGTCTTTTTATAATTTTATATAGTTGTTTCACTTGTATTATCAAACTCGCCTACGAGCGGGTAATATGCTTCTGTGGTAACTCCAGGTCTATTCATTTATGTTTTTTAACTCGGATATTCAAATTGATTACTTTCGTTGTGCTAAAGATACTTTTGGGTCAGTTTATACATGAACACTATTTTAGTTATTTATCTTTTTCTCGTAAGTTTTTTGGGTTAACCTAGAGATTATTCTATATTATTTATATTGTGGAAGGGTGATATCGCCACAAGTTAAAAGATATTTTACAAAATTTTTATAAAGTGTGTTTTAGAAAACGGGGCGTTACAGTTGGTATCAGAGCAAGGTTTACTTTTCTGTAGACTTGCTCGTTGATTTGAGGTTAATTACTTTTGTTATCAAGTGTAAAGTATAGGGCCCTCATCCAAGATCGTGCTGCCACTCTCAATCAAAGTTATGCGGTAAGCTCATGATTGTACAGTTAAAGGCACGATGTAATGAAATGATGATGCCAAAATGAAGCATAAAGTAATATGTTACACTCCCTACGTGTAATTGACACAAAGATCTGAACAAGGTGACATACACCATATGAGGCATACACACTCCACTGTACAAGAAAAGAACTAGTATTCTTAGTGAGAATGCATAGACTAGATAATTTGCTTACATGCTATTGCTCAGCCACCACTATTGAGCTGCTGAACCGCGGCAGCGTCTCATGCGTGAGTAGTTGCACAATGCATGTTTGTAAAATGTAGGTGTGTTGACTTGTTGTTTAGAAGAGTGATATTTGGAACTAGACACTTAAGTAATGATATTAATTGCTCGGAGATAAAAGAGAACTATAGATTATTCATAATAATGTTTGGTATAGAGATGTATAATAACCCCTACATATTATGTAAGTCTTAAGAACTATTACAATAAGCTGACTAGCATGATGAACTGGAAAAAAAAGGAATTACGTCTAATGAAGTAGAGTTTATAAGGAAATTCAAAGGAATGAATGACTGTGAGGGAGATAGTTACTGGTGCAATAAGTACGGAAATGGAGAATAAAAGTTTTAGTATATGCCAAAATAAGACTAGTTTGTTCTTGATTGGCTTAATGTTGAACGAAGAAAAAAAAAGAAAGGACAATGTGCTTAGGATGTCATTGTTAGTAAGAGGGAACTACTCCATCCTATTACAATAATATTAGAGGTCAACCTTGCCAAAAAATTGTGTTTAGAGTTCAGTAAGTATGTCGGGGTACAATTTTTGTTTGTTTAACCCAGAGACATGATATACAAACCAATAAATTGGCCAACTTTACCGAATTAAACTAGGATTCTCTTATATTCAAAGTAGCTATGAAATACTTATAAATAAGAGTATCTCCATCAAAAGTTCCAACCACAGAAAGGCAAGTACTATAGCTAATTCATGGATTGCTAAACTCTTCGCTGGCTTTGTTGTTTCTCCATTCACGAACCCACAAAGATAATCATTACCATCTACCGACCTAACCAGTCATTATAGCTGATAATACTGAGAAAGACTCATTAGAGATTCAACAATAAGTACTACCTACCTCTTCCACAATTGTATGTCACTTTCTTACGATCCATAAACAGCCTTATAGATATTGAATTACATAAGCTCAAATAGTAAGCTATTTGGCCAAGTATACCCATTCTTCCCATATACGTGTGTGTGTGTGCGTAAGAGAGAAAGAGAGAGAGAGAGTTGGAAGCTCAAGGAGAAGATGAATCTTGAGAAAAGATGAAAAAGTGACCAGTAGACGAACGAGTTTTTTACCTTCAAAGGAATGTGGTGCGATGGATCTTATTTTCTTCTATAATCAATAAAATACTGGCTATTCTTCTTAGCGTACTGTCATGTCATCTTAGAGTGTCTCTCGAAAGCGACAACTAAATTCCGAAGTTTTGTTCTTCCCTAAAGCAAAGAGTATGTTATTCTTATTAGGACATGAATAAACCATTTCTGATCAAAGACCGACGAATCTCTACCCTGCTACTTTACATAGTCATAAATTTGAGATAAAAAAAGATTGAAGAATGAAGCATAATTTGGATTCACCGAGTATCAAATTATTGTCATTTTACCAAACCTCATTTCAGTCACTAAAATCTTACAAACCATTTGGTCCAAAAATTCTATCCGTTAGGGTCTCAAATTTGATAGCCCAATTTGTGCATTGCTCGTAGTTGAAGCCATAGAAGTTCTAAGATCTCTTGTTTCCATAGTTCAGTACATATTCTTTATGCATTAATTTAAGTTTACTCCTTTGAGATGGAATGCCTCACTGATTTGTATTACCTTGTTATTTAATTTGCCAATTTAATTTGATTACATCTTGTGGAAAATTCGAGTCATCCCTATAAATAGTTCATATTTCATAGTCTATCATCTCTCTTCTACTCTTACTCAATTTGGCAATACTCAAATATAGACCTCACCCAATTGATCAATATAATTTTACATGTTTTAGTAAAAACCGAAACACTTATATCTCTATGAAATATAGTTTGAAAGAAGTTTAGTTTACTCAAATGGCCTAGCGATCCATTCAACTCTTTAAAATCTGGGATTTCCATACCCAGACATCTAGCCTAAGAACTAATGATTTGATTTTGATTTTATATTTTTTTCTAATTTAGTTATGTTTCTGATTAAACTTACTTCCTATTTAAAGCTTAGCTAAGCTAGGAAAAAAAAAAAAAAAATACGTTCTTCCAGATTCAACCTTAAGTTTGCATTTTGAAGTAAGACACATTTGGCTGTAAGATTTCATTAAAAGCCAAGGTTGGATATATTAACTAAAAAAAAAAAAAAAACTATCTAAAATATCAATCCGACCCAGTCACTTCCCTTTAAGCCGAAACTTTCTTATATTTCCAACTATTTAGTTTTATTAGAACAAAAAAAAGATGAATGAATATACTATTTTCCAACTCAAAATATATTTTGACCAATCTATAACCTCTCAAAATATCATCAAACTCCTTACAGGGTCCTAGAAGTTCCTATAACTTTAAGCGAATTTTCATTTTTATTATGACATAGTATTAACTTTCAAATATTATTATGCAAGTCAAAATATGTTAATTACAAATCAACCAAATTACTGATCCTAGTCTTCCTCAAATTTTATCCTCGGTTTTGGAAGTCAAGATAATTAACTTTCGAGGACGAAAAATTTCAAAGGTGGGTAGATTATAACAAACGAGAAATTCCTTTTAGCTATTGTACTCAATAATTAGTTTTTTCACAAATTATATTTACTAAAATTAGTGCCTTCTGCACGATAATTTTTGGACTTAAGATTTAGTTATAATTGATTCAATCATGATTTTGAATCCAATACATAAGTTAATTAGTTATTCTACTTAATTGGACTAATTCGTAGTCCAATGTTTTAATTAGTGAATCTCAGTTATCTCTACTTTAAACTTTATTTCTTTTTATTGGTTCAAACCCATATAGTTATTGTTGTTGCAACTTAATTATTTTAAATAGCAGACCTCATTCACTACATTGTTATTAGCCCATTTAATTATCGAGTTCATTTAAAATTGTCTCTCAATCCAATTTATTTATTTACATTAATAGTCCAATGTGACCCAAATTAAGATGAGCCCATAATTTTCATTACTTTAATTAACTCAGGAACATGAGTCACACACCCCTGCCTTCTTCTCTTGCCGCCTCTTGTTTCTTTAACACCCATGGAGACTGATCAACACATGTTCCCCCATTGCTATCCATATACCCCTCTCAACTCAATTTCAGAAGTAGAACCTCACTACACAGTTGCTACAAGTCCATTGCCTTCTCACATCGCCGACGCTGAACGGTGTGTTCTTCATGGGTTGAGATGAGGGAAGGAGAAACAAGATGTCGCAGTAATTCGTGCAAACCACGAGCTTCCGCAGCGGAGCCTTGTGCCACACCACGCCTATCATCAAGCTTCTACAAATCTTTACTCATGTCGCCGAGCTGTTGACTAGAACGTACATGTTCTCCCAGCACTTTTTAGTGTGTAATATGTATGTGAGTGTGTATATGCTTTCTATGTGTATATGAGTGTGTGTATACATATCATGATGATGTGTGGTGAATTGATACTTACATATGCATATAGGTGTGTGTAACATTTATCTTGCTCTTGTGTGTGTCATTATGAGGTGTTGTGGGATGTATGTATGTATATATGCATCTATACTAAGAGGTATGTTATTTCATATATGTACAGAGGGGGGTATGGTAAAATATGGAATATGTATGCATGTATTATATATGTGTTGGAAGTGTATATGAATAAATATATATATGTTGTGTGTATGTATATATAGTTACATGTTTGTTGTGTATAGATATATTGTAAGGTTTAGTTTGTGTAGGAAAACTTGTTAGATTAAATAATAATTAAAAAGCAATTCGTTTATATTGCTATTATCCAATATCTCGGGAGATGCTAGGCACTAGTCTGACGACGAATTAGGGTCTAGCGCCTAACTGGAACCTAGGCAGAATTAAGCGGGTCTAGACAGGACTAAGTGGGGAGGAGTCGGGAGAAAAACATAGGGGATCGAGGACTGTCTATCACCTAAATAGGGTACAATCGGAGTGTTGATACGCAAAATTTGTATCCAATTAAAGTGCGCCACGTAATAAAATATGTTCAATTTTATATTGATTATTTTAACATTTGGAATTAATCAAATAAAATTCCTAAGTTAAATAATCAAGTTAATTGATTTTTGCGATATATTTTATGACGTGGCAAGATGATGCAGATATTACTAAATTAAATTAAATTAATTTAGTAATTATCCAAGAGATGAAGATAAACATCAAGACATGATGGACCAATCAGAATAATCCATGTGTCAAGTTGTTGCAATAATTACTAAATTAAATAAAATTAATTAATAATTATCTTATGGATAATGATGTTATGAAAGACCAATCATATCGCTCCATTCGGACTCTAGCCCATTAGGTTTTCCCATCCTACAACTATAAAGAGGGCCTCATTCTCCACCAAAATCATCAACAACACAAGTCGAGAAGCAAGTGAAGAATCCCAGAGCAGAGTTCTTCGGTATTCTTCAAGCAATCTCAAACGTTCTTCGGTGTTCTTCAAGAAGTTCATCAAGAAACAACTTTTGATTCGAGATTAAGGTGCTGAGCCCCTCCAATCAACGTTTCCGAGATAGATATCCGAAGGTGTTCGTCGACGTTCAGAAAAAGTCATTCTTCGAACATCCATCCAAGAAGACCGTTTGATCCAAAATTAAGCTTTCAAGCCTTTGGGCCAACGTTATTCAAGTCAAAGCTCAAAATCGGAGAAGATAGAAGTCAACTCCGTATTTGAAGGCATAAAAAATTGAAGAGAAGAACCAGAGGGATATTTAGAGATTGTACCTAAAATTATTTTGATTTGATAAATTCAATTTGTACGAATTATTTTGTATTTATACACAAAATTTGTTGTTACACGGAGATAGACGAAGACTTTTAGAACCCTAAATTATCATTATTATTGGCATTAAAAGTCATAAAATACAAAATATTTGATAATATAAGAATAAATAATATATATACCATTATCATGTAATCATTTATTTGATGATTAGTTAGACATCTAATTAAGAACATTTACTAGTACGTAAATGTTTAGTTTATCTGATCTATATTAGATTAATATTCTATCTATTTATTTAGTTGCTTAACTATCGATTTTCTTATGTCAAAAGCTATTTGTTGATTTAATTATTGACTCCTTGTTTTAACAATTCATTCCCAATACTTATATTGTTTCTCTAAACTCTAGGAAGTCGTGTTTAGTGAATATAAGATATCAATTACGATAAAGCTAGTTTCAATTTTAAGAACGTTAAGACTGTGACCCATTAATGTAAGAGAAACGAGAGGTGGGATCTTTATAAGGTCCGACAAGGTTGAACTATGAGGTTAGAAGGAGTGACAAACTATAGGGGCACTCTGTCCCATCAGTGTCCATCTCATGCATTAACGAGGTGAGTAAACTTTCACTCACTTATGAGTTTAAAAATTCCCATATTATGATTGATTTGGTTAAGATACGCTTATGTGATTTACATATGCTATGATATATGCTATGGTATGCTACATATATGCATATAACTTGTGCTCTATCATGACGGGCATGTTCTGCTCGGTGTCGGGACACCTTGCCATTGTGGGTTCATTCACTTGTGATGAGTTTATCCTGTCCAAATTGAGATATGTACACCGCCCTATCATGACGGGTATAATCTTCGGATATACACCGTCCTATCATGACGAGTGTGCTCTGTCCTCGGCCAGGAATAGATTTGCAAGTTGGAAAGACCCAATTGTGTTAGATTTATCCTGCTTTAGGCCAGATGTACACACCGTCCTATAGATTAGAATATATGTGTTATATGTCATGCCATGATGAGTTACATGAAGTCTTTTAGCTTAAGAAATCATGAGGTTACTCCACGGGATGCTTTCCAAGCATTCACCCCCACCACTTTCAGACTGTTTTGTAGGTCAAATGACTAGCGCAAAGTTTAGAGTTTGACGTGGAAAGGTGATGATGGACATGTGGGACCCTATCCTTCATGAATTTAGTTTATATTACTTAGTTTGAAGGTCTTTTAATAATTTTACATAGGTGTTTCACTTGTATTATCAAAACTTTTCTATGAGCGGATAATATGCTTTTGTTGTAACTCCAGGTCTATTCATTTAGGTTTTTTTTTTTTACTCTAATACTCAAAGTTGATTACTTTCGTTGTGCTAAAGATATTTTTGATCAGTTTATACATGAACGCTATTTTAGTTATTTATCTTTTTCTCGTAACTTTTTTGGGTTAATCTATAGATTATTCTATATTTATTTATAGTATGGAAAGGTAATATCGCCGCAAGTTTAAAGGTGTTTTATAAAAGTTTTATAAAGCATGTTTTAGAAAACGGGGCGTTACACTTTGAGCCTGTGGTGCATAAACACTAAACCATTGTGCTTTGTAGTAGGTGTTGTAAAATTCTCTCCATGTATTACATTAATTATACTAATGATCTAAAACAACACGAAAAGTTTAGAAGATTCATTTTATGAAAAAGTTAGCCTATTATTCTCAACATAAAAAAATTCCTCTTCGCTTCCAATCAAATTGCAATATTAGAACAACTATTTGATATATTTCCAAACACTGTTAAAGTTTTTAAATAAATATTAACATATTCAACAATGTTAGAAATCTAACAATCGAAATAAAAATACAACCGAATGTCTTATGATGAGTAATACCCGTTGTCGAATGTTCTTTACATGTTGTTTAATGGTTCGTACATTTAGAACTTGTGAAATGTGAAAATGTAGATTCATTAATCACATCTCTTTATAGAGTAGTGGTTCATTTTAGTAGATTTGTTAGGAAGTAGGTTGATTGAAAAAATAAAGACAAACATAGATAATTGAAAAAATTGAACCTAGACCTTTGGTCCTGGGTTCGAGTCATCTTGAGGGAAAGGGGAGGGTTTTTTCTTTGTTTCAAGATTAGGAGATTTTTTTTCTAAGAAAAAATTGAAAAGGCAGATGATTTGCAACCCTTTCACTGAAAACGTGTGCAAAATTAGCGCTTATGTATGGACGGTTAAAATTTAAATCAATTCTTCTTAATAGATGGTTAAAATTTTAATCTATCATATGGATGATGGGCAACAGTTATGGTAACATATATTTTTTATTTTTTTTAGGGAATCTAGCCGAAATGAAACTATGTAGCCAAACCGGCTTCACTATCTACAGTGTACATCAACGAAGGGGAATCTCACCAATGAAAGACCCCTCAAATGCAGAATGGAACAAAACCGAGCTAAATGATGGGCCAAAGAATTAGCGGTCCTCTTAACCCACAAAAATAAAAAAAAAGAGATAAAACTAGAACAAAGATGTAAAATATCTTCTATGATAGTCCCTAAGTAGGACAAATTTGGTGTGTTCCGCTTTAATGCTCCGTAGACGACAGCTGAGTCCATTTCAGTTTCTACCTCCCTAACACCTCTTCCTAGTGCCATCAACAAACCTCTCATGCATGCTAGTGCTTCAGCTATGGCAATATCACGTACACCGATCATCTTCCAGCAACCCGCAACCAGAACTTGGCCTCTACAATCCCGGACCACCGCCCCCAAACCCATACCTGCTTCCTTCTGCAGAGGAGCATCTGAGTTCAGCTTTACCGTCCCCCCTTCAGGCGCCGTCCACTTCACTGGAACCTCCATCACTTGTCGAACAACCGGTAAGTATGCCTCTAGAAAATTAGTACAGTGTTTCTTCGCTAAAAAAAAGTCCGCGGTACTCTATATCCTTACTCTCAAACATAAATTGGTTCCACCAAAGGAACCACATGTGGATTGCCATCATTGATTGAGTTGCTCTATCCTCCCTTCGACTCAAGTCAAGAAACCAATCTCCAATACCTCCTCTATCTCTAACATGCGAAATGTCATACCTCAGACAACTCTGTTTCCAAAACAATTCAGCCTATATACAGTCCCTTAGAGTGTGTGTGATTGTTTCAAATCCATCACCGCATCGTCTACACACTGGATCAACGTTAATTTTCCTCCGAACTAGATTGCATGACACCGGAACAAGGTTATGTACGCATTTTCATATGAAAAGATGGATTTTAGGAAGTACATATAATTCCAGAGCCATTTCCATATTGGAGAATCCGACGATGATGGCGAGGCACCTTCACTCCCTTCGCAACAGATTTGGAGTGCAGTTTGGTTTCCCAATTTCACTACATAAAACCCATCCTTCGATGTATGCCAACATAAACGAACCACTCCTGGTACTATACGGAATGAGGATTGATAAAATGGCATTTGCCTCTTCCTCATTAAACAACCATGAACTTTATGGACGTCCCAATAATCCATCGTGTCATTCATTAATTCCCTTACTTTCATGTCAGCTGGGCGATCACCCCGGCATGAATTTGATATAAAGTCAGGTGATGTTAGTAAAATCAACTCTTAATCACACAACACTAAGAATCTGGAATGAGTTCGAAGAATAACAATTTGAAAACACACAAACAGTTCGGCCAGAGTTGTGGCCGAAGTGATCTTGCGCAGAACTGGAAATATAAATGAATCACACACTCGTTTTACGTGGTTCGTTCAAGATGAACTACATCCACGGAGGCAAGGCACACCTCAATTCACTAAAATATCCAATCAATTACAGAAATTACACTAAGAAATGAAAACGCCCAATTCTGGAACAAACTAGGGCAGAAAACAATCACTCTCGAATTCTCTCTGTAATCTATGAAAGAAGGAAATTGCTCGACGTAGTGTTGTTCTCCTTGAAGAGAGCTTTCCAATGATATATGTATTGTTGCTCGAATGTAACTGACCAAGAAGTTCTAACTGAATGAAGTTGACATCTGCTACCGGACAAATGTGACGGTTTTTCCCGTCACAAACCTGAAACAGACTCGTCACAACTGACGGTTATCCCCAACAACCCCGAACCCGGTCTATTCTGAACAGATTGACTTCTTCATGAAAAAACCCGGTTCATCCATCCGGTTCTTCACCTCCTGATCCCGGTTCCACATTCCCAACACATCCTATTTCAAAGTATAGCTCACTTGATGAGATTGAACACTTCCTCACAAATCTCCACCTCAATGAATCAAGTGTACCCCTTTCTGCCTCATCACTGCCTTTCTGTTAATGCTCTTCATGACATTGCTCAAGCTGCAGCAAGCTCGAGCAATGATCCACCTTGTTTCCAGGTACACCCTTTGTAAGAAAATCAGCAGGATTATGCAATGTGTGTACCTTCTTCACCTCCACAGTCCTAGAATCTCTGATATCTCTAGCAAAGTGTAGCCTAACATCAATGTGTTTTGATCTTTCATGAAATGCTTGGTGTTTCACAAGATGTAAAGCACTTTGATTATCACAGTAGATTACCACACACTTCTTCTTGATATCCAAATCTCTTAACACCCCTTCCAACCAGATTGACTCTTTGATAGCTTCAGTTAAAGAGATATATTCTGCTTCTGTAGTTGATAGTGCCACAACAGATTGTTGTGCACTCCTCCAGCTGATGGCTGTCCCATATAAGGTAAACACAAATCCTGAAATGGACTTCCTTGTGTCCACATTTGCTGGAAAATCAGAATCAGCAAACCCCTCCAATGCAACAGTACTGCCATCTACTTTCTTCTCAAATTTCAGTGACATGTTCACAGATCCTTTTAAGTACCTCATCACATGTTTCAAAGCTTCCCAATGTTCAACTCCTGGATTTGACATGAACCTGCTTACAAAAGATACAGCATATGCCAAGTCAGGCCTGCTACAGATCATTCCATACATAAGACTTCCAACTCCACTTGCATAAGGGATATTGCTCATCTGTATGATTTCCTCTTCAGTCTTTGGGCATTGTTCTTTGGAAAGTTTCTTCTGTAGATTAACTGGAGTAGAGTGAGGTTTGGCTTCATGCATATGAAACCTCTCCAATACTTTCTGTAGGTATTGTCTCTGAGATAACCAAAGTACTCCAACTTCTCTGTTTCTTAGAATGTTCATGCCCAATATCTTCTTGGCTTCTCCCAGATCTTTCATGTCAAATTCAGCATTAAGTCTATCCTTCAACCATTGTATTCTGTTCTTGTTCCTGCTGGCAATTAGCATGTCATCCACATACAATAGAAGAAAAACTTTATCTTGCTTTGAACCTTTGTTGAAGTACACACAACTGTCATAAAGGCTTCTTACAAAGCCAACACTGATCATGAAGTCATTAAACCTCTTGTTCCACTGTCTTGGACTTTGTTTAAGTCCATATAGTGACTTCTTCAGTAAGCATACTTTGTCTTCTTTCCCAGGAACAACAAAGCCTTCTGGCTATTTCATATATATCTCCTCATTGAGTTCTCCATGTAAGAATGCTGTCTTTACATCCAGTTGTTGTAGTTCCATGTCCTCCTGTGTGACCTTTGATAAAAGCAGCCTGATTGAGCAGTGCTTTACTACTGGGGAGAAAACCTCATTGAAATCAATTCCTTCTCTTTGTGTAAAGCCCCTAGCTACCAATCTTGCTTTAAACCTCACCTGTTTGGATCCTGCTGTCTCTAGTTTCTTTTTGTATATCCATTTGGAGCTTACAAGCTTCTGACCTTTTGGTTTCTCCACCAATATCCAGGTTTTATTCTTTTCCAGAGACTCCATCTCTTCTGTCATTGCCTGTATCCAGTGTTCACCTTCTTCACAGTCTAGTGCTTCTTGAAAACTACTAGGCTCTTGTGATTCCAAGTCTTCAGCAACACTTAAGGCATAATAGACACTCCCTGCTTGGCCATAGAAATCAGGTCTGTTGATTGTTCTTCTAGGCCTATCCCTTCCAATGCTGTATTCCCTGATGTTTTGTGAAGGTCCAGTTTGTGCCTCTTCTTCAGATGATGAATCACTTTCTTGTAATTCTTCTTGTGGTTGAGGTGTGTGATCATCTTCTGCAGGATGCTCCACCTGAATTGATATCTCCTCTGTCTCTTTAGCACCATCAAATTCTTCCTTAGAGCCTGTAGAAGTGTAAGCCATCACATTCTCATTAAACTTCACATCTCTACTCGTGATTATCTTCTGATTTCCTTTTTCTAAGCACCACAATCTGTAACCCTTCATTCCATCCGGATATCCAAGAAACACACATCTGAGAGCCCTTGCATCTAGCTTGTCTTGCTTGACATGGGCAAAAGCCAGACACCCAAACACCCTTAGCCCTTCATAACTTGGTTTCTGTCCACTCCACACCTCTTCAGGTGTTTTGAACCCAATTGCTGATGAGGGTGACCTGTTGATGAGATAGCATGCTGTAGCAATGGTCTCTCCCCAAAACACCTTTAGCAACCCAGCATCCAACAGCATACACCTCACTCTTTCAAGAAGAGTCCTGTTGAACCTTTCTGCAACTCCATTCTGTTGAGGATTCATTGGTACAGTCCTGTGTCTTTTGATTCCTCTTTCTTCACAGAAGTTTGTAAACTCTGTAGAGAGATACTCCAGTCCATTATCAGTCCTCAGATGCTTCAGCTTCATCCCTTTGACATTTTCCAGTTGGATCAACCATGTTTTGAACTTATGAAAGGCATCACTCTTGTTCTTCATCAACATGATCCACACCTTTCTGCTGTAGTCATCAATCAAGGACATGAAATACCTTGCACCACCATGAGATTCTGTTCTTGCAGGACCCCATATTTCAGAGTGAACATAATCTAATGGTTCCTGAGTTGTGTGAACTCCCTTTCCATAGGGCAGCTTCTTGGATTTGCCCAGAGCACACTGATCACAGAAATCCAGTTCTTGATTTCCTAGATTTCCAATTACTCCACTCCTTGACAATTCCTTCAATCCCTTCACTCCTATGTGTCCAAGTCTCTTGTGCCATTTAACCATCTCAGAGCTGTTCAAGACCATATCCACATTCCCAACAACAGGTGAACCAATCAGGATAAATAGTCCATTATGCTGTCTGCCTTTTATCACCATTTTTCCATGTTTTGTGATATGCAAGAATCCATCTACTGAGCTAAACTGACATCCACTGGTTACCAAAGAACCAAGAGATAGAAGATTCCTTTTAAGGCCAGGAACATACCTAACATTTAAGATGATTCTGACCACACCATCAAACATCCTTATGCTCACTGATCCAACTCCTTTGACCTTGCATGATTGGTCATTTCCCAGGAGAACATTTCCACCATCTTCTTTCTTCAGTTCATTAAACCATGACTGATGAGGACACATGTGAAAGGAACACCCAGTGTCCAGGACCCATTCCTTTACTATTTTTGAATCAGTAACATTTAACACTTCTGGAGGGTCTGGTTGATGATCAATGGCAGCAGCTTCTGCCCCTTGATTTCCAGCTTTCTTATTCCTCTTAGGACAATCCTTCTTCAAGTGACCTGGCTGTTTACACTTGAAGCATTTCCTCTTCTCAACCCAGTCATTCCCCTTCTTAGGATTTGAATCCCCAGACTTTGGATCCTTAGCATTCTGTCCCTTCTTGCCTTGCTAAGGTTTCTTGAATTTAACATTCAGTCCTTCTCCAGGTTGCACCATGCCTTTATCACCTTGATCCCCTCATTCAATAGATTGATCCACGCCTGAAGTATATTGATTTTTCCCCAATAACCGAATACTTTCCAATCAAATCACTCATCCTTTGTAAAGTCTAGGAGATCTCTCTATACATATAAAATTGCCACAATTGAATCAGATTCAATCCAGAGAGAACGTCTCCTGAGCCATAAATTCCAGGTGCGAATCCAAATGAAGGCTCTCCGGGGGACTCCAGACGGTGCCGGCAAAAAGTAAAACAAGTAACCTTTCCTCTATTTGTCCCATTAATAATAGTGGTTGAGTCGTCAGGGTGAAGCGAAGTCCTGAAGCTAAGAAGAAAATCCGGCATCTCGTTCTCGGGCTGTCTGGAAACATTTAGATCTCAGAGCCTTCACTATTCCATCATAGGATAGCTGATCATCTCTCCCATACATCAAGGCATCCTTAAAGCTTTCCATGGATTTTGGAAGAATGTTTAACACCATCAATGCCTTGTCATCCTCCTCCAATTTCACATCCAGATCTTCCAATTCTTCAATCATCTTAATGAACTCATCAAGTTGATCAGAAATTACCTTGTCTTCAGTGATCTTGAAGGCCAACATCTTCTGCTTCAGGAACAGTTTGTTGGATACTGACTTTGATTGATACAGTTCTTCCAATCTCCTCCATGCTTCTGAGGAGCTCTTGCATCTTGAAACCTCCCTCAACGGTTTATCACCCAAACATAAGAAGATAAGACTTAGGGCCTTCTTATCCACTGATGCAAACTTAGGTTTCTCAGTTTCTTCCCATGACTCCAGAGGTATCAATGCAAGATCAAGGCCATTGTGAACCAATACTGCGTTCATCTTGATCTTCCACAATGTGAAATCATTCCTTCCAGTGAACTTCTCAAAATCCATCTTCATACCAGCCATTCATTCTCTTCTTCAAACTGTGCGAGTTGATTCCCACAGACGGCGCCACTTGTTAGTAAAATCAACTCTTAATCACACAACACTAAGAATCTGGAATGAGTTCGAAGAATAACAATTTGAAAACACACAAATAGTTCGGCCAGAGTTGTGGCCGAAGTGATCTTGCGCAGAACTGGAAATATAAATGAATCACACACTCGTTTTACGTGGTTCGTTCAAGATGAACTACATCCACGGAGGCAAGGCACACCTCAATTCACTAAGATATCCAATCAATTACAGAAATTACACTAAGAAATGAAAACGCCCAATTCTGGAACAAACTAGGGCAGAAAACAATCACTCTCGAATTCTCTCTGTAATCTATGAAAGAAGGAAATTGCTCGACGTAGTATTGTTCTCCTTGAAGAGAGCTTTCCAATGATATATGTATTGTTGCTCGAATGTAACTGACCAAGAAGTTCTAACTGAATGAAGTTGACATCTGCTACCGGACAAATGTGACGGTTTTTCCCGTCACAAACCTGAAACAGACTCGTCACAACTGACGGTTATCCCCAACAACCCCGAACCCGGTCTATTCTGAACAGATTGACTTCTTCATGAAAAAACCCGGTTCATCCATCTGGTTCTTCACCTCCTGATCCCGGTTCCACATTCCCAACACATCCTATTTCAAAGTATAGCTCACTTGATGAGATTGAACACTTCCTCACAGGTGATGTTGGTATCCATTTGTCCTGCCAAGCCCGAGTTGTGTCACTATTTCCCACATTCCAAATAAGGCCATCCTCCAGTACCACTCGACTGGCCAAAGTACTGCGCCAAATATAACTTGGGTTATGGCCAAGACCTGCTTCAGGAAAAGAACAGTTTAGGAAATATTTTTCCTTTAGAGACTGATGTAAAATTAAATTCTCTTTGTTTAGAAGTCTCCATCCCTGTTTAGCTAACATAGCCAGATTAAATGCCTCCAAATTCCGAAATCCTAAGCCCCATCCCACTTCTGTTTACACAAATCAATCCACTTCTTCCAAAATATTTTCTTCTCATCATCCTTTTCTCCCCGCCAAAAGTGCACAATCATTGAGTTAATATTTTTACTAACCATCTGCGGCATTAAAAAGCATGTCATAACATATGTGGGGATCGCCTGTGCCACTGATTTTATGAGTACCATCCTCCCTGCTTGAGATAAGGTCTTACTCTTCCAATCATTGGGTTTATTTCCAACTCTATTCAAAATTGATCTGAAAATTTCAGAATTTTTCCACCCAATGTTTGCTGGCAAGCCCAAACACACTTCATGTCGGTCCACTCTCATAACTCTCATTGCCGTCGCCAAAGCAACAGATAAATCGGGGTAAACTCCTCTGCTAAAAGCAATCTCCGGTTTCTCTTTACTGATTTGTTGTCCCCGAAGGTCTCTCGTATTTTCAACCACCTTTTGGACTACCTCAATTTCCCTTTGATTTGCTCTTCCAAATATAATGCTGTCATCTGCAAAAAAATAAGTGGGACACCCCTGGTGCCCGTCGACAAATTGACGCCCCATGCAGCTCTCTCAATCATTCAGCCCTTCTTATTAGTGAAGAAAACGCTTCTGCACATAAGAGAAATAAGTAAGGGGATAAGGGGTCTCCCTGTCGGAGACCCGTAGATGGAATTAATTATTCACTTGTCTGACCGTTAACCAGGATGGAATAAGACACAGTTCGGACACATCGCATAATCAAATGAACCATCTTCTCACCTAACCCCAATTTCATCATGACACTCTCTAAAAAGGACCATTCTACTCGGTTGTAAGCTTTACTCATGTCTAATTTAAAAGCAAATAAACCCTTTTTTCTCGCGCCGCTATGCTTCATATAGTGGAAAATTTCATAGGCTAAGACTGCATTATTAGTTATGAGTCTATTGGGGATGAACGCAGACTGACTCATATCAATGAAGGATGATAGACACACTTTCCACCTATTTGCTATGGTCTTAGTAATTATTTTGAACACAATATTACAGAGGCTAATGGGTCAAAATCTTTAGTGTATTTAGAATTTTTATTTTTAGGAATGAGGCTAATGGGTCAAAATCTTAGTAATTATTTTGAACACAACATTACAGAGGCTAATTATTTTTATTATTGAGTATATCAAGAATGCAAGAAAGAATATCCGGGTTAACAGTTTACCAAAAGTTTTGGTAGAAAATTGCAAACATACCGCCAGGGCACGGGGAGTTCGTAGGGTGCTTTTGAGCCAAATCTGCCCCCACCTCCTCCTTTGTAAAAGGCTCCAATAGATCTTTCAGCATTGTGGCATCTACTTTCTGATCGATCGCCTCAATCACACTTTCACCCCCACTACATTCTCCACCTCTGAAGAGCTCTTCATAGTACCTCTAGAATATCCGAACTATGTCAACATCCTGATCCCATCGCTTCCCCGCTTCGTAAAAAATATACTCTATTGTGTTTCTTTTCTTCCTCCCCAAGGCCACTCTATGGAAGAATCTAGTGTTCTTCTCTCCATCCCTCATCCAATTTGCCCGTGACTGTACATGCCATAATACTTCTTCATGTTGCATACGTGTTGCGATTTTGTCCTCAACAGCTCTGCAGGCAAACAAATTTCCCTTGGATGGCACACGGCTTTGTATCTTCTATAATTGATCAAGGAGTGATCTAAGTTTTTCATTTATATTACCAAAATGTTGGTTGTCCCATTGCTTCAATGCTGGCCCCATATCACGAATTTTCTCTGCCAATGCTATTGTCGATGACCATTGTAATTTTTGGTCCACGCCTTCTCTACCACATCTTGGCAACTCTGATCTTGCAACCACATAGTTTCAAAATGAAATAGTTTCACCTTCTTATTCTAGCTGCCAGTCAGAAGACTTCATTTATTTCTACACTGCCAAATTTCCAATAGTGGACAATGATGCGACTCTTAGCGCACCAGATACGATACATAGTAATCCGGGAATCTTTCAATCCAGCCCAAACTTCTTTATTTTCCTTAACTCCCTATACCGTCCCCCGTCTTTCTCAAAATTGAACAGTATTTCGTTATAATCCCCCAGACACAACCATGAGGACGCCGGTACATCCCCGAGATGTGTGCGTAGCTGCCACGATAGAGGATTGTTCATCTTCTCCGGCCAACCATAGAATCCGGTTATTCTCTACATCGTTGCGGATTGGAGAGTCCAATGGATACATCAATATGATGTTGAGAACTTGACTCCACTGTTATATCCAGGCCATCATTCCACATCAGTGTTAATCTACCACTTCTACCTCCACCACTTTAATCACATTCAACTACCTCACAACATTCAAAACCCAGTTTATAAGTAATTTTCTCCATCTCTGATTCCAGTAATCGCGTCTCCATCAAAAACATAATTTTTGGCACTTCACGTCGAACAATGTTCGACAAGGTACGAACTGTATGTGGGTTCCCAAGCCCATGATAGTTCCAGCTAAGACAACTCATTGGGATCAGCGGGGTTTCTCTGTCGCAACCGTCGTCGTTAGTTCCATGGATTCATCCTTCTATTTCTCCTTGCTCAACATGTATTCACAATCCGGATCCATCATCATATCGACCAGTTCTTCCATATTTCGCTTATTTAACTTATGGGAGCTTTTGGTTTCTTGTTTAGTGGGAGGTGTGCGGTTGGGTTTTCTTTTCCATGTTGTGGGTTTTGGGTTTTTATGAATGGCAGTATGGTGATGAGTTGAGACTAGCTTGGATAGTTCGACTATCGGTGTGATGTTAACCATTTTCTATATTTGGCTAAGGCTTTTGGGCTCTAGATGGAATTTCATTAAGGTTAATCATATCATGGTAACCTTCAATTGTAGTAGTTGCTGGTTTGGTGATAGGTTGGTGTCTGGATGGGCTTGTGGGCGGGGAAAATGTCGTGGCTTCAGGGTTAATGGAGCTTTTTATTTTTGTTGGCATTTGTTCGAGGAGGGATTTTTCAAGGAGTTCGATTTCTCGCTCAGTAGGTCTAAGGGTTCGTTGGATGTGGTTTAAGAGATTTTCACCCGTGTAGTTGGGTGTGGTTTTCCAGGAGTCAAGGTTCTTGGTTGATGCCATTTGTGTGCGGGTACTGGTAGTATGATTGGGATTTTGGTTGACGGGCATTTCATTGGAGATTATAGGGGTCAGATGTGGTGGATGTTTTGGTGGAGGGGTTGTTGCATGGGGATTAGTAGGGGCATGTGCAGTAGCATAACGGTTTTTTTTTTTTTTTTCCACATTATGGTCAATTTCATAAATATAATGGGCTCCAGTTGGTTTACCTCTGTGTTGAGTCTCATCATCATGTTTCGCATGCGTGTATCCTCCGAAATTGTCTCGCACTATGAATGCGTGAAAGGATGATACGTGTACCTACCTATTTTCCTACGATTATGTTTTAATAGTTTGTATGTATTTATACAATTGTACTTTGATTTTCTTTCTATAGCCTTCATAATATATATATATATATATATACATATATATACATATATATATATATATATATATATATATATATATATTAGGATATGCCATGGAATTTCACTTGCAAATTGCCATTATGATCTATGAATTGCTCTCTCCAAATCTTATTGAAAAAAAAAACCACTACTACCGAGAGAAGCCCATTATGGAATATTAAAGGGAAGGGTAATTTAGTAAATATGTGTGTCTAGGATTTGGGTATTTCAAGCATGGATGCAAAAGGCGGTCTGGGCGGCGCCTAGGCCCTAGGCACCTCCAACCCGCACCCGATTATGTTAAATAAGCCCCCTTTAAGCCTTTTTGGAGCTAGGCGACCGCCTAGGCGGGTTAGGCAGCCGCTAGGCGGACCTAGGCGTTTTTTTATTTTTTATTTTTTTTATTGAAAACATCGTTATTTTTTGAACTTGAGACAATTGATTACATTAAAAAGATAATCTTAAAAGTTAAAACTCTCACTCTCCTCTCACTTTCCTCATTCCAGCGATAGAAAAATGAAACAAAAGTTAAAACCCTCTCCCCCCACCCTTCAAGTTCCCTCGTCACCCATTCTTTTCATTCCATCTTGCATAATTAATTAACAATATGAACCTTTGTACTGAAGTTTGGCCCACTATAAGTATAAACCTATAATTTAGACATTAATTTTTTTTAAAAAGAAAAATGAGGAATTCTCTAGTCGCTGCTTCAGCGCCGCCGATTAGGCGACCTAGGCGCTAGGCGGCTCAAACTGCTCCGCATCCATTTTCCGTCTTCTGCAATCATGATTTTAAGTGTACTTCAAAAACTTGTACTTTATTTTCACGCAATACAATATCCACACCTTTCTCTCTCTATTCTCTCGATTTTTCTCTCTCTCTCCCCTTGTTACATTCTTCACATTCAACATGTTATCATAGCATGACTTTCCTTATCTTGAGTTGTTTGAGTCACACGGTCAAATAGGTCCTATTAGTCCGGCTCATGTTGTGCGTCGCTGCTGGTTTTACCTATTGAATAAGTTATGTCTCCTTCCTTGACTTCTCCAATCTCAACTTTGCCTTCGTCACCTTCAGTCTCGATCTCAACTAGTTCTGTAAAATAGCCTCATGTTACCCATCTTATGGTAACTCGGCCTAAACACTGCATCAACAAGCCTAAAGACTACACTGCTGCCTCTCTTACTACTACCCTTGAACCTACTACCATTGAGCATAGTAACAAAATTCTCCAAATTATTATGTCTCTTGTATTTATCGCGCATTTTTAGATTGTTCCAAATAACCGGTTCTCTATGAAGGATCTAGGTCATGTTCATTATTTTCTTGGTATCGAAGTACATCATTTTTTTGATGGTGTGTTTCTAAATCAAGTGAAATACATCACCAATTTACTTGCTAAATATGTCATTGTGTAAATCAATTTTACTCCATCCTGCACTACTACATAGTTGTTCTTAGGTGATAGCTCTGTCTTTGCTTGTTCCACTCTTTACCGTAGTACTGTTGGTACTTTGCAGTATTTACAAATGACAAGACCTGATATTGCTTATTCGGTTAGCAAACTTAATTAGTATACTCCCACTAAAAATAACTAACGTGCATTGGTACACGTGTTTGTGCACACACTTTAGGACGCTTTAAGTGTCATTTTAGTGTTGTTTTTGTGTAATTTCGTGTGTACTTCATGCATATTATTCTCATTAGGCAAAATAATGCGTTTGGTTCATGTTTGTGTTAAAACAAGTGAAAAAGGATCGAAAAAGAGCATTAAACGATCGCGGAGTCGGTGGATCGATCGAGGCAACAAAGGACAGGCTAAAAGTTTGATCTCGGCCGAGACAGGATGAAAATCTTGGCCGAGATGAATCTCCAGGGAAATCCTGAAGTTTTGGGAAGATGAAGATCTCGGCCGAGACAGGTGTTGCATCTCGGCCGAGATGACCCCCCAGGGAAGGCCTAGAAAATCAAGAGAGCATGATCTCGCCGAGATGAAACCCAATCTCGGCCGAGATAATCAAAACCCTAAAATCTCTTTTCTCACGTCTCGGTCGAGACACATTTGCATCTCGGCCGAGATTAGCCCTCGATTCACAAGCTGAAAAACCCCTTTTTCACGTCTCGGCCAAGACACACTTGCATCTCGGCCGAGATCCTTTACCCTGTTTTAAATTTCTGAACGCGATTTTGCCTTAAATTGAAGTAACAACTCTTCTCCTATATATATATCCTCCCTTTCGAAATTAACCTATCTTTGGACATTGCATAACATATTTTCCAGCCTCCATCATCCACAAGGACTCCATTGGGAAGAAGATTGAAGGCTTTTGATTCCTCAACCCAAGTTCTTGGTTTCTTCTATAATTTTATCATGTCTTATTGTATTTCCTTTGATTTGCTGATTGTATTAGGAGTAATGGGTGGCTAGCACCCTTATTTAAGCCCTTGATCATTAGTTGAACCTTGGATTGATAATGTTTATGTAATTCTACGGTTGTTAATCGATTGGATTATGTTTTTCGAATTTTCTATGTTATTTGGGATTATTGATTCACACTTATGAATTAAATTATGGTTTGATCGCCCATTTGGATAATTGTTAGTGTGTTGCTAGAATTGAGTTTATAATTCGTAATTATTATGAATTCGATTCCCGGGTAGCAAACAAAAGATTCATTTTATTGGGGATAATATAGATTTCGACCACTAGAACTGCATTTACGAGTTTTATGTCGAATCTACTCCGTTGTCTTAATTCGTAATGCACTCGACTGTTGATTCTTAAAGAGCTTGTTTTAGGATTTGATAAGTTGATTAGGATTAATTGAAGAGCTTATTTTGATTAATCATACTTAAGAGACAACAAGATTGATAGAGCTTGTTAACAATCTTGGAGTAGGAGTTCCAAAGCTAACCAATTGATTAATGACATTAATTACATAGATTGTTTGAAACAAGGGGATACTTGATCAAGGGTTGAATACTTTAATCATACTTTAAAAACCCAAAAATCAATCTACTTATCTTGTCATCTTTTGTTAATTGAATCCTAAGTTTAGTTGATTATAGTTAAATGGTTGTTCTTGGCAGTTATTGGTAGTTTATAGTTCTAAAAACAAAAGCCCCCCACCTTTATTGCTTTCGTTATTCGTTTGTGTTCTTATTTGAATTTTACAATTGCTTGACATATCGAAACAACATTTGACTGTCGTTCCTCGTGGGATCGACTCTTACTTATCGCTCTACTAGTTAGAGCTATAGGTTGAGATTTAGTATATATATTCATCTATATATATACTATTTAATTTGGCACGTCCGACGAAACGTGACCATGCGTGTAAAAGGGTGTTGTGTTATCTAAATGAGACTGTTTTCTTAGGCTTATTTTTAACCTTTTTCGAATTTTTGCATAGAAGATTTTATAGATGCTGATTAGTAGAGTTGTTTGGATGATTATTGTTCTACTAGTGGTTTTTATATTTTTCTTGGTTCAAATTTAATAACTTGGAGTTCTAAAAAGCAAATTGTCGTTGCTCCTAGTAGCACGAAATTTGAGCATTGGGCTCTCACTCTTGCTATTATAGATTTAGTTTGGGTCCGATCTCTTTTTCTTGAAATTGGACTAACATTCCTTGGAGTATCTGTTTTGTGGTGTAACAATACAAGAGCTGCTACACTTGCGTCTAATCCTGCGTTCCATGCTCACACGAAACAAGTCAAGATTGATGTTAATTTTATTCAGGAAAAGGTTCAATCCGGTTAGTTGGATGTGCGATATCTCCTCTAAAAACCAAGTTGATGATAACTTGACTAAATCCCTTTTAGCTAGTCAATTTTCATTTGTTTGCTCAAAATTCTATTTGTTATGGCCCTCAGGCTCTTCTTCCGGGGAGCGAATATAAGTCATTTTTTGGGGGGTTAATTGAGGGGCGCATATTAGAGAGAAGGGTAATTTAGGAAATATGTGTGTCTAGAGTTTGGGTATTTAAAGTGTAGTTCACACACTTATACTTTACTTTCACTTAATACAACAACCACACATTTTCTCTCTCTATTCTCTCGACTTCTCTCTCTATCTCCCTGTTTAAATCCTTCACACAACATGGATAGAGTAATTCTTTTATGAATGGATCTAAACTCATGTAATGGTTGGACAAATGATACACGTTAATTATGCATGTATTTAGGTCGATTTAGGATCATATTTTTTATATCATTTACGTGCATATTTGGCCGGGATTCATTTATATTTATCATATTGGGTCATTTGATGTGTTTTCGACTTATTTTGAAGTTATTTAGGTGATTTTATGCAAAAAAAATCTAGTTGGACGAAGTTTGGAGAATAAACAAGTCAAATAGGATCAAAACGAGACAAAAACTGGTCAAAAGAGGAAAAGAGTCGACCATGGCTGCTTCCAAGGTCGCGGCCGCAACAATATGGCTCGCAGTCGCGACCAAAAGCCTCCCAAAAGAGTTGTTTGACGTGTCAACAAGTGAAAGCCGAACATCAATGACCCTATCTCTACATCCCGGAGTGGAAGTGAGAGAATATAGCTATGGACTTTATTGTGGGACTTCCGCGTTCGGAGAGAGGAAATCATGCGGTATAGGTGGTGGTGGACCGTCTCACGAAGTCCACCCACTTTATTCCAGTGAAGATGAACCTACGAGTTGACTAGTATGCCCAGATTTATGTTCGCGAGATCGTAAAGTTTCATGGAGTTTCGGTGTCTATCGTCTTCGATTGTGATCCACATTTCACTTTGAAGTTTTGGGAGAGTTTGCAGAGGGCTATGGAAACCACGTTGAGCTTTAGCACGGCTTATCATCCTTAGACAGATGGACAATCGAAGAAGACGATACAAATTTTAGAAGATATGTTGAGGGCTTGCGTCCTCGATTTGGGCAATAATTGGGAACATTTCTTGCCTTTGGTCGAATTTGCTTACAACAACAATTTTCAATCTACCATCGGCATGGCGCCTTACGAGGCGTTGTATGGGAGAAAGTGCCGATCACCGTTATATTAGGACGAAGTTGGAGAAAGGAAGCTAGTAGGGCCCAGTATGGTGAAGAAGGCCGTAGAGGTGGTGGAGAAGGTTCGAGAAAGGATGAAGGTGCCCCAAGATCGTCAAAAGTTTTACGCTGACAAGCGTAGGAAGAGCTTAGAGTTCGAGGATGAGAGAATGTTTTTCTAAAGGTATTACCTATGTGGGGTGTTTTTCGCTTAGGGAAAAGAGGTAAGTTGAGGCCGAGGTATGCCGGACCATTCAAGATTCTCGCTCGAGTCAGGATTTGGCTTATCATCTAGATTTACCGCAGAAATTTTCCTCGATACACAATGTGTTTCGCGTGTCCACGTTGAGGAAGTACATTCATGATTCTATTCACATCATCAATTACTCAAATTTGGAAGTGGGTAAAGATTTATCGTACGAGGAAGGGCCCGAAGTGATTTTGGATAGGAAGATACATCGACTGAGGAACAAGGACATTGAGCTTGTAAAGATGAAATGGAGTCGCCATGGGCCCGAGGAGGCTACTTGAGAACATGAAGATGAGTTACGCGCCAAGTACTCAGAATTCTTTACACACGGTATTCCTTATATTTTCGAGGACAATTTTTTTCTAACGGGGGTGGGATGTAACACCCCGAGTTATTATGTTTTGGGCTATATTAATGATTATTAATATTTCTATTATTTATTAGGTCCAACATGCATCATACATATTTTATGCGGGTCAAATCAAGTTATTTGGGCCCAGTTGAGCCCAAATCATAATTTATAATCATCCATAAAGGTTGTTAGTTAATTACGTATCCTGACCAAATTAATGTCTATCTATTAGATAATTTCGTAGCGGATATCTATTAGAAAACAACTTTTTTCATGGGGGCTTCTGATTAATATCCAGTAGGGAAAATAACCTAGTATACATACTAGGCAGAAGAATAGGAAATCACTTTCATATTACGCTCACCGCCGAAAAGAAAAAGAAAAACCCTTCCCTTCCACATACAGCTGCCATCCCAAATCCGCTGCCATCCCAAATCCACCTCCAGTAGATAATTGATTTCTTCCGGAGGTAAATCAAAATCTTACTTCTTCATCTGATTTAACGAAATTCTTTTTTTTTTTTCGCTTGATTTATTAAATTTCCTTACTTCGTTTTGAGTTACTAAATCAATAGGCAATTTGAAATTAATTGATTTGGGTTAAGAGGATAAAGGAATTAAATTGTCTGGGATTATGTTCGTGCGATGAGAATACGTGTTTATGTATAATAATTTTGGGGTGTATTTAATATATATATTTCAGTGTGTGTGCACGTGGGGCGTCAGTGTGTGTGTGACAGTATGTATGTTTGTGTGTTGCACAAATAAATGCTTATATATATATATATATATATATATATAGTGGGTGTGTGCGTTGACTTTTTATATATGTATAAGTAGGTGTGCAGGTGGTGGTGTATGTTGTTGTGTGTGTATGGTGTTGTGCGTGGTGTATGGTGTGTCTATGGTGTTGTGTGTGTATATAATATTATGTTTATATAAAGTGTGTGTATGGTTGTGTGTGTTGCGTCATTATGGTGGTGCGCGTGGGTGTTGTTTATATATATATATATATATGTATTACTGTAAGGTGTGGGTAGTATTATATATATGTGTTACGTATATATATGTTGGTTCCGGTGTGTGTGCATGATGATGTGTGTGTGTGTCAGTATGTATTTTTGTGTGTGTCGTTAGTGTGTGTGAATTAAATATGTATGGTATGATGTGTGTGTTGGTGTGTTTTACATAGCATACATATATATTAAAAATATGTGTGTGCTATAAGTATATATATGGGTATACAGTAGGGTGTATTATGCTATTGTGTGTGGTTATGGGAGACCACATATAGGATAGCAAATGTAGAAAAAATAATTTATTTCCTCTTGTCCAATTTTATTTTGGCAGAACCTTTACATCATTTACCAAACCTAGAATATTTCAAATATACAGGCTTGTACCCTTTCCTACCAATAATTATCTAGCTTCGATTTGCCTAATTAGGAGCTCTTTCTTTATTAATTAAAGATGTACTACGTATTGATTGAGTCCTTCTGGTCAGGAGTACGTGACTAAGCTGTAATTGCACGACATTCACGCATTCAACAATTAAGGTGGGCCTTTTCTTCCCTGGTTTGCTTAAATTAAATGTTTGCTTGTTATGATAATATGATGTTGTGGTGATATGATGGATTGAGTTTCAAATTTATTTGATCTCGTTATGGTGATATTATGCTATGGTGATTATTAACATGATGTTATGGTGATATTTTGTATGGTGATAATATGGTGATTTGATTGTATTGAATTACTTGCCTATATTTAATTTTAGCAAACTAAACCCCACGAGCTGGATGTAGCTTACCCCATATTCTGAAATTAACTTTTAGGTTAAGGATCCGGCAACGGGAGTGGATGAAAAAGGGGCTAGTAGAATTTATGTTATGCTGAACATTATTCTTTTTAATTATGATGGCTTTTATTTGGTTAAGCACTCATAAGTATTTAAATTTCTTGTATTTTCTTAGTAAAACTGGCTGGATTGGTTTGAAGTGTTTTGAATAATAGTCTTACTTGAATCCCTTGTTTTTACAAAGTTAACTGTTTGGCTTAAAGTGGAAAGATAGTTGTTTTGCTATTTACGGGTTGATAGAAAATTTATTATTTCTTTGACATATTAGGTTAAAATAAAGGGGGTTTATTGATTTACTTTATTAATAGTGCTTTGTGGTGTAAATTGTTATTATTTTCTTTACTTAGGTGCTTTGTTTTGGAAAAAAAAAAAAATCGTAAAAAAAATAAAAAAATAAGGATGTTACACAGAAGGTCAGATATACGAAGTTTTCCTAATTTTATTAGGATTTTGACCCTATCTTCTCAAAATATGACCTCAACTCTATAAAAAGGATCCCAAACTTGAGTTTTAGGAGAGAATGCAATACACTTTCATATAATAAATACTCGGGAACACTTGGGAAGGACGGATCAAAGATCGAGGAGGAAACGACGAAGATCAAGACCCGACAAAATTGGGTTTTATCTATTTGTTTCAAGTTTGTTTTTATATAATATTTCTTTCTGAATGTGTATGAATTCAACATTAGTTATGAGTAGCTAAAGTATTCGTGTTCTAAGGTTAGAAAGTAGGATTTTACAATGATGTTTTGATTTTACTTTTAAATTATAGACTCCAATTTAATATATTTATCTATGCGTTTGTTTCATCCTTATGATTGAATTTAATCTAGCCAATTAGGTTTAATTTACTTGTTTAATAATTTCGCTTGGGGAGAAGAGAATTGTTAATAGAGGGTAACGCATAACACGATTGTCTATGATCGTGTGAGCATAGGTTTAGGGGCTGTTAGGAGTCTTCAGATTAATTGACTCGGGAGAGTAATTAGTCTGAATAGATCCACGATATTGTCTCTTCGGGGGAAGGATTATGTTAAATTAATGTCGTGTAATAAATATAAAACAGGTTTAAAAGTCTGTAGTTTTTAGGTTAATCATTCATCGAAGTAATATCTGAAATCAACGCCTTAAAATACATTCTCTTT
The DNA here is from genome assembly GCA_958295605.1 of Ajuga chamaepitys. Lineage (NCBI taxonomy): Eukaryota > Viridiplantae > Streptophyta > Magnoliopsida > Lamiales > Lamiaceae > Ajuga > Ajuga chamaepitys. The sequence continues at coordinate 18,730,360 of OY282505.1, forward strand.
TATTAGAAATCGTTCTTTGATAATTGATATGGTATTTTACTAAAGTAGATCCTTACTAATTTTATATATGCTAATTAGTTTAGGAAATACAAAACATTCACAAAATCAGTGTCTAGTTAGGATAATCCTAGGCAATTAGAGTATCAAACTACCTAATCTCATTCCCTGTAGATCGATCTTGACTTCCACTATATACACTGTTGATACATAAAATTTGTATCCAATTAAAATGCGTCACGTAATAAAATATGGGTTGAAAATCAATTTTATATTTGATTATTTTAATATTAGGAATTAATTAAATAAATTCCTAAGTTAAAAGATCAATTTAATTGGTGATTTACTATATATTTTATTGGCCAATCGGAAGCCGCCACATGTCAAAGATGATGCAGATATTACTAGATTAAATTAAATTAATTTAGTAATTATCCAAAAAGATGAGGATAAACATCAAGTCATGGCGGACCAATCACAATGCTCCATGTGTCAAATTGTTGCAATAATTATTAAATTAAATACAATTAATTTAATAATTATCTTATGGATAATGATATTGTGGAGGACCAATCATATCACTCCATTCGGACCCGAGCCCGTTAGGGTTTTCCAATCCTACAACTATAAATAGGGCCTCATTCTCCACCAAAATCATCAACAACAGAAATCAACAAGAACACAAGTCAAGAAGCAAGTGAAGAATTCCAGAGCAAAGTTCTTCAACATTCTTCAAGCAACTCCAAGCGTTCTTCGGCGTTCTTCAAGAAACGGCTTTTGATTCGAGATCAAGGTGCTGAGCCCCTCCAATCAACGTTTCCGAGATAAATATTCGAAGGTGTTCGTCGACGTTCATCAAAATCTTCGAAGCTGTTCTTCGAACATCCATCCAAGAAGACCGTTTGATCCAAAATTAAGCTTTCGAGCCTTTGGGTCAACGTTATTCAAGTCACCGCTTAAGATCCGGAGAAGATCGAAGTCAACTCCGCATTTGAAGGCATCTAACAAATTGAAGAGAAGAATCAGAGGGATTTTAGGGATCGTACCGCAATATTTTTTGATTTAAAGATTTTTAATTTGTACGAATTATTTTGTGTTTTTACACAAAATTTGTTGTTACAAATTTTTGGCACGCCCAGTGGGACATCTCTACCTCTCATCTCTTCTCCTCAACCAACAACTGAAGATAGTGTTATGGCGCCTCATAAGATCACGCTGACAAAGATCGCTGCAACAAACTCTCCAACTGCAAATGTCAACGTCGTCACAAGGAGTATGTCAAGTAACTCGTGATCGTTGACATCTTCAGAGGGAAATACTTCTTCCGAGGCTACAAAGAAGGATTTGCGAGACATTGCTGATAGCAATAGGGATGACAAGGACAACTCTGCATGTTCTACACCTCGTTCTTCGTCAAGCTCAGAAGCAGCTCCGATCATGACAACAAATGCTTCAACTCTTGAAGAACAACTCGTGAGCTTGACTAAAGCTATTGAAGGGCTTACGAGACATGCACAAGAGCAAGACTCCTTGATTGCAAAACTAATAAGCAAGGTTGATAGCGGTACTACAAGTCGTGCTCCTGAAAAAGCACCTGTTGAGGATCAAGATGAGGCTCAAGAATCTGCGGGACATCAATATCAACCAAACGAGAAGGAGAGAACCATGGATAAACTGCAAGTCTCCTCCGATGGTATGGTCCATGTTGATCAACTAAAAGAGATCATCTTAGGAACCCTAAAGGACAAATTTGACGGGACATCTAAGTTATCTTCAACTTACACCAAACCATACTCTCTGAGGATTGACAACTTGAAGATGCCTTCCGGTTATCAACCCCCGAAGTTCCAACTCTTCGATGGTAAAGGCAGCCCCAAGCAACATATCGCTCATTTCGTCGAAACATGCAACGACGCTGGGACATATAGTGATCATTTGGCGAAGCAATTTGTCTGCTCTTTGAAGGGGAATGCATTCGACTGGTACATAGACTTAGAAGCCAATTCCATTGATAGTTGGGAGCAAATGGAGCAAGAATTCCTCAACCGCTTTTACAGCACTAGGAGAACCGTAAGCATGATTGAATTGACCAACACGCGTCAATGGAAAGAGGAGGCCGTAGTTGACTACATCAACCGATGGAGGAATCTAAGCCTCAATTGCAAAGATCGTTTGTCGGAAGCTTCTGCGATTGAAATGTGCACCCAAGGAATGCAATGGGGTCTTCGGTACATCCTCCAAGGAATTCGGCCAAGGACATTTGAAGAATTAGCAACTAGAGCGCATGATATGGAGCTAAGTATGGCTTCAAGTGGAGTTGAAGGACCACCGACCCTTGACTTCCCAAAATCCAAAGAAAGACAAGAAGCCAAGAAAGGGGGCCAGTCATTTGTCAAACCATCAACCAAAGAATCCATGGCAGTAAATGTTAAATCCATCAAGTTCCGAACAAAGAATGATGATAAAGAAGGTGAAAAGCAGAACATTCCTCGAGAGACGGGACAAAGAAAGTTAACCTTGAAGGAAATGCAGAACAAACATTACCCTTTCCTAGATTCGGATGTTCCCAGGATTTTTGATGACCTGCTCAAGGAAGGTTTGATCGAGTTGCCGGAAATGAAGCGACCAGAAGAGGCTGGAAGAATCGACGACCCAAAGTATTGCAAATACCATCGGTTGTTGGGTCACCCGATTCAAGATTGCTTTGTATTTAAAGACAAAGTGTTGCGGTTGTCTCGAGAAGGAAAAATCCTTTTAGAGGAGGATGCTACGGCAAATCTCGTCACTGTTACATGCTCCACAACGAATCATCAAAATGAAGAAGTCTATCTATCTGAGACAGAGGATCGCTCTACTGATAGTGATCATACTTCAGCAATCACTTTCACCGACGAGGATTTGCAACTCGGCTCTGATCCACATAATAGGCCGTTATTCATGACTGCATACACTTGTGAGAAAAAGGTGAACAAAATACTCATAGATGGAGGCTCTGCCGTGAACATCATGCCCTTACGAACAATGAAAGAGTTAGGGATTTCCACAGATGAGCTAGTGAGTAGTCGACTGATGATCCAAGGATTTAACCAAGAGGGACAACGAGCTCTTGGAGTTATGGCTAAACTTGTTGATGGACGAGATAACTTCAACGGCCTTGCTTTATGTGATCGATGCTAGAACATCATACACTACAAGAAATATTACAAATAGTGACTGATTTTAGTGACGGATAATTTCCGTCACAATCTAATTACGGACTAGTGACGGAATACTCACGGATAGGGATTAAAAGAGTGTTTGAGTATTAGCAACGACTTAGTGATGGAATTATGACGGAACTTAGAGACGGAAAAAAGTCCGTCATTAAACCGTAGTAACAAAGGACTCTAAGAATGTGGGAAAAAAATATTTTAAGGTTGTGACGGAATTATTCCGTCATTAATCTTATATTGACGGATTAGTGATGGAATTTTAGCCGTTGCTATGTAGTGACGGAAAATATTCCGTCATTAATCTTGTATTGACGTATTAGTGACGGAATATTAGCCGTTGCTATGTAGTGACGGAAAATATTCCGTCATTAATCTTGTATTGACGGATTAGTGACGAAATTTTAACCGTTGCTATGTAGTGACGGAAAATAGTCCGTCATTACTTAGATGCCCTAAAAAAATTAAATTTGTATTGACAGATTAGTGACGGAATTTTAGTTGTTGCTATGTAGTGACAGAAATATTCCGTCATTACTTAGATGCCCTAAAAATATTAATCTTCTAAAAAAATTAAATTTGTATTGACGGAATTTTAGTTGTTGCTATGTAGCGACGGAAAATATTCCGTCATTACTTAGATGACCCAAAAAAATATTTTAGTTATTGCTATGTAGTGACGGAAAATATTCCCTCATTAGTTAGATGACCTAAAAAACTTTAGAGGTGTTAGACATGAATAAGATTCGAACCCTATATCCAGTGGCATTAACTTAAGTTGCTTACCGCCGGGACACTTGTTATTATTGAGATGAGTTTATTTATTTCTTACTTATTGTTGTTTGACAGTCGAAAAAAATGATAAGCCTAAAACTGACTTCCCGCAAGTTGAAGAAAACCTCCCCAAATTGCGTGGCCTCGCCACTCAGCTGCCACCGTTCTTCTGCAGATTGTGAAGAACTAATGCTGAAGCAAATGTTAGGTTATTGTAAGGTGCAATATCAAGCTATATTTTGCTCAAATTTCTGCGATAAATTTGTTTCTATTTCATAATTGCAATTTCCTTTTTCCTTCATTGCTAGGAATTTTCCGTTATCAGATCTCTTGTTTTTTTTATTGACTGATGGAAGCGGCATTATCAGATCAATCTGAGACATCAGTGAACCTTTCAGCTCCAGCTGAGGGTCTTCCTGAACTTCCAAAAGCACCAAAGGTGGCTCCAGGCCTCGGAATTAAGGGCCAAAGCTGAAGCACAAGGGCACGCTCTTCGTCGACTGCGCATGTTTCTTCGAGATATTTGTATTCGGTGAGAAATATATGTGGCTAAGTTGCCTGATGGTCTATTATCGATTTCGTCTTCTTAGGCATCAGGTCCCTTTCTGCTCTTGTACAACATCTTTAATTACAGTTGATTGTGGTTTTAAGATTTGATGTCGGCACATTTTGTTTTCAGAAAATTACAGTCTTCTCCTTGGGATTCATTGTGTGCATCGACTTCACTCCAAATTGGGGGATGGTTTTCATTGTTTCGCTTCTCTCCTTTTGCATTTATAAGTTACGAATGGGAGAACGAATGACTTGGAGTTGTAGTAAGTTGTTTGTTATGTAAAATATCATTGCAAGCCACTGTAATTAAGTATGACTTCTTATTAGAGAATACTTATTGTTATATGCACCTTTCTGATTGCAACGGGTTGGAAACTCTGAATGGCATCTGAATTGAAACTATCTGATGAGAATATTGTTTCTATTTAAGCATAGTAAGATGTAGATTCTAGGAGTTATTTCAAATGTTGCAGGTTTTGCTCTCTGTTCTCATGCATGTGATTTTGGTTTGTGCACTAGTATGAAATGGAAATAAAAGGAAAAGCTTGAATTCTCCTCTCTAATTGGTAATATAATATACTAATATGTAGCTTGAATTCTTGCTCAATAAACTTGCATAATTCTCTTTCTACAGTGCCATTAGTACCATTTTATGGGATTAATATATGGAGAAAAATGCATTTGCTCTATACGATCCTTTATAGTATTAGAGAGTGTTTCGTTTGAGCTTATAAATTAATTTAAAAAATCTTATAAGTTAATTAAGATTTTATAAGCTCCTGTAATGGGTTTGGTAAAGTTTTTAAAGGGTGATCTTTTTTTCATCTCAAGATAATATATTAAGAGGTTATAAGTTGTTGTTTGTTTTTATATTAAGTAACGAAACCCCATTTTATTTCTAAAATAAGATCTTATTTTGACAACCTTTTCTAAATCTTGTCATTTTAATTACTTAACTACGATTACCAACATCTCAAAAGCTCCATCGTCTCCTTTCATCTGAACATTTCAACAACTTATTTCTAAGATAAGATAGAGCATTTTGTAAGCTGTGAAAGGTCTGATAATATGTAAGAGAGCTTATAAGTTGTTTTGAACAAGTTTCGCCAAACACTCTCTTACTTTTCAGAAATCCTTTTAACCTTGTGTTTCCTACTTTATTTTATTTCGATAAAAATGATGCAATGCTTGGTCTAACTGATGGGAACTCATAGCTGGAGATTGAGGTTCAAGACCAACCTGTAGGACTTCTCTTTTTTTTTCTCCTGTCCCCGAACAACTTTAGGTAGTCCAGCGCTCTGCATCTCTATGAGCCACGTGTAATTTGTAATATTAGTTCTAGTCAATTTATTATTATGCGTATGATTTGTTTAGGTCAACATGAGATCCTTGCTTTTGGCCCAATTGAAGATCTAATGGCTCATCGTGAAAATAGGTAATATCCCTGACTTGGTTATGGTTTATATTGATAGTTGGCTCCATTTCTGGTTATGCTTAATATCCTGTCCAAGTATCGCATCTCTGGTTCATCTGTACTAGCAGCAATGGAACAAAGTTCTTTAGTTCCGTCTTCTAATTTAACCCCGGAAAACTTAGATAATGAAGAAATTGAAGGTTCACAAGTAGATATGAAAAATGAGAGCAGAAGTTTGTTGGATTGTTCTCTTATTTGTGGGAATGAAATAAAAAATTTTCAAGCGGATGAAAGAAACATGAGAGGACAACCTACTGTGGATATAGCAAAAGTTCTGCAACGTTGGACTCGTGCATTACAGCGCATTCTTAAGCAATCACTACAACGAGTATGCTCTTTTGTACAGAACACTTGTTTACATTTCTTGTTTGTGAATGTCTTATCTGTGGCTTTGACATGAGATACAACTTATGTTTAGTTCTTGTGATGACACTGTTTTGGAACAGTGATACAAGTACTTCATCAGCTGCATTCATGAATATCTTTTCTCGGAATACAATGATCCACTTAGTATATTAAGATTTCACAATATCATTGTGAGACAGACTTATGAAGGATGTGACCAAAAAAGTATTAATTGGATAAATGATGTTGTGAAATCTTTATATACTAAGTGGATCATTGTATTGATATACATAAGTCTGCCTCACTATGATATTGTGAAATCTTAATATATTAAGTGGATCATTGTGAAATCTTAATATACTAAGTGAACACTTCTGCATCTGTGCTTCTTTAAATATCAGAAAAATAAGTATGCATATCAGTTCAGAGACAAAATTAAGTTCTGATTTATTCTCGCATAAAATTCCCCATGCTTTACTGTACTTGATAATGATCCTTTATTATCACAAACATCTTATTGATTCGAAAAAGTTGACTACAGAAGTTGTTTGCTTTTTCTACTAACCTTCGATACTAATTAATTATTTGAAATTAGCAGTGTTTACGTAGTTTTTTGGTTAGGAAACAAATTTGAAATTGAATGAAAATACTCGGAAATATAAACTATTTGAGTTGGATGGCTTGGGGGCAGAACAAGGATAGGTACTTAAAAACTAAGGGAACTGGATTGTAAATTCTTTTCCTCAATAAAACCATGATAGTTTACAAGAAATTATTTTAAGGGGCAAACCAAGGGTTCGTGTACTATTTTTCCATTTAAAATTTGTATGAAAGGTGACAACTATCCTAATTTTTCAGCCGAATGAGAGCAAGCATTTCATGGGGATATGTTCTATTACAATTACAGGCTGATCTTACACATATGATATGGGGACATCTTTTACTATAATTTTGTTGTAGGCAAAACCCAAGGATGGAGAGGGTCCAAATCTACTAAGCAGGGAGCATGATGGTTGTATTAGCAATCATGTTGAGTCTTTGGCTGAGACACTTGCTGAACATCGTCCGCACCTAAACAACATACAAGTAATAATGATAATGAGGACCTACACTATGTTCTGGTTGAATAAAGTTAACTTGGAACCTTCTTTTATTTAAAAATCGTGAAGTTGTTAGAAGCCATTTCCTATCTATTGGTCATGTGAGCTTCGGTATGCAGGTGCTTAGAAATCAACTAAAGGAATTCACTCCAAATATTCAGAACTCAATCTCAAAGCTTATGGATGAAATAAATAGCATATCATATGATATTCCTCTTTCTATGAAGCTTAGATCTAACTCGCAAATCCAGGCACAGAGTAGTGGAAGACTGTTGGTATGTTTAATTTCTTGTTAGCTCAAAATAGTGTTCTGGAGATCAAGGACACTTGATTTGGCCTTTCTTCAAAATCTGCTCCTATTAAAATGGATATATTTTCGTAATGTCCAGGAAAGTGGTACTAATGATGCTTTTGATATGACCTCTGGACAGTTATCTGTTCAGTTTGAAAAGGTATTGGCTAGTCCCCCTACTTTAAAACTGCTCCCACTATTTAGTTCGACCCCAAAATCTTCCGGGAACGGTGGAAACCTCCCAAATCCACAAACAATTGTCCAAATCAACCCAATAGAGACAATTATAGAGAAGTCCCTAGAGCAGCCCCTAAAAAGCCATGTGAATAATCATCATGGTTTGTGATTTCCCTTGTTTTCTTTTTGATATATGCATGTCTTGTTGATATGTTAGTTTATATTTAACTAAATATGCAGATGAAGATACAAAATTTCTACAAAACTTGAGGAGATCCATTAGAGAAGCTGCTCTTTCATCTCGATGCTAATCACATCCATCCAGCGGGCAACTATAATGGGGCAGCCCACATGTTAAATGATTTGGATTCTCTAGATGAATATGATGGTGTGAATGGCTTCCTCTCTGCAGTTGGATCAGATTCACCAGTTTCTGATACATATAGGTCACTCATTGACATTGATGAAGCCCAGGTCAAGTGTTCTCACCTCCTTTGCTAATTGATGAAGCAATTTTTGCAGATTCTTATGGGGATTTACTAGGTATTGAACCACCAATAATCATGAATATGTTTCCTATTGAATACTTTCATACTATGTGACATGCTTGATGCAAGAGTTTGTTAATTCCCAGTTAAACACTCAACTAGTGTTGATATTTCGGTTCAGGTCTGACACTTTAAACACCAATACTCCTTTTAGCTCAGTGGCATGTGGAGTTCATGTAGAGTTCATTTATCTCGAAACACGTTTGGTTTTTGACATTAAATATGATCTTGAGATCTAAGGAAGACGGCAAGCAATTTTAAGGCTACAAAAAATCCAATATGTGTAGACTGTTTTTCAGCTTCAGATTGATAGAGTGATCGAGTTCATCTTTGTGAGATGCAGCTTCCTTTTTTCTTGTCTGCTCCTGTTGTGTTACATACATGTACGTAATTTTTTGTAAACCAATAAGATTGCTGACTTGGCTCGATTTATCCTGCATTATAACTGTTTATGGTAACATTGAAGTGGTCTAGAAATTGAATATGACTATCCTAGAAGATTACTAATTTACAATCAGTTTATTTGGAGGCCATTTCCTAGTGTTTTTTAAGGAATGTGAAGTTGTATAATTTTCATGTGCTCCTTAATCTGAATATTATTTGGGGTTCTGCTTTCTTTCAGATATCTGGGGTTCAAGAAAACCATTTTACTAGACAGAAGGTTTCTAGTTGATTTAATCGACAAGTACTATTCAGGGTCGATGAGTTGGGACGAGTTCTCAGCTGTTGCTAAAGATGCTCATGCTGAACGCATGGGAAACCCAAGCAAGAGGTTGGTGATTCCAGATAGACCGAAACAAAATGATCATTTCTATTCCAAACCGTGGGAGTGTTTGCAACCCGAAAATGAAGACGAGCCACTACCACTCACTAGTATTTGAGTTGGGGCTTGGTGGTGTTTTGGCGCAGTTGTGTGGTGAAGTTAAAGTTGATATTCACACGGGAAAGTGGATTTTCATTTGGAGAGGCTTCTTAAAGTTGCGTAGGGGAGGGTTTGCAACTACAAGATAAGTGTAAGAGGTTTGACAGCAGTTTGATTCAGTTTTTGTTCTTTTTTTTTTTTGTTAAGAAAAGGAGTTCTGAGACAGAGTGCCAAACTGATGCTATGGCAGTACAACGTGCATTTGCTAATTTCTTAGCCTTCATACTGTATTGATTCTTAATTTCTTGCAACAACAGTCATGATTCGTTTCCCTGGGGTAAACATATTCTACACATTAGCATGGAAGAAGTGCATGAGATGGTCAATTTTATGTTTGGCCAAAACGCGCTTTGAAACTCTAAAGGTTAATAGTGATTTTCGATGATCCTTCATTTCGTTATCATCTTCTCCATCTACGAATTTTATATTTTATTAAGTGTAAATTAATTTTCATAACAGGTTCTACATTATAATATAAAGAGAATTATAGAAAGAAAATTAGATAGTATAGTGACAGAATAAAGACGATTTTTTTTTTTTTTTTTTTTTTGTAAACGGAATAATTCCGTTACTAATATAGGCAAGGTAGTGACGGAAATATTCCGTCATTAATTTGTGACGGAAATATTCCGTCATTAATCCTGTAATGACGGACTAGTGACGGAATTTTAGTCGTTGCCATGTAGTGACGAAAATATTCCGTCATAATTTTATGACGGATTTTTTTAGAATTGTGACAGAATTTCCGTAAAAATTCGTCATTATCGGTTTACTGACAAAGGTTTTTGTAACAAAACATTTCCGTCACTAATCCGTCACTACTCATTCATTGTGACGGAATTTTTCAGTTTAGTGACGGAAATTTCCGTTGCAATCAATGAATTTTCTTGTAGTGATATAATATGCTCCTCGGCCGCCCATGGTTGCATGAGAATGGGGTAGTTCCATCTACTTGGCACCAGTGTTTGAAATATTGTGAAAATGGTGTCGTAAGAAGAGTAGTTGCTGACGATAAGCCTTTCTCTGAGGCTGAATCACATTTCGCCGATGCCAAATACTACTTCAAAGACGCAAAAACAACAAAAGCTAAAGAAGTCCTCTCAAGCAAGAAATCTGAAAAGGGCCAAGCTACTAAAGATGAGCCATGTAAACCTTCACTTCGTTGCGATGGAAAGATCTCAAAGGGAAACATGCTCCTTTCCCAAGAAGAACCTCTGAAAGAGTTGACCTTGCCACTACACAAGCTTGATGAAACAATCCCGTTAAGTCAACCACTTGAAGGATTCGTCCATCCGACATCGGGAGCTAGAACTGAGCATGGGACACTTTCATTGCCTGATGACGACAAGCATTACGGCCCTAAAGCCTTTAAACTTCTGGTCCAAGCCGGGTATAACCCACAAGAAAATAGCTCCAGTAAGTCAGATGTTGTCGCAAATATAGTAAAGAAGGCTGGCCATGGTGGCAAAAGTTCTAAGATAGGTCTCGGTTATACGCCAGCAAATCCTGTTCGCATCACCATCAAAAGAGCAACCACTAATTATGTCATTGAGGGAGAAGTCTCGTCAACAGAAGACACTTTTGATAGAAATTGGAGGAAAGTACGTCGGATCTCCGTCTTTGAAAGACTTGGCCCAGTGAAAAGACGTGGGAGAAACATTCGCCAAAGGATAAATGCTGCCAAGTTACAAGGGGGCAATGAGCAAAAATCCAATCAAAGGATCAGAAGCTTAATCCCGTCCCGTATGAAGAGGCACACCACTTTAATTGTATCGTGTGATAAAGAGCTGCAGGCTAGAATGCAAACAATCATCCTCACAAAAACACAAGATGAAGACGATAGAGAAAGTGTGGCTTCTTCATACTTTGTCAATAGTGGCGCCCAGCATGTCCCTCAATGTGCCCCTCAGAGCATTATAAGAAACCTAAGAAGGAAAATCATTCGACTAATCAGAGGTGGCTACATCAACGAAGGGAATGGTACTATGCACACAATCCAAATAAGGCAAAGGAACGGGCAAATGAGAGCGTGCGTGGACTTTAAGAAAGATGAAGAGGTAAATGAAGACACTGCTTCAACAAATCACATTACCTTGAGTGAAGAAGTCCATGAAGCGGAGGAAGATGCCGAAATTGATCCCCTAGAACTCGAAGAAGGAGTGAAATCAACAGTGGACGAGCTGAAAGAAGTTGACTTAGGTGATGTCGATGATCCACGACCAATTTACATCAGCGCCCTATTGACGGCCAATGAAGAAGAGGCATACATTGAATTGCTGCGAGAATTTAGAGATGTATTTGCATGGTCATACAAAGAGATGCCTGGATTAGACCCGAAGGTAGCTGTCCACCATTTGGCCATAAAGAAAGGCACTCGACCCGTGAAACAAACTCAACGTTTCTTTAGACCTAAATTGATCCCTCCGATAGAAGCGGAAGTAAACAAACTGATCGAAGTTGGATTCATTCGAGAAGTCAAATATCCCACATGGATATCCAACATTGTCCCAGTAAGAAAGAAGAATGGACAAATCCGAGTTTGTGTTGACTTCAGAGATCTAAATGTGGCATGCCCGAAAGATGACTTCCCACTGCCGATCACCGAGCTCATGATTGATGCGACTATAGGGCACGAAGCTTTTTCCTTCATGGATGGATCATCGGGATATAATCAAATTCGCATGTCACCCAAGGACGAAGAGTTGACAGCCTTTCGAACTCCGAAAGGAATATACTGCTAAAAGGTGATGCCATTTGGATTGAAGAACACTGGAGCCACGTACCAAAGGGCCATGCAGAAGATATTTGAAGACATGCTCCATAAGAATATTGAATGCTATGTTGATGATGTGGTCGTGAAGTCTGAAAGGCGAAAAGATCATCTGAAGGACTTAAGGAAAGTGTTTGAACGCCTTCGAAGATACCAACTTAAGATGAATCCCCTCAAGTGCGCATTTGGAGTCACGTCTGGAAAATTCCTCGGATTTGTCGTCCGCCATCGGGGCATAGAAATTGAGCAAGCTAAAATTGACGCAATTCTGAAGATGCGTGAGCCACGAAACATTCACGAGCTCAAAAGTCTACAAGGAAAGTTGGCATACCTTCGAAGGTTCATATCAAACTTGGCTGGACGATGTCAACCATTTAGTAAGCTCATGAAGAAAGGCGTTCCATTTGAATGGGACGAATCCTGCACTAATGCTTTCAAAAGCATCAAGGACTACTTGACGAAGCCACCAGTGCTAGTCGCGCCAGTGTCTGGACGGCCCTTGATTTTCTACATCGCTGCACAAGAACGATCTGTTGGAGCTTTATTGGCACAAGAAAATGACAACGGCAAGGAAAATGCTTTGTACTATCTTAGCAGGACGATGACGCCAAACGAACTAAACTACTCAGCAATAGAGAAGATATGTCTAGCTCTGATCTTTGCAATTCAAAAGCTGAAGCACTACTTCCAAGCTCACACCATCCGCCTTGTCTCAAAAGCAAATCCTTTAAAGTATGTTATGTCAAAACCAGTGCTCTCCGACAGACTTGCAAGATGGTATCTCCAGCTGCAACAATTCGAGATAGTTTATGTTCCCCAAAAGACAGTGAAGGGACAAGTGTTGGCCGACTTCTTAGCTGATCATCCTATCCCAGCTGAATGGGAATTATCGGACGATTTGCCAGATGAAGATGCTTTAGATGTTGAAATCTCTCCTCCTTGGAAGATGTACTTTGACGGAGCAGCTCACAGAGAAGGAGCTGGTGCTGGGGTTGTCTTTATGACACCATATGGTGAAGTACTTCCATACTCATTCACTTTAACTCAGAATTGTTCGAACAATGTCGCTGAGTATCAGGCACTCATACTTGGGCTTGAAATGGCGGTGAACACAAAACGAATACATCTCAAAGTGTATGGAGATTCCAAGTTGGTAATCAACCAGCTAAGCGGAGAATATGAAGTTAAGAAGCCTGAATTGCTACCATATGTCACCTATGCTCGGAAACTTATTGGGTGGCTCGGAGATGTAGAACTTGATCACGTTCCAAGAAAGCACAATAAACAAGCAGATGCACTTGCTAAGCTCGCTTCAACAATTGCTATGCCTGACGTCGAGGTGCGTGTACCAGTATGTAAAAGTTGGGTCATTCCACCAATCTTTGAAGATGAAGATGATGATGAGGAGGAAAGTCTCTCCGTTGAAGTATTTGAGATTGAAGAAGAAGACTGGCGTCAAGCCTTTGTGGATTACTTAAAATGTGAGAAGCTACCGAATGACCCTTGCCAAAGGGTTGATATACGACGTCGTGCATCACGTTTCATTTACTTCAAAGGGACGCTCTATAGACGGTCATTTGATGGAGTCTTTTTGCGATGCTTAAGTAATGAAGAATCTGTCCGAGCTATGGAAGAAGCTCACTCCGGGATTTGTGGAGCTCATCAATCGGGTCCAAAACTGCACTTCCGAATCAAGAGAATGGGTTACTACTGGCCGACTATGGTGAAGGATTGCATAGATTATGCGCAAAGGTGTCAAGCTTGTCAGTTTCATGCAAATCTCATTCATCAACCACCTGAGCCCCTACATCCTACCGTTGCTTCATGGCCCTTCGACGCTTGGGGTTTAGATGTAGTTGGACCGATGACAAAGTCTTCTGGTGGACATTTGTATATCCTGGCAGCGACGGATTATTCTCCAAGTGGGCCGAAGCTGTGCCTCTGAAAGAAGTAAATAAGGAAACAGTAGCTGATTTCATCCGTCGTAACATAATCTACCGCTATGGGGTACCAAGATACATCATCACCGATAACGGAAAACCGTTCAGCAATAGCTTGATAGATAATCTCTGCCAGAAGTTTGGATTCAAGCAAAGAAAGTCGTCCATGTATTATGCTGCAGCAAATGGTCTTGCCGAGGCATTCAACAAAACTTCATGTAATTTGTTGAAAAAAGTGATTGCAAAGTCAAAACGTGATTGGCATGAAAGAATGGAAGAAGCTCTATGGGCATACCGAACTACGCACAGGACGGCTACGCAAGCAACTCCTTACTCGTTGGTCTAAGGTGTAGAAGTTGTTCTTCCTCTTGAGCAGCAAATTCCATCGTTGAGGATAGCAATGCAAGAAGGGCTAACTGAAGAAGAGAATGCGCGGTTGCGTCTCGAGGAGCTGGAGGCTCTTGATGAAAAGCGATTAGAAGCAAAACAAAGACTCGAATGTTACCAAGCTCGCATGCCAAAGGCGTTCAACAAAAAGGTACGGACGCGTTCATTTCAAGTAGGTGATTTGGTACTTGCTGTTCGGAGGCCGATCATCACTACTCACCGAGTTGGCAACAAGTTCACATCGAGGTGGGATGGCCCTTATGTTGTAAAGGAAGTCTACATAAATGGTGCTTACAAGTTGATTTCTGAAGATGGCGTACGGGTCGGGCCCATAAATGGGAAGTTCTTGAAGCGCTACTACGCTTGAGTCTGCTGCCAAAAAAAAAAAAAAAAAAAAAACAAAAGAAGGAAAAACAAACAAAAAAACAAAAAAAAAAAAAAAAAAAAAACCTCCTGGCCCGCAAGAGGATAAACTGTGCACGGCGACCACCAAAGATAAAGTATGTGGTTAAAATGCTAACTTACCCCACTTTGGCTAAAGTGGTTAAAGAATAGTTACTCCTGGCCCGCATGAGTATAAACTGTGCACGGCACCCCCCCAAAACAAAACACAAAAGTGGCAATTGAACTACGTAATGACTTGATCCCTTTCACCAGGGTACGTAGGCAGCTTAGAATATTCTAAGTTCAGTCATATATTGTGTTTTCCTCTTCTAAGTCGCTCCAAGTTAAGAAGATTCGAGTTGATGTTAATCGAACTCCAAGTGTGTTTGGCTTTCAGCTGATTCCATCCAATGCCAGAGTCCATCAAGACGGATTGTCAAGCTTAGCTCGATCATGGTTGTCGGAGTTCTCTGGATCATTTGTCTCAGTTGAGTTCGTTCCTCTAAGTCTTCGAGATGACTGCGTCTCTCCCAAGTGAAGTTGCCTCCCGAATCTTCAAGATGAATCCACTTGTCCAAGTCGAGTCAGTCGGATGTGTCTCTTGAAGTCGAGTCTGCTGAATGCACCTCTTGAAGTCGGAATGTTGGATGTGTCGCTTCAAGTTGAATCTATCGGATGCTAAGCCGAGTTCGTCTCTCCTAAGTTGAAGTTGCCTCCCGAATCTTCAAGATGAATCCACTTGTCCAAGTCGAGTCAGTCGGATGTGTCTCTTGAAGTCGAGTCTGCAGAATGCACCTCTTGAAGTCGGAATGTTGGATGTGTCGCTTCAAGTCAAGTATGCAGAATGCACCTCTTGAAGTCGGAATGTTGGATGTGTCGCTTCAAGTCGAATCTATCGGATGCTAAGCCGAGTTCGTCTCTCCCAAGTTGAAGTTGCCTCCCAAATCTTCAAGATGAATCCACTTGTGCAAGTTTAAGTCAGTCGCATGTGTCTCTTGAAGTCGAGTCTGCTGAATGCACCTCTTGAAGTCGGAATGTCGAATGTGTCGCTCTGAGTTGACATCGTCTCTCAAGTCTTTAAGAAGAGTCCGCCTCTTCAAGTCGAGTCTATCGGATGTGCCTCTGCAAGTCGGAGTTGTCTCTCAAATCTTCAAGAAGAGTCTGCCTCTTCAACTCGAGTCTGTCGGATGTGACTCTGTAACTCTTCAAGTTGAGTCTATCAGATGTGCCTCTGCAAGTCGGAGTCGTCTCTCAAATCATCAAGAAGAGCCTGCCTCTTCAACTCGAGTCTGTCGGATGTGACTCTGCAACTCTCCAAGTCGAGTATTTCGAATGTGCCTCTGCAAGTCGATGTCGTCTCTCAAGTCTTCAAAAAGAGTCTGCCTCTCTGAGTCGAGTCTGTTGGATGTACCTCTCAAAGTTGAGTTCGCTTGCTGTGCCGCTCCTAGTCAAGTCTGCCTCTCAAGACTTCAAGATGACTCCATGTCTCCAAGTCGAGTTGGGTGCGTCTCTCCAAGTCGAGTTCGTGGGATTGCCTCTCCAAGTTGAGTTTGTCTCTCCAAATCTTCGGGATGACTCCGTCTCTCCAATTCGAGTTCAGTGCGTCTCTCCAAGTTGAGTTCGTGGGATCATCTTCTCCAAGTCGACGTTGTCTCTCAAGTCTTCAAGATGAGCCCGCCTAGCCGAGTCGAGAGGTTGAGTCCATTGGGTGTGTTGCTCCAAGTTGAGTCTGCGTCTTCAAGTTGAGTCTAGATGTGTCTTTCCAAGTAGAGTCTGCCGCTCAAATCTTTGGGATAGGTCTGCCGTCAAAGTTGATCGAGTCTGATTCTTCAATCAAGCTATTTAAGTCCATCTTTTTACATTGCGGAGATAAGTTGGCCTCTCCTAGCCGAGTATATCGGGTACATCTCTCCAAGTCTCACCTTCACCTAGCTCATAACAATAATAAAAAAAAAAAAAAAAATGGCAAAAGAGTAAGTTGTACCATGGAGTTGTAAAATTCGACAACTCAAGCAAAACGGCGAGTCCAAATTCAGGAAGCAGTTGACCGGAAATTGTTGAGACGGTGCAAGATAGCCAACAAACTGATTGAATTTCCAATAAAGAAGATTCGAAGCAAGCAAGCATGAAGAATTGGAACACCTGTCTGATGTTCAACAGCCAGAGGAGCGGTATGGATGAAAAATCATAGTGGTCACAAATTATCAACGTAAAATTCCATTGCGCAAAGCTTCAAATTATTCCACATTCAAGGTTTACCTTTCGGATAAAATTGAAAAAGAAAAACCAAAGAATAAAAGGTAAAAGAACGGAGATATACCAGTTGCGGGAACTTTCCGGAGTGCCGACGACCAAGTTACTCCACACAACGCCGACGACGAAGTTCGGGATGCCGTCGAACTTGTCAATGATCAGTAGATGCTGCCCGGCTCATCAATAATTAATACGCACCTTCACAACAACGATTCGAGACACCGAAAGATGACGTTGGAGCAGGATTCCACGCTATTTTTACTGAAGGAGATTATTGTTGCTTGATGAATTGAGAAGTCATCAGAAGAACTGAAGGGTGCAGACTATTTATAACAATTTATGCGTGAGGAGCAAGAAAAAAAAGATATCTGATAAGGATTTGTTTTGCAGATATTTTCCAGATTTTATGGTCTTGATAAGAGTCTATATTAAAGAGGAAACTCAAGATTAATATATCATGGGTGTTGGATAAGAAGTTGATAGCCTCGTATCTCAGTATAAATATATGGAATAACTGATGAAGCCTCTGCGCAGCAGTGGGTTAAGGCATGAACCTGGAGGTTAGATGTTGATAAGGTTGATAGCTGTCAGTAAATGGCTAAACGCCATGCAAATCCAAATTATGTGGATTGATGAAATATTAAATATTACATATTTATCAAAAGAGGACAGCATGATCTTGGTTGATTATGATTGCTGAATAGTAAGATGTAGATTCATGATTTTGTAATAAAAGTCAGGCCCATTATCAATTTAGTATGGCCTTTTCCGTTAAGTAAATGGACCGCCCAAAATTATTAATTGCAGGCCCAATTTAATTCGGATCCAAATAAATTCTCCTTGATACGAGTATAAACTATCATCAAAATTCCAAATTCAAATTGAAGGTTCCTAGGTACGAGTATAAAATACCTAATAAATTCAAAAAAAAAAAAAAAAATCAAATTCAAGAACTCCTTGATAAGAGTATAAAATGTCAGTATCAAATTAAAATGCGCCACGTAATAAAATATGGGTTGAAAATCAATTTTATATTTGATTATTTTAGTATTAGGAATTAATTAAATAAATTCCTAAGTTAAAAGATCAATTTAATTGGTGATTTACTATATATTTTATTGGCCAATCGGAAGCCGCCACATGTCAAAGATGATGCAGATATTACTAGATTAAATTAAATTAATTTAGTAATTATCCAAAAAGATGAGGATAAACATCAAGTCATGGCGGACCAACCACAATGCTCCATGTGTCAAATAGTTGCAATAATTATTAAATTAAATACAATTAATTTAATAATTATCTTATGGATAATGATATTGTGGAGGACCAATCATATCACTCCATTCGGACCCGAGCCCGTTAGGGTTTTCCAATCCTACAACTATAAATAGGGCCTCATTCTCCACCAAAATCATCAACAACAGAAATCAACAAGAACACAAGTCAAGAAGCAAGTGAAGAAATCAACAAGAACACAAGTCAAGAAGCAAGTGAAGAATTCCAAAGCAATGTTCTTCAGCATTATTCTCAAGAAGCAAGTGAAGAATTCCAGAGCAAAGTTCTTCAACATTCTTCAAGCAACTCCAAGCGTTCTTCGGCGTTCTCCAAGAAACGGCTTTTGATTCGAGATCAAGGTGCTGAGCCCCTCCAATCAACGTTTCCGAGATAAATATTCGAAGGTGTTCGTCGACGTTCATCAAAATCTTCGAAGCTGTTCTTCGAACATCCATCCAAGAAGACCGTTTGATCCAAAATTAAGCTTTCGAGCCTTTGGGTCAACGTTATTCAAGTCACCGCTTAAGATCCGGAGAAGATCGAAGTCAACTCCGCATTTGAAGGCATCTAATAAATTGAAGAGAAGAATCAGAGAGATTTTAGGGATCGTACCGCAATATTGTTTGATTTAAAGATTTTTAATTTGTACGAATTATTTTATGTTTTTACACAAAATTTGTTGTTACATACACCTACACCCGTACATTTCCGGTAACTAAGGATTAGGAATAGAGCCTGTCAACAAACTTGTTTATAATAAAAACAATATATATATATATATATACACATATATATCAACTATGCCAACAAGCAGAAGTGTAATACTTTTTCATATGTTCTTGAAAAATATGTATAATTGCTTTGAAAACTTAACATATATTTTTGTAAATAATTTGTGTGCTCATGCAATTTTTTATATATGAGTTTTTATTATCAAACTTTATATAGGTTCTCCATTTGAAACCCTCAAAAGTATTATATTTCTTCAAAAAGTATTGCCTGTCAAGGAAAAAGTATATTACTTTGTCTTTGAAAAGTAATACTTTTCTAGAAACATTAATACTTTTGATGTAAAATATTATACTTATTTAGAATAATTCTTGTACTTTATAAAATTTATATGTTCTACTCAAGTTTTCTATAAGTTTTCAATATCGTGTTTATATATAAATATATCATTATAACCACTTTATTGATAGTCATCCTGTATTTTAAAATAATATTTTTTTAACAATAAAGAGTAGAATATTTTATTTTCTGGATGGGAAATAAATGGGAGTTGTTAGGGCTGCGAAATGGATGCAAAACCTTTTATTATGAGTTAAGCAAAACTTTCAAGTACATTACGATGGACTCACGTTGAATCCGCCTTTTATCTTTCTCACGGTTGGATCTTACGATGCACAGATTTAATATGAGCATATGAGTCCTACATATTTTTTATATTAAGAAAATAATCATTTGAAATTCTCTTTTTGCCTTTTATTTTATCATAAGATATCTTACATTTAGGATACTAATTGACTTATGAATTGTTTTGAAAGACATTAAGCTAAAGAGACATTTATCGTGTTTTGAATCAAAATGCAGTTCACACATAAATTAAAATAATTTCTCCCCAAATACAAACAAGTCATAATAAGCCTAGTTTTGTCAATTATCATCTACACAAGATCAATTAAAATAAGCATATTACATGAAATCCATTTTAACCACAAATAAACTAACAAATCATCAATAAACCAAAAACCCAAGCTTGAGCTACTTCCCAACCTTGGCAATCCTAGGGGACTACTTACATCAACAAACCAACAATTTATATAACATAAATATAAAAACGGCTTCTATACGTAAGATGCACTCTTTGTGGCCAGATGTTATCTAATGTTCGTAATATTTTTGTCAAAATTCTTTATGTTATTTTTGTTTACTTTATTCAGTTTAGTAAATACTCCTTCCGTCTCGCTTTTATTTGTACACTTTCCTTTTTCGATCGTCCCATCCTATTATGCACACTCCAAAATAGCCGCTTACCATCTCCATCCTTAAAATCTTCACCCTCAATCTTCACCTTTGAAAAGTCAACTAAAAAATAACAAACAACTTATCCTTAACATACGCGCCGTAACAGATGTGTAAATTAGGCCGGCACGAAGAAAATATATTATTCCTAAGACCTTTATTCTTCTTCTTCTTCTTCTTCTTCTTATTATTATTATTATTATTATTATTATTATTATTATTATTATTATTATTATTATTATTATTATTATTGTTGTTGTTGTTGTTGTTGTTGTTGTTGTTGTTGTTGTTGTTGTTGTTGTTGTTGTTATCGTCGTTATTTTTGTTATTATTATTATTATTATTATTAATTTTGCGTGTTCTATTGTCGGTAGATTTCAATTGTTGATTGAATATTTAGAAGATATGTATGCTTGGGCATGAAGGTAGAGGCGAATGAGTATCTAAAAGAGAAGCAACGTGTTGGAAGATAAGATTTAGAGGGTGTTTGGCTAAGCTTATTTTAAATATTTTATAAGTTTTAACATCTTATAAATTGTTTCAAAAGTTTATAAGATGTAATTTTTAAGGAGCTTATAAGTTAACAAAGTGTTTGGATAAAAGAGATTATAAGTTTGCAATTGAATATAGTGATTTAACTATAAATTTGGGGTCTAATTTAAAGTTAATATTAAACACACATTTTGATTAGTGTGTGAAATGTGTGTCGTGTGTGAAATGTGTGTAGTGTGTGTAGTGTGTATGGTGTGTGTAGTGTGTGAAGTGTCTGTAGTGTGTGTAGTGTGTGCAGCGTGTGACGTGTGTGAAGTGTGTTAAATGTGTGTAGTGTGTGAATTGTGTGTAGTGTGTGAAATTTGAGCGTAATAATTAAGATTTTAAAAAAATAAGATGGAAATAAGATGGGGTATATCAACTTATTTTTTAGATCTTATAAGCTCTTAGAGCTTATTTTCGTGTCTTATAAGCTCCTAAATATCTTTTTTACCAAACATTTTGTAAAAGCTTATAAAACATCTTATAAGTATTTTTAGGAGTTTAGAAAAACTCAATCAAACAGCCTTCTCGCATATCAACAAGATGATGAGACTTGATTAATTAGTTTATGAGAATAGGTGGTGTAATGGGGTTCAGCCCATGAGGGACAAATAGTCACAATGTTTCACGTATGTGTATATATTCACATAGAAGCATCATAATGATAATTAAGTACAATTCAATAGTAGAGCATTGTTTTGATATTTTGATTAGCATGATTTTGAAGTTATACTCGTGGGTTTTTTAGATTAGTGATTGAGTATTTGTATTGGGGCATCTTCAACGGTCATTCTAAATTAGTGCAGATTTTTAATGTAAAATCTACACTTCATCTCCAATCATATACATTATTTTTTGCACTAAAAAAGAATATTCCTTATAATTCATTTGTTTTCTTCATGTTTCGTACTTATTATGTAATTTTATATTTCACGCCCATTTGTAATTTTTTTCTAATATTTGCCTTCTGTAGTAATTTAAATCATATGGTGTTTTTTCTTGTTATTGTTGAATTTGTTTTTCAAAATTTTATGTAAAAACTTTTTTCTTCAAAAAAATTAATTTCCATACATAAATACGCTAAATACTTTGAAATATACATAACAAATAAATACAATACAAAAGAAGTAATAAAAAAAAAAAAGAATAAAGAATAAAAAATAGATAGTGCAGCAAAGTAGTGTGCTCTATATATAGTGTGTGAATTGTCTAAACACTAAAATAGTGTTTGATATAGTGCACCTATGGAGACGAAAGAGTGGTGTTTACCACTAAATTAGTGGACCGTTGGAGATGCCCTTAGTAGATAGTGATTGTTGCAAGTAGTGTATATACAGTTCATGTTAAAGGGCCTACAGGAGAAGGAATTTCAAGACCAGTTTGGGAGAGCTGATCTTATTATTGATGGATGGCAAAAACTTGTGTGCACTCAATACACAATAGGCTTATTGTACACTCCCATATTTAATTTGGAATTAAAGATATATATAAGGGCCTTGTTTGGATGAATTTCACAACAGCCGCATGTGGTGCAGCAGTTGGTTGTGCGCGTGAAAGCTTTGAGGTGCGTAGGAGGGTAGGTTCAAACCCTGCTCTCGTGTTGTTTTACCTCTTTTTATGTTGTTTAATAGTATATGTTATATTGCGTAATAGTATATGTTATGTTGCGTAATAGTATATATTATAGTTACATGTATCATTTTTTAATAATATATTATTTTGTTTACTAGTATATGTTATATTGTGTGATAGTATATATTATGTTGCCTAATAATATAAGTTTTAGTTATATGTATGCATATTTTTTTAATAATATATTACATTGTCTAAAATAATATAAAAAGTATTTAACAAGGCTCGAAGCTAGACCACCACACGCATAAGAAGACGTTTATCCACTCGGCCACTACCTCATATTGTTAAACAAAACGCAACACAATGTATTAATATTAATAATAATACACGTACATATATAAAAAAAAATGAAAAATAACAAGATGCACCATGAGGTTTCAAACCCACGCCCTTTAAAGGGAAACATGCACCTTTACCACCAGGTCATCACCTATTATATGTTATCAAACATGTCTTTATATATATATATATATATATATATATATATATATATATATATTATTAATGGGCTGAATCCAAAGAAAAAAAATGAAAAACCTACGCGCGCTGCATGAGGCTCGAACACGAGACCTTGGAGGTCACACACAAGGCTTTGACAACTGGACCACCAGCGTTTTTGAGTATTCAAACGCAACCCTTAATATATATATCTAATTCCTAAATTAAATTAGGAAGTGCACAATAAGCTTATTGTGTGTTGGGTGCACCCAAGACCTACTCTTGATTGATTACTTGTTAGAGCCGAACAAGTGGATAGGTTTAGCTGAATCTTTTAGTATATATAGGTAGGTACAAAGGAATCGAGTCTCTTTGCAAAAGCTATCGTTATAGGGAATATCAATAACAAAGGTCCAAGGGGTCTAAGAAATTCAGTCCTCGCATTTATTTTGGTGTCATTATTAATTTTTTTTTTTATTTTTCTGTATTGCAACATAGTCAGTGCAAACTATAAAATTTCAATTTATATCAATATCGGGTCCGCATTCTAATATGGTTGATTATGGAAAGTTGCACTACCAAGGATATTCAGGAAAATAACGTGCGACTGACCCTGCTCGATGGAACAGACTATGACTACTAGAAGTCACTCACCATGGTGCATTTGGAAGTCATGTTGGGAGATAGTTGAAACTAGATGTTTTGTACCTCTTTCTACAAGCATGCCTACACCAAAACCAAAAGATAAGTAATCTGCATCGGAAAAGGAACAATATAAAATGAATCATAAGGCTCTCATCTTGGGACCTGCTTGATAATTATTTTGAAGGAACCAAGAAAGTGAAGAGGTCCAAATTAAGGAATTTGTGCAACCAGTTTGAGGAAAACAAGTCCATTGAAGAATCACTCGCGATCCATGGGGATCATGAACAATAGGATCTCACTTGGAGAAACTATTCTGGAATCACTAATGGTGGAAAATTTTATAAGAATTCTTCCGGACCGATTCTGAAAGAAAGCCACGACGATCGACACCTCAAAAGATGTGAAAAAATATGAAGATTGATCGGCTAATAGGAGATCCCCTAATTTTGAACTCAACAAAGGGTTTGAGATCAAGGAGAAAAGCAAAGTGTCAGAATTTATGCTACGATATTGAAGGTGTTCCACAAGGTGTTCCAATACTTCGACCACCAATGTTGAAAAACCAGAGATAAAATTCAAAATGTACACAAAACAATCAAACAAAATAGTGGGAATTCACACAAAAACTCAGACTGATAAAATCCGAGTCTAAATTCCACTAAGCATAGCGGTTTGTTTCGTTTTGTACAACTTGACACAAACTATTAGATCAAAAGATAAACACAATCATTTAATCTAAAATCTCTCAACTAAACTATCACACATCAAAAGGAAGAATCAAAGACTTGATTTCTCCAAGATCTCACAGAACATAAGTAAGTGTTTGAAAGTGAAGTTTTAACTAGCATGTCTGAAGATGTTGTGACATTAGTTTAGGGTTCAAAGTTTTCTTCGCTTCAATAGCGGCAATGTCCAAGATGATCTTCTCCCCCTTTGATACTTTTGCATCCTTGATCACGGTTACCTACTACTACTACGAGAGAGAAATAAAGAGAGACATATATAGGTTATGTGGCCAGTATATGCTAAAAGAGTCAATAAAATGACGACACGTGGCAACCAACAAAAAAAAAAAAAAAATTATATAAAATAAAAAAAGTAATTAAAATTCAATTTTAGATTGTTAATTTTAATTTTATTTTGGAACCCCCTTTCTCTCTCTACCACGTCGTTGCCTACACTCCTCCTTCATTGCAGATATTTACAGCGATGCAATGGCAGAAACTTAAGAAAGAGCTCTCCTTTCCCACCTCCTTCAATGGCAGAAACTTGCAGCTGGAGGAGCCAGCACGTTTGACTTCGAATCTCCGTTGTGACTTCGAATCTCCGGCGTTCGCGGCTGAGCAAAGCAGACGAACAACATCTAATGCCGCCACCTGCTGCCTCGCCGCCATCCCACCGCCTGCTTTGTCCTGTCATATCCCGTACGTGTTCCCTCCGTCTGCGACCCTCACGGTGGCGGAATCACCTGTTATATCTGGAGCAAAGAGATGAAGAATTGCATACATATATTGTGAAAGAGAGAGAGAAAGATAGCAGAGAAAGATAACAAAAAGAGAGAGAATTGTATTGCAGAGCAAAATGAGCTGTAACAAACACGCATGCACTTCTCATGGTACACTCTACTATTTAACCAGCTCAGCTAATCAAAACGATGTCGTTTTCCCTCTCTCCCTATTACTAATAATCGTCCCACACTTAACGAAGTGGAATGCGACTTCAAAATAATAAAAGAAAAAGAAACAGTAATAAGCATAACATATAACAGATTTAACAGCATCCTTCCCAGTTCATGACATTTGCCCCCCCATAAAAATGTCTTGACCTCAAGACATCACCATCTCCGGAAATTTCTGAATGTGCGGGGTATAATCCTTCCAAGTAGCCTCTTCTTCTGGTAAATGAGCCCACTGAATGAGAAGTTGGGTAGCTGGTTTATTTCCCTGTTTGATCAATCTCCGAGCTAGGACTTTTATTGGTTGTAGCACCACTTTTCCCTCATCATCAAACAATGGTAACTATGCTGTTACTGGTGCAGTACCCCCCACTTTTCTTTTGATTAATGAGACATGAAATACTGGATGGATCTTAGCTCCGTCAGGTAAGAGCAACTTATAAGCTACTTGTCCCACTTTCTGGATTACTTGGAAAGGCCCCGCATATTTGGGACTGAGCTTCAACACTCTTCCTTTATGTAAAGACTTCTGTTTGTATGGTTTGAGCTTGAGGTATACCCAGTCTCCCACTTCAAAACTCCTTTCACTTTTGTTCTTGTCTGCATAAATCCCCATTCTCTCCTGGGCTTTCTTAAGACAATCCTTTAGCTGCAGCTGGATGTCTCTCTTCTCTTGAAGTGAGGCTTCAACACCTATCACTGAGCTCTGTATTAAGCCTCCAAATGTCAAGGGGATTGGGGTGAATCCATACAATGCTTCAAAGGGAGTCATTTTAATAGCATTATGATAATTAGTGTTATACCAAAACTCTGCTAATGACAGCCAAGAAGACCATTTCTTAGGACTGACTCCACACATGCACCTCAGATAATTCTCCACACATTGATTCACTCTTTATGATTGTCCATCCGATTGAGGGTGATAAGCAGAACTCATGCTCTGTTGAACTCCCAACAGTTGGAAGAGTTGCTGCCAAAACTGGCTAGTGAAAATCTTGTCCCTATCTGAGACCACACTCTCCGGTAATCCATATAGCTTGTAAATAGTTTCTAAGAATACATCTGCTAATTTAGATGCTATGAAAGGGTGAGCCAATGCAATGAAATGGCTATATTTTGTGAATCTGTCAACTACGACCCATATAGTGTCCTTCCCAGCTAAGTTTGGTGATTGTTCTATAAAATCCATGGTGATGTGCCTCCATGCTTGGTCTGGAGTAGGTAGAGGTTGTAAAAGACCAGGGGATTTCAGGTTTTCATGCTTGCTGATCTTGCATTGGTGGCATACTAAGATGTAGTCATGCACCGATCTTCTTAATTTTGGCCACCAGAATAGAGTTTTAACTCTATTAAAAGTTGCTATTTCACCTGAGTGTCCTCCTTCTGTAGAAGCGTGCAAATACTCCAATATTTTCTGTTCGAGATCTCCATGTTTCCCCACATATAATTTCCCTTTGTACCTCAACAGACCAGTTTTGTAAGAGAAATATGATACACTATAAGGTTCAGCGAAACATTCCATGATCCTATTCTGAACTTCCTCATCTCCCTCGTAGCTAATCTGAATTTCCTCCACCTAAGCAAGTTTTAAAATGGATATGGCATGACAAGTTCCTTCTTCCAACCTTGATAGTGCATCAGCAACTTTATTCTCAGCATCCTTTTTATACTCAATCGTGTAGTCAAATCCCAATAGTTTTGTCATATACTTGTGCTGCAGTGGGGTAGAGATCTTCTGTTCCAACATGTATTTCAGACTTCTTTGGTCAGTTCTGATAATGAAAGTGCCATGAATCAGGTAATGCCTCCACTTCTCTACAGCTAGCAGAATAGCTAAGAATTCTTTCTCACATATGGACAGACCCAAGTTCTTCATTCCTAGAGCTTTGCTGAGATAAGCCAGTGGATGTTGATCTTACATCAACACAGCTCCAATGCCACCATAGCATGCATCCGTCTCTACTATAAAGGGCTTAGTGAAATCAGGTAAGCCAAGTACTAGTGCTGAAACCATGGCCTCTTTTAGTGCATTAAATGCTTCTCCTGCTTTTTTATCCCATTGGAACTGTCCTTTCTTAGTGAGTGTGGTCAGAGGTTTGGCCAAGACTCCATAGTTCTTGACAAACTTCCTGTAGTATCCGGTTAACCCCAAAAAACTCCTCAATACCTTTACAGATTTGGGGTATGGCCAATTTGCCATTACTTTCACCTTTTCTGGGTCTGCACTCACTCCATTCTCATTGATTATGTGCCCTGAGTTTGCTCAAAAGTACACTTAGACTTCTTAGCATATAACTGATTTTGCCTCAGAACCTGAAACACTTTGTCCAAATGTTCCACATGTTGTTCCATGGAAGAACTGTATATCAAAATATCATAAAAAAATACTAGGACAAATTCCTTCAAGAAAGAATGAAACACCTGATTCATCACCGTTTAGAAAGTTGCAGGGGCATTAGTAAGGCCAAAAGGCATTACTCTAAACTCATAGAGTCCAGAGGCAGTAACAATAGCTGTTTTATAGACATCCTCAGTGGCAACTCTGATTTGGTGGTAACCAGCCCTCAGATCAATCTTTGAAAATATTTTGGCACCTCTCAGTTCATCTAACAAATCCTCCACCAACGGTATGGGATAACTATCCTTCACAGTCACAGCATTCAATTTCCTATAATCCACCAAAAATCTCCAACTGCCACTTTCTTCTTGACTAAAAGTACAGGAGAGGAATAAGGACTATTGCTTGGTTGAATAATCCCACTCTTCAGCATTTCCTCCAATAATTTCTCGATTTCCAGCCTTTGTAGAAAAGGGTATCTGTAAGGCTTTTGCTTAATAGGTTATGTCCAGCTTTAATGACAATCTTGTGATCCCACTTTCTCTCAGGTGGGAGTTCTTTTGGTGTTTCAAATACTTCTTTATATTTATATAGTACGGACTGAATCTCTATGATTTCTGCATCTTCCCTTTCATGTGTTCTTCCCACAACATAATATAAATATGCTTGCACATCACCCTTGGCTTTTCTGATGGATTTTTTCATTTGTTTGGCTGTAATCAGATTCACCCTAATCTCTGGTTTAATGGCTTGCAATGTCACCTTTTCCCTTATTGTCAAATTGCACCAAATACTTCTTGAAATCAAGGGTAATTGAGCCTAACTAATTCAACATATCTACTCCCATCACCATATCACATCCCCCCAACTTCAACAATCTTATTGCTGAACTGAATTTGCATTTGCCCATCTCCCAATCAAACTGCGAGCACTTGGCTTTACGCTCCATCTTCCCTCCATCAGCAACAGTAACTACCATGGGGGTAGTATACTCTATTAGGCAGCCTGTTCTTCAGCTATTGAGGGGTCCAAGAAGCTATGAGTGCTTCCTATATCTAACAGAATTATCACTTTCCTTCCCTTGGCCACTCCTTCAAATTTGATTGTGTCAGGATAAGTATTTCCAGATAAGGCATTTAGTGACACCCTCAGTTCTTTTTCTTCTTCTTCTTCCTCTAGCTCTTCTAACAATAGAGTGTCAGTTGGATCTTCACCATTATCTTCTCCCATAATTACAAACATCTTCTTACATCTATGCCTCACATGATATACCTCATCACAGTTGAAACATAAGTTATTTCGCCTTCTTGCATCCATCTCTTCTTAACTTAGCCTTTTCACAGGTGGAATTATATTTGCCTTTTTCTGAAAATTCCCACCCTCATTCTTCCAATTACTGTTGTTTTGGGGATTATTAGATGGCTTTGCAGTTCCCTTTTGTCCCTTAAACAACAAGTGTATCATTTGTTCCTGTTTAATGACCAACTGCATGGCAGCTAACAAGGTAGTTGGGTTCATGATCTCCACCAGCTTACCTATATCCTCCTTTAACCCACTGATAAAACTTTCTATAAAATAATCTTCGCCCAATGATTTATTTTTCTCTACCATAAAAGCCTTCAGCTCCTCAAATTCTAGTATGTAGGATTGCACATCTCCCTTCTGTCTTAGTTTGTTGAATTGTGCCACAATCCCTATGCCTTCACCATTAAGAAACCTACCTAAAATCATACTAGAAAATTTCTCCCAGACCATTTTCTCCTTACCCTCCACATAATCCACATACCATTGATCAGCCAACCCCTCTAAATGCATAGCTGCTAGCATTATCTTCTCATAATCAGTCATTTGATTAAAATTGAAATAGCGATGGCATTTTCTAAGCTATGACCATGGATTTTCTCCATTAAATTTCGGGAAATCAAACTTAGGTGCTCTATGAGTAATCAGTGGTTCATTCATTCTAGTGTTTGGGGTGGGAGAGAGAATACCAGCATCATTTCGTCCCAAAACACTGGATCCTGCACTAACAACAGGTGTAACTAGCTCCTTCCCTCCGTGCGGACCAATTTCCTTAAATGCTTCGATTATTTGCGACCGAATAAGCTCTCCAAAACCGTTCATCCTCTTTGTGAGTTCATTCTGACCTTGCATAATCGCAGCTTGCCCTTGAGTGAGTCCCGCTACTTGTTCCTCCAATGGTTCCACTCGATTTGTCGTTGATTTAGCAGAGAAAGATAGCAGAGAAAGATAACAGAAAGAGAGAGAATTGTATTGCAGAGCAAAAATGAGCTGTAACAAATCATGCATGCACTCCTCATGGTATACTGTACTATTTAACCAGCTCAGCTAATCAAAACAATGTCGTCTGCCCTCTCTCCCTATTACTAATAATCGTCCCACGCTTAACTAAGTGGAATGCGACTTCAAAATAATAAAAGAAAAGGAAACAGTAATAAGCATAACAAATAACAGATTTAACAACATCCTTCCCAGTTTATGACATCGCCCTGTCATCCCTTGTATTCCCCTCGCTCTATTATGCCTCTCTCGCACACACGGCGGCGTCACCACCGCCCTCCTCAGCGCCGCCTAGCACTCACCCTGTCACCCTGCAAAACTAGATTTAATACTTTGATAATGCTTCTGCTGATGAATTAGCTGAGCAAATCTGGAATGATTTTGTATCAAATACCTAACAATCGATTTGGGGATTTTTTCCAGGGGAGACGGGTGGCTTGGTGGTGATAGAATTGAATAATTCAAAATAAATTTTAGAACTTTTTTTAACTTTTTGAATTTTAAATGAACCTTGAGAAATTTGAAATAATTTTAGATTTTGTAATCACTTTATCATATTTAACTATTATTTGGATAATTTTTTATTTTAAAAAATCTGGAATGATACCTCAATTGAAATTAGCATATTTTCCACTATTTTATTTTTATTTTTGAAATTTCAAGTTAAATTTCTTATTTTTTACAATTTCCTGGTCTTAGATTTATAGAATTTTCAAAATACTTTTTAGATTTTTTCAATTTTTGATAGGCAAACTAATTTTATGAAAGAAATATTTTTATTTTCCGATTTTAAATGATTTTAAGAATTTTAAAATAATTTTAGATTTTACTTTTTAAAGTTCTGGATTTTAAATAATTTTCGGGATTTTTTCAATTTTTTTTTACGTATCATAACCTTTTTAATATTTTTTTTATTATTTTTATTAGTAGCCACATATCAACATTTTATTGGCTCTTTTGGCATGTATTGTCTCATGGCTGACATATATATGCCGGATTATATAGTCGGAGGATGCAAAAACGAAATCCCGCATTATACAGGTTCTGATCGAAAAAAATAATTTATGTAGGTTGCAAAATGAAAAATCTTTGAAACTACAAGCCGCATTATGTAATTAACCCTAATATATATATATAAAGAGAGAGAGAAAGAGAGAGAGAGAGAGAGAGAGAGAGAGAGAGAGAGAGAGAGAGAGAGAGAGCGCGAATAAACTTGTATATTAAAACCGAAACAAAGTAGGGGGCGGGGGAGGGGGACAACGGCAAAATCGAATGCAACCTCAACAAGATGAGGTGCTCTAAGACTATGTTGCTATCACAAGTCGATAGCTAGCATAAACGTGTTGTGCTGCCTCGTTAAAACCCATGCATGGCAAAATCCAGTGGGAGAAAACCATGCATGGCAAAAAGAGTACCAGCAAAAATCAGCAAAATCTAAAATACTCGACATAGAAATCCCTATAAGCTAAAGCTGCCACCTCAGGAGGTGGTGTAGAGAACTAGGTGTACTCCACATGCATTTTAGAAAGAGCCTCAGTAGTTTGATTTCATTCTCGGAGTATATGTGTGACCATAAACTCCATGCTTTGAAACCAAGATATAATCCTCTGCCACCGAGAAAGAAGACACCAAGGAACTTTGCCAGAACGGGTATGAAATAGTTGAACGATAAAACTAGAATCACATTCTAGCCAAACTTTCCTCCAACTGCGAACATAAGCCTCTTCAATTGCTAAAGTAGCAGCTTCTAATTCTGCTTCGAATGCGAACCCATATCCAAACAAGGAGCTAAAAAAACCCACAGGAAAATCCCGTGAATTACGAAACATGGTGACTCCATAAATGTTACCTGGAGCTCCGTCAGCACTGCCGTCTGTGTTAACTTTGATCCAACCCGGCCAAGGTGGGATCCAAAAAATAAAAGTAGTGCGCAAAGTCTTTCCCGGAATGGGTTGAACTCGTAAGCGCCAGTAACAAACAAGATCCAATGAGGAATTCCAGATGCACCCTATCCGAAAAGATGCAGCCTCCTTGATAGTCGTCCATATAAAAACAAGCACCTTTGTGATCATATAGAGACTATCATTAAAAACCACCCTATTATGGGCAACCCAAAGTGCCCAAATATAAGTAACGAATGCAGCCCTCCAAAGGGCGGAGATTTGTGAACTTAACGTGAATTCCATACCTGCAAAAACAAGCTATGAAAGCCAAAGTCAGTAAATACCTCCACATCAAAGGCCCAATACATTCTTTAAAGGATCAAAAGAGAGAAATAACATTTTGCAAAGACATGATCCATCAGCTCCTCCTGACAACCACAAAGAGGACAATGACTAGGCCCCCGAAAACCACGCCTATGCAATAAATCCCATAATGGTAACCTACCAAGTATAGCCCTCCAAATCACATAACATCGACAAGGAGGTATGAACGAACCCCATATCCATCTACCCCAAGAAACGATCGGATATTGTGTACGAAACTCCTCGTATGCTAAAGCTGACGTGATCGTCCCATGTAAATCTAGAGCCTAAACCCGAACATCCTCCGTCGGCATGGAGACATAGTTAATAATATCCTCAACAATTAGAGGTGTCTATCAACAAAATCAGTTTCGAAAAGCCAAACACCATTATCATAATAATCTGCGATAGTTTGCGTGAGAAATGCATGACAAAAAGCTGGAATACCAATTTTGTCAGCAATAATATATCCAAGCCAATTGTCAAGCCAAAAACGTACTTGAGAGCCAGAGCCAACAATCCATCTAGAATCAGTGACAACTTTATTAAGCAACCTCCTTGCAGCAGAAAAAAATAACAAGGATGGAACATGATATTGTCTAACAAATTTTCCATCCCTAAGCCATCTACACTGAATAAAATCCATGCCTAGGTCTTCTCGTGTGAACATCTCCCACGCAAATCGAAAAAAAATGCCTCATTGGCAATTCTGATGGAGCGAACTCCTAAACCCCCTTCCATCTAGCAAACTTTCTTCCATGCAATGTTAAAATAACCCTTCTTATCAATCCGGCCTGTCCAAATGAAATTCTACATGGCCGTCTCAATTTCATTAAAGCTTCTGTGGCCATTGGTACACCATCATCGAATGAACAAGAGAATTGGTAACAACCAAGTTTACCAGACAAACACGACCCGCCATAGTAAGAGTAGCACCCTTCCAACATGAAAACTTGCTCAACATAGTGTCTGCCAAAGGGCGAATGGTAGATGACTTAGCAGTGTCGCGGAAACGGGGAACTCCAAGATAAGTTACCGGAAGATGTCCTTCCGCCATCTGAGTGATAATCCAAACAACCATTTTAAAATATGAAGAAGCCGTCCTGTTGTAAAATATCCGTGACTTAGCCAGGCTAACAATCTTCCTAAAACCCGGCCATAAAGTTGAAGCACGTCTTTAACTCCCGGAATACTATCGAAAGAAGCCTCAGAAGTGATTAGAATATCACCTGCGTACAATAAGAATGGAGGACAAGGAGCGCCCCGTTTGGCCAGAGCTACCCGAATAGATCCCGTAGCAATAGCATATGTAATTAACTGACCTAGAACCTCATCTGCAATACAAAAAAAAACAAGAGTGACGGGGGATCACTCTGCGTGACCCCCTCCCTCCCCCCCCCCCCCCCCCCTCGAGCAAGCAAAATAACCATGCGGACTACCGTTAATCATAACAGACAAACAAGCCGAATGCAAAATAGCACGAATCCAATCAATAAAGATAGGCGTAAACCCCATGAAATGCAAAATCTGAAGCACAAAATCCCAACGTATGGTATCAAACACTTTCCTAATATCAATCTTCATAACAACATTATGAGTAGAACACTGCCTATAAAGGCAATTCATGCACTCCGAAGCAAGAGCAATACAGTGGTGAATACGCCCGCCTAGAATAAAACCAAAACCATACGGGAAAACATAATCACCAATAATCCGACCAAGTCTAGACGCTATAATTTTGGTAAATACTTTAAACAAGAAATTGCTCAAAACTATAGGTAAAAAATCCTCTACCCTAACAGCACAATCAGATTTGGGCAGCAAAATAACAAACCTCGAAGTCAACCCAGGTGGAATAAAACCAGTGTCAAAACAATATTGAACTTCATTCACCACATCACTAGCAATAATGTCCCATCAAGTATGATTAAAATTTACCTCCAAAGCCGTTCGGACCGGGAGTACTATTTGCAGGCAAAGAAAAAACCGCAAATTTAATTTCCTCTGCACACGGGATGCGCGTGAGCTCCTCATTATGCAAGGCCATCACTTTGGTCGGAAAAAGACTCTGATTGCTTCCAAATCTTCTACGACAGAACCATCACATGAAAACAAAGAAGAAGAATAATTAACCACATGTTCTCCAATCTCCTGCATGTTTTCCGAAAGCCATCAATATGCATGGCTTTAATGCCAACTTGAACTTTTGTTTCACGAGCCGTATTATGGAAAAATAAAGTATTACGATCTCCATCTTTCAACCAAGAAGCCCGATTTTTCTGCTTACAAAACTAGTGCGGAGTGACGAGGATGTTGTTCACCTCAACCTGTGCCTCAACCTCCTGATCGAAGAGCTCATTAGAATACCCATGAGTATAAATAAGCTGCTGAATTTCCAGTACCCTTGCTTTAGCGTCTTCAAGATTAGTGAAAATGTTTCGAAAAGTACTAGCATTCTAAGAATTAAAACAACCCTTAAGTCTATTAAATTTATTGACACATATGGCGATAGATGTACCAGCTTCCATAGGCTTACACCAAGAACTGTGAACAACAGACATAAAATTCTCGTGCGTGGTCCACATACGTTGAAAACGAAAAGGTTTCGGCCATTGCAAAAAACTTGTAGTGCATGCAAGCATGATCGGATGATGGTCCGAGTTATTGCGTGGGAGAGCAGCTACCGCATCCGACATCCATAAAGCAGCAAATACTGGGGTTATAAAAACCCCATCAATTTTCAAAGCAAGTAATTACCTCAAATGACGACGAAAAACACCAAGTATAACGACTGCCAGCAATCGGAACCTCTTGGAGGCCAGCGTCATCTATAGCAGCCGAAATTGAGCACATGATATAGCATGAGGAGAACGAGAAGATAACCCTTCATGCGCCCCAAGCACAAAAATAACAATCCAAGAAAAGTTAAAGATCAGCCCAAAGGTCCCGACGACGGACATAACTACTACTAAGGGCTGACTCTGAGGGTCCTTTTATATCTTAGTTTATATAGCTAATACATACGTATATACATACATACATACATGCATACATATATAAAATCATACCTACATACATACATACATATATACATACACACGCACACATACATATATATATATATACATATATATATATATATATATGTATATATATATATATATGGAGTGAGAGAGAATTGGTAAGGTTAGG
This sequence comes from Ajuga chamaepitys, assembly GCA_958295605.1. Classification (NCBI taxonomy): domain Eukaryota; kingdom Viridiplantae; phylum Streptophyta; class Magnoliopsida; order Lamiales; family Lamiaceae; genus Ajuga; species Ajuga chamaepitys. The sequence goes on from OY282505.1 coordinate 18,765,788, forward strand.
GTGCCTTTATATCTTTCATTTTTGTGGATTATGCACACATACACGCATGCGCGCACACACACACACACAAAAGAGAGAGAGAGAGAGAGAGAGAGAGAGAGAGAGAGAGAGAGAGAGAGAGAGAGTTAATCAGTGTAATGATATACAGAGTAGCAGAAACAAAACTAGGACAATGGACGACAAAAAGAAAAAACTAATGACGGCACCACAACTTGGTGTCTCATCCCTATGTTGGCCTCGTTTAAACCCAATTATGGCAAAACCCCATGGGGAGAAACTATGGATGGGGAAAAGAGTACCAGCTAACCAGTGATATAACAAAAATATTTAGAATAAAAATCCTTATAAGCCATGTTTGCAATGTCATCCGGAGGAACATGAAACCATGTAAACCCGCATCTAAGTTTGGATAAGGCATCCACCAGCTAATTCCTTCACAAAAAACATGTGTCACCATGAAATCCAAATTCTATATGAAGTCCGATTCCAACGAGCCATAAGCCGCCAAGGAACCCCCAATGATCTCGAAAGGAACAGTCGCACCACCATAGTAGAGTCACATTCCAGCCACCATCTAGTCCATCCCCTATCAAAAGCTTGCTCTATTGCAAGAATAGTTGTCTCTAATCCCGCTTCATATGCAAAATCACGCCCAAGAGAAGTAGCAAAACAACCATTTATAAACCCTCTCGAATTTCGAAAAATTGCTCCTCTATAAGTAAGACCGGGAGAACCTTCATCACTGCCATTTGTATTCACTTTAATCTAACCAGCCGGCAGGGGGATCCAAAAAATCGAAACCACAATGGGTGGCCTTCGTGGGATAGGTGGAAATCCTAAATGCTTCAAGCATAACAGCTCGACCGAAAAGTTCAACATACTCCCTAGACGAAAAGAGGAAGCTTCCTTGAAAGAAGACCATATGCAAGCTAGGACATGTCTTGGTTGAAGAAATTTGTCATCAAACATATCACTGGTCCGAGCGGCTCATATGGCCCATACAAATGTGGTAAAACCGACTCGCCAAAGTGAAGCAAATTGAGTACCAAAGGAACAAGATATATCCTGCAAAACCATTATATGTAACCCAACATCACAATCAATATGAATATCAAAAGCCCAACATAAGCATATAAGAGCATGACGTAAATAAATGGTCAAGATCCTCCCCTATTTGTCGAAAAAGGACACATTGTAGGACCCGAGAAACCCCGATTATGGAGGACTTCCCATGTTGGCAGCCGCCGATGGACAACCTTCCAAATGGTGTAAGATCATTATATATAGGGTTAATTTCCAAAAACAACCTGTACTTTGCGAGTTTTTACACTTTGCAACCTAAAGAATTTATTTTTTCCGATTGGAACCTGTATTATGCGTTTTCCTTCACTTTGAAACCACCGACTATATTTTTCGGCATGTATAGGCCATGTGTCCAGCACATGCCAAAGAGACCAACAAGGTGCTGACATGTGGTCACCAATAAAAATTCAAAAAAAAAAGAAATAAACATATAAACATATATTTCTAAAAATTCGAATAATAAAAAATCCAAAAAATAGAATGACATATATTTTTAGAAATTCAAAAAATTTATTTTAAATTAAAAAAGTTATTTCAGAAAAATAATTTAAAAATTCTAAAAATTATGTTAAAAATTCTAAATATTCAGAAAATTTAAAGAATAAAATTCTAAAAATTATTGTAAAAATTCTATAATATAAATACATATTTCTAAAAATTCAAAAAATAAAAAATCCAAAAAGTAGCATGACATATATTTTTAGAAATTCAGAAAAATTATTTTAAATTAAAAAAGTTATTTCAGAAAAATAATTTACAAATTCTAAAAATGTATTTAAAATTTTAAATATTCAGAAAATTTAAAGGGTAAAATTTTGAAAATTATTGTAAAAATTCTAATTTAAATATATATTTCTAAAAATTCGAAAAAATAAAAATCCAAAAAATAGCATGACATATATTTTTAAAAATTCAGAAAAATTATTTTAAATTAAAAGGTTATTTCAGACCTAAACCCTAAAATTAAAATTATTTTTAAAAACATTATTTCAGAAAAATAATTTAAAAATTTTATTTCTGAAATAACTTTTTTAATTTCAAATAATTTTTTTGAATTTTTAAAAATACATGTCATGCTATTTTTTGAATTTTTAATTTTTCGAATTTTAAGAAATATATATTTATATTAGAATTTTTATAAAAAAATTCAGAATTTTACTCTTTAAATTTTTTGAATATTAAGAATTTTTAACATAATTTTTAAAATTTTAAATACAATTTTTTAATTTTTAAATTATTTTTCTGAAAAAACTTTTTTAATTTAAAATAAATTTTCTGAATTTTTAAAAATATGTCATGCTATTTTTTGGATTTTTTTTTTTTGAATTTTTAGAAATATATATTTATATGTTATTTTCTTTTCTTTTTTTAATTTTTTTTTGGTGGCCACATGTCAACATCTTGTTGGTCTCTTTGACATGTGCTGGGCACATGGCCTATACATGCCGAAAAATATAGTCGGAAGTTGCAAAGTGAAGAAAAACGCACAATACAGGTTCCAATCAGAAAAACTAAATTCGTTAGGTTGCAAAGTGTAAAAACCCGCAAAGTTACAGGTTGCTTTTGGAAATTAACTCTTATATATAATAGTCTTATATTAGCCACTCATTATGTACAAAAACAATCATGTGTTACTAAAACTTAAGTATCATTAGCTACACATTGATAACATATATAATTATATGTGGCTAAGAGTCCTAATATATTTGACACAATGCACCCGTGGATCTAGAATGCTACATCATTATAATAGTCTTATATTAGTTACCCATTATTTACAAAAACATTTATGTGTCATTAAAACTCAAGCACCATTAGTTACACATTGATAACATATGTATTTATATGTGACCAATAGTCCCAATATATTTGAGACCATACAACCGTGGAGCTAGAATGCCACATTATTATAATAGTCTTATATTAGCCACTCATTATTTACAAAAAGAACCATGTGTCACTAAAACTCAAGTATTATTTATCTTCTATATATTTTAACTTTTTTTTATAACAATAATAAATATTAAATATTTTTTTAATATAATAATAAATATATATTACAAAGTTATTATTATTTTTTTGGATATTTTATTTTTTTCTTTTGTCTGATATTTTATTTTATTTTTCTTTTGATTTACAATTTTTTGGTATTCATGCTTAATTAATGATTTTCTTCATATATGTATTACTTATGAAATTAATAATAATTCGTAAATAAATATTAGTCAATTAAATAATAAAGATACAATATTAAAAATTAGTTTGGAATTTAAAATTATATGTGGCTAATAGTCCTAATATATTTGACATTCAGCACTATAAGAAAAATGAAATACATGTTTCATTAAAAATAAATGAAATATATTCCCACCAAATTGTACTTGTACCTAATGATCTTTAGGCACACATAATAAATTTCACCAAATAGCATAATCAGGTTCACTTTATTACCCACACATATTAAAATCATGTGTGGCCAAATAGCCACACATTATATGTGTGGGTAAAACTCTAATTTCTTGTAGTGATTCCAATTCGTCAGTGCACAACAAACAGTTTTGTGATATCAATGGCACTAGAGTTATCACAAAAGACAGAAAGACCATCATTATCAAGACCATGATTGTCTAACATTTGTCTCGTCCAAAGGAATTGCGAGCAATAACTTCCTAGGGCTATGTATTCTGATTCGGCAGTGGACACTTTGTAAACTATTTTTGTTATCAACTGTTTATATAAGCTTAATTATTTAGGGGTCCATGAAACCCAAATGCATCTCCACAAATACTAATTTATTGAGAAATGAAATATGTTGCATTCCAGAACAATTGAGAGAACACAAATACATACTACATAAGAGAAGGCAAATAAGATGAAGTGTCCTCAACTAGCCAGCTGGGAACTTAGTCCTATCCAAGAATTAATAAATAGAAACTTGCACACATTATAAAAATAGAGAAAACAAGAAACAACCCTTTTTATGTAAATTTTACTACAATTTTAAGACATTTGTAACTATACCAATAATTTTAACCTTTTATAATGCAATTCTAAACCTCTTTGACAGTACTACCCCTAGCAATAATTAATCTAATGTGATAAATAGGGAAAAAGAAAGAAAAAGAAAAAGAAAATATATATCTCATGCCCTCGTTTGCCCCACGCCTAATCTGTCCCTAAATTCCCCAACCCTACCTTGCAAAACCAATACCCCTACCTATGCTCTCCCCTTAGTTTGAGATTTTTTTTTCTGTTTAGTTTTTTTAATTATTTCGCCCCCACCTCCCACCTAAACCGCCCCACACTCCTGCCCATGCCCCACTTGGTCAATTTTTTTTAGATTTTTATTCCCCAACACTCGCCACCCATGGTACTATTGTCACGATCCTGACAATGTTGCCAAGATACTCACTTGCCTCAAAATTAATTTTCATGGAACTATTGCCACAAAATACATGAAATATTTCCATGAAAAATATCCATTTGTCACAATCATAAAAATTTTCTTTTTTGCATTTTTTTACAATATTGTGGCAAATGGAAATGTTTTCGTGGAAATATTTTCTGTTTTTTGTGACAATAGCTACAAACAATTTCACGGAGATTACTCCATATTTTACGTGAACTTTAGGCACATATAGCTAAAATAATGCATTATTGAGCAAATGAGTATTTCTTAACCTTGTTTTCATATATTTGGCAGATTTCACATGTTTGTTAGCTGCAGTGTTTTCAGTAGAACAGAGTGCATTTTTGGAGTTATAGTTGATATTGCAAGTCCAAAGGGATAAAATAATGTCTGAATTGAAAGAATTAGGTCCTAAATAGGTTCTGGATAAACCAAGGTGGAGTGGAGAAGCCCAAAAGACAATCTAAAAAGAGAAGAAAAGTGAGCTCACATTTGCTCGATCGAATAGAATAGGAGTTCGATCATGCAAAGTTTTACCGAGGGTACATAGTTGAATTGGACATCATATGCTCGACCAAACAAGCATATGGTGCGATTGTGCACCCTGCAGAAATAATGTGTATTCCCAGATGAAGAGCTTTTGCTCGACCGAACAACCTAGTGGTTCGGCATGCAAAGTGCCATTAGTTTTGATCGCTAATGCATTTTTTAGGGTTTATGTGACGTCCTCATCTCAAAGAAACTTATATTTATTAGAAAAATGGGCAACATCACTAAAATCTATAAAAAATCGTTGAACTTTAATTGATGAAAAATTATTTTTCTTGCTCGAGATAATAAATACTCAAAAGATGTTTGTAAGTCACATTGACGCAATCTTAAAACAAGCGGAAGTTCATAATTACTTCAAGATAGTTCAACATAACTTTTAAATAGAGGTCGCATAGTTTGAAAAAGTAGTTTAACAAAGTTTAAAGCGGAAGTGCGTAACAAAAATCTTCACAGTTTGCTTACATGACCCACAAAATAAAGTTTAATAAAGTTCTTTATCAATTATCAGTAAATTTCACTTCGGACGAGGGCCCACATCCATCTTCATTCCTCTTCCACGTTAGTACCTGAAAGGAGGGGGTGAGTGTTCGAGAAAAACACTCCGTGGGTTCACTCGGTTGCCCACTTAGATATCATACAAAGAATTGCAATAATGGACAGTTACATAAACAATGCATATACCATCAACACATAAAACACACCCGAAAACATGATGGACTCTAAATTAAAATAAATATACACATATATACATACTATATAGATACACATAGGAGCACATAGGTGGGGCACGTGTTGCCCCGCTCGAGCAGCATAGCATATTCGGGAGCGACCCGAGGGTGATCTTTCGATCCATAACATGTACGGTGTTACCCGTAGAGCATAATCATATACGGTTTTACCCGTAAGCATAATCGTGTACGGTTTTACCCGTAAAGCATAGCATGTATGGTTTTACCCGTAAGGTTTTTTCGAAAAGCATAACGTGTACGGTTTTACCCGTAAGGTTTTTGAAAAGCATAGCATGTACGGTTTTACCCGCAAGGTTTTTGAAAAGCATAGCGTGTACGGTTTTACCCGTAAGATTTTTGAAAAAGCATAACGTGTACCGTTTTATCTGTAAGGTTTTTGAAAAGCATAGCGTGTACGGTTTTACCCGCAAGGTTTTTGAAAAGCATAGCGTGTACGATTTTACCCGTAAGGTTTTTGAAAAGCATAGCATGTACGGTTTTACCCGCAAGGTTTTTTGAAAAGCATAACGTGTACGGTTTTACCCGTAAGGTTCTTGAAAACCATAGCATGTACGGTTTTACCCGCAAGGTTTTTGAAAAGCATAGCATATTCGGGAGCGACCCGAGGATTTGTACGGTGTTACCCGCAGTCCTAACATAGCTAGTACGGTATTACCCGTATACAATACACATAATATGGCTTACCCATGACTTCACATAAATTTCACACAAGTTTCACCTAAATTTCACATACTCGTCACATAAACATAGGCGTAAACAATCATTCATGTAAAAACCATTATAACAATAATTTCCATGAAAAGCAAGTAGACAACATAAACATAGCCACATAGAGTTACCCCACCTAGAAGTGTGTACGACTAGTTGGTTGTATATTCCTTCTCTAGACAGAGGTCCTCTTCTACTTCAACTTCTTTTAGTCCTACAATATAGAATACTTGTCTTAGCAAAGGTGGGTACTAGGCTTTAAACATAAATTGAAGAATTGGAGCAAAATTTGTAATTTTATAAAAGTTGAGGACCATTTTGTAATTTCTAGAAAAATAGTGGCAAATTTATATAAAAAGGGAAGTGGCATTTTCGTAAATACATGAATTTGTTGACTTCCAAAAAAAAGGCTGATAGAAATTGAAATAAAAAATTGCATTTTAGCCCTTAAAGAATATCTAATTTATTTTTCTAAAAAAATGGTACAAGAATTTCTGCAGCAATTTTGACCAAACTTTACCGATGACTCGGTCGTCGGAATTAACTACAGCCCAACGGGGTTTCCAATTCCCGTCACAGCTAGAGGGTTTTCCTACAAAATGTGCAGGGCCACTAGGTCTATGACTCTTTGAAGGTGGTTCGGTTATATAGGTTTCGCCTAAACTTTGACCGGCCATAACCGGAGTTCTAGAGCTCGGATTGCAATTCCGAAAACTGTTCCGGAATCCTCTCGCCAAGCACTATCACATTATATAATAAAATATGGGTTTTAGTAAAGGGACAAAAATGAAAATGGGGCAGTAGCTGATCCGACAAGTCTAAAAAGCCGTCGGGTCAGTTTTCCGGCGACTTTGCGTATTTCGGTGGCTGGGGATGAAACATTTGAGATGGAAAGAAAGAAGACTTACCAGCTATGCTTTGTGGGAGAAGAAAGGAAGACTTCAAGCTATGTTTTGGTGGGAGGAGGTGATGGAATGAAGACTTCCTCACACCTCTATTTGTAGACCTATCAAGCACAAAACCGTGGGAATGAAACCGTGGTATCGGCTGCTAGTTTTGAGCAATAATGTGGGTATAAAACCCATGGAATTTAGCCATTGGTTTGGAAAATATTGTGGGCATAAACCATGGAATTTTTCCATTGGTTTGGGAAATATTGTGGGCATAAACCATGGAATTTAGACATTAGTTTTAGGAAATCTTGTGGGCATAAAACCATAGAATTTAGCCATTAGTTTTGGGAAATAATCCTATGGAGAGGACTTGCCATAAAATGTAGACTTCTCTTATCATTAGGTGATGTAGCGTCTAAGTGTTGTCTAATTAAAATTCCGTATCCCAATCCGTTAAAAAATATTATTCATACCATTACTTACAAGGATCAATAATTATGCACGTGTAAGAAAATAATCACAAGTATAATGCGCACAAAAATAATGAAACTAATATATATTCAAATAAAATAATGCAATTAGAAAATTCGGGTCGTTACAGTTTATCTTAATTACTCCCCATATTCACCTAATGTTGCATACTCTTATAAATACGTAGTCTTAGGTATTGTCAAATATATAGTTTTTTATATAGTTTTCAACACATTCATAGTTTAGAGTAGTTTGAGAACGGTTTGCTAAGGAGCTGGAGAAGACGACGGAGTTATTCTGCCGGAATTGATCGGTGATTATAGTATTCAGACTTTTGTTTTAATTCAGTTTTAATTATTGTTAGACAATGATATTACATATGCAAATTTCATTTTTTATTTCTTATATGTACGGTGTAGTCGTTTTATATCCTAAGGTTAGAAAGTAGCTTTTAATTACAAATGTGAATGTCTATATGTATGCGCTATAATTATATGTTTCTTTTTTTTATTCAATGTGTTGAGAATTAATTGATGTTAGGATAGACTGATCACCTAGCCTAGCATTCTAGAATCACATAGCCTAAATAGGATCGGATGGTGGGGGTATTGATGGACAAACAACACACGGCATAACATATACTGAGAAACCAGAAGGGTAAGGTTATCTTTTGGGGGTATTTCCTAGGTTCGGTTTAGGAGTTATAGGAACTTCAACTGGATGGTTGTCTGTTGTTTATAATCAACAGCTTAGGCACCTCAAAAGGAGGTTTAAGATGCATAATTGCGAAGCTCCATAACAATAATACATGACAATTATAGGTATGTGTATATATATATATATATATATATATATATATATATATATATGCATTTACATGTGCAGGTGTATATGGTCGCGCAGTAGTTAATTCGAGAATCTATATCTTAAGACAGTCTTTATAAATTGTTGATCTTCATTAATTAACCATTTGTTTTAATTGACAATTAGTTAAATAGTTATTCTCTTGCTATTTTCGTAGGATCTAGATACTTAGCAAGTAGGATCACCACAACCTAATCATCTATTCAATCCGCCCAGATATTTTATTACTAGGATCACTGTAGTACTTTGGTTAGGTCATCTTCCCTAATCCTTGTGGGATACGACATTGGTTACTACTAGCTACTACTACACTGTTCACTTGTTGTTTAGCTCGTAGAGATTAGATCGATCACATGGTAAGTGAATATCGTGGCTATATTATCACGATTAGTGACAAGCAAATATCATGGCAAGTGAACATCATAGAACGTTAGTATCATGACAAGTGAATATCATGGTAACTGAGTATTATGACAAGAATAAAATTATGGTATAGTTAAAAGAAAGACTAAAATTATAGTATTAGTTACAAGAAAGACTATTTACACTAGTTTTCACTTATAAAAATCTCTCTTATGTTCTTGTGTTCTTGACAACAAAAAGATGACTTTTGAAATAATAAAACATTGCCATGGATATTAACAAATTGTTGTAAATAATCATATTTGTAGCATTCAAAACCCGCTAAGTCTTAAGCTACAACTAAAGTGATATCTTCCAATTGATTAATGGCCAATCATTTCGTTTTAATTAAAAATTCATTAATCATAAGTGAGCGCACGCACAGAACAACTCAAAGTCAAAAACCTATTATCATACATCTATATCCATATAACAAAGTTAATTATTCATTACATATTCAAAATGACTAAACATAAACAAGCAAATGACGAAGCATCAGTAGTACTCTAGCCATCCTCAACCAATCGTACCCAAAAAGGATCTTTGGAAGAATGCGGGTTTTAATCTTCGTGGATAAATCTAGCTAAAACTCAAAGAGTTGATACATGTATGGCGGAACTCATCATAAAAGTGCAACGACAAGTTAAATCTTAGGTGGATTCATACACATTAATGAAATGTTAAACAACGCTACCTAGTTCTTTAGCTTATTCTGGTCAACTCTTAAGTGTGAGAACTCGTGTACGATTTAACCTAATTCATAAGTTGAACCACTCATATCATCCTTTGTAAGCAAATTTTAAGATTTCATTCATCTCTTAATCTATTTTGATTCATATGTTCTTTAACCAAAAATCCTATTGTATATCCAAGTATCACTATTCCTCATCAATTACTTTAGAGCACATAATCACCACTTATACATTCAACTATCATCACATGTTGAAATTAAAGCACTTAGAGCACATAATCACCAATAACACTTCATCTTCCATATAAATCATTTACAGCTTGTAATCACCTTTTATACATTCATCAAGGATCACTTTAACTTATAATATAGCTCTGCTTTGTTTATTTTACCATAATTTCACTGATCAACACGCTATCATTCTAAATATACAAGCACAATAAACCAAGTGATCATGATTCAAATAAGTCTCGACCTAGGCCAAATGCTCGCTATCTTCTCAACATGAATTTCATTTGCCACATTGCACATGCATTCACTTATTTCATCATCTGAGACTAATCAAAGCATAAAATTAACAATTTGGGTATGCACTACACTAAAATTCCATTTAAGTGGAAATTAACCAACATTTACTCAACATACAAGAAATTTCAAACCATATATAATAAGAAACTTTTGAATACACATAATAGTATATGCAATTCCAATTTCGAGTCACTGTAGTACATGAAAACAATTTCATAGCATGACACAAATAAGATGTTATTCCTAACACTTCTAAACCTTCAACTGAACCATCATAGACACATGTAATTCCATTTAAGGCATTAAATGAAACATTCACATACAATGATATTTAACCAAGATCTACCACATTTTCACCTAAAAGCATAAACGGGCCGAGGCCTTTCATTTACTAAATCTCAAGTTTTTTTCCACATGCAAGCACTTGTACAACACAAATATCATATGTAAATTAAGGTGGTTAATTAAGGTGGAGATTATGTTATGCTAAGAGGTGGGGGAAGAGTAAACTTTAGGTGACTCGCTCAAAGAGAAATAGGAAGCCTCAGTGCAGGACTTCCCAACAAGCCTTCATAACATAAAACAATAATGTGTGACAAAAGAATCTCAAAGTGATCACTCAAGAAAAAGAAATAAAATATTTGTGTGTGGGCCAAGAATTGGAATCTTACCTTAAGTGAGGTGAATTAACTCTAACCCCTCTTTAATCACTATAATTCAAAGTCTCCTCCGTTGATCCTCTTTGTAAAGAAGTAGGGGGTGATACCCAATGTGCTCACGAAGATCGTTAAAGGCTAATGAGCGATTATTTGAAGTTTAAGATAATGTGCCCTTAAGGTTGATGGGTTTGCACGTCGAAAGCTTCAAGGTAGGGGCGGTGGTGGTGATGGCTGGATGATGGTTTCAGGGGAAGATTGAGGTAGTTTTTTGGAGATTAGAGAGAGTGCATTGATGATGATGAGAGGAAATCATGTTATGCAACAGGTATAAATTCTATTTATTTTCTTATTTGTTCATTTAAATCATCGTTCATCATAACTCGTATGGAAATTTATACTATCTAAATAGTTTACATATAGATATGAGATATATACATGAAATTGGACATTACAATTTGAGACTATATATAATGTACTATTCACGATATTTTAGTATATACATTATTTTTCAAAATCAGCATTTCAGCAGCAAGTCAGAATCGAACCCAAGATGTATTAATTACCACTCAACAATTTAACCACCAAGCCACTCCCATATGTTGTTATTACGTCTACAAAACTTGTGGTTAAAAAAATTTAAAGTTCGAACAATACATATACGGTAACTAGTTACTTAAAAAGTTATATACAAATAATGAGGCTAATATTATATGAAATTTTGATAAAATAAATATATAATCAAAATGACAACCTATATAGTTAAGAGATTATTAGAACTTTGTATATTAATTACTTACGATAACTTATATGAATAAAATTCATAATTATATCCAAAGTAACCAAATCAAATAAAAAATAATTAATTAACACTGAAGTTTAATGTATAAAAATTAGTGAAAATTAAATACAATTAAGATAATTAATAATCAACGCTAACATATTGAACCCAATTTATTCTCGAATATCTTTAAATTTGTTTTGTCCAACGCAATTTTCCTAATTTTTTCTGTTCTATTCCTGAATAAAACCCAAATTATGAATTTATTAATAATGCCAAGAATTGCGGTAGTTTCATATTTGTACGTTATGTATTATATAAATTTAGATATCACAATTATATTTAAGCATTTTCTAATTATGTATCGTACATTTATATTTTCCGCACCATAGTGCACCACTGCTAACTGGCTAAACCGATAAATTAAACACTGAAATGAAATTTACCTACATTATTTTCGCGCAAGTCATAAGTTTACCAAAAACCTCACATTTTTTACTTTGAATTGCACACTTATACAAACAATTTCTACAAACGCTTACAACATATACCAGAGTACATGCTCTATTCCTCTATAATACTTCTTAATACATGATCATCCATCTAAGTGCACACACACACACACGCACACACACACACACACATACACACACACACACACACACACACACACATATATATGTCTATGCATATGTACATGTATATGTATAGGTATAAACCACTTTCAATCTTATTTCTAAAATCTATAAACTATTAAAATGTATCAATTTATGCAAGTATTGAACTATCCTATAATTTGTGGTCCCTGTAATTTAACATGTTTAAATCTTCATATTTTTATACACATGTATCAGGTTATCTATCATTCCAAACAATAGTTTTGGATCTGGATCTTCTGCTAGGCACCTGCTCTAACACCATGTGCTGGGCAATAAACAACGTTGTTTGGGTCAAAATAGCTCTAGATCAAAATGGCGTTTCCTTTACGAACCAAAACAACATCGCTAGTGCAAGCACACTGTGCTAGGGGGGAAGCCAAGCAATGATTCATTTTCCAAAAAAATTGTACTTGTGTCTTAAATATGTCAGGGGACGAAGTTCGGCAAAAACTGTGTTGTAAATGGTTTCATGTTCTTGAAATCAAGAATATCATAACCAATATCCAGATTAACTCGGCCGCTTTCCATGTTCTCTGACTTTATTCTCATCCCAAATTCAAAGTTGCTATGAGCGAGAAAGTTTTGTTGGTCGCGATGCCCCTTGCGAAGTTTCAGTGAGAGGCAACCTTAGAGCTAGAGAGAAGTTATTTCCCTGCAAACCTGTATCCAGTTGTTGATGAATACTAGTAAACCTATCAATCACATGATACCTATTTATATTTGCAGCTTTGATTTTCATTTTTGCTGAAAGTATACGGCTAGGGGAATCCCCATGTGTCGTGTTCCATGGTTTATTCGAATTCTTTTCGAGTAGGTTATATGAAGTGATGTGTTCTACAACGACTGCTTGTGCTTGAAGAGATGATTCGGTCGGGGATGCAGATACTGTCAAAGCTGACATCTCTATCGAAGAAGGATCCATTTATTAGTTGTTGTTTTCTTGCCCAACTTTGGATTGGATATCCTCAGAGGTGATTGGTTCTTGGTTATGGGTTTCTTCCTAGTACATTTCCTCAACCATGGGTTTCCATAGCTGAACTCGAGCAATTATAGACGAGTTTGACACTTGCACCATCATGGACCAGTCGGAATCTAATATCGCAAATATATGAAAAACGTAAATTTTGTCTTGTTACAAATTCCTTTTTGCATTTTAGTCCTAAAGGATGTTATTTGATCTTATTAAATTTTATATTGTTGTCGTTTCAATAGTCATCCAGCAAGAACAAATTTGAAATCTCGCTATATGCAACACTATTAGTATGTTGCTTTTAAATAGAGTGATGTGACATAATAAAAAATAAAAGAAAAATAAAGATATAATATTCCAAATAAGAAATATTTGCCATAAAATTAAGAAATTTTAAATTTTGTTGGTGAGAGGACCGAAACAATGAAATTTTGATACATGACCAAGTTACATCATTTGTGTTTAACAAACTAAAATGCAACTAAGATAATTTTTTGCATTTTTCCATGCAAATACATGTTGGTTTCTCATCTATTTTGATCTCACATGATTTGTGTTAGGATTTAGTGACTTATGAATTTTAATTTTTTATCTAATAAAATTAACCTACATATCTTTACACTCTTATGCTCCCAACAATCCCCCATATATATATATATATATATATATATATATATATATATATATATATATATATATATAATATTATATAAAAATTATGTATAATACTACTATAAAATATATTAATATTATAATAATAATACATATATATTGATTTATACAAATATAATATTATAATATTTAAATAAAAATAGTATTTATTGATTTATATTAATATATAATATCCATAATAATGTTAAATTGATATAATATCACTCCCGCTCCCATCCACTATGTTAACATGTGAACTAATATTCTTACCATATGATATGTCAAAATCTCCTAAGGAAAAGTATATTATCTTATCTAAAATTTAGGAGTAAAATCTTTATTTATTGGTGGTGGGCACATAGCATGTGTCTGCGGTGGGTAGGAGAGCATTTTCGATATAACATATACTATTTATACATCTTTTATGCTAATTTATCTATCTATTAAAAACACACACACATGAATATATTCGTGTGAGTGTAAATATATTGATTAATATTTTTCAATACATTTAATATATTTGTTAAAATTAATATATTATTGTATGGTAATACTATGTATGTGTTAATATTAATGTTAGAATTAAAATATTATTGGAATACATAATATAATATTCAATTAATATATGTTCGACTTAGTGTTGATAAATATTACTCAACTGATATTATATATAATACACGTAGATATATAATACACAAACATAATTGATATATATATATATATATATAAAATTAGATATTAGTTAATATTAATATTTTGTAATGATAAATATATTTTATTAATATATTAATAACATAGTATAAGATATATATATATATATATATATATATATTGTGCTAATAATACACTATAATAAAAAAATATTATGTTTATATTTAAATTAAACACAACTAAATTAACAAATGAGAACAAAATAAGTAAAATAAATATGATTTAACTTTTTAATTGATTATTTTCCTATTATATAACAGAATGGCAACTGAAAGCGGGAAAGAAATAACATTTTCCTATTATTGTCTTTTCTCTCTTTTTTCCTGTTTAGTTTTTTTCATTGCACCCCAATTTTAGAGGCTTACAATTTCTTTTTATGTTTCAACTGCGTTTATGACAAATATATCAAACTAAAAAATTTCAATCATGCGATGCACCATTTGATATATACTTACTTATAACAAAATAAAATAAAATAATCGAATGAAGTAAATTGAATTTATAGTGAAGAGTTAAGCGTAGTATCAAGCAACAACCAATTTTTTATTTTCAATTTAATATTTTATATCAAAATATTTAAAATGAACATCAAATTAAATACTGGTCGAAAAAAAATAAAGTATTGTTTGATGGTTAATTCATAGGCCTAGATTGAAGAATTTGTCATGGGTTGAACTATTTGTATTGTTTGATTTGTACATAAACAAATTAGTTAAATGCTTTTATGAAATAAAAAACATTAAATATTTGAAATTTATGTGTTGAAGACTGAATTATTATTTTTATTTAATTTTATTATTTAAATTTAATTTTTTAATAGTAAATGTATTTTTGTTCATGCCGTGTGTGCCAGGAAAATCTTAGCAGTTAATTATATGCTATATTTTTGTAATGCATCATTGACAATTTACGTGGTAGTATTTTAAATATGTTATATTATTTATATATTTGTGAATGCGAATTGTAGTTGTGCAACATATCAATGCGCTCTCTCTCTCTCTCTCTCTCTCTCTCTCTCTCTCTCTCTCTCTCTCTCTCTATATATATATATATATATATATATATATATATATATATATATAAATACACATTAATTAATTATGTATAGTTTTGAATAGATAAATTATTGCATGCATTTCATTAGCATATCAGGGATTTAGGGATAGAGATGAGATTTGAACATTGACCTCTTGGTTTGAAATTAAGAGTATTGCCCTAGATTAATGCATCTAACTTCTTCACTAAATAAAAAAAGCTTCATTAAGTATTTGGGAGATATAGAAGTTCCCTTATTATGTATACGTTATTATAATTATCTTATCACATCAAATATTAATACCTGGCTCCCAGTTAGCCCTGTTTGTTTAGCTAGCATATGTTTATCTAAATCCTTAGGGTACCTGCATTTCCCGCATATATGAGTATGTATACGGTTGTTCCCTTAAACATCTGCTCATGTGGCATCCAAATAAATGTATTATCTTTCTTTAATATTAGTAGGTTCTCATGGGTACGAAGGGTAACACTTGCGAGTAATTAAAATAATAGAAGTAATTATGAATGAAGGAAGTGTTCGAAAATCCCGGGGCGAAGGTCAGAGACATCTCGTTTGAGTAAACCTCTCTGCGGCCTCCATGCACTGTTCTGCATCATCTGCGGCTACTGCATTGTGCTTTGTTGTCGAAGCTGTTGATTGATGAATTTAAGCCTCGATGTCTCCACTTCTGCTCAGAGATATCATGTTCACCCAAGCTATTATTTAGTTGTTTAATTTGTGCAGATATTGTTGATTTCAGACACTTGAATTGCTTCAAGATTATCTTGAGTGCAAGGTGTGTACATGTTCTTGCTGAACTCGTCCCTGCTACCTGCTTAAATGATGCCACCACTATCGGCATTTGGTTATCATAATGCCTGTACTTTTCTCCACCTCTTCAAAAGTTAAATAAAAGAATTAATTAAATGATCAAGAAATTAAATACATGATTTTATTTTTTCTGGTGTCCTCTCCCAAAAATTTACAAGAATAAAATTTAAATGATTCGAATCCCCATGATATATGTATTTGTCTACCATATGAGTACATATACCATTCAAATATCCTATAAATTTCAAAGATTGAGAGAGCGACATATAATATGTGGAATCCACATTTTCTTTTTCCTTAGTACATTTTTCTCGTGTGTTTCTCTCTCTGCGAAATTTAAATGTTGTTGTCTGCCACATGACCGCGCTCTTATAATTATCCAAATTTTCTCTTTGAATCACAAAGAGTGATGCATGACTATTAAAAATGTGTAGGATAATCAATTATCTCGCTTGTGTTCTCACAAAATTTAGTAGAGTAAAATGGGGCATATGGGATGTGATTCTTTATTTTAGATTGTGTTCTATGCTCTACAATAATCATCACACGCTATGTATTAATTAATAATGTCACTTAACATATGTAACATGTGGTAGTTAGTTTAGAATATCAAACAGAACACAACGTACAACGGATGATCATATCTGAAAATGTGGAGGATTCAAATGCTGACAATAAATTATGATTGTGCTTTGTTGTGATAATATTTTGTAGAAACTAAAAAGGACATGGCTCTATAATGAGTGAGACAAAGCAATAAATTTTCTTGTCATAGGGGACCAGATGAACCCACCAAATGGCTTAAAAGCGCCAACTTCATAATGGGGCAAACAAGAAAGGAGCTGATCAACAGAGACGTACGAGTTTGGTGTTACATGTTTTTGGCCCGATGAAAAAATAGTGTTCCATCTCTTATTTTGACATGTTTCACACGAGCAGAGGCTCTTGTATGTGGTGTGGTGAGTCTTTATTGATTTTTTTTGCAGGAATTGTCAACTTTGTTAATGTATTATCTTAAACTGAAAGGACCCGCCAAAGAGAAATTCAGAGCCACACACACTGAACGTGCCAACGATAATTTTTAAGCTAGCTTTTTTGCGGAAAATGCTGACGCTGGATTAGGCATGGAAATCAACTACAAGTGAATTACTAGTTTAGAGTTTTTGGGAAAATTTTTGAAAAAACATAAATAAGTATTTAATTACCTCATCTAACATTCGATTAGTATTTGCTTTCTTTATTTGAATTTCCTGTCTTTGTGGTGTTGTAAGCTCAATAACAATAGAATCTCCGATCATCTTTGCTTTATCCTTGGAAGATTCCGGGCATTCAATTTTGGTCTGTTTTGCGACATTCACCATGTCATCCAGAAGCTCTTGGACGGCCTTGAGATACTTAGAACCAATTAAAAAGCTTTGCATAGCATCAGTAACAATTTCAAATGGAGAAGAACAATTATTCACCGAATTAACAAGGTTGTTTTGGTGGACTGAGAGAGTGAGGAACAGGCCTCGTCGCATTTGTTGTTTGGCCATGCATGTTGGTACCAACAACAAATCCTGATGTATTATAGTGGAAGCGTGGGGTTGTATCTGGATGACTGAGATCGTGAGATAGTGGGACACCCAGGAGTTGCGGTGATGGTGCATGGGCGAGAAATTCATATAGAGCATGTTTGGTTGGGTGTTAGAGCAGCCGAAAAAATTAGGGTTCATGAGATAAAGTATCTGAAGGCCATCAGTAGCTTGGATTTCTAAGCTTCCTTGGTAGTACATCGCCATGGAATTTATTCTATCAATAATTTAAACTCGTATCTTTTTTTGTTCAATTTCCAAGAAAAAGACGTTCGGATCTCTGTTACCTTTGGATAAATCTGAAAGACAGAAAAAAGTGGTGAATACATGCAATCAATTGAAGATCACGTTTTCTTGTAGTAGATAAATTAATTCGAAAAGAAAGTGATTTTCAAGGATTCCGCCTAGAGTGAGCGAGAAAAGCTACAAAATGGAACTAAAGAGAGAGGAAAAAGATAGGATATAATTTTTTTTTAATATGAAAATCACATAAAGGGAAACAAAAAAGAAGGAAGACGTAGGGAAATCAGGATGTGTGTGTAGCATCAACAAAAGGATAATCGAGAAGCAGGACTATCATGTGTTTTTAACTGTCTAAAGTGGGCAGCATGAGATTGTGTTGGTCTCTCTTGTCAGAATCAACTTCTGCTGCAAACCCTCTCTCTGAAATACTAAAAAAGAGGTGGGTGGGACTATGTAAATATAGTCATAGTACCAACAGTATGATGTTACTGCTGACAGTGATATTTTCTTTACTTTTATTTCTCAACCCTAATATTTCAAAAAGATTGGTTAATAATTGGGACCTTATTCTTCCCGTACTATATATTCCTCCAATCCAAATTTCAAATAAATTATCTCAATCTTTTAAAATCCACCAACATAAAATTTAGGTTGGTTACGGCTTGCTTTTCTCCTCAGACTAAAAGACTACTACAAAAAGACTTCAATTCATGTTCATGCAACCTTTTCTTTTGTTGATTTACTCTTTAGAAGCGCGATAATGTATGTAGGATAAATTCTCACTCAAGAAAGTATTTTAATTGTTGATTTAACTTACTCAATCATGTATATAATTTATTAATAATTTTAAATATGTGAATTTTCACTTTGACTAAAAACATGAGACATTGGTTTTTTTTATTAAGACTGCTTTTGGAATTAAAAAAATAATAAAACTAGATGTATCACCCGTAAAATATTGTTTATCATTATTAAATTGCACTTCATATTATTTAGGTTGTTTTTAATTATTTCAGTCTATTATTGAAGCTCATGTTCTAGAATCAAAGCCCTAGCCATTGTTTTCCTTAGGGAAGAAGAACAATTTTAGTCTAATTAGGAATCTTAAAATTCTAGGAATATAAACTATAAGAGTGTGTCTCATGTGCACTTGATGCGCCATAAAGTTATTGTGCACTCCCCTTATTTAAAGGGGGACATCAAATTCTCACTCAAATCTAACTAATAAAATTTCGCGTCCACTCCCCCATTTGACCCGAAAAAAGTTTGCGAGTCAATGGATCCGATTTGAATTTTTTTTTTCCGCTGCCAAATAAAATAAATAACTATAATGTGTTACCTTAATAAAAATATTCACCAATGACCCAGTGGCTTGCCTCTTGATTGGAACTACCATTGGAAGTGGAGGTCTCGTGCTCAAAACACAATCACACTTAACAAAAGGGAATGAAAACCAAATTGACAATGATTGGGATATTGACGGTTGTTTGTGTAGGTATGAACCCCGACAACACCATCGTAACTTTTTCCTATTTATTTTTATCAATTATCTTATTTGTGTATCCGATTTGAAATTTTTTTTTTTCCGCTGCCAAATAAAATAAATAACTATAATGTGTTACCTTAATAAAAATATTCACCAATGACCCAGTGGCTTGCCTCTTGATTGGAACTACCATTGGAAGTGGAGGTCTCGTGCTCAAAACACAATCACGCTTAATAAAAGGGAATGAAAACCAAATTGACAATGATTGGGATATTGACGGTTGTTTGTGTAGGTATGAACCCCGACAACACCATCGTAACTTTTTCCTATTTATTTTTATCAATTATCTTATTTGTGTATTAATTATATAAATTGATAACACTAATTAGTATAAAAATAATAATTAATTTAATATCTAAATATATTTAAACTTTATTGTAATTTTTTATAACTAGTATATACATATTAATTAATTGAATAATGAATTTCTTTTCTTTTAAATTTAACTTTTTTTATTATTTCTTTTGCTTCACTTTTTCATTTTCTTTTCTTTTTATTTACAAATTTTTATGAACTTATAGTTTATTAAATAATTCATTTATATATTAATTTACAAAATTAATAATAATTAATAAATAAATATTATTAATTTTTTTTAAATTTATTTTTTATTATTTATTTTATTTTATTTACAAGTTATACTGCTTGGTTAAACAAATCATAATTTTTTGTAAAATAAATTATACTATGTTGATAGACAAATTATACTTTTTTGGTATAACAAGTTATATTATACTTAATGATCCACAACAAGACAAATTATATTGTTCCAATAAAAAATTATACCTTTCTTAACAAATAATACTTTATGGATAAATAAGTTATATTATATCGTATTCCCTATAATAAAAAGAGAAGAAAAAATATATAAATTTAAAGAATTAAGAATTATACTATTAAGGTAAACAAATTATACTTTTTATTTAAATAAATTATACTATATCGGACTGTTACAACAAGTAGGAAAAAAATTATACTATATCGAATTAGCCACAAAGAAATAAAAAAATGAAAATTTTAAGAATTACAATTTATACTGTTTTGATAAACAAAATATACTACTCCCTCCGTCCCATTCAGATTTGCACGTAGGGCCGGACACGTATATTAAAAAAAAAACTATTTTTTGCTTTTTCATTGACTTTTTCAAATGTGGAGATTGAGCACGGAGATTTTGAGAGTGGACATTGTAAGAGAAATTTTCTTTTTATATAAGGGTGTGGAAATTGGTGTGGGACGTACCGCAAAGAAAAGTGTGCAAATCTGAGTGGGACGGAAGGAGTATTTGGTAACACAAGTTATACTACATCAAATACGCCACAACAAAAAAAAAGATCACAAAAAAAAAAAAAAAAAAAAAAATCAAAGAATTGCAAAATTATACTTTTAAGATAAATAAATTATAGGTTTTAGTTAAACAAGTTATACTATATCAGGTTCGGAGCAACAAGAAAAATAAAAATTAAAACAAATAAATATAATAAAAAATCAACAATAAAAAAATCAAAACTATAGTTAATTATTAATTTATTTTTCATTATCAATTTATTTTTTATTATTGAATTACGTAATATTTGTAACAAATAAATAGAATAAAAAAAAGAAATTGAAGAATATAAAAATATTCAACAATAAAAAATTTAAAATATAATCAATTATTAATTTATTTTTTATTATTAAAATAATTAATATTTATCTATTAATTGATATAAATTAAAGCATTGATAACATATATTTGTAACTAATTAATCAAAATTAAAAATTTATAGGGATCGAACCTATGATCTCTTAACTTAAACCCAGAAGGTTACCAACTAAGCTATATCAATTCTTGTCTAATAAATTGTAGAGCTTTTCATTTGAAGATAATAATGAATAAAATAAAAAAGAAATTCACATTTGCATGATTTGAACCTACAATCTAACAATTGCCCAACACAAGGCACTACCACTAGGTCACCAACAACTCTTGTTATCAATTTCATGCTCCATTCTATAAGAAATGGACAAACAAACAAATAATAAAAGAAAAAGAAAAGGTCAGCATTCTGCGGGGTTCGAACTTGAGACGGGGTTGTTGCAAAAGAAAGGCGATTTCTACCAAGCCAATTGGACTCTCTGCTCCACAAATATTCAGAACTGTTTATGATATGAACAATATAAGAAGAATTGTGACCCACCGAGTCGCGCACATGTAAATTGATTCGGGTACATATTAAGGCTTGGGTGCACACGGTGCACACAAATTTTTATTAATTTATAAATATGAGATTCATGTCATAATTCAATATCACCACAAAATAATTTGAAATCTCAAAAGAAATTTGGTCTTACCATCTTTGTATCTTCTTCTGCCAACTTTCTCCGAAAATCATCTCTTCCTAATAGACATGTATTACATTTTAAAAATCCATTACCCTATCTCTCTAAAAATTACGAAATATTACTATGTTGTTTATGTCTATGTCTATGATATTCTTAAGATAAATTCAATTCCAGATCATAGTTTAGTTTTTATGATTTTTCTACTACTTCAGCATCAAATCTGAAATATTCTCTATTCTGATTTGAAAATTTTGAAATATAAATTTATTTTACTGAAGAATTTTGATTTTTAAAAATGTTATTCATGTACATGTTCTTTATAATATATTAAAATTTCAAAGAGATCCATCTATTAATCTTCGAGTTATTAATTTTTTCCTATTGCCGTGCAAAATTTTCAATTTCAACTAATTCGATTTCTAAATTCAAAATACATAGTTTTACATCTTGAAATTTTTTGAAATTTTAATATGATAATTTCACATAAATTTATTAGCTAGATTAAAAATTTTAAATTTTTATTCCTTACTGTTTATGAAATAAAAAAAAATTATTTATTCACTACTGCGTAGTCAATCAATACGTACAATTTCTCTATTTCTTTCAAATATATTCTCAGAATTTTCTAAAATCTCTACCAAACCATAAGTTCCCAATTTCTATATCTCATATATATATATTGAAGACCAAGATGGGTTCATGCATGCCTAAGTGGAAAGGAGAACCAGACTAACCAATGCTACGGACAATAGGACGTTTTGCATCAACATACCGAATGCCATCAATTTTCAAGGTGGGGATTATTTCTACTTTATGGCTATGTGTGTCTATTTTAAATGCTATGATTGTGATGTGTAATTATCGCGAAAGTCGCTCCAAATCACAAGGATTGGAACAACCTTCTCAAATCGCAAGCGTACGATTTGTGACAGAGGTAGTATAAACAGTATTGAATCCACAGGGAGGATTATCCGTGAGAATCGGCTTAAGCATGTCGAGCAAGTTAGGTCAATTCAAATTTAAAAGTTATGATTAAACTAAGACATACAAAGTAATAAATAAAAACGATAGAGGAATCAATCGATGGGGAGATATTACAGAGGGTCGGTTTCACACAATCTAGGAAAATAAATCTAGCAAATACGAGCTAATAGTGGGGCCTAAGATGAAGGAAAGTCATGAGAGGGATCAATAAATCCGATTACACAACAATTAGCTCTAATTCCAATTACTAACGACTGACAACGGAATTACTAAGCCAAATCAAGCTAATTAATTATGCAATCAAATTAACCCCTAAAACCCCACCTCATGTGAATATTGCGTAAGGAGCGAGGCCCTCGGACATCCATCGAGATCGGAATATGTGATTCAGGTTCTCCCGTCGTCCCCCATGGGCCCTCGAGGAGAACCAATATATCCTAAGTTTGCGAAGCCTACGATATAAGCCATACAAACCCACATTGCCATCTCCAAACATCAAACAAACCCACATCAACACAGATTATACTAAATTCACAAACCTAGGGTTTGGGCTACTCTCTAACCCTGGGAAACACGAAAACTACTCATAAATCATCAAGGCATAAACAAGCATCATCAATATCAAGCAACAAAACAATAAAATCGAAAATAAAAGAGAAGGGGGAAGAAATGCTCAATAATTTGACGAATCCTTGAAGTACTCTGATAATCTTGACAATGTCACACCCTGTGACTAGCCTTTGATTTCTCCACCAAAGATGGCTTCCTCCTTGAACAGGAGGAAGCAACCCTAACTTTTCTAAGCTGAAATCTGAAAATGTAAAGAGAAGAGAGAAGAAGAGTGTAGGAGAAGATTTTATAAAAAGAGGCAAGATAAAAGTTTCTTTACAAATGACTGGGAAGGGGCATATATAAATCCGCAGCCCTAAAATCTACTGAAAAGGGACTTTAAAATGTTGAGTCGATCCCCTCGTGCGCGCTCGACTCGGCCTTCTCGTGATTTCTGGGAAAAATTTGTCTAGAATCAGCCTTTGACTGCAGCTACAAAGCTGTAGATCTTCATCTTGACTACACGTGACAACTTGAGTCACTCAAATTGAAGCTCGGATGACGAAGTGACGGCCGAAATACGAAGATAGCGCGCTGAAAACTGGGCATGCGCGGTTCGTGGACTGTCGGATCGGCAGATGTGGCGGCTGCAATTGGGGCGGTTCTGGGTCAACTGTCGGAACCACTTCCGGCCAGCAGCCGGTTTGGCAGATGCAGCGGCGGTTCATTCAAGGCAGCCTCTCTTCGCGCATTTGTCTTCCGTCGCCGTTTTGGAGCCCTTCCTCTCATCTTCTTGACCCTATCCCTTCACAACTTTTGTTTGCAACTTGAAGATCTTCAAGTCAGTCTTCTGTTGGGTTTGATTTAGGCCTATTTGGGCCTTGTTTTGAGGGCCCCAGAGTGGAGTACGTGTGATTGA
Source organism: Ajuga chamaepitys (assembly GCA_958295605.1). Lineage (NCBI taxonomy): Eukaryota > Viridiplantae > Streptophyta > Magnoliopsida > Lamiales > Lamiaceae > Ajuga > Ajuga chamaepitys. Next base: position 18,790,573 of record OY282505.1, read on the forward strand.
CCTTTTCTTCTTTCTTTCTCCAATTTGAGGCATTTTCATCCATTTTCTCGATCCGACTCCTTCACGACTATTACTCGTGACTTGACGATATTCAATTCGGGCTTGACTCCGACCTTGTTGGCCCTTGAAATGCAGACCAGAGTTTGAAAATGGATGCAAACGATCTTTTTTAATCTTTCGAGTTTCCTAACCTTTAAAATACGACTCAAAAACACCCAAAGGCACATCAAATCATATCAAAAAGGAAAATCAACTCAAAAATACAATTAAGCAAAAAATCACACCTGGACATGTTAAATACTCGTAATTCTCATCAAAATATGGACGTGAAATATGCAAGAAAAGCTGTATTTTTCATGTTCATCATGATGTTAATATCTAAGTGCAAAATTCCATAGGCTATAGGCAATAGGTTATATGCTATGGTATGTTATGTTTTTGTATTGTGTTATGCTATGCTCCACATGCAATATGTTATATGTTATGTTATGCTATGCTCTTCTCATATGTTATGTTATGTTATGTGTTATATTATGCTAACATCTATTTTTACAGTGTGTTGTATCCATTTGTTAATTATTTCATAAATTGTATTTAAGGTCGACAACATGTCCCACCTGAGCCTGTGGCTTGCTCACCCCATTCTATATTTCAATTTCTATATATCATTGGTGTTCGGTCGTTGTACACGGAGGTGGTGGATGTTATTCGCGAAATATTCTAAAAGAACTTTCTAATATTCGAGTCACAATTTATTTTCCAATGGATGTTCTTGTAAAAAATAAATGTCTTGTACTGAAGTTTTAGTATTTATGTTTTGAATCAATTTATAGAATCCTATTTCAACTACGCTTCCGCCAAAATATTATATTCTAAAGGCTTTTTATTTATTTATTTATTTCACTCACGTTTCAAGTTAGGTCTTTTGCAAAATTTATATTAATTTACATTCAAAGTTGTCATTTCAATTGAGCATAAAGTTTTATTGTAAATTAAAAACATTTGATGTAGCAACATCCCATCAAAGTGCCTTATATTTATAGTTACAAAAATGGGGGTGTGACACTAGAACTCCGTTTTTGGGGACACATGGAGTATTTAGTTTTGGGCGTTTGACACACTATTTTCTAACATAGTATACCACAAGTGTACGGTCTTAGTGTAGACAACAATGAGCAAGATCGATCCCACAAGGACTGTGTACCTATGTCAACTAAATATCCCGAAAATAATAACTCAATTCTATCTAGACTCTCCAAAGTTGATTGATTGTTGTTTATCCTAAAACTAAAGTGCAAGAAAATAATAAAGCAAATGAAACAGACGCTTAAACAAAAGCAAGCAAGTAATCACGGAAGATTCGATTTGATAAAAGGCGTATTCTAAGGCTTCAATTTCTATTACAATCTCCTACCTTTGATTATTCTAATATTCTAACTTTTAGACCGATTCAATTTTTATTAGGCGACATAACTATTGATTAGTCCTCTTCTTGAACAATGTTAACATGTAGATCAATTATGAACAATTACCCTCTTGGGCTAGCTATTGCATAAAGACTCTAAAAGACCCTAAACCAGTGCTTACACATATATCTCAATCCTCTCGAAAAATTATTGATATCTATGGTATATGTTGTAAGCCTATTAACAATCCTCTCTTCTCGGACGTTGACTGTTAAGCATTTAGAAAAATATAAAGTGATCAATTTGATAAATTCATAATAATAAAACAAGTATACCAATAAACAATTAAAAATGGAGCCTAGAATTAATAAACCAAAACCAAAACATAGTTAATATGTACTTTACTCTCTAACCCTAGAACACAAAGGGTTTAGTTACTTATGTTCATCAATAATTTCCAAAAATATTTGTAGACAAACATCTTTGAATAATAAAAACAACTAAAAGAAATAAAACCCGAATCTTTGATCTTGATATTCGTCTTCTCGCGTTCCTTGCTCTTTAATCCAAGCCTCCAAGTGTTGCTAATGATAAAAGATAATAATTTTCGAACTTCATATCTTCTATTTATAAGTTGGGATGGATTGGGTTGAGACGAACTGAAAATAGGCCAAAATGCGTAGAAAACGCGTTAACTGACTAACCAACTCGACCGAGTCAACATAAGCGACTCGACTGAGTTGATGCCCATTCTCGCAACTTGACCGAGTTCAAACACATAACTCGACCGAGTTGCTTCCGTCAACAAACTTATACATGAAACACGAACTATTTGCTCGACCAAGTTGCTTGTTGTGACTCGGTCGAGTCATTCTTTCGTGTTTTTTTTCTCTTTTATTCCAAACTTCATCGTTTCATCCCTCTTTTGACTCGTATGCTCGTCAAATTTCATCCAAATGCTCAAAATCACCTAAATAATGTTAAAATAAGCACACACACATCATACGACACAATATGATGAATATAAGCACAAATAGACCAATTACAAATGTAAATGATATAAAATCCTTTTCAAAATAGACCTAAATGTATGCATACACTACGTGTACTAAAATCCCCCAAACTTAGAATTTTTTTCGTCCCCGAACAATACAAATAGAAAATAACAAGAAATCAAGCATTTGGGGTGATTAGACGATGTATCTAGCCTCAGACACCATTTTTCGAAAGTAGAAAACATAAAAAATCGAGCATATACGATATGAGAATAAATCAACTACTCTCGAGACAGGATACTTTTAAATAAATGACCCTCACCGGTTCAATGTATCACTTATCTCTCAAGTGTATGAAATAGGATGTGTTTACACACAAATTGGACCATATGCACTGTCGACCATAGGCTTGCCTATTGTCTAACTTATACTTTGTACTTGACACTTGTGAACAAAGAATCATAAAGGTTTTTATGTCAGTTGTTATATACACTTAAGGTAAGGTGAGATAAATTTGGACAAAAGTGACTTATTCTTGGACTAATCAAGTTATTTCAAACTCAACTACCCCCTCAAACAATACTCATTCATTCCTCAATCTTCAAATCTCATAAAACCACAAATTATGGCTTCTTCACCCTACAAAAACACTTCAAATTACCTCATCACCATTTGGGATTACGCATTTTTCAATCACTTGGGCATATTAAGCACTTATTCTTATTTAACCCCTCCTAAAAACAAAATTAACATAAAATAAAACAAAGATACTTCTTTACTTTTTTTTTATTTTTGGTTTTCTATATAATAAAGAAGAACAAATATACTACGAAAATAAAGTAGGAGGAGCTAATTCTTCTAATATTTTGTCTATCATAACTTATTCTTCCACCAAATTATACTAAACGTCCATTCCGCTCTTAACCTTTTGCTTTCTTCAATTCTACCTTCCAATCCACCTCCTTCATACTCAATTAATCCAATTCAAGGCCCAAAGGCTAAAAGGAACGATATAAATTTTGTAATGTATGGCTCTGAAAAATAAAGCATAAAGTGGCTAACTAGGAATTAGTTTATAGAATTCGGCGAAAAATATAAATTTGTGGCTAAAATTAGGCTACAAAAAAGAATGCCTAAAATCATTCTCTAAGTTCACTTCACGTACTCGACAACATTCTTAAGTAGACTTAAGGCAAGTTCGAGAGATTAAATGACATAATGATCGACATATCACATTGAAAGAAAGATAAATTACTCCAACAATGGGAGTACAATTAATGTTCAAATCTCACGGGCTAAGTTGGTAATTGTTCAACTTTCAAGCCTAATTTCGTCTCAATATGCCTATCATGCTCTTCTATGTGCCATAAAATAATTGAAATTCGGCTCTTCATTGACACATATCATCTATCAACCCTTTATTAGCTTTTCATTTTTTAAGGCAAAATAAATCTGGGGTTTTTTTTGACTCAACTTACTCCACAAAAATAAAACTAACACTAAAAAATAATAAATAACAAAACTGAATGCATAAATAAAAAAATAACCCAACCCTAAACTAAAATGACAAATATATAGTAAGCAATAAACAGGCTCACATATCCTCTCAACTCTTCAATCCTCAAACAACTGACAACAACAATAATAAAAAAAAAAAAAAAAAATGAAACAATAGCGCGCATTAAAATAGAAAGAACATAAAACCTAAAAGCTTCCAAGAGGTCCCACTTATATCCTCTCTCCCAAACTTGGTCAAAGACCAAGGTTTGTGGGAAAGAAGTGATCTGCCTTGGTGCTTACTCACAATGTGTGGCTACTGAGGTGGCGGAGATCATATCCCAATTTGGCCCAAAAGGACGCCTTGTGGTCCCATCGGCGATCTTACTACTGCCTCCATGCATTTTGGTTTTCCATCCATGTATCAACTCGAGTTATCTGCTGAACATTGGAATGCACAAGTTCTAGCTGGGTTTGGATAATGGACTGTTGAGTGTCCGTCATTGGTCGGAGGTATTTTCTATATAGGTTCACCTTTTGAGTAAATGATGCCATGAGCGATGAAATCTCCTCAGTGACCCTCAAGGATGTAGCAGTTGTCCTCGAAGCCCGATGTGCTCTTCTTCTAGCACCTTGCCTCGACCCTTCGGGCTCATCGTCCAGCTCACCATCTCCTTCCTCCTCATGACATGTTTGACACTGATTATATTCTTGAACGGTAGGTTGCCTGGTCTTCTCAAGATAGGTTGGTGAATTAAGCTTCCAATTGGTTAAATCATCAAGCCCATCTATGTTAGTAAGTTTCAGATTGGGAAGAGCGAAGAATCCTCCCACATTCTGCAGCAGCTGATAACTCTTAGACTCGGTACTCCAAATAATCATCTTCATCATTTCAAATCAATCATCATCAGATTGAAATCTCTGGGTACCAAGTCTACGTCATCAATATCCACCCGAAATGTGTAGAAATTACGATGATGAGACCCCCGATCGAGATTGCACCAGTGTATCGTGAGACTACAGGCTCAAACTATTCCATCAAAATTGCCCCAATATCGACCTTATATCCGGTTACTGCACACTATAAGAAGAACTTCTCTTGTTGGCTACATGTACCCGTATGGGGTTGGGCGGATACAATCAAAGCTATCGATTGATGCAAATGCCGGAGAATCGAACTTCGAATCCACGAAGCTTTGTTGCGGGATGAATCACTCTGCATGTGAGCTAGTAGCCCGGGAACCTCCATCATTTGGTTCTAGAATATCCCCTCGTTATACTCTTCTGGTAGGAGCATTCACCAGTGTTTGGAAGGTCATATATGTCATTCAATTTCGCTCTTGTAAGCATGTGAGTCTTATTGCGCAACCAAAATGACATACTCTCAAGCTTTTTGTTATGGGTCGAGGTGGGGGTAAAGTTCCAATGTGCTCAACAACTCTAAGGTGATTGACCTATAAGTAGGTGATCTACTTCCCAACAATTTCCCCCATCGAATGCTCCTTATCTACTTCCACAGATTCTCCTCTATCCTCATAAGACACTCGGTCAATTCATCGGAGTATCGGGTAAGCTTTAGTTTCCTAGTGCTCAACTTCATCTACGTATGTATGTGCTCCTGTTTCTAAAATCGGATGCCATAATACTGATAATCAGTCACATCAATAGTCTGTTGGGTCGAGGACCCTTTTCTGGCTGACCTAGTCTTTTGTTTCTTTCGGAGTCATTCAATATCCTACAACAACTTTTATCAAGTAAGTAATATCACACACAATAGCAACAATCTCCATATTCTAACTTATTAACCTTAGCATATCCCATGTAATATGTTAATCATCAAAGTACAACAACACAAGCCCATATAAGAGAAAATTTACTACTATCAACATTATCAACGGTAACACATATTGCACACAGGATGTTCCATAAAATGACTAAACACAAGCAATAAATAGTTTACGGATAAACTATGAAGTGCACATAAGATGTTCGATAAAATGCCTTAAAGACAACTTCAAGATTAAATCCATAATTTTCGTGTCATGCATGATTCCCACAAGTTTAATTTCACAACTACACCATAAATTTGCAAAAACATAATCAATAAACTACATCCCAGCCTAATACTTCAAGAATTTGCACTACAAGTGCACAATATACTTCAAAGGCAATAACCCATCATAATAAATTATTCCTCAATCAAATTGAAAAAAGAACTACAAATTAGAATTAATAAGAGTTCAAGTTATCCATTCTTACTGGAGAAACTTAGTCGAGATGAATTATAGTGAGCCCTAGGTTGGAGAGTTTTTCCCCAAATTGATCTTTTCTTACAAAATTAATCGGAGTAATCTTTGTATAAGGATGTGAGTGTGTGATTGTGTGTGATTTTCGATGATGTTTTGTAGGATTAATGGGTGAACTTGAGGATTTAGGGAGGTGGAGTTCGGATAGCTTGTGGAGAAGAAGAAAGTGAGAAAATAGGGCACAATTCATGAATTAAAGTGTTTAAGTGATCGAACTTGACCGAGTCGAATAAGAGCATACCTGTTGTGGTGCCTAACTCGACCGAGTCGCTAGAATGCCTCAGTCGAGTCAAAGTTGCTTAAAAACTGACCTAATGGCTGCATTTGGTAACTCGACCTAATTTAATAGAGGGACTCGATCGAGTTAATTCTTCATGAAAAATCCATATCCTGTTATGGCCGCCGACTCAGCTGAGTTGCAAGGGTGACTCGATCGAGTGAAACGTTTGTAAATTTTCCCCTTTTGTCTACATTCTGGAACTCGGCCGAGTTGCAATGAGGCCTCGATCGAGTCAATACTTTGTAAAAATGCCCGATTTCCTGGATTCATAGACTAGACCAAGTTGCAAAGGGTGACTCGGTCTAGTCAAAACTTTGAATTTTTGCCCCCTTTTTATTTTTCAACTTTTGTTCGTCTTTTCCACTTTTTCGACTCATTTATCTACACATCTATATTATGTCATGTTAGTATCGTAAAAATAAGATAAAAGCAACCTAAAATTAAAATAAAGCAAAACAAAAATGTAAAGAAAATGATAACTGGCGGGTTGCATCCCGATAAGTGCTAAATTTTACGTTTTCAGCCGGACGACCTCTTCATGTTCTAGTTAAACTCATTTACTGCACTCTGTGTATGGTCTTCGTTTTGCACCGGCTTATAGTATCACTTGATTTTTTGTCCATTCACTTGGAACGAACTTTCATCTTTGTTTAATATCTCTACTACGCCAGATGGTCGAACGTTTTTTTATTACAAATGGCTCTAACCAATTTGACTTTAGTTTTCCCGGAAAAATCCTTAGGTGGGAGTTAAATAACAAGACTTGGTCACCGACTTCGAAGCGTCTTGTCTTGAGCAATCTATCAGGAAGCCCTTCTGTATGCTCCTTATATAGGCTCGAATTCTTGAGCGCTTGACTCCAAAACTCGTCTAGTTCATTGAGTTTGAGGATTCGTGCCAATCCGCCGCTTTGAAGTCGAAATTCAACTTCTTAACAGCTCAATATGCTCTATGCTCCAATTCAACTGGTAAATGACAAGATTTGCCAAAAAACGTTAATAAGTTGACATCCCCAACGGAGTTTTATACGCCGTCCTATATGCCCATAAGGCATCATCCAACTTCGCTGACCAATCCTTCCTACTCATGTTCACTTAATTCTCAAGAATTTGCTTGATTCCCCGATTAGCCAATTCTGCTTGACCATTGGTTTGAGGATGATAAGGTATGGTCACTTGATGTTTGTAATATGAGTAGGTCTCTTATAACACTAATAAGATCTATGCAACTCGAATCATGGGCAAAAAGTTATTAGTGTTTATGCCTAAAGGTATTACATGTAATGGGTAAAAATATCATGCTGAAAAGGTATTTGTGTTTATGCTTAAAAGTATTAATTGTTATGCATAAATTATAATATATGTACCGAGAACAAGTAATACATTTAAATATATAGGCATACCTCACCTGAATTGAATCATGCAACTAGTGTACATGAGACTTTGCCGATATATCAGAAGATCCGGTTTGCTATAACCCAAAGGTCGTACGTTCGTGAAAACACATTTTAAATCATGAGTAATGATTTAATAAGGGGGCTTTTGCATGCAGATCTTTTTGTGAAGGCCATTTAACATCCGACATCAAGTTTAAAGTAATTAATTACAGGGATTTGTCATCATTTCTTTTATCACTTTCTCATCATGTAAGTGGAATAGATTATCATGTTTAAACACTATTTTAATAAATAAAGATTAATTGCAAAAGTATATGATAACAGATAGTATTACTAAACATGTAATATGTTGTTGTGCAAGATTAATGAAACACGCAAAATTAACCTATCACAATCTAACAAACAAAGAAATAAACACCTTGAGATCACACACACACAAGGCCAAGATTTACGTGGTTCAGCTGGTAACTAAGCCTACGTCCGCGGGAAAGAGGTCTTCACTATATTCTTCACAGCTCCACCACAATAGAACAATGATCTATCACCAGATCATCAATACAAGAACATAATTACAAACACACACCCTCAAGCCTCCATACAAGTTCACTCTGCTACTTTGTAACAAGAAAGATGTGTTCTATCTTGTTCTCTCCTCACTATGCTATGCTTCTTACTAACAAAGATGAAACGGAAAAATATATTCAGATGGAACTTCTTGAAAAGTGCCTCGAAACCAACTCTTCTTGACAGCTTTCTTTCTCATGCATAACTGTAAAGTAACAGACTGCATTTAATGAGATAACAGCTTCTAATGCTGCATGGATCACGTGCAAGTCACAGTCCCAGCTTATCTTGCATAAGTGTTTTTCCACAAGCTGCCTAAATTAGTAACTAGCTTATTATACATTCAACATATGTCAAATAGAGTACTTCTAGCTAGCTATTTGCACAGGTTTCATGCTAATTGGTTGAGTTCAAGTACACCGATGAAATTGCGATTTTAACAATGGCCCTGAAGGCTAAGTTAAACGAGTAATGATTAGGTTTTGACGCAAACAAATCATGATGATGATTTAAGTATAAATTAATTTAATCTACTTTGATTATCGGAATTGATTATATGTGTACCGATGGTTGATGAGCACCATACCACTGTTGTTCACTGCTTATGTGTAACACCCAAACATGTTTCAATAGTTTCTTTTATTTTATTTATCAAGAATTAAATAATGCGGTGATCATCTAAATTAGTGTCCACTGATAGGCATGTGATTAATTCGAAAATGGATCTAAGTAGCTTAACACAAGTTCAATATAGTGATTGCGTAACCATCCAACCTTTTGCACATCTGGTTTTTATATTCACTCATTTATTTGGATTTTTCTCATCTCACTAGTTTATACTATATAGGCCTACGAACCTAAACATTCACTATCTTTGTCAATTATTTTTTGTAACATAATCTTTTAAATATAACACAAAAATGTAGCCCATTCAAAAAGAGACATTCACTTTGATGCATGTAGACCAATTTCTTATTCTAATTGCTGACGTGAAGCACATAATAAGAAGTTTGATCTGCATAATTATAATTGTATGAATTCTTTTGACCCCTAATTACATGAAAATAACATTATTTACTAGTAATTCTTATTATTAAATGTTAGCGTTCTAATATAATTAGGGGTTAAAAAATGGCGTATGATCACCCCTCAAGAAATAGTATGACCAAAATTACAATTTCGGGCTCGACATAGCAATTACAGCCACAACTTTATCCAAGTGCATCAAATTGATTTTCTTTTTTTGTTTTTAAAATGTATTGAATTTATGTGTTACATTTGTAAAATTATACTACAAAAGGCAATTAACTAAAAGGTTGTGAATTTTCATATAATGAACCATTTATTACTTTTTAGATAGGGTGGTGATTGATGAGAGAACATGATAGTGTACACAACACGGCACGACACATCACAACTTAAACTCAAATACAAAGACACAGGCGCTCAATATACAGATTTTAGATTTAAATAACGTTACTTGTATTTTTGTTTTATATTTTATTTGTTTCCCAAAAGAAATTTTTAATAAAAAATGAATCTGATATAACAATGATACATCACTAGATACTAGTTACCTTTTCTAAAGAAATACTAGTTACTAATTTTTAATAGAAAATCACAAGATGCAAAATTCTAAAGACTCACTCCATCTCATAAAAAGCGTCTCACTTGAAAAATAAATTGTCTAAAAATAAGTGTTTAGTTTCAAAAACCAATGTCTCATTTTACTAGTTTAAGTGAAAATTAAAAAAATTAATTTCACATATTAGTTAGATATAATATAATAAGTCAAATGAAAAAAAATGAACTAAGTTGTTTAATTGCGTATTTATGGTTTTTAAGAGTTATACCTTCATGAAATTGATCACAAAAGTTGTTTAATTTACCTTTGTTTAAACATGACTCTTTTTATAAAATGGATGGTGTATCATTTGTGATGTGCTGGTAACTTTGAACTCTATGCATTGAATTTATGTTTTGAATTCATTATACAATTTAACTCTTTTTTCTTTTTTCTTTTTTAAGTTAGAAATTTATTTAACTTAAAAACAAAAAAATTTGTACGCCTTAAGAAAATACTACATCTTCAACTGAATAGTGATTGGTGACTTCGAGATGGACATAGAAAGGAAAAAACATAGTAGTACTTATTGCTTTGCTTACAACTAGAGTGTTGTAAACTATCAAATCATGTTCAATGATTTTATTTATTTATTTATTTTGTGTATTATGATTGTTTATGGATTTACTAGAGAAATAAAAGAAACTAGACAACAAAAAATAAACCTGGAATAATCTACCAAAAATAAAAATCAATGACTGCACAATACATGGGAGCCCACAAAGGATGCATGCATAAAACTACTGAAGATTAACTCCGGCCTGAGGAGAAGAAAATAGCAAGTGATCTCACTTTCCCATGGCGTCGGTTACACTTAATGCACGTAAGTTCTGAATTGAGATAAACTTAAATTACTAAACCTAATTTCTAGTGTTTGAACACAGATTCTAATCTCGTTCAAGTACATAAAAGTTATATCAAAAGTGTTATAATCGCTAAATTTGTGGTATATGTTCTTATTGATGGTCGAAAATCAATCATTATAACTGGGCCTACAGATGGAACACCTCAAAGAATCTTAAGGGCCCAATATATATTTTCAGAAGGCCCACAGGCTTAATTTAATAAAAACCAGATACATTTGTCTTATTACAATGTGCACAACTTTTAAGTCTTGTTTCCGTTCCTTTTCATTTGTAAGAAAAAATTGAAAATTGAAAATTATTTTAAATATTAAATTGAAAATTGAAAATTATTTTAAATGTTAAATATCTTCCATGGGTAAATATCTATTATATGCAATCCATAATGTTTAACAAATATACCCAATATGCTATTATATCAAGCATTTATACGAGTTCAATTAAAAAGAAGTATTTATAGAATTTTGATGTACATCAGCTCTCTTGTGACGTTGTCGCACTTTCCAATGAAAAATTAAAAAAAAAAAGTAATATTTTCCAATATCAAAATAATACTCTTATGATATTGAAAAAAAGGAAAATGTAAAAAATAGAACATCTTCTAACTTTTACATAAAATTTACCAAGTTTGGTAAGAAACTAATTAAATTAGCATATTTAGCTGAATCTTGAACGAAAATGAACTTCTGAACCGATTGATTGTTATGTCAAACGTTGTCTTAACACGGATAACGAAGGATGTGTCAACGTATATCTTACAGAATATTCTAGCACATAAAATTTGTATCTTATATTTCCTTGATTTACTTTCCTTGTATCATGGCTGTAATACATTTTATATAGTGAAGAGTTCTCAATCACCTCATTAACGGTGACCTAATTACCACTCTTACCGTCCTTATTCGCTTCAGGGAATAATCCAAGTCAAAGTCAGAGGTTCGAATATTAAAAACTATAGTCAGTTGAGATATGAATTATTTTTGTAATGACTACTCAAATGCGTGCAAACATGTGTTCTAACTAAAGGAAAAGCAACTCTACAACACTGCCACAAAGGCTCACCAAGTCTGACCTGCTTTATGCTAAAGAACAACAACAGTTAGACAGTCGTACGAAGAGCATTAAATTGTTAACGGGAAACTTCTTACTCTTAAAAGAAGGAATCTTTTTTTTAAAAGTAATAAGAAGGAATCCTGAATACTATAAACAAAAGAAGATGGATGAGGAGCAAAAACTACTGAATTACTGAAAATTTAACTACTAAGCACTATCACCTTTGAGCTTTCAAATTCAAAGCTTCTAAGCACTCATCAGACAAGATCATTTCTAAAGTGTGTGATTAGTAACAAAGTACAAAAGCAGCATGCAACAACATTCTACACAAGTGAAGATTAAAAGCTGCAGCAACATTTCAAGTAAATGAAGCTAGTTCTCAGAAAGCTTTGTCTCGGTCCTAACCCTTCTCATCAAGAAAGTTTACCCACATCTCAACTTATATTCAAGTTTAGAGGCTGCTTCCAGTCGTTGAAGAAAATCTTTCATTAAACCTTCTCTTACGAGTGGTTTCTAAAAGAGAGTCTTCGTTTGAATCAGGGATTCAATGTAGACTAAGATTTGTTTTATGAACGTGTATAATAGAGGAGTAGCCTTTCGAGGATAGGCAAAAACAATTGTAAGGTACCAAGTTGGACTTGAACACCTGATGACTGTGAAAATACTTGTTTCTTTTATATATTTAAGGTTCATATGTGTGAATTGCGAGTATCTATCATGTTTTCATGTAAATTCATTTTTAAGTGAACTTTCGGGTAGATTTTTCTTTTTAACATGATTTGATGTACTTTCGAGTGTTTTTTAGTTGTATTTTGAAGAATAAAAAAATACGGAAGCTCAAGGAAGCCATTTGCATGTAATTCCCCACTTCGGTCGCATACTAATTAGGGCCTGGGTCATGACCGAATCAAATTTCATCAAGTCATAAACAAAAGTCGTGAGTAAGGCAGATCGAGAAAATGAGTGGAAAGAGGTTAAAACGGCGAATGATAGAAGGGGTGGTCAATCACACGCATTTCTCCATTTTCGCCGCCAATTGAGGCCCAAATGGGCCCGAATTGAAACGCACCAATGCCTGACTCAAGGAAAAAATTCATGAAGAATTTAGGGTGAGAAAAATTAAGTAAAGGGCTCAAAATGACGACGAAAGAAGACGGCGCACGACGAGAGCACACAACAAGTCCGACGCCCAAAACTTGGCTAGAATGGGTACTACCGGTCCGGTACCGGCCCCCTCGGGTCCGGTACCAGACTGGAGCTTTAGGTTAGTGGGAAAAGGGTGGATCCAATACCGGCCTCTTTGGGTCCGGTGTTGGGTTCGGTTTTCAAATTTTTAACGCACAGCCCGTTCGTATTTTGGCCATAACTTCTTCGTCCAAAGTTGGATTCTAGTGATTCAAGTTCTCACATGAAGCCAAGACAAAGATCTAAAACTTTAAAGTTCAAGTAAAGAGCTTTTTTGCGGTGGATTGTGTCGATAAGTTAAGGATTAATTGGATTGCATGATGAATTAGCTTGTCTTGGCCTAGTAATTCTGTTGTCGGTCTTTAATAGTTGGAATTAGAGGCTAATTATTGTGTAATTAGTTGATTTGCTAATCCCTCTTATATTCCTACTTGGACTTCTAATTTGGTAACATGACCTTCTTTCATCTTAGACCCCTCTATTAGCTCGTATTCATTAGTTGTTTTTTCCTAGATTGTGTGAAACCAACCCTCGGGATATCTTTCTATTAATCGGTTCCCTCTTTGATTTTTTTTTTTTATGTTGTTTAGTTTAATCTCCACTTCAATTTGTGTGTGACCTTACTTACTCGAACGTTTTCATGCCGATTCTCATGGAATAATCCTCCATGTGGATTCGACATTCTTTATACTACCTCTGTCATAAGCCGTACGCTTGCAGTTTGAGAAAATTATTTGGATCGTAATGATTCAAAGCACTTTGAGAGAAGCTCATGGCATTGTTGTCGGGGAGGATTTTTTTCCCGTGAAGTTAGCCAAAGCACGAGTAGAGTTAGATTAGGTCGTTTTTCTTTTTCTTGTAAAAAAATTAAAAAGGAACCCCTATCACTATCATTACTTAATTGAGAATTGTGCTCTTACTCCATCCGAAGTTAATGCATTGCCTTTTGTTTGGTGATGGTTCTTATTTTTCTCCTATTTTTTAATGTGTGGAAGTATTGCATTGTGAAGTTTGTGAGGAGGGTCACGTATCTTCGAATTGTGATTCTTTTCATGATTTTTCTTCCCATACAAACTACCCTCCCCCCCCCCCCCCCAATCCCTTCCTAATTCATGGACTATAATTATTTTTTAAACAATTAGATAATCAAAACTTTTTCTCCTCAAGTCATCAAACATTTGAGTCACCTAAGTCTTACCGAATTTCATTGATCGAAGAATTGAAAGAAGAAATGAAGAAAGCCAAGGATGAGTTCAATCAGATGTTCGATGAACTTTTGGCACACATTAAGGTTTTGGAAGCCCATCTCTTCAAACATGCGGAGAGCAATAGATATGAAAGTGTGCAATTGAGGGAAAGGGAGAAAGAAGAGAAGGGTGAAAACCTCCTCTCTCATGAGCCACCATTGGAGAATAATGACAATTCTTCCATCCAAGACAGTGCATCACCTTTGGAAGAACAATGTGTAATTATGATCTTATCTTGATTAATGGTCCATTTATTGAAGCATCATGTAGTGGTCGGGATGCAAGTTTTGATTTGTCATTTCTTTCAAATTTCGTAAGACTTGCATTAATTATGGACATTGAGCATCTCTTCTTATATAAATCATATGTCCATAATTTTGTTCGTGATCTATCGTGTCAAGCTTATGTCGGCGGATCAATCCTCTTTCTTAAGCAAACAAACGTATGACACAATCGACACTTGTTCTTGGATCCCGGGTAACATTTGTGAAAGTCAGGCCGTCGAATTTAAACCAACCGCTTCTTGGGAGGCAACCCAAGAATAAATGTTTTTATTGATTTCCTAGGATTTAATTTTTGTTAGTTCTTAGAATAGTTTTTTTCCTTTTAAGATTTGATGATTTTTTATTTGTGTGAATAGGTACTTAACTCTTTGGACATAAACGAGGCGAAAGGCCATAAATCATGAAAAGTCCCCAAGCAACGGTGATATTGAATCAAGACGAATAATCTTTGAAGGGTTGCAAGTGAAAATATGGAGCTAGTACCCCTAGCACCTCAGGTGAGCGAGTCACTGTTTGCAATTCAACTACAAAGTCAGCTTCAGCAAACTTACTGCACTCATACCGGGGTAAAGAAGAACTCATTTCGAAGCACTAAGGATGCTTGGTTCGCTTTCATTTATCTCTCTCCATTTATTTTCTTTGCATGTGCATGGTTTATGCTTAATTTATTTGATTCGTGTTATCCCTTGAATTTTTGCTTGTTAATTTTCATGGTTGATTGTTTGTGAATTTGAGTATACCCTTACTTGTCTTTCCGTGGACTTCACTCATATGCTTATTTAAATGACATGCTTGTGTTTAAATTTATGGGGGAGGAGATACAGTTTTTGCATTAATAGTGGTTCTCTCCTCATATTCGTATAATCAAACATGGAATTTTGTACCTACACAACTAGTCAATCTTTGTTTGAATAAATGATAGATTTGGAAATGTGTTTGTTATGAGCTTAGTGGATATGTTATGAAATGACATTCTTACATGCGCCAAACTTTAATTGCTTAATTATAAACTTGTTGGTTGGTTGATGCATGTGTTTCACCTTTTTTACTACTGGGTCTTGAGAATTTCGCCTAAGTTTATGAGAAGGGGGAATGGATTGTTATTTTAATTTGCTTGAGGATGATGTTCCTCACTTATTTGATTTACTCATGATCATAATCTATGCCATGTCAGCATATTGCATTTTAGTTTATGCATTTATTGCTTTTATGAATAAATGTTGCTTGGTTAAAACATGTTGAGTTGATTAATTGATTGATTCGTGAGGAAGACGTATTGGAAGTCTCCCATACCTTGAAGTTTCAAAGTGAATTCTCTAAAAAGTTAAGCATAAAAGAAACTAGGAGAATCCTTGCCTAAAATCAATAAAATTGATATGTTGAAGCGATTCACGAGTAAGGAACATTTTGACATAGTAAATAAGATTGCAAGTGTGAATAAATAACTTAGTCCAAAGTTTAGTCACTTGTAAGCATTGCTGTGATTCCAAAACACACGCAACATGGTTGAGGATGTTCTTGTGAAAAATAGAATGAATTGGCTTTGAGTGGTATAAAAATAAAGGAGATGACGGAAGGAGCTATAAGGTGGATAAGGTCGCTGAGTGAAGTCATTTTAGTTCATTGTTTGTTTGGTAGGTTCTAGCTAACATTGTATACTCCAAATCATTGAGTTGAGCTTGTAAAGTAAAAAAATATGTTGTATGATACGTAGAGAAGAGTGTTGAAGTCCCAAAGGACAATAACTAGAATTTTAGCATGCATTTGTTTTTTGACCTAACCCGGTGAAAAAATGAGTAATTGGAAGATAAAAATGGAAAATCAGTTAGCTCGTGGGAGAAAAGAGCTACATCACCTATATCGGGTGAGTGTGTGGCATCTTCCTAAAAAATAACTGAGCCGAACCGCCTAGAGTCAAGGATTTTGAAAATAATGAGTCGTTCAAAGCCATTCACATAAGCACGTTTTGGGGTTGGAGTGAGAGCTTTTGGTGCATGGCCTAGGGCACTAAGTGAAATAAAAATATTACTTGCATTCCTAAGTCTTATGCCTCTCTATTCCCTTGCTTGTTTGTCCAATTCCCCAAAATTAAATGAATAAGGCAAGTGTGGTGAATTAAAAAGTGAAAAAATGCTCAACCAAAAAGAGAAATTCAAATCTAGTGGACTTCCAATGACTTTCCAACCTCGTCTTCTTATTTGTGCTTAAATGCTAAATATTCTCGAGGACGATCAAAGCTTAAGTGTGGGGATGATGAACGTGAAAATACTCATTTTTCTCGTATATTTGACGTTCATATTCTCGTGTGAATTGCGAGTATCTATCATTTTCAGTTAAAATTTGTATCTAAGTGTATTTTCAGGTTGATTGTTCTTTTTGATATGATTTGATTTGATGTACTTTTGGGTATTTTTTTTGTTGTATTTTGAAGGATAGGAAAATCAGGAAGCTCGAGAAAGCCATCTGCACGCAATTCTCCACTCCAGCATGTATACCAAGGCCTAATGGGGTCCTAATCAGGCCCGGGTCAGGTGCAACTCAAAGTTCATCAAGTCGTAAATAAAATTCGTGAAGAAGTCGGGCTGAGAAAATGAGTGGAAAGAGGCCAAAACAACAAAAGTGGAGAGGATGTCAGTCGCACGCATTTCCCTATTTTGCCCCACAAATCGAGGCCCAAATGGGCCTGAATTGGAATCTAGCAAATCCCAACTCGAAGATAGTCGAGTCTTGAATAATATTCGTGAAGAAGTCTGGTCGAAAAAATGTGAGGAAAGGGTCCAAAATGACGACAGAAGAAGACGGCGCGCGATGGGAATACACGGCATGCCCGACACCCGAAACCTGGCGAAAATGGGCACTACGGGTCCGATACCAGCCCCTTGGTTTTGGTACTGGGCTAGAGCTCCAGGACAATGGGAAAAGGACAGATCCGATGCAGGCCCCTTTGGGTCCAGTATTGGGTTCGGTTTTTGGTTTTTCAACATGCAACCCTTTCTTATTTTAACAATAAATTCTTTGTCCGAATTCAAATTCTCGTGATTCAAGTTTTCACATGAAGCCAAGATGAAGATCTACAACTTTGCAATTCAAGTTAAGAGCTGGTTCTGAATGAATTTTGCCTAGAACTGCCGAGAAGGTCGAATCAACCGCGATCGAAAAGATTCGAAAAGTATTTTAAAAGGTCAAGCACTCTCTTTTGTAATTTTACCCTTTTACCCTTACTAAAGGGGTATTTTGCATATTTTTTGTCTTTCTACACTTTTAGGGTTGAGGTATTATAAATACCCCTTCCCCCTTTCATTTGAAACAAGCCTCTATATTAGAATCTTCTTCGACGCTCTTTTTCTCTCTTCTTAGATTTTCAGATTTTCATAGCTTGGAGTTACGGTTTTCTTTCTCCTCTTTAAGGATGAAGCCATATTTGAGAAGAACATAGAGATTATTCTTGGGCTTGTGACAACCGTCAAGATTATCGGAGTTCTACAAGGACTCTTCAACATATTGAGCACTTTCTTCTCCTTTCTCATTATTTTAATTTTTATTACTTCCTTGCTTGATGCTGTTGATTCTTGTTTATGCATTGATGATTTGCGAGTAGTTTCCTTATTTCCCAGGGTCAGGGAGTAGCCCAATCTTAGGATTGTGAATTTTAGTATAATAGCGTAGGCGTCGCGAACCTATGGTATATTGGTTCTCCTCGAGGGCCCATGGGGGAAGACGAGAGAACCCGAATCACATATGGCGATCTCAACGGACGTCCTAAGGCCTCACTCCTTAGGAAATATTCACTTGGAGTGGGGATTTAAGGATTAACTGGGTTGCATAATTAATTAGTTTGATTTAGCCTAGTAATTCCGTTGAAGTCTTTAGTAGTTGAAATTATGGCTAATTGTTGTGTAATTAGTTGATTTGTTAATCCCTCTTGTTTTTCCACTTGGACTTCTAATATGGTAACATGACCTTCCTTCATCTTAGACCCCACTATTAGCTCGTATTTGCTAGATTTATTTTTCTAGATTTTGTTAAACGGACACTCGAGAATATCTCTCCATCGATCGGTTCACTCCTTGCTTTTAATTGTTTGCTTTATGTTGTTTAGCTTAATATCCACTTTAATTTGCATTTGGCCTAACTTACTTGAATGTTCTTAAGCCGATTCTCACTGAATAATTTTCCATGTGGATTCGACATTCTTTATACTACCTCTGTCACAAGTCGTACGCTTGCGGTTTGAGAAAAGTGTTTGGATTGTAATGATTTGAAGCACTTTTTTAGACAAGTTCAACAACAGCGTAGCTATGATTGTACTGTATGAATAACTTAGTGATTTGTTTTCTTTGTGAGGGTAGAGGTAACGTAGAAGGATTACCCTCACCTTCGAACCGCTATAATTTGTTATGTTTTTTCTTATTTTTTTATTACTGTTGTGGCATACTACATGTTACTTATTGCGTAGCTCTTGAAAATGTATATGTCTATTCCGCTGCACAAAACTCTACCTGAGCATTGCTTGCTGTAAATACCCTAAGAATGGTTTGTTGTAAGCTTAGTGCTCTAAGGGTATTTACTGCTTTAGCTTTGCTGTAAAAACTAGTTTCCTACAGCATGAAGCAACCGTTGCTCTAAGTATTTTAAAAGAAAAAAACGATATAGTTAGAGGTTTATTCTTCCCCCCCCCCCCCCCCCCCAGACCAAGAACTCCTATGTAGGAATATAAACAAATCAAATAGAACCGAATACTATGAAATCGAACTCGAATTTAGAAATACTAACTTGAATTTGAATTCGAATCAAATATTAATTGAATTTTAAAAGGTGATTTGAATTCAGTTCATAAAAAATATTAGAACATATTCGATTTGATTCAAAATTCGAAACGTTATGTTTAATTTTTAGGGTTAATTACGTGAAAATCACGACCTTTTGTTAAATTATCATTTACAATATGACTTTTCAAACATAACATATAAATATAGCACCTTTAAAAACAAATTAATTCAATACACTGAGTAATTTTTTTTGCTCCAATTGCTGACATGGAAATCGGAATCAGGATTTGATCTCTCTCAGCTACAGATGTATAATTATACAATATTTGTAAACCTATAATTAAAATGGAAAAAATTATGTTTTACAATTAGGTTTAACGATAAAATAATGAGTATTTCCATAAAATTAAGGTCAAAAGCATTCACACAACTACACTTATGCAATTAGGTGGTTTAAAATCCAAATTTCGAGCTCCACATCAGCCATTGAAGCCAACAATTTAGTCGGGTGTATTGAATTGGAAAAATGATAAAGGTGATTTATTTCTATGTTATGTTTGAAAAGTCATGATGTAAATGATAATTGACTAAAAGGTCGTGAATTTCACGTAATTAAAATCCTAATTTTTATTTTATTGTTAAAATATTAAAATATAATTTTTATCTTATATTTTCAATTAAAACTTTTAATAGTATATTTTATCGATGTAAATATATTTTAAATATGCACATAGATATATATGTATATATATATATATATTTAGTGTTATATATATTATTTAAAATTTAAAATATATAATATATAAACGAATGAAATATATTGATTATTCAAATCAAATAAATTTATATTTGTATTCGAATTCTAATATTATACGAATCTAAAGTTTTAATTCGTATTCGAACTTTTCGAATCTGAATTATCTTAAACTAAATCGAATTGCTAATCGAATCAAGATTATTTGATTTGTGTTACATCTCTACTCATAAGAAAGAAAAATCTCTAATTCTTCAAACCAAACAACAACGTTCTCTAACGTAGGCTCTTCACAAACTCTTAATTACAATGATGGCCTGATAAGGCGATATTATTTTTTATTTAAAAAAAAAAAAATCAGTGGCCATCACTTTCGGGTTTTCATCTAGGGTAAGTCAATTTGCGAATTGTGATAAATATAACATTTCCGCTTATAATAGTGTTTTTTGGATTTTTTAATTTATGTTATATATTTGGAATGTTAGAGTTGATTGATCAATTGTGAAAGATATACTTAAATAATAGTTTGAAGACATGTGCCTAACTGCCTAAAGGAGAAAGTTTGTTTTAGGACACGAAAGCGTTTATTATAGAATTTGAAATCACTTTGTTTAATGGATTTGTATTATGTTCACAATCTTTGTTATGGCGATTTTTGTGTGTGCGTGTTTTGGTTCATCTTTTATGTGAATGAAGATTAATTATGGAATAAATGTGCTTCTTATTTGCATATTAAATTTATGGTATACTTTTTACATAAACCAACAGTTATGGTAATCGTGTGTGTGTGTGTGTGTGTGTGTGTGTGTGTGGGTGTAAGTATAAACGGGTTTATTAGGTCGGGTTGGGTTACCAAGTTATAAATGTGCCGGATCTGGCTGATATTTGCAACCCAATAGTCTAATTGGATAGATTTGGGTGAACTCTTATTGATTTGGATCTTATTGAACTGATCAAAACCTGCACGATTTTCTACCTCTACTCATAATGAGCCTCTCCGGTGAATTAGGATAATTTTAAATTTTATTTTTTACAAATATCCATTTAATGCTATTATAGGCCTTGTTCATATCACAGTAACTTGCTGGCAAGATCTAAGTTTTATGGATTTTAATTAAACTAGAAGTCTTAAAAGTAACCAGAGCATTGTCCTTGATTGATAAACTATTAAAAAAACTTGACCTAAATATATCATGTCTGATGGAATAATATTTGGTATGTGGGTAAGTTCTTTAAGATATATCATTTCTAATACACAACTTGCAAGGGCTAATTAGTTTGAGATAAGAGGGAGCAATCAAATTTTCTTTTTTAAGATAATAACTATAAGTCATTTGGGAAGAAATATATTACTAAAAAAATTAAGCAAAAAAATATAAAATGAAATAAATATGAATGAAAGATCAAAATTTGGGGATTGTGTTTATATATTTAAAAGAAGGGTTGCCCTTCTCCGAGCCTGACACATCAGCGCCACATAAGATTTCAAAAGCTCTCTCAAGCCACCAAATGTCCACTGATTCTCACGCTCTCCTCTCAAATATATTATGTATGAATATTATATTTTGATAATAATTCAAAGTAAACCTGCATCTAAGAGTCTTTAACCTTCACGGACAAAAAATATGAGTTACTCTCCTGGTAATTACTCATATTAAGCCTGATAATTATAAGATAATCAATTGAATGATGATAAAGCTTACTAAGTGAATAATTGATTATAAGATTGAATCGGCGCCAGAGAAAATATATCATATTCACGAGCAGCACTGAGGAGCCAAAACCTAAAAAGATCAAAGGTTAATAAGCAAGAATAATTACCTAAAAAAATAAAAATCAAACCCTAAAACAAATCAAACGGATCCTGCAGATGCTCATATTCTCACCATTACTGATATTTCGTAGCATCTACAGAAGTACACAAGAGGAAGGGAACCTAAAAGAAGAAAAAAGACATAGTTTATGTAAGAACACATCAGTTACATACTTTACATGCATTTAAGAGCCCCAAATTTTCAACCACAGTACATCAGTTACTTTACCCACAAACCTCCTCAATCTATCCTAAACATGAAGCGCTTAAAATCCCCAAATAAACTGCAAAATGGACCATATGTCAAAAGCTTGAAAACCACCTTGCCACCCCCCTCCCCCTAGCTTGACCCACCAATTTAGTGAAACAGCCATCAAAAGCCTAAACCATTTGCAGGTGAAATTTGAAGGCTTGCTATTCTTTTCTCAGAATAGTTAAGTTTTTTTTTTTCTAATTTGTCTTACCTATATATTTTAACTAGTGGACTTAGGTAAGGTGGAGTTTTAACTCCTAACATATATTTGTTAGGCAAGTTCATTTTAAAAAATTTGCAACAATTTTGCTTTATAATTTTTGTGAGATTATTATTTTTATATTTGAAATCAACTAATTAAGAGATTAAAACTGAATTCTAGTTCCTATGATTAGTTTATTATAATTTGATTCCTGCTACAATTTCTCAACTAGAAAATGGCTTCAACAATTCTATATTAGCTTCTTTCGTTCAGTATAGATATGTGCCAAACTCTAAAACGCCTTCAAATTGGGTTTCTTTGGGAGCGACAAAGTTTGAAATTAGAGTTTCAGACATGAATCATGATGCCAAATACTCCAACTTAGATGAATTGGGGTTGAAAGGAGGTTTATGGGTAGCGGTTGATCACGGTTTTGCTATTGCAAAATTGAGAGCAAGAAACTTCAAGCGGGATCGAGAGCTAAATAGTATTAATTTCTTACTGTTCGATGAAAAGTTATCGTTTCCTTTGATGGCCGAGCTATCTTAATTTTTAAAATTTTTCCCAAGTGTTATGTTAAACCAGTACGTTGTTGCCTACTTACGTATCTATCGGTGACATTGTGGCCGATCCGTTGTGATTTTGGTCTAGTTTGACAAATTAATTTTTTTTGTGTTTATTTTTATTTGTTCAGTATAAGATTTTATCTGACGACAAAGAAGTTGCTAGGGAAAACAAATTTGTATGGTTGTTAATTTGAATATAGAGGAAATGTTATCATGAGGGACACTTGAAATTATGAAAAGCATATTTCTTTCTCAATTTTAAGACAAAGTGATGTAATCTGGAAATACGAGAAATCTCTATTGAGCTTCTCTCCTCACCAAACAAGTGATCTTCCATTATGTTTTCGCCGATGCAGCTCAAGATAATATTTTTAATATGTGGTCATCTAATTAATTAATATTTTTTTCGTAGAACATCTCATATGGCACTAATAAAAATCGATACAGATCTATTAGGCTGATTTACAATAAAACTCAAGATATAAACAAGGCTAATTTGTACAAGTTACCATTTATACAATTACATAAACATGACAGTTAACATACAAACCAATGGAGAGAATATAGAAGCCAACTAACCAAATTTTTGCAAATAAAGAAACAAAGATCTAAATAAAAAAGGATAAATCCTTTCAAGAGAAAAGGTAGAAATATGAAATGATCACTTCATATTTTATGTGATTTTTTTACACATATTCGTAGGTAAATTGTTGCATTATTGCATATATTAGTACTTCTTAACCCATGTTTTCATATGTTTGATGGATTCACTTGTTTATTGGTTTTGTAGTGTTTTCAGTACAAAATAGTATATTTTTTCAGTTAATAGTGAAATCGCAAGTCCAAATGAATAAAAGAAGGCTTGGATAGAAGGAATTGAAGAATTGAGCCTAAAATAGCATTTGGGTAGGCCAAAGAAGCCCAAAAGACGAAGCAAAACAAGAAGAAGGAACAAACGCCAAAAGGACAGCCGAATAAGCTTGGGTTATTCAGTCTAGCTTCCTGCACTAACCTTGAAAACACGTGCAAGCTTTTAAAATTTGCTTGGAGGAATACATGCAGTTCGTTCTGTCTAGCAAAATGGCAAGTCTTTCCAACATACACATTTTTATGGGATTTTATCCGATTAAAGCCCGGTCCGAACCTACTGTTGTGTACTCCTATAAATACCTAGCCTTAGGGATTATTCTAGACATCATTTTTTATCATGCTTTACATCAGCTAGCGTAATAGGGCAAAAAATAGCATAGCTGTAGTAGTAAGCCAATTTTCTGTAGTCTTGGGAGAGCCAGAGAAGACGTCAGAGATCCTTCCACCGGAATTCGTTGGTGACTGTAGTATCTTATTGTAGGAATTTCCGAATTTCCCTAGGACCTTCTTGATTGTCATAATTCAATATACACATTGATTAATCCTAAACATGCATCTTTTAATTCTAATACAACACATAGGTGTTTTAGAGTTGACCTGAAAATCGTGCGCACAACGATTCGATGTTAGACTCCAGGATTGACCTTCTGGACTGTATCCCTGCTCGATTCTCAACGCCAGATGGGCGACGAACTTTGAGAAATCCCAAGTGTGGGAACGAACACTGTCGTCGCCGCCCTTTCACTCTCTCTTTTCTGCTCTGTGATTTTACGTTAGACTGTTATTTTTCACAGACTGAGAGTTATGTATTTAATACATAATAACTGAGTGTGGGCCTGGCCTGGTAGTTTAATTCCCTACTGGGCTAGGAGCATGATGGGCCAGTCCAGAGATCAAATACAAGAAATAAAGATGGGCCTAACTATGAATTAATTCTTCTATGTTCAGCCCAGAATATGATTAATTCATAACTATTAATTCATTCCACTAAAGAATTAATACTGACTTACCCCTTTCTTCCCAAATTGAGTCGGGCCTTGAATTAGACTTAATTAATCCCCGTATTTAAGATATCGAATATCCATTAATTAATTAAAGCCTCTGACAACTTAAATTAATTAATTTCTTATTAATTCCTTAAGCAGTATCACTCAACTTCATTATTGTACCTGAACTTAATCAACCTGCAGGGTTTGGTACAATAAACCT
Source organism: Ajuga chamaepitys (assembly GCA_958295605.1). Classification (NCBI taxonomy): domain Eukaryota; kingdom Viridiplantae; phylum Streptophyta; class Magnoliopsida; order Lamiales; family Lamiaceae; genus Ajuga; species Ajuga chamaepitys. The sequence goes on from OY282505.1 coordinate 18,815,709, forward strand.
TTTGAGCTCCTTAAGGGGATATCATAATCCTAAACGGATACGGTTACCTAAACACAAATTACCAGTTATCATATGCAAGCTGCTGTCACCCAAGATACAGAGTAGAAAGAGTTAACACTTAACTCTCACCCATAGTAAATCAAAGTGACACACAAACATGCCCACATAACTGTAATCTTATTTAGGGTTTAGATTACAATAAGTCACCGAGATCTCTTGTTCTTCACTAAGGTCAGGCAGAAGAACTTATCTCACCGTGATCCTATCAATATGTAAAGACGTACCGGTATAAGTAAATAGTCAAGATAAACTATTCCTACTTGATACTGCAACCTATACCAACAACTCGTCCTCAAGTTATTTCAGTTGTGATATATATTTTATATTTCATTAAGTTTAACAATCATATGATCTTCTGTGATCTATAACAAACCATATGATCTACTTATAGAGAGAGATATAGGGACATATATAGTGATTAGTGTAAACAAAATCAGATAGGAGATTAATAGTGAATAACTGGAAAATTTGTATATAAAAGGTCTTGCTTTCAGTATACAAATCCAACACCTATTTTTCTTTTATTTTCAGATTATTTGTTAGACAAATATTTTCATTTAATATATTTAATTTTGTTTTATTATTATGGAGTAGTCGTGTTATATCTTAGGGTTAGAAAGTAGGTAATTACGAATGTAAATTGCTTTATGCATGCTATAATTTTATGTTCGGGATGTTATTCGATGTTTGAGGTATGATTGCTATTATGATAGCTATCACCTAAGCCTATCACTTACATTCACATACCCGAAATAGGACTAGAAGGCGAGGGTATTGGTGGATAAACAACATATGATATACTATGTACCAACATAGGACCGGTGAAGGTGAGGGCATATTATGGAAGGTATTTCCTAGGCACTTTTAGGAGTTATAGACATGTCTACTTATGGTTATCTGTGGCTATAATTCACACCTTAGACGCTTCGGAAGGAGGTTTAAGAATGCACACTCGTGAAGCCTCATAATAAGAGAGACATAATAATTATAGTAATTCATATAACATCTGATGTGCGATCGTCAATGGTTTCACATTAATTAATTCTGAATTCGACATCCTAAGATAATCTTGTAATTATTTGATAAAGTTCGTTAATTAGCTAATCGTGACAGTTTGTTAATCTGTTATTCTCTTATTATTGTCTTAGGGTCTTAACAAATAGTAAGTCACAAATCAACAAACTAATCTCTTTAATTCGATCTGCCTAGATATTAGGTTGTTTTAAGAGACTCTAGTAATTTAATTAGGTTTCATCTTCACTAGTCTCTATGGGTATGACCTTGTTTGCCACTTACTATTAGTTACACCTTACATGTGCAGTGTAGATGGTAGAGATTAGAGCAACTATGAGATATGAACTCAATCATAAGTGGAGGGAAACCTCCCCTCTTCTAAAAACCTTTATTAGCAAGATATATAATGGACATGAGCTCGTGCATTGCACAGGTACCCAATCAGTGATCTAGTACAATAGTATTAAGGGGCTTTTATGAGGTGGGATTCGTGAAATTACAATCCACTTAACTAAGTTTAGCTAGTTTAACTATTATTGTTTAGATAAAAAAAACAAGTTTTCTGAAACACAAACTCAAAATCTTTTAAGCACCATATTTTGTTAATGTAACATCCTTGAAAGTTATATCAGAGTGAACCATAGATTATGAGTTATTTTTTCAATCTAAATTAGCATGTGCTTCAAAAAAAATTCAGCATGTCATTATCTCCTTTTGACAATCTCGGCATACACCTTCCAACTTTTAAAGATATATCAACTATTGGCAATAAAATTGACCGAATTGGTACCACTTATAGAACATGTGGAAAAGACTTGGATAACTTATTGGGTAGCCTATGAGGCTAGTGGTTGGAGTTTTAAATGTGAAACAGCGCCTCGTAAAAGAGTAGTTGCCTATTTGCTCAAGAGCCTAAGGGTATTAGAGCTAAAACTAGGTCAAAATTCGTGAACATTGTGAGTTTAGAAATTAGTGTATGAGCTTTTAAGAACTCCAACATTGGTTTGTTGACATCACAAATAAATATTTTGGATTTCAAAATGGGGTGTACGGTCACTAAAGAACTCAAAGATTTCACGTTGGTAATATTGGAAAATGTTGTCTGTTAAGGAAAAAAAAGATGTCCCGGCAATTGATGAACTTCAAAATTGGTGAATGATGCAAAATTAGTTTTGAGGGAAGTCATTTGACATTTGCATTTTAGTTGCTGAAACTCTCAACTGAAGAGCATAACCACTAGCCATAAAGTCGTGCTTGTGCAATTGTACTTGGATAAAAAACTGATGGAGATTCTTGGTTATGGAACATATTCGGTTGGAGGAGTTTAGTATAGAAACGACAAATGTTATTTGATATAATCTCTAGTTTATTTATCAAATACATTTTCTTAATTCTCTATGGTTCATTTAACATGTGCCCAGAATTATATATATATATATATATATATATGTGTGTGTGTGTGTGTGTGTGTGTGTTATATGATAATGTAGTTATGTATATACACATTTGTAACGAATAAAGGCCACAAAAGGTCTTAATTTTCAAGTCATGTCTTTTTTGTGTTGATCACATTTTTTTCTTTGACATGTATCTTTTATTCATCTTTATGTAAAAATAAGAAAAGGAAAAGAAGAAAGTATTCTAACAAAAAAAAAAAAAAATGATAACTAAGATCTTTAAAATTTAAAGAAGAAACAATGTGTCCTTTTCTAAAAATTTTGACAAATTTATTAAAATTTATAAATAAATTAATCAGAAAAAAATTGAAATTAGTCCTATATGTAAGGTCTTGTACGAAATTGTTCCTCTATATTCTTAAATTTCAATATTAGTCCTCTGTCTTTTTGGATTTGTCCAATTTAAGGACAAATCCAAATTCCGTTCAATTTATATGCCGGGAAGTGGCACGTGATGGTCACATGAGGCTTAAATTTAGGGGTTTTGAAATGTGTTACCACACCTGCTGAGTTGTGATGCCATGTCATAAAACATGAAAAAAATCTAACCTAACTTCCACCTCATTGAAGTCGCGATTTGACATGGCATCACAACTCAGCAGATTTGGTAATACATTGTAAAACCCCTCAAATTTGAGCCTCATGTGACCTTCAAGTGGCATGATAACACGTTACTTATGCATGTATTTAGGTCGATTTATGATCATATTTTATAGCATATACGTGTATATTTGACCGGAACTTATTTATATTTATAATATTTGGGTCATTTGACGTGTTTCGACTTGTTTTGAAGTTAATTAGGTATTTTTATTCCATTTGGATGAAGTTCGAAGAAGAAACAAGTCAAATAGGGTTAAAACGGATGAAAAACGGAGTTAAAAGGAGTAAAGGGCCAACACGGCCGCGTCAAATATGGACACGGCCGTGTCAAAAGTGGCCTGGAACATGTAAAAACGCACTGGAATCCAACACGGCCGCGTCAATAACCAACACGGCCGCGTCAGAATGTGTCCCGAAATTGAAGTTTTCTGTCAGCTTGACACACCTCTAGTATTTTGACCATATCTTGAGATTTACAACTCCGATTGCGGTGCAATTGGTGGCGTTAGAAATCTGATTCAAAGGGCTACAACTTTGCCTGAAATAGACAAATCCCAAAAACGAACAGAAGACCCTCAAACATGGCTTGGAAGTCAGACCTAAAAATCTGCCCGGGAAAAGCGGACGCGGCCGCGTCGCAAGGCCAACACGGCCGTGTCATAAGGGTTGTTCTGCGATAATTTCCTAATTTTAATAGGATTTTGATCCTATCTTCCCCAAGATTCGTCCCCAACTCTATAAAAAGGACCCCAAGCTCTAGGAAAAGGGAATCAATCACGGAAGAACACCAATTACATTATTTCACCTAGAAGAAATCTTGGAGGACAAGGAAGACGAAGATCATCGAGACGGAGTCATCCGGGTTTATTTATTCTTGTCTTAGAAGTTTTAATTCTTTACAATGTTTTTATTAGAATTTTGTATTGGATTATTACTAGGCATGAGTAGCTAAGCTATTCGTGTCCTAGGGTTAGAAAGTAGGGATTTTTATAACAATGTTTTGATTTATGTTTTAATCTATTAATTCCATTCTTTATGTGTTTTATCTCTATGTTTGTGCTTAAAACTGAATTTAGCTTGATCACCTAGATTTAGTAATTTAGTTTAACAATTCCGCTTCGAGAGGAGGGAATTGTTATCAGACTTAGAACATAGAGCGCAGTTGTCTATGACTGTGTAGGCCGTGGCTTAAGATCGTTTGGGAGTTATTAGGTTTAATTGACTCGAGAGGGTAATTAGCTTAATTAATCAACGGTTTAATCACTTCGGGAGAAGGATTAGATTATTGTCGTGCTGCCTAATAAACACTAGAATTGGTAAATTAATAGGTTAATCATATTCCACATTGAAATAATATCCTGAAATCGAAGCCCTAGGATACCTTTTCTCCTTGATTGTTAGTTTTCGTGTTTCCTAAGTTTGAAGTTATATTTAATTGAGTAGTTTAATAAGTAAAATCAACCTTTAAAACTTAGTATCTAGTTAGGACATTCCTAGAGTATTAGGGTATCAAACTACCTAAAACTATTCCTTGTGGGATCGACCTTGACAATAGTACTACACCTACATCCGTACACTTGCGGAACACTAGGTTAGAAACCGACGTGTCAAGTTTTTGGCGCCGTTGCCGGGGAATAGGATTTAGCGCTTAGTTTTTATCTTGAAAAATAGGAGGAAACTAGACTAGATTTTATCTTTTCGTAATTTTAATTTTTATTTTAATTTTCGTTTTATTTTTTGGGTTAATTTTAGTGTTACGCGGTAGTTCTTGTTTTTGGTGTTTTCAGGCTTCGTATGCACACCAGATCAAAAGGGAAAGAAACCCTTCTTCCTTTCGATCCAGAAATTGAAGCGACAGCTCGCAGACACCGAACGAGAAGAAACTTCACAGCTGAGATGGAGAACCCACCACAGCAACCGAATGATGAAGCACTAAATAGAGTGCTAACAGCCTTAGCACGATTGGACGATCGCGTCACTACTATACAACAGCAGATACCTGTACAGCAGCAACAGTTGCCACAACAGCACGGCCCAATTCAGATAGACCCAGCTGCAGGCGATGAAGATGACACGCCTATTAGCGACTGCTTGAAGCCCAGTCCAAATCAGCAGGCAGGAGGAGTACAACCTCCACCACTCAATGCCAACAATTTCGAGCTGAAGCCTGCACTAATCAATATAGTGCAGCAAAACCAGTATGGGGGAAGTGCGTTGGAGGATCCGAATGCGCATCTGATCAAGTTTCGCAGACTGGCCGACACAATCAAGATCAATCATGTGCCGCACGAGCAGGTCAAGATGAGATTGTTCCCTTTCTCACTGAAGGACAGAGCATTACAATGGTTCAATTCACTAGAAGACATCAGAGATTGGGAAGACTTGAGCACTTCGTTCTTACTGAAGTACTTTCCACCGAGCAAGATGCTCGACTTGCAGAATCAAATTAATCAGTTCAAACAGTTGGACCAAGAGCCATTCGGAGAGGCTTGGGAGCGATTCCGGGATCTTATCCGGAGTTGCCCTCAACATGGGTTCACCAAGAAGCAGCAAGTATGCAAGTTCTACAATGGTCTACTTGCTCCGACTAGAAACCAAGTGGATGCAGCTGCGGGTGGAAGTTTGATGGAGAAGTCAGTGAGGATGGCATTCTCAATCCTGGACGCGATGGCCAGAACAAGCTACCAATGGTCGAACGAGAGAAACATGCCAAGGAGGGTAGCAAGTGTCCAAAAAGTCGAGCCCGTCAATAATGAGCCAATTGAAAAGCTCACAGCACAAGTAACAGCATTGACGAGCCAGGTGAATCTACTAACTAATCTGACGTTAGCACAACAGCCAGGGGGTCCGGAAGAAGTTGAAGAAGTAAAATTTGTGAATCAACGGAACTTCAACAACTTCCAGAACAATCAGCCTCGGTACAATCAGTACCCTCAGAATCATCAGAACTTTTCATATGGGAACGCGCAAAATACACTTAATCCGCCACCCGGATTTGCTGTTACAAATGGCATGATCCATGACGGTAAGAAGCCATCACAAGAAGAGATCGCGATGTCACAATTCGAAAAGTATGATGAAAAGTTAGCTCAGTTGGAGAAGAAAGTGGATGGAAAATTCATGGAGCTAAACAAGCATATCACTGGGCAAGGGGCAGACATCAAGAGGCTCGAGAACACGTTGGTGCAGACTCAAGCTAGCATTGGAGAGTTGACATCAAACATGAGTCAGCTGATAAAGATAGTAGGAGCTCAACACAAGCAAGGCCAATACCCGAGTGATACAGTGGTTAACCCGAAGGAGCACTGCAATGTTGTGGAGCATGAAGAGAGCTTGAAGGACCAAGAAGCGAAGGAATCAAGCGAGGAAGTCAAAAACATTGAGAAGGAGGAGGTCAATACAATCATAGATAAGAAAACTTCATCTCCTATTCTTGATGAGTCTTTTGATTTTTGTTTTAAAAATTCGTTCTTTGCTAACCTTGATCCTTTAGAGCAATCTAGAGTTGTTGTGGTGAACCAGGAACCACTAAAGGAGAGAATCCAAGTTAAAGAGAAAACAAAGGAGTGGGAGGATGGAAAAGAGGCGACGAAGAAGAGACCGAGCAGGCCCAAGAAGAACGCAAACACAAGCATGAAACCAAGAAGAGCAACAAAAGCAAAAGATCCAGGGAGTTTTACTATTTCTTGCTCAATTGGTAGTCATGAATTTCATAATGTCATCTGTGACTTAGGGTCTAGCATAAATTTGATGTCTCTTAAGCAGTATAGACAATTAGGATTAAGGAAAATTAAACGGTCCTTTACTACTATCAAATTGGCAGATGGATCTTCATTAACGCCGTTGGGAGTAGCAGAGGATGTAGTGGTAAAACTGCTAAATTTTGAATTCCCTAGTGATTTCTTAGTTGTGACATGAAAGGGAGTGATGAATTCCCTTTTATCTTAGGAAGACCCTTCTTGGCGACTAGCCAAGCACTAATAGATGTACCTAAAGGGGAGTTGATTTTTCGGGTTCAAAACGAAATAATCACACTCAAAATACATAAGTCGGGTCTAAGGGGTAGGCACAATTGTAGCATTATTTACACTACCCTAACTGCTGTAGAAAATCCTCATGTCCCAAATAGCTCTTTAATTGGTCAGAAAACATCCGACTCGGGCTGGCTAGAAGAAGGTTGATAGGAAAAGGACGTCCGGCTGAAGACGTAAAACAAAGCGCTTGTCGGGAGGCAACCCGATGTTTATTGTTTTATGTTTATTTTCTATTGCATTAATTTTATGTTTTACATGTGTTTTAGTGTTTTTGTTTTAGGAATCAACAGGGACGAGTGTTGCAAGAAACGGGGGTCGAAAAGACGGAAAAATCGCGTTAAAAGGAGCAGAGGATGCAACACGGCCGTGTCACACTATGGACACGGCCGCGTCAAAAGGCACCTAGAAAGTGTTTTTAACACTGGAATGTAACACGGCCGTGTCACATACTGGACGCGGCCGTGTTAAGATAGTTCAAATGCAACACGGCCGTGTCACACAATTGACACGGCCGCGTCAAAAGCCTTCTCAAAACGTGTATCCAAACTGGAATGCAACACGGCCGTGTCACACAAACGACACGGCCGTGTCAAAATCAGCCCAGAAACATCAACTTTGGTTCAAATGTAACACGGCCGTGTCACAACCTTCGACACGGCCGTGTCAATACTTCAGCAGAAAAAAAAAATGCAAAAAAAAAAAATTCAGAACGCGATGCGGAGACGGCCGAACCAAGATTCAGTAAGGAGCAAAATGACACGATTTCGGAGCTCGTAGGGGTTTCAAAAAGCCGTCGTCGAAACGATTTGTAAGTTAGCACCAAGGCGTACCACGTTTTTCCTCCAAACATTGGCTTTCAGCCAAGTTTGGGGGAGGGGGTAGACCGTGGAACGTCTTGGCAGCTAGATTTCTAGTTTTGATTTATTTTGTCGTTTGAGAGTCTTGCTGTTGATTGTGGGTCCGTGTACCCATTGTGCGGAGTTTTATTGTTTCGATTGGTGCTGATGGGTCTGTGAGCCCAAGTTGATTGCATATCGTTTCTATGTTGAGTTTTAGGAGTTTAGAGTCTTATTAGTGTGTCAGTTTTTTTTTTAGAGTCATAAGAATAATAAAACCCGGAATTAGGTAACAAGTGAAAAAATAATAAGAGAATAATAGGGAAAGATGGATGATGAATAGTTAATGATGAGATGATTTTTGAGAAGTAGATGAAAAATGGCACATAATAGAGCATGAGAGGTGTTTTGAGACGAAATTGAGCTTGAACTTAGAATATTCAATCAAAATTAACCTTGTGAGAATTTGAGCCTAATTATACTTCAAATTTTGGAGTCATATACTTTCTTTCGGTGTGAATTTGATTGAATATGTGTACTAGTCTCTAGAACTTGCCTTGAGTCTTTACTAAGAATGTGTCAAGTATATGTTGTGATTTGGGAAATGATCTTAGGCAATTGTTTGTTTAAGCCTATGTATTCAAACCATGAAAATTGCCTTTGAACCATAATAAAAAAATTGTCCCTAGTTAGCCCACTTGAGCCTTATAGTTTTATTTATTCATAACCTAAACAATGTCAGCCGAAATCCTTTTGATTTAACTCTTTTAGCCTTAATTGGATTAATCAAGTTAGAGGGAGGAGAATTGGAAGGAATTTTTGGGTGAACAAATTGTGGGAAGGAATGGGAAGTAGGGATATTTGCAAAAGATGAAGGAAATAAGAGAAAAGTGATAGGTGAAAAACGAAGAATGGCCTCTCCTAGGAAAAAAAAAAGGAAAAAAAAAAGAAAAAAAAAAAAAGGGAAAAAAGAAAAATAAAGAAAAAAAGAAAAAAATAAGAAAAAAAAAAGGGAAAAAAAGAAGGGAAAAGTTTGCTGTTGTTAGTATTCTAGAGGAGAGGCTAGGAAATAAAGTGCTTAAATTGTGAATTTGATTAGAACCGTCGGGTAGTCCCAAAGATGTGGTACCCACAGAATTGAAAAGCACTTAAGTTGTATGGACTTGGGAAGGTGAAGAAGTCAATTTGCGGGGTGATTTGCTGAAATTTGAAGAGCGAGATTGAGTGATTGTATTGAGGGGTGGTCGGGTTAGACGTAACTTGATTAGTCCAACGAATAGTCACTTATATCCAAATGTATCCCACCTTACCTTAAGCCCACATTACAACCAAAATAAAGACCTTTTTGATCCTTTGTCACACATATCAAGTACGAGGTCTAGTTTAGACGATTGGCAAGCATATGGTAGATTTTGCATATAATTCAATATGAGTGGAAATTATTTTAGCCTAAACACTTGAGAGATGAGTGAAACACTTACCCGGTGAGGGTTGAATAATTCGAAAGTTCAAAGTCTCGAGATTAGTTGATTTACGCGTTATCACATATGCTCAAGTGAATTATGTTGCCTAGTTGTTTTAAGAAAAATCAGACTGAAACTGAATTCATCATCTAGTCGCCCTAAACAAAATGCATAATCACTTGTATTCTTTGTGTCTTTTGTTATGTTGTTCGGGACGAACAACAGTTTAAGTTTGGGGGATTTTGATAACACGTTACTTATGCATGTATTTAGGTCGATTTATGATCATATTTTATAGCATATACGTGTATATTTGACCGGCACTTATTTATATTTATAATATTTGGGTCATTTGACGTGTTTCGACTTGTTTTGAAGTTACTTAGGTATTTTTATTCCATTTGGATGAAGTTCGAAGAAGAAACAAGTCAAATAGGGTTAAAACGGATGAAAAACGGAGTTAAAGGAGTAAAGGGCCAACACGGCCGCGTCAAATATGGACACGGCCGTGTCAAAAGTGGCCTGGAACATGTAAAAACGCACTGGAATCCAACACGGCCGCGTCAATAACCAACACGGCCGCGTCAGAATGTGTCCCGAAATTGAAGTTTTCTGTCAGCTTGACACACCTCTAGTATTTTGACCATATCTTGAGATTTACAACTCCGATTGAGGGGCAATTGGTGGCGTTAGAAATCTGATTCAAAGGGCTACAACTTTGCCTGAAATAGACAAATCCCAAAAACGAACAGAAGACCCTCAAAAATGGCTTGGAAGTCAGACCTAAAAATCTGCCCGGGAAAAGCGGACGCGGCCGCGTCGCAAGGCCAACACGGCCGTGTCAGAAGGGTTGTTCTGCGATAATTTCCTAATTTTAATAGGATTTTGATCCTATCTTCCCCAAGATCCGTCCCCAACTCTATAAAAAGGACCCCAAGCTCTAGGAAAAGGGAATCAATCACGGAAGAACACCAATTACATTATTTCACCTAGAAGAAATCTTGGAGGACAAGGAAGACGAAGATCATCGAGACGGAGTCATCCGGGTTTATTTATTCTTGTCTTAGTTTTAATTCTTTACAATGTTTTTATTAGAATTTTGTATTGGATTATTACTAGGCATGAGTAGCTAAGCTATTCGTGTCCTAGGGTTAGAAAGTAGGGATTTTTATAACAATGTTTTGATTTATGTTTTAATCTATTAATTCCATTCTTTATGTGTTTTATCTCTATGTTTGTGCTTAAAACTGAATTTAGCTTGATCACCTAGATTTAGTAATTTAGTTTAACAATTCCGCTTCGAGAGGAGGGAATTGTTATCAGACTTAGAACATAGAGCGCAGTTGTCTATGACTGTGTAGGCCGTGGCTTAAGATCGTTTGGGAGTTATTAGGTTTAATTGAATCGAGAGGGTAATTAGCTTAATTAATCAACGGTTTAATCACTTCGAGAGAAGGATTAGATTATGGTCGTGCTGCCTAATAAACACTAGAATTGGTAAATTAATAGGTTAATCATATTCCACATTGAAATAATATCCTGAAATCGAAGCCCTAGGATACCTTTTCTCCTTGATTGTTAGTTTTCGTGTTTCCTAAGTTTGAAGTTATATTTAATTGAGTAGTTTAATTAGTAAAATCAACCTTTAAAACTTAGTATCTAGTTAGGACATTCCTAGAGTATTAGGGTATCAAACTACCTAAAACTATTCCTTGTGGGATCGACCTTGACAATAGTACTACACCTACATCCGTACACTTGCGGAACACTAGGTTAGAAACCGACGTGTCAAGTTTTTGGCGCCGTTGCCGGGGAATAGGATTTAGCGCTTAGTTTTTACCTTGAAAAATAGGAGGAAACTAGACTAGATTTTATCTTTTCGTAATTTTAATTTTTATTTTAATTTTCGTTTTATTTTTTGGGTTAATTTTAGTGTTACGCGGTAGTTCTTGTTTTTGGTGTTTTCAGGCTTCGTATGCACACCAGATCAAAAGGGAAAGAAACCCTTCTTCCTTTCGATCCAGAAATTGAAGCGACAGCTCGCAGACACCGAACGAGAAGAAACTTCACAGCTGAGATGGAGAACCCACCACAGCAACCGAATGATGAAGCACTAAATAGAGTGCTAACAGCCTTAGCACGATTGGACGATCGCGTCACTACTATACAACAGCAGATACCTGTACAGCAGCAACAGTTGCCACAACAGCACGGCCCAATTCAGATAGACCCAGCTGCAGGCGATGAAGATGACACGCCTATTAGCGACTGCTTGAAGCCCAGTCCAAATCAGCAGGCAGGAGGAGTACAACCTCCACCACTCAATGCCAACAATTTCGAGCTGAAGCCTGCACTAATCAATATAGTGCAGCAAAACCAGTATGGGGGAAGTGCGTTGGAGGATCCGAATGCGCATCTGATCAAGTTTCGCAGACTGGCCGACACAATCAAGATCAATCATGTGCCGCACGAGCAGGTCAAGATGAGATTGTTCCCTTTCTCACTGAAGGACAGAGCATTACAATGGTTCAATTCACTAGAAGACATCAGAGATTGGGAAGACTTGAGCACTTCGTTCTTACTGAAGTACTTTCCACCGAGCAAGATGCTCGACTTGCAGAATCAAATTAATCAGTTCAAACAGTTGGACCAAGAGCCATTCGGAGAGGCTTGGGAGCGATTCCGGGATCTTATCCGGAGTTGCCCTCAACATGGGTTCACCAAGAAGCAGCAAGTATGCAAGTTCTACAATGGTCTACTTGCTCCGACTAGAAACCAAGTGGATGCAGCTGCGGGTGGAAGTTTGATGGAGAAGTCAGTGAGGATGGCATTCTCAATCCTGGACGCGATGGCCAGAACAAGCTACCAATGGTCGAACGAGAGAAACATGCCAAGGAGGGTAGCAAGTGTCCAAAAAGTCGAGCCCGTCAATAATGAGCCAATTGAAAAGCTCACAGCACAAGTAACAGCATTGACGAGCCAGGTGAATCTACTAACTAATCTGACGTTAGCACAACAGCCAGGGGGTCCGGAAGAAGTTGAAGAAGTAAAATTTGTGAATCAACGGAACTTCAACAACTTCCAGAACAATCAGCCTCGGTACAATCAGTACCCTCAGAATCATCAGAACTTTTCATATGGGAACGCGCAAAATACACTTAATCCGCCACCCGGATTTGCTGTTACAAATGGCATGATCCATGACGGTAAGAAGCCATCACAAGAAGAGATCGCGATGTCACAATTCGAAAAGTATGATGAAAAGTTAGCTCAGTTGGAGAAGAAAGTGGATGGAAAATTCATGGAGCTAAACAAGCATATCACTGGGCAAGGGGCAGACATCAAGAGGCTCGAGAACACGTTGGTGCAGACTCAAGCTAGCATTGGAGAGTTGACATCAAACATGAGTCAGCTGATAAAGATAGTAGGAGCTCAACACAAGCAAGGCCAATACCCGAGTGATACAGTGGTTAACCCGAAGGAGCACTGCAATGTTGTGGAGCATGAAGAGAGCTTGAAGGACCAAGAAGCGAAGGAATCAAGCGAGGAAGTCAAAAACATTGAGAAGGAGGAGGTCAATACAATCATAGATAAGAAAACTTCATCTCCTATTCTTGATGAGTCTTTTGATTTTTGTTTTAAAAATTCGTTCTTTGCTAACCTTGATCCTTTAGAGCAATCTAGAGTTGTTGTGGTGAACCAGGAACCACTAAAGGAGAGAATCCAAGTTAAAGAGAAAACAAAGGAGTGGGAGGATGGAAAAGAGGCGACGAAGAAGAGACCGAGCAGGCCCAAGAAGAACGCAAACACAAGCATGAAACCAAGAAGAGCAACAAAAGCAAAAGATCCAGGGAGTTTTACTATTTCTTGCTCAATTGGTAGTCATGAATTTCATAATGTCATCTGTGACTTAGGGTCTAGCATAAATTTGATGTCTCTTAAGCAGTATAGACAATTAGGATTAAGGGAAATTAAACGGTCCTTTACTACTATCAAATTGGCAGATGGATCTTCATTAACGCCGTTGGGAGTAGCAGAGGATGTAGTGGTAAAAGTGCTAAATTTTGAATTCCCTAGTGATTTCTTAGTTGTTGACATGAAAGGGAGTGATGAATTCCCTTTTATCTTAGGAAGACCCTTCTTGGCGACTAGCCAAGCACTAATAGATGTACCTAAAGGGGAGTTGATTTTTCGGGTTCAAAACGAAATAATCACACTCAAAATACATAAGTCGGGTCTAAGGGGTAGGCACAATTGTAGCATTATTTACACTACCCTAACTGCTGTAGAAAATCCTCATGTCCCAAATTGCTCTTTAATTGGTCAGAAAACATCCGACTCGGGGTGGCTAGAAGAAGGTTGATAGGAAAAGGACGTCCGGCTGAAGACGTAAAACAAAGCGCTTGTCGGGAGGCAACCCGATGTTTATTGTTTTATGTTTATTTTCTATTGCATTAATTTTATGTTTTACATGTGTTTTAGTGTTTTTGTTTTAGGAATCAACATGGACGAGTGTTGCAAGAAACGGGGGTCGAAAAGACGGAAAAATCGCGTTAAAAGGAGCAGAGGATGCAACACGGCCGTGTCACACTATGGACACGGCCGCGTCAAAAGGCACCTAGAAAGTGTTTTTAACACTGGAATGTAACACAGCCGTGTCACATGCTGGACGCGGCCGTGTTAAGATAGTTCAAATGCAACACGGCCGTGTCACACAATTGACACGGCCGCGTCAAAAGCCTTCTCAAAACGTGTATCCAAACTGGAATGCAACACGGCCGTGTCACACAAACGACACGGCCGTGTCAAAATCAGCCCAGAAACATCAACTTTGGTTCAAATGTAACACGGCCGTGTCACAACCTTCGACACGGCCGTGTCAATACTTCAGCAGAAAAAAAAAATGCAAAAAAAAAAAATTCAGAACGCGATGCGGAGACGGCCGAACCAAGATTCAGTAAGGAGCAAAATGACACGATTTCGGAGCTCGTAGGGGTTTCAAAAAGCCGTCGTCGAAACGATTTGTAAGTTAGCACCAAGGCGTACCACGTTTTTCCTCCAAACATTGGCTTTCAGCCAAGTTTGGGGGAGGGGGTAGACCGTGGAACGTCTTGGCAGCTAGATTTCTAGTTTTGATTTATTTTGTCGTTTGAGAGTCTTGCTGTTGATTGTGGGTCCGTGTACCCATTGTGCGGAGTTTTATTGTTTCGATTGGTGCTGATGGGTCTGTGAGCCCAAGTTGATTGCATATCGTTTCTATGTTGAGTTTTAGGAGTTTAGAGTCTTATTAGTGTGTCAGTTTTTTTTTTAGAGTCATAAGAATAATAAAACCCGGAATTAGGTAACAAGTGAAAAAATAATAAGAGAATAATAGGGAAAGATGGATGATGAATAGTTAATGATGAGATGATTTTTGAGAAGTAGATGAAAAATGGCACATAATAGAGCATGAGAGGTGTTTTGAGACGAAATTGAGCTTGAACTTAGAATATTCAATCAAAATTAACCTTGTGAGAATTTGAGCCTAATTATACTTCAAATTTTGGAGTCATATACTTTCTTTCGGTGTGAATTTGATTGAATATGTGTACTAGTCTCTAGAACTTGCCTTGAGTCTTTACTAAGAATGTGTCAAGTATATGTTGTGATTTGGGAAATGATCTTAGGCAATTGTTTGTTTAAGCCTATGTATTCAAACCATGAAAATTGCCTTTGAACCATAATAAAAAAATTGTCCCTAGTTAGCCCACTTGAGCCTTATAGTTTTATTTATTCATAACCTAAACAATGTCAGCCGAAATCCTTTTGATTTAACTCTTTTGGCCTTAATTGGATTAATCAAGTTAGAGGGAGGAGAATTGGAAGGAATTTTTGGGTGAACAAATTGTGGGAAGGAATGGGAAGTAGGGATATTTGCAAAAGATGAAGGAAATAAGAGAAAAGTGATAGGTGAAAAACGAAGAATGGCCTCTCCTAGGAAAAAAAAAAAAAAAAAAGGAGAAAAAAAAGAAAAAAAAAAGGGAAAAAAGAAAAATAAAGAAAAAAAGAAAAAAAAAAAGAAAAAAAAAAGGAAAAAAAAGAAGGGAAAAGTTTGCTGTTGTTAGTATTCTAGAGGAGAGGCTAGGAAATAAAGTGCTTAAATTGTGAATTTGATTAGAACCGTCGGGTAGTCCCAAAGATGTGGTACCCACAGAATTGAAAAGCACTTAAGTTGTATGGACTTGGGAAGGTGAAGAAGTCAATTTGCGGGGTGATTTGCTGAAATTTGAAGAGCGAGATTGAGTGATTGTATTGAGGGGTGGTCGGGTTAGACGTAACTTGATTAGTCCAACGAATAGTCACTTATATCCAAATGTATCCCACCTTACCTTAAGCCCACATTACAACCAAAATAAAGACCTTTTTGATCCTTTGTCACACATATCAAGTACGAGGTCTAGTTTAGACAATTGGCAAGCATATGGTAGATTTTGCATATAATTCAATATGAGTGGAAATTATTTTAGCCTAAACACTTGAGAGATGAGTGAAACACTTACCCGGTGAGGGTTGAATAATTCGAAAGTTCAAAGTCTCGAGATTAGTTGATTTACGCGTTATCACATATGCTCAAGTGAATTATGTTGCCTAGTTGTTTTAAGAAAAATCAGACTGAAACTGAATTCATCATCTAGTCGCCCTAAACAAAATGCATAATCACTTGTATTCTTTGTGTCTTTTGTTATGTTGTTCGGGACGAACAACAGTTTAAGTTTGGGGGATTTTGATAACACGTTACTTATGCATGTATTTAGGTCGATTTATGATCATATTTTATAGCATATACGTGTATATTTGACCGGCACTTATTTATATTTATAATATTTGGGTCATTTGACGTGTTTCGACTTGTTTTGAAGTTAATTAGGTATTTTTATTCCATTTGGATGAAGTTCGAAGAAGAAACAAGTCAAATAGGGTTAAAACGGATGAAAAACGGAGTTAAAGGAGTAAAGGGCCAACACGGCCGCGTCAAATATGGACACGGCCGTGTCAAAAGTGGCCTGGAACATGTAAAAACGCACTGGAATCCAACACGGCCGCGTCAATAACCAACACGGCCGCGTCAGAATGTGTCCCGAAATTGAAGTTTTCTGTCAGCTTGACACACCTCTAGTACTTTAACCATATCTTGAGATTTACAACTCCGATTGAGGTGCAATTGGTGGCGTTAGAAATCTGATTCAAAGGGCTACAACTTTGCCTGAAATAGACAAATCCCAAAAACGAACAGAAGACCCTCAAAAATGGCTTGGAAGTCAGACCTAAAAATCTGCCCGGGAAAAGCGGACGCGGCCGCGTCGCAAGGCCAACACGGCCGTGTCAGAAGGGTTGTTCTGCGATAATTTCCTAATTTTAATAGGATTTTGATCCTATCTTCCCCAAGATCCGTCCCCAACTCTATAAAAAGGACCCCAAGCTCTAGGAAAAGGGAATCAATCACGGAAGAACACCAATTACATTATTTCACCTAGAAGAAATCTTGGAGGACAAGGAAGACGAAGATCATCGAGACGGAGTCATCCGGGTTTATTTATTCTTGTCTTAGTTTTAATTCTTTACAATGTTTTTATTAGAATTTTGTATTGGATTATTACTAGGCATGAGTAGCTAAGCTATTCGTGTCCTAGGGTTAGAAAGTAGGGATTTTTATAACAATGTTTTGATTTATGTTTTAATCTATTAATTCCATTCTTTATGTGTTTTATCTCTATGTTTGTGCTTAAAACTGAATTTAGCTTGATCACCTAGATTTAGTAATTTAGTTTAACAATTCCGCTTCGAGAGGAGGGAATTGTTATCAGACTTAGAACATAGAGCGCAGTTGTCTATGACTGTGTAGGCCGTGGCTTAAGATCGTTTGGGAGTTATTAGGTTTAATTGAATCGAGAGGGTAATTAGCTTAATTAATCAACGGTTTAATCACTTCGAGAGAAGGATTAGATTATGGTCGTGCTGCCTAATAAACACTAGAATTGGTAAATTAATAGGTTAATCATATTCCACATTGAAATAATATCCTGAAATCGAAGCCCTAGGATACCTTTTCTCCTTGATTGTTAGTTTTCGTGTTTCCTAAGTTTGAAGTTATATTTAATTGAGTAGTTTAATTAGTAAAATCAACCTTTAAAACTTAGTATCTAGTTAGGACATTCCTAGAGTATTAGGGTATCAAACTACCTAAAACTATTCCTTGTGGGATCGACCTTGACAATAGTACTACACCTACATCCGAACACTTGCGGAACACTAGGTTAGAAACCGACGTGTCATGGCACTTTCCAGCAACTAAACTGAACAAAATTTTAATTTGTCCTTAAATTGGACAAATCCTAAAGGATAGAGGACTAAAATTAAAAATTAAAACCATAAGGAATCAATTTCGGACAATGCATAACAAATAGGACTAGGTTCAAATTTTTCCCTAAATTAATCTTATATTATTTTTTTGTGTGCTTTTCTTTTTCTCCATTGGTTTCCTCAATAGGAACTTAATAAAAGTATTTATCAATTTTTACTTGAAATGATAATACATTACTAGTTATATTACTAAGAGAAAAGTGGGATCTTGTGACTCTTGTACCACATTATTACAAGATGAAGGGTTTTTTATTGAAAGGGGAAGGCTATGTAGAAGTTGAGGAAATTTGAGGAGGGAGATGATTTTGTGGGAAAGTTAGCAGAAGAGAACTTCTTGAATTTTTTATTTGATATAAAAAAAGCGTAAACACCACTATTTATACTAGAGTGCCTCCCAAGTTAATGGTTGGGAGGTCGTCTGCATATCATTGTTAATAGAATAACAAGATACTTTATGAATAGTAAAACTTCGGAAAAACATAGTTCTAAAACTCAGAAATACTTGTTGCAATTTTCTATAGAAATTTTTTAAAATCTTTTTCCAATATTTTAAAAAATAATTTATTTTTTGTTCATAAATTCCCTTTTGTCGTATAATCAGTCAAAATTAATAATCTTTTCACGATCTAGCTTGGGCTTTAAATATAGAACATGAGCTCTAATAATAAACTATGAAACAACTTAGAAGTATAATAAGACTACAAAACAATTTGGGGCGTAATATAATGGTAAGATTAATTACGGGTATTACATAGTCAAAATAAAAAAAATATATTCATTAACTAACTAAAGTCCCTATAATAACCTTTTCAGACTATGAAAATGATGTAGAAATCTGTATACTGGCCTCCCTCTTATATGGTCTAGAATACAAGACAACAGAGAGAAGATTTCTTATTGTATTTCCTCGATTATATAGTATACAGTATACGAATACATACAGAGATGGCGGAAAAAAATAAAATATATGTTCTCTCCCTAGATCTTTCGCTCTAATGGCTCGTGACACTTTGCCGCTAGTCATAACTCATCCCTTTGTACCCATAAACTCCCTTCAACACGGTAATCTGGCCTCACAAGAAGATTTGTTTCCCTTTTCCATGGTTAGTCTACATTTACTGCCGATTATACCTTCTCGAAAGCATTTTCTGTTGATGCAGTGTTGCACACACATATAGGCATCGTAGGGTGTTCTCTAACCGTTTATGATGGTGGTCCCTTCGGATACTTCACTAAAGGTAGTCCATTTGTACTACTTCCTTTCTCACACCCCTCTCTAATGGCAGTCTCACTGGATAGTGATGCCATGAAATTTTTCTTCACGTTTGTTGCTTCTTTAGACATGCTCTAATTTTTTTAGTTCCCGAGCTAATGACTCAAGGGCCTCCTAGGGATTTTGAACTCACATGTTGGGGATGAATAATGGCATTCCCCACGTTTAGGTTTTCTCGTCTAGGGCAAGAGTGCTTCATTTTTGCAGCATGTTCAATGCAAGCTACACCAATTTATTTATCTCTATGCTATTTACATGCGTTTGTGTCAGTACCTCTATGGATGCTTATCACTCAGGCTCGGATAGTCTTGCTTATGTACGTCGTGCATTATTTTATTTTACTTGATTCACTAGTCTTGTTATTTCACCAACCTCTTTACCCATCGGACTGGGGAAAAGGGTTTAATGTGCTTACTTGTTAGTAATCAATCTGCGGTCTCCATATTTTTCTTATTTTCCTTCTATTTTCTTTTATTTTTATTGATATAAGCACATATTTAGTATAGGTTGTATAATACAGTTGACTAGTAATGGTTTAAAAGATGAATACAAATCGACAATTCTACAAATGTTAACAATTTTTTATACCAAACTTAGTCAACTGAGATTATGGCACATCTTGAGAATCTTCCTTGATACGCCCCACTAAATGGGCGCTCCATGGGAAAAAAGGTATTTTGGAGCATAACAACTTGAAACGAGCTAGGTGAAGAGATTTTGTGAGCAATCATGTAAGTTGACCCATGGTACTAACGTAATATACCATAAGAAGCCCCTTTGAGGACAAATCTCAGACAAAGTGTATGTTGATGGTAATGTACTTCAATGTGAGAGTGTTGGATGGGATGAAGAACTAGGTGGATGGCCTCCATATTTTCACATAACGTCTTATATATAGTGAGTTTGAATGCTTAGTATCTCTATGCTTATAGTAAAGTTCATTGCAAACTCTTCCCCTTTTCGTTCAGAGGGTTTTTAGGTGTTATAATCACATGCCATGTCCATCATGTCTATTTGTAGTAGGTACATTGCAGGGCCTCCATAACCCATATGCCCCTATCATTTCGGTGCATTGTTCCTATGTTGGTAGGGATCAAAGTCTGTCGCCTTTAACTTTGGGTTTCTTTCTACTACTTATATCACCATTGTTAGCTGACAACACTTTTTCTAACCTTAGTGTTACCGTAAGTGAACGGTGCAATTATAGCTAGTAGTAAGCAAGGTCGATCCCACAAGGACTGTTTACCTATGTAAATACAACAGCCCCAACTATAATAGATCAACCCTATCTAGACTCTTTAATAAGGTGATTGTGTTGTTTATTGTTATGTCAGGGTATGTGATTGTATAGACGAAGATGTAGAATACAGACAAAGTCGAGGCTAGAGTTTGACTCTATATCCGTAAGACGAAATTGCCACGTACTCAGGTGCAATACGTTATAGTAGCAAAATGCCTCCAAGATACAACGACTTTAAAGCTTCAGACCGCTGCACTACGAGTCGGAAGTTATCGGCGAACGTACTCGGATATTTGGAACTTTCGGACTCTACTAATGCAGAATATAGAAAGCTTTTAAAATGCAAAGAACTTGTGAATTCGAATGTATGAAATGAAATGTGGAGGGGCCTATTTATATATGTTGAAGAGTTGTGGTGCCCTTTTGGAAAGGCACCTCTTCACCCCTTGGTTGCACCCTTTGGACTGGACCCACCTGTTCGCTGGGCGGTCGCACCCGCAGGATGACCCGCGCCCTGGCGGGCGACGGGTCGCACTAGTACGCTGGCGGGTCGGTCCGACCCACTGCCCCGGTCCGGTCCGAACCGCCGACCCGGTTCGACCCACCGGCCGGTCCGGTTCGACCCGGTTCTTGACCGGACCGGTCCACGTCACCGCACCACCTGACTCGAACCGCCACGAACCCGTAAGCCATCCGTCTGGACCACCTGGACAAAACTTTAAGGCTCCTCCAGCTCCTCGCGACGACGCGTACGTGCGAAGTGCGCCTCTAAAGCGACTCAATGCGACATGTGCGACGTGCGCGTGCGGGCCCGGGCTCGGGCTCGGATGGTGCGAAGCACCATCCTCGGGTCCATTTTAGCCAAAGGCTAAAATCCCACTAGGATCCACCATAAGGTCCACCATAGGGGAGCACACTTGATAACTACTTATCAAGTGCTCTACTAAATAAGGAGTATCCACTTACTCCAATTTTTCTATGTGGGACAAGTTCCCATATATTTACTTCATAAACTCTTCAACTTCCATGTTTAAGTTGCAACCTTTGACAATTAATATTTCATTCACCCGAAATTGGTTTTGAGCATATTAATACATTAAATTTATCTACTCGAAGTGTAGATTATGAATTTGCAACTTGTTTCCATTTTTAACAATGGATTGAATTAATAAAATTGGTCAAATTTGAGTCAAAACCCAAAATTCCAAACCAATTTCCAACAATCCCCCACATGAATGATATTAATGTAATGCACACCTAAGAAAGTCCCAACGAGCCGTCCCTTCATCAGGATAGGTAGCTTCAGGCTTTGAACCTTCCCTAGTGAGATGCCATCGGATTTACTCACTGCTCAGTGAACATGATGTCTTGAACTGGTCAGCTTTTGTGTAAATCAAGTACAATGACAACCACAAAGTAACGACTCTAATATCCTTTTGGTTCTCACGTTGTTGTCCATTTTGGCCACGGACCTTATCTTGGATTCATAAGTGTATACTGAAAATATTACATTTGTCAGTTTGAAGCGGCCCCACTTCACACTTATATAGGTGATCTCCTATTAAAGGTACCCTGAAATACCTTACCACGAAGGTATAGGAATCATTAAAAGCTGTTAAGCTTACCCTCACCACACGTCATCAGGTTTTGTACCAAATAGGTACATTTGGCACTTGAGCGGAATCGAGAATGAGCTTGAAATTTGTTTTCAAGTGCAAAACTGAGTGCTTCAAAGCTTAGTTGTCTCGTTGAACCAAGTTCTTGGGATCCTCCAGTCATCATGGACGAGTTACCACTATGAACACTCTTTAGTGTGTGGGTTTTAGCCCCATTCCCCTTACCGCGCTATACATTTGATCTCGACCAATGCCTTTAGTCAGCGGATCCGCAATGTTGTCTTTTGACTTTACGTAGTCAATGGAGATTACCCCACTTGAGATCAAATGTCTAACGGTATTGTGTCTCCTCCGGATGTGTCGAGACTTACCATTGTACATGTGGCTTTGTGCCCTCCCTATAGCAGACATGCTATCACAGTGTATCATCACGGGAGGCACTGGTTTGCACCAACCAGGAATATCCTCTAAGAAGTTCTGAAGCCATTCGGCTTCTTCACCAGCTTTGTCTAAAGCAATGAACTCGGATTCCATTGTGGAACAAGCTATGCAAGTTTGTTTAGAGGATTTCCAAGCCACAGCTCCTCCACCTATAGTGAATACATAACCACTGGTGGATTTTGAATCTTTAGTATCAGATATCCAGTTTGCATCTGTGTATCCTTCCAATACGGCTGGATATCTTGTATACAAAATTCCATGATTCATGGTATGTTTTAAATACCTTAAAACTCTCATCAGAGCTTTCCAGTGATCCTTGTTAGGATTACTTGTAAATCTACTAAGTTTGCTAACTGAATATGCTATATCCGGACGCGTACCATTTGTCAAGTACATCAGGCTTCCGATAATTCTTGCATATTTCAGTTGCAGCACTGGGTCCCCTCTATTTTTGGCTAAGTGTAGATTAACATCTACAGGAGTGTTAGCCGGGGATACGTCATAAGCATCAAATTTCCTCAACACATTCTCAACGTAATGAGTTTGTGATAGGAAAATTCCATCAGAAGTTCTAGAGATTTTCATCCCTAGAATGACGTCAGCCAGACCCATGTCTTTCATGTCAAAATTTCGTTTTAACATGTTTTTAGTATTCACGATCGAGTCATGATTACTTCCCGCAATAAGCATGTCATCGACGTATAGACACACTATTACATAATCTTCTGGAGTGCCCTTTATATAGATACACTTATCGCACTCATTGATTTTGAAACCATTAGAGAGCATCACATTATCGAATTTTTCATGCCATTTAAGAGGTGCTTGTTTGAGTCCGTACAAAGATCTAACAAGTTTACACACCTTCTTTTCTTGGCCAGGAACTACAAATCCTTCAGGTTGTTCCATATATATCTCCTCCTCCAATTCCCCATTTAAGAAGGCCGTCTTCACATCCATTTGATGTATCTCAAGGTTATGCAGAGTTGCAATAGCAATGAGAACTCTAATGGATGTGATCCTCGTAACTGGGGAATATGTATCAAAGAAGTCGTATCCTTCTCTTTGCTTGAACCCTTTGGCTACCAATCTAGCCTTATACTTATCAATTGATCCATCGGCTTTATACTTCCTCTTTAGGATCCACTTGCATCCAAGTGGTTTACAGCCTGGTGGTAGATCTACAATCTCCCACGTGTGATTTTGCATGATGGACTCGATTTCACTGTTTATTGCTTCTTTCCAGAGAGGAGCATCTGGACAGGACAATGCCTCATGTATTGTCCTGGGTTCACTTTCCATCATGTATGATAGAAAATCCGGCCCAAAGGACTTCTCCTTTCTGGCCCTTTTACTACGTCTCGGTTCATCATTACCCTCAGGTTCTTTATTAACCTCAACAGGTGAACCATTTGTAATTTCATAAGTTCTTTTACGAGAACTTACTTCTGTGTTTTCCTTCTTAGGAAATATGTTCTCAAAGAACACCACGTTCCTTGACTCTATAGTCATTCCCACGTTTATTTCAGGAATGTCTGATTTGTGCACCAGAAATCGATATGCACTACTGTTATGCGCATATCCAATGAAAATACAATCAACAGTTTTGGGTCCTATTCTCACTTGTTTCGGCTTAGGTACTTCAACCTTAGCTAGGCACCCCCACACTTTAAGGTAATGGTAGGAAGGTTTTCTTCCTTTCCACAACTCGTATGGAGTTTTGTCCCTTTTCTTATGTGGCAATTTGTTAAGAATGTAGTTGGCAGACAAGATTGCTTCCCCCCACATGTTCTGAGGTAAGCCCGAACTTATCAACATAGCATTCATCATTTCTTTTAGAGTTCGGTTCTTGCGTTCTGCTATGCCATTTGATTGAGGTGAATATGGAGCTGTAGTTTGATGAATAATACCGTTTTGTTGGCAAAATTCTTCAAATGGAGCTACATATTCTCCACCTCTATCACTACGAATCACTTTGATTCTTTTGCTAAGTTGATTTTCAACTTCATTCTTATAATTTTTGAATGCCTCAATGGCTTCATCTTTACTTTTCAAAAGATATACATAACAATATCTTGTGCAATCATCAATAAAAGTAATGAAGTAATTCTTGCCACCTCTAGTTTGCACAAACTTTAAATCACACACATCAGTATGAACAAGTTCTAGAGGAGAAGTACTTCTATCAACTGAATGGAATGCTGTTTTGGCCAATTTTGCCTCCACACAGATCTCACATTTTTTTGAATCAAATTCCATTCTAGGAAGTAAATCTAAATTCACTAAACGTCGAAGTGTATTTTGATTTACATGTCCTAATCTACCATGTCATAAATTAGAACACTCAAGCAAATAATTAACTTCACTTATATTAATATTGCGCTTAATGTCGCGCTTTACAGTCATTACATTCATTTTGAAAAGGCTCTTTTTGAGATAGCCTTTCCCAATAAATTGACCACATTTGGTCAGTACAAAATTATTTACTTCAAAAACCAACCTAAATCCGGCCTTACTCAATAAAGAACCGGAGACTAAATTCTTGCGAATGTCTGGGACATGCAGCACATCCACGAGAGTTAGTTCTTTTCCCGACGTCATCTTCAACACGACCTTTCCCAATCCTACCACTGGAGACGTTGCAGAGTTTCCCATAAAAAGCTTTCGGCCATTGATCTCTTGGTAAGTGGAGAACAGTTCCTTGTCTGAACAGATATGACGGGTAGCCCCTGTGTCGATCCACCACTCCCTTGGATTATCTACCAAGTTGGCCTCGAATACGACGGCGGACAGATCCAATTCAGACAGTTCTTCTGGCAAGGATTTGTGCTCGGCAAGGTTGGCCTGATTCTTCTGACCTTGATTTGCTTTCTTTGGCAGTCGACATTCACTCGACTTGTGTCCGGGCTTATCACAGTTATAACAGTTACCTTTGAATCTTTTGTTCGAGGTCTTCTGTTGCTTATTAGAGCCAGCACCGTGTTTTCTCTTCTTGCCACTTCCGGACTCTGCCAAATTCACACGTGCCTCTCCACGGTTCTTGTCGCTTTTGACTTCGGATTTCCGGTTGTCTTCCTCGATCCGTAGTCTCACGATCAAGTCCTCAAGCCCCATTTCCTTGCGTTTGTGCTTGAGATAATTTTTGAAATCCTTCCATTGAGGCGGTAGCTTTTCTATGAATGCGGCTACTTGAAAGGATTCAGATAGTTGCATACCTTCAGCATGAATCTCATGGAGGATCAACTGCAACTCTCGAACTTGGTCCATGACCGTCTTCGAGTCTACCATTTTGAAGTCGAGGAACCGTCCGACAATGAATTTCTTCATTCCGGCATCCTCCGTTTTGTACTTTTTCTCCAAAGATAACCACAATTCTTTTGCGGTTTTAAAATTGGAATAGACATTGTAAAGAGAATCGTCTAATCCATTTAGAATGTAATTTCGACACAGGAAGTCACTGTGGTTCCATGCGTCCAAAGCAGTCATTCCCTCTTTATCCCCTGTTTCAACGGTAGGAGGATCTTCCCTCAAGAAACGGGCAAGACTAAGAGTTGTCAAATAGAACAGCATTTTCTGCTGCCATCTCTTGAAATCATTTCCGGCAAATTTAGCCGGTTTTTTGGCGTGAGCAGCGGGGATGGAAGGAGTAGAAACAGTAGAAGACATCTACGAATATACAAAAAAATTTCGTCTTACGCTGTTATGTCAGGGTATGTGATTGTATAGACGAAGATGTAGAATACAGACAAAGTCGAGGCTAGAGTTTGACTCTATATCCGTAAGACGAAATTGCCACGTACTCAGGTGCAATACATTATAGTAGCAAAACGCCTCCAAGATACAACGACTTTAAAGCTTCAGACCGCTGCACTACGATTCGGAAGTTATCGGCGAACGTACTCGGATATTTGGAACTTTCGGACTCTACTAATGCAGAATTTAGAAAGCTTTTAAAATGCAAAGAACTTGTGAATTCGAATGTATGAAATGAAATGTGGAGGGGCCTATTTATATATGTTGAAGAGTTGTGGTGCCCTTTTGGAAAGGCACCTCTTCACCCCTTGGTTGCACCCTTTGGACTGGACCCACCTGTTCGCTGGGCGGTCGCACCCGCAGGCTGACCCGCGCCCTGGCGGGCGACGGGTCGCACTGGTTCACTGGCGGGTCGGTCCGACCCACTGCCCCAGTCCGGTCCGAACCGCCGACCCGGTTCGACCCACCGGCCGGTCCGGTTCGACCCGGTTCTTGACCGGACCGATCCACGTCACCGCACCGCCTGACTCGAACCGCCACGAACCCGTGAGCCATCCGTCTGGACCACCTGGACAAAACTTTAAGGCTCCTCCAGCTCCTCGCGACGACGCGTACGTGCGAAGTGCGCCTCTAAAGCGACTCAATGCGACATGTGCGACGTGCGCGTGCGGGCCCGGGCTCGGGCTCGGATGGTGCGAAGCACCATCCTCGGGTCCATTTTAGCCAAAGGCTAAAATCCCGCTAGGATCCACCATAAGGTCCACCATTCACACTTGATAACTACTTATCAAGTGCTCTACTAAATAAGGAGTATCCACTTACTCCAATTTTTTTATGTGGGACAAGTTCCCATATATTTACTTCATAAACTCTTCAACTTCCATGTTTAAGTTGCAACCTTTGACAATTAATATCTCATTCACCCAAAATTGGTTTTGAGCATATTAATACATTAAATTCATCTACTCGAAGTGTAGATTATGAATTTGCAACTTGTTTCCATTTTTAACAATGGATTGAATTAATTAAATTGGTCAAATTTGAGTCAAAACCCAAAATTCCAAACCAATTTCCAACATTTATTAAACTAAAGTGCATAAAACATTAAATAAAATAAATAGAACTCTCAAAGAAACAACAAGTAATCACGAAGGAATAAATCAGATGGAAAACGTATTCAAGGGTTCGATTTCGGTTATGTTCTTCTATGTTCAATTATAGTAATTTTCTAGACTTCTAGACCGAATTCAGATTCTTATTAGGCAGAACTACTCTAGCTAACCCTCCTCTCGGACGATGTTAATGTGTTGATACATATGAAAAAATACCCTCTCAGGCTAACTATCACATATGCAACTCGCAAGGGATCCTAAACAAATGCCTACACAAGTATCTCACTCCTCTCGGACGACTATTGATACATATGCTATGTATTGTAAGACTACTAACAACCCTCCCCTCTCGAGCGCTGAATTCTTAAGCAAGTAGAATAGACTAATTCGTCAAATCAATCAATTCATGAAATAAAACAAACACATAAGATAAGAATATTGAACTGAGTCTAGAATAAAAACAACAATTAAAACATAGTCAAACAATGAACCTATTTTCTAGCCCAAGAACACAAGCGTTTTAGCTACTCATATCAAACATATGTTTAAAGATAAACATAAGAAGAAATTGCAAAATAAATAAAAGCAACTAAACCCGAGGTCTTCAATCTCGATCTTCTTCGCTTCGCGCTTCTTGCTCTTAGATTCAAGCCTCCAAGACAATTATTATGATGATTGATCATTGATTTCAGACCTGGGAACCCTTATTTATAAGTTGGGAAGGATTAGGATTGAAACGAGCCGAAAATAAGCCCAAAATGCATGAGCCGACGACACAACGCAGCTCTTTTTCCGAGCGCAGCCGAGTTTGGCCGGGTTGACTCTCAGGTCCGTCTTCTAAGACATTTCTGAGCGTCATATAGTCATAATATGGCCTCAGCTATTTCTGAAAAGGTTTTAGCCCTTTGAATTAGCTTTACAATTCCATCAATTTCACCTCATTTGGCCATATAGATCTCAAGATATGAGCAAAATACTAGAGGTGTGTCAAGCTAGCAGACAAATTGCACATGCGAAGCCACTTTTTGTGCGGTTGCGCTGGGTAGGCAGAGCCGTTTTTTACCTTCGGCTCATCTTTTTGCGCGGTCGGTCTGAGCTGCACAGCCAAGTTTGGTTTTTTCCTTTTCAAGGGCGGGTTTGAGCTATTTATGTTTTTCCTCAACTAAATCAATTGTTTATACATTTCTATGCAAAAACACAAAATTTAATATATTGAACTTAGGGGAAGAAGTCTCGTAAAGCGAACTTTAAGAAAATCTAGAACCATAATATTATTGGTCTACTATAAAAGTGTGAATAGTTTCTTATAAAATTTCATTTGTCTATTATATTATTGATGAGTTTTAATTCTGAAGGTTAGTTTGGTAATTTTATTTTTAACGTTTTGTTTATTTGGTAAGAGCATTTTATATTTCAAATCTCCTCTATAAATACATGGAACTTTCCATTCCATCGCGCATGATATTTAATTCATCTAATGGCATAGGTTGAACCTAAATATTCATAATCTTTTATACCTTCTTCATTTTTAGTAATATACATAATATTATTCCTTTTATTTATTTTATTTTAAGTTTATTTATAAATCCCTTATCTCTTTTATAATGTGATTCTTTTATATAATTGTAGAAAAAAGAAGAAAAACTTATTAATGAAAATTTTAAGGCTAATTTTGTAACTTTATTTATGAAGTTTTATTTATTTGTTAAGAGTTCTTTAATTATAATTCAAAGTCATCTATTAAATCATGGAGTTTTCTATCACATTTAATGTGATTTTTTGTTTTACTAAAAGAATCTTATTCATTACTGTAAATCAGTAAATACAAGACTTCCTAACTAATCTTGATAATCAGGTCCCATCCAAACATATGGATCGGCTGATGAAAAAGAAAAATGAGCTAGACCATGAGCAACACAATGAACCATCCTAGACATATGATCTAAACTCAAGAAAAAAATGGGTTGTAACAACTTCTTAATATCAAGCATCAACAACCCAACATACGAAAAATCCGACTCTTGCTTTGTGACTGCACGCACAGCAAGCAAAGAGTCCGAGAAAATAATAATCGCTTCAAAACCACATTCCACGCAAAATCTTACACCAGTCTGAATAGCTAGTAATTCCCCTACCAACACACTACCGGTGTCCCGAATCTGATGACAACCTACCGCAATAATAACCCCGTCATGATCCCGAAGAACAAAACCAACCCTATACCGACTCAGTCTATCATTATAAGCTGCATCCACATCTAAACGCAATAGACCTACAGGGGTCGAATCCATCTGCATCTCAATATCATAACGTCGTTTAGGTAATTCCAAGGCTACAGTGGCCGACTGAAAGCCCTTCAATATCTCTTCAATATATTCCCATTTAGGGAAAATAAAATTACCTCCATCACCATAACGCTACTTGCAATAATTACCCCAAACTACCCAAGTTGCAACGCAAATACAGAAAATAAATCCTCCCGAATTAGACTATCATGCAATCATAACCATCCGCAAAAGACAAACCACGAAGTCTCTTCAAAGAATTCCAAAAACAACTACCCTTCCAAAAAGACTTAATTAATGGACAATAAAACAAACCATGCATAGAAGTTCTTGTCTGAGAATGTCACAACCCATATAAAGGAGAAATTGGTACATGATGAGAAGCGTGATTAGCTGCTCGTGTCGTTCCAACAACCAGCGGGGAATGCCAAAAAATTGTGTGACGCTTTCCAAAAGAAAACTTTAACTTTTGGAGGAATAGACAATGCCCACATGAAGCGCCACCAAGCAGACGAAACCGACGACGATGAAATAGGTGATTCAAAATCCCCCCATAGCAAGATGGTAAGCCGATTTAACCTAGCAGATACCTTTCGACTCAAAATTTCAAAACCTATTATCCTCCTCAATCTCATTAAACAATGGAATATTAAGTATAACCTCCACCTCAAAAGGCAAGAAGACTAAGCGCAATTTATCTTCATCCCACCTTTTGCCCGGTCCAATAAACTCTGAAACCTTCACACCCGATGCATACTGCCGAGACAAAATTCTTCCCGAAGCCAATCCTGGAACCCAAGCATCCCTAAAGGGTGCAATGTACATTCCATTTCCCACCCTCCACATTAATCCTCTCGCCAACAAATTCCTACTCCAACATAAAGATCTCCACCAAAACTTTCCACAGTGTTGCTCTAATTGTTGACACAAAGATAGCGGTAGTCTAAAACAAGACATAACATATGTTGGGATTGCTTGCAACACCGCCTTAATCAGCACCTCCTTACCTCCACAAGAAAACATTTTATGACCCAGAGTCTCAATTTGCCTAATAAGTCTCTCTCTAGGAAAATGAAATTGTAATTTCTTATTTTGAAGAGAGAAAGTAGGTAATCCCAAGTACAAATCATGTCAACTTGGGACTAAAAGTAATTGTTGATTTATCATAATTAATCAATTAACTAGATGCACATTCATACAATTGCAAGCACCTTCTGACCTGTAAAGTATTAGCCAAAGCGGCCCTCAAGAAAAGCAGACTATCATCTGCTAAAAAAAATGTGAAATAGATGGGCAATTGTTAGCTATCTTCACACCATGAAATGGCCCTCGTTCTTCTGTAAAACCCTTCAATAAAGTAGATAATCCTTGAGCACACAGTGTAAACAAAAGAGGAGACAATAGATCGCCCTACCTTAATCCCCTCTTAGGTCTTACATTCCCAAAAATTTCACCATTTAAATTAAACGCGTATGACACATAAGAAACACATCGAATAATAAGATTAACAAACACACCTGGGAAACCCATATATAACATAATCTCTTTCAAGAAGTCCCATTCTACTCTATCATGCACCTTGCGCATGTCCAGGTTTAGGGCACAATGACCCGGAAAAACAAATAAATAATGGCAAAAATAAAGTGCCTAGCCTAATGCTGAACTATTTATCAGAATAGAAAGTAACACAGTCACTAGTCCCCGAAAATGGCGCCAAAAACTTGATACACTATTTTTTACTGCAAGTGAATGGTGCTAGTTCAAATAGAAGTGAGCAAGGTCAATCCTACAGGGACTATGTTCCTATGTTAATTAAATACCCTTATTGGAATAATCTAACCCCCATCTAAACTCTAAATTAAGGTGATTGTTGATTATTAAACTAAAAGTGCAGAAAACTATAAATAAGATTCTTAGAACGCTCAAAGAAGCAAATAATTAATCATGAAAGAATAAATTAGATAGAAAACGTATCCTAGAGTTCGATTTCAATTACAACTTCTTATGTATGATTATCCTAATACTCTATATCTTTAAACCGAATACGAGTGTTTATTAGGCAATCATTACTCTAGTTAGCCCCATCTCAAACAACACTCGTGTTGATCATGTATAAATAATTTATGTATTGGGTTAACTATCATATACACAACTCCAAAGGGATCCTGAGACCAATGCCTATGAAGATATTTCACTCCTCTCGTCCGATTGTTGATACCTATATTATACGCCGAAAGCCTATTAATAACCTCCCGTCTCGGCCGTTGAATTATTAAGCAAGTAGAATAGAATAATTGGCCAAAATGAATCGTCATAACATAAGAACAAGCACATATCATAAACACATAGAACAGAGTCTAGAATAATATAGAATAATTAAAACCTAATCAATCGCAACCTACTTTCTAGCCCTAAAACACAAACATGTTTAGCTACTCATGTCTATAATTAAAACCTAAGAACATTCAAAGACAAACATTCTAAAAGCAATAAAATAAACAAAAGATGATAAAACCTAGAATCATCTTGAATCTTGATCTTCTTTGCTTTCGCGCTTCTTGTTCTTCAATCTAAGCCTACAAGATGGATTTCATGATATATGATCTAATAGAAAAGTCTAATTTTTGGACATGGGAACCCTATTTACAAGTTGGGATGATTTGGGTGGAAACAGGCTGACAAACAACCCAAAGGAGACCAAAATGCGTGAACCAACACTCCCCCTCAGCCAAGATGAATATACAGTAGGAAATCAATTTTTTTGAGAAAAAGCTTCACCTTGCCAGTATGCAAACCTCTATCCGGCCAGGCAGACTCTCAAGCCTGTCTTCCAAGCCGTTGTCTGGGGGTCTTCCTTTCAGAACTTGGTGTCGGCTAGTTCTGAAAAAGTTGTAGCCCTTTGAATTAGGTTTTCAGTGCCACTAATTTAACCTCATTTAGACTTATAGATTTCAATATATGAGAAAAATCCTAGAGGTGTGTCAAGTTGGAAATCTTGCGTTTTTGCCTCTTCGCTGTTTCACCTCGTCTCTCACTTGTTTCTTCTCCAAACTTCGTCCTAATGAAATTTTTACCTAAATTACGGTATTTCAACTATAAAAATGAGCAAACACGTCATTCGACTCAAGACAATCAATGTCACCATAAAACAACCGAATTTGTGTGCAAACATTACCGAAATGATTCAATAATTGGCATAAATGCATGCATACACTATGTGTATCAATGGCTTCATCCTTGAAGGGGAGGAGAAAACCCTAACATAAGACCTTAAAATCTGAATAATCTAAGAAAACCAAAAGAAACTAAAGTTGCTAAAATTAAAAGTGAGATAAGTTATCTTACAATTGAAAGGGGAAAGGGGTATTTATAATACCTAAACGCTATACAAGTGAAATGACTACAAATCTACTAAAAATGCCCTTTTAGCAAGGGTAAATAGGTGAAACTAGTAAGTAGCATGATTGGTCTTCATTAAAGTTGGGTCGAACCACTTGAGCACTCTCGACTTGAACTTCTCAGCAATTCTGGGACTTCTAAGGTTGGAACCAGCCTTCGACTCCAACTAAAAACTTGTAGAGTTTTGTCTCGGCCATGCATAACACTTTGAATCCTCAATCCAATATCGTATAAAGATCTTCCTAAGAGGCACTTGGTGATAGTGGCAGCTCTCAGCCCTTTAGTCGGCATCACCTGAAAAAAGGATTTTTAGAAAATGTAAGTTTTTTACTCAGTACATAAAATTGTTCAATATCAAAAACCTTTACCTTATATGCATGTCGTATTTATTTTAATTTATGCCTACCCATATCAGTTGGACTTTCGGCATATCTCCTCTCTCATTATTAACTCATATTGGTTAATAACTGGCTCAATTTCACATACGGTTGATACACGTTAATTATGCATGTATTTAGGTCAATTTAGGAGTTTATTTTATAACAATTACATGCATATTTGGTCAAGAGTCGTGTAGATTTATGATATTTGGACCATTTAACGTGTTTGACTTGTCTTTGAGGGATTTTGAGCAATTTCAGGGTTAAAAGTCGTACTTTACGACTAACGGATGAAAGAACAAGTTGAAGGAAAGTCAAAACCGACAAAAACCGGTTAAAACCATCCAAAATCGGCCTAGACCGGTCTGGAACCGGTCCGGAGGAGAACCGGCGCGGTCGCATCCATAAAGCAAAAAGCGACCGCGACGAAAACAACATGCAAAGAAATTCAGCACTAATGGTGCGATGCGGCCGCATTAGATGTGCAAAGTGGTCGATTCAAAAGGATTCGTTTTGAAGACTTTTCAAGTGCAAACCAACGCGACCGCGTCAGATGGCCAAAGCGGCCGAGTCAAAATGGCATATTTTCGAAGACTTTCCTGATCCAAGTAGGAAACTGATTCTAAAGCCCCAGGATTGTCCCGAAGTCTATAAAAGGGTAAGAGAGGCTCGTTGTCCGGAGACACATTGGATTTTTAACTTAATCTCACACTTGTGCATTGGAGTAGAAGGGTGAGAGCGAGAAGACGAATATCGACGAGCTGACAATATCGGGTTTATTTACTTCTTTTCTAGTGCTTATTTCTTTACAATGTATTCAATGGATAGTTGTATAGATTTTGTACTAGGCATGAGTAGCTAAACTACTCGTGTCCTAGGATTAAAACGTAAGGTTTTACAATAATTTTGATTTAATTATTTAGTTTATAGACTCCAGTTTACATTATCTATCTATGTGTTTGGTTTAATCCCTATAATTGAATTTAATCTGGCCAATTAGGTTTAATTTACTTGTTTAACAATGCCGCTTCGAGAGAAGAGAATTGTTAATAGACGACAACACATAGCGCGATTGTCTATGATCATGTAGGCAAAAGGTTAATGGGTTGTTAGGAGTTGTTAGGATTAATTGACTCGAGAGAGAAATTATCTTAATCAATCTGCGACTTAGTCGCTTTGAGAGAAGGGTTAAGTTGATTAAGTGCCACCTAATAGATAATTAATTGGTCTAAAGATTTATAAATTAGAGATTTATCGTAATTAGTTTAATTCCTGAAATTGAAATCCTAGGATACATTCTCGTTGATTTGAACTTCTCGTTTGTTAATTAATTGGTTTATTGGTATATGCAATTTAGTTTAATCAAATCATTCACCACTTTGAGTATCTAGTTAGGATAATCCTAGATAATTAGGGTATCAAACTTTGTGAACCCATTCCCTGAGGATCGACCTTGGCTTCCGCTATATACATCTATACCCGTACACTTGCGGTATTTTAGGGTTAGAAATAGGCCTGTCAACGGTCCTAATTGGCCCATTTAACTCACACTCATACATTACAAATAAAAAGATAATAGATAGTGTTACATATTTCCTTTGCTTTGTCGGATTTCATTTCTGATTGTGGGGACAACACAACCCGTGTCTTGTCAACAGTGTTCTACCTATCCAGTCAAGTTATTATTTTCCTTCCCTTTGGTCACTCCATATTAGTGCAATTATTATTCTTTCCCCTGTATCACTCTATATCACTGCTCGATGTCCCGTAGTACAGCTTAATTTCACTTATGTGTTCCTTTTCCTTGTCTAAATCTATTCCTAATCTTCAAGTTTCACTTACCTTGCTCTATATAATACTAAAAAAAATCCTCATTATCTAATTATCATGGTCTGATTATTCTCAAATCATTTGTAATTATGAAGCATGCAACCTAACACATTCGTATGCTAAGATCTTACAAACACACATTGTATATTTTTGTGTATTCCACTTTATTAAAATCCAAAAAAAGGAAATAATGTCAAAACAATTAAACATGACCGATATCAATTGGATGATAACTAAATGTACATAAGTGAGAAAATTCATTGTGAAGAAAATGTGTATCTATAATATATCCGATTTTATTATTAGTATATATATTAAATTTTATCAACCTATGAACCAAACTATCAAAAAACTAATATAAAAATATCAATATTAAATGGCTTAAGTGAATTGTCATTGTAAAAAGAATATGCTTTCTATGCAACCTAATTAGATGGCAATTTTTTTAATTGGAATATATTTAATATTATACAACATATAGTAATTCATACTATATATTATTCCAAATGAGTCTAGGTAATATAATACATATATATATATATAGATATATATTGTACCTATCACACACACACACACAATGTGTGTGTCTCTCTCTTTTTGTGTCTCTGTGTGTGTGATATATATATATATATATATATATATATATATATATATCTCAATATCTAGATCGTAGTTTGTTGCACATACAATTTATTAGAATGAAATTTTTCTGAAGTTCAATAATTAATTAAAATTTATTTCTGATTAGAGACCTTGATGTACATATAATTTATTTCTGAATTAAATAATTAATTAAAAGTTATTTCCAATTAGAGACCTTGGTGTATCTATATGATATATTTGAAATTAAATAATTAACTAAAATTTCTTTGAAACTAGGTACGTGTATTTTTAATATTATATTGAATAAATATATTAGTCTTGTGCGAGTCACATGTTTTTTGCTAGTATATATAAATATGTATGTTATATTACTTCTACGTAAAAGATGCGAGTAACAATTGTTGATTCATTTTAATTTCATTGATACATCATTGATTATCTGATTATATTTGAACTTAAGGGGTGTTTCTTTTGTTGCTCTTGATTTTAGAAAAGTGATTAAATTTAGAGATTGTGGGGAAAAGCAAGTCACAGTTGCTTGCTGCTTTTAAGGTAAATCTATTTTTTAAGCAGAATTTTAATTAGCTAGCAAACACCTTTTATAGCTTTTGGAAAATTGAAAGGCTAAAAGCAAGGGTATTTAAGCAATGAAAAACACCCCTTTAGTAACATATTTGATTATTTTAGTTTTATAATAATAATATTAATAGTTTATTTTTAAGTTTGGTTCTCATCATTTTATTATAATACTAGACTCCTCTAACCAATTTGTTTTTGGCTCCGTGAGTACATTAGCTCTTTTTTCAGTTTCCTACAGTATAGGACTATGCCAATTATTAGTTTTAGGTTGTTGAAGCTCGTCTTTTGTTATATTTATGTATTTTTTGACTTCTATCATTTTCATTTTCTTCCTCGCATTTTCATTGTTTCACTTGAGTGAATGAATATAACAGAATGTTTAAAGTTACTTTCTTCTTCAAATTTGTAAATGATTTATGAGTTAGGTTAGTTTTGATTAACTGTTTTGAAAATGGTTTAGATGGTGGATAAATTTTTATAGTTAGTAAAAACATAACTGATTAAAATATTCACCCTCTTAGAGAAAAAGGAAAAAGAAAAAAAGAATCGCTTCTTTTCTATTTTCAAATCAAACAAATATCTATTGGAAATTGGTTTTAAGGTAATGGGTAAGTCCCAACTTTAACCAATTTGGAAGTTGCGGTGTAGCGTGTTAATTTTCTCAAATCAAACAAATATATGTTGATCACTTGTTATTTGTGGAAGATGGTAGACGTCGTAAAATCTATCCTACTTCGAAAATACCATAATGTGGTATAGGTTCGTTATAACCGAAAGGAGTAGTAACTCCTCATTGTAAAGATAAATTATGGTGGTAACTCCCACATTAAAGAGGTATTATGGTGGTATCATTACTGTATTTAAGGGGTTATAGGAGGTGCTGTAACACCTGAGTTATGGTGTTATAACTCCTGAGTTTTGGTGTTGTAACACCTTCTGAACCACCTACAGTAAAGAGATGTAACATCTCTGTTACTACCTGGTTTTAAATGCCTTAATGACCCTTTAAAGGTGTAATTAAATTCCCAATTTGAATAAATGATGCATATATAAGTAGGTCATGTTTTCTTGCACATAATACATGAAAAATCACACAAATCCTTTCAAAGTTGCATCTCATAGCACCTCTTTGAAATCCTTGCACTTAAAATCAGTTTTGGCATATAGTACATAGCCCAGTTCTTACCACATTTATAGTTCGTCGAAGCTTCTAGATTTGTGGTGTTACTATCCAGAAGACGAAAGTCGTTTAATCATTGAAAACGTTAAGTCAAACCGTGAGCACTAGTCGGGACGTATTCGTTTTGCGGATAGAGGTCTAACCTTGACTCGACTTTACCATTATCATCATTCTACTGTTTATTAAGTGTTGCAAAAATTGTTGAAACACATTGTCCAGAATCCTGCCAATTTTTAGTATTTCATAAAGTGTTAAAACACCTTATCTAGATTCCAGTGTTGCAGTCCCCAGGTGTTTCGAGAAGTGTTACAGCATTGTCCAGCAGTTTCAGAATCTAATTGGTGTTCTTCCATTGATTCGTACAAGATTTTCAGCATCTTTAGTGTCATTTCAACGTTGAATTCCAGAAGTACCTTTTGAGCTTTTTGAGGTGTAATAATTTTAGTTGTTTTATATTTTTTGTAACTTTGTAAGCTATTGTTGAGTGTACCTATAAATCCAACAATATCATTCCGCCATCCTCTCCAATAGAGGATGATGATTTTTAATTTTTTTATTTTCATTTAAAGTTTATATTTTGTTTCTCTCTTCATGCAAGTCTTCCTACTTTCATTTGTTTAGATCCAAACGGATATGAAAGATCAAAATACAATGGTGATAATGGTAATGACAACGATAGATGGTGGCAACATGTCATTGGTGATCATATCGTGGAAATGGAGAAGAAATTATTTTGTTGTTCCTATTTTCGTTCTTGTTTGGTTTGTTTGCTTACTTAGTCCCCTTTGTGAAGGCGTAGTTAGTCTCCTTGTATAAAGGTCATGTATGCTAGTGTTTGAAGGCGTAGTTACTGCTTATTATTGTTGGATGATTCTAAACAATCAATGGAGCGGTATACCCGAATTGTAAGTCAATTGTCATCAGACATTTTCAAATTTCTTAATTATTTAAAAAATAAGCATAATTGATTTAATGTACTTAATTTATTACTGAGTGAGAAGATATTCAATTATTTTGTCCGCATGTAAGTAAGGTTACTAACCCGGCATTAAATTAACTAAACTTGTTAATCTTAAATTAATTACTTGACCCTCAACCAAATACCCACGTACATAAACTGTAGACATGCATGAATTTGGTCAACTATCTTATATTCTAATAGGAAGTCAGTTGCCGTACCAAATAAGGGCCTAATTAATTAAATTAGCATGTTAGAGTTACCGTATGCTCACCATCAAAATCAAAATCAAATCAAAATCAATAAAAGAAGATCGTTGACATGTAATCATGATTGAAACCCCAAGCTTAGCGTTACATATTCATTTCGATTTTCTTAAAAAACTTTGGTAATAAATAAATTAGATTACCTTACCTACTAAATATTTAATAACCGACAAAATTATTATCGTCATGGCCAAGCGCTCATGTTTTATAAAAATGCGACATCCTTTTTTTTTTATACTGTATATCTACTTCTAAAAAACCAGCATATATCTGATATAGGACGTACGAGTTATATCGTTTTGAATTATTTACTGATTAGTAATAAATACTAACACACGATGATGGTAGCTGTGACTAATCTAAAATGTATATTCGAACAATGATATACAAGCACATATTATTGATTCGCTACGAATACGTGATTCTAAATATCAATCGACGCGGTGAAGAACGTGTAATACAAACAATAAAACACAAGCACCATGAATATGTAACTCTAAATACCAATTGACTCATCGAAGATCGTATATACGGACAATATTACACAATTATTACGAATTCACGACTCTAGATACTAATTAACGCAGTGACGAGTGTGTATACAAACAATAACACACAATCACACACCGTTGATTTGTTAGGAATAAGTAAGTGAGAGAAACCCCTTTTTTATATCACAATCAACCATATAGCACAATAAAACCAACACATATTTATACTAGTTAAATTACTTGCGACATAAACTATCCATATTATAAATAAAATCTATAACAAACTAAAATATAATATAAAAATAAAAAATAAAATAAAATAATATATGTGGATACACTGTTTTCGTCGATGTTTAAGAACCGAGATTAGTTGAAATGGTTAAGATAATGAATATGTTGATGCAACCACTGACCAACAACCAGACGTTATAAAAATGCGATCGACGGTCAATACAATAGACGATGTGCAATCGATTGTTTTAGATAATAAAAGTGTATCAAGCTATCGGCTAAAGCGATCGTTGTGTATTGCTCACTGTAAGATGTGTTTACACTTGTCTATTCACTCGTGTTTGATACTCTTGTTCTTACTCTATCTTGCTTCTTATAGCTTTTTTCTCTCAAGTTTCATATATCTTCTACAAATACATGTGGGGGATATTTATAGAGGTTTCAAGCAGCTCTTGAATGTTTCACATGTGGACGACAAGTGGCAAATTAACTGCCACTTGGCAGGGTCCTGCTGAGGTGGCATCTCTAGTATCCCGCGTGTTTTGAATGTGAGGCAATCATTACGCGATCTACGATCATTCCTGGTGGGGGATCGACGATCGGGGCTTTTGGGCTCGCGGTCAATGATGATGGTCTTCGATGGTTGGACGGTCCTTGTGTTGCGGACCGGTGTTGCTCTTGAGCCGGTCCGGCTTGTAATGATCTTGAGGTGGTTCGGTCTTTTTGGCTGTCGTCCTTCGATTCTCTGTGGCTAAGGTCCTGTAATGACAGATTTATGGACATACTTATAGGATGAGATTGATCCTAATTCTTGATTAGGAGATTGATATCCACAATTGGTCCCTCTGAGTTAGGAGATTGTGCATTTTTAATACGATCTTCGAACCCACGATCCTTCTTGACTGTTGCGATCCTCTTTTCTTTTGAGCGGGAAAATACTTTTACAAAAATTCAAACAGTTATTTTTTGGGTAAAATATGTCGTCGTGGCGGTCTCGTGTCTACATTTTGGGCATGTGGCGCTGACGTAGTAGGACAGGTATCGACCTCTGAAAATGCGACATTTCGTATTTGCGCGTGTGACTCACGCACAGACACGTGTCGCTCTTTTATTGGTGCAAATCGCGGTTTCATCTCAACTGTCGATTACATTAAATCGTGATAGTTCATTTTAGATTCTTTTCACATTATAAATACTAAAATTAAAATCATTTTTCATTTTCTTACCTTCACATTTTCACAACGCTGAATCTATTGAACCTTCACTGTCAAGCTTTGGCGTCCTGGTCTGTTCATATAGCTAGTTCTAAGGTAATCTTTTCAACCTTTGTTCATTATGTCTTCTTCTTCTTCTTCAACTTCGGAGTCTTCTCGTTCTATGGTGGCTTCCCTTGAGGTCATAGAAGCCGCCCTAGAGATCCAGGCTTCCACCGAGGTCCAAGTGTTAGGAGAGGGAGAGTCAGAGGCTCGAAGAGGTTTAATACAAACTTTGAGGGAGGCTGGATATCCCGAACAAGATATTGCAGCGGCCTTAGCGGGGGAAGATGTTGATGCACTCTAGTGGGCGAACCAAATCTTAGAGAGATTGTCGACGGCTCATATCAACGAACAGGAGAAGAGGAGTTTGCAGAAGACCTTGAGAGGTATTTGGGGATGAATGTTCTCACTGAACCCCCCGCCAGCGAGAACCTTCTACTAGTGTGATCGGTATACGAAAGGAGAGTAACGTAGATCGGGGTATTGATCTAAGTAATGCGGTGGCGAGCCACCCGTTCTGGTAATATCCAGTAGAGCTCGCGATCCAAGGTGACATTTCATTATCCATTAGGGATTTTTAGATAGACGTATTCCGTCGACCGCCTGTGAGGGTCGACGAAGAAGATTTAATTTTCAGGGCGACTGAGTACCCCAGTTCTGCGACTGTACCGGAACTATATAACGTAGCTTTGGACTCTGAAGTCCCCAAAAACGTGAGATTTCATGTCCTCAGGGAGGGGGAGAGGGTAGATCATCCTCCGAATAACTGCATTGCAGTCAGCTTGTGGTCTCTGAGAGGCGGTCTCAGATTCCCCCTTCCGCTGATCTTGAGTGCCTACCTTTGGTACTGGGGGGTCTCATCTTCTCAATTGGTCGTGAACAGTTGGCACGCGATTTGTGCGACCGTTGTGTTGTTCAGGAAGAATGGATACCCTACGCCGACCCCCCAAGAGCTCACATACATGTACTCATTAGTGGAGCGCGATCGCAACCTCGAAGGGCTGCAAGGTCATTTGGGGGTTCAGGGATTCGGTTCCTGGGTAGAAGAACAGATGATTCTTCATTGGAGGAGACTGGATGCCGCCGGCCCCAGAAGACAAAGGCTGTGAGCGATTACGTTGTTTCACGTGGTATGTTTTTTATTTTCTGCAGTGCATAATTTTGCTGATCTTAATCCTTACTTTCTTTGTAGATCGTTGCAGGGCTGCTGAGGTGCCTCAAGGGTTCAAGGACAGAATTAGAGATCTCCTCAATGATAACAGTGGGCAAGCTTACGATCTCAAATATCTTCACACCGGAAAACCTTCTCGAGTAAGGTCTTTGGGTTGCTCCACACAACACCTTTCCTTTAGATCTAGGTGACTTAGCTTTCCTTTTGTTGTTTTTTCGATCGTTCGTAACTTTTTTTTTGTACTAATGTTTTTTTTTTTTTTCGTAGATTTCATTCCTTTGATCAAGATGGCTCAAGAGCAGGTAGGTTTTGGGACTGGTGGAGTGCATGCTCTTCTCAATGTGGAGCCATTGTAGATGGTCCCTCCTCGCGGTCGTGCTGTTGCTCATACTGACGAATCAGTTCCCACTAAGCGCTGGGGCAAACTAACCGTGAAGCAGAAGAACCACTAGAAGAAGAAGTATGGGGCTTGGAAGAAAGCCCAAGCTGCCGCTGGCATCAGAACTTCTAAGCAAGGAGCGATCGCGATTCTCCACCTCTGGCCCAATAAAGTACTTCGGAGGTCGTGAGCCCTCTACCACCTGCTTAGAAGAAGCAGTCATCTTCGACAGTCGCTACTTCTCCTGCTGCTAAGCGATTGCAAGTTGCAGCCTCAACTCATGTGTCGAGCTCCTTCTCTCGGCCATATATTTTTCTCTTGGGGTGGGACCCCAAGAAAGCTGCATTCCCGGACAAGCTGGCAACGACTGAAGAAGCCATCCCTCTTGCGTTTCTGAACAATTTCGCTCGGTCGAAATCTCCCGACCGCTTAGATGCTTGGAATCTCCTTCCTTATATATAGTCCGCGATGAAGATCCCTGCAAAGAGCTGGACCGCGGGCCTTGTGGATGTTGAGAGAAAACTGACCTTAGAAGAGAAGGTCGAGGCTGCGACAGTCCATCTAGGGCGGTCCCTGAACTTCCTCGTGTCTATTAAGGGAGAGACTTCAACGGACCAGTTCGTCAACCCAGCCGTGGCGAAGGCTAAAGAGTTCTTCGTCGATGAAAGGGAAAAGAGGGT
This sequence comes from Ajuga chamaepitys, assembly GCA_958295605.1. Classification (NCBI taxonomy): domain Eukaryota; kingdom Viridiplantae; phylum Streptophyta; class Magnoliopsida; order Lamiales; family Lamiaceae; genus Ajuga; species Ajuga chamaepitys. The sequence continues at coordinate 18,858,699 of OY282505.1, forward strand.
TGCTGCGGTGGTCAAGGTCGCTCGCCTTAAAGAGTTATTAAAAGAGGTTGAGGAGGAAAATGATCGAGCGCGGGCCGAGGTGGAAGAGGTCAGGGTCGAGATGTTGGAGACTCTGAGGAAGAACGAAGAGGAATGGACTGCCAAGTCCGAAGAGGCGAGATCCGCTAAAGCTACTGAAATTGACGCGGCCGTCAAGACTGCGGTCAAGGCTTACGCGGACGGCGAAGGCTATGAATGGGCCAACTCGGGATACATCCAGGCCTATTTTGAAGTGGCATCCACGAGCGCTGCTCGGGGCATTGATATCTCCTTCTTGAGGTGGAACTTGGCTCGCTTTGTATATTAGAACCCCCACAACGAAATGCTGGAGGAGGACAAATGGGCAGTGTTCGGTGGTCCGCCCACCGCATAGGAGCTTGAGGGCCTTTCACCTTCCCGGAGAGGGTTGAGTCTGTTGTTGGCAGTCTTATGGTTGCAACCCCTCAGACTTATTGTAGATTATACTTGTAATTATTTTTCTTTTATGTTTTGCGATCGTGTGAGATCGTTTTTTGTTTATGAATGACCTTTGCATTTGTTAATTTTTATATTGTCTAAGGCAACTGAATGTGCGATCTTTTCATATATTTCAATTTGATCTTTTCTTGTTCATTAGGAGTCAACTTTTTTACTATGCTTTGCGTTTAAGTCAGATCGTTCGTTGAAGATTCATTTATGCTTGCTCAAAACTTAATGAGCAAGTCTTTTCTTGCTTGTGTTTTAGACAAGTCTTTTCAGTTTGCTCGTTCGGACGAGGCTTTTCTACCCGTGGGTTGATGGAACTTTTCATGCTCGTCCGAAGACGAGTCTTTTCTGCCCGCTTGTGGACGGGACTTCTCGCGCTCGTCGGAAGACGAGTCTTGTTTGCCCGTTCATAGACGAAAATTTTCGTGCTCGTCTGGAGATGAGTCTTCTAAATATTACAGAATATTTGAAAGAACATCATCCTTCTTATTTACAAATATTTACAAATTATTACAAACTATTACATTGACCATCGCTCTCACTTCCTATCTAAAGATAGTATTTTTGTTGTGCATTCCATGGATTGTTAACTTCTTCCCATAAGGATCTTCAAGCTCGTAAGTCTATTCGCCATATATTTGATGACATGATATGGTCCATCCCAATTTGGACCAAGTACTCCTGTTTGCATGGGAGGTAGTATTCTTCACATCACAAGGTCGTTCGCTTGGAATTATCGAATTTTTACTTGTTAACTGTGGAACCTTTACAAATGCTGCTTGTATGTGATGTTTTTGTGCTCTGCCTCCAGTCTTCGTTCTTTAAGCAGATCTAATTGGGCTCGTATGGCTTCGCCATTCATCCGGTTGTCATATTGAGTGACCTGTAAGGTTGGAGATCTGATCTCCACGGGGATGACCGCTTCGGTCCCGTAGACGAGTCTAAATGGTGTTTCTCCAGTTGGTATCCTATAGGTCATACGATATGACCACGGGACCCCTGAAAATTCTTCCACCTAGTACCCATTCTTCTCCGTCAGCTATATCTTCAACGTGTGCTTGAGAACTTTATTGACCGCTTCCACTTGTCCATTCGACTGAGGGTGGTAAGGTATGGTGAAATGGCTTTGATGTTGAGTCTGTCACAGAACTCTCTGAATAGTTAATTGTCGAATTGTTTTCAATTATCTGTGATGAACGATTTAGTGATCCCGAACCGGCAGATGATGCTCTTCCACACGAAATCCTCAACCTTTTTTTAGGTGACCCCTGTCAAAGGTTTGGCTTCTGCCCACTTGGTAAAATAGTCGACCGCAACGATAGCTTTCACGTAGCCTCCCTTTCTCTTAAGTTTCATAATATCTTCTACAAATACACGTGAGGGGTATTTATAGAGGTTTCAAGCAGCTCTTATATGTTTGACATGTGGACGACAAGTGGCAAGCCAATTGCCACGGGTCCGCTACTTGGTAGGGTCCTGTTGTGGTGGCATCTCGAGTATCCCGCGTGTTCTGCATGTGAGGCAATCATTACGCAATCTACAATCATTCCTGGTGTAGGGTCGGCAATCGGGGCTTTTGGGCTCGCGATCAATGATGACGGTCTTCAATGGTAGGATGGTCTCTTTGTTGCGGATCGATGTTGCTCTTGAGTCAGTCCTGCTTGTAGCGATCTTGAGGTGGTTCGGTCTTTTGGCGGTCGTCCTTTAATTCCCTGTGGCTAAGGTCCTGTAATGATATATTTATGAAAATACTTATAGAATGAGATTGATTCCTAATTCTTGATTAGGCGATCGATATCCACAACATACAATCTCCATCAACATGTTAGATCGTCAATTCAACTACAACTCGTGAACCAGCACAATCCATCCCAATGAAGTTGCAATCTACACGAAAAAATTAAGCTAGCACACTCTTGTTGGGTGAATGATGCCTGAATCCATGGCAAGTAAATAAGCTCTATCTTATTACGTACACGTTGTAGCACAGTGTATCACAACTTCAAGTTTGACCGTCTCCGACTCTAATTACATAAAAACACAATATATATAATAGTAGTGTTACAGTCAAGGACGGACCTACGTGAGAGCTAATGGGGGTACTGAGCCCTATCGCCCCCACAAAAAATTGCTACTATATAAATGTGATTAAGTCTTATTAGTCGATTTTAATAAAACTTAATTAAATAGAATTAGTGATTCTATTATTTAACTTGAAAAATTATTTAATTATAATTAACAGATGAATTTTTAGTTGTAAACAATAAAGATAAAGATTTAAAAACTAGTATAAAATAATTAGAAATATTACATCTTGATTTTTCAATTTTTGTAATTAAACAATTTATTGGTCTTATCAATATCATTAGTATTTCTTAATTTTATCTGTAGAGTTGGATATTGTTGAGACTCATCGACAGATCTAGGGGGGCTTAGAGGTGGTCCTTCCTGTTAGATTTTCTAAAATTTTATTTTTAAGGTAATTTATCCAATATTCCAAAATTTACAGTCAAATATATAAAGTTTTGTTTTCTAGCCTCCTCAAAATGTGTCGTCTTGGTATAAAGTTTGTCTCGTAATCTTATAGCATAATTCTAATAAGCTACCTTGTAAACATAACTCCTAGTTGCTTGAAGATGGGACCCTTCAAAAAAAAAAATTGGGTCCGTCACTGATTCTGGCCCTTTCGGTCAAAATTCAAACCCAAATTATTTTATCCCCAATAAATTAAAAGGTTCAAATATTATTACGTCATGTGTGTATTTGTTTAACATTCTCCTAAATATACTGGAGAAAATCAAACTACTTTTTCACCTATTTTTTACCACTTTATTTATCCTGATTAACGATATATTAACACTTTCTAGCTTTAAACAAACACGTCCCAAAAATTTGATTAGGACTTTACATCTCTATGTCTCTCTTTTTTCATTTTTTTATTTAAGGTAGTTTAGCAAGATATAAAGAAAAGTTTAGCCCCTGACATGTTATATCAAAATATTTAATATATAAAATATCCATCGATTTTGCACAAAAAATTATAGTATACCAAAATTTGGCATTAATATTTGATATGGTGATACAGCATACTTCATTAAGTATATATAAAAATATGGAAATTATATTTTTGATGAGATTGAATAGTTCGAGTGGCGAAAGCATCCATCATTTATATCTTTGATTATAAATACTTTAGGAGGGGAGGGGAGGGAAGGAGGAATTTTCCTTTCTTGGTAGATTAGGAGAAAAATAAAAAAATATCGAAAGCTTTAAATATTGTATAATGAAAATTTGGTTTGTTTTTTCCCACGCGGGGTGAATCGTTTCATTTTGGCCCTTGGTTATAATTGAAAGAAGGGAAAAGGTATAAATAGGCCCTTCAACTTTTAGCTCAGGCTCAAATTAACACCTAAACTACTCTTTTGTTCAATAAAACACTTGAACTTGTTAATTTGGACAAATCAACACTTAAACTTTTTTATTTAGTACAAATAGACACTTCCATTTAATTTAAAATATTTTTTGTCGATTGTCTTTCAAATACACGTGTATTGATATTTTCATTTCACATTAGTTGGTTAATGAGGTGATATTTTATGTAACTTTTTCGTCTCAACTCTATTTTTTATGAGAATAATACCAAATTATTCATTTTTTAATGATGTTCGCTTCAAATTCATAATGTATGTATGTATATATATAAAAAAAATTAATTATATATATACATACATACATTATGAATTTGAAGCGAACATCATTAAAAAATGAATAATTTGGTATTATTCTCATAAAAAATAGAGTTGAGACGAAAAAGTTACATAAAATATCACCTCATTAACCAACTAATGTGAAATGAAAATATCAATATACGTGTATTTGAAAGACAATCGACAAAAAATATTTTAAATTAAATGGAAGTGTCTATTTGTACTAAATAAAAAAGTTTAGGTGTTGATTTGTCCAAATTAAAAAGTTCAAATATTTTATTGGACAAAAGAGTAGTTTAGGTGTTAATTTGAGCCTGAACTAAAAGTTGGACCTATTTGTACCATTTCCTTGAAAGAAAATAGTTGTTGAGCCTTGACAGAAGCAATTCCAAGATTCTCTCTACAGTCCCCAAACGCACACACAAAATTCTGACAGCCCTCCCCCCTGAAATTAGTTGAATAAAACCAGAAAAAGCCGACAGCATACCAAACCAAACGAGAGCCACCCCCACCTTACCCTACAGTTAAGCAAAAAGAAACCCACAATCGAAAAAGGATCAGTGGCATCCATAGCAATTTCACCCAAACTCGAGGCCTGTTTCCGTAATGCCCCATTTCAGCACACTCCTCCTCTCATCAACCTCTGTGTAACAAAAGAAAAAGCAGCAGCAGCAGCAGCAGAAGCATCATTTTTCTTACTTTCCTCCACCCCAGCAAAAAGGAAACCAAGACCGGCCCCAAAAATTCTACCCCCACCATTTCTTCTTCTTCTTCAACACACTCAGATTTCAGTTTTTTCCACCTTGAACTGCGCAAACCTGTTGTCTTTTCTTCAAGCTAACATTTTTTCAGCATTTGAGAATGGAGAAAGTGATTGTTATCTTTAACTGCGAGCTCAAAGCTTGTGGGATTGTGTAAAATCCTCCTAGTTTCCCTTTGTAGCCACTCTCTCTCTCTCTCTCTCTCTCTCTCTCTCTCTTCCTTCATTTCTCCAATTTTATTTCACTTTTTCTCTAAAGAATGGACTGCAAGGGCCTCATAGCAGAAAACTTGGATCCGGAGAGGAAAAGGAGCGGGGGATTGCGAACAAAACAGGCGGGTCGTGGGTCTTGCAGAGGAAGTTAGGCTAGCCTGTTTCAGGAGAAAGAAAAAAAAGAAGCAGATGTTTTCCCTCTTTGAGGAATGATTCTTCATGTTCCTCTGCCATCTCAAGTGAATCTTTCGATATATCTTCATCTATACATAAATCCAAGAATATTCATATTCTCCAATAGTTGTTGTAATGGGTTACTTGCTGAAAGAGGCGTTGATGACTCTTTGTAGAGTCAACCACTGGTGTTATGCGGTTTTCTGGAAGACTGGTCGCCAAAATCCCAAGTGAGTTTTGCTTTTCTAATTCAGATTGAAGTTAAATTTGATTTTTTTTGTTATTTCTGTGGTGTTATTTTCCTAGTTTGATCTGGATGGTTGCACCACTTGTTTTTTTTTTTTTGGTGAATTGCTACTGTTTGATAGTGTGTTTTTCTTTAGTTTCTTTTATTGAATCAATCTCTTTCTCTCTCTTCTTGGAGTTTTGTGTGGCCGGCCCTGATGTGAGAGAGAGGTTGAGCTTATATTTCATTTTCTGATTTTCTTCCTTGAAAAGCAATGGATAGTTTCCTGTTTTGATCCATAATTATTTGTTAACTGTGTGATTAAAGATTCCAAATTTATTATCTGTATCTAAGTTTTGATTTGACATGTCATATGGTTGTTCCTTTTTTATTTAATTATTTTTTGTTTCTGATCTGATAACTTTCTAACTTTGGAGTTTTGCGGTTGGTCCATTCAATTTGTCCTGTAGAATCTTAGTAGAAGAGATGCAATCAATTTGTTCTAATCTGATGAAACCTTTTCTACTGTTGATGATTTTGTCCATTTCTGGTTTTGTCCTTTGCATCTTTCTCTACTGGATCTAATTTGTTTCCCTTTTCTGAAAATTTTATCATGGATTAGGCATTCCAAAAATAATATTGACATGCCAAAAACGAACTAAACTTTTGTTTATCAGGCTTTTAATTTGGGAAGAATGTTATTATGAACCGGCGTCATGTTCTGAAAATCGGCTCGGTGTTCCATCAGAGGACAAGGTGCATTTGCTTGTTAACAAGATGATGATGGATAATCAAGTTAACATTTTAGGAGAAGGGTGAGGAATTTAAGCTTTTAAGTGCTTCCTATTTTGTACTTGAGATTAAATGATATTTCACTATACATAATCTGATTTTATTTTTCTATTTCTCAGGTTTGTTGGAAGAGTTGCGTTTACTGGAAACCATCAGTGGATACTATCGGAGAATTATTATAGAGAAATCCACCCACCAGAGGTGTGATACTCCATCCTTCTGTCACAACTAACTTCTTGAAAATATTAAGGAGAACGAGTTTAAATAATGTACAGTTACAATAATCTTTTGTTTTGCTTCTAGATTTTAAAAGAGGTCTGCTTGCAATTTTCAGCAGGAATGCAGGTATAATGATTGACATATTCAGCATTGATTTATCTTCGTTTGTAGTACTGTTATTTTATTCCCTAAATAGCTAAAAAGCTGTTACTTTCCCTTGATCAGACGGTAGCTGTTATCCCCATCCTTCCTCATGGTGTAGTCCAGTTTGGTTCATACTTGACAGTAAGTTTATTCATTATTCATGTAGAACTATTTCCCAGAATAAGTGTCATTTTATATTTTTTCATATAGATTAAGGAGCCTCATAAAATGGCTCATATTGTCCTTTTCAAAAATTGAGTCTTTCTCTGTTTTCTTAACAACCATTTCTATTTCCAAAACTCGTTTATAATATGTGAATATTGGAATAACGATGGTCATTGACTTCCATATTGCTTTATGGCAATTCATTGACTTGCATATCTTTAGGGATTTGAAAGATTTCTGTAGCAATATATTCTCTAAATCATTTATAAGTCTGCAAAGACTTTGTTCAACAGCACAAGTGTTATTATGCGTTTATCAGTAAGATCACCTCTAATTAAGATAATACCATGAACAGAACCTTAAGCTTCTTGATGAAAATTACTTCTTGGGGGGCAGAATTCTGCCATTTGATCTTTGATACCTTTTTGTTTGAAGTACTTGTGCTAATTAATTGACTTCATTTATGTCTTAGATCGTGGAGAATATGGAATTTGTTAATGATGTAGTGTCATTGATAAAGCTGGGGTGTGTACCTGGTGCTATGCAATCAGAAAATTATGAACCAAATATGGTCAACGCCTCTCCATTAACCGGATACTCTACTCAGTCTCCCATATTTGATAGTCAAGTACTTTTTCCGTTAGTGGGGGAAATTCAAAACGGGATGCAATCCAGTCCTGCTGCTTTTCAAGCCTCAAAATTGAGCTCCTGTCATCTTAAGCCACACGAAGAAGTTAGACCTGCTCAAACGATGAAGTTGGACTTTTCTTTCCCAAGCCCATTTATGAATGGAGCAGCTAAAGCCCAAGTTATCCCAAATTCTGTTACATGGATGAACCAACACTCGTCTCAATGCAACCCTAATGACTTACCTTCTAGCAGTTCATCCGCATTGAGTCATGGTAGGAAACCTGTGATGTGTATGGATTCTCTTTTGGATGATAACAAGGCAGCTTCTGAAAACATTTCTTCCCTACATGCAACTTCAAGTAGGCTGAAAAACCTGAATTTGTCTAAAATGCAGACTTCTCTTTCTGATTCCTTACTCGGTTTTTGCTCCGGTACTAACGATTGTCACATGAACGAGAAGCTAGGAGGAAGTGAGTTGACTCAACACACCGAGAAACTGAACAATGCTGAGCTGGATCCTGGTTTTGTCGAAGATGACAGAATGCAGAAACCTGGAGATGACTTGTTCGATATTTTGGGTGCTGACTTTAAGGACAGATGGTTTGGTAGTTGCTCGAAAAGTCATTTGAGCAATGAGTCATCTGCAAACATTCATAGCTGGAATATGAATAATTCTCCATCAAAAAATAATATGGCTTCTTCTGATAATGGGGTTTTCTCCTTCACGGGCGTTGACCATCTCTTGGATGCTGTGGTTTCTAAGCCTCACCCGTCTGTCCAGCAAATCTTAGATGACAATCGTCCTTGCAAGACAACTTCAAATAATACGGGTAGCTACTCTATGCCCAAGCCTTTGCTTTCTTATGGGAGGTTTGAGGTTTCTGACAATACTAAGGCAATGAGCTCTTCCTCATTAAGACCTGGAACTTCCAAAGAGGAATCGGACACATACTCCGTAGGTGGTTCCATTTATGATTCATGGATTGAAAGGGGTGATAGTACAAGAGAGAGTAACAGCGTTGCTACTGGATATTCTAATAAACAACATGAAACTAGCAAAACCAATCGGAAGAGGACTAAATCGGTTGAGAATCCAAGACCTAGGCCGAAAGATCGTCAAATGATTCAAGATCGTGTGAAGGAACTAAGGGAAATTGTGCCAAATGGAGCTAAGGTGATTCTTTCATTTGGTGATACGTTCAGCAATTTGTATATGCCACTTATATATTGTTTTTGTCAACAGTGTAGCATCGATGCTCTCTTGGAGCGTACTATCAAACATATGCTTTTCATGCAAAGTGTCACAAAGCACGCGGACAAGCTAAAGCAAACTGCAGATTCAAAGGTGCAAAATAGTATTTCTGAACTTTTCTTTTTATTATTACTATTATTATATAAAACCACACAATACGTTGTGCATATTATAATGAGATGACAATAAATGACAATATATTGTATATAAAAATTACATAGACCTTCTAATAACATTCTCAGTAACAAATATATGACAATGATTGTGTTCTCGTGTTCCTTGGTACTGAACTTCAGATTGTAACCAAAGATGGTGGTTTGCTTTTGAAAGATGATTATGGAGGAGCAACATGGGCTTATGAATTAGGATCACAATCGATGATTTGCCCTATCATAGTCGAGGACCTAAATCTGCCCCATCAAATGCTTGTGGAGGTAAATCTAGCACTGGAAACGTAATTCAGTACCTCTTTTAGTTTCTTCTTCTCAGAGAGTTTTCTTGTGTTGAATGTTTTCTAAATTTGTGACAGATGCTCTGTGAAGAAAGAGGTTTGTTTCTAGAGATAGCTGACATAATTAGAGGACTCGGGTTAACAATCTTAAAGGGGCTCATGGAAACTCGGAATGACAAGATCTGGGCACGCTTTTCTGTAGAGGTAATGTTTACAAGGAATTACCATTATCATTTATGATATATATTCGTTTATTAATGTTATTTTGTTGAGAGATATGCATACTCCGGTGCTTCTTTTGTTCTATACTATTTACTTGTTTATCATCTTCCTTCAACTTTCGGCCAATTGGGCCTGTCCGGTTTAATCTTATTTCTTTGCAAAGGTTGAATATTGTTATTTATGCCAAAACAGAACAAAAACTTAAAAAGAAAAATGTAATCTTCTAATCACCTGTATTAACAGGCTAATAGGAGTGTGACAAGGATGGAGATCTTTCTCTCCTTAGTTCGTCTCTTGGAACAAAATTCGAAGACTGGTGTTGTCCATCCCAATAGCACCGATGACATTGTGGTTCAAGAATCTGGTTAGCACAATAGGAACATGTTTAAGAGCGAGCAAATCAGAAGCTGGCTGTGACTAACATATCTCCTGAAATCCAGTTTCTCGTTTTTAGTGACCACCAAGACTTATTCTGAACTTCTGCTGATGTTGTAAGATGAGATTCGGAGAACAATGTAGTTATAAGGTTTGATTTGTGCATTATTAGTTGTAATTGAACTGTCGTGAGTCGTGTGTCTGTCACTTGCTGGTAAATATCTATGTCTAGTTCTGTATGGGATAGGTTTCGTCTTCTTTTTACAGAAGCTTCCCAACTACGTATGTATATTTAGGATTTTTTTGGGGTGGGTGGGGTTTGCTTATTGTAATAAGGGCAACTGGATGTTCATTTGCATGTCTCTAGTTTGTGTTCTGCTTGTTTTGTTTGTATTTTCCTGGTTTATGTTTGATATGTTTAAAGGGAAAATTGCAACTTACTTATGAGCAGCTACAAACCAGTCCTATTTATTTATTTTCTTTTGACAAATTCTCGTTTATCTTCTTAATTTCTTGAGTTTTGATGTTTTTCTTTCGGAATTCAAAAATTCTGCTGGATAATTGCATGGGTACTGTATTACCTTGTGGCAGATTAATATTTTCATTTTTCCGGTTAACCTACGGTTTCAATTGTCATGTCCATATGTGTTTGGCATTATGTTATTTATGTCATTTACCATTGACATATAGAAACCTATAATTCAAGATGGTCATGTAGTGCATGTGCTAAGTTAAGAATTGTGTCTTGAATTTGATTCGGTTTGGTTCGTTATTTGTGTCAAGGTAGAGAACACCTTAAAGTAATATTGCACGTGTTGGAGCAACGCGATCACGACAAATTGTGGCGTTTTAGTGGTTTTGGCGTTGGGGACTCGTTGCGATCATGACAGATGGGTGCCGCGGTCGGGAAAGGTTAAGTTGGTTTGATTGCGGTCGCGACTAGCACAACAGTTTAGGCGGCGCATAAGATGGATTTACGCGTTTTAGGCCCAAATTTGGTCTATTTTGTGTCTAGGTCGAATTGGGGGCTTATAAATGTCATATTGGTGTCTTTTGGGTATGAGATTAGGATTGATTAATACTCCATCCGTCCCGAGATAATTTGCATACCCTTCCGGCACGTGGAATAAGAAAGACCTTCTTTTTGCTTTTTGAGTTGAAAAGTCAACAAAAATTAAGTAGAATTAAGAGGATCCTTAAGAACTAAAACTATTCCTGATTTTATTCAAAATAAAAAGGAAAATTCTGGAAAAGTCGTAAATTTCTGGAAAAATAAAAAAAATTATGAAAAAACGAATATATCTGGAAAAATTCAAATTTTTACGTAATCACATAAATGCTGTTGTCACAACATTTACTTCTAACAATAATGTTCCAACAACCAAAACACAAATTTTACAAATATGACAAATAATAGAAAGGAACCAAACTTGTCTCCGTCAGACCGTAATCGGATGGCGCAACATTGGTTGGCCAATAGCCCACCATGGCAAGATCCGATCGACGGCTACATCATTTGGAGTTAGTCGCCGGACAGTCCATTACATTTGGGCAGCTGCAAAGAAATAAATTGAATAGGGGTTACCAATGACATTTTTGGAGCAAATTAACAAGAACAATAAGACCGAAATAGGCTGAGTTGGATACATCAAAATTCAAAGCAATACCATTTTGCAGACGGACAACATATGCAGGTTGGCAAAGGAATTAGAGGTAAGTAAAAGTTCAGTTTGGAGATGGGTAAAGAATGGTGTAATAAAACCACACACAAATGCAATAAAACCAACATTGACGGATACAAACAAGGTGCAAAGGGTGAAATTCAGTTTGAGTCATTTGAAGTTTGACACAACAGCCAAGAATATCAGGTTTGAAACTATGCACAATGTTGTTCATATAGATGAAAAATAATTTTATATGCAAAGAGCTACGGAGAGGGCATACAAGTTAGAAGAAGAAGATGATGTGTATCGGTCTTGCAAGAGCAAACGATTCATAACGAAAGTTATGTTCATGTATGCCGTTGCTCGACCTTAATATTCAGCCGAGGGAGCTCTATTGTGCGATGGAAAAGTTGGTATATTTCCATTCACAAAACAAGAACCAGCCCTTCATAACAGCGTTAATCGGGTTAGAGGAACTATGGTTAAAAAACCAATTGACATGATCAATAAAGATGTTATAAAAGATTGCATTTTGCATCAGGTTATCCCTATCCATTCACTTTGTGAGTTTTTTTTTTTTTTTTTGGCTATTAGAATAAGCTCATCATCTAGCCAAGCCTATCACAAGTCACCAAAATGCCTCGCCACATCAAAGTGGCCTGCATTGATGACATTGCATAAGTTTTTAAAATTTTTTTTGAATGTTTGAAAATTTGCCGTATTTGAAAGAGCTGGCAGAGACTCATACATGGTTCAAATTTCCTTTTCAGATTATAGTGGCAATCATGCAAAAATGGCCAGAAACATCAACTAGGCACATTTTGATACAACAAGATAATGCAAAGACCACACATAAGTGACATAGACACAGAATTCAGAGAGGCTGCTTCTGCAAATAGTTTTCACATTCAATTAATGTTTCAACCGCTAAATTCTCCGGATACAAATACTCTAAACTTGGGGATTTTTAGGGCTATTCAATCACTGCAGATTGAAACAGCCTCCTATAATGTGGAGGATTTGGTCACGAATGTCACACAAGCATATGAGCAGTTGGAACAAAGCAAAATTAACAGTGTTTTCCTCAGTTTGCAAGCATGCCTCATAGAAATCATGAAGCAGCTTGGACACAACAATTAGAAGCTGCCACATTTGGGCAAATGTCACTTAACAAGAGAGGGTACACTCCCAATTATTCTAGAAGTGGAAGAGGCAGTTGTAAGGCATGCAATAGATCAACTTATAACAACAGGACATACTAATGTAAGCTATGAGATTGGGGGGGATAATTGTTGCCCTAGGTTACAAACAGGATATTGTTTGGGAATACTTTTTGTAGATCACCTATTGTTTATGGCTTAAAAATCATTTAGGTATGTTTTGCTTGGGCCATAAACATCAAGGACATGTTTATTTCTGAGTTTATATTAGTGCAAGCGTTATTAACAACTTAATGTTAACAAAATTGACCCCTTAGATCATTCCCATCATTAGGCAGTCACTATAGATCAAAGGCAACATTGAATTAGCAAGATTTTGACTTGCTAATTCAAGCTACCAGCTCAAACAAATCTGACACAAACATTTTAAGGATCATATTAAACCCACAAAGGAGTTTAACACCATAAAAAAACCTTAGGGGCATTAACAGAAACTACTTAATACAGCCGGAGCATAACAAACACTTCTCAAGCCCACACAGGAGCAACATGCATGAATCACTTCCAAAACGACAATAATAAACAGCAGGCAACAATAAGAAGCCGACATAGGAGCAGCATGCATGAAGCACATCTGGACCGGCAATAATAATAGAAGACAACTATAACAGGCAACAATATCAAGCTCACAGAGGAGTAGCATTCACGAATCACATCCAAAATAAAAACAATAACAGTCAATAATATCAAGCCCACACAGGAGCAACAGTTGTAAGATACCCGTAACAAAATATCAAGGTAACAAAATCCTATTTTGGGTTAAAATAACCCAAAAAAAGGAAGGAGATAGAAAACATGAACCTTGTTAACAGCCAGAACCTAGATCGAAAGATGCTGGAGGCACCATGCTCGGATCTCGTGACTGGTAACGATCTCGCTGCCTGGAGCCGACGAGCTAGCCTCAGATCTGAATCGGGAATGCTTTTCGCCTTCGTAAAACCCATCATTTGCCACCAAAACCCTCGGCTCCGGCGACTGAGTTCGGGAACGTAACTGTCCTCAGAATTGTACGCAATTCCGTCGATTTCTGGGGAATCCTTGAAAAATACGACCAAATCCACCATCATCAGAATGAAGCCCACACAGGAAAACCCTCAAGAAAAAACCCCAAAAAGATGCCTGTCGGTGATTAGCGAGACAAAGACTCGCCACCGAGGCAACACCTGAGGTAAGATTTAAGAGAAGGTAGGAGATGAAGATCGGACCTCTTGTTTGTCAAGAACACAATTAACATTGGTGGGGATAATGAAGAGACGAGAGAGAGAGAGAGAGAGAGAGAGAGATAGAGAGAGAGAGAGAGAGAGAGAGAGAGAGTTATAGATCATCTATTAGGATTAGAGTAAGTTATGGGCTGAGTATTCTTTAATTTAGGCTGGGTGGGTTTAGTGGTTCTGCTGATTTTAGTGTTTAATTAGGTTAGGTTTAATTAAGATAATCAATGGAATTTTCGTAAATAGGTTAGAGTTATTAGGATAATAAATAATTTCCTTTCGGGGGTGTGCAAATTATCTCGGGACACCCCGAAAAGGAAAGTGTGCAAATTATCTCGGGACGGAGGGAGTATTTGATTTTGATTTTGGTCATTAGAGTGTGAAGAAGTTGTTCTGGTCGAGTATCCAGCAATTTGATACTCAATTTATCTCCGTTTGTTAGGATAGAGAGTTTGTTAGTTGACCTAGGTCAAATTTATCTCAGTCCTATATTGTAACACTCTTATATAGGAATTGGTTTCTCTCGTTTGGCCATTGACGTAGCTAACAAGTTGTTAGTAAACCATGTTAAATTCGGTGTTCTTTGTGTTGTCGATTTCTTGATTACATTTGTTCGTATTTAATCTTCAGTACTACAAAAAACGTTTAAGACTACGGTAAAAAATCGTAGTTAAAGGCATTCAACGACCGTGGTAGTAGATACTGTAGTGGTAGACCTACCACCAATAATTAAGGTTAATGAATCGTAGTAATTAACAATAAAAACTATGATTGATAACCATTGTCGTAATAGTAGCATCTACGACTACAGATACACGCTAATTATGTATGTATTTAGGTCGATTTAGAATTATATTTTATCATTTAAGTGCATATTTGGCCGGCGTTCATTTATATTTATCATATTGGATCATTTGACGCGTTTTGACTTGTTTTGAAGTTAATTAGGTGATTTTGTTCCATTTGGACGAAGTTCGAAGAAGAAACAAGTCAAATAGGGTCAAAACGGACTAAAAGGGAGTTAAAGGAGCAAAAGGGTCGACCTTAGCGTCATCCTACCGTCTCGTTTATGAGCTTGCATCTTGTACTTCTCCTGCCTCCTTGTGCCCCGGCCCTTGAGCCTAGCTGCCCGCCTGTGACCCACTTCTATATTTATTTTCCCCTTCCAAACCCATGTCTTCAAGAATATTTCTATTGAGATACAAATACATGTTCGCATGAGGTGGGGGTGCTGGCGCTTATTCACTTTCTTGAGAAAATAGATCTTTGGACCTTATCCAACCAACTCTGGGTGCGAGCAAAAGATGCTTCAAATTTAATTAGCCTAGAATATGGAAAATACGCTGCCTAACCAACACGGTTGTGTCAAATATGGAAAGCGATCGCGTCGAAAAGTGTCCCAAAAGTGAAGTTTCTGTCAGCTTGACACACCTCTAGTATTTTGACTATATCTTGAGATCTATAATTCCGATCAAGGTGAAATTAGTGGCTTTGGAATGCTGATTCAGACCTGAAAACTCACTTGCGAAAATGGTGCGGGGACGCGTCAAAAGGCCTTCATGGCCGCGCCAAAATCACCCGTTTATTTTGGTACAACTTGACGCGGCCGCAACATAGCTTGTGCGGTCGCGTCAGAAGTCCAGTTTTACGAAGATTTTCTAATTTTAGTAGGATTTTGAATTATCTTCCCAAAGATTCGTCCTCAGCTCCATAAAAAGGACCCCAAGCTAGAGTTTTAGGGGGAGAACACTCATAGAACATCATAGAGAATCACATTACATTAGAAATTTCTCATACTTTTACATCGGAGTAGAAGCCATGAGAGCGAGAAGATAAAGATCGACGAGCCGACAATCGGGTTTAATCGTTCTTTGTTTATTTTACGTTCTTAACAATGTTTTCCTTGAATTCTTGTTTTGATTTGTTAGTAGACATGAGTAGCTAAATTACTCGTATCCTAGGATTAGAAAGTAGGATTTTACAGCGATGTTGATTTAATTGTTTAATTTATAAACTTCAGTTTACATTATCTATCTATGTGTTTAATTTAATCCATATAATTGAATTTAATCTGGCAAATAAGGTTTAATTTACTTGTTTAATTATTTCGCTTCGAGAGAAGGGAATTGTTAATAGACAATAACACATAGCGCAATTGTCTATGATCGAGTAAGCAAAATGTTAAGTGTCTTTTGGGAGTTCTTAGGATTAATTGATTCGAGAGAGTAATTATCTTATTCAATCTACGACTTAGTCGCTTCGAGAGAAGGGTTAGGTTAATTAAGTGCCGCCTAATAGATAATGAAATGGTTTAAAGGTTTATAAATTATAGACTAATCACCATTAGCGTAATTCCTGAAATCGACATCCTAGGATTTATTCTCGTTGATTGGAATTTCCCGTTTGTTAAATTAGTTTATTAGTATATGCAATTTAGTTTAATCGAATCATTCACCACTTTGAGTATCTAGTTAGGATAATCCTAGACAATTAGGGTATCGAACTACGTTAACCCATTCCTTGTAGATCGACATTGACTTTCCCTATACACATCTACACCCGTACACTTGCGGTATTTTAGGGTTAGAAATTAGGCTTGTCATGTTTTTGGCGCCGTTCTCGGGGAATAGGTATAGCGTCTTAGTTTTTATCCCGAGTAATAGGAGGATACTAGACTAGATTTTATTTTTCTGCAATTTCAATTTTGTTATTTAGTTTTCATTTTTATTTATTTAGTTAATTTACGTATTACGTGATATTTCTTTTGGTGGTGTTTTCAGGTTTCGCTTACAAACCAAGTCCAAAGGGAAATAACATCTTGTTCCTTTAGATTTTGAGATTATGGAAACTACTCGTAGATACCATACGAGAAGAAATCCCATATTCAAGATGGAAAACATTCCATAGAATCTGACCTAAGAGGAAGCATTGACTCGAATATTGGGGGCCTTAGCCAGTTTAGATGATAGAGTCACTAATTTGCAGGAACAACAACCACCACAGCAGCGGAGGCAAGCTCAGATTGCATAAGATGATACAAACGAGGACATCACACCCATAAATGATTGTCTTCGTCCCATGCCAAATCAACCAGTTGGAGGAGTGCAACCGCCACCACTGAATGCAAAAAATTCTTAGTTGAAGCCTGCGCTGATAAATATTGTTCAGCAAAATCAGTTTGATGGAAACACATTAGAAGACCCCAATGTACATCTGAACAAGTTCCAAAGATTGGCTGAGACTATAACGATGAACCATATGCCACACGAGCAAGTGAAGATGAGGCTATTCCCATTCTCTCTGAAAGATAAAGCATTATAGTGGTATAATTCATTGGATGAAGTCACTGAGTGGGAAGACTTGAGCACACAATTTTTGTTGAAGTACTTTCCGCCGAGCAGATGTTAGATTTGCAAAATAAGATCAATCAGTTTAGACAGATAGATCAAGAACTATTCGACGAGGCTTGGGAATGATTCCAGGATCTTATCTGGAGTTGTCCCCAACATGGATTTCAAAGTAACAACAGGTGTGTAAATTTTATAATGGATTGCTTACCCCAACACGGAACCCGGTAGATGCAGCAGCAGGGGGTAGTGATGGAAAAGAGTGTCAGGAATGCGTTCTTAGTCTTGGATGCAATGTCCATGGTACGAGTCTTTGGACCTCAACGACTCGTACCAAATTAATTGTAAAAAAATATATACTTATCCTTATCCTACTACTCTAACTAGTAGAGTGGTAAGTAGGAGTCGATCCCACGAGGAACGGTTGAACAATATTGTCTTAATATGTCAAGCAATTGTATAATTCAAACAAGAATAAACTCGAACAATGAAAGCAATAAAGGTGTGGGGGGTTGTTTGTCAAGCTAGGAACCACTATTTAGCTATGATCAACTAAGCTAAGATTCAATTAACTAAAGATAGCAAGATAGATAAATCGATTTTTAGATTTTAAATATATGATTAAAGTATCTACCCTTGATCAAGTATCCCTTTGGTTCCAACGAATTACACAACTATTGTTGATGCCCAATGGAAAGCATTTCAAGTCCTTATTTCATGACTACTAACAAGCTCTAGCAACCGTATTATCTCGTAATTATGGCTAATCGAAATAATCTCTTCGACTAACCCTATCCAATCAAACCAAAATGTCAAACAAGCTCTCTTCAATTTGGCAAGCAAATGATAAAAGCTCCAAGATAATGAAACGGATTTGACATAAACCTCGAAAGTTCGGGTTTAGAGGTCGAACTCTACACTATCACCAACGAAACCATTCGTTGTTTGCTACTAAGGAATCGAAAATCCTACAATTACGGGTAGTGATTTCCAATTCTAGCAACACATTCATACACTTTCTAGTGGTTGATCAAGCCAAGAAAAAGCATACAAATATGAGTCAATAACAGTAAATAGTATAGAACACTTGAAATTGCAATCAAATGGTAACACCAACTAGCAATAATCATGTAAACATTGTCACTCAAAGTTTTACATTTGATCAAGGGTAGAAATAAGGGTGCTACTCACCCATGGAAGCTAAAATAAACATAAAATAAGTAGAAAAATAAAGAAACCTGATATTGAGATGGATGAAACCAAAGATGTCAATTGGAGAAGATGATCCTTCAATCTCTTGCCCAATCTTCCTTCCTTGGTGGCTTTGGTGGCTAAAAAATGGCTGGAAAGTGTGTATTTCAATGTCCCAAAGTAGGTTAATTTCGAAAGGGAGGATATATATATATATATATATATATATATATATATATATATATATATATATATATATATATATAGGGGAAGAGTTGTTACTTCAATTTAAGGCAAAATCGCGTTCAGGAATTTAAAACAGGGCAGAAATCTCGGCTGAGACGCAAGTGTGTCTCGATCGAGACGTGGAAAAGGGCTTTTCAATTGGTAAACCGAGGGATAATCTCGGCCGAGATTGGGTTGCATCTCGGCCGAGACGTGAAAAGGGGATTTTTAGGGTTTGGGTTATCTCGGCTGAGACTGTGTTTCATCTCGGCCGAGATCTTCATCTCTTTGAATCTCTGATTTTCCCTGGAGATCCATCTCGGTCGAGATGCCATACCCGTCTCGGACGAGATCTTCAATTTCTTAAAACTCTAGGATTTCCCTGGAGAGGTATCTCGGCCGAGATTGTGTCCTGTCTCAGCCGAGATCGACCCCTCAGCCCTGTCCCTTGTTTCTTCAATCGATCCCTCGACTCCGCGATCGTTTGATGTTTTTTTTTCGATCCTTTTGCACCTGTCTTAACACAGAAAAACACAAACGCATTTTTTTGCCCATGAGAATACAAAAGCACTAAATACACGTGATTATGCACATTACTGACACTAAAATGACAGTAAAGTGCGTGCACGGGACACGTGTACCAAATCTCCCCAAACTTAGAACTTGTTCGTCCCGAACAATAAAGAGAAAAATAAAAGGACACGTGTTTAGGGCAGAGTTTAGTGGCATTTGATTTCAAAGAATTTTCATGAAAAAGATAAAGCGATCATGATAAAAGTGAGCATATGTGATAGACTAGATCCACTACTCTCAAGACATAACACTCTCAACTTAAGATCCTCACCGAGTGAGTGTATCTCTCTCTCTCGAGTGCATTAAAAAGGGTAGTGTTTACACTCACATTGAAATGAACACAATGCCTACCATAGGCTTGCCAATCATCTAAACCTGAAATAGTACTTGACATGTGTGACAATGAATCAATTAAGCCTTTATTTGGGTTGTAATGTTGGCTAGGGGTAAGGTGGGACAAAATTTAGGTAAAAGTGACTATAAAACGGACTAAATGAGTCGTGCACTACCCATCTACCCCTCAAACAATGGTCACTCAACCTCGCTCTTTTAATTCTCAATCAAGTCGAACGTAAGATTTGACTTCTTCACCTTATTCCTACCTACATCTCCCATATTTATCAATCCTTTGAATAATTATGCTTTTTAAGAATTTTCTAAACAAGGGATTGTAATCACAAAATGATGTGATTTTCATTAACCACTCCAAAAGAATAGTATAAACACTTCCTCTTTCTTTCGTTTTTCTGGTTTTTCCGACTTTTTTTTTGAGAGGTTAATATTCACGATTATAGCCTATTTCTCGTTTTTCCTTTCACCCTTCTTCGTTTTCTACTAGTTTACCCAAATTCAATCCCAATTTCCAAACTAGATACCTTCCAACCGCCTCCCTCATACTCAACAGTCCGTTTGGGTATCAAAGGCTAAATGAAAGGTAAATTTGCTTGTAGTGTTGGGTATCAAACAAAAAAGCTTAAGCTCAAGGGGCTTAACTAGAGACAATGTTAAATTCGGTAAAAAGGAAATATTTTCAAGTTTTTGAAATAGGTTTTGATCAAGAATTGCCTAATATCATTTTCAAAGCCATAACATGTATTGACTTATTCAAAAGTAAAGAATTAGGGCAAGTTCTAGAGGAAAATGCATGCATTCAATGAATTTTCGCATCAAAAGGAAACTTAATTTCACTCCAAAAATGGGAGTACGCATTAGGCTCAAAGACTCACTTGGATGCAAATTTGATCAAAATTTTTGAGTGTATGTTCAATTTTGTTTCAAAAAGCCTATCATGCTCTACCATGTGCTTCTTTAAAAAATATTTGTTAAAATTTTTCATCATTAATCAACACCACATATTTCCTTCCTAAACTAATCCAATTGCTTTCTCGAGCTGCCAACTTGTACGAATCCCACCCCCTCCCCAAACTTCGTTGCAAACTAAGTTTGTGGAAAAAGAGGAGTACAAGTTGGTGCTCGTCGAAATTAACCAACTAACTAACCAGCCTCATTCTACTAAAAACAGAGTAAACAAAAACATTATTACTAAATGTGCAAAATACCAATCAAAATACCAATCAAAATACTACAGTAAAGCTCATAACGCAAACAAAAGATAAACAAAGGCACACATGTCCACCAATTCAATTACAATTAACAAAACAAATTCAAGAAGGCTACCAAAGATAATCAATCAAATCTACTCGGCACACAGGTCATCAAACCAAAATGATCAAGTTTCAGAAAAGAGGCACATGGGCCAATAATACAATTCAAACAATCAATAGTCATGAGGAATCAGAAAAGAGGCAGAAGGGGAGTTCGGGAATTCGAGTGGCCAAGAATGTCTCACCCCCTCCCCAAACTTAGTTTTCAACTAAGTTGGTGAAGAAACGGGCAAGGCATTCTTGGTGCTCTACTCACAGTGACTTGGAAGGCTGGACGCATCCTTGGATTCTTTTGAACAAAGCGAGCAACTTGTTCTGAATCTCTTTAATTTCTTTCATTTCCGCTCCCAGTTGATGGACATCGCCTCGAAGTGCACTGATGTCCGCTTTAATGTCTTGCACGCCTGACTCCAAACTACTCAGTCGGTCACTATGCTCTTCCCGAATCTCGGCCCGAGACCGCACTGCAGACGCCGGTCTCTTCCTGCTGGGCTGACTGCTTCCTTCTGCAGTCCCTGTACTCATCTCCCGGGACACAATTCGTGGCTTCTTCCCCCTCTGGTAGCGTGTTAGCTCAGCACTGGTCGGCTCCTTTGATTCTCTTAAATGTGCTTCTGAGCTCAGTGCCAAGTTTGGCATGCTTGTCTCCAATCGCTCGATGTAAGTGAGGCTGGGGTTGGGGAGGCGGAGGTATGGTCCCACATTCTGGAGGACATAAGGGACATCCGGACCCGATGTTCCCTCTTGGTACCCGAGCATGGCAATATGCATATTCTCCATTTCCTCCCAGTCTAAATAGTAGTCAGTGGTGATGGGTGTGTATTCTAGGAGGGTTACATTGTAATGCTCGAGTATGGGGGTAATCAAAGCCCCACAGTAGATCGGGTCGGGCACCTTTATCTCTCTTTTCCATTGTGTCCTCAATTCTTTGACTATTTTTTGAAAGCTTGATATCAGGTCATGCTGAAAATCCCTCAACTTCCTATCCACAATAGCCCATAGGATTTTCATCTCGTACAATCGGGGAGAACTGATCTCTTTCCTTCCACATATGGTGGAGCTCAACAACTTCTGCAGATGCTTCATGACCGGGCTTCTGATGGAGGTCAGCCTGTAGCTCCTTGGGTCGTAGGCCTGGGGTGCCACTATTCCAGGGGCGGCAGTGATTTGCCCCCAGAATTGTTGCACGTCAAACTCTTTCAACTGATGTTCATCACCAACGGCTGGACTCTTGAAGCCATATATACGTTTCGGGTTGTCATGGCTCAGTATCTTTTCTTCATTCAGAAGTTGGAATTTGAAGTGGTGGATCTTGGTCGAGCAGGAAAGAGACTCCTCCTCGATTTCGAGGGTGCTGAAAAACTCTAGCACGAATTTGAGGAAAGTTGGGCAGGGAGCTAGGCACCGGGCTAGACCTGCTTTGTCTAACAGTTCAAGAACATTTTGCCGGATTCCCATGGCGTCCAAAATCTTGGGATCACCATAACGGATGGCTGACACCCCCCTCCTCATCAACTTATCAAATCTTTTTCTCTGATCCTCCGTGCTCAGCACTATGTCGAAATCAATCGGCTTTGTGGATTTGTCAGTGGTAGTTGATGGAATTTCCGGCGTGGGAGCCTCTGGAGTAGGCTCAACGGCTTTCTCCTTGCCTTTGACTTGGCTCTTTCGGATTTTCTGTGTGAGCCGCCTGCCTGATGTGCCTTCTTGAGTTGTGTTCTTCGTATTTTTGGGTGGGGCCATTGTGTGCCTACAAACAATCACACAATACACGCATCAAAATCTCCCACTTAGAACACTTATCACCAATTTAAACATCAACTGTAATCAAATAGAAGATCAATCACTCATGTTCAATCAACACAGAATATCACAATCGAATTCACAATCTAGATGACTCAATTGACACGATTAAATGGCATATATGGCAAACACTCCCAATCATTATCCTATTGCAACAAAATTCTACCAATGCTCAACAAAAATAGGTCAGTTTCGTTTCATTATCAACAGGAGTCTAAAGGTGCCTATTCTTCACATGAATTCACTAATCAACCTAATAATCGAGCATAGTAATCTAATCAAACTACAAAAGAGTGACAAGAGGGAATGCATATCAAGTGGTCGGTGATATAGCAAAATCAATTTCAATCGTCAATTTCAATGATTCTCAAACTAATCTTCATCCATCATCAACAAATCGTGCAAATACAAAGACTATCACTACAAATTTAGTGTTAGAACACTTAAAATCAGTCAACATTGGCAAAAATTCACAAACAAACTTGTGCACAACCAATATCATTACATCAACTAATCTAACATCAAATTTGCCCCTAATCTTAACAATAAAGTTCATAATAAACAAATAAAGACTAAGGAAAAGAGATAGCCGTATTTACTGGTCGGTTTTAATCGAAAGATTTGAAATGAACTTTTTTGAGCCCTTTTCAACATGACCTCAACTTTGCTTCAAATCCGAAATTTTTCGGATAGAAGTGTGTGTGGTCATGTGGGTGAGGTGTGGTGCGAATTTGAGGGGAAGAAATTGAGTAAAAATGGAGTTTTTGAGGGTGTGTGTGCGTGTGTGTACGCAAAATCACGAAAGGGGGGAAGAAAATGACCTGCTGTTCCACGCAGGGGTATTTATACCCGCTCGGAATCTCGGCCGAGATGCATTTTTGACATTTGTGTCTCGGCCGAGATCTGTTCTTGGGTCTCAGGTGTAGTTGGCTCAGCAGAGGATCTCGGCCGGGATGCATATGTGTCTCGGCCGAGATTTCTTTCCAGCAAAATTGCCCCCATTCTGAACAAATTGATCTCGGTCGAGATGACTTAATGTCTCGGCCAAGATAAGTTTCCAGCAATTTTGGCTAATTTACTAGACAAGTTGATCTCGGCCGAGATGATCTGGTATCTCGGCTGATATTGGCTTCCAGCGTTTTTGGGCCAATTTGAGCTCTGTTCAATCTCGGCCGAGATGAATGTTGTGTCTCGGCCGAGATACGTTGACAACAATTTTTACTTGGGTTTACCTTCGTGATGTCTCGACCGAGATTCCTCGTGTGTCTCGGCTGAGATTGGTCTCAACAACTTTTTCCTCCATTGTGGTCTCCTTCACCCCCATTCTATGTTATCTTTTTATTATTTTGATTGATACCTGCACAATTCTAAACAAAAATATTAAATATGCCACAAGGCATTTATTAAGCAACTAACTAGGAATTCGAAAAATGCAAAAATTGAAAGATACCGTCGGGGTGCCTCCCGACAAGCGCCTTTGTTTAACGTCTTTGGCTCGACGGACCTTGCTTAATTCAGTAGTGGGTCTTCCACGTGCTCCTCTTTACCCTTCTCCAACGGAGTAGTAAGTGCAACTTCCATTGGGTCCCTACATGACAACTCAAACAACTCTTCCACGAGAGGGTCAACAACATCAATGGAAAATACAGAATGAACATCTTCCGGAAAATGCATTGCATCAAAGATATTGAAATTGACAATTTGTCCATCAAATTCCATCGTGAGGGTGCCCTCACGGACATCGATCTTGGTTTGGGAAGTATTTAAAAATGGTCTTCCCAACAAGATCGGTGTGGACGTTGATGGATCGCCTTGCATGTCCATCACATAGAAATCAGCGGGAAACACGAGTTCATCAACTTCAACTAGCACATTCTCAATTACCCCATCGGGATGCAAAGTTCTTCGGTCGGATACTTGAATGACGACCCTTGTTTCCTTAAGTGGACCCAAATTTAAAGAAGGAAAAATTGAACATGGCATGACATTAATCGAAGCTCCTTAGTCGAGCATTGCACGTTCAATTTGATAGTTACCTATTTTGCAAGGAACCACGAACATTCTAGGGTCTTTACACTTTGGTGGAAGTTTCTTTTGGAAGATGGCGGATACATTCTCTCCCATGATCACTTTTTCATTCCATTTAGGCTTCCTCTTGTTGGTGCAGAGGTCTTTAAAAAATTTCGCATATCTGGGAATTTGCTTCACTGCATCTATCAGCGGGATATTTATCTCCACTTCTCTGAACATTTCCAGCATTTCTTTATCCCTATTTTTATCCGGGACCTTCTCGATTTGGCTAGGGAATGGCAGTGGTGGAGTTGAAGAATTGACATGTGACTTCTGGGCGTCTCGGCCGAGACAAGAGTACAGCATTTTTCCTCTTCAGGTTGGATTGTTTGATCTCGGCCGAGATGCACTTCATTCTCGGCCGAGATTATTGTACATGAAATTTCCTCCTCTGGGCGAAGTGAGCCATCTCGGCCGAGATCTTGATGTATCTCGGCCGAGATTTCTTTCTTAGCATTTTCTTCTTCATCCTCCAAGTAAGGGAGGCTCTTGAACGGCTTCTCGAGCACCTTTCCGCTCCTCAAGGTACTTACATTAACATTCTCAACTTTACTCTCCTGAAGGGTCTCTATCTCTCCCTTGTCTCTCATCTTAGATGAGAAGTACCTCCTAATGGGGAATGGCAATAAATGGTTGGAGAAACATGCCGCCACTGCTTCCTTTTGTTTCCTCGACTCCTTTGCAAGTTTTCACTTTGGTATACGAACTAGAACTTCAACAACTTGAGGAGTTGAGGTTTTTTCTTCATCCAAAATGTTATGTGGGGTGTGTGTCTGTGCGCGAATGCTGCCTGGGCTTCTCAAGCTCTCCAGGCATTACCCTACTAATGATGCTAATTGCACTCACATTAGCCAAATTTTTGGGGTTGATTTCAGGTTGAGCAGGCAATCTCCCACCTTGGGTATTCTCCAGACGGGATACCGCTGATGTTATTTGACTGACTTGATTTTCAATACTCTGGAACCTCGAACTTGATTCCTTCTGCAGTTGAAGCATACTGGTTGCTAGGCTCTTGACTATGTCAGAAAGGGATGGATCAGAGGGTACTGGCTCAGTGGGTTTCCCTTGCTGGAACATCCCCCTAGGGTAGGGGGGTCGATTGTATCCACCTTGATCACCCTGTTGATGCATATTTGGACCTTGATTCCCATATTTGAAATTGGGGTGATCTCTCCACCCCGGATTGTACGACTGCGAATAGGGATCATACTTCCGGCCAGCCTGGTTAGGGTTAAAATTATGAACTGCCTTGGCATGAGCATCCATTTCTTCTCCAAGAATAGGACATATATCAGTGGAGTGGTCAGTTATCTGACAGATTCTGTAGGGTTTTGGGGTAGAAGTGCTCCCCGAAATCACTTTCATCACTAGTGAGCTGGTCCAATCTTTCTTCAACACTTGAATCGATAACATCTTTGACTCGCCTCACAGGTTCTCTACAACCGAACTGTTGGGTGTTGGCGGCCATCTTGGAGATTAATGCCTGGGCCTCGGTTGGGGTCTTGTCGGCCAGAGACCTTCCGCTGGCTGAATCAATCATGTTCCGTTCAGTTATACGCAGTCCCTCGTACTTATACTGGATCAACAATTGTGGAATGATTGGAGGTGGTGGGCAGCTCCTGTTCACCAGCTGACCGCACTGTAGCGATGCGGTAAAATTAGTTAAATCTAGCTACCCTTCTAGCTTGTAGAAATGATAAGTAGGGTCGATCCCACAGGGAGCAGGAAGAGTTATAGTGTTCTAAATAAATCCTAATACTAGCAATATATGTATATATAAGTAATGGGGGGTTTGTAGTTTGACTTTTATTGACTAATGAACCAAAACAGAATTTAAGCAAATAATTATGAAACTGTTCTACTTATGAAATGACGAATCCCAGCCCTTAATCTTATCTCGCCCTAGTTATTACTGCCCTGTGATAGATGCAATTATTAACCAATTTCAACCTCAAAACTCCTATCCCGAGATTATTAACAAGCTCTGCTAACCTCGTTATCTCTTATGATTAACTAACCAAAACAAGCTCTTTGGTTAGTCTATCCAGTTGAGTGATCTCAGAACAAGCTCTCTCTGGATCCCATTAACCGGACGCCTAGAGTACTAGGATAACGGGATAGACATGGTGTGGACCTCGTAAGCTCGGACCCATTCAGACCGGGCTATATACTACCCTAGTGATATCACTCACTATTCGCTACTAATTGGCTATAGGTTCGTAACAATTACGGATTACGATTATAACCTAGCGTTACTTATGCAATTATAATCATAGGTGATCAATCTAGCACATAAACACATAAGCATTGAAAGATAAACAAACAGCATAACAACGTTTTAAAGAAATCAATTGATCAACAATCACTGTAAATACCACAAGATAGTAAAACTAGGGTTCGACTCGACTAAGGACTGAAATAACCTAGTAGCCGCTCATGGCGGTGTCAAAAGACAATTTAAAATTGAAATACATAATTTTAAATAACTAAGGAATGAAAAACCCGAATATTCCCGATCTCGATTGTTCGTCGCCTTGAATTCCTCTCAATCGTGCTCCCTCGTAAAGTCCAGAAGTCCTTTTTTCGAGCATAAGGGTCTCCTTTTATAGGAGAAGTCTAGTTGGGTTGAATTTGGGCTCCAAATTGCAAATCTTGTGGCCCAAGGATTAATCAACCGCCTTATTTTGTTACATCTTCTACAATTTTGTTAGGGCGGCCGTTCTTGAACACTGCCCAAACATAGATTGTTGTCAGTAAGGGGACTCTAACTATGGAATTTGATGGCCATATTGATAAGTTGAACATTTATGATGCTATCGGACGTCCTGACGATGCCAATTCTGTTTTCTTACCTGATGCTACTAACCCTGTTGTTGAAAAGGATTTTGAGATGAGGTGCAGGAATAAGCTGAATTGGTCCACATTGGTGCGGCATCGTAAAAAGGAAGATGAAAGGCGAAATCGAGTAAAGTGCTTAAATTGGTCGGGACCAACCTAGAAACCACCATGGACAAAACGCTAAAATGGGAAGTAAACCGGTCGAGCCAACGACGTTAAACAACAGCGCTTGTCGGGAGGCAACCCGATGTCTACGGTTATTTATTTCTTTCGTTAATTTTTTTTTTCGCGTTAGAGCACTGTAAGTACGTACCAAGCCATTGCCGGGGAGCGGTGCAAGATTTTAAGTGTCTAGTTTTATTAGTTTCATATTTAGTCTAGTACTCTTTACTTTTGCATATGTATTTGCGATAAACTTGAATTCACCTAATCTACTTTTGTTTTAGCAGTGAATGATCACTCGTTCACACCAAAATAAGGAATTGCCTTTTGACCCAGAGATAACTCATAGAGACCGTATTTTGAGAAGACAAGCACGAGAAAATCGAGAGGAATTCGAACCTTTGCCTTTTGCCACTGAGAATTCTTACCTGACCTAGAATCAATGGCAGCCGAAAGGACTATGAGGGAATTGGCCACCACTGGCACTACTCACCAGCCTCTCTGCATCACCTTCCCTGATCTAGGGGAGGATACCACTTTCGAACTCCGATAAGGGTTAATTCACCTATTGCCCTCTTTCCATGGGTTAGCAGGAGAAGACCCGCACAAACATCTGAAGGAGTTCCACATTGTCTGTTCGAGCATGAAGCCTACTAAAGTCACAGAAGAACAAATAAAGCTGCGTGCATTTCCTTTTTCTCTGAAGGATATGGCCAAGGATTGGCTCTATTACCTGCCCTTAGCATCTATAAAAACTTGGGAGGAAAGGGAGGCCCAGTTCTTGGAGAAGTACTTTCTTGCCTCTAAGGCCACGAATATTGGAAAAGAAATCAGTGGAGCGATAGAACTGCCCGGAGAAACCTTGTATGAGTATTGGGAACTCTTTGAAAAACTTGTAGCCAGATGCCCACAACATCAGATCACAGAACAGCTACTCATCCAATACTTTTATGAAGGGCTGACGCAGTCGAATAGGAACATCTTAGACTCTGCCAGTGGGGGAGACCTATGTGACAAAACCCCGACAGCTGCTAGAGCACTCATTTCGAAAATGGTCGCTAAGACTCAACAGTTTGGGACCAGGGATGCCTCTACGCGGATAGTGAGAGAGGTAAACGATTCTCAAATGGATGCGAAGATTGATCACCTTACGAAAATGGTGCAGAAAGCTGTTATGGGGGGAAGTTCAAATATCCAACCTTGCCGAATATGTGATACCACGGATCACACAACTGATAATTGTGAAGTTCTGGGAAATAAGCTCGAAGCACATGCCAATGCTGTCGGAACTGGAAACTTCCAAGGCAGGAAGTATGACCCCTACTCTCAGTCCTATAACCTAGGATGGAGGGATCATCCAAATTTCAGCTATGGCAATCAGCAAGGCCAGTAAAGTGGGCAAAACAGACCTCCACCACCTAGAGGTATGTATTACACGAAGCAGCCAGCCGAACAAGCACCTGACTCATCCTTGGCTGATATTGTTAAGACTTTAGCAATAAATACTGTGCAATTTCAGAAGGATACAACATTGAGCATCAAGAATCTCAAGACACAGATGAGCCAGATGGCAACTGCTATAAGCCGACTAGAGAATATGCAGAGTGGAAAACTGCCATCACAAACCGAAATAAACCCAAGAAATGTCAGTACCATCACATTGAGGAGTGGTAATCAGCTTGGAGAGCTTAAGAAGCCCGAGCAAACATTGGAAGATGGTATAAACGAAATTCCGGACGAAACAACAGAAGACCGAGCCGCGACCGCGGCGGACTTGCACGGCCGCGGCGGACTTGCACGGCCGTGCCCAGCTCGACGAACCTGAAGGTGAAATCTCTGTACAAGTTGCACGACCGCGGCATACCAGCACGGCCGCGGTCCCTGTTCAGCCAAAAATCAGCGATTCTGCATCAATTCCGTCTCAACCACTCCCTTTTCCCAGTCGTATGATCAGAACTGTACGACCCGACAAAGAGAAGGAAATTTTGGATGTGTTTCGCAAGGTTGACATCAACATCCCTTTGATCTATGCTATCAAGCAAATCCCCAGATACGCTAAGTTTTTAAAGGAGCTATGTACCAACAAGCGTAAACTTAAGTGGGACGAAACGGTCCTTATGGGAAAAACGTCTCAGCAATCTTCCAAAAGAAGATTCCACCTAAATGTAAAGACCTAAGTGTGTTTGTCATTTCATGTAAAATAGAAAATACACAAATTGAGCATGCCATGCTAGACCTAGGAGCTTCCATTAATGTAATGCCAAGAGCAATATTTCATGCATTAAACCTAGGACCACTAAAAGAAACTAAGATAGTAATTCAGTTAGCAGACCGTAGTAACACATACCCTAATGGTCTAATTGAAGATGTCTTAGTTGAAGTAGGTGAACTGGTATTTCCCGCTGACTTTTATGTTCTAGACATGCAAGGAGATTCTCCTTTTTCACGACTACTAACAAGCTCTAGCAACCGTATTATCACGTAATTATGGCTAATCGAAATAAGCTCTTCGACTAACCCTATCTAATTAAACCAAGGTGTCCAACAAGCTCTCTTCAATTTGGCAAGCGAATGATAAAAGCTCCAAGATAATGAAACAGATTTGACATAAACCTCGAAAGCTCGGGTTTAGAGGTCGAACTCTACACTATCACCAACGAAACCACTCGTTGTTTGCTACTAGGGAATCGAAAATCCTACAATTACGGATAGTGATTTCCAATTCTAGCAACACATTCATACACTTTCTAGAGGTTGATTTAGCCAAGAAAAAGCATACAAATATGAGTCAATAATAGTAAATAGTATAGAACACTTGAAATTGCAATCAAATGGTAACATCAACTAGCAATAATCATGTAAACATTGTCACTCAAAGTTTTATATTTGATCAAGGGTAGAAATAAGGATGCTACTCACCCATGGAAGCTAAAACAAACAGAAAATAAGTAGAAAAATAAAGAGTTGTTACTTCAATTTAAGGCAAAATTACGTTCAGGAATTTAAAACAGAGAAAGGAATCTCGGCCAAGACGCAAGTGTGTCTTGATCGAGACGTGAAAAAGGGCTTTTCAATTGGTAAACCAAGGGATAATCTCGGCCAAGATTGGGTTGCATCTCGGCCGAGACGTGAAAAGGGGATTTTTAAGGTTTGGGTTATCTCGGTCGAGATTGTGTTTCATCTCGGCCGAGGTCTTCATCTCTTTGAATCTCTGATTTTCCCTGGAGATCCATCTCGGCCGAGATGCCATACCCGTCTTGGCCGAGATCTTCAATTTCTTAAAACTCCAGGATTTCCCTGGAGAGGTATCTCGACCGAGATTGTACCCTGTCTCGGCCGAGATTGACCCCTCAACCCTGTCCCTTGTTTCTTCGATCGATCCCTCGACTCCGCGATCGTTTGATGTACTTTTTTTTTATCATTTTGCACCTGTCTTAACACAAAAATAACACAAACTCATTATTTTGCCCATGAGAATACAAAAGCACTAAATACACGTGATTATGCACATTATTGACACTAAAATGACACTAAAGTGCCATAAAGTGCGTGCACGGGACACGTGTACCAGTCCAGGACCAGCTATCAGTGGCCTAACGAGAGAAACCAGCCAAGAAGAGTGACTAGTGTCAAAGAAGCAGAGCCCGTCAAGAATGAGCAAATTGAAACTCTTCCATCTCAGCTAACCGCTCTGACGAATCAAGTAAGTTTTCTTACAAGTCTGACGTTAGCACAACATAATGACACTACATCGCAGCAGTCAACAGGACAGGAAGATGTTGAAGAAGTTAACTTCTCAAATCAGAGAAACTTCAACAATTTCCAAAATAACCAGCCAAGGCACAATCAGTACCCATCCAACCGGAATAACCAAAACTTCTCTTATGGCAACACGAAGAATTCTCTTAATCCACCACCCGAATATGCTATCACAAATGGCATGATCCATGATGGCCAAAAGCCAACATAAGAGGAAATAGTACTGTCACAGTTCGAAAAGTATGATGAAAAATTAGCTCAATTGGAGAGAAAGATGGATGGAAGGTTTATTGAGCTAAACAAGCAAGTGACTAGTTAAGGAGTGGAGATCAAGCTATTGGGAGAAAATATGAAAGAAATATCCAGCAACTTAAGTCAGTTGATAAAGATTGTTGGGACTCAACACAAGTAGGGACAATTTCCTAGCAACACCGTCATCAACCCACGGGAGCAGTGTAATGCTATCGACTCAAGGGGCGAGATTGAACAAGAAAGTCAAGAGCCGAAAGAAGCTGAAAAGGGGCTTGAACGAAACCAAGAGAAGGTGGTCGAATCTGATTTAGAACCACCAAAAAGAAAAGAAGTCCTCTAGCAGCCGTTAAAAAGAGGAATGAGCAACTCTGCATTGAACATACTAAGCACTTAGAAGAACATGAAGCTAAGAAGAAGTTCGCAAAGGAGGAACGGGCAGAGAGGAAGAGATTAGCAAGAGAGAAAGCAAAACAACAAAAGAAAGAAGGCAACGATGACAAAGATAAGAAAATATTACCTTCTTCTTTTACTGATTCATCTGATGTACATGATAATGTCTCTGCTAACCCAGTTCCTTTAGAATGCTCTAGTATCGTAAAACGAAACGCTTGTCTGGAGGCAACCCGAAGTTTACAGTTTTTTCGTATTTTTTGTTATTTTCATTGTTTTTATTTATTTTATGTTTTTACGTGTGTTTTTAGTGTCTTTAATGTTTTAGGTGCCAACATGGACGAGCGTAGTAAGAAACGGGGGTCGAAAGACGGAGAAAACTGAGCTAGGACGAAGCAGATTCAACGCGACCAAGAGAAACACCACTGCGGCTGCGTCAAAAAGCGCAAAATAAAGAAATTAAATTGAGAAAGCAACGCGGCTGCTTCAAACACTCATTGCGGCCGTGCGGGATAAGGTTTCGCCACTGAGGGGCTAACGCGACTGTGCCAAAAATGGTCCAGAAAGCTCAAATTCGAGCTCAAATTAATGCAACCACGTCGCCTGCGCTGTGCGGCCGCGTCTCACTCACGTCAGGGTTCAGTTTGAAATTCGAAATCAGCCCAGCTCCAGCTGTAGCAAGGGAAAATAGCCCATGGTTGAAGAACTGTCAACATAGAAGGTCGAGGATCGCATTTGGAGACAACAACAAGATATTCGGTGGGATGCATTGACCCAATTTTGGAGCCAACATGGTTTCCAACCACCTCCACTGCCACAGTGACTGTGAGTTAGCACCAAGACATACCCCTCTTTTCCTCCAAATATTGGCTTTTAGCCATATTTGGGGGAGGGGATGAACCGTGGGACGTCTTGGCCTCTATTTATCTTTTGTTGTTTCTAATTTTTTTATTTTTTATTGCTTGTTCAATTTGCTGCTGTTTGATTCGTATTTGGTTTGATCATTGGGTATGTGTGCCCATTTGTTGCTTTTGCTGCTTTAATTGGAGTAATAGGTCTGTGTGCGCATTTATTTGTGTCTTTTTTGAACTGTTGGGTCTGTGAACCAATGTTTTTTATATGCCATGTTGGGTCGTAGGAGTCTCTAGTTTAATTATTTGGTTTTGAGTATCTTAGCAGTTTAGTTTTAGGTTTTATGTTTTTAATTGTTAAGTGGAGTCTATAAGAATAACAAAACTCGAGACGTTAGTAGTATCAAGTGATTAAAAAGAAGAAAATAAAATAGGAAAATATGTATGATGAAAGGTTAATGATAAGACGCTTTTGGGAATTATATGCAAAATTGGCACATAATAGAGCATGAGAGGTGATTTTAGACAAAATTGAGCTTGAACCTAGAATATTTGATCAAAACTAACCTTGTGAGAAGTTGAGCCTGATTGTACTCCTATTTTTCGGATAATATACCTTCTTTCAGTGTGAATTTTGATGGAATATGTGTAATAGTCTCTAAAACTTGCCTTGAGTCTTTGCTAAGAATGTGTCAAGTATGTGTTGTGATTTAGGAAATGATATTAGGCAGTTTTTGTTTTAAGCCTATTTTTAAGCCTTAAGAAGTTATCCTTTGTACCAAAAATTCATAATGTATCCCTAGTTAACCAACTTGAGCTTTATAGCCTTATTATCTCATAGCCTAACAATGTAAGTCGAAAACCTTTCGATTTAAACCTTTGGCCTTAACTGGATTAATCAAGTAAGAGGGAGGAGGATTGGAAGGTAGTTGCGTGAATAATTTTAGGAAGAAATTGGAAAACTAGTGGATATTCCAAAGATAAAGGGAACAATAAAAAGGATAGGTGAAAAACAAGGAAGAATAAGCTCTTCGAAAAGAAAAAGAAAAAGAAAAAGATAAGAAAAAAAGTTGAAAAAGAAAAGAAAGAGTTTGTTGTTGTTAGTATTCTTGAGGAGAGGCTAGGACATAAAAACTTCATTGTGAATTTGAATAGAAAAGTTGGGCAGTCCCAAGAAGTGGTACCCACGTAAATGAATAGAAGATAAGTTATATGGACTTTTGAAGGTGAAGAAGTCACTTTGCAGGGTGATTTGCTGAGATCTGAAGAGTGAGGTTGAGTGATTATATTAAAAAGTAGTCGAGTTAGACGTAACTTGATAAGTCCAATAAATAGTCACTTTTATTGAAATATATCCAACCTTACCTTAAGCCCACATTACAACCAAAAGAAAGACCTTTTTGATCCTTTGTCACACATATCGAGTACGAGGTCTAGTTTAGACGATTGACAAGCTTATGGTAGATTGTGCATATAGTTCAATTTGAGCGGAAAATATGTTTTAACCTAAACACTTGAGAGATGAGCGAAACACTTACCAGATGAGGATCGAATAATTCGAAAGTTCAAAGTTTGAAAAGAAGTTGATTTTTGCATTATCACATATGCTCAATTTTATTATGTTGCCTAACTTTTTGAAAAAAAAAAATCAGTTTAAAACTGAGTTCATCATCTAATCGCCCAAACAAATGCATAATCACTTAAATTCTTTGTGTCTTTTACTTTGTTGTTCGGGACGAACAATAGTTTAAGTTTGGGGGGTTTTGATACATGCTAATTATGCATGTATCTGACGTGTTTTAACTTTTTTTGAAGTTAATTAGTTGATTTTGTTCCATTTGGACGAAGTTCAAAGAAGAAACAAGTCAAATAGGGTCAAAACGGACGAAAAGGGAGTTAAAGGAGCACAAGGGTCGACCACGACCACGTTTATGGTCACGGCCGTGTCAAATTTAGCCTAGAACATGAAAAATACACTGCCTAACCAATGCAGACGTGTCAAATATGGAAAGCGGTCGTGTCGAAAAGTGTCCCGAAAGTGAAGTTTTCTGTCAGCTTGAGATACCTCTAGTGTTTTGGTCATATCTTGAAATCTGCAACTCCGATTAAGATGGAAATGGTTGCGTTGGAAAGCTGATTCAAAGGGATAAAACTTTGCCTGAAATAGGCCAAACCCAAAAATGACCGGAAGACCCTAAAAAATGGCTTGGAAGTCAGACCTGAAAACTCGCTTCCGTAAACGGCGCGCGGGCCCGTCAAAAGGCCTTCGTGACCACGCCAAAATCTCCCGTTTTAAGGTATTTTGGGTACAAATTGATGCGGTCGAGACATAGCTTGTGCACGGACGCGTCAGAAGTCCAGTTTTACGAAGATTTCCTAATTTTAGTAGGATTTTGATCCTATCTTCCCAAAGATTCGTTCCCAACTCTGTAAAAGGACCCCAAGCTCGAGTTTTAGGGAGAACACTCATAGAACATCATATAGAATCACATTACATCAGAATTTCTCATACTTTTACATTAGAGTAGAAGCCGTGAGAGCGAGAAGACGAAGATCGACGAGCTGACAATCGGGTTTAATTATTCTTGGTTTGTTTCAAGTTCTTAACAATGTTTTCCTTGAATTCTTGTTTTGATTTCTTAGTAGACATGCGTAACTAAATTACTCGTGTCCTAGGATTAAAAAATAGTATTTTACAATGATGTTGATTTAATTGTTTAGTTTATAGACTCCACTTTACATTATCTATCTATGTGTTTAATTTAATCCCTATAATAAAATTTAATCTGGTCAATTAGGTTTAATTTATTTGTTTAACGACTTCGCTTCGAGAGAAGGGAATTGTTAATAGACGGCAACACATAGCGCGATTGTCCATTCCCTTTGGATCGACCTTGACTTTCCCTATACATATCTACACCCGTACACTTACGGTATTTTAGGGTTAGAAATTAGGCCTGTCAACTACTGTATGTATGACCACGATTGGTGATTTTCTTTGACTACGATCTGAACCGTAGTAATTAACGATAAAGACTACGATCAAAGACCGTTGTCTTTTCTTTTTCATAAATCATTGTTGTAGATGATGCTCTTTTATAGTTTTTGTTTTAAGAAAAAAAATTATTTTCTTTTGTAATTTATATATATATATATAACATAAATTAATATTTATGTGTGTTGTAACATATCACATAAGAAAGAGCAAATATCATATTAAAAAGAATTCATTGATTTCTAAATACCAAATTTACATTACGTCTCACAGCTAGAAAAGAAAATAAAAATTTGAAAATTAATTTCTCTATACTTAAATCCATTACAGAGGCGCATCTTTTTGTTTAAATCATCTTTCATTATCCTGCAAAAAAATAAAAATAAAAAAAAGATAGAATTAAACACAAAAAATTATTTGTTAATCCAAATATCTACAACACAAAATAATAATAAAATTTAAGTATAAGGTCATAGTCAAATATATCTAAAGTATAAAACACAAATAAAAAAAATAATAAAAAACCAGCTTTTGATGTTCTCTAACTTCTCACTATGGCAAACAATATGTGAGTTAAATCTTTTGAACAAAGTAAAATAGAGAGTTCCTAAAATTGAAAATTTAGGGGATCCAATATTTGCAATAAGAAACCTTGGCAAGAAAATTGTAATTATCATATCTGACATCCTTGGCAAAGTCAATCTCCTAAAATGACGTTGTACAAACTTCAACAAACAGATTATTCAAACTTTTGAACCCCCGCCCTGCCATACACGATCATGTAAATGTCTTGCTATAGTAAAACTCCTAAACCCGAGAAATAATACTGGGAAACACTTATGTATCATGTAAAATCCTGGACTTTGAATAGATCTTTGTATTGCATGGCCAACAAGAGTAAACATATATTATACTACTAACCATCTTATATGCAAACTCATTACAAAGTATTATCAATAGGAAGCAGCAATCAACATAACTGTAGAAATTTGTTTAATATTTTCTATGAGGATAATGAAAAGATAGGATAACAAACAAACACCTTATACAAGGTCATCAACTAATAATTCTCAGGATCATATTGAAATTTCTGAAAAGCTGATTGGCAAGAGCGTCATTTTACAAAAATTAATTGATGATGAAGTAGAAAAAGTTAAAGGTTTTCATGTAGACATATTATCACCGTTTAGGGAGAGGTTAAAGATTCTAGGCCGGGTAGCAAATGTTGAAGACCTAACTCTCAGTGGTGCAGAGAGAAAGCTCATGCAAGCCTACAATGAGAAACATGTTCTTTCACGCCCTCAACATGAATTCTACTCGGTATGTCTATGATGCATTTTTCGAACTCTTGACTATCATTTTTGCCATTTTCAAGCTGCCTAATTTGTTTCTTCTTTTGATTTTTGCAAGGTGAGAATTATTTTGAAATCGATTTAGACATGCATAGATTTAGCTACATTTCTAGAAAAGGGTTTGAAACATTCTTGGACAGGCTAAAGTTGTGTGTCCTGGATTTCAGATTAACAATTCAGGAAAGTATAACGGTTCTCAGTTTAGAAACTTTAATTTTGCTCTCAATACTCTAACTCCTCTTTTCCTTAGCTCTTCTCTGATAGGCTATAATTGTTAATACATGCTTTGTTCGATTTATTGCCAGGTTAATAAAGCTGAAGAGCTGCCAGAGCAGAAATTGTGTTGTATACGGTTAAACGAAATTGATTATTTGAACTATCAACAACTTGGGGTTTTTTTTTTTTTTTTAAATAAACCTTGAATATGTGCACCAGATGTGTAATCATCATATATAATATGAAATAAAGCAGCATATACAGATAAATTTTATTCACACACTTTTTAGACCGTTGGTAGAAAAATATAACACAGTCGAATAAAAAATACCTGAATGTAATTTTATAACAAATGTGCTATTGATTTCCATGAGAATGGACAGATGATGCAGATCATGCTAACATAGATGATGTCGGGCTATTGTTATCCAGATCAGTGTTGTCAAATTGGGCCTTACCCAATATCATTTTCATCGTGATCTGAGCAACGTCAGCAAACCATTCATCTTCTAGCAATACATAGATACAAAAATAAAAATAAAAGTCAGTTATAAGTTATAACAGAGAATTGATGAAAATAATTCAATATTTCGGGACAAGATTTGAAGTAGTTACCTGTATGGATCAATGTTTTCATCACTTGGTGCAGATTCGGGGATAAGTACTGCCCTTGTGATGCAAACAGTATCACAAACTCCATATCTAAATAGAATTGCACAGCAATACATACATTTTCCTGATAATCTTGGCAATAAATTAATATAATTCTTGAAACTTAGTAAAAATGGAACCTGTTGAAGCGCAAGTGGGCTAAGTCCCCTCTCCGGGGACTCGATCTCGTCCCAAAAGTGTTGATCTTCAGAAAACCATAAGATAACAGTCTCTGTTAGCCTCGGTCTTTGCAAATTTCACAATTCTTCTTCCAGCACCTTCTAAGTTTACGATCTCCGCAGAGCTAGGAAATGCACTTATCAGCATGGTAACATACGAATTGAATGATTGTAGGACGCCTTCTAGCGCTTGCCCAGATAAATCCATGATTTTAAGTGAGCCAATGTCTTCACAAGTTCCTGGATAAAGATTTGTTGCAATCATCACTTAAATTTGCATCTTAAGCAGGTTAACTTCATTTTGGTATGTATGTCCATTTTTACACTTCAGTAGGTACCTTTATCTTATTGCAGTTTGCAACTTAAAATACATGAAATTTGTTGTTGCAACCTAATAGCCGGTAATAATTAGATCACATGTATTGCATGTTGAACTTCAAGGATTTTCTTTTTCAAACCATGTCAATGGATCTTTATGGCCAAATTAGTACACAAATAAAGAAAATCTCCAGGCTAGTTCAATTCTTGGTTGGTTTTTCCTCAACTCTTGCAAGAAAATATTATAAAGCCGCTTAGAAGTGATGCACATGATTGGATTATCACAACAAAAAGTGTCTTAGAAACCTGCTATGGAGTTATAGCTGCATAGTCATGTACTTTTGGTTACAAAAATCTAAGTTAAATAGTGAAAAAGCAAAAATAGCTATAGTACTGGTGAAAATATGTAGGTATCTCTTGTAACTGTCAAGAAGGAAACAATAAATAAATAAATAAGGAATTCGATGTAATAGCCACCTGAATCATGGTACTGAATCTGTGTCCACTGCTTGAAAGCTTTGGTTGGAATAAAACATTGCTACTAACAGAAGCAGTGGCCCAAGAACGGCCGAAAATCGGAGAATAAGAAAGTGACCAATCATCACAAGCAGCAATAACAACTTTACATAGATCAACCCTTTTCAAGTTGGTACTCAAAGCCTGTTCAAGGAAAGGCCTAAAGAATTTCAAACTGAATTAGTTACTACCTAGGATAAGCTTTTAATCACAACTAGTTCGTGCCATAGATTATCAGAGGATTCATCCTATCCCAATTCAGAAAAACCGAACATGTTTGTGCTATAAGTTATCCATGGAGGCTCCTCAAAATTTTATCCCTACCAAGAAGTGGCATATCCAACCCAGACAAAATAAATTCAAACTGCTTGAAGCAGCCATGAAGTATCACAAAATCACGCCGTAAGTTGCAAATGTAGCATAGCTGATTCGACTCGGCCCCTTCTTCTTACTCTGCTATAAGAGAGCTTGAGGCTTGATTTTCGCC
The DNA here is from genome assembly GCA_958295605.1 of Ajuga chamaepitys. Classification (NCBI taxonomy): domain Eukaryota; kingdom Viridiplantae; phylum Streptophyta; class Magnoliopsida; order Lamiales; family Lamiaceae; genus Ajuga; species Ajuga chamaepitys. The sequence goes on from OY282505.1 coordinate 18,898,467, forward strand.
ATTATGATTGGCGTCAAAATTATATCTCAGGTTCTATGAAATAAATTCACGCATCAATAACTAGAATTTTCAATCACCAGCTAAGAACAGCAAAACCTAATACATCGAAGATCAATTTCCTATCTATCAATAGACGAAATTATCAATACAGAAACCAAAAACTCCAAAATCAAACAAACAATCGAATAGTCTAACCTATAAACCCTAAAGAAGCTATTACTAATTCAAATACACATGAAGAAGCAAGTAAAAATAAAAAAAAAATCCATGGAAAATAAATTAAGGATTTAAAATTTAAAAACGAGTCAATACCTGATCCTGATCTATGCTAGAGCAAAATCAACGAATAACGAGCAACAATTTCTTTAATATTTCTGCAACGGTGGCGAATCCCGCAGTCGAAAAAGGTTGCTGCCTTAAAATCGATTGTGGATTTCTCTTCCAGATGTGAGAGAAAGAGGGAAAGGGGAAAGAGAGAGGAGCTCGAAGAAGAGCAATTGATCGCGGAGTAGAGCAAAACGCAAGGATTCTTTAGGCGGTAAATTATGGCTTCATGTGAGAGAGATGTGAGAGAGGGGGAGAGAGATCGAAGAAGCATAGCCATGAACGGAAGAGTAACAAACGTGATTGAGGAGAAATGAAGGAGTTGGGCTCCATTTTTTATTTAACCGCTGATAAAGCGCAATCCGGTTATCAAGAGAACTCGAAGTAAAATTCAATTTGTAACCCAACCCAATACAAGAAAATTAAAGAACACAGGATATACGTGGTTCGATCCGGAGATCTACGTCCACGAGCGTAAAATATCACCTACCGAGGTGTTTTTCCACTATATTCCTTTCAAGCTTACACGTCGTAGTTTAGGAGTACAAAGTGCGAACCCTAAATCTGAGAACAATTCTGCTATTTATCCTATTCAATCCAAACCCTAACTAAATCCCTACAATCACGCCTACCATCTTTGCATGGGAGTTGGAAGGAGATCGTGGGGATCTCACTTTCCAAATATACCGCGATTGGGCTGCTCCAGGCCCGCGTGCACTTCTGGGCCAGCTTGGTTGCTGGGCTCGCTCCTTTGGGCTCAGTTACTTCGGGTCGGGTTGATCCGACCCGAAGTTCCTGGGCCATACCTATCAACCGCATAAAAGTAAAAAAACATAAAATGAAAAGCATATAGACAATGGTGATTCCACAACGGAATTATTAGCCATTGTCTTTTAGCGAGAAAATAAATATCCACTCTACCAAAATGACAACGATTTCCAAAACCTTTATATTTTAGCAAAAAAATTGTCACAAAGACCACGATTTCTACTACGACAACGGTTGTTAGCTAAAAGTCAACGGTTTTTGGGAAAAACCGTTGTCTTTTTGGTGTAGTCATTGAGCATTTTTGTAGTAGTGCTTTCTTGCTACGTTCTTTCCCAACAACTGGTATCAAAGCTTGGTTCAAGTTTCCGCAATTTGGTGGTAAAGATGTCTGGGATAAGCGTGAAGATCGAAAAATTCATAGGGAGGAACAATTTTAGTCTATGATAGATTAAGATGTGAGCCTTGCTGAAACAACAAAGGCTGTGGGCATGGCTGATGCCGAAGCCAAAGAAGGACAAGGGCAAGGTGGTGGATTAGGAAGAGGTCGAGGTCCCAGTGTCTGCCGAGATGACCATTCTGGAGGAGAAAGCGCACTCAACGATCATGTTGTGTCTTGAAGACGACATCATTACGAGGTAGCAGGGGAAGAAACTTTACAAGGGTTATGGTTAAAAATGGAAAGTAATACATGACGAAGTCGCTTACCAAGAAGTCGCTTTTGGAACAACGTTTGTTCGGGCTGCATATGCAAGAAGGTCAGTCTCTTCGTGAACACTTAGATCAATTGATCACAATCCTATATTAGGATTGCGTAACATTGATGTTAAAATAGAAGATGAGAATGCTGCTTTGATTTTGTTGGTTTATCTACCGTCATCATATGAGAATTTTGTGCAGTCATTTGTTATTGAAAAAGATTCTGAGTCTCTGGAAGAGGTGAGATCATTGTTGCATTCTAAAGAGTTGCGCCATCAGGTGCCTGTTGCAAGTACGGGGACTCAGGCTACTGTGCTAGGAGTTAGTGGTAATCGGGGTTCGGGAAATTTGGGGAAAAAGAAGTTCAAGAAGAATTCAGGCCCGAAAGATCCTAAACCAGAAGATATTTCCAACTACTGTAGGGAGATAGGGCATTGAAAGTTTGCATGTCCGAAGTTGAAGCAGAAGCAGGAAAGTACTATTGATGTTGTTGAAGGAGTTGACGGCAACTCCGATGAGGATTTGGTCCTAGTTGCTGAGAAACAAACAAATAAATCTGATGCGTGGGTTCTTGACTCTGGGCGTCTTACCATCTATGTCCGTGTAGGTAGTGGTTCGCAACCTATAAGCAGGTGGAAGGTGGCAATATCACTTTGGCCAATGGTTTCAAATGCAAGACGTTCGGAATAGGCTCTTTCAAGGTTAGGACACATGATGGTAGACTGTGCATGTTGAACGATTTCAGACATGTTCCACTTATGACGAGGAATCTGATTTTACTAAGTCGATAAGACAATAGGGATTTTAGTTTCAAATGAGAAGGTGGAGTTTTGAACGCCTGCAAGGGTCCAAACGTGATTTAAAGGGCGTCAAAATGGGAACTTTGTATATAATGCAAGGTTCAACTTTGCTTGATTTTGCTGCTGTTAAAAGCTGTTAGTGTCCCATTGTTTGGGACAATTTGGGTATGAGGAGTCACTCGTACGTTTGGGTATTTATGGTGCCTCTGCTACATTAGGTACATCTGACGCATATGAGTTTGGATTGTATGGCTACATTCTGTTTGAATTTGTGAGAGGATTTAGAATTGACGTGAAACTTTGTCCGGAGAAGTCGTGTCGTTTGTGGATTCAAGTGAAGGTGGAGATTGTTAGGAACTGTGCCTTGAATCTGGCTCGGTTTGGTTCGTCGTTTGTGCCAAGGTGGAGAACACCTTGAAGTAATTATGCATGCGTTGGAGCAACGCGGCTGCAACAAATTGTGGCGTTTTAGTGGTTTTGGCGCTGGGGACTCGTCGCGGTCGCTACATGTTAAGTTGGTTTGATCGCGGTCGCCACAAGTGCTGGTCGCGGATAGGTTTAGGCGGCGTAGAAGATGGGCTTATGCGTTTTAGGCCCAAATTTGGTCTATTTTGTGTCTAGGTCGAATTGGGGGCTTATAGTCTCGTTGGTGTCTTTTAGGTATGAGATTAGGATTGATTAGTATTTGATTTTGATTTTGGTTGTTAGAGTGTGGGGAAGTTGTTTTGGTCGAGTATCCATCAATTTTGTACTCAATTTGTCTCTGTTTGATAGGATAGAGAGTTTGTTAGTTGACCTAGGGTCAAATTTGTCTCAGTCCTATATTGTAACACTTTGATATAGGAATTTGGTTCCTCTCATTTGGCGTGGACGTAACTAACAAGTTGTTAGTGAACCACGTTAAATTTAGTGTGTTTTTCCATTGTCGATTTCTCGTTTACTTTTATTCGTATTTTATCTTTTTCAGGCTGCCTCCTTTCCCAACAGTGCAATTATCAAGCGAAGTTCTAAATTCAAGCATTTAAAAGGTACCTGATGAAATTGCAAATATAAGAAGATAATGACCGATTTTGAAAATAGTTATAAATTACAGGACGTGTTTTGCACTGTCATTTATTTAAAGGAAGAATAAATCCCTTGGAGTCTATCGGAACATGAATTTCCAATTTTGTATTAGTGTCGGAGAACAAATTAATGCCTAAACCCAAATGCATATATATTGTGTTTTGTATAAATTAATATGGATTTGAAGCTGGGAATAAGCGGTGGAAAGCAGTTGGATAAGCTCTGTGTGGAACAATATCAGTTTGCAGATTTAAGGTTAAGAAGAAGCTGTAGGCATCTATGTACATATATTCTTTTTCAAGGGTTCTCACACAAAGTGGAAATCATATATATTTTCACAAGGAACATATTCAATGCCAAGATCATGCCTGCAGGGACAAGCTAGGATCTTCTTTCATATATGTCTCTACTGTACTTGGAACATAAACTCCTATAATCTACATGGTTGCTTTAACTTTACTTCATCAACCCCAAATTCACTTAAAACAATTTTACATATTCTAGCAGTCGAACAAGAAAAATAATTGTTGTGTTTATATTTCATTCTTAAACAAGGAAAAAGCCGACATATCCACTTACTTATTATGAGGGATATGTGTGGCTGGATTTATTAGGAATATAAACAAATTCAGAAGAGATGCCTTTCACTTTTAGCATTGTCCTCATCACCAGTTATCAATGGTAATAACACGTAGATATCTACTTGATAACTGTATGACCAGTTGGCATTTTGGATGACAAATTTCAATTTTATTGATGCTTGTGCAAGAATGATAGGATGTGCATATTCAGATTAAAATTGGCATTACTGACAAAGGTGTAGCCCAATTTATCAGCTATCAAATTCTACTGCTTTCACTTTAATAAGATCAATAGATATGCCAGAATTACTAGAGGAGTCTCAGCTCCAAAATGATTTTTTGCTAATGTGGAGCAAGAAATAAAGAGATTTACCAACATATATAACATTAGAAGTAATTGCGCATTGAAACTTCCAAACTGATTCCATATCCATGACTCAGGTTTGATGACCACCACTATATTATTTTCCTTCAAGAAACAATAAAAACACATCATTCTCCAGAAAATTAATAAAACTAACTAAAAGAAACTCAATTTATCACATGATCTAGATTATCCATAAAATTCACTGAAACATATACAAATAGAGAATAATTATCAAACAAAAAAGAGTGCCACAAAAAATAGCCCAATTCACCTATTAATTTTCACTTGTAGCATGTAGAATGGAAATTAAGAATACACAGAATTATTCATTTTGCAAGCTAATTCTATACTATTCAGTATCTCTTTAGGTTCTACTTACGGACATGCACTACCTAATTGGTTTTAATCTTCATAATTGCCAAGTCTATGGTGAACCCCGGTCGGGTTGTACCCAACTGAGTAGCAAAACACGAGTTGAGGTTACGTCACTTGTTGTGAAAGATCTATACACCGAGTCTGACACTCCCAAGCAAGCACTGTATGATAATTCATGGTATCCACTAAAGATTTCAACTACATGGCTTTGCATAACAGTTCACACAAACACTTTGATCTCCAACTTGAGTTGAAATAATTATCACATGATGCTAAGTGGCCCTATCAAATTTTACCATTCCTGGTAAAAACACACTAACTTCACCACTGTCAAACAGCTAGCAACTTGGCAACCCCTTTTTTACCTTTGTTTGTGGGTAACAGATAAACCACCCAAAGTTAGAACCCCACTTTGTACTTTCGTACGTACAAAAAAGACATGCACCAATATATAGAATTAATTAACACACATGTACCAAAGAAAAGGAAAAAGAATATATTCTTTGTCATATCCATTTGCATTTTTCTCCCTATATAAGCACAAGTTATTTGTGAACTCTCACTCAAGCAAACTCCTTTTCATTTCATCGACAAAAACACTTATATAGCCTAATATCTTTTGTGACAATGGAAATTAAGTTAGAAAATATTGAGAAAGAGAGCATTTTTGTTAGTGGATGGCTGTGGATTAAAGGCCTTCCACTAAATGTAGTTTCCAAATTGCAAGAACTTGCTAAGCAGGCCAAGAAAATTGCAACAGATGATCCAAGGAGATTGATCCATTCACTTAAAGTTGGGCTCGCCCTCACGTTGGTTTCGTTGTTCTATTACTTCCAGCCTTTGTATAGCAGCTTTGGTGTCTCTGCGATGTGGGCTGTCATGACTGTTGTCGTTGTGTTCGAGTTTTCTGTTGGTAAGTTGCTATTAATAGCACATGTTGATAGCAGCTTATATGTACGTGCATGTGTTTTTAAAATTGATTATATATATTTTTCAGGTGCAACACTTGGAAAAGGGCTAAATAGAGGATTGGCAACGTTGTTAGCTGGTGTTCTAGGGCTTGGAGCTCATCACTTGGCTACTGTCACTGGCAAAACATGTGAACCCATTTTGATTGGGATATTTGTCTTCCTACAAGGTATTTTTACACTTAACGCACACTATATTATATACTTAAGAAATATGAAAGAGGATTTGATAGTGAATGATGTTGGGATTGCAGCTGTAACATCGACATTCATACGATTCTTTCCGACAGTGAAGGCTAGATATGACTACGGGATGCTAATATTCATCTTGACATTCTGTCTCATTTCCATATCTGGTTTACGCACAGACGAAATCATTGAGTTGGCTCACAAAAGGCTGTCTACAATAGTCATTGGAGCTTCCACTTGTGTCATCGTATCCATTTCCGTATATCCCGTCTGGGCTGGGGAAGATCTCCACAAACTTGTTGCTAAAAACATCGAAAAACTTGGATGTTTCCTGGAAGGTATACATATACCCTCCATTTTGTTGCTCTTGTTCTAAAATAATACTCCCTCCGTCCCAGCTAAACTTGCACACTTTCCATTTTCGTCCGTCCCAACTAAACTTGCACACCCCTTAAAAAGGAAAGTTATAATACAATCTACACCCTCAAAATCTCCACCATCAATCTCCACCTTTAATTCACCTTTGAAAAGTCAACAAAATCCCAAAAAGCAACTTTTCTTAATACTTGTGCCAACTCTCCCAGTGCAAGAATAACCGGGACGGAGGTAGTAGTTTATTTTAAAAAAGTTGCACCTCTAAAACATGCCTTTTATTGGGACGGAGTGAGTATTATTCTTTAAGTTGTTTGGAATACCAGTACCAACTATGTTAGAAAGAAAGGAAAAAAAAAAAAATGTTCTTTTCACTTTTGAGTTTAAAATATTCTTACAGAACGGGGGCGGACCCCAGAAGCAACGAGATGACACAATATGTATGTTGTTACAGGGTTCGCACAAGAGTGTTTCAGAACATCCCAGGAATCGGCGAATGGTAGATCATCTCCAGCTGGCTTGAACACTATTCTGGATTCCAAAAGCAGTGAAGAAACCTTGGTTCGTGATATGCTGTATTCTTAATATGGAGCCAATTTCAATGGTAGTACTTAGCGTTGAATTGGTCTCCAGGCAGATTCATTTTCATTTCTGGATCTCAATATATAGTGATGTTCCTTTCAGGCAAATTTTGCTAGATGGGAACCTGGTCACGGACGATTCATGTATCGGCATCCATGGAAACAATACTTGAAGATCGCAGCTTTGACAAGGCAGTGTGCTTGTCGGGTAGTCGCACTCAACGGCTACCTAAATTCAAAAACTCAAGTATGTTAACATCTAGCATCATTTCATAATATCTGTTTCTACATTCACATATTTGAGGAATAATATTTCATCACTGTAATTGCCAAATTTGAGAGGCTTATTTTTTTGTCTATAATTTATAAGTGACCATGTAAAATTAGAGATGAAACTACCTAGAGGAAATAAAGAGGTCTCTAATATTCGGTTGTTAGTCACAGATCAGACGCTAATGATGTAAAAAAGGTTTTACGCTACTTTTCGCCATTTTGTACTACTTGTCCCCACTATTCTGTGTCTATTTCTTGTTATTTTGCAATAGATCTTTTCCATCACTGAATTTGGTGTAGATATATAATTAATTGCTACGTACTATCTAAATAGGCACCCCAAGAAATCCAAGAAATAATATCAAGAATGAGCTCAGAATCCGGAAAAGCACTGAAAGAACTTGCATGGGCAGTTGAAACAATGACCCAACCAACTTCCTATCCAGATTCTCATGAATCAAACCTTAAAATCGTGTCGAAGAATCTTCAGTCGTTGCTGGAATCGGGGTTCTGGGAAGAACACGCGACCACCAACCTTTCACAAGTGATACCCGTGGCTGCAGTTGCATCCCTACTGAATGATACAGTTAGATGCGTTGAAGAAATTGCAGACGCCATTGATGAGCTCAGTTCCCTGGCAAATTTCAAGTGCAGAGAACAGGCGAGTGGGGTTGAAGGAGGAGCAGCAAAGAAGAATAACAGTAATAGTAGTCCACATATTAGTATCGTAATTGATAAAGCTACTCAAGGGTTTGACTGTGTAATTTAGCAGCATTATTTGCGCCAAGCGCTACATTCAATTCATTATCCTTATACAGGGAAATTGTGTGCTTACTCTTATTTCATATACTACGTCGGTCTCGATTAAAGTTGTCTACTTACTTTTTTGGTCCGTCTTAGTTAAACTTGCAATCCAAAAAAAAAAATTAATTTCCACAATACCTCGATTTCTACCTTTAAAACAATAAAATCAATCAACTGTTTTTTCGTAACAACCGTACCCGGTTAAAGTGACAACTTTAACTTGGACAAAGGGAGTATAATTCAAGGACAAACCAGGATTGAAAGTTGAGGGGCTTAACAGTAAAAATATATAAGACCTTCCCCAATGGCAAGATATATGGTGACTTGGCTTAGGCCAAAATACCCAACTGCGGGTATTTTATCATTGGGGAGTGAATTTGGGAGCTTGGGTATTTTGGTGAGGTAGTGTGTGTGCTGCCTATGTATTTTGGGGTGAAGGAGAGTGGGGGAGGAGAGGGAGTGCCATACAGACGCGAAAAACAGGGGGACAGCCGAGCGCGTGGGCTGCGTGCGGCGTGGTCCCCACGCTTGTGGCCTGTCCCCCACATACAGTTTTATAATTTTTTTTTGTTTTTTTATTATTACTTTTTTTTTTTGCATGGCTCTTTAAATGTTTATATGAGTATTAAATAATATTGCCGTTTGCAATTTTTTTGCAACAACTATTTCATCTTTTTTTTTTTTTCAAATTGAATAATTTTTTTAGACGGCTAGTTTTATAAAATTTGCAGTTATTTTTTTATTTTTTTATTTTTAAATATGTAACTTTTCACTATAAATACATGTTCTCATGTTACCATTTTCTACATTCTCATTTTTTGGTTTTCTTTTTTCAAAATATAATAAAATTTAAAAATTTAAAACAATTAGAATATTTAATTATTTATTATTTATTAGAAAATTAAATAATTAATATAGTTGATAGTTTAATAAATAAAAGAGATAAATAGGATATTGAAGAAGACCATCTACATATTCCTGTTTTTGGGTATATTATTAGTGAGGAATATTGTTTTGAGGTATAGGTATTTTTAGGTGGCTCTGATGTGACAAAAGATATATCTACTTTTGAGGTATACCATTGGAGAAGGTCTAAGGGCTTCTTCAATGCAGCACCAAAATGATAGATGTGAACAGTGAAGCAGCAAAGTTGCTGCCTTACTGTTCACAAAACACCAACTTTTTTTTTCCTTTTTTTGTTTATTTTTAGTTTTGAATTCTTATTATTCATATTTATAATTATATTATTATACTTGTAATGAAGATATATTAATATAGTGTTACTATGTAATTTATATTTCACTTGTATCGTATGTTGTAATTCTATTTTTGCATTTATTTAAAGTTAAATAAATATTTTGTTTTTAAGTCATTCAACCTCCTTTTTAAGTTAATTTATAAAAAAATATAAATTCATATTATATTTAATTAGGTTTCATATATTTTAAATAGACTAAATCAAATATATTTCAATTAATTACAATATGGATACCTACAAAATATTGAATATATAATAATAGAAAAAGGCATATGCTTAAAATATTCCTTTTTTGCCCTAATTTCGTGCTGAATGGTTGGACATGATTTTCTGTGTGTACCAAATTTTTGTAATTAACTTTTGTTAATTATGTGAATTAGCAGCAAATTGGTGTAATAGCATTGGAGATGATTTAAATAACAAGTACTTATTATATATAAAACAAAAACAAAAACATTATTTTTTTATAAATTAACATATTAATATTTTTTATTTAATATCCCAAACATATTACAACCTTAATCACTTAAAAATTAGAACTGAACATTGTTTTATTAGGAGAAAGTAATAGAAAATATTTTAGGAAGGTAAAAAATTTACTCTTCAACACAAATATATAAAAAAATTTACAGATAAATAGTACATTATTAAAAATTTATACAAATTTTGGGGGGCCATGGCCACCATTGCTTTGGTTCCATCCCCTGCTTATATACCCAAATACATAGAGTGACACTCATGTGCCACTTAGTGCACATAACTCCATATATGACTCCTCTAATTTAATACAGGAAACTCAAAACATTCTTAAATTCAGTTTTGTGGCAATTTGACGTCCAGTCGAATGCAACCCCCGAGTCGCAATATTTCTTATCGTATAAATAAAAATGATGCGTTTATTAAACACGTGATGGTGGAGCTGTGTGCCTGTAATATGCACAAGGTCATATTTTGAAACTAGCCTTCTTATGTTATTTTTTAGGCAAAAACTTGGGTGCATAAGATGCATCATAGTGTTATTGTACACCTTGTGGGGCCCACCGGTTCAGTCCAAAAAAATGCGCGGTTCAGACCGGTTCAGATCGGTCTGAACCGGCCAATCATTATTATATTGATTTTTTTCGCGCGCGCATGTTATATACCTAATGACCTGTTTGTTGAACACTAAAAGCAAGTGGTCTGGTGGTATTTAATGCAGTCTTAAATATCTCAATCTTGAGGTCAAGGGTTCAATTTTGTTTGCATTTTTTTCCTTCTTCCTTCATTTTGCCCTTTAATTTTTTCCTGTACTGTCATACATCATAATATACACCGTATCGAAATATTAAATCTTTTTTCCTTCTTCCTTCATTTTGCCCTTTAATTTTTTCCTATACTGTCATACATCATAATATACACCGTTTTAAAATATTAAATATACTGTGAGTATTGTAAGTTGGAAAAAATAAATATTTCGCAGTATAAAACAAAAATTAACTAAAACAACATATACTGTCAGACATCACAACGTATACTGTATCAAAATATTAAATATACTGTGAGTATTGTAAGTTGGAAAAAAAAAAAGAAATCGTAGTATAAAACAAAAATTAACTAATACAACGTATACTGTCAGGCATCATAACATATACTGTATCGAAATACTAAATATACTGTGAATATTGTAAGTTGGAAAAAATAAATATTTCGCAGTATAAAACAAAACTTAACTAAAACAACGTATACTGTCATGCAACATAACGTATACTACATCGAAATATTAAATATACTGTCAAGCTTTATAACATGTACTATGCTCAAAATTTGAATATACTGTTGGTAAAAAATAAAAAGGCGGTGTTCATATACTCTCAGGCTTTATAACATATACTATGCTCGGAATTTGAATATACTGTTGGTGAAAATAACATACACTATGTTTGGAATTTGAATATACTGTTGGTGAAACTATGCTCGAAATTTGAATATACTGTTGGTGAAAATAACATATACTATGCTCGAAATTTGAATATACTGTTGGTGAAAATAAAAAGGTGCTGTTAAGATTCGAACCCGCGCACTGAAGGGTACAATGTCGCGCATTTACCAACTAAGTCAGCACCTGTTTTGTGATTCCAAACACACCTTAATATATATATATATATATCACGCGCGCAAAAATCTTAAGTGGGCCCCACAAGGTGTACAATAACACTAATGTGCATCTTATGCACATGAGTGTCACTCTATTTTTTAATATATGAGTTACATTTTTGTACAATAAAAAGTTGTAACGCCCGAAAATTTTCATCTATTTATCAAATTATTTTATGTGATTTTATTTTATCATCATTTTATTCAATTGGACCGATTCTTTTTATGTGATCACTTTTTTTCAAGATTTGGGCTTTTCACTCCAAATAAATTTATATTGAACATGTATATTATTGCGAATCTTATTTCTGAAAAATTATTTATTTTTAAGTTAAGACATTTTTTAATCCATGTATTTAATTCAATTAAGCACATTCATATACATCATCTCATCACTTGCATCATTGGCCCAATATTTAGGCCCAATCAATAATTTTAGATTCAATTTGAGCTCAAAATTTATAGAGCCCATAAAGAACAAATAGAATAGATATTTTTAAGTTTCCCTCTTGTTTTGTGAAGGTGGAGCGCAGAGGAGTGATGTCCTGTTTTGTGAGTGTGGAGCGTGGAGGAGTGGGGGAGTGGGTGAAGAAGTGGAGAAGTGGGGAGATCAGGAGTAGTGGGAGTTAGATTAGAAACCGCTAATGAAAATTCTGTATAAATATATAACCTTAATTGTAGCATAATTTTTACACTCTAATTTCAATTTCCGAGCTAGGTAAATTTTCTTCAGTTCTTCTTCTACTGTTTTGATCCGGCGAAATTTCGCCTAAAAATCACCAAATTCCTACAACCTATATCCAGTAATCAAATCTCATTTTCAATCATTAATTACAAGCCTACACATTCTAATTCCAACACCATTCATTTTCATTGGGTGCTCATTTCTGATCAGCACACCAACTTTCTTACCGCCACAGACGCCGCGCGCACCACCCCTCTCCCCTTGCCATGAAGTTGAATTACCAAAAATAGTTCGGTGACGGGTGCCTCCATGTCTTCCGAAGAACAACAAGAATATATATATATATATATATATATATATATGTATATGTATATATATATATATATATGCAACTCCTGAAATTAGGGAGAAAGAAGGAAATTTATGGGGTGGGTGCGAGTGAAAGAACTGAAGAATGAGAGGAAATAATTTGATCTCGCAAATGAAGACGAAATTGAAATGGAGAAATCGGATGAAGGAAAGAATAATTTGGACTCACATATGAAGGTGGAATTGAAATGGAGAAATCGGATGAAGGAAATGATAATTTAGTTCGCATATCAAGGCGAAATTGGAAAGGAGGAAGCAAAGTAAAAGATTTTGTGCGCGAGCGACTTGAAGAGCCAGAGTACGAGCCTAGGGTTACGGATTAATCCAATCATTTGCATTTAAATCATCTCATTTTCCAGGTGGGGGTTTATTTACACTTTATTTAATTAATTGTATTTCTAGGCTTGTATATGTGTTTACTGTTATCAACATGCTACTTGGTTACATGTTGCAAAACAATACAATTGACATGCTACTTGGCTACATGTCTCATGAAAGTAAAATTGATGTGCTACTTGGCCTCACAGCTCATTACAATACAATTGACATGCTACTTGGCTACATATCTCATTACAATACAATTGACATGCTACTTGACTACATGTCTCATTCATTATAACTGCATTACATGTTATGCCTCTTATATGCTTTTAATTATTATAAATTGTGTCTCCGCGAGTTGAAGGAAGCTCACCTCAACCCATTATTGAACCTCAGGTAGAAATGGAATAAGCAATTGAAGTAGAGGCAGATCCGAAAAGCATAATATGGTATAAATTTATAAATCAAATTTTATTTGGACTTTATAATTAAATGTGTGCAATATGGTGTTTATGATTTATGATTTACTTTATCTTAAAAGTATGGTGAAGTTTTGGACTTGTAGTATGTTGTAGTTAGGATATTATGAAATTATGGTATGCTAGGAGTTTAAGGTGATTTATATAATTCGTAGTTATGATTGAGTATTTGATAAAAATTATTATGGTGAATTGATGTGTTAGGTTCATAATCTGAAAATATTTTAATAAGTTTTTACATGTTCTAGATACTCAACAAATTATTACTGATTTATACTAGAATAATAACTTGATTGAGGACATGTTTAAGATCTGCCAAGTTTGAACAAATTATATTTTTCGCTGCCAATTACTTAATACTATTATCAAAATTCTTAAAGTATTGAAAATATTTTGTATATTTTCGATATTGATTTTATTATACATTATTTCGTAAAATATTGTGATACGAAATTATATATAATTTATGTTAAATTACTCATTTCGTAATGACTTTTTTTAAAAATATAGTATTTATGTAAATAAATTAAATATCTTGGAATGTTTTTGGCGCTTTATAATTACTTAAAAATAGTCTAAAAAATCGGGTTGTTACAAAAGTGTTTTAAATTTAAATGGGCATTGGTGGTGTAATGGCAAGCATTTCAATTTTAATGTTTATTTTTATCAATTATCTTCTTTATGTTCAAATTTACATTTTATTCATTATTTATTTATATGTTAATTTATGAAATTAATAACAGTAATTAGTAAATAAATAGTATTTTATTGAATAATATAAATAAACTTATAATTTATTATAATTTTGTTTTTTTAATTTTTTATTTTGTTTCATTTTTTTATTTTTCTTTTGATTTACAAATTTGAGTGTATTTATATTTTATTAATTATTTTTATACATTAATTTATAAAATTAATAATAAAAATTAGTATATAAATATTATTTAATTGAATAGTAAAACAAAATTTATAATTCATATTAATTTTATTTTTTATTTTGGATTTTTTTATATTTCTTACCTTTTCTTTTAATTTACAAGTTATATTGTTTAAGGAAATTTACTTTTTGCTAAAACAAGTTATATTATATCGAATCAGCCACGAAGAAAAAGTTAAAGTCTGTTTTAGTAAATAAATAATATTTTATGGTTTAATAAGTTATACTCTATCGGATTCGTTACAATAAAAAATTATAAATTTAAAGAATTAGAAATTTTCTATTCAGATAAAAAAGAATTGGTTAAACAAGTTATGTTGTATCGAATCCAATGGTACAAGAACAAAAACTAAAAATTTTTTTATACTATATCGAATTCGCTACTGAAAAGTTTAAATGTTTCAAATTATATTATTCTGATAAACAAGTTATACGTTTTGGTAACACAAGTTATATTATATAGAATACGCCATAACAAAAAGGAAAAAGGAAAAAAAAAAAATCAAAGAATAAAAAAATTATACTTTTCAGGTAAACAAATTATATTATTTGGTTAAATAAGTTATACTACACTGGATCTGCAACAACAACAAATTAGAAAATTAGAATTTGAAATCAATAAATGTAATAAATAAAGTAAAAAATAAATAAATTGAAAAAAATATAAAAAAATATAAAAAAATTAAAAATATAATTTATTATTAATTATTAAGTTATATTTTATTATTGAATTTTATTATTTATTTACTAATTTATATGTTATTAAAGTATTAATAACATATATTTTTTTAAAATAATTAAACAAAAAAATCTGTTTGAAAATCACGGCGTTTAATATATAAAGATAATAATTTATAAATATTTATGAAAATCGTGTTCTGCGATATTCGAACTTGAGACCTTGTGGCTGGCCTGGTGGTAGGTGTACCTTTTGATCTAAAACACGCAATATTCTCTATATAAATTGAAAAAAAAATAAAAATAAAGACCCACAAGTCGCACGCTAGTTAATAGGATTCGGGTGCCCCAAAAGACTTATGTGCACTTGGTGCATAGAAGTTTTTGTCATGATGGACTGGATCCTACTCCGAGAATAGGTAAAATATGGATACACAATGATCCAATTTAAATGAATTTCAAAGAACGCTAAACTTGTCTACAAAAGTGCTCTAAACCATTATGATTAGAACAACTTTCTCAAACTGCAAACATACGACTTGTAATTGAGGTAGTATATAAGATTGTCGAACCATAGAGATGATACTCTCATCACACACACACACTTAAGGTTTACCGATTCACTAAGTTCGGCTAAATTGGAAAGGTATGAATTTGATTAATTACTAAACAAGCATTGTTCGCCTATTTTATAACCTAACGATCCGCAAGTGTACGGGTGCAAGTGTATATAATGGCAAGCAAGGTCGATCCCACAAGGACTGACTTAATGACTAGTTTGATACTCTAAATATCCTAAGACACTCCTAACTAAGCTCTCAATTGGAATGATTCTAGTATTAAATTAATTTTACTAAACTATTACTTAACACTTAAATTCAAGAATAAGAAAACAATTTATCAGATACTCAAGATTGGAAGACAAATTCTAGAGAATAGATTTCAAAATTAACTAAGTATGACAATCTAATTATTCTAAACTAGCAATGATTATTATCGTTATTAGACGGCACTTATATATATTAACTCTCCTTTGGAAGCAATTAACTTGTAGATTCATTACCCCTAGCCACCCTTTCAAGTCGACTAGACCTAACGAACTCCCAATCGATCTTAGACAAATGCCTACGCACTTATCTCACCTCCTTTTAGAGCGCTCAACAAATACGCTATATGTTGTCTTTCCATTCACAAATTCCTCCTTTCAAAGCCAACTTATGAATTATGTAGAAGTAGTTAAGTGATCAATTTAACTATTCATGAAAATAAATCACAACACATAGATAACGAATAACAATCATTAATTAGAATAGAAAAACTTCAATTAATCAAACATCGTTAAACCCTACTTTCAAAACCCTAGAATAATAATGAACTACTCACTCATGTTCATATTCATAACACAAATATGTTCATAGACAAACATGATTTAAAAATAGAAAAATAAGACAATGAATAAGCACCCTAATCGTCGTCTTGATCTTGATCCTTTGATGTCGCGGTCCTCTTCAATATGCCTTCTAATGATCTCTAACTCCCTTTTTCGAGTTTGGGAACCTTCTTATATAGTTAAGGCTAAATTGGGCTCAAGATGGGCTCAAAATCATAAAACGCGCACATTCAGTTTTGAACTCGGAAAGCTGCCTCGACCGAGTCAGAATCGCCCTCGACCAAGTTGGGTCAACTCGACCGAGGTAGAAGCCCCCTCGACCGATTTGGAGTCTCTGACCAATTTCACGTTTTGCTCTTCATTTCTCACTCGGCCGAGTTGCTAAACAACTCGACCGAGTCAGACTTTCTGACCATGCTTCAACACCTCTTTGCTATTTTCGACTTTTATTGCTCGTTTTCCATCCGAACCTTGCCCAAACGGACTTTTTGGCCTTTTTATACCTGAATAACACTAAAACAAGTAGAAACACGTCATCTAGCTCAAAAGATGGATTTTAATCACTTTTCGCCCATATACACATGCATAGGTCACAAATTACGACATTTAATTGACCTAATATACATGTAAAACTAGCATGTATCAAAACCCCCAAACTTAACCATTGTTCGTCCCGAACAATAAACACAAAGCATAACATCACAATGACCACAAAATTTTAGGGTAATTAAGTGATACTTCTAGTCTCAGAAATCTATTTTTTTTTCTTTCAAAACCAACAACATAACATTTGAGCATTAGTGACATGGCAGGTTTCAACTACTTTCGAGACATTAAACTTAAAACAACAATCCTCACCGGATAAGTGTATCACTCATCTCTCAAGTGTATGATATAGAAAGTATTTGCGCTCACATTGAATCACATGCATCATCTACCATATGCTTGCCTATTGTCTAAATTAGACCTTATACTTGACATGTGTGACAAAGAATCAATAGGTCTTTATTTTTGGTTGTAATGTTGGCTTATGGTTAGGTGGGATACATTTAGATATAAGTGACTATGCATTGGACTAATCAAGTTATTCTTAGCCCGACTACCCCTTGACTTTGTTCACTCAATTTCAATCTTCAATTCTCAGAAAAACCAATTAATATGACTTCTTCACCTTACCACAGCATTCATGCATCAACCAAGATTATTTATGCCACTTTCACTCAGGTACCACTTTGGAACTACCCGATCGAGTACCACATTTGGGACTACTCGTTCTTCTTTCAACTCATGCACACTTAGGCATATGTATATTCTCATCATTAACCCCTCCTCCAACTTTCTCTTTTCCAAGTTTTTTTCTTTTTCTTTTTTTCTTTTTTTTTTATTTTTTTTTCTTTTGTTCTTTTGTTTTCTTTTTCTTTTTTTTTTCCTAGGAGGGAATTTTTCTCTTCTTTCTCTTTTGTCTCCCCGAATCTCCTTACCACATCATCCCAAACATCCACTCCACCTTGATACTCTTACCCCTCTACCTTCCAATCCACTTCCCTCTTACTCAATTAGTCCAATTACTCGGGCCAAAGCTAAAAGAAAGGTATAAGCTTGTAATGTATGGCTTTGAAAAACAAGGCTTTAAAGCTCAAAATGGCTGACTAGGGATTTTTTTAACTTTTGGGTACAAAAGATTATTTTAAAAGGCTAAAAAATAGGGCTTTTAGCAAAAGAATGCCTAATATCATTTTCTATGCCACAACATGTACTTGACACATTCCTATAAAGACGCAAGGCAAGTTCTAGAGACTAAATACTATGTGATCAATCACTTCACACCGAAAGAATGATAAAATTACTCTATAGATAAGAGTACATATAAAGCTCAAAACCTCACAGGTTAATTTGTGATTATTGTTCAAGTCTAAGCTCAATTTTGTCTCCAACTGCCTATCATGCTCTGTTATGTGTCCTACCCTCATTTACTTCCAAAAAATAAATTTTATCATTGACAAATTATCATCTAATACCCTCTTTATGCAGATCAAAAACCAAGATATGACTCCTAATTAACGAAATTTAAAAACAACCTAAAAACACAATTAAAATGCAAAACATAAAATGACACTAACTAATACGACGGATCAATCAAATCAGCTATTTGGGCACACAGACCCTACACTACTCAATATTCAATAGGGCTCACAGACCCTTTACCAATTAACATAAACAAGACATAAAATACGAAACAACCAAGAACAACAATGAACTCAATAACGCTGAATGAAATAACAATGAGAAACATAAAAGCGGCCAAGACGTAACACTATCCACCCCTTCCCCCAAACTTGGTTGAAACCAAGTTTGTGGGAAAAAATATGATACGTCTTGGTGCTTACTCATAGTGCTACTGAGGTGGAGGTGGAGGTGGTGAGGTCAAAACCCCATGGCTGCCCGAATTTAGCCATAGCATCCAACCGTTGTTGTTGTTAAGCTTGTCTCTGCTCATGTTGGGCACACCTCGCATCTTGTTATAGTCTCCAGATTGACTCAGTATTCCAGATTGTTGCTGAAAACGGGTTTGTTTTGGCTAGAACGGCGCCTCGACCAAGTTAACAATGCCTCGGTCGAGTTTGGGGCTATGACTCGGTCGAGTTTCAGTGGCCTCGACCGAGTTAAACTTGCTGGACCTGCTCCATTTTTTCCTTCAAATTCACCTCGGGCGAGTGTGCTTTTTCCCCGGGCGAGTTGAACTCGCGGAATATCCCCTGTTTTAGCCTTCTAACTCCGTTTTTACTCCTTTTTCTTGCATCTTTTCACTTCTTTCCTTGCTTTTTCAATGACGTCGTATTTCCTATGCATACTAACAAACAAATTAAAAAAATTCAAAACATAAAATTTAAAATAAACCAAAAGCATCGGGTTGCCTCCCGACAAGCGCTACTTTTATCGTCTTTAGCTCGACGACCTTTTGGATTTTTAGTTCAGCTCGGTCAACCGTAATTCATCTACGGTTGTAACTTGACTCGGGATGTATTGTTTCTTGATCCTCTGACCATTTATAAGGAATGTGCTTCCTTGTGCATCCATCAATTCCACTATGCCAGACTTTTGAACATTCTTGATTATGAGAGGTCTCGTCCATCGTGACTGCAACTTTCCAGGAAACAATCGCAGCTGCGAATTGCACAAGAGAACTTGTTCACCGGGTTCAAAGTGTCCATTCTTTATCATTTGACCATGGATCCTTTTTGTGCGCTCCGGTGGCTTTTTCTCAAGATCACGAACTTCATTTCCCAGATGCTCCGGTAATGGTTTTAGCTCAGGTCCGCGTACCTTCTCCTCAGATATTTTTTCCACAACTTTCTCAGTGATGTCCTCCTTCTCTGCATCTTCCAACTTCTTTTCCTGCAAATCATTCAAAGCACTAACCCCATCCACAAGATCAAGATTAGTAGCATCAATATCTTTCACAGAAAAATTTGAATTGGTAATATGACTCTTTAGTGCATCAGAATCACTTGGTGCAAGAATTTTTCCACGAAATGTAGTATCTAAACTATCTATAGCACTACATGTTTCAACTTGATTAACCTCTTCATCATCATGCATTTTCATGGCCTTATAAATAGAGAATGTCAATTTTTCCTTATTTACTCTAAGTGTGAGTTCTCCTTTTTGGACATCAATTAAAGCACCGCCCGTTGCTAAAAACGGGCGACCTAGAATTAAAGGAACATTTTTATCCTCCATCATATCTAAGACCACAAAATCTGCAGGAAATATGAATTTATCTACTTGCACAAGAACATCTTCTACTATTCCCCTAGGATAGGTTAAAGATCTATCAGCCATTTGAAGTGCAATTGTGGTAGGTTTAAACATGCCTATTCCTAGTTTTTCAAAAATAGAAAAGGGCATAAGATTAATGCTAGCTCCTAAATCACATAGTGCTCTATCAAACGTGACATTACCTAACTTGCAAGCAATTGTAAAGCTACCTGGATCTTTCTGCTTCAGTGGCAACTTCCTTTGAATCACTGCGCTGCACTCCTCAGACAGGTTGACAGTCTCATAATCTTCAAGCTTTCTTTTCTTCGCTAGCACTTCCTTGAGAA
Source organism: Ajuga chamaepitys (assembly GCA_958295605.1). Lineage (NCBI taxonomy): Eukaryota > Viridiplantae > Streptophyta > Magnoliopsida > Lamiales > Lamiaceae > Ajuga > Ajuga chamaepitys. The sequence goes on from OY282505.1 coordinate 18,918,986, forward strand.
ATTTTGCATAATTGGGCATTTGTTGAAGTGCATTTACGAAAGGGATATTAATTTGAATCTTCTTGAAGATGTCTAAGAACTTAGCAAACTGGTCGTCCACTTTCTTTCTTCTCAGTGCTTGAGGGTATGGAATGGGAGGAACATATTTAGGGCCACCTTCAAATGTAATCCCCCTCTCTATCGGTTTCTCCGCTTCTTTGCCTTTTCCTTTCGGTTCAGCTTGTTCTTCCAAGTGCACTTTCTCAATGAGTGCTCCTTCCACCACAGGCTTCTTTGGTCCTTCATATTCGGTCTCACTCCTTAATTGAATGGATTGACAGTGCTCTCTTGGATTCACCACTGTATCACTGGGAAACTGTCCTTGCTTATGTTGGGCTGCTAATGCTCTAATCAGGTGCTGGATGTTCGATGCCACACTTTTCAATTCTGCGCCCATACATGCTATGTTTTTACTCAGCTCATTACGTTTTCCTTCCATCTTCTTCTCCAACTGAACTAACTTCTCATCAAACTTTTCTGCTTGTGCTTCTATTAACTCTTCTGGAGTTGGGTTTCTTCCATCATGTATGATTCCGTTTGTGACCTTGAACCCTGGTGGAGGAGTAAGGGTGTTCTTCGAATTTCCATAAGCCAAGTTGGAGTAATTCCGATTCCCTTGCGGATATTGGTTACCTTGTGAATATTGATTATACCTTGGCTGATTACCTTGGTAATTATTAAAATTTCGCTGATTCACAAAGTTCACATCTTCCATCTCTTCTTGGATTAGTTGCGGTTGTGATTGCTCAGAATGTTGTGCTAATGTCAGATTAGTCAGCAAGTTCATTTGGGTCGTCAAAGCTGAAATCTGAGAAGCCAAATTCTGATTTGAGTCCACTTCAACTACACTAGCAACTCTCCTTGGCTGATTACGCTCGTTCGGCCATTGGTAACTGGTTCTAGACATAGCATCTAGAATAGCAAACGCCGAATTCACACTCTTCTCCATCAGGCTCCCTCCTGCTGCAGCGTCTACGTGATCTCTAGTTGGTGCAAGTAGGCCATTATAAAACTTACAGATTTGTTGCTTCCTGGTGAACCCATGCTGAGGACAGCTTCGGAGCAAATCTCTGAATCTTTCCCATGCTTCACCCAGTGGCTCCTGATCCAACTGTCTGAATTGTGTGATTTTGTTCTGCAGCTCTAGCATCTTGCTGGGTGGGAAGTACTTCAATAGAAACCTTTCACTTAACTCATCCCACTCAGTGATCTCCTCTAATGAATTAAACCACTGCAGAGCTCTATCCTTTAAGGAAAAAGGAAAGAGCCTCATCTTCACTTGCTCATGCGGTACATGGTTGATTTTTATCGTATCAGCCAGTCTCCGAAACTTAGTTAAATGAGTGTTCAGATCTTCCAAAGCAGTACCACCATTCCGATTTTGTTGCACAATATTGATGAGCGCTGGTTTGAGCTCAAAACTGTGTGCATTGAGTGGTGGCGGTTGTACTCCTCCAGGATTCTGATTAGGTACAGGACGAAGGCAGTCACTTATTGGGGAAGTGTCCTCATCATCGCTCTCGTTGTTATTCTGATTTCTTCCTGGAAGTACTGGATTCTGTGGAGGTTGTTGTTGTTGGATACTTGTGACTCTATCATCCAAATTGGCCAGTGCCATCAGGATGCGGTTCATAACCTCTTCTTGGTTCGGTGGATTTTCCATCTCAACCGGTTGATTTCTCCTTGCTCTGTGTCTTCGGGCTGTAGCTTCAATTTCCGAATCGCACGAAAGAAGATGTTCTTTTCCCTTAGACCTGGTATGCATGCATAATCCCCGAAAACACTAACAAGAAAATACCCACGTAAAATCGAAATAGATAAAAATAAAAACAGAAATTAAATGTGCAAAAATAAATTGTTGCCTAGTCTAGTCTTGTTCTAGTTATCAGAATAAAAGCTAAAATACTAAACTTAGTCCCCGGCAACGGCGCCAAAAACTTGTTCGCCTATTTTATAACCTAACGATCCGCAAGTGTACGGGTGCAAGTGTATATAACGGCAAGCAAGGTCGATCCCACAACGACTGACTTAATGACTAGTTTAATACTCTAAATATCCTAAAACACTCCTAACTAAGCTCTCAATTGGAATGATTCTAGTATTAAATTAATTTTACTAAACTATAACTTAACACTTAAATTCAAGAATAAGAAAACAATTTATCAAATACTCAAGATTGGAAGACAAATTCTAGAGAATTGATTTCAGAATTAACTAAGTATGACAATCTAATTATTCTAAACTAGCAATGATTATTATCATTATTAGACGGCACTTATATATATTAACTCTCCTTTGGAAGCAATTAACTTGTAGATTCATTACCCCTAGCCACGCTTTCAAGTCGACTGGACCTAACGAACTCCCAATCGATCTTAGACAAATGCCTACGCACTTATCTCACCTCCTTTCAGGGCGCTCAACAAATACGCTATATGTTGTCTTTCCATTCACAAATTCCTCCTTTCAAAGCCAACTTATGAATTATGTAGAAGTAGTTAAGTGATCAATGAACTATTCATGAAAATAAATCACAACACATAGATAACGAATAACAATCATTAACTAGAATAGAAAAACTTCAATTAATCAAACATCGTTAAATCCTACTTTAAAAACCCTAGAGTAATAAAGAACTACTCACTCATGTTCATATTCATAACACAAATATGTTCATAGACAAACATGATTTGAAATAGAAAAATAAGACAATGAATAAGCACCCTAATCGTCGTCTTGATCTTGATCCTTTGATGTCGCGGTCCTCTTCAATATGCCTTCTAATGATCTCTAACTCCCTTTTTCGAGTTTGGGAACCTTCTTATATAGTTAAGGCTAAATTGGGCTCAAGATGGGCTTAAAATCATAAAACGCGCACATTCAGTTTTGGACTCGGAAAGCTGCCTCGACCGAGTCAGAATCGCCCTCGACCAAGTTGGGTCAACTCGACTGAGGCAGAAGCCCCCTCGACCGAGTTGGAGTCTCTGACCAATTTCACGTTTTGCTCTTCATTTCTCACTCGACCGAGTTGCTAAACAACTCGACCGAGTCAGACTTTCTGACCATGCTTCAACACCTCTTTGCTATTTCCGACTTTTCTTGCTCGTTTTCCATCCGAACCTTGCCCAAACAGACTTTTTGACCTTTTTATACCTGAATAACACTAAAACAAGCAGAAACACGTCATCTAGCTCAAAAGATGGATTTTAATCACTTTTCGCCCAAATACACATGCATAGGTCACAAATTACGACCTTTAATTGACCTAATATACATGTAAAACTAGCATGTATCAAGCATCTATTAAGAAATAACGTAACTAAAATGTACTCTAGAACTAGAAATAGATTTACAAGGTGTTGATTTCGCATTAAACCAAAGATTATGATCGAGTAATTACCAATTAACCTATGTATTGTGGCGGAAGGTCAAGTTACCAAATTAGAAATCCAAGTGGGCAAACAAGAGGGATCACTAGATTAACTTATTATAAAACAAATCGCCTTAGTTCCTATTACTAAAGACCGGTAATGGAATTAATAAATACAATGCAAGCAAATTAATTAATCAATCAAATTAACTCGCTAATCCCCACCCTAAGTAAATCTCGCTTAAGAAGCGAGGTCTTAAGACATTATACGAGATTGACATCCATGATGCGGGTTCTCTCATCGTCCCCATAGGCCTATCAGAGAGAACCACTATACTGCTAGTTAGCTACGCCTAAGATATAAGTCATTCGTTACCAAAATGTTGATTCCAACACAAAATCTCCAAAAATTAATCATGCAATTAGCAAGAAATCATAACCCTAAGGTTAGGCTACTCCCAATCCTAGAAACCACAAATTACTATTCACACCAAATTAATATCATACAACCATCACTAAATACAAACGTTCAAGCATTTAATACAAGAGGAGGAAATGAGAATAAATGCAATGAGAGAAAAAAATAAAAAATAAAAATAAAAAGAGAAGGAATGCTTACACTTGTAATAAATATGGTGGAATTCTTCAATTTCTTGTAGTAGACAACTTTCACAACTTGTGGTAGCAAAAGCCTTCTCTAGTATCAAGAACCCTAGGTAGAATCCTTGTACAAAAAGTGAAGAATGTTATCAAATATGTGAATGGTCCAACAATGAGCCGGTTGAACTAAGCTATTACAACTAGATTGGAACTAGAGCAGATCATGGACAGCCAACGCAAGTTGAACTCTCTCCACAAGATAAATATGCCCAGTATTAGTGCTCGTGATGCAGACGTGATATATCCCAAGATACAATGCCTACGTCTTCGCGATAGTAGCACTTTCAAATCTCGAAGCTCTAGCCAACTGGAAGATGCGATGGAACTGGATACGAACTATGTTATGTAAGTGAGAGTGCATAATATTGCTTGGATGCTTGTGTGTGTCAAATGCATGGCCTGAGGACCCATTTATAGGTCTCAACTCCTGTAGGAATTAAACATAGGAGTGGTGGTCTTAATGAGTAACCTCCTCACTTGAGTATTAACCTTTATTTGAGGTGTAACCTCCCCACTCCCTCAAGTGGCCTCTTAAATAAGTGTAACCTCCCCACTAATGAAAGTAGTTGATTGACATTAATTCTAGGTGTTAAGACACCTTTTCCATGTCACTTTCTATATTGTAACCGCAAACGAACTTGGACAGATAACCATCTAGATTTGTTCGGGATTCCTACAGTCACAAACCAGGATGGATCCAATTTTGTGTAACAAAACTGGACTTCGCTGAGCTAGGCCAGACCAAAGACGGGGTAATTCAGGTGAGGGCTCAGGCTTGAGGCTGAGCCTGGAGGGGTGCGCGGGTGTGGGCTAGCACCGATGGTCCACTTGTTTTAGATACTTATAACTCCTATACCACTAAATTACATTTAAAGAGGTTTAAATCATGCTAGTTATTTAATGTGGGATAATCATTTTCTCTCCCATTTCACTACTACATCCACACATATGTGTATTTTAAACTTCTAACATGATTCTTTAACCATCAATTTCTCACTCACCGAAAATTAGTTTTGAGAATTTCCAAATACTACGATCAACCTCTTGAAGCATAGTTTTCAACTCTAACCGAATTAAATTTACGCCATGTAAATTAGATAAACCCAGGTCAAACCCCATTTAATAAATTGATTTTCCTACAAAGAACCCTAGTTCTAATTCTAGAGAGAAAAGAGATTAGAGATTCTAGAGAGAGAGAGAGGGTAAATATAAAATGTGAAATCTAGCAAATGAAAGTGTTGTTCTAAAATAAGAGTGAGGGGATTCTAATATAGGAGACAGATTCACATCACTCCTCCTTTAAATTATGTAGAAAATAGCCCTTAATAAGGGTATAAATGTTAAATTACAAAGGAAGCTTGCTTGGCCTTCATAAGTGTAGAGTCGGAACCCTTGAATCCGCTAGATTCGTCCTTCTCGGCAATTCTGGCCCTTTAATGTTCGGAATCAGACTTTGACTCCAGCTAGAAAGTTGTATATCTTAATGTTAGTTTCACGTGGTAACTTATTTCACCTCGATCGAATGTTGAAAGAGGAAGCTATGGCCGAAAAAGAAACGTTTATCACCGACCAGAGCTCGACCAAACTGACGGGGAAATACCGCACCCATAAGGTGCGGTACTACCGCCGATATGATTTCCCTAGGGTGATTACAGTGGCCGGTACCACCACCGGTATGGACCTCCGTTCGCCCAATGTTCGATCCCATCTTGCGTTATCTTTTTGAAGCCTTTCCGCTCATTTTATCGATCCGGCCCTTTCACAACTTTTGTCCGGGACTCCATGATCTTCGATTCGGGTTTGACCTTGGCCTCAATTTGTAGGCCGAAGTGAGAAAATGAGTGCAAATGAACTCCTTTATCATCTGGGTTTCCCTAACCTTAAAAACACGACTAATAAACACCCTGAAGTGCATGAAATCATATAAAAAAAAAAAAAAAAATTGACCCTAGAATATAAAATAAAACACAAATTTGGACTTAAACACCTCAAATATTCGTATTTCACAATAACAATTAAACATAGACAATGCAAGAAGAACGAGCATTTCGATGTTCATCCCTACAAACTTGAGCTTTGTTCGTCCCAAAAAAATTTAATAGTAAAGCACATAAATAATAACGAGATCGGAGAGCCACTGAAAGTTCATAGAATTTAAATTTCTCTTGATTGAGCATTTTCAACCTTTTTATTCACCACACTTGCCTTAGACATTTGGTTTCAAGGAATTTGGTAACCAAGCAAGGGTATAGAGAGGCATAAAACTTAGGAAAGTAAGTGGTATTTTTATTTCACTTCACCCTAGGCCATTAACTAAGAACTTATCACTTCAACACCAAAACATGATTATGTGAATGACTTTGGACGACTCGTTATTTTTTTAAATATTTGACCGTAGGTGATTTGGCTCAGTTCTTTCTAAGGAAGACGCTGCACAGTTTTCCGTTGTGGGTGATGCAGCTTTTTTCTCCCTCTAGCAAATGGCTTTTATTTTTTTATCTTCCAATTACTCTTTTTTCCAATGGGTTTAGTTTAAAAGGGAAATGAATGTGCTATTCTGGTTTTTGTTCTTTCAAGACTTCAATACTATTTTTGAGTTACAACAAGATGTTTTTCAATGACTACATCACTTGGTTTTTTTCCAGCTTCTTTCTTTTCCTACGTTTTGTACAATGTATTCTTTTCTTTCTTACACACGCTGAACTCAATGATTGGAGTATACAATTGTTAACTAGAATCTAACAAACAAACAATGAATTTCAATGACTTCATCCGGCAACCTTATCCACCTTATAACTCTTTCTTACATCTCCTTCATTTTTTTTCACCTATAGCCAATTCATTTTATGCTTCACAAGGACACCCTCAATCATGTTGTGTGTGTTTTGGAATTGAAGTGACGCCCACAAGTGACAGAACTTTGGGATAAGTTATTTTATTTTTCAATACCAATACTAATTAATATGCCCAAGTTTATCCTTAATTGTAGATTGCATCAATCTATCACTTCGTTAACTTAGGCAAGGAATACCCTAGTTTTTATTGTTCAGCTTCTTAGAGAATTCATTTTTCTTTTTCTTTTTACACGTGGAACACTTTCAATACTTCTTCATCACAAATAAATGAATTGGTCAACAAAACACTTTTTTAACTAAGCAACCATTATTCATTAAAGCTAAATAAGGACACAATCATTCCTCTTCCCACCATCATTAGATCATAATTACGAGCAATTCAATTAATTATGAGGAGCATTCTCTTCAAGCACATAAAAATAACGATCATTCCTTCCTTCCCCCTCAAACTTGGGTAAAATTCTCAAGCCCAAGTAACCAAGGAAGTGGAATGTATGCATTTCTCAACCAAGTAATTAAATATCAAGAAAAAATCATTCAAGTCATGCCGAGATCATTATTTTTCCAAATATTCATCAATCAAAAAGCTCACAATTACTCACATTTCAGTCCCAATGATGTTTCAAATCACAAATTCTGATCCTACTCAATCAAATCAATAAAAGGCAAAGGTAAGAGAGGACTAATCCATTGGGGGAGGATCCTTAACCCTAATATATTCCTAAGAAAGCACTTGGGGATGCCTCCCAAGTGCGCTTCTTTATAAGGTCACTAGATTGACCTTATCATCACCTTGCTTGTCAAGGGGACTCGAAGTAGGAGTTCTCGTCCTTGCCTTCATACACCCCCCCCTGAGCAAATCTCCTACGAGTAACTTTTCTTGATCCTTTGAATTTCCATTCTACCATTTCCCACATATTTTCCATCATCATTCTTTCCTTTGGCTTCCACCTCTCCTTACGAAAAGGTATCTACAATAAGAAAGTGTTTAAGCATAGATAATAGAAATATGATAAATCTAGTCAATATGCTTAAACTTTCTTGATACCCTTTTGCAATAGAGGGTGCTTCAAATTTCACCAACAGATTTCTTTTCCATTTGGAAGAATTTTTAAAACATTGCCATTTTTAAGGAAATCGAATTAGTTCGGTAGAAAAAAAGTTCCGTCCTAACAAAATCATGCTTGACAATGTTTAAAAATTATTTCTCGACATCTCGTGGTAAATATGAAAAAAGGGGAATGTGGTTCAAATCCTTGAACACCCAGTTGTCTAGTGTAGGGATACACCTTTTCTTGAAAAAAAAATTATCCCTCTCAAATGGGGGTGGGCTCCCAACAAAACTTGAAGATTAAAATGGGTGGAGAGTGTCTCATTTAGAATAGTTTGGAAACGACGGATGCTCTTAATTGGAATTTTTTCCTAAAACATGGCATCATCCTTTTGTCTAAAGTAAAAGTGAAGGATTCACCCAAGCCAATGCTCAATGCATCAAGAATGGTCTTAGATTGAAAATTTTCCCAAAACAAGACATCATCATTTTGTAAAGTATAAGTGAAAGGTTTACCTAAATCAACGTTCAATACATCAAGAATGCTCTTAATTTGAATTTTTTTCCAAAACAAGAAATCATCATTTTCTAAAGTACAAGTGAAGGGTTCACCCAAATCAACACTCAATGCATCAAGGGAAAATGTTTCATTTAGAAAACGTTTACAGAAAAGTTATTCACCGAGAAGTCATCAAAGCAAATAAATTCCACATTGTTAACTATATCAAAACCTTCATCAAGTCCATTTTCATCTTCCTTAACTTCACTCTCAAATTTATCAACCATTTCTAACACTTTATCAAATTTCTTATCATTCCAATAAATGGAGTCTAGGGAGCCATAACTCATAAATGAAGTAGAAGATTTGAGTTCTATCTTTTGAAGTTCTGGATCTTGTTCGATGAGTGCTTTGCACAATTTCGGAGTTTATCTTCAAGGAGGGATTCATCGTCCTAACCCAAGTGTTCTTGTATCTTTTCCTTAGTTATTTTCTTGGGAATCTCCACTAATACCTCTTCAATATCCTCCTCAAGTACACCTATCATTAGACATTGTTCTTTAGGGGAGGGGGGTTTATCAAACCGTTAATATCAAACTCAACTCGTTGATCACCTAGCTCAAGATAGATGGTTCCATCGTTGACATTAATCATAACATCCGTGGTTGCCATAAATGGTCGACCAAGATTATAGGAGTTTTGGGATCCTCATCCATGTCTATTCCATCAATTCGGACGGGAATATCCTCAAGTACTCCTATAGGTTCCTTGATTGACATATCCGCTAATTGAATAGAATGGAATTTCTCTTGAGCTCATAATCATCGAATCGGTACAATAAAGAAAACGACATTAAACTAGCACTTGATCCTAAATCAAGTAAGGCTCTATCTATTGGAACATCCTAAATAGAATACAAGATAGTGAAACTGCTCCGATCTGTTTGTTCAAAAAATACCTTATTTTGAATTATGGCAAACTCACTTCTTCTACTAAACAAACCCTCTCAATTTGGCCGCGGTCTTCCTTGTTATTAATGATCTCTTTTAAGAATTTTCCCTATCGTGAGACTGTTGTAACTGTTTTGGTGAAGGGTAACGTAAGAGTTAGTTGTTTGACAACATTTAGGAAAATTTGAAATTGTTGGTCAACTCTCAATGCCTGTTCGCATTGGAGAAATGGTAGCTGAGGTTTCACATTGATGGTCTAAGGTTGACTTGTCGTTTCGGGAAGGTAACTCCTTACTCTCAAAATTATCGAAGACCTCTTTTAGATTTTTCAAAGCTTGACCATAATCTCCCTTTTGATCAAGATCATGTCTAACTAAATTTTCCACTACTTGAAGTACTTGTTCTTTGATTTGTGGTATTTGGTAGTGAAGCTAGATATTTTGTGCATTTACATTACTGGAATTAGTTCAAAAGTCTGATTAGGAAGGTTATGCAATAGTTTTCAGGCATATAAAATATGATGAAATTGAAAAATTGTTAAGATTATAATTTGTTTGTAAAAGAATAAGAGAGATTTTGAAGACAGGTTCAAGTTTAGGGAGCTTATCTTCTTCTTGTTGCAGTTGGTGGTTATTCATAGTACTACTGCAAATACAACTACTGGAGGAGAATGCAAGAAAGATGTAGAGAACTACCAATGTTAAAGGATATTATGGAATACAATAATAATAATAACAACAACAACAATAACAACAACAACAACAACAACAACAACAACAACAACAATGATGCAACTCCTACAATGGCGTCTGCTTCTGTACGAGTGCCGCACTAAAATTACTTCTTTTTAATCCCAAATAGAAAACGATGTTTTAATTTGGACCAAGACAACGTCATTATGGTACCCATCATTTCTATACATAATATCGTTTGATGGTAACTTGATACTTCTAAATTTGAAATATTAGATTATGTTGTTCATTGTTCGCAAATTCACTTAACACTTGTTGATTAGAATAGAACTTTTCTACCCACTAGTTGGGCTTTTAGACGTGCTTTTGAAGGACTATTGTCTTCTTTGCCAGTGAAAGGTACATTTTACTTTTATCTGATTAATTACACTACTAACAACTTTGTTGGGCTTATTTCTCCCAATTTAATCTTTATTTACTATGTGATTTTTTCAATGTGGAACTTTTTATCTTGATTTGGTCATGCTTGGACACTCTTATCTGGCAAGACAGATTGCTGCCAAAACTACTATCTTCTGTTCCTTCAAGTCCTCCACAGTTGCTGCCCTCTCAAGCTACTTTTTCGTAACTTATTGATTCAGATTTGGAGAGATGGAACATTGACCTTGTTCGCTCAATCTTCTCCCCAACTAAAGCTTATTTAGTCCTCCCAATTCCTTTGGGAATCTGTCTTCGAGGGACAACTGGTGTTGGCATTAATTAAATTGTGCCATTTCATCGTTCAGGCAGCATACAACTATGTTGCTAAAATGTATCCAACCGCTCTTGGCCTTGAATCCATATCTCCCTCCAGCAGTGGGGATCCTAACCCCATGTGGCATGACTTGTGGAAACTTCAGTTGTCGAGCCGCGTCCATCATTTCTTGTGGCGCTGTTGCAACGATTCACTCCGGAGTCCGGACAGTAGCTAATTTAGCTCGACGACATCTTCCACACTCCAGTTCGTGCCCTTTTTGCAAAGATATTGATGTATCAATTACTCAACTCTTCTTCCTTTGCCTGGTATTTAAGATCTATGGTACGTTGCTAGTCTTTATGATTTTATTTATAGCTTCACGCAACCTCTTTCCGATTTGTGGTTTTAAGCTATTATTTTATCGTCGGTCATGGTTGATTTTTTTTTTCTCAGTTATTGCGAATCTCATCTGGTTTTTTGGAATGAAATTCTTCATGGAGATGAGCGATGTGATTCGAGCTATATTATTTCATATGCAACCCATAGCCTAAGTAACTTTCATAATTCACGAATCTGGTCGGAACGCAATTCCTCCTCGCTCAACAATTTGCTTTCTCACTAAGCTCCGGACATAGGTTATACTTTCTATTTTGATAGGGGGTCTCTGTTGGTAGAAAGGTTACGTATGTTGGAGCGTTTGCTTCCAAGAAAGATGGTTCATTTTTCTGGCCTGTGTCAATTCTTTCCCCGGCATGTGCGACCCTGAACTTAGTGAATTTCTTGCTCTCCCCCAGGGCCTTTCTTTGGCTGCCTCCTCTGGTGTTTTGGATTTCCATTTTAAGGGAGACTCGAGCATTATTGTTCTCGCTCCTTACGACGATGCTGAATGCTTCTCTAATTCATTGCCTATTCTAATGGATGTTCAAGCTTATTTGGATGTTTCTTAGACTAGGAAGGTTTTTTGGATTAACCGTCAAGAAAACTTTTTAGCCCATGATTTGGTTCTTTATGCTAAATCTTGTAAGCCGGATTATCAGGAATAGTTCTCACCACCTCTATTCTTTGTTCATCCAAAGCTGTTTGTTTCCAACACTATCTAATATACTTTTACCGTTTGAGAAAAATAAAAAACATCGATTTCATTATTTGCATCGAACAAATCAATTAATTTTTACTAGTATGTTCAATTTTTCCGTACATTATGTAGAAATAACAAGCTTGCGTCATTTATATCAATCTCTCTTTATAATAAAAAGGGACAATTACAATTTCGCCGTCGAATAATTAGCACTTCTTCACTTCAGCATATAAACCATTGAACTTAACGAAATCATTGCCAACTTATATAAATATTACAACTTCAAAGCTATCGGCTAGAATTCCGGCCAAATACATTACACATGACTTGCACACCCGATTTTTGGGGATAATTTCGAATTTAACTAAAAAAATAAAAATACTTAATATAAAAAAAGGAACTAACACAAGCATTGCCACCTCCGTCTGGTCATTTTTCATGCCAAAAATCGTTCACCGCAGCCACCTGTTCGCTGACAGGCCTAATTTCTAACCCTGAAATACTGCAAGTATACGAGTGTAAATGTGTATAGGGAAAGTCAATGTCGATCCTCAGAGAACAGACTAACGCAGTTTGATACCCTAATTTTCTAGGATTATCCTAACTAGACACTCGAACTTGTGAGATTAATTTTCATAAACTAACTTATTTCAATTAATTATTAACTTGATTAATGAATAAATTCCAATTAACAAAAATGTATCCTAGGGTGTCGATTTTATGAATTACTTCAATAGTGATTAAGTTAAACTTATAGACTCTTAAACCAATTTTAGTATCTAGTAGACGACACTTAAATAACTTAACCCTTCTCTCGAAGTGACTAAGTCGTGGATTGATTAGAACAACTACTCCCTCGAGTCAATTAATCCTAACAACTCCCAAAAGACCCTTAACCCTTGCACACGTAGTCATAGACAACTACGCTATATATTGTACGTCTATTAAAAATTCCCTCCTCTCGAAGCGGAATTGCTAAACGAGTAAACTAAGCCTAAGTGATCAATTTATGCTTAGTTATGGAAGAAAACACTCATATAGATAAATACCAAAATCGGAGTCTATAAATAAAAAACTTAAATCAAACATTGCCATAAAACACTACTCTCTAACCCTAGGTCACGAGTAGTTTAGCTACTCATGCCTAGTATTAAATCCATACAAATATTCATCGAATACATTGTAAAGAAGTAACATCTAGAAAAGAAGTAAGTAAACCCGATTATGGTGGCTTGTCAATCTTCGTCTTCTCGCTCTTCAATGCTCTCTAATAATTCTCTACTATGTGCATGATTTGAAAAACGAGCATCTCTTGCTCTTTTATAGACTTCGGAACAGTCCTGGGGAGTTTAGAATTTAATACTTGAAGCAGGAAAGTCTTCAAAAATAAACAATTTGACGCGGCCGCTTTGTGTGTTGGACGCGGCCGCATTGCACCATCAGTGGCGTTTTTCATTGCACGTCGTTTTTTATCGCGGCCGCGTTGCTTTGCTGACGCGGTCGCGCCGGTTCATGCTCGATTCGGTTTCCAGACCAGTTCAGACCATTCTAAGCCGGTCTAGGCCGATTTTGGCTAGTTTTGATCGGTTTTTGCCGGTTTTGACTTTCCTTCGACTTGTCCTTTCATCTGTTAGTCGTAAAGTATGACTTTTAACTCTGAAAGAGCTCAAAATACCTCAAGGACAAGTAAAGCACGTTAAATGGTCCAAATTACATCAATCCATACAACTCTTGACCAAATACGCATGTAAATGCTATAAAATACTATCCTAACTCGACCTAAATACATGCATAATTAACGTGTATCAAAACCCCCTAAACTTAAACTGTTGTTCGTCCCGAACAACAAAACAAAAGACAAGAAATACAAGTGATTAAGCAATGGTTTAGGGCGATTAGGTGATGATTCGGATTCAGACAGATTTTTCTTACAACATTTAGGCAACGCAATTTACTTGAGCATATGTGATAACGTGAAAAACAACTAATCTCGAGACGTTGAACTTTCGAATTATTCAATCCTCACTGGTTAAGTATTTCCCTAATCTCTCAAGTGTTTAGGCTAATATAATTTCCGCTCATATTGAATTACATGCAAAGCCTATCACATGCTTGTCAATCGTCTAAACTAGACTTCGTACTCGATGTGTTTGAAAAAGGATAAAAAAGGTCTTTCTCTAGGTTGTGATGTTGGCTTAAGGTAAGGTGGGACATATTTGGCTAAACGTGACTAATTTGGACTAATCAAGTTATTTTTAACCTGACTACCCCTCAATAACATCACTCAACCTCACTCTTCAATTCTCAGCAACTCATCCCTAAAAGAAATGACTTCTTCACCTTTAATCAATCTTACAACTCAAGTGCTTTTCACCTCACAATCAATACAAGGGTACCACATTTTTTGGACTACCCGACTATTATTTTCAACTCAAACTAATTTAAGCAGTTTTTGATTTCCTAGCCTCTCCTCACAACTACCAAACATTATATAAATAGCAACTTTTTTTGTTTTCTCTTTTTTTCGATTTTTTTTCCAGCTAGGAGAGACTATTCTTCTCTTTGTTTTTCACCTATTATATTTTTCTTTTGTTTCCTTTATCTTTGAAATTATCCTCTAATTTTTCTTATTCCTTCACACAAATTCTTCACCCAAACTACCTTCTAATTCTCCTCCCGTAATCCAATTAAGGACAAAGAGTTAAATCAAAAGGTTTCAGCTGACTTCGTTAGGTTATGAAAAAATAAGGCTTTAAAGCTCAAGTGGACTAACTAGGGATAATTATTGAACTTATGGTACGAAGGCAACTTTTCACGGCTAAAAACAAATAGGTTTAAAACAAAAATGCTTAAGATCACTTCCTAAATCACACCTCATATTTGGCACATTCTTAGTAAAGACTCAAGGTAAGTCTAAGAGACTATTACACATATTCAATCAATTTCACACCGAAAAAAATCTATATTACTCCTAAATCCGGAGTACAATTAGGCTCAAATTCTCACAAGGTTAATTTTTTTTACTGAATACTCTAGGTTCAAGCTTAATTTAGTCTTAACTCACCTCCCATGCTCTATTATGTGCCATCTTTCATCTACTTATCAAAATCATCTCATCATTAACCATTTACCATCCATCTTTCCCTATTTTCCTTTTCTTTTTCTTTTCACTTGTTACTATTATTTTTTCGGGGTTGTTTCTTCTACTGAATCTAAAAGGAAAAACAATTAAACTCTAGACTCCTATGACTCAACATGGAAACTAAATAATCAAACTGGGTCCACAGATCCAACAGCACCAAAAAGAAAAATAAACGGGCTCACAGACCCAGTACTCAAATCAAAGCAAATAAAGTAAGCAAATGGGCACACAAACCCAGTACTCAAAGCAGCAAAATATGCAAGTGGGCTCACAGACCCAACACTTAACCCAACATAATGAAACAATAAGATAAACGATCAAATATGAAAAGCAAAATAACCAACTAAACAACGGAAACAACAACAAAAATCTAAATATAGCTGCCAAGACGTCCCACGCTACACCCTCTCCCCCAAACTTGGTTGAAAGCTAATGTTTGGAGGAAAAGTGGTACGCCTTGGTGCGACCTTACAAATCACTGTGGTGTAGGCGGTGGTTGGAACCCATGCTGGCTGCAAAACTGAGCCAAAGCCTCCCACTGGATCCTCTGCTGTTGTCTCCAAGCTTGTTCTTCAATACTCCTTTCAAGGAGTGTGTTCAAGATGCCTCGTTGGTCATGTAACTCCGTATGGATCGTTTGAAGAGCCCCCCGGACTTCCGTTCGCTACCTATCCATGGAGGTGCGAATCGATTGCACCGACTCATTGCAAATTCGGACGTCGTCCCGGAGGGAAGTGATGATGCTTTTCGTGTCCTCATTGTGTTCGGACTCGGAAGCAACGACGGCTGCTGCCCGTTTCTTCTTGGGTGGTCTCGGGGCTCGGCTGCTGCCTTCGGCTATTTTCTAGGAATGGAAGACCTCAGAATCCGCCGATTGGGACAGCTCAATATGCTCTTCAGTGGATAAGAAGAGATTGGTTGTATCTGTGATATCTCTCACAGCTGTCCCGAGCTCAAAAGAAAGGCGAAGGTACGGTCCAACCTTCTGGTGAACATATGGAACCGTTCCATTTTCTCCTAGGACCACAACTTGCATATTTTCTAGCAAGTCCCATGTGAACTAGACCTCGCCCCTTACTGGCAGCATGTCAGCTAAGTCTATGTCATCGAATGAAGATGCTATTGGAGTAATTAAGCCTTCAACCACGATTCTATCCTTCAGTTTCCGGATGACACTCGCGAAATGCTCCATCAGAATCTTGGCATAATCGACTTTGTACCCATGCAGTGAGTTCCAGAGCATTTGTAGTTCATTCTGAATCATTGCCCCTGTTTCACGTCGTGCAAATAAGGTGTGGGCTAGCATTTTCTGTATGTATCGATAACAGGGTTGCGAATCTACGAAGCTTTAGCTGAATTCGACACATATTGTTGTGCTGCCACAAGGGGTGGAGCAGCTGTCAGCAAACCCCAGAATGCTTGGGGGTCAAAAAACTCCAGTGGCTCCTGACTAGAAGCTTTCGGGAAGCCATATATTTGGTCTAACTGGCTACAAGTCAGGGATCGAGGTTTTCCCATCAGCTGGAAGGTAATGCCATCCGGTCGAGGTGAATCCGAGGAACTGGCCACTGTGATGGTAAATGTACTCAAGAACTCGAGGGTGATCCTCCTATAAATCTGCTGGAAGCTCATGAATTGGAGTAACCCAACCTGAGTCAACAAAGCACGGACCTTGTTGCGAATTCCCATCGCCCGAGTCAATTCATCACTGCTGAATCGGGTTGGTAATATTGGGTGATGACGGAGCTCATCAAACCAAACTTTGTGTTCAAACCGTGCCAAAGTAAATCCATATAGAGCTTGGATATCATTTAGATTTATTTCAGGAGTGTCTTCTTGTTGGAAATTCTTGATGCCATCTAATGTACGCAGCGGAACAATTAATCAAGCATAACGATCGTGATCTTTGAATTGAACGTTGAGCTATAATCATGCAAAAGATCGAATACTTACTTGTTGCTAATTATTCGGAAGGAACGACGTATGAATTCACCACTTCAGGTATCCACGCGTATGCCGTCCGCCGCAGGAACAATTCCCGGTACAATTATTCGATAAGTGATCGCTAGGAAATCACTTATTGAATTCTACGTGCTTCTATATTTTTTTCTGATACAAACCCATTATTCTCTACTATAGAGAATATGTATATATAGTACCATATAACCCTAGGTTTATGGGCCTAATATTCATGTCTGCTTAATTAATTAATTAGTCCGACTTATTAATTCATAAAGCCCACATATCCTAATCTAGTCCATATCTTTCAATCTCCCACTTGGACTAGCATTAGATATAATTTGAAGCACTAACCTTGTACCCTTGAGCGGAACAGAAATACACATAAAGTGTGACCCTTCAGGCCCCCATTATCGACGATAATCTAATTAAAGTCTGCACAAAACTCCTAGACTGCGTTATCCAGCGAACTCGATATATGAAGGACGTTTACGTGAATCCAGTAAACAAACCTTTATATGAAGTTTATGTAATATCCCTTCATTCACAAACCACCCAATTGAGCCTAGGATCTGCCATGTGTCTATCCAAATAACTCAATCACTTTTCTCATCTTTATTATACGACACATTCGATCATATTCAATTACTTTAATTGAATATATCTTTTGCATTGGCCAGTGACTTTATTGTCAAATAATATATAGAAATATGAGTGTTCTCTCAAAATCAATCGAGGAATGAATCCCAATCTTGGCTCAACTACCATTTCCATTTGCCTCATGATGAACCCAGCACAAGACGTGTCTCATCATCCTTTGGGAGGCACACGTTGTACTTGGTCAAAGTTCATCACTTAACAAACAAAATGAGTGTTGACCTCAGGTCAAAGGATCATTACATACTCCACACACTAATAAACAGCAGACACTAAAAAACAGTTTAATAGTAGAGTATACCAGTACTCTACAAAGTACCCATGTGTCCATCACGGATATCTAATATCTCGTAGTTGTGAGACCTAGTACATTCTCTGAGAATGTGATGCAAACCACATGCTAACCTATCGCGTGTCATCAATATCCCATTCTTGATGACCATCGGTTATGGCAATTTTAGAATCATACTATATCATTTATGTCTCACACCATAAATGACAGTCATGATTCAAGGGAACAGTTATAAGAATAATAACAAACCATCAAAATAATTATTCTAATAAATGCATAAACCAAAAAGACTATCAAAATGTCATAGAATGTGATCAAGAATGAATATCTCAAACGAAAGGTTTCTAAGACATACAAACTATAACCTCCCACTGAATCATAGCCAACTACCAACGAGCCAAGCTCTCAAAGTGCTTGTTGTGCCTTGCTATACACAATTGTTTGGTTGAAGGATTAGCCAAGTTATCATCAGTGGATACTCTATCTAACTTCACATCTCCTTATCTATTATTTCTCCAATCAGACTATATCTCCAGGGAATATGCTTGTTTCTATTCGTGGCTCTTGGTTCCTTTTGCTAGCGCAACCGCACCAGTGTTGTCACAATAGAGTGGTATTGCACTGCTGGCACTTGGAACGACACCTAGTTCTTTACGAACTCTAACAAAGCAACAACCTCTTTGGCAGCTTCAGATGCAACAATATATTCGGCTTTAGTGGTAGAATCGACAGTTGTGCTTTGTTTGGAACTATTCCAACTCACTGCACCACCATTGAGAATGAAAACATATCCTTACTGAGACTTGAAGTCATCATGGTCTGTTTGGAAGCTAGCATCAGTATACCCAGTAACTGATAACTCTGGCTGCCCACCATAGACTAAGAAATATTCTTTAATCCTTCTAAGGTACTTAAGAATAGTCTTGACAGTTCTCCAGTGTATCTCACTGGGATTTTGTTGAAATCTGCCTGTCATGCTGAGTGCATAAGCCACATCTGGCCTAGTACATATCATGGCATATATAATAGATCCTATAGCCGAAGCGTACGAGATATTCTTCATGTAACTCATTTCTTTGTCATTAGAAGAGCAACCTTTCTTAGATAATATAATACCATGTCCCATAGGAAGAAATCCTTTCTTGGAATTTTCCATTGAGAAGCGTCTCAGCAATTTGATTATGTAAGTAGACTGAGACAATTCCAACATCCAATTAGGTCTATCTCGATAGATCCTAATTCCAAGGATGTAGGAAGCCTCACCCAGATCCTTCATCATGAAGAAACTAGACAACCAATCTTCCACGGATTGCATCATGGAACGATCGCTTCCCATTATCAATATATCGTCAACATATATGATAAGAAAGACAACATTTTCATTCTTGCGTTTACTATAAACGCATGGATCCTCTTTGCTTCTGACAAAATCAAACAATTTTATAGCTCTGTCAAAGCAAATATTCCAACTCCTAGATGCTTGCTTGAGTCCATAAATGGACTTCTTTAACTTGCATACTCCATTCGACTTTTCTTTTGATATAAAACCTTCAGGCTGTGACATATACACCGTACCTTCGAGTTCTCCATTGAGAAACGCGGTTTTGACATTCATTTGCCAAATGTCAAAGTCATAGTATACAGCTATTGCAAGTAATATCCTAATGGACTTAATCTTAGTGATTGGTGAAAAGGTTTCATCATAGTCAATGCCCTCGCGTTGACTATAACCCTTTGCCACCAACCTAGCCTTGTAGGTTTGTACCTTGCCATCTGCATCTCTGTTCTTCTTGAAGATCCATTTGCAGCCTATGGGGCGAGCCCCATTTGGCAAATCAACTAGTTCCCAAACTAGATTGAGGTACATTGAGTCCATTTCAGATGTTAAGGCAGCCAGCCACATCTTCAATCGGTGCCCGACACTGCTTCGATATAGCTCTTAGGTTCGTCGTCTTCTGAATCAACATCATCATCCTGGTTCTCAACCAATAGATTTAGTCTTTCTGGTGCACGATGATTCCTTTGAGGCCTATTGAGTTGGTTTTGCGTTAGTTCAGGCGGTTTATTCTGATCGTGATGAGGTTCCTGCGTGTTGAGGTTTTCAACATTTGGGATATTCTCAAGAATTTCACTATGATTTTCTTAAGGTGAGGTTGATACAATATCTTGTCTTTGATGCATCTCATTGTCTTGAAGTGACCCTCTAAGAGTCATTTCTCCTACCAATAGATCATCAAAAACTCCCACTGAGTTCTTGTCCACTCCATTGGACAATACCACATCCTCCTTTTTATCTTGTGGTTCTTGAATTTCTTCAAGATCTACCGTGTTGTGACCTTGTTCCTTGGAGACATAATTATCTTCAAGAAACGTCACATTCCTGGATACTATCACCTTGTGATCTCCAGGACAATAGAACTCATATCCTTTAGTTTCTTTAGGATATCCCACAAAAACATTTTTCACTTTCAGAACTTATCAGTCATCATCTTCTTAACAAAAGCAGGACAACCCCAGGTCCGCATATGGTTAAGACTCGACTTTATTCAGAATATAAACTGCGGTAAGGCATAACCCCGAAGGAATAAAGGGAGACTGGTGAAACTCATCATGGATCGAACCATATCCAATAAAGTTCAATTTCTCCTTTCAGATGCTCCATTCATCTGTGGTGTACCCGGAGGTGTCCAGTCTGACTGGATTCCATATGATTTCAAGTAATCAAGAAATCTCGGCTTAAATATTCCCCTCCTCGATCTGATCGGAGAGTCTTAATACTTTTTCCAAGTTGTTTCTCAACTTCTAACTTAACCTCGTTAAATTTTTTGAAGGCCTCAGATTTGCGTTTCATGAGATACACATATCCGTACCTTGAAAAATCATCAGTAAAAGTTATGAAGTACGAATATCCACCTCTTGCTTGAGTTGGGAACGGTCCGCACACATCTGTGTGGATCAACTCGAGCACAACCTTGGCACGTAGCCCTTTCTTAGAAAGTGGTTTACTTGTCATCTTTCATTCGAGACAAGATTCGCAAGCACCGTATGATTCGAAATCAAATGATGTGAGATAGTCTAACTTTCTCAATCTTGCTATTCTTTTCTCATTGATATGACCAAGTCTACAGTGCCAAAGATAGATTTTATTATTTGTATTACCTAGCTTAGGTCGTTTGTTTTGTATATTGAGAATATCTTGTTCACATTCAAGCATATATAAACCGTTCGAAAGAGAGGCACTTCCATAAAATAATCCATTAAGCAAAAACGAGCATCTACTATTTGCAAAATGGAAGGAAAAACCTTGAATGTCTAACATTGGAATGGAAATAATATTCTTTGAAATTGTAGGAACAAAATAACAATCATGTAAATCTAGTCTATATCCTGAAGGAAGATCTAATCTATAAGTCCCTACACGTTCAGCAATAACTCTTGCTCCATTTCCCACGCGTAAGTCCACCTCCCCAGGCCTCACTTTCCTGCTGTTACTTAGGCCCTATACATTATTACAAATGTGTGAACCACATCCTGTATCTCATACCCAGGATTGTGAATTGTTTACAGACATATTTATCTCAATAACAAACATACCTGAGCTAATGCACCTTGTGCTTTGAACTTTGGACAGTCTCTCTCCCAGTGTCCGTTCTCGTGACAGAATAGACACTCATCCTTTGGCAGTTTCGACTTCTTTTGAATCCCTCCACTCTTAGGCTTCAAGACTGCACCACTAGATGCTTTCTTCTTCTTCTTCTTCTTCTTCTTCTTCTTCTTCTTCTTCTTCTTCTTCTTCTTCTTCTTCTTCTTCTTCTTCTTCTTCTTCTTCTTCTTCTTCCTCCTCCTCCTCTTGGAAGAGTTCGCAGAAGAGCTAACCATGAGCATAGATTTGTCTTTAGAAGTAGAAGATTCATATGTCTTAAGCATGTTGTGAAGCTCAGGTAAAGTCACCTTCGTGTTGTTCATATTGAAGTTCACTATGAAATTTTCAAAAGAACTAGGAAGTGACTGCAAGATCAGATTAGTTGAGACACTTGAGGGTAACACCGTTCCAATCGATGTCAATCTCGCAATTAATCCGATCATCTTCAATACATGCTCAGAAACCTGCGCCCCATTATGAAGTTTACACTTAAAGAGGCCACTAAGTATCTCATACTCCATTGTCTGAGCTTGTGAGGCGTACAGACTCTCCAAGTGTTCTATCATATCATAAGGGAGCATGTGTTCATGTTGCCTATGCAGTTCAATACTCATCGAAGAAAACATGACACACTGAGCCGACGTGGCATCCTTAATATGCTTCTTGTGAGCATTTGCGTCAAACTTAGCATACTCATGAGAAGTCTTGTCGGGGATGACACCAATTGGTTTGTCCAAGACGTACTCAACCTTTTCTTGCCTTAGCACCAAGCGCAAGCAACAGAGTCAATCCGTAAAGTTAGACCCAGTCAACTTGTTTAATTCCATCAAACATTTATAAGCCAAATTCGACATTTTATCTGAACAAAAAAATAATCAAATGAAAAAGTAAATTAGAATAAAGTAAATAAAGATCACATTCATATCACTAATTAAAATAAGGGTTTATTGTAATGATTAACCCCCGCTAATTTTAACATATTTTGCGTTCCCAAGCACAAAATACGGATTTATAATAATTATAAATCTTAGTGGTCCAAGATCCAAGTCTATATTATTGTAGCATCTGCTTTTGCTGATGACTGCAATAATATTACTCAATAGGCCTCCAAGCCAATTGCAACAACAATTTTGCAATTCCTGGTTAATTAATCCAATTAATTTTGGGTCCTTAAACTATTTTGGTCGTTTTGGCGTCTCAAACGATGCCAACCATGTATCTATGAATGAGCCCCAACCTCGTCGTTTTAGAGTAAACACTTTGGTGTAAAACTCGTGGACGAAGAGATTAAGAATTTCATACAATTATGATGGACGACGCTTTTATTTCTAAATAAGACTTGGTTTGATTTGGGGATTTTATATGTGATACTAATTGTTAAATTTAATATCTAATATTAAATTAAACACAATTACTGGGTGCCGCCTATCCAGGCATAAGAAATGCGGACCACACATATTGGGCACCGCCTACCCATACATAATGTCGCGGACTACATGTATTAGGCGCCGCCTACCCAAGCATAAAAACGGTCTTAAATTACTATAATTTAAATTGAATAAGCATAAAATCAAATAATAGCTTATCACATCATTTCAAATAAAGCTCAACGAATAAAATTATTTATCCAATTAAAATTTTATTCTTTAATTAAATGTGGATTAAAATTATAATTATATATATATATATATATATATATATATACTTTTAATATTAATTCTAAATTAATATAAATATATGGCAAAAACTTGGGTGCATAAGATGCACCATAGTGTTATTGTACACCTTGTGGGCCCCATCGGTTCAGCAAGAAAAAAAACGCGCGGTTCAGACCGGCTCAGACCTGTCTGAACCGGCCAATTATTATTATATATTTTTTTTTTTTGCGCGCACATGTTATATCCTTAATGGCCTGTTTGTTGAACACTAAAAGCAAGTGGTCTGGTGGTATTTAATGTAGTCTTAAATATCTCAACCTTGAGGTCAATGGTTCAATTCTATTTGCATCTTTTTTCCTTCTTCCTTCATTTTTTTTTCCTTTTCCTTCTTCTTTCTTTTTTTTTTTTGCCCTTTAATTTTTTTATCTTTTAACCTGTGACTCTGTGAGTCTGGAAAAAATTATAAATTGTATCATTAAGTTTTTTTATAATGCAACAATAATTGTATTGTAAGTTCGAAACATAAATATTGTACAATATACAAGAAAAATTAATCTAACCAAACTTATACTGTCATACATCATAATATACACCGTATCGAAATATTAAATATATTGTGAGTATTGTAAGTTGGAAAAAATAAATATTTCGCAGTATGAAACAAAAATTAACTAAAACAACATATACTGTCAGGCATCACAACGTATACTGTATCGAAATATTAAATATACTGTGAGTATTGTAAGTTGAAAAAAAAAATTCGCACTATAAAATAAAAATTAACTAAAACAACGTATACTGTCAGGCATCATAACGTATACTATATCGGAATATTAAATATACTGTGAGTATTGTAAGTTGGAAAAAATAAATATTTCGCAGTATAAAATAAAACTTAACTAAAACAACGTATACTGTCATGCAACATAACGTATACTACATCGAAATATTTTATATACTGTTAGGCATCATAACATATACTATGCTCGAAATTTGAATATACTACTGGTGAAAAATAAAAAGGAACAACGTATACTATCATGCAACATAACGTATACTACATCGAAATATTAAATATACTGTTAGACATCATAACATATACTATGCTCGAAATACTTGTAACAACAAATTTTGTGTTTTAACACAAAATAATTCGTACAAATTAAAAATCTTAAATCGAACAATATTGCGGTACGATCCATAAAATCCCTCTGAATCTTCTCTTCAATTTGTTTGATGCCTTCAAATGCGGAGTTGACTTCAATCTTCTCCGGATCTTAAGCTTTGACTTGAATAACGTTTGACCCAAAGGCTCGGAAGCTTAATTCTGGATCAAACGGTCTTCTTGGATGAATATTTGAAGAACAACTTCGAAGATTTTGATGAACGTTGACGAACACCTTTGAATATTTATCTCGGAAACGTTGATTGGAGGGGCTCAACACCTTGATCTCGAATCAAAAGTCGTTTCTTGGAGAACGCCGAAGAACACTTGGAATTGCTTGAAGAATGCCGAAGAACTTTTGCTCTGGAATTCTTCACTTGCTTCTTGACTTGTGTTCTTGATTTGCGTTGTTCATTTTGGTGGAGAATGAGCCCCTATTTATAGTTGTAGGATTGGAAAATCCTAACGGGCTCGGGTCCGAATGGAGTGATATGATTGGTCCTCCACAATATCATTATCCATAAGATAATTATTAAATTAATTGTATTTAATTTAATAATTACTGCATCATCTTGACACATGGAGCATTTTGATTGGTCCGCCATGATTTGATGTTTATCGTCATCTTTTTGGATAATTGCTAAATTAATTTAATTTAATTTAGTAATTTCTGCATCATCTTTGACACGTGGTGGCTTCCGATTGGCCAATAAAATATTTAGTAAATCACCAATTAAATTGATTATTTAACTTAGGAATTTTTTTTTAATTAATTCCAAATGTTAAAATAATCAAATATAAAATTGATTTTCAATTCATATTTTATTACGTGACGCATTTTAATTGGATACAAATTTTATGTATCAACAATACTATTGGTGAAAAATAAAAATGTGTTGTTAAGATTCGAATCCGCGCACTGAAGAGTACAATGCCGCGCCTATACCAACTAAGTCAGCGTCTATTTTGTGATTCCAAACACACCTTATATATATATATATATATATATATATATATATATATATATATATATATATATATCGCGCGCAAAAATCATAAGTGGGCCCCACAAGGTGTACAATAACACTAATGTGCATCTTATGCACATGAGCGTCACTCTAAATATATAAGTCTAGTATTATTCTTTCAAAATAATAATACTATTAAAATTTATTAATCTAATTAATATTAGTCAATTAGATAAATATACTAATTCTAAATTAATGTAAGTATATTTTAATGTTAATTCCAAATTAACATAAATATATATAAGTCTATTTTTGTTATTTCAAAACAATAATAATAAGATTTATTAATCTAATTAATAAATTTTTATTTGTTAAGTATGTTAATTGTTTTAGTTAAAATTTGAAAATATCATCCAAAAATCAGATGTACAAGTCATGTGCAACGTATTTGGCCGGAATTTTGGCCGGCAACATTGAAGTTGTAATATTTATATAGATAGACGACGATTTAGTCAAGTTTAATAGTTTATATACCGAAATGCAAAAGTGCTAATAGTTTGGCTAGAAAATTTTATTTATTCCTAATAAAAATTGTGAAGATACTACGTAAAGAAGACTATTTGGATATTTTTTTATAAAAAATAGAGTTCTGACATAAAGATTATATGCTTTTAAAATTCGGGTGAAATAAAAGATTTCGGATAATATTATTGTTACGAAGAAGTTAGAGCCAGTGATGGGTGGCGCCGGTTATTGTTACATTGTGGTCAGACGCAGCACCAGAGACTGGTGATGTTAGGTGGCGGAAGTGGCTACTTGGGGGGATTTCACCATAATCGATGACATTAAACTGATTGTTTTCATTCTCTTTCTTTCATCTTTTTCTTTCTTTTGGTTCAACTTAACATTATTGTGGTGACAAGGAATGATTAGGTCAGCGACACTTGATGCGCGACATGCACACCTTATTACGTGGTCCAATAAGATTTTGCCTCACTTTTTTTCTTTTATTTTCTTCGATAAATTTATAGGAATGAAAAAATAAAATAAAATAAAAAAACACAAGTGATGCTTCATATTCAGCCCCTTCTTCTCTGATGATAAAAATCTCTGCAACTTTTTCGTCGGATTTAGACGTTTCAATATTTCATCGATAATTTTTTCTTTCCTTTTCAAATTCCGAACGAAGAAGTGTGGTAGAGCGATGGTGATGGTGGATGTGTTCAAAGAGCAAGAAAAATATAATTGATGGTTTTACTGAAAACACCTATCTTACCCCTAAAAAACACTTGTCTCAAAAAAAAAAAAAAAAAATTAATAAAAAACTCATATGAAAAAACACATTTGATTTTGAAATGATTTTATGGAGCAATTGATGGTTGTTGGAAGGGGCAGTGTCGACTGCAGTTGGTTGCGATCAGGGGCGGAGGGAGGCTTGGCCTCTCCCGGGCTCTAGCCCAACCCTTCCCCTCTAACGGTGCACTAGTACTAGTGCTCACAATTTTTTTTGATCAAAAGTGATCATAATTGATATTAAGTCTATTCCAAAATAAAATTAAGTCACCCTATTAAAAAAAAGCGCACTCCCCATTAAAAATAAGGTTAACAACAACAAAAAAAATCACGGCCTTTGGTCAAACTTTCAGTTGCAACATGCCTTGTAGAACTTATCGATGTTGGTTACCAAGTATATTTTTTATTCAATTACAACGTCTGATTATATTTCTTTTACATCTGATTGTGTCGTCGTCACCACCATTAAATGCACCTGGACAAGACTTCCATAAACCCTCGACCAATTTCACAATCCATTATTTTCACTGCCGTTGATCGGTGATTAAAGTTACTATGTCACATCTTCCACTCTCAATTAACGACAGTAAAAATGACGGTTTGTAAAATTGGTCAAGGGTAAACGAATGTCTTGTCAATGCGCATTTAACATTGGTGATGACGACACAATCAGATGCCAAAAATATAGTCGATGTTGTAATTGAAAAAAAAAAATAGTTGACTGACACCAATAAGTTTTTAAAGTCATGTTATAATTACAAATTGGACTAAATGTCGTATTTTTTCTCTTGTAATTAACCTTAAAATTAAACTTACCTCTCTTGTTTTAACTCTGCATGTTTCTACGCAATAATTGAACGGACATTTTAGCAAATAAAGCATGTACATCACTCAAAGCAAAATGAGGGATGATATTCTTGCAGATTATTTAATGCTCTATACTGAACGTGATCTTATTTGCGAAATAGATATAGATTCAGTTATATACAAATACTTTAGTTATAACCTCATCGAATACAACTCATTTTAACGTTGAAAAATGTATTGATATTTACAAATTCCATAAAACAAACATTTATTATATTACAATCCACCGCACTTGTAATTTATGTATCCGCCCTGGCTGTGGTAATATGGGTTGGGGAATTAAATCTGTTTAGGTGGGGGTAGGGACTCGGACTCCGCTGTTGTTTCCTTTTCCATTATATATATATAATTCTTTGGTTTTATTAAGCCTCAGCAAAGTAATTAAGAGAAAAAAGAAAAGAAGGGGAAGAAGTTGCACATTGGTAGGTCGCGCATTTGAACAATTTTGCTTGTCCTCTTCCGGTCTATCCCCCTTTTCTTTTTCTTTTTACTTTCGGCCCAGAAATTTCTGAGGATGGGTATGTCTTTAAATACTTCATTTTCAGTCGGTGTCCAACAGAAAAGGGTGAGTAAGTATTTGCTCTGCTGTTTGTGATTATGGTTGACCCCATTCCTGCTCCTGCTCCTGCAAGAATGATACACGTGTTCTGGGAGGAGGGTATGCTCCAACACGACACGGGGCGGGGCGTGTTCGACACGGGTATGGATCCGGGGTTTCTTGATGTGCTGGAAAACCACCCGGAGAACTCGGAGCGGATCAAGAACATGGTCTCCATTCTCAAAAGGGGCCCCATTGCACCCTTTCTCTCTTGGCATCAAGGAACCCCTGCCCAAATCTCTCAATTGCTCTCTTTCCACACCCAAGGTCGTATTTCTCTTTTCTTCATATCTAATATTAAATTACTGATGCATTTTAAGTTACTCTAGTGTCCAAGCAGACCAATTCTTTTTGTCTTTGATATGAAATTGGAGACTCAACATAACTAAAGTATCTTTATCTCTAATATCTGCTTGCTAATTTATATCTGATAGTCATATAAATATTCCATCAGGACACTTTTACTTGCTTTATTTTCTGACATTTGTGTGCCTGCTGTTTGTCATTTTCTTTGTTCATGTTCTATACAACTTAGAATTAGTCAATGTTGTATCTTGGAAAGTACTCATGTGATTAGCTTGGCTTATGAATCCTTATTTAGAGTAGAATGATACTAGATTTATTCAATATGCTGCAGTATCGTATCAATTTAGATGGTGAAATCAAAGTTAAGCTTTTAGCAACTCTTACTTAGTAGTACATAACAAAGCAACATCGTCTCTATATTGTTTGCCTGATGAATCAAATTTGATTACATTCAGTCGTTGATCAGTTTGTATTTTCCCGGGTTGTAAATGACATTGACCTACTCTTCAATTAAAAGGGAAAGTGTGCAAAATTGAGCGGTGGAGATTTTGAGGGTTGAGATTGTAAGAGAAATTTCCTTTTTAAGGGTGTGCAAAACTGAATAGGACGGATCGAAACGGAAAGTGTACAAAATTGAGCGGGACGGAGGGAGTATAAGTTATGCATAAACTTGTAGCTAACGAACTATTTCCGGTTTGAATTTCACAGACTACATAAACGAGCTAGTTGACGCAAGCAAGACTACTGGCAAGATCTTTTGTCCTGGAACATTCTTGAACCCAGGATCATGGGATGCTGCCCTCCTCGCAGCAGGGACTACCCTGTCAGCTATGAAACACATAATCAATGGACAAGGAAAGATCTCGTACGCTTTGGTGAGGCCACCTGGTCATCATGCTCAGCCTACGCGAGCAGATGGTTACTGCTTTCTCAACAATGCAGGTGTTGCTGTTGAGTTAGCTCTCGCTTCTGGTCTTAATAAAGTTGTGGTGATTGATATCGATGTCCACTACGGGAATGGAACTGCTGAGGGATTCTATTGCTCTGATAGAGTCCTCACTATCTCTCTTCATATGAATCATGGATCATGGGGCCCGTCTCACCCGCAAACTGGCAGAGTGGATGAGCTAGGAGAAGGGAACGGGTTTGGGTACAACTTGAATATACCGTTGCCCAATGGATCTGGAGATAGAGGGTATGCGCATGCAATGACTGAATTGGTTGTACCTGCTGTTGAGAAATTTGAACCGGAGATGATCATTTTGGCTGTTGGCCTAGACTCCAGTGCAGTAAGTTAATTTGGCATTTATATTTCAAACTTACATACAAATCTACATAGCAAAGGTAAAATTGATGATTTTGACAGAGATATAGATTTGCAATAAGTATGATTATATAGAAATCTATATTACGTAAGGAAATCTGTTCTTGGATGACAGATTTATGATGAAAAATGAAGATACAGTTTAATAAGAATCAAATTCACCATCATTTTTTAGTATCTTCCTTTATTAAAATTTGGTGTTGCGTATGTTGTGGTTGCAGTTCGATCCAAATGGAAGGCAATGCTTGACAATGGAAGGGTACAGGAAAATGGGGAAGATAGTTGGTGAAATGGCTGAAAAGCACAGTGAAGGGCGGCTCCTGATCGTGCAAGAAGGCGGGTATCATGTTACTTACGCCGCTTATTGTCTGCACGCGACTCTTGAAGGTGTGCTTAACCTTCCGGCTCCTCTGCTGTCTGATCCTATGGCATACTATCCTGAAGACGAGGCTTTCACCACTTCCGTCGTTGAATCTATTAAGAAGTTTCAAAGAGAGAATGTCCCGTTCCTAAAGTAGGCTCATCGCGTTTATGAATTTTCATATGATTTCTTCTTGTAACTTTGCAATAGTCGGTTTCTTCTGGTACAACACAAGTGAGCTTCAATAGAAAGATATAAGAATCCAAATGAAGAACGTGTGAATCTGGTAGTTGTGACATCATACGTGCTGGCTAGTGAATGTGATGAAACACAAGATGACACATCAAATATAACAGATGATTTCATGGACGTCATACAAGTATCTTGATTGCAGCTAATCAATGTCAACCACATGTTCGACTTGTACTAGTATCGTCATTTTAATTTATTTATTTTATTTTACTTATTCCGTCCAAAAACATATCACTTCTTAATATGGATGTCCCAATTATATGGTTTTTTTTTAATATATTGACCTATTGTTTATTAAAATTTGAGACAAAAATAAAATATAAGAGAGCCAAAGTGAAAAATTAAAAGGTACAAGGGAAAGGAAAAAGAAAATGTAAGCGATCAAGATAATATTTAGAACTTAAAATATAAAAAGCACATTTCAGAAAGAAAAATATGAAGACAAGAAAGCTAGAAAATAAAAATATATGAGCAAAAATAAAATAATTTGCAAGTACAATTATACAAATGACAAAATATGTCATTTGTCAATATAAATATTTAATTTTTTTATATAAATACTAAAATTAAGATTATTAGAATCTTCCAATACCGACTGAGAAAGATTTGTTATTCCTTTAATTGTGTTGCAGTCAATCGGCATAGTACAAACTAATATCAGTTTCCACATGTACAAACTAATCAATCTTCACACGTTGAGAATAACTATGCCACCAAAAGGGAAACTGTATAAGCAAACTAACTGTTAGGAATAACGGATCTAAAAACACATAACCACGTATATAGGAATCGATATATACCTCTTACGTAGCAGCGGAATAAGTTGATCGATTCTGGATCTTGAATAGCCCGTATACTAGCTCCCTATAATGGATACTACCAGAGCATCTACCGATTGCACACACCTTAGATCCTTGGAGTAACTTAATGATACTCCAAGAAGAAGAATTAGAGAGAAAAAAGGAGAACGTATTTACTGTGTACGATTTTTCGTACCCTACGAATATCATATATATTCGTATATATATTGGTATGGGAGAGATCTCTCTCTTATTATGGATAGGATCTCCATCCCTATCGGAAATATATCTGATAAGATATCAAATATCTAGTTAGATATATATCCCAATTGTATTGGGATCCATCAGATATGGATGCTATCAACATCTCCTACTCGTACAAATCTGATCCGACATATTCGAATCAAAGACTCCACAATTCTCATCACCACATCTCTTATTTCATACAGAGACTAAGGCGTGCGATCGAGTGGGAACAGAATGGAACAAAGCGAGGAGACTTACATTAAGTTATCACCCAACTAACATAACTCATCACCTCAGTAGACACGCTGTGTACCCCAAACTATGTGGTTGCACTAGACCAAACATCTCTGACCCCTCTTATGCATATAGAGCATGTTTGACCCTTAAATTGTATCTATGCTCATGACTATGTCAAAAACTATTTCGACTTAGTCGGCCGGCCTATGAGCCATAGTACACAAGTGCATTACCAGCTTAGTCTTGGCCTCTTATGTCAATCTGCTTGGACTTGATAGCTTTCTTAGTCATGCTCCAATAGGCCGAATCAACCATGGCCATTGAACACATGCTAAAGTAACGTCATCAAGCTTACACTTCATGACAAAGTCCAAAGTCCTTAAAGGGCACATATAATCACTATATGAGCTCACACAGTGATGAAGCAGAGATCTATTCGGTCACTCCTTTTACTAAAGTCGTCATTAAGCACATGTAGTATGAATACATGCTATGATGGAGCTCCCACTCAAATTTGGGCATGTCACGCTTTAAACATCATACGAGTCTTAGTCCAGTCGCTCTTCTAGCGTCTGACCTGCGTACCACTAGAAATTTGTCTCCAACATAACTTTCGATGATTCACACACTCGGCTATTAAGAGGCTTTTATGAAGTTAGGACATTCTTTATAATCGATCAAATATGATCTCATCCTGGCCTCTTTGCCAAGGCGACTATGGGCAACAACCTTTCGTGTTGTTTCTCTCACGAAGGTGATCACTCGCAAGTAAGTGTTTGATCCGCCAGTCTCATCCTGCTCGCTTACCAAAGCACCAGGGCGATTTTCCGTGTGAGTGGGACAATCCAAGCCTTGTGATATATCACATATAATAGACACAGTACTTCTAACATATAATAAGGGCACATCTTATTGATAAATAAAATTGTTCATATAGGCATGAAGAATTTAAATTCTACGAAGTCCCATACTCTTAACATGCCTTTGAAATACTTCTCTACTCAAAGGTTTGGTAAAAGGATCAACTATCATTTCACCAGTGGGAACATGCTTGAGAACCACTTGCCCTTGCGCAATATTATCTCGGATGAAGTGGTATCTGGTGCCAATATGCTTGGTCCTCCCATGATACTTGGGGGCCTTTGCATATGCTAGTGCAGCTGTGTTGTCACAAAGGACAACTATTGCATCATCTATGTGCGCCGTAATGTGCAAAGTCTAGAGAAATCTTCTCAACCAGATAGCCTCTTGAACTACAGATGTACAAGCGATGTACTCTGCTTCCATAGTGGATAAAGATGTACAAGGTTGCTTCTTGCTACACCAAGTGATAGCAGCGACACCCAACAAGAATGTATATGCCGAAGTGGATTTGCATTCATCTTTATCCACTAATCCATCAGCATCGCTGTAACCAAGTAGCTTCAGACTGCCACTGCGATAGCACAAAGCTAAATCACTTGTCCCCTTTAAATATCTAAGTATCTTTTTTACTGCAGCCCAGTGAGCGCGTCCGGGATTACTTTGATACCTGCTCACCATCTCAACTGCAAAGCACAGGTCTGGTCGAGTACATATCATTGCGTACATCAAACTTCCTACTGCGCTCGCATAAGGAACCTTAAGCATGCTTTCTTTTTCATCATCTGTCATTGGGCATAAATCTTTGCTAAGAACACAATTCTTTTCCATAGGCGTGTCAACGGGTTTAGCATTATGCATAAGAAATCGCTCCAGAACCCTCTTAATTTAAGTCTCTTGAGACAAAGTTAAGAGTCTCTTTGAGCGACTCGGTGTTCCTTAACACCAAGTATGTATTCTGCCTCTCCCATGTCTTTCATCTCAAAAGTAGATGAAAGTCACTACTGAGTGGCGACAATCACCTCCGTATCATTTCCAGTCAATAAAATGTCATCCACATACAATGAGAGAATTGTGAATTTTTTCTCATCCCTTTTGACATACACACAGTGATCTTCCTAAATCATCGTAAATCCTATCGAAGTGATAACTCGATAAAATCAAAGGTACCACTGTCTGGATGATTGTTTCAGTCTATAAATGGAACGCTTTAAATGGAACACTTTGCGTTCTTGTCTCTTTACCTGAAAACCCTTAGGTTGATCCATATAGATCTCATCACCCAGTTCTCCATTGAGAAATGCTGTCTTTACATCCATTTGAAATAGTTTCAAATCAAGGTGGGCAACAATTGCTAAAATGAGACGGATAGAGGCAAACCTCACCACTGGAGAGAATGTCTCTTCATAGTCCACACCTTCTTTTTTAGTAAAGCCTTTTTCCACCAGGCAAGCTTTGTACTTGTCATTCGAGCCATTTGCTTTTCGCTTGACTTTGATAACCCACTTTCTCTTAATTGTCTTGCGTCCAGACGGTAGATCGACTAGCTCCAAAATTTGGTTCTTAGCCATCGAACTCATCTCTTCCTCCATAGCACTTATCCACTCTTTAGCATTTGGAGAAGTTACAACCTCTTCATAAGTGGTTGACTCATCAACATCCATAGTTGCGCACATGAAAGATTCCCCTTCGAGTTCAAAACGTCTTCGGGGTACCGTTCCATGCTTGCTTTGGCACAACTCTAGATCTTTAGAGTCTTCATGCAATGGATTTCTCCCACTAACTCTAAGATCGCTCTCATTATTCCTGTCGATTGTTGGATTTGGTTGTGAAACCACATCCTCGCCAGGAATTCCAGCATTGTCTTCGGGATCTTGTAACTCATAAAGTTTAAGATCTCCTTTAACTTCTCCAATTATTGGAAATTCCTCCTCGAGGAAATTGACATCGCGTGACTTAGTTTATGTCATTCCTCCGTCAGGATTTTCACCGTACATCACATAGCCTTTCGAGTGGTCACAATATCTTATAAAGATATGTTTGACTGCTCTAGGACCAAGTTTCCCATGCTCATGAGAAGTATTATGAACAAACCCAGCTAACCCCTGGTACACGTGATCATGCATGCATTTTAGGTCGTTTTAAGTGTCGTTTTAATGATATTTTCATGCATATTTGATCGTGTATCGTGCATATTTGTATTATTGGGCCATTTAATGTGTTGAACTCGTTTCAGGACAAATAGGTGAATTAAGAACAAAAAACGAGTCTCGAAAAGTCCGGAAAAGAACGAGCCAAGGATGAAAAAGAGGGAAGAGATTCGAACAAACAGCTGCGCCGCGACTTATAGTCGCAGCCGCGACCAATCCACCGAACCAAATCAAAGGGCCAAGACACGGTTCGCGCCCGCGACTCCTGTTCGCACCCACGACCGTGTCCACGAACCAAACCATGCCTCAAGCAAAATAAAGGGATCGCGGTCGCGACCAAATACCATATTTTTAATTCTGAAACAAGTTTTTGGCCAATTTTGAGCCCAACACTTTCTCCTATATATATATAAGGTCAGTAAGGCTAGAGAGAGAAATATAGAGAGAGATGCTCTCTTCTCTCTCCTCCACCCCCTCGCCGGTTTGCACCACCTCCATTCCTCCTTCGTCAACCTCACCTCTCTCTCTCCTTGCTTAACGTCAGCCATGGACGACCACAACTCCCCCCATTTCGAAGCTTTATGTGCCATATTTCCTTGGTTGACTAAGCTCTCCACCGACGTCTCACCTCCACCGCCCGTGTCGGTTCAAGAGATTGTATGGCTCCTTGAGCTTTGCTCCCACCTTCCATGGCTGCTGCCATTTCTCAAAGCTAAAGGATTCACCTGTTCGACCCACCTCCGCGAGGACCTGTCGTCTCCTCTTCATGCTGATGCCACCCTCACAACTACAGCTCCGTTTATAGCGCCTCCGGCACCCTCTGCACCAGTGCCGCCATCCTCGTCGGACTTTCCGGTGGACGCCCCACATCCAACCCCCCTGGAATTTATGGATTCATGCCGGCAATATCCTTGGCTGCTAAACCGGGTCCTCCCCACCGCCGTGAGCACCTCCGCCGTCCAAACGGCACCGGCAACATCACCACTCCGGCGGACTTCTGCCGCATCACCGCCACCGGTGGCTACCATGGGAGAGTCCCATATTCAGGTCCCACACATCCCTCCATGCATGACTAGTCATCCTCCTCTTTTGGCTTCAAACGAACCCATGCACCCTTCGCCCCTCTCACATGCTTTTTCCTCTTCCATGCATGCATTAAATGCCCCCTCTCTCTCATCTGTCCCACGCTCATGCATGCCTACTACAGCATTTAATGCATCTCAGCCGACTAGGGAGTCACATGATGCCTTACCTCTTTCGGCTATTACTTTACATGCCAATATACCTGTTGCTGTTCCTGCTTCTACTTCTAGTTCATGCATGCATTTTTCTGATTCTAATTCCAATT
Source organism: Ajuga chamaepitys (assembly GCA_958295605.1). Lineage (NCBI taxonomy): Eukaryota > Viridiplantae > Streptophyta > Magnoliopsida > Lamiales > Lamiaceae > Ajuga > Ajuga chamaepitys. Next base: position 18,955,043 of record OY282505.1, read on the forward strand.
CCATGTCTGCGAAGCACACTTTGTCTTATGGGAATGATAAATTGCACACTTTGACTTTGGGGCATGATTTAGTGGACCCACCTCAAGTTGCCAGTAATTATTTGATGCATAATGATATTTCTGGTGTTTTGCATGATAGTGCCGCTTTAATTGTTAATAAATTGCATTCTGGTGTTGATAATAATATGTTGACTTCTGGTGTTGAGTCTTTGCATGATAGTACTTCTTTAAATGTTTCTCTCACTAGCTCATGCATGCAAAATCCTGGGATTAATGTTACTTCTGAAATGGCCTCTTCCGGGTTGCCTGACTCTTTTTTGGCCATCTCTAATCTTTTAAATTTACTGAAAAACAATGCTAAATCCTCTGTCATGAACACACCTGGCTTTGCTGATTTAATGGATAAATCCCCTTTAGCCATTCCCCCCCAGCATGTTCCTAACAATCCTGTTATTACGTCTGTTTCTTTGCACTCTTTGTCTGCTGCTCCTTCTGTTTCGAGTCTCAATACAGGTTTATCAACTGGCCCAAACATGGGCAGCAGGATGAGTGGGCACTCGCTCACTCCTCCGCTGCGTTTTGGGTCTTTTTCTGCCTCTCCTTCGGATGCTACGCGTACCTCCACTGTCCTCCCTCCATTGGACCAGCCGTTTATGTTGCCTTACTCTCCTCAGAAGGTTAAGCCTTATGAGCCCTTTCTCAGAGGAGATACATACATGGTTAAGGTGGATGAGACTCGGTATCGACAACGTGTTCACTTCTTCTCGAACACTCTCATTGGCCGGCTTTTTTATGTCAAGAATGACAAGCCCCGTGACCTGCCATCTCTCAAAGCTAAGTTGACGGAGATCTGGAAAACTGAACGCTCATGGAAACTCGTTCCGCTAGGGAAAGGCTGTTATAATATTCAGTTTGAAGACAATCAGGATAAAGCAAAAGCATTTGCTCACTCAGTTTGGTCCCTGAAGCCGGGTACCCTTCGTCTCTCTCGCTGGGTCCCCAATTTCAATCCGTATAAGTTGAACTCCTCTATCGCTCAAGTTTGGATCCGTATCTTTGAGCTTGGTATGGAGCACTGGGATTCCCTCACCCTTTGGGGTATCGCGAAAGCGGTAGGAACTCCCCTACAGATTGATGATCGTGCATTGGAAGGCTCGGTTGGCCATTTTGTTCGGGTACTGGTTGAGATAGATTTTGCCAAAACCACTCGCTTCCCGGAGTATGTTACAATGAACGGAGCCGGTTCTTACACCACAACATCTATCGGTTACGAGAATCTCCGGACTTTTGCTCACACTGCCACATTGTTGGCCACTCCGTATCAGCTTTCAAGAAAAGGAAAGCTGCCAGAAATGACCAGGCTTCAATTCCTGGAACAGCAGCCTCTCATCCTCGTTCGAAGTCTCGACCGCGATCAAAATCACGTGGTCGCTCTCGTGCTCGCAATCCCCAGCCTCGCCAGGTTTATAGACCTAAAGCATCAGCTACCTCTCAGACACAGACCACTCACGTTCCCATCTCCAACACATTTTCCATTCTTCGTGGCATTGATTCTTTGGACCAGCATGATGATTGCCCGGCTCCTGACAATAATTCAGACCTGAATTCCGGGCCCAATCTGATCTGCGGGCTCACACAGGCTATGAACACCAACTCCGGGCCCAATCGGAGCTCCGGGCATACATACACGTCGGACCCTGTTATCAGCTCCGGACACTCTTTTATCTCCAGACCCATTCCCTCGACTGCCTTACAGATCATCTCGCCAATTCCAGGTAACATGCAGCGGGGTTTTATAGATTCAGCTCTAAATTCGGGCCTCGGGCCCATGCACTCGGACAGCTCGCCAAATCCAGGAAACATGCAGTGGGGTTTTGGAGACTCAGCTAAAATTTCGGGCCTCGGGCCCATGCACTCGGGCCCTCAACCCATGAACTCGGACTCTCACACTTCACGTGGTGAATATTCTGTTGCTTCGAATATGCATGGTGACACTCCTGTTGTAACTAATATGGCTGATTTGTGTGACATGCACCCACGTGATAACTTACAAGGTGGGCCCCAATCCCATGCACCTATGTCTCAAAGTCAACCTCTTAATTCCAGGGACGTGATTTTGCATCCGGATATGAATTCGGATATCCCCGCGCATGTGGTTCCTCTTTCAGTAGCCCCACCGGTTCGTGTGGAGGCCCTTCGTAGGTGGTGTGCCAACAATTCGCGTCCACGATCTTTGTCCATTCCCCCTCGGAGGGGTAAAATTATTGAGGACATGGATTCGGTCGCTATATCAGATTTTCAAATTCTTGATAAACTGAATTCGGATGCCCTACGAGACATGCACCGTGCAGCTTTGGGAAATTGGGCAGACGAAGTCGATTTGGACGACCCGCCACCTGAGCACGGCGCTTATTCGGGTTGGACATGAAGATGATGATATGGAACATCCGTGGTTTGGGGAATGAGCAGTCTAGGAATTCTCTTCGTGATTTTTGTCGACTTCATTCTCCGGACTGGCTCGCCATTGTCGAGCCTAAGGTACGTTCGTCTTCCATTCCTCGTACTTTTTGGAGGTCTCTCCACCTACATTTTCTGGGTGAAAATTCCCGTCCCCCATTGATCCCCAATATTTGGATTCTTTGTCGTCATGATTATGTGGCGTCCTCCACGGTTAATTATTTCTCTAATCAGTTGCTTGTGGTTTATTCTGTTATTCGGGATGTTCCCTTGCATTTAGCTTTTGTACATGCTTGTAATGAGTACATTGATCGTCGCTCTTTATGGACTGATCTTGTTCATGTTGCCTCTTTACCTTGTTGTATTATTGGTGATTTTAATGCCGTCTTTGGTGCTCATGAGCGCTTGAGTATGGCTTCCCCTCCCCCTATTGCTTGCTCTGAGTTTCGATAGGCTATTGATGATGCTGAGTTGCTTGAAATTGAGAATGAGGGATGCACGTATACATGGTGTTCTCGTCGTACCGTTGGCTCTTTCAAAGCATCCAAGTTGGACCGGGGTTTTTGTCAACAATGATTTTGTGGCTCTATGGAATTCTATTCAAGCGTTGATACTCCCCCGGAATAACTCGGATCATCATCCTCTCTTGATTACCTGCACAGACTCTCTTCCTGCTTATCCTCGGCCTTTCCGGTTTCAAAACATGTGGACGAAACACCTTGATTTTTGTTCTTTGGTCAATGATTCATGGGCGGGCCCATTAGCCCATACGGATCCCCTCTCTCGGGTTATTCGTAAATTCAAGAGACTAAAGGATGAGATCAAAGTTTGGAACGTCAATATCTTCCGGAATATCCACACCACCTTGGCGGAGCACTATGCGGATCTCGCCGCCCTTCAGGAGATGATTTATGAACAGGGTTATTCTGATGCCCTATTTGAGAAGGAGGTGGACTTGCAGGTTCTCATTAATCGCACACTTGGCCAGCAACAGGACTTTATTAGTTAGAAAAATAGGCTCAACTGGCTTAAGGATGGTGATCGTAATTCCTCTTTTTTCCACAGAATGTATGTTGTCTCTAAGGTGAGGCAGCACCTTTCGGCTCTCATGATTGATGGTGTGTTGGTTGAAGACCGGGCCTCTCTAGCAGATCACATTGTTCAGTTCTTCACCAACCTTTTCACGGAGCCCACTGCTTCGTCACCCATTGATCTTTCTGTTGTGGGGGACTTTGTTAGTCCCTCCATCTCTGCTGACGAGAATGCCCTTCTCATGGTGGACCCCACACCTGAGGAAATTCATTCGGCGGTTTTCTCTCTTTCGGCAGACAGCTCTCCAGGCCCGGATGGTTTTTCAGGCTGCTTTTTTCAAGTTTATTGGGATATTGTTCGTAACGATGTGGTTGCTGCAGTGCGTTACTTTTTTCGTCATGGTTTCATTCCCACTGGTTTGAATTCGAGCTTTGTGGTCCTCATTCCTAAAAAGAAGGGGGCCAATCGAGTTGAGGACTTTCGACCTATTGTGCTTAGCAATTTTTTGTTTAAGGTCCTCACTAAGATCCTTGCTTCTAGGTTGGGCAGCTTCGTGGGCTCCCACATTTCTCCCTATCAGTTCGGCTTCGTGTCAGGTAGGCGTATCCATCATTGCATTGCCTATGCTTCTGAGTGTTTTAATTGTATGGACAGGCAAAATGAGGGTGGTAATGTGGCCTTCAAAATTGATATCCGTAAAGCTTTTGATACTATTCGTTGGGATTTTCTTCTGCATTTTCTGAGATGTTTAGGCTTTTCGGATTGGTTTGTGGATCGTGTCTCCTCTATTCTGCTCTCTGCCAGGCTTTCCATTCTGATCAATGGTTCCCCTGTTGGTTACTTTGCATGTTCACGTGGTGTTAGGCAGGGGGATCCGCTTTCCCCTCTCCTATTTTGTCTTGCTGAAGAGTTTTTGGGTAGGCTCATTGTTGATTGCCACAATAAGCAGTCTATCCGCCCGGCTATGGCCATGATGGGGGTTCCCTGTCCTCCCTTTTTGTTCTATGCAGATGACATCCTCATCTTCTGCAATGCGGACTTGTTTAATGTGAGGAAGCTGAGTCAAATCCTTATCCTTTATGGTAGACTCTCGGGCCAAATCGTTAGCACAGATAAGTCCAGAGTTTTCTTTGGAGCGAAGGCAGCCACCAACATCAAGCGGCGGATTCTCCGTGTCTCGAAGATGGTTGAAGGCTCTTTGCCAATGCAATACCTTGGGGTTCCTATCTTTGTTGGAGCACCAAGGCTTGCTTACTTTCAACCCTTGGCGGATTCTATTTGTGCAAAGTTTTCCAACTGGGTGGGATCTTCACTCTCGATGGCGGGTCGGGCTTGCCTTGTGAATTATGTGATCACTAGTTCCTTTGTTCACTCGATGATGGTGTACCATTGGCCTTTGTCCCTCATTGCTGACGTTGAGAAGGCCATGCGCAATTTTATATGGACGGGCAACATAGCTCATAGCGGTAAATTTAACATCTCCTGGAAACGCGTTTGTGCGCCGAAAGCTGAAGGAGGTTTGGGTCTTCGTTCGATTCGCAAGGCTAATGCGGCTTTTCTGCTCAAATTTGCCTGGGATTTCTTGACTTCTACAGACACTGGCATGGATCTTCTTCGTTCTCGTTGGTTCTCTGCCTCTGGTGATCTTAAGACCTCCTACATTCGCTCCTCCCTCTTTGGTTCCACTAGACCTTACATCAGACAGCTCCTCTCGGAATCTCAGTGGATTGTCGGACCGAACACTTTGGTTAGATTTTGGCTTGATAATTGGCTCGGTTACTCCATTGCTGACAGGATTGGCATGCCTATTGAGGCACGTTTACATTTTCAGCATTTGATTTCGGATTATCACATTGATGGGGTCTGGCAGTTGGATGGGCTTTTTGTTCAGAATTTCCCTATTATTGCAAAGGACATAGTTGCTACGGCCATATCTCCCTCTATCCCGGATCATAGAGTTTGGACTCGCTCTCCGATGGGCACTGTGACGTCCACGCTGGCTTACAATTACTTTCGTACCTCCTTTCCGGCCACTTCTTGGGGGAAATGGATCTGGGCTTCCTTTATCCCTCCCTGTCGATCTTATACGGTTTGGCGTGCAATACATCATAGACTTCCTTCTTGGGAGATTATTCAGTCACACCGCATTCAGGGTCCTTCCATATGCGCTCTTTGCCATACATCAGGGGAGTCTGCTGATCATATTTTTTCTAGTTGTTCTTTCTCTTTGTTAGACGAATCAACTCCCAAACACACAACACCAAGAATCTGGAATGAGTTCGAAGACAATCAGTTTGAAAAACACACAACAGTTCGGCCAGAGTTGTGGCCGAAGAGTACTTTGCGCAGAACTGAAAATAAAATGAATCACACAATCGTTTTACGTGGTTCGTTCAAGATGAACTACATCCACGGAGGCCAGGCACACCTCAATTCACTAAGATATTCAGTCAATTACAGAAATCACACTCAGAAATGAATATGCCCAATTCTGGAACAAATTAGGGCAGAAATACTATCACTCTCAAATTCTCTCTGTAATCTAAGAAAACTGGAAATTGCTCGACGTAGTGTTGTTCTTCAGGATGAGAGCGTTCCAATGATATAGGTCTTGTAGCTCGAATATAACTACCCAGGAAGTTCTAACAGATTGAAGTCGACTGCTGCTACCGGACAAATGTGACGGTTTATTCCGTCACAAAGCTGAAACCACCTCGTCACAACTGACGGTTATGCTCAACAACCCCGAACCCGGTTTTTCCTGTACAGACTTGCTTCTTCACGTTAAAACCCGGTTTATCCAACCAGTTCTTCACCCCCTGATCTCGGTTCCACATTCTAGACACATCCTATTTCAAAATATAGCTCACTTGATGACATTGAACACTGCCTCACAAATCTCCACCTCAATGAATCAAGTACACCTGTTTTCTGCCTCATCACTGCACTTCAGTTATTGCTCTTCATGACACTGTTCATGCTGCAGCAAGCTCGAGCAATGCTCCACTTTGTTTCCAGGTACACCCTTTGTAAGAAAATCAGCAGGATTATGCAAAGTATGCACCTTCTTCACCTCCACAGACCCAGAATCTATGACATCTCTAGCAAAATGTAACCTCACATCAATGTGTTTTGACCTTTCATGAAATGCTTGATGTTTCACAAGGTGCAATGCACTTTGATTATCACAGTAGATTACTACACACTTCTGCTTGATGTCCAAGTCTCTTAACACCCCTTTCAACCAGATTGACTCCTTGATAGCTTCAGTTAAAGAGATATATTCTGCTTCTGTAGTTGATAGTGCCACAACAGATTGTTGTGCACTCCTCCAGCTAATGGCTGTCCCATATAAGGTAAACACAAATCCAGAAATTGACTTCCTTGTGTCCACGTTTGCTGCAAAATCAGAATCAGCAAACCCCTCCAATGCAACAGTACCTCCATCTGCTTTCTTCTCAAATTTCAGTGACAGGTTCACTGATCCTTTTAGATACCTCATCACATGTTTCAAGGCTTCCCAGTGTTCAGCTCCTGGATTTGACATGAATCTACTTACCAAAGATACAGCATATGCCAAATCAGTCCTGCTGCAGATCATTCCATACATAAGACTTCCAACCCCACTTGCATATGGGATATTGCTCATCTGTATAATCTCCTCTTCAGTATTTGGACATTGATCTTTGGAAAGTTTCTTCTGTAAGTTGACTGGAGTAGAGAGAGGTTTAGCTTCATGCATATGAAACCTCTCCAATACTTTCTGAAGGTATTGTCTCTGAGATAACCACAGCACTCCAGCTTCTCTGTCTCTTAGAATATTCATTCCCAATATCTTCTTTGCCTCTCCTAGGTCCTTCATGTCAAACTCAGCATTAAGTCTATCCTTCAACCATTGTACTCTCTCGTTGTTTCTGCTAGCAATTAGCATGTCATCCACATACAATAGAAGAAAAACTTTATCTTGCTTTGAAACTTTGTTGAAGTAAACACAACTGTCATAAAGGCTTCTCACAAAACCAGCACTGATCATGAAGTCATTAAACCTCTTGTTCCATTGTCTAGGACTTTGTTTAAGTCCATATAGTGACTTCTTCAGTAAACATACTTTGTCTTCTTTCCCAGGAACAACAAAGCCTTCTGGCTGTTTCATATAAATTTCCTCATTGAGTTCTCCATGTAAGAAAGCTGTCTTTACATCCAGTTGTTGCAGTTCCATGTCCTCCTGAGTGACCTTTGATAGAAGCAACCTGATTGAGCAATGCTTTACCACAGGAGAGGAGACCTCATTGTAATCAATTCCTTCTCTTTGTGTAAAGCCTCTGGCTACCAACCTTGCTTTAAATCTCACCTGTTTGGACCCTGCAGTTTCAAGTTTCTTCTTGTATATCCACTTGGAGCTCACAAGTTTCTGACCTTTTGGTTTCTCCACCAGTATCCAGGTCTTATTCTTTTCCAGAGACTCCATTTCTTCAGTCATTGCCTGTATCCAGTGTTCACCTTCCTCACAATCTAATGCTTCTTGAAAGCTGCTAGGCTCTTGTGATTCCAGGTCTTCAGCAACACTTAAGGCATAATATACACTCCCTGCTTGGCCATAGAAATCAGGTCTGTTGATTTGTCTTCTAGGCCTATCCCTTCCAATGCTGTATTCCCTGATATTTTGAGCTGGTCCAGTTTGTGTTTCTTCTTTAGATGATGAATCACTGTCTTGTACTTCTGTGTGTGGTTGAGGTGTGTGATTGTCCTCTGCAGGTTGCTCCACCTGAATTGATATCTCCTCTGCTTCTTTTGCAGCATCAAATTCTTCCTTAGAGCCTGTAGAAGTATAGGCCATCACATTCTCATTAAACTTCACATCTCTACTTGTGATTATCTTCTGATTTCCTTGTTCCAGGCACCACAATCTGTAACCCTTAATCCCATCCGGATATCCAAGAAACACACATCTGAGAGCCCTTGCATCTAATTTGTCTTGCTTGATGTGGGCATAAGCAAGACACCCAAACACCCTTAATCCTTCATAACTTGATTTCTGTCCACTCCACACCTCTTCAGGTGTTTTGAACCCAATCACTGATGAGGGTGATCTGTTAATAAGATAGCATGCTGTAGCAATGGTTTCTCCCCAAAACACCTTTGGCAACCCAGCATCCAACAGCATACACCTTACTCTTTCAAGGAGAGTCCTATTAAACCTTTCTGCAACTCCATTCTGTTGAGGATTCATTGGCACCGTCTTGTGTCTCTTGATTCCTCTTTCTTCACAGAAGTTTGTAAACTCTGTAGAGAGGTACTCCAGTCCATTATCAGTCCTCAAGTGCTTCAGCTTTTTCCCTTTGACATTTTCCAGTTGGATCAACCATGTTTTGAACTTATGGAAGGCATCACTCTTGTTCTTCAGCAACATGATCCATACTTTTCAGCTGTAGTCATCAATCAAGGACATGAAATATCTGGCACCACCATGAGATTCTGTTATGGCAGGACCCCATATGTCAGAGTGAACATAATCTAATGGTTCTTGAGTTGTATGAACTCCCTTTCCATAGGGCAGCTTCTTGGACTTGCCCAGAGCACACTGATCACAGAACTCCAGTTCTTGATTTCCCAGCTTTCCAATAACTCCACTCCTTTCCAATTCTTTCAGTCCCTTTACTCCTATGTGCCCAAGTCTCTTATGCCATTTAGCAATCTCAGAGTTGTTCAAGACCACATCTATACTTCCAACAATAGGTGAACCAATCAGGATAAATAGTCCATTATGCTGTCTTCCTTTTATCACCATTTTTCCATGTTTTGTGATATGCAAGAATCCCTCTACTGAGCTAAACTGACATCCACTGGTTACCAATGAGCCAAGAGATAGAAGATTCCTTTTAAGGCCAGGAACATACCTAACATTTGAGATGATTCTGATCACTCCATCAAACATTCTTATGCTCACTGATCCAACTCCTTTGACCTTACATGATTGGTCATTTCCCAGGAGAACATTTCCACCATCTTCTTTCTTCAGTTCATTAAACCATGACTGATGAGGACACATATGAAAAGAACACCCTGTGTCCAGGACCCATTCCTTCACCATTCTTGAATCAGTAACATTTAACACTTCTGGAGGGTCTTGTTGGTGATCAATGGCAGCAGCTTCTGCCCCTTGACTTCCAGCTTTCTTATTCTTCTTAGGACAATCCTTCTTCAGGTGACCTGGTTGTTTACACTTGAAGCATTTCCTCTTTTCAACCCAGTCATTCCCCTTCTTAGGATTTGAATCCCCTGACTTTGGATCCTTAGCATTCTGACCCTTCTTGCCTTGCCACGGTTTCTTGAATTTAACATTCAAACCTTCTCCAGATTGCACCATGCCTTTGTCTCCTTGAGTCTGGAAGCATTTTGATCTGAGAGCCTTCACTATTCCATCATAGGACAGCTGCTCATCCCTCCCATACATCAAGGCATCCTTAAAGCTTTCCATGGATTTTGGAAGAATATTTAATACCATCAATGCCTTGTCATCCTCCTCCAGCTTCACATCCAGATCTTCCAATTCTTCAATCATCTTAATGAACTCATCAAGTTGATCAGATATTACCTTGTCTTCTGTGATTTTGAAGGCTAACATCTTCTGCTTCAGGAACAGTTTGTTAGATACTGACTTGGATTGATACAGTTCTTCCAATCTCCTCCATGCTTCTAAGGAACTCTTGCATCTTGAAACCTCCCTCAACGGTTTATCACCCAAGCACAAGAAGATAAGACTTAGGGCCTTCTTATCCACTGCTGCAAACTTAGGTTTCTCAGTTTCTTCCCATGATTCCAGAGGTAACAATGCAAGATCAAGGCCATTGTGAACCAGGACGGCATTCATCTTGATCTTCCACAATGTGAAGTCATTTCTTCCAGTAAACTTCTCAAAATCCATCTTCATACCAGCCATTCCTCCTCTTCTTTGACTTGTGCGAGTTGTTTCCCACAGACGGCGCCACTTGTTAGACGAATCAACTCCCAAACACACAACACCAAGAATCTGGAATGAGTTCGAAGACAATCAGTTTGAAAAACACACAACAGTTCGGCCAGAGTTGTGGCCGAAGAGTACTTTGCGCAGAACTGAAAATAAAATGAATCACACAATCGTTTTACGTGGTTCGTTCAAGATGAACTACATCCACGGAGGCCAGGCACACCTCAATTCACTAAGATATTCAGTCAATTACAGAAATCACACTCAGAAATGAATATGCCCAATTATGGAACAAATTAGGGCAGAAATACTATCACTCTCAAATTCTCTCTGTAATCTAAGAAAACTGGAAATTGCTCGACGTAGTGTTGTTCTTCAGGATGAGAGCGTTCCAATGATATAGGTCTTGTAGCTCGAATGTAACTACCCAGGAAGTTCTAACAGATTGAAGTCGACTGCTGCTACCGGACAAATGTGACGGTTTATTCCGTCACAAAGCTGAAACCACCTCGTCACAACTGACGGTTATGCTCAACAACCCCGAACCCGGTTTTTCCTGTACAGACTTGCTTCTTCACGTTAAAACCCGGTTTATCCAACCGGTTCTTCACCCCCTGATCCCGGTTCCACATTCTAGACACATCCTATTTCAAAATATAGCTCACTTGATGACATTGAACACTGCCTCACACTCTCTTGCTATTCTTTCTAAACTCTGTTGGGCTTTTGATATATCACTTGTTTTTCATGAAGGTTTCCACAGATTGCTTTTACAGTCTATGCAGGTACAGTTCAGCTCCCAAGTCACAGCTCTCTGGCGAGTTGCTTTTGTCACTGCCATTTGGGCTATTTGGGCTACCAGGAACAGGTCCAGTTTCGATGATCAGGAGGCTAATTCCACACAGGCTGTCTCAGTTATTCTTTCCTGCATTCGGGAATCAGCCTCCCTGATCTCTGGACACATGCACAACTCGGTTCGGGAGCTCAACATTTTGAATCGGCTAGGTGTGCGTGGTGTTCCATCTAAACCTCTTCAGGTGAAGTCTGTCACTTGGATTCCCCCCTCCCCTGGGTGGATCAAGGTTAACACGGATGGTAGTGCCGAAGGGGCACCTGGCCTCACTTTCGGGGGAGGCATTTTTCGGAATTGCAGAGGTTTCACTTTGGGAGGGTTCTCTGTCTCATTCGGCCGTGGTTTTGCTTTTGAAGCGGAACTCCAGGTGGCCATCCACGCGATTGACCTGGCTAGGGATCGTGGTTGGCATAAGATTTGGCTTGAGTCTGATTCCATGTACGTCGTACAAGCATTTCAGTCCCGATCTCTTGATGTACCATGACGACTTCGTGCACATTGGATTCGAGCCTTGCATTTTTTAGGGGATATCACTTTTAAGGTTTCGCACATATACAGAGAAGGCAATCAGGCTGCTGATGCCCTATCTGCTCTTCGCACGCCTTTTACTTGGTGGAATCCCCTCCCTCCACACGTTTCACATATTTCTTCTCGTGACTTCTATACTCAGTATTATCGTGTACATTGAGCCTTCTGATGCTCCCCTCCCAAGTGTTTCTGCAGATCTTGTGGATGCTTTGGAGGGATTCTCGGCTCTTTATTTTTACCACCTCCCTCCCCCGTCTTTTTGTGCAGGCACCTGCTATGGATTAATTATGTATTGACGGATTATGGATTTGACGGACATTGGTCTTTTTGGCCGATGCTGGTACTCTTTTTGCCACTATTGGCTTTTTCCCACAGGGTTTTTTCAGTAGTGGGTTTTAACGAGGCCAGCAGAGTCTTTCCCACTCTGGGAAGATTCTTACATGCTTCACAGCATTTGGAACTCAGGTTCCTAGGCGTCTCACTAGTGTTGCACGCCCGGCAGTTCTATCGCCCCTGGACGGAACCTCCATGGCACTCATTGCTCTGCCGCCTTCAGCTGGTGTTGCTTGTTCCAGCATAGCATTCCCTACATTACATGTCCTTTGCGTTCCGGATGCTGTTCCCGGACCACAGATCTCACTCTCTTCTATGAGTGTTTGGCCTCGCACTCACGGCGCTTGGTTCCATTTAGTGGTTACTCCCCCACTTTTAGCGTCTTAGATCTGTTAGACTTTTTTAGTCTACTACCGGCTTGTGGTAGTTTCGATATTGGACTTAGATATACGCACTGCCTCGGCTATTGTATTAGCCTACTCATAGAGCATTTTGGGTTTTGCTACTTCTTTTTTGTACACACTTTATTTTCATTTTATTTATACAAGCAACTATTTATATATAAGGTCATTTTCGAATTTGACCTAGCCTATGACCTATCTCTAACCCATATTCAGCCACCATTCAACATTGGAGGCAAAGGACTGGAAGGGGGTTGAAGATCAAGATCATCATTCCTATCTTCTGGTTCATTCTATTTTATTTTCATGTTTTCTTTGATTTCTCCTATTTTTATCCTTGTAATAGTTGATATGAGTGGCTAGCACTCTAATTTCAGACCTTGATCATTAGTTAAACCTTGGATTTAGGATGTTTGTGTAATTTTTATGGTTGTTAACAGATTGGATTATGTTTTTGGAATGTTCTATGTTATTTAGAATTGTTGATTCACACTTATGAATGAAATTGTGGTTTGATCATCCATTTGGATATTTTTTTGTGTGTTGCTAGATTTGGGCTTATAATCCATAATCTTTATGAATCTTATTCCCGTGTAGCAAACAATAGATTTATTTTATTGGGGATAACATAGAGTTCGACCACTAAAACCGAGCTTGTGAGTTTTATGTCGAATTTACTCCGTTGTCTTAATTCTTAATGCACTTGACTATTGATTCTGAGAGAGCTTATTTTAGGAATTTATAAGTTGAGTAGAATTAATTGAAGAGCTTGTTTCGTTTAATTATACTTAAGAGACAACAAGATGGATAGAGCTTGTTATTAATCTTGGAGTAGGGGTCCTAAGGCTAATCAATCGGGTAATAACATCAATTACATAGATTATTCGAGCCAAGGGGATACTTGATCAAGGGTTGAATCATTTTATCATTTATAAAAACCGAAAAATCATTCTATTTGTCTTTGTTTATTTGAATTGTTAAATTGCTAAGTATTTTTTGAGTAATTGTTATTTAAGTTACTCAATAGAAATTTAGGTGTTAGTTGTGATTTCATCAAAACTCTCCCACCCTCCCCCCTACTTTATTTGCTTTTCTACCTTATCTATATCATATTGCTTGATCATCATAGTTTAGTACATAAAGCAAAATTGTTCGACCGTTCCTCGTGGGATCGACTCTTATTTACCACTCTACTAGATAGAGTAGTAGGATAAGGATAAGTATATTTTTATGCATTAATTTGGTGGTGAACAACGAAGGCTACCAAATTTTTGGCGCCGTTGCCGGGGAACGGTATTAGAATGGTTTTGGTTTTAGTATTAAGCACAATATGTCGTTGGAAAATATGATAAAAATCTTGGCTTCTAAAAATCTGCAATTTCAGGAAGATACACGGTCGAGAATCATGAGTCTTGAGACTCAAATCAGTCACTTGGTTACCGTGGTAAGCAGGTTAGAAGGACAAGAACACCTGGGTTGGGATGATGGATCTTCCCCCAAAGATGAACTCCGAAAAATGTGTGAAGCACTCACCAAAGAAGACCCAAACCTTCAAGAGGTAGAATTCGAATCTAAAAAAATGTTTGAAGTGGTTGATGAATTTGAAAGTGAGGTTAACAACGACGGAAGTCGTCTTAGTGAAGGTTTTGACATAGCTTACGATGTGGAATATGTTTGCTTTGATGACTTCTTGGTGAATAACTTTTCTTGCAAACATCTTCCAAATGAAAGTTTTTCCCTTGATGCACTCGTTGATTTAGGTGAACCTTTCACTTCTACTTTGAAAAAGGATGATGTCTTATTTTGGGAGGATTTCCAAACTAAGAGCATTCTTGATGAATTGAGCATTGATTTGAATGAATCATTCAGTTTTACTTTAGAAAAGGATGACTTCATCTTTTGGGAAATTTTTTAAATCTTGAGCTTTCCTCATTTCCAAAAAGTCTTGGATGAAACACCCTCCACCCTTTTTGATTTTCAAGTTTGTGGGGAACCACCCCCGTTTGAGAGTGATAAATTTTTTTCAAGAAAATGTGGAACCCCTAGACTTGACAACTTGTCTTTGAGGCATTTGAATTGCATCCCCGCTTCTTCATATTTACCACAAGATGTCATGAAAGAGTTTTTAGAAATTGTCAAGCATAATTTTGTTGGGACGGAAATTTTCTCCTCACCAACTAACTTGACTTTCTTCAAAAATGCATTATTTTCAAAATTCTTTCAAATTGGAAAGGAAATCTTATGGTAAAATTTGAAACATCCTCTATTGCAAAAGGATATCATAGGGTCAAGCTAATGACCTTAAAGAAGCGCTTGTCGGAGGCAACCCGACGTTTATTGCTTTCCTTTGTTAAATTTTGTAGTTTAGATTGTTCACCTGTCTATTTTTAATTGTGTCTTATAATTTTTTTGTTTTGAAATAAACACACAACCAACCTAGTCTTTCAGTGTAAGAAGATAGCACAAAATGGGAGGTGAGGAAGGACAAAAAGAGGGCCTCTTTTCGTGCCAAACGTCGTGCCTAGGATCCAAAGCGCGACCGCGACCAGTTGTTGAACCTCAGCTTCGAACAAACCATCGCGCTCACGAACAAAAATCATGGCCGCGACTTCAGAAGCAGGGCTCAGCTTCGAACAGCTGCTCGCGCCCGCGAACTATAGTCGCGGGCGCGACTTATGTAGCAGGCATCGCGTTCGAGTGACGGTTCGCGCCCCCGACATGCTGTGCATCATGTGCACCCATGGACCAATACCTCGGCTCCAGGGTCTGGACTGGGAGACCTTGGACCTCGGCCCTGGCCCAACACCTCGGATGTTATCTTCATATTATGTCCATTTGTAGTCCATGTGTCGCAATCTTATGTTGCCACGTGTCAACATGTATAACTACAAAATTGTCCCTCATCATTTGTCCCCCACTTCTTGAGTGCAGAAGTCATGATGTACTTAAGAAGTATCAGATACGGGTCGAGAAAACTATTATAATACCACATCTCGCATTGTACTGTAGAATATTTGTTCTCTAATAATTTTTCACCCTCTTATAAACTGGCTTGTGTGGTAAAAACTTCTTCATTTCACCATCTTCCATTTCTACTAGTAGAGAGGTAAAAAAACTTGGAAATTCAATCACCTGAGAGTGGAGTCCTTAAAAAGAGTCCTGAGACACCTCTGCTCCCCGAACCTCAATTAAAGTAAGTCATCTCCATCTCGGACCTAAGGTAACTCCCTTTACTCCATTATAGAGAGATAAGATTTTTATTCCTATGTGCAATAACCTCTTTAGAAGACCTTGGGAATCCTTAGGATAGTCCTTAGTAATTATTGATATACATTGAGGTTCTTTGGGAACACCTTGGGAGTCCTTGGAAAACTTTAGCTTAACTTTAGGAGTTCGTTGGAAAGCCCTTTGGATAGACTTTTGGAAACTTTAGTGCATCATATAAGTCCCTAGATAGTCCTTTGAAAATTCTGGTACATCATAGGAGTCCTTGAGATAGTCCTTTGAGACCTTCAAAAAATTATGAGAGCTATTGACCCACCCTAGGAGTCCCCTAGGATAGTCCTTAGAAATTTTCATTACACCTTAGGAGTCCTTGGGAGTAGCCCTTAAGAATTTTGAGAACATTTAGTAAGAACTTAGAGACCCTTGAAATAGCCCTTAGACCTTCAGAAAGTCCTCTCAAGTTGTGATCAAAATTTTGGAGGACTTTTCAAAGGTCTCCAAGGTCTTACTAATATTCTCAAAATTCTTAAGTGCTAATCCCAAGGACTCCTAAGGTGTAATAAAAATTTCTAAGGACTAGGGTTCTCATAATCTTTTAAAGGTCTCCAAGGACTATCCCAAGGACTCCTATGATGTACTATAACTATCAAAGAACTATCCTAGGGACTCCTACGATGCACTAATTTTCCAAAAGTCTATCCAAATGGCTTTCCAACGACCTCCTAAAGTTAAGCTAAAGCTTTCCAAGGACTCCCAAGGTGTTCCCAAAAAACTCTCAATGTATATCAATAATTGCTAAGGACTATCCGAAGAATTCTCAAGGTCTTCTAAGGAGGTTACTGCACATAGTAATAAAAATATTATCTCTCTATAAGGGAGTAAAGAGAGTTACCTTAAGTCCGAGGTGCAGAGGACTTGCTTCAACCGAGGTCCAAGGAGCAGAGTCTAAGGGCTCCACTCTCAGGTGATTGAATCCCCAATTTTTCTTACCTCTCAACTAGTTGAAATGGAGGATGGTGAAATAAAGAATTTTTTACCGGACAAGCCACTTTATTAGGGGTGAAAATTTATTAGAGAACAAATATTCTACAATATAATGTGAGATGTGGTACTATAATAGTTTCTTCTTGATCCGTATCTGATATTTCTTAAGTGCATCATGACTTATGCACTCAAGAAGTGGGGGGCAAGTGATGACGGATAATTCCGTAATGATACATGTAGACACGTGGCAACATAATATTGCGACACATGGACTATAAATGGACATAATATGGAGATACCATCTGAGGTGTTGGGCTAGGGCCGAGGTCTAAGGTCTCCTAGTCAAGACCTTGGGGCCGCGGTCTAAGGTCTCCCAGTCAAGACCCTGGGGCCGAGGTGTTGGCCTAGGGCCGAGGTCCAAGGTCTCTCATATATAGACCTCGGCCAAGGTAAGGTAGAGGTAAGTAAAAAGTAGTAGACTTCACATACTTCTTTACCCTACCCTCACTGAACTGCCTTCAGAGACTATCTTAAGCATCAGAGGATCTACCCCTTGGGACAACCCCGAGATTCTGTTTTTCAGGTTGATACTGACATTCGGCCAACCTCGAAAATATCAAGCTTTGCCAGACTCGGAGCCGACCGTTCCGGTTCCTGACATTATCAATAATAAATTCTTTTCGTCCAAAACATCCTTCCTCATCGGGTAAGGACACGTGGCACGTTTCTGGCCATTTGATCAACAATTAGTCAACTATTTAATTATAGTTAGTGTTAAATTGATTTTAATTGCTTTAAATTTGGTCTTTTTTTTTTTTTTGGCAATAATATTATGGCAAAGTCTCATGTGCAACAGTTGCACTGAGCAGTCTTGGTTAGATATTATGATTTATGCTTAAAGGTATTACATATTGTGGGTAAAGGTATTACAATACCTTTACGTAGACCTTTACCTAGGATATTTAATACCTTTAAGCATAAATCGTGGTACATTCTCAGCATGATACCTTAACCCATCAAATGTAATACCTTTAGGCATAAATAATATTCCCTCCATCCCGGCTGAGTTTGCACACTTGAGCCGACACGTATATTAAGAAAAACTGCTTTTTGCTTTTTGGTTGACTTTTTTAAAGGTAGAGATTGAAAGTGGAGATTTTAAGGGTGGAGATTGTGAGAAAACTTTTCCTTTTAAGGGTGTGCAAACTTAGATAGGACGTCCCAAAAAGGAAAGTGTGCAAACTCAGCCCGGACGGAGGGAGTAATACATTTTGACCCATAACCCAGATTGCACGGACTTTACTGGTGCACAAGAGACCTCCCCTAATATCATATCAGTTATTATTTTCAAACTTTACATATTTGATTATTCTATATTCAACCTTCTTATCTTATGAATATGGTTGCAAAGCTTTTGTTCCGGCATTCAATTTTCTTCTTCTACATCCTTCAATTCTTTTCTTCTTCAACATCCTCCCATTCCAAACGTTTTTTTGGCTTCACCAATCTTCTCGGATTTTTTTTTTTTTTAATTGAATCGTTGATTTGTTAACCTTCTAATTTTTTTATCGTTCATGTTTTTTTTGTTTTGCAGATTATCAACACCGATTCATATGATCTTCAACCAAAGGTAAAATATTTTATTGAACCATCATCGTTTTAAATTTATTTTTGTTTCGGCGAACTTTTTTTGTTTTCTTAATTTTAATTGTTTATATTATATGTACAATTGTAGGTGTCAATTCAATTTCTTCAAGTGAGCATGTCATGTAGTAGAGGTTAAGAAGAATCAGGAACCGGGTTTGGGCTGGGAAGAACCGGACCGGAGAGCCGGGTTTATATCAGATCAGATTTGGAAGTTATTGAAGAACCGGGTTGATGACGGTTATAACAGAAATACGCAACGGTTTTGGACTGTTGCATGTAAAACCATTGTTAAAGACGCGTTTCAGTTTGAATAGCAGTTGAAATTGAATTTGATTCCAGCTTCCAGAACTTCTTGATTCGAGCTTAGCTCTTTATATATATTTGTTCTACTTTTAAAGACAAGTTGATACACGTATTTCTCCCTCTGTAAACACTAATCAATCATTAGAATTTGAGAGCTAGGGTTCTTGAGCTCAATTCGGATTGTGAATTGGGGCTTCTAGTTTTCTGGGTTGTTTCTTGTAATTGATTGTTTAGTTGAGTGAATTGAGGTGTATAGAGCCTCCGTGGATGTAGATCACCTTGATCGAACCACGTAAAAGCTTGGTGTTCTTCATTTTATTTCTGATTTTGCGTTCGGTTTGGAGTGTCTGATTTTCAGTCTATTTTTCATTCATTCGTGGTTGGAATCTTGTTGTGCGTGTGTTGTGAGTGTTCTCAAACCTAACAATAATAACAATACTACCTCCATTTTTTTAGATGTTCTTTTAGCTTTTGTGTTTTGGTTATAATTAGATGTTCATTTAGCTTTTTTTTACAATTTTTTCAATGCTACCCCTTTGACTATTCCTGAAAAATCTCCCATTATACAACCTACCATATAACTAGATAACAATAGTAAGGAAATGTGGAGAAAATTAAGGGATTTAAGGGGAGAGAAAATCTAAAGAGGGGCTTATTTGTTCATTCTCCTTATCCCTTACTTTTCTTATCCAAGTTTAAAAGAACATCTAAAAAAAAACGGAGGTAGTATTGTTAAGATCAATTTGGTAAATAATAACATGTCGGGTGTACAATTTTTTTTCATTCATGTATTATGTACAAAAAGTTAGTTCATCGTTTGAAATCGAAAATCATTTGGTTTGTAGATATACTTGAAGAGTTTCTATGACATATAATCAACTAACCAAACAGAGTTTCTAAAGAAATTGAATATCGTGGATTTCTTCAAGAAGAGAAAATGAACTTCTCAGCACTTGGTCAATTTTCAATGAAGACATACCATGCCAAGATTGAATCTTCTAACTGCATCACCAATTTGAGGTGCCAAAAATAAATCAGGCTGCAGATTTGTATCCGGCAATTAAAAATTATCAAATACTGTTGGTCAACTAAATACATGAGATGTCAAGATGGATATCATAATTGTGTGGGAATGTTGTCTTATGTGGAACAATTACATATTCTGGATTTTAATTATTATTTTTCCAGTTAATATGTCTATTAATTTACAATTTTTTTGTCATGCAGATTTATAGTTATTTGTGACAGATTATACATTTCACAAAGAATTGAAGCTTCATTGATTCTAAATCTTGAGAAGTTGTATTTGATGTGGCAATACAAGTAGTATTAAAAGTTATGGCATATATAATATTGGTTATGCTTCAATTGTACAATCTTTGACAAATTGTAAGAAGTATTTAATAATAAAAATTTTTACTCCTATTGTGACTTTTTTTGTATCTTAACAATTTTTTAGTTTTGTTTAGCAAGCCTTCATAATATTTTGTGGTTATTTAATGATGTTATAGAGATATTGGTTTTTAATAATTTTCTTTTAGCAAGCCTTTATACATATCAAATATTTGCAACAAAATCTTCAATATATATCTCATTCATATATTTTTTAATTGATAGTCAAATCGGCAAATAAGATGGATATAATTTGAAATTTTATACCAGTCAATTTATCTTATTAAGATCTATTAAGTTTATTAGTTTTAGAGAAACTTAATCATTTTCTTTTAGCAAGTCTTCATACATGTCAAATATTTGTAACAAAATCTTAAATATATGTATCTCATCCATATATTTTTTAATTGATAGTCAAATCGGCAAATAAGATGAATAGGGTTTGAAATCTTATACCAATTAATTTAACTTATTAAGAACTATGAAATTTATTTATTTTTTATGCAAACTTAGTCATTTTCTTTTTAGCAACAAAATCTCATTCATGTATTTTTGAAGTACATGTCAAATATTTGCAACAAAATCTACAATATATCTCATTTATGTATTTTTGAAGTAATAATCAAATCGAATTCAAACTGGATATAATATAAAATTGGTAAATATATCAAATACTACGTTAAATATTTGCAACAAAATCTACAATATATCTTATTTTTGAAGTAATAATCAAATCGGATTCAAACTGGATATAATTTAATATTGGTAAATATATCAATTATTGCGTTAAATTAGTAGCAGAAAGTTGCTGTAAAATTAGGAATTAACAAATTCTCCTTTTAAATAGAAGAATGATATTAGGATTAAGATTGAAATTTCAAACTAATTTTTATTTGTCAGACTTGCCTTTTAAATAACATGATTAACATACAAATGATATATAATTAGTTACATCTAGGATTTGATGTGGCATAGAGAGATAAATAATTGGACAATATAACTTTGATAGGCTAATTGAAATATATGTGTCTATTTAAGCCCTTCAAATAGTATATAAGGTGATAGTTATACTAATTGTAATTTTAGAGATCTATAGTTCTCTAGATAAATGTACAGAAATATACTAAGAATTAAAATCTAAAAGTATTAATATATATATATATATATATATATATATATATATATATATACACACTTTTTAAATTGATAAACAACACGAACTCAAAATGGGTGTAATTTGAAAATATGTACCAATTAATTATTTGATTAAGATATTATATTTAATTATTTTTATGAATATATTTGATTCGGGAATTAAGTTAAAAGTTTTTTAGTAATTGTATCTCATGCAAAATTACATTAGGATTGTAACTTATCAATTTTTTTTTTTTTTTTATATATATAAGTTTGTTTAGGAAGTCTTCTTATATATCAAAGATATATAACTAAAAATTTTAAGTTAACAATTTTTTATTACTTATTATATTTTGGATTTTTTAATACTGTTATCACTTTTTAAAATCTCGTTATTCATAAAATACATTTACTTGACTTTCGGGTGTTTTTTGTAACTTATTACATAGATTATTTCTTGAAACTTATCCATAGAGTATCTATATATTATTATTATCCTTATACTTTTGACAAGGATTGTGTTTTTCCGCCTAAAACACATTTCCCAAATCGGCAAGGACACTTAGCAGCCACTTATTCGTCCATTATTATTATTATTATTAATTATGAAAATAATGTCTAATTATGATTACAATTCAATTGGCCGGTTAATTAGTGAGATAAAAGTCAAATAATAACATTTTTTTTTCATGCACATCACATTAATTAGTTTTTTAAATTTGTAAAATAATGGGTCATCTAATTTCAGTCAAATCTACCTAATTTACAACCCTAAAAAATTAATACTCTCCAACAACAAAGAAATCATATATGCACAAATTAAATTTTTGCCTCCCCAGGTTATCATTTTCTCTCCTCATCTTTCATCTTCTCACTCGTTATCATTTTCCAGGTAATGGTGGTTTCTCAATCTTAATATTTTGAGGCAATTTGAATCTCCACTTTTACATCTTCATTTTTGGTTTAATTTATAAATGGTTAGGGATTTTTTGTTTATTAAGTAGAAGAACAAATTCTAGTTCTGTTTTTAATCGTTTTTGTTAGATAATGGTGATTTGTCAATTCATGTTTGAATCTCGACTTTTACATTGCTAGATTATTGAGTTGTGATTTTTTTTTTTTTTTTGTTATCGTCGTTATTAATGTATATGGCATTTGATTTAGTTCTTTTATTTTTATTTTTATTTATTTATTTATTTATTTTTTTTTGCAGGTTGAATAATTTCATCTCACATTACTAATGGTATTTCATACATCTTCACTTTTGGTTTAGTTTATTAACAGTTAGGTTTTTTCTGTTTATTAATTAGAAGAACATATTTTAGTTAGGTTTTTAATCGTTTTTTACGGTCAATGATCTTTTAGTTTTTTCTGAATATTTTTATCTTATTTTACTTAGTTTCTTGTTTTCAAAATATCCAGTTTTGTATTACCGACCAAAAGTCTAGGTTTTGAAGTTAATCTTACGTTCATGTTTGAATCTCCACTATTACATTGCTAAATTATTGTGTTTAATCTTATTTTTTACATTGCTAAACTTTTGGTGATTATGGCTTTTTGGTGTATTAAGTAAAAGCAGAGAATGAAGTTTAAATCTTGAGTTGATATTGGCCAATAATTGTTATGTTTTAATCAATTATTTTTGCACCTTTAAATTGTTTATCTTTCTATGTTGATTATGATATTATTTTATTTAGATTCTTTATTGTTTATTATTTTTTTATCTTTTTATTTTTTCCAGATTTTGGACATTGAAGTTGTCATTAGTAAAAATATCTTTACTTATAATCAAGAATAATGGCTTTCTTTTAAAAGAATGTCTTGGTTGTAAACTTCATTATTGCATTAGTAAATCAAACTGTTTTGATCTTATTTTTTATATTCTAAAATTTTGGTGATTAGGGTATCTTTTGTTTATGAAGTAAAAGAACATAATCAAGTTTTAAATCTTGAGTTTATATTGGCCAATTAGTAAAGGTATCTTTACTTATAACCAAGAATAATGGCCTTCTTTTAAAATAATGTCTTGGTTGTAAACTTCACTATTGTATTGGTAAACTAAACTGTTTTGATCTTATTTTTTACAGTCTATACATTTGGTGATTAGGGTATTTTTAGCTTATTAAGTAAAAGAACATAATCAAGTTTTAAATCATGAGTTTATATTGGACAAACAGGTGTTTAGTTTTAATCAGTAATTATTGCACCTTTAAGTTGTTTATCTTTTTATGTTGATTCTGATAATATGTTCTTTATCTTCTTTGTTGTTTATTATTAGAATTTTTGTTCTTTTTAATTGTCGCAGATTTTAAATCTTGAAGTTTTTGTTAGCGAATGTATCTTAACTCATAATCAACTATTGTGGCTTTATATTTAAAAGAAGGCCTTGGTTGACAAACTTCGACATATTAATTCTTAATTTTGAATATTTTTTATGTTTCACTTTCAGTTTATAGGTCTTTGACATCGAAGCGAGCAGCTATCAACCAAATGTAGCATGTATTGATTTGTATTATTAAAGCTTAATTTAGGTTTTATGAGATATCTTTGTTGTTATCTTTTTTTAGAAGAAATTTTGTGCATGTTGTTTTTTTAATAATGATCTTAAACCTTGAATTTGATGCTATTTATTATTTTTGTTGCTTTTTTTATGATGTTGTTTAATGATTTAACTCCTAATTATTTAATGATATATCCAATCACAAAACTTGCAGGTTGTTTCTAAAAAATATTTACTTCATTTTGTACAAATTGGTATCTTCTAATCAAGAATCCTTATATGTTTATTGTTTTTTTATTTAAGTATGATCTTTTTATGTTTTTGCTTCCAGCGCTAACTGAATCAATGACCCGTACAACGAGAATGTCTTCGGAAAACAGTAAGTTTTATTTTTTGCCTGACAATTTTTTAATTTGTATTTTCTAATTAAACAATATATCAATCACTGAATATAATGTTGATTATTTTTAATGAATATTACTTACCCATGCTTGAAGCAATCCTAATGGCCATTCAAGTTTAATTTATGTTAGTTTTGTTACACTAAATTATTACTTATAAGAGTTCCCCAATTAACCATATTTTGTTTTTTTGCAGATTTAGTCAATCTATATTATTTCTATTAAATATTCACTCTTTCTTCTTGATGAAGCCATGATATGTGATATTTTTGTAATTAGGATTTCGTACATTTTATTAAAACATATTTGTTGTTTATTAATTTTTTTTTTATGTAGGAGCTTGTTGTAGCATTTATAAATATTATAGGACATCGTATATGTAAAATATGCACAGTAGAAACCAATAAAAAAATAAAGGCTGATGTGGAGATAAGTACTGATGTCAGATGGAAATGATTTGTTCATTGAGCATGATGTTACTACATGTAATTTCTATATTGATGTACATGATAATGAAGAATATTTGATAAACTATCAAGAGAAACCACCGTCGTTCTATTGTATTTTCAAAGAGGACGCAATTTTTAAAAATCAGGTAAAAATCACTTAGCTATCATTCGTAATCTTACAATTAATTTTGAGTTTTTTGTTGTAATTCTTAATTAATAATATACGTTTCCTTATTTGCTAATATTTTTTTTAATATATGGTATTTGATTTTATAGGCATTGTTGATCCCGAAGACATATGTCGATATCTTTGAACTTAAAGTCCTCAAATGCAATATGTTTGAGAACATGGATAAAGATACTTAGTCTGTAATGATTGAAAATATTGATGATCGGTACTACTTGACTTCTGGCTGGAAAGAGTTTGCAATTGTAAATATATCTGTTGATGGTGCTGTTGTTTCTTCTCACATGAAGGTGGAGTTGAATTTTTTGTAATAATATTTTCTGGATCATAAATTGATATACTCAATAAGCAGGGAGATTAAATATGGGTCTAAATGTCCTCTTGAAGATAAAATCCGTTTAACAGATATTGTTTATTGAAAAACATTTATTTGACTATCTCTATTATTGTGTTTGAAAAAACTTTAAACTTTTCTCTATGTGGAATTTGTAGACACAAAAGCAAATTACTAAAGCTGGTGCGGGCAGAGAGCCAGAGCTCACAATTTTAGTCTATCCTTCCTACATCAATTATTCAAGAATTGTAATTCATTGTCCAAAATAAATATATTGTAGTATCATTTATATTTTTTATAATGAGCGATTGAATTTACAATTGAATTGTGGATTGTGACTTGCAGTTGATACCCAAAGAATTCTGGAAAAATCATTTGGAACGTCATAATCTACATAGCAAGACCGTTCATCTTCTGTTTGAAGACAGGAGGCGAGAAGTATGTTTGAAGTGTGAAGGAGGAAATGTATTGCTCAAGAATGAAGTTGA
The DNA here is from genome assembly GCA_958295605.1 of Ajuga chamaepitys. NCBI lineage: Eukaryota > Viridiplantae > Streptophyta > Magnoliopsida > Lamiales > Lamiaceae > Ajuga > Ajuga chamaepitys. The sequence continues at coordinate 18,980,658 of OY282505.1, forward strand.
AGACTTCTTTACAAGTAGTGGTCTCGAAGGTGGGAGTACCTGCACTTTGAAGCTTATAGATGAACAAAAATTTGCGTTTTTACTTGAGAATCATTTAGTTTTTTATTTGGTATTCATTATTGATATTTTTTATATATGTTGGTAGTAAGACAAGCATATTGATGTTTAATGTTGATGGATATTTTCTTGATAGTCAATTACTATTTTTTGTTTCAACATTCCAATAGATTAAACTTATTTTTAGATGTCTTGATATGCAATTTATACAAATTAAAGTCGTTATCCATTTTACAATCCATTCAAAAATCTAATTTAATTTAAATTATTATTTTAAATATTAATTTTTTATCATTAAATTGTGTGTTTGGTTACTGGATCTATAAAGTTACTTTTATCACTATGTAACATATATTTTGTCCATAAAAACTGAAATATTTATCTTTAGAATATTTAAGGATTATTGACCTCCAAAATTTGTATCATCTATTTTTTTTAAATGTAAGGTATTTCATTAAACTTGATTGTCAAATATATGAATATATTTAACTAATACCGTGGAGGAGGTTATAGTCAATGGTAAAGTAGAGGCAGTGGAAGAGGCGGATGAGGTGATAGACATGGTTCTAACAATAATAACCAAAACAAAATTTCGGTCAAGGAAGAGGACGTGGACGAGGAAGAGGTCTAAGTAGAGGAGGATATAGGCCAAATGGATCAAGGTATGAGAAATCAAGTGTTGAGTGTTACAATTGTCATTTGGTTTGGTCATTTTGCTTGGGAATGTGGAAATAATATGGAAATGTTGGGAAATTTCATGAAGAACAACAATAAAGAAGAAGGAGATCCCATTTCGCTTCTCGCATGCAAAAGCAATCAAGAAAAGGAAAACCATAGATGATACCTTGATTTCGAATCAAGTAGTCACATTTTTTGAAAGAAAAATTTGTATGTGGAGATTGATGAATCAATTGATGGAGACATAACTTTTGGAGACTCTTCAAAAGTTCCAATGAAAGGTACGATTTTGAGGTCGATTAAAAGATGTCATTAATTCATTTTCGTCCCATAATAAGAGTTTTGTTTGAAAATGTCCAACCTTTTTATATTTTACCATTTTGATGAAGGTACAATTCTCTGAAAACCATCATCTCTCAGTCACGATGTTTATTCAATCATATATAATTAATCATGAAATAAAAGAATTAAAACGTTTTACCTCAACTAATAAAACGAGTCGTTAACTTTTAAAACATGACCACTTAGAGACAAGATATTTGAAACAAGATTTAATTATGGGATACAGAGAGTATTATAGATTGTTGAAATAAGATAACTATTATAAGTGAATTTATAGAGTTCCGAGGAGATATAGTGTGTTAGAAAAGTACGCATGATGTATTATTGTACATTAATTGGTAAAATAGTAATTAATAGAAGTTGTATATAACAAATATCGATAAAAACCAAAATGCCTACTCTTATAGTATAAAATGACCGTATTTATAATCAATCTATTATCGTATAGACTTTTTCCAAAGATAAAAAATATATGTGAAACTTAAACACACATATAAGGGAAGGTAATAAGGAGTGTGATATATTTTATGTAGGTTATGCTTTCAGTAGTGGGATATTAATTAAGAAAGAATTATTTAGATTTTTTACTTGTGCGTTACTTGGTTATATGTAATGACTTCTGTAAGAAAATAATTCGAAATGATGGGTCACAAATTGGCTATTTCTGACAAATATAAAAATAATTTTTTGACAAAACATTGTAAGTTTAGATGTCAACTTAACAAGTATAATGTTTTGAAATAGGATACAATAGTGAATAAAATACGGAAAGATGCAGAACAAGTTAAGGTTGAGTGATGAACCGAATAAGTATAAAAAAAAAAAAAAATTCTTCTAAAAGTGCATTAGAAGCTACAATTTGAAAAATGCAAGATATGGTCAAATGGGCATGAAAATTATAAACATAATTAAATAATCCCTTATCCCTCATATACTAAAAGAGAAACCACTTGGACAAGTGACATTCTCTTAGCCATTATGTCAAGTGTCATTTTCTCAGATTTCTGGGATTATTAAATATATTATAATAATTCAATACTTAGGAATTTTTTTTTTTTTTCCTGGATAACGTTGATATAACTATTACAACTAATAACCCATATTTCTCGGTTCTGCATAATTGCGATTTGAATTTAAAATATTAATATTTAAATTTTTATATTTCTTATTTTCCCTAAATAAGTTCATTAAACAATTGCAGATACTTACAATTACAGTTATTAGTAGTATTATTAAATATCAATAGTATGTGATTAAATTATGATATATAAGCAACTATATTTAGGTTTTGAAAAAACAACTTATGAAAAAATAAAATAACCATAAGTAATTATATTAGTATTAGAACAACTACAATTCGACAAGATTAATTGCAATACATGAATTTAATAAATAACAAAATAATGATGGCAACTAAACATAGTGAGAGTCGGCTGTTAATATATATCTCAATTCAAGGTTGATTAACAACCACCATAAACGATGGCAAACGAATGCCATCAAATACTTCTATTTTCCTCCTCAATTTGACTATTTAGATTACCTCTAGCATATTTAAATTTTGAATCAGAGTTAACCTGACTCATCCATGGCATCTCCAAATATTTGTGGCGGCAGAGCTAAGTTGGTGAGGATTTTCATGGTATTATTGTTGTTGTTGTTGTTGTTGTTGTTGTTGTTGTTGTTGTTGTTATTAACTTTAATAACTTTATTTTCTTAAATATAAAAGTTAACTTAAAGAGTTGGAAATATTTAAATTTTTTGATATTTGTATAACAGTCCAATATCAAATAATTTACTTAGAAAAAAATAAAAAGTTATTGAAATTTTAAAAAATCATAAAATTATTATAAAAGTCTGAAAATTATTTTAAAATCTCTAAAAGTCATTTAAGATATGTGAAAGCATCTATACAATGTTAGAGTTATTTTAGAAAATATTCAGATTTTGTAAAATTTTAAAATAATTTATAAAATATAATAATTATTTCAAAGGAAGAAATGAAGAATATCAAAATTATTTGAATTTTTCATTAAAATTAGTTTATTAAAAAAATAATTTTACCATTTTTAACTTAAGTTCCTGATATTTTTAATGAATTTTTAGAATTTAAAAACTATATATTTTTTTTTAAATTTTTAAGTATTTTATTTTTATCTCCGCAAATTGCTGCCAGATGTTGCAAAAGTGGTGAAACGCATAGTTCATGTTGCGAGCGAAAAAAAATATACGTTTAATCAAAATTATTCAAATATTATTTGGTCAGAAGACAACGGTTCCATTTTTATATTAGATATATAATATTTAGTTTAATTATATTATTACTTTTTAAATAAATTTCAGGCGATACTAGTTGTGCAAATAATAGTAGGTGAGCTGTTTAGAAAAGGGACTAATGTCGTAGAAAATTAATTTAGTTCCATGGCCAAGAGATCTACAGTAAAATCTAACTTAATAAGAAATATTTGTAAACATTACAAATATTATTTTGTATATTAATTTTACTGACCTCAAATTACTAGACACAAAAAATTGGTTTTAAATAATAATGGTTTACACAAAGAATTTATTTTAATCCTTTATTTCTATAACTTCAGTTGATATATTTAATCACATCTAAAACATCTTTAAGAACTATTCTCAAATGTAACATTTTTAATAGATAATATAGTTGAATCTATTAAAAAAAAAATGTTAAGAGATTTAGAGAGATACATAAAAATTACAAGTTTTTATGATAATTATAGTTAAGACTAAAATACTATTTCTTAGATAAAACATTGTAAATAATACCAGGAGAAAGTTCACGACTATTTATGTTTATAGGAGGATTGTGCATGGAGCTTGGAGGTTACCGAAACCGAACGTAACTCGGATCGAATATGTTCCGAATCGAAAAAATTCGTTGACCATTTGACTTTTTATGAACTAAACTGATTATTTTTTTTTTGTACGAATTTAGATATTTCTCAATTTTACGAACCGAAAACTGTACTTAACTGTACCAAGTCATACCGAACTGTATTGAACCGAATAAAATAATAAATTATATGTTTACAAATATATTATCCCTAAAAGATTAATTTAAATAAGTACTAAAGATTAAATTATTCATAATTTTGAAGCTAGTTATATTTAACATAAATAATTAAAGTGTCCTATATTTAATTATTATATAATTTTGAAAACAAAAGTTAGTGAGTTGGAAACAAATTTGATGTAATAAAATTATTTATATTAGTTAGACGTCAATATATTTTGTTCAAATTGAGTTTGTTATTAAAGATAAAAAAAATCTCCAGTTATACAAACCGAATTTAACAGTTCCCGTTAGATCTAAAATTATGAACAGAACTACCCCGAAAAATAAATATAATCGTATCGTACAGTCGCGATTTTTTGGATTGGTAATGGATTGTAAATGACCAAAGTTTGGTATGGATCTGGATATTTTCAAATATCCGTTCCACACAGTACCGTGCACACCCCCTAGTTTATTGTTTTTAGCAGGACATAGTAATCTTTGTGAAAAATGTAGAACATACTAAGATCAAGTGGTGAATGTAAAAGAACAAACATATGGAAGGAAAAATAATAATTATGACAAAAGAAGTTACTGATTGAAATTCAGCGGACAATGTCAACTTAAGTTGAAAATTTTTAGCATAATTTAAAATTATGAAATCGTTTAACCAATAGAGAAAATGTTTAAATAACCCCATTATATATAAATACATACAAATTATAGAGCATTAATTTAATGATTCATACTGTAAATTAACGAAAGAAAATCTTTGATAACTAGGCCTACATTTAATCTTACCGTTCAAATTTGGATTAAACCACCAATATATATTTTAAAATATAAATTAAATTAATATCTTGTAGGAAATGAGATTATATATTACATTTATTTTTAATGGATTTAGAAGAAGGAAATGATCATTAGAAACATTTGTAAATATTAACTAGAGAAAATAATAATTGATATACAAAGTCAATTGACTTCAAAACATCATTTTAAAATGTTAGTTATTATATATAATGATCATACAAAAAAGATTTGGGGAGATGTAAAATGGTTTATATGTAAAAGTAGTACAAGATACCTAAAATTGTTTTCATCTTCGTTTACAACCTATCATTTGCGAATTTTCCGTTAGCAACCATACGTTAGCTTTTCTGATGAGAAAATTAAAAAATTATAAAATTACAAAATTATTTTTAAAATAAAAAATTTATTTGTAAAACACCAAAAAAATTATTAAAATATCCAAAAAAAATTTGAAAATATTTTTAAAAGTTTAAGTTTTATAAATAAATACTTAAAAATCATAAATTTATTTAAAAGATCTAAACATTATTCTAAAACACTAAAAAAATTATTTAAAATATCTGGAAAATGTTGAGATTATTTTTTAGAATTTTAGTTTTATAAAAGAAAAGTTAAAATTAATTTAGAAATCTTAAAATTATTTCTAAAACTCTAAAAATTCTTTTAAAATATCTGAAAAATGCTGGTATTAATTTTTGAAAAAAAAAGTTAATTTTATTAAAAAATATTCAAAAACTATAAAATTATTTAAAAAATCTTAAAGTATTTCTGAAACTCTAGAAACTCATTTAAAATATCTAAAAAAATGTGGAATTACTTTTTTAAAAATTAGTTCTATTAAAAAAAATTTAAAATCTTTAAATTATTTTAAAATAAATCTGAAAATTATAAACTTGTCATGTTATACACCGTATGCCTTGCCATTTCATAATGGATACAAGTCGACTTAAAATAATAAAAAAATTAATGCATTTCATCAAAATTGCATTTGGTGCTTAATAAATTCTTAACATATTTTTTATGCCAAAGTTTTTGGTGGAGTTTGCTATTTAGGATTTAACTATAAAATTTATTTATCTAACACTAAAAAATGAATTAGACTTATATTGAATTCAGTTCCCCCCTCGCCCTCTTTTCTTTCCTTTTAGTGTATTACTATGTTCATAGGCATGACAACTAAACTTGAAGAATTGCATTTACTAATAGCTCAAACATCAATTTTTGAAACATGAAGAAATTCAAATGAGGTTGAATCCCTAAAAAGAATATTCTCAACATCTCAAAAAAAAGAGCCTTGATTCATAAAAATAAAGCCTTTTTTTCTTTTAAATAATTTTATGATTTTAAAATATTTTATAATAACACTTAAGTTTTAAAAACTATTTCCAACATTTTTCAGATATTTTAAAAGATCTATTAGAGTTTCATAAATAATTTTTAGATTTTTTAAATAAATTTATTATTCTTAAATATATTTTTGATAAAATTAAAAAATTTCAAAATATTCCAACATTTTTCAAATATTTTAAATGAATTTTAAGAGTTTCAAAAATAAATTTTAGATTTTTTAAATAATTTTGGGCTTTTTAAATATTTTTTAATGTTTTTTTTTTTCTCGCTGGAAAAGTTGACTTGGGGTTGCAAATGGAAGAATCTGCATATTATAGGTTGCAATAGAAATGAAAAAAAAAAGGTAATTAAGTGAGAAAACGCGTATAGTATGGGGTGTTTTCTTATATTAACCCTACATTTTATTGGTGATATAGTTTTAGTAGACAAAGGAAAAAATAAAGTTAGAAATTTAGAGAAATATAAAAAATACAAGGTTTACAAACATGAAAATTAGTGAAAATAAATAATTACACCTAATCCTTTTGAATATTTAAAATCTAATATGAAAAAATATTAAATCCATAAAAATATTCTAAATTTATTGTAAGCATTTGTAACTGTTGGTCCCAAGTGGTAAAAGTTTAGAGGGAGGTGCCAATTCACACGCTTCAGTGGGTTCTGCTAATAAGAAGGATGTCACAGGAGATGGGGGAAAAAAGTTTAGGTAATTAAGTGATAAAACGCGTATAGTATAGGGTGTTTTCTTATATTAACCCTACTTTTTATTGGTGATATAGTTTTAGTAGACCAAGGAAAATATTAAGTTAGAAATTTAGAGAGATATAAAAAATACAAGGTTTACAAACATGAAAATTAGTGAAAATAAATAATTACACCTAATCCTTTTGAATATTTAAAATCTAATATTAAAAAATATTAAATCCATAAAAATATTCTAAATTTATTGTAAGCTCTTGTAACTGTTGGTCCCAAGTGGTAAAAGTTTAGAGGGGGGTGAATAAAACTCTAACTTGATTTTTCTTTTTGAATACTTTGGGTAGAAGTTTGTTGCTTACTGCAACACACTTGTTCTTTCTGCAAGAAACTTGTTCTCACAGCAAAGATGTTACAGTAAGCTAACTTAAGGCAGTAAGCACGAAGCAGACTGGTCTTATGTTACTTATAGTAAGCAATGTTCACACGTTCCTCAGAACACATAGTCTTCTTTGAATCCCGAATTTAAACGAAGACTCCCTATTGAAAAAAGTTGCACGTGAGATTGGTTAATGATAGTTTTTCTTCAACTTCTAGTAGCTGCTACTAAACTTGAATATCAGTTGAGATATGGGCAAGCTTCTTGGTTTGAGAAGGACTAGGTCCGAGACAAAGCTTGAGAGCTAGCTTGACTTGAGAATTTGGATGCAGCTTGAATCTTCACTTTAATACCCTTGTTGCTTGTTATTTGCTCTTGTTTACTTTGCACAAAACACTTGAAAGATTATCAGAGTGATTTATGTGTTGAAGTATTGAATAGAATGCTTCAGTGCTTTGATGCAAAGTAATTTCAGTTGTTCAATATATAAGTATCCTTTGCTTCGTCGTCTATCTCCTTCTATTTATAGTTGTTGGGATATCTTCCAGTTGAAGAGTGAGAAAATAATACTCTTGACATTTAATGATCCTTGTACAACTTTAGAGCCATTTGTCCTTTCTATAGAGCTCTGGTAAGCGGCTTATAATCCGCGTCCAGTGTTGCTTTTGCTTTATGTCGACAACGTGTCCCCACGTAATTGGATAGTCTGCACAAGGTTTGAACCTTATCTCTTCTAGCTATATTTTTCAAATTGATCCCCTGATTTTTTACTTTGACCTTGACACTTTGGGCATGAATGTTGCTTGCTTACTAAGTGTACATTTCTTGCTGCAAGCAATGTTATATGATAGATTAGCAAGCAACCAAAATGCATGCTCATTGCAGTTTCTCTTTCCTTACTGCGTCTTTGAACTTCCTTGCTGCATGTAACCTTGATGTTCTTCCTGTGTGCTTGTTGTGACTTAGCCTAAGTAGTACTAGCCCTTATATATTACAATGATAATTCATGGGGGTACTAGCTCCTACCTTACAATTAGAGATTTTCGTCATCATCAAAACTAAACATAAATATCTTAACAATTTTCCCCTTTTTGATGATGTCAAAACTCTTAAGAAAATAAAATACTTATAGTCACACAAAAATAATTTTTTATTACAAAAACAATTATCAATCAAAAGGTTTATAGGTATGATGCACAGATTACGAGTTGTAATCATTTGGCAAAATGGTAACCTTTTAATTAGATATTCTATCTAGTACAGTTTTTAGTGAATACGTGCCAAATAATATCAATCTTACATCAAGAGCAAAAAGAGGTGTATAAATACTTTTTACCTAGCAGCAGATGATCTTTTTCTCCAGTGACGTTTAATAAACTTCTGCTTGGCATACTTTTTTCCTCTTCCTCTTGCTCTGGCTTCATCTCTCAGATCCTTACTCTTCCTGGTTCTATCCGGATCATTCTTAGTGTACCTCTTGTACATGATATTTTCGATGTTTCTGTAGGTAAGTTGCACTTCTGGTGTTAGATCTTTCGTCAGCCACCATTCATCAGAAGGGGAAATCTTGATTCCACTTCGTTCCGCTAAGGCCAGCCTGGAATGAAAGTCTACTAGCGTGTAAATCCTTTGAGTATGCACTCAGCTTATCTTTAGTTGAACCTTCGACAACTCTATATCGTCCTTCATCCAGTAGGTACTCAAAGTATCTGAGAATTTCAGTCATTCTCCACTTATCAATCTCATCTTTTGAGAGATCTATCCTTGTTGAGATTTGAAACACACGAAGTTCCTATAATTCCTTCTGAGAGAGACTAAGAAGTCAATCTCGGTACTTCGAGAGAATTAACAGGTTTGGAGTGGTATCCTTTAGTTTTTCTCTTGTGGTAGCAGGTTGCTTTCTGTGAACAGGTTGATTATGGACCATGCCTGTAGCAAGATAGATCTCATGGAGTTCATCATTTTCTTTCTCGAGTATATTATGCACTCTTATTGATAACTCTTGCAAGGATCTTTCAAAATCTTACTGTTGGTGGGTTTTCCGTTCTCTTATTTCCTCCATGATCTACTATTCATGCCTCCGCAATTCAGCAATGAACTATTCTTGTTGTTCCCTTTGTTGTTGTTCAACATGCCTTGCCCTTGCCTCTTCTTCTCCCTTTTTGACATCATCATTATTGATTCCAGTATACACTTCCAACATCCTCTGGATATTATCCAATATTGTTCTGTCTTCGGCCTTCTCTTGCTATAGTAGGAAGATTTCTTCTTGCAAGGACTGTAATTCGTCCTTCTGCTCTTTCAGTTTTTCCTTCATTTCGGATTCGAGGCCAGTAACTTGTCTATTTATGTACATGTTAAATTTTCGGACAAGTTTCTCCATCCACTGTCTCTCAGTCCATGCTTCATTCACGAAGTGGTTTTTCAGGTCTCTCATGCTTGTTGGAAGTAAGGTTACTGCTCCACACACAGATCCAAGAGCTTTAATGACCCAAAAACATTGTGGCCCATTGCCTTGCATAGATGTTGTACTCACTACTTAGTAGCTGAAATCGAACACTCGAATCTTTCCATCACTTCTTGCATTGTGGCCGACGTATGCAGATTTAGGTCTACGTGAGATTGCATAATCCCCACGAAAACCTCATTTTCCCTCTCTAGAGACTTCTCTACTCACTACTTTTTTGGTTTTTCCACATTCTGAGCCATAATAGAAATGTTCCTTAGGTGCTTCTGTGAATGAAAATCCCCAGGAGAACTTGTACGATTCCTCCCTCGGGATTTAGTAGAGTCTAAACTACTTTCAGTTGAGGTTGATGGAGAAGGAGATTTATGTCGTTGAATTTCCTTCACATTCTCTTATGCTCCAACAACAATTTTGAAGTTTGTTCATGAGCTGGTTCAGTATGTGCTCCATCAGTAGGGGCATGCTCATGTTGATGCACATGTTCAGCTGGTTGTTGTTCCCTATCCTCTGGTCCAGTGTGCTGGCCAGTAGCGTGAGTAGGCATTGATACACGTTGTGTATGCATGCATTTAATTCGATTTAGGTACTTATTTTATAACATGTGCATGCATAAATGGTCGAGAATTTCCTATAGTTGATACATTGAGTCATTTTTTACGTGTATTAGCTTGTTTTGTAGGAATTTAATGATTTCAAGGCTAAAAAGAAGATTTTACGAAGGCTACACGAAAAACAAGTCAAGAAGGAATGAAATGGGCCACATTGGGCCCAAAAGTCAAGCCCAGTCTGCCACATAATCAACGCAACGGCACCATGATTGCACGTGGCCGTGTCAAAAGCAAGCTGGACATGCAGACATTTGGACTGGCTGATGCGACAACACCGAAGGGCAACGCGGTTGGTAAACGTGTTCATGCATGCATTTTAAGTCAAATTAATTGTCGTTTTAATGCTATTTGCATGCATTTTTTATCGTGTATTGTTCACAATTATTTTATTGGGCAAATTGATGTGTTTGGACTCGTTTCAGAACAATGCAGGTAAATTAAGACCAAAAGTCGAGTCCCGAAGAAGTCCGAAATGAGGATCGAGCCAAGGATGGCCAAAACCCTAAACAATGGTTCGCGGCCGCGACCACCATTCGTGGTCACGATCAAGTCGACGAGCCAAATAGTTGTATACATGGTTGATGGGCCGCGACAAGATGAGTCGCGGTCGTGATCCTATACCCTGTTTTCATCTTGAAACACTGTTTTAGTCCCAAGCCCTTACCCCTATATATATAAGGTCTATAATTCAAAATTAGGGCATCTTCCACTAATATTCAGCCTACATTCATCATTGGACCAAGGGTTTGAAGAGAAGTGAAGATCAAAATCAAGGGATCATCATCTTTTGGTTCATTCTATCTAGTTTTTATTTCTCATTATGATTTCTATTAGTTTTATCTCTGTATTAGTTGCCATGAGTGGTTAGTACTCTTTTATTCAGCCCTTGATCAATTGTTGAACCTTAAGCTAGGATAGTAATGTAATTTTTACGGTCATTATCCGATAAGATTGTGTTTTAGGATCTTCTATGTTGTTTGTTGTTATTGGTTCACATTTATGAGTTTATTTATGGTTTTATCACCCATTTTGAGGTTCATTTGTGTGTTTCTAGGATTGAATATGTAATCCATAATTATTATAGATTTAATCCTAAGTAGCAAATAGGAGATCATTCTTCTAGGACAACATAGTTTACGACCAATGAAATCGAGCTTGCTAATTTTATGTCGTATCTACTCCATTGTTTTAGTTCATAATGCATTTGCCTATTGAAGACTAGAGAGCTGATTCCAAGAGGCAATAAGTTGGGTAGATTAATCGGAGAGCTTATTTCAGTTAATTACACTTAAGAGACAAAAAGGTTACTAGAGCTTATTATTAATCTTGGAGTAGGGATTTTAGGACTAATCTATCGGGTAATCTAAAGGGATACTAGCTCAAGGGTTGGATTCTTTTTAATATCTTAAAGCCAAAAATCATTTCATTGTTTTTATTTACTCGAGTTGCTAGTTTATTAAGTTATTTTGGTTAATCTTGGCTTTGATTACATTGCATTAGTGGTTATTTATTTGATCTCATCCAAAATCCCCCATCTTTATTGTTTTCTTTACATTTTTGTTAACCAAGTCTTTTAATACATAAGACAAGATTCGTTCAATCGTTCTTCGTGGGATCGATCCTTTACTTACCAATCTACTAGCTAGAGTAGTGGGTTTAGGATAAGTATAAATCATATACATTAATTTGGTGCGTATTACATTGAACGACGCGTAAAAACATAAACCAAATTTTGGCACCGTTGCCGGGGAACGATGCTAGAACTATCTTGTTTTTAGTGTTAAAACACTATTTTATTATTCTAATTAAGTGTTTTTGCTACATTTGTTGCTTTGATAATCACTTGCTATTATTTTTTTCTCGATACAGTGGATGTTCACACGTTCTCAAGGGAACAAGGACCTATTGTTTGAACCCGATATAGTCCCACGAGAACGAATTTTGAGGAGGCAAGCAAGAGCATTTGAGAAAATTCTTGGAGAGTTTGAAGGTCTAGACCTTGATACTGAAGAGATCAATCTTGAACCGGAAGAAGAGAAAATCGAAATGGTAGCCAAAAGAACAATGAAAGAGTTGGCAAATACCGGGGTCACACACCAACCATTATGCATCACATTTCCCGACTTCGGAGATGACACTACTTTTGAATTGAGGTCCGGCCTCATCCACTTATTGCCTTCATTTCACGGTCTTTCTGGCGAAGACTCGCACAAGCATCTCAAGAAATTTCATATCGTGTTCAAGTATGAAGCTAGTGAAGGTGACAAAAGAGTAAATAAAGTTAAGGGCATTCCCCTTTTCTTTGAAAGACTTAGCCAAAGATTGGCTATATTATCTCCCACCTGCTTCTATTACCACTTGGGAGAAAATGGAAACACAATTTCTAGAGAAGTATCCCGGCCTCTAGAGCCACGAACATCCAGAAAGAAATTAGTAGGGCTCGACAGATGCAACACGAAACACTATATGAGTAATGGGAGAGATTTAAAAAGCTTGTAGCGAGTTGCCCTCAACATCAGATCACAGATTAACCCCTAATTTAGTATTTCTATGACGTTTATCATTGTCTGATAGGAATATGATTGATTTGGCAAGTGGAGGTGCTTTGTTAGATAAGACCCTAACCGTCGCTCGAGCATTGATCTCAAAGATGGCTACAAATTCTCAATAGTTGAGTTGTTGTGAGCCAATGAGGACGGTGAGGGAAGTTCATGATTCTTCCATTGATGATAAAATTGAGAAGTTGACTAACTTGGTCAAGAAAGTTGCTTCGGGGGGCAATCAAGTCCCAAGGCCATGCCGAATATGTGAGACGATGGATCACACTACCGATGCTTGCAAAATACTTGGGGATGAGTATGAGGCTCATGCCAATGCCATTGGAAGCTTTCAAGGAAGAAAATATGATCCCTTCTCCCAATCATATAACCCAGGGTGGAGGGATCATCCGAATTTCCGATATGGCAATCTAGGGGGCCAACAAGAGGATCAAGGCCAAAATTGAGCTCCTCAACCACGAGGAATGTATCAACCGAAGTAAAACACCGAGTCATCGTCTAACTCATCTCTAGAGGATATTGTCAAAAGTTTGGCAACCAACACAGTCCAATTTCAGAAGGACGTTCAATCAAGTATAAAGAATCTTGAGATACAAGTGAGCCAACACGCAACCGCCGTGAGCCCACTTGAAAGTACCAATAGTGGTAAATTTACGGCTTAGCCAGAAATCAACCCCAGAAACGTCGATGCCATCACCCTCAGAAGGGGAGCGATCCTTGGAGAGCCTAACAAGCTCGGGCATCCTTTGGAGGATGGAATTCAGGGGGGCATTAAAGGTTGCTTCGAAAAAGTGTTCGTGCCCGCGACCAGGTATGCGGAGGCCCCCCTCCAGCTTCGGTTAGTTCGTCGTGACTGCGATCCGCATTTGCGGATGCAACCCCTGCTTCGTCCAAAAAGAAAGCTTTGGCTCCTTATCCGACTCGTCTATTACCATTTCTGAGTCGAATGATAAAGAAGGTGAAGGATAACAAGGAAAAAGACATCTTGGAGGTATTTTGAAAAGTCGAGATTAATATTCCACTGATCGTCGCAATCAAGCAGATTCCAAGGTATGCCAACTTCCTTAAAGAACTATGCACCAACAAGTGCAAGCTGAAGGGAGACGAGTTAGTGGTAATGGGTGAAAACTTCTCAACTATCTTGCAAAAGAAGATCCCTCCGAAATGCAATGACACAGTTATGTTCATCATCCCTTGTACAATAGGTGATCGAAATATTGAACGCGATATGCTAGACCTAGGAGCATCAATCAATGTCATGCCCTATTCTATTTTTCGAAACCATGAACTTAGGGCAACTAAAAGAAACACGAGTCGTCATTCAACTAGCCGATCAAAGCACTTCATACCCTGATGGAGTAATCGAAGACGTGCAAGTTGAAGTTGATGAACTAGTGTTTCCGGGTGATATTTTATTTTGGACATGCAAGGCGATTCATCAATCTCCATGCCTATCTTATTGGGGAGCCATTTCTAAACAACTCCAAAAATAAGATAGACATTCGTGAGGGCACCCTCAAAATGGAGTTTGATGGATGCATTGTTAGATTTAACAGTTATGATGCGATGAAATTCTCTGAAGATGTCCATTTTGTTTTCCCTAATGATGTTATTAACCTCCTGTTCAAAGAAAATTTGAGATGAGGTGCAGGTAAGTTGAATATTTCCACATCTTTGAGGCATCGTAAAGAGGAAAGTGAGAAGCGAAAGGAAGTAAAATGCTTAAATTGGTCAGAGCCAATCTGGAAACCAAATTGGTACAAACGCTAAAGGGAAAGTGAATTGGCCAAGCCAACGACGTAAAACAAAGACGTTTGTCGGGTGGCAACCCGGTGTTTATCGTATTTTTTTTTTTTTTTTATTTTATTGCTATTTCATGTTTTCATGTATTTCCTTAGCATTATATTTAGTCTTTAGGAACTAACATGACCAAGATTCAATAAAACCTTGTAGTGTGAGGGATATTGCACGAAACGGGGGTGAGGAAGTGAAAGGAGCACGAAGAAGCAACATAATGAATGGCAGCAGTAGCACTGTAAGTAAGCGCCAAGCCATATCACTCTTTTTCGCACAAACTTTGGTTTCCACCAAGTTCAGGGGAGGAGTTGTAAGTGGGACGACTTTGCCGCTTTTGAACTTTATTTTCTTATATTTATGCTTTGTGCTAGCTACTAGTTTTGTTTATTTGCTTTCGCCTGCTTAGTTGTTGGCCTGTAAGTCGTTGGTTGTCTGGCCTGTGACCCAATTGCTTGTTGATTGGCCTGTGAGGCATGAATCGTGTATGAAGTCATGTTTAGTTCAATTTAGTAATTGTTTGAGTTATTTGTTGATTTTGCATTGTTAATTTGAGTTAATAAGAACCAAGTTGGTAGTTTAGAGTGATTGTCTTATTGTGGATAGTGATGGGGATTGATAATTGGTGAATAGTTAATGATGAGACAATTTTTGTAAAAAAATTGAAAAATGGCACATGATAGAGCATGACAAGCAAATGAGATGAAATTGAGCTTGTGCTTAAAACTTTTGATCAAAACTTTTACCTTTCTTTCGGAATGATTTTCATTAATTGCATATGATTGTCTCTAGAACTTACTTTGATTCTCTATTTTAAATAAAGTCTGTAGATTATGTGACTTAGAAAACGATCTAAGGCAGTTCTCGGTTTTTAGCTTATTTTTTAGCTTGAAAATGTATCATTTTTACCAAAACTTGAAAATTGCCCCTAGTTAGCCTATTTGAGCTTTTAGCTTTTCATTTGATAGCCCAAATTTGCAAGCTGAATACCCTTCGATTTGACCTTTGGCCTTACTTGGATTAATTAAGTAAGAGAGAAGAGGATTAGAAGGTAGTTCGGGTAACATTTTAGGAATAAAAGTGGGTTAGTTGATGGGATTTGTGAAGAGTGAAAGGAATATTTGATAGGCAAAGAAGTTGGAAAAATTAGACTCTCCTAGAATTTTTTTTGAATTCATAGTTGTGTTTATAAAAGTAAAAAATATATCGGAAAACAGAAAGAAAAGAAAATTCGGATGTACATAATTAGTTCATTGCTTTTGTTGGGGAGAGGCTAATGATTTCCTAAGTGCTTCTTTGATTAGTTGTCTAAAAAGTCAGGTAAATAACATACCCAATTGAGAGTTTGAAAATCACTAAGGTTGTAAGATTATTGTAGGGTTAAGAAATCATACTTTGTGATGGTTTACTAAAAAAGTGTGACAGTGAGGAAAGAGTGAATTTTGTTCAAGGGGTGGTTTGAAACTGCAAGGGACCAACGCGGTCGCGTCACAACTCACGCGGTCATGCCGAATTATGCCTAAAAACCCAGTTTTGGGTTGCTCGACGCGGTCGTGCCACCAGCCAACGCGGTCGCATCAGTTCAAAATTTCAGGATAAATTAGGTCGCACCAGGTTCTTCTTTTCACTCTTCTCTTCTATTTTTCTTGCGCGAAACGCACACTCACACTCACACAACACACCATTCCAATTCTTCTTCAAATCACTATATAATCACACACCACCACCCACAAACACATTCACACGCACATATATTTCAATTTTATCGATTAAATTTGATTAGACGAACCCAATTTGGGCGAAGTTAGGGCGCATCCAATTCTCAAATTTCGCCTAAATCTCTCCAGTAAGAATAGCTAAGCTGAACTTTTATGCCATTCTAATTCATTGTTTATGCTTCATTATTATCGGGACTCGCTGAATTTGAATTTGTGGATTGTTTTTTTATATGAGTTAAATCAATTTGGGCACGTGTAGTGCAATATCTTATGAATTTTTTATTGGGTTGTTTGATTTAGACGAAATTGGTATGAATTGGACATGAAATTGTGTAATTAGTGATGTTGGGAATGGTTGGGAAACACCATTATCATGATTAACATGTTATACTCATTGAAGAATTATATTGAACATGTTATGTGCATACCTTGAAATTAGCTTTGACTTGATTTTATGATCCTCTTAGGCCTTATATATGTAACAAGATGATGAATTGTTTACATATCACTTTTTAGACATTCATATGAGTCGAATTACACAATAGTTTGATTATATTAGACTATATGCATGTTTTAGGGGGTTAAAAATTGAGTTAAATTGCTAAGTGTTGCTTAGGAGGTGATTATGTTTTATAAATATGATTGAACTATTCTTTGAAACCTACATCCGTCTTTGAGAAAAACATTAAAGGAGTTACAAATGCATGTTTTTGTTAAAGGAATGTGATTTAGTATTATAAGATAGTTTATGATTTGTAGAACGTTATTGGTTTTTGAAGATGGAGTTATTTAATTATGTGTGTAGATTCACTAAAATGACTTCAAGAAAGGCTATCACTAGCAAAGGTAAGGGAAAGCGAAAGGTTGCTGAGGACACTCTTGTTTTGGATCCTGAAAGGGTGCTACTAGACCCGAATGATAGCCGAATATTATTCGGTTTTGCATTAGAAATGGTCGAGCATCGACAAAGATTTAATTTACTTCATCAGCGTACAATTTTACCTACTCGATTCACGTCCCATAAGATCACAAGGGCTATGGGGATACACGAGAACTTACAAGCATTGCTCACGGTCGAGGGGTTGAAAGAGTTCATGAAAGCCGAACATACATACGCGAGGCTAACAATCGAATTCCTAAGGACTTTTGCAATCACCATAGCCAGCCAACCTGACCAGAAGAGACCAGAAAAAATCACATTCCAGTTAATGGATACACAACAAGAGTTCTAATTTTCGGAGATCGATGACATATTCGACTTCCCGGAGCTAACTGAAGTTGAACCGCTCGAGGTTTTTAACCCACATGACTTTTGGGGGCGGTTGAGAGCAGCTCCTCCTATAGTGCTGCCTCAGGCTTATGTTTCAAATAATGCCAAAGCTTCATGGATCCGAAACCCTATGATAAGATACCTCCAAAAGATGTTGGCCCATTCACTGTTGGCAAGAAAGGATACGGGTGCAACATGACAAAACGAACTCCACATGATGTGGAACATACTTCATAACCACACGCTCGATAATGCGGTAATTTTGGTGGAGCAATTTAAAAATGTAATCAAGAAACAAAGGGACAATATCACAATTGGAGGTATCATCACATTGATTGCCGATCACTTGGACATCCCACTTGACGATATGGTACCGGTGAAGGGCGACATCTATTTCACATGGGAGTTGTTGGAGAGTGTGTAGGTTGTTGTTATGGGAGATGATATAAAGGTTCCTTATGTTTTCCAAAAGTGGGGCCCTATTTTCGACTCCCCGGTCCCGAGGATACTGAAATTACGAGTCTTGACGATACAATCAACCTTGCCGTATCCTCCGAGGATCATATGGAGAACTCCCAACTGCTAAATGCACTAGTATTTCAACTGGGCCAAATAGCTGGAGGAATTAGTCAAGCTCCTCATCCCTCGAGAAAAAAGAGATCGGCGACCGTCGTTGCATCATCCTCAGAAAGGAATGACGATATTGAGGGGCTGATCACTTCCCTCCAAGCCGATGTCGCTTCCCTTAACACTCGTTTTGAGAGGTATCACCCGGAGAGTCGAGGGGCGATGCAAGCCATTCATACTGAGTTAAACACACTCACGCAAGGCAATGTGGCCAGAGCATGGAGACAACATTGGAGCATAGTGTAGGGCCAGTAAGGCTTTCCACTGCCACCATCACCGCAATGACTTGTGAGTTAAGCACCAAGACGTACAACTCTTTTCTCCCAAATATTGGCTTTCAACCAAGTTTAGGGAGGGGGTGAATAGTTGGATGACTTGCCTGTTATTTACACTCTTGCACTTTATTTGCTTTGTCTCTTTTTGCTTGTTTTCTTCTCTGATTTGTACTTTGATGAGCCTGTGTGCTTGCTTGCATATTGACATTACTTTAGTGGAGTCATTGGGTATGTGAACCCATTTATTTTTCATTAATTGGTTGTCATATTGGTCATAGAAATTTAATGCTTTTTGTTATGATCAAGCCAATCTCACACACAAACAACACACACAACTGTATTGAATGAAAAACAACCAAGAAATCGGCCACTTGCAACCGAACTAAGACAGGAAATAAAAATGATGAACACAGGATGTTTACGTGGTTCGATCAATGTGATCTACATCCACGGAGGTTCTATACACCTCAATTCACTTCACTAATCAACCAATTACAAGAATTATCCAGAAAAACCAGAAACCCCCAAATCACAGCTTGATTTGAGCAGAAAACCCTAGCATTCTAATTCTCTTGATTGAGTAATGTTTACAGAGGGAAATATACGTCAATTAGCTTGCAACTACAAGTGTTTCCAATGTATATAAATGCCGGAGCTCGAATCAGGGAGTTGAGGAAGTTGTAACCAATTTTGGTTTACAACGGTTTTCTCATGCAATGGATTAAAACTGTTGCGAATGGAAGTTATAACAAACTTGGACCCGATTTCCCCTTTTAACCTCTTTTCTGAACTGGTTAAAATCTAGTTCTCTGACCCGGTTCCTTGCATTCCAAACCCGGTTCTGGAATCCTCAAAACCTCTACTACATTCCATAAACACTTGATGATATTGAACTAATATCTACAAATCTCCACCTCAATGAACTCAAGTGTATATCATCACCTCAACCTGCCTTGCTCTTTATTCTTTTAATCACATCGTTCAAGCCTAATTAGGCTTGAGCAATGGACTACCTTACTCCCAGGCACTGCTTTGGTTAAGAAATCAGCAGCATTGTCACTTGTATGGACTTTCCTAACATCTACAGAACCTGCATCAATCACATCTCTTGCAAAATGCAACCTAACATCTATATGCTTGGATCTTTCATAGAAAGCTCGATGTTTTAGTCGATGCAGTGCACTCTGACTGTCACAATATATAGTCACACAACCCTGCTTTATTCCCAGATCCTTCAGAATACCTTTTAACCACACAGCTTCCTTAATTGCCTCTGTCAAAGCCATGTATTCAGCTTCTGTAGTTGATAAAGCTACTACTGATTGCTGCACAATTCTCCAGCTAACTGCAGTACCATATAAAGTGAAAACATATCCTGTGATTGATCTCCTGGTATCAACATTACTAGCAAAATCAGCATCTGCAAAACCTTCCAAAGGGAATACACATGTTTGCCAGTTTCTGAAACTTTAACCCCAGATTTACTGTTCCCTTTACATACCT
The DNA here is from genome assembly GCA_958295605.1 of Ajuga chamaepitys. Classification (NCBI taxonomy): domain Eukaryota; kingdom Viridiplantae; phylum Streptophyta; class Magnoliopsida; order Lamiales; family Lamiaceae; genus Ajuga; species Ajuga chamaepitys. The sequence goes on from OY282505.1 coordinate 19,000,815, forward strand.
TAACACCTGCTTCAAAACCTCCCAGTGAGCTTTCCCTAGATTTGACATATACCTGCTGACCAAAGACACACAGTATGCTTAGTCTGGTCTGCTGCATATCATCCCATACATTAAACTTCCAACCCCACTAGCATAAGGTACATTTCTCATGTATCTCACTTCTTCTGCTGTCTTAGGACTCTGTTCCTTTGATAGTCTGAGTTGTTGGCTTACTGGAATACTCAGTGTTTTAGCCTTATGCATCTGAAACCTCTCCACCACTTTCTGAAGGTAATGCTTCTAAGACAACCATAAACTTCCAGCAGCTCTGTCTCTGATTATACTCATTCCCAAAATCTTCTTGGCATCCCCTAAGTCTTTCATGTCAAACTCAAAACTCAACTTCTGCTTAAGCTTATACTCATTCCCAGAATCTTCTTGGCATCCCCTAAGTCTTTCATGTCAAACTCAAAACTCGCCTTTGTTATATATCTTGGCTAGTTTGTTTACACATTTGTTCCGATCTACTGTGATCTCGAGGGTGCTCAGGAACTTCAGGGTTAACCGCTTATATGTCAGTTGCGGTTTCATCAACCCCCTCAGGCGGGCTTCATCCAGTAAGGCATACACATTGTCGTATATCCCCATATCCTTTAACAATTGGTCTCGCCTATATCTAGTGGGCATGATTGTATGGTAAAAAAGCTTTTGGAATCGCTCCTAGTGAGTATCCTTCTCTAGAACAAATCCGAAGTGTCGGCTATCCGAAGAATCGAATGTCGGAGCCTGAGTAGTAGCTTGAGTGGGATCCTCCTCAATCACGGGCTGCTTGCCCTTACCCTTTCCCTTGCTCGCTCGTGGAGGCATTGCCTATGACCTACACAAAATTCACACACTTTGCAAAGTTTAGAACCAAGAACACCCAATATGATCGTATAATACATGTAACAAGCAAATTTCACCTAATCAAACATGCACAATTAGAGCAATTACTAGGATAATCATTAACAAGCATATCCATATTGCTACGAAACGATGCATTATTACTAATATTACCTACATTGCACAAAAATTGGATTAAGAATTGAAAATAAGCTAGTCTAGGCTATTTGATTTAATGCATACAAGGTGTTCGACATATTGCCTCAATGAAACAAAGATACTAAACTGACAATTCATACTCAAATCAGCTAACCCATATCAAATACAATTCAAATTCACGACTATTGTCATTAATTTCACAAGTGGAACACATCAATTGTAGTAATTTTAGCAAAATATTAACACCTCAAATGTTCATAAAACTATAAATCACAATCAAGCATTCGAAAGAAAAATTACCCCCCCCCCCCCCAACCCACATAATCAACTGAAATTCACAATAATAGACTAAGGAGAAAGGTTAGCTTCACTTATCGAAAGAGTTTAGTTGAGAAAATTTAAAATTGAACGGTTCGTGCCTCGTCTGGAATCGTCCAAAATTGGTTGGAAATCTGAATTTAAGTGTGGACGTGTGTGTGATCTTTGTTGCTTGGATTTGGATGTTTAGATGAAAATAACAGGTTTTGTGTGCTTGTGTGTGTGTGTGTGCTCGCGAGGAAGAGAAGACTGGAATTGGTACCTGTTGCGCGGCCAAGGTTTTAAGCTGAATACTCGATGGCCACTGTCGCACACAAGTATCGTGGCCGCAGAAATTTCACCATGCAAAACATCACTTTCTGGGCCACTGTTGATGTGGCCACGGTCAACTTTTCATGGTTTTTTCAGTTTTTTTACTTCTCGACCCCCATTTCATGCTATATCTTTACCACTTTTTGGCTTGTTGATCTCTGATCATGTTAGTTCCTAAAAACTACAAAAAAAAAAAAAAAAAAAAAAAGAGAAATATATGAAAAATAGTACAATGCAAAAATAAAAAAAAAAAAATCGATGAACGTCGGGTTGCCTCCTGACAAGCGCCTTTATTTTACGTCGTTGGCTCGACCAATTCAATGCTCAACTGATTTTAGGGTCCTCGATGAGTATATATTCCTTGGGAGCTTGCTGCAAGTTCTCGAAGTATGACTTGAGAAGGTGCCCATTTACCTTAAATGTTTTCCCTGTCTTTTCGCTTTTTATCTCGATTGTACCATGAGGAAAGACATTAATGATAATAAAAGGACCTCTCCAGGGGGAACGCAACTTACCAAAAAATAACTTGAGGCGGGAATGGTATAGTAGCACTTTGTCACCAATCGCAAAAAAAAATTGAATGATTCACGAGTCGTGGAAGGCTTTCGTCTTTTCTTTATAGATCAGTGCATTCTCGAATGCTTCATTCCTTATTTCCTTAAGTTCTTGAAGTTGCAAGTTACGGTGTGTTCCGGTTGCATGAACATCCATGTTGCACCGTTTGATTGCCCAATGGGCACGGTACTCAAGCTCGACTGGTAGAAGACATGGTTTCCCATAGACCAGTCTGTACGGCGACATGTCGATGGGTGTTTTGTATGCAGTTTGGTATGCCCATAGTGCATCTTCGAGCCTTAAACTCCAGTCCTTCTTGTTAGGCTGAACAGTCGTCTCGAGAATGAACCTGATTTCTTGATTGGAAGTCTCAGCTTGGCCACTCGTCTGGGGGATGATATGTTGTGGAAACCTTGTGCATAACACAATATTTTCTTAGCAAGGCTTCGATAGCCCTATTGCAAAAGTGTGTCCCCTTATCGCTGATTATGGCCTTTAGAATCTCGAACCTAGAAAAAATGTTAGATATCACAAAATCTGCAACAACTTTAGAATCGTTAGTCCGAGTGGTCTTTGCCTCCACCCATTTAGAAACATAATCAACAGTAAGTAGAATGTAGATGTTTCCAGAAGACGAAGGAAAAGGTCCCATGAAATTCATGCCCAAAGTGTAAAAAGCTTCACAAATCATTATTGGGTTTTGAGGCATTTCATTACGTTGGGAATTATTACCGGTTCTCTGACAATTATCACATGTTTTGCAAAACATATGTGCATCTCTAAATATAGTGGGCCAGTAAAATCCACTCTCTAAAATCCTATGAACAGTTCTTTTTTACCCAAAATGCCCCTCACATGCATATGAAAGACAAAACGATAGTATAGAATGAAATTCGAATTCCGAAACACATTTTCTAATTACCTAATTTGTGCAATGTTTCCATAGATAGGGATCCCACACGTAGTATTTAGCCTCGCTTTTTAGTTTATCTCCTTTTGCTTTGGACATCCCGGGAGGGAAACCACGTTCTACAAGAAAGTTAACTCAATCAGCATTACATGGTACGTCGGGAGATGGCAGTGGCTTCTGTTATTGAGAAATCTCGAGCAGTTGCTCGTCTGGAAACTCCTCCAAGCGACCGTCCCAAAGGGGCATGTGAATGTTGTCTTCTCTTGGTCCTCCGGCACTATGGAAATTTGAAAATAACTCATAAAGCCATCTACAAAATAATAGAAGGAATGTCTCGCTAAACGTTCAAGCATTTGATCAATAAACTATAAAGAAAAATGGTCCTTGCGAGTCATTGTATTTAACTTGCGATAGTCAATGCAAACTCGCCACCCGGTTTGTAAGCGGGTGGGGACCAACTCACCCCTTTGTTTTCCACAACTATGAACCTTGATTTCTTTGGAACAACCTGTGGGGGCTCACATACTTACTGTCAGTTGGGTAGATGATGCCAACATCGAGCAATTTGATTACCTCATTTATTACTACCTCCATCATTAGCGGGTTCAATCGCCTTTGTGGTTCTCTACTTGATTTAGATTCATCTTCAAGGATTCTAATGCATTCAAAGTGAGGGACTGATTCCCTTTATGTCGGCTATGATCCATCTGATCGTTTTCTTGTATTCTTTGAGTACCTCAATCGGTGAGAACTCTTGGCATGGGGATAGCCTTTGCTGAAATTATCACAGGTAATGTTTCACCTATCCCTAAGTATGCATACATCAAATGGTTCGGCAAGGACTTTAGTTCTAGAGTGGGTGCCTGGACTGTGGATGGCAGCAATTTTTTGTCAGAATCAGGTAATTCGATAAATTTATGCTCATACCTGGGTTTGGCGAGCTTTGAAAGTTGTAGAGTCGCCACTAGCTTAACCAATTCCTTATTGGTTTTCCAAATCTCATGTTGTTGTGAGCATTATATCCAACAGATCCCTGCAATTTAGCTGAAAAACTTCCTCTACAAGAGGGTCAATGACACTAATAGAAAATACAGAATGTACGTCCTCAAGAAATCCCATAGCATCATATACATTAAATCTCAAAATACGTCCATCAAACTCCATTGTGAGAGTGCCCTCACTGACATCAATCTTTTTTTGGGCGGTATTCAAGAACGGCCGCCCTAACAAGATTGGTAGAGACATGGATGAATCATCATGCATATCTAACACATAAAAATCAGCAGGCAATACTAGTTCATCTACCTCAACTAGAACATCTTCTATCAACCCATCGAGATATGTGTTACTACGGTCAGCTAACTGTATAACCATCCTAGTTTCTTTTAGTGGTCCTAGATTTAGAGAATGAAAAATAGATCGTGGCATGAGATTAATAGATGCACCTAAATCTATCATTGCCCTATCAATATTCCGATCACCTATTTTACAAGGGATGACGAACATTCCTGGGTCCTTGTATTTCGGAGGGATCTTCTTTTGGAAGATAGCTGAGACGTTTTCACCCATTTTATCATTTTCTTATCACTTTTTAGCTTGCATTTGTTGGTGCATAGGTCTTTAAGGAACATGGTGTACCTTGAAATATGTTTGATTGCGTCGATCAGTGGTATATTTTTCTCGACTTTTCAAAATACCTCCAAGATTTCCTTTTCCTTTTTTTCCTTCATCGTCTTTGCAATTCGACTTAGAAAGGGGAATGGATGCATCGAAAAAGAGGCCAAAACTTATTTTTAGGTCGAAGCAGGGGCCGTGGCCTTGCAGTCAGGTCGTGGCCACTCTGAGTCTCCAGCTACTTTGGGTTTTTCGCGAGGCTTTAGTCGTAACCGCATATAGTCGTAGCGGCCGCACCTTGTCTTCTGAGCTTATCTTCAATTTTATCTTCCATACCATCTTCTAAACTTTTACCGGGCTTTTTAGGCTCTCCAAGATGGGATCCACTCCTCAATGTAATGGCACTAACATTCCTCGGATTAATTTCCGGTTGAGCTGGTAATTTTCCATTGTTTATGTTCTCCAGTTGGTTCACGGTAGTCGCCAACTGGCTTACTTAAGTTTCGAGATTCTTGATGCTTGATTGTGTATCCCTCTGAAACTAGACAGTGCCCTTTTGAAATTGGACAGTGTTTGTTGCCAAAGTTTTGACAATATCTTCCAAAGATGGACTGGGGGCTTACTCGGTCGGTTGCTTAGTGTAGTACATACCTCTTTATGGTGGGGGTCTATATCGCTCTCCCCACTGTGCTTGATGATTCCCATATCTAAAGTTGGGATGATCCCTCCATCCTGTATTGTATGATTGGGAGTAGGGATCATACCTTCTACCTTGGGAGTTTCCCATGCCATTTACATTGGCATGTGCATCGATCTCATTCCCAAGAATCTCACAATTGTCTGTCCTAGGATCAGTAGTATCACAGATGCGGCATGGCCTGACAGACTGATTACCCCTATAGCAACCTTTGTGACTAAGGTCGTTAACTTTTCTAGCTTCTCTTCAAGGGATGAATCGCTTACCTCTTTCACTGTTCTACAAAGATCTTTCTCGAGACCTGAATTATTGCGCGTTGGCTGCCATCTTCGATATAAGTGCCTTAGCTACAGTTAGGGTCTTATTCACTAGTGCTCCCCCGCTAGCCGAATCAATCATATTTCGATCCGACAATGATAGTCCTTCGTAAAAGCACTGGATTAATAGTTGTTCAGTAATCTGATGCTTCAGACAACTTACCACTAGTTTCTTGAAACAATCCCAGTATTCGTACAAAGTTTCACCAGGCAATTGCACAGCTGCACTTATCTCTTTTTGTATGTTCGTTGCTCTAGATGCTGGAAAGTACTTCTCTAGAAACTGAGTCTCCATTTTCTCCCATGTATTAATGGATGCCAGAGGAAGATAGTAGAGCCCATCTTTGGCCAAATCCTTCAAGGATAAGGGAAAGGCTCGCAGCTTGATTTGTTCTTCAGTGACTCGGGTCGGTTTCATGCTCGAACATACAATGTGAAATTCCTTCAAATTCTTATGAGGGTCTTCACCTGAGAGTCCGTGGCATGAAGGCAAAAGAAGGATCAGTTCGAATCAGAGCTTGATAGTAGTATCCTCTCCCATTTCGGGAAAGGTGATGCAGAGAAGCTGATGTGTAACGCCATTATTGGCCCACTCCTTCATGGTTCTTTCTGCTGCCATTTCTTCTGGTTTAGTTTCTGATTCAAACAGATTTTCAGTAGCGAATGGTAATGCTTCAACTTCTCTCGAGTTTCCCTTGCTTGCTTTCTCAAAATGGTCAGCAAAGATTTTGTTCATTACTGCCTGAAATGTAGCTGGGACGTTAGTCAAACCAAATGGCATCACTCGAAATTCATACAGAACAAATGTTGTTACAGAGGCAGTTTTAGGTGTATCATCAGCTGCCACCCTGATCTGGTGATATCCAAATCTCAAATCCACTTTGGAAAATAACTAGGCTCCAATTAACTCATCCAAAATATCCTCTATCAAAGGAATGGGATAACTATCCTCGACAGTAATGGAATTTAATTTCCTGTAATCTACACAGAATCTCCAACTTCCATCTTTCTTCTTGAAAAGCAACACAGGTGAAGAATAGGGGCTGTTACTTGGCTTTACTACCCCTGAAGCAAGCATTTCCCTCACCAGCATTCAATTTCCAGTCTCTGTAGCAGTGGGTACCTATAAGGATATTGTTAGATTGGCTCCATCCCTGGTTTGATGGTTATTTTATGATCCATTCCCCTCTTTGGTGGCAATTCAGTGGGAGAGTCAAACAACCTTTTATATTCACACAGCAGTGGTACCAATTCCTTTGCATTATCTCTTTCTGGCTCAATGTCCTTTGTTGTGATGAAGCAAAGGTACATGGGGTCTGCCTCATGGTTCTCTCTCACCTATCAATTTTTTAGCATTGATCATATTGATGTGCCCCTCTGCTAGTGTGTTGTGCAGTGTCACTTGCCTGTTCTTCAACTTAAACTACACAGTGTGCTCCTTCCAGTCAAAAGTTCCTGGTCCAAACTGACTGAGCAAGTCCACTCTAATTACCATATCACATCCTCCTAACATTAGCAATCTCACAGCTGTGCTGAATTTGCAACCCCCCATTTCTTACTCAAATTTTGGGCATCTTGAGTTGCACTCAATTCTATTGCCATCAGCAACTATTACCAATAAAGGCTTAGTATATTCTATTACACACCCTAATTTTTCAGCAGTCTAAGGGTCCAAGAAACTGTGAGTACTGCCTGTGTCCAGTAATATAGTAAGCTCCTTCTTAGCTGCCTTTCCAATTAGTTTAATAGTGTCAGCATGCTTCTGGCCTGTTACAGCATTCAAAGAGACATGTGGTTCCTTTTGCTCATCATCAATCTCTTCTAAAATCAACTGTTCATCCATTTCCTCACCAGGATCAGACATGATTAGAAATACTCTCTTACATTTGTGCCCCACATGGAATATCTCATCACAATTGAAATATAAGTTCTTATGTCTCCTAGCTCCATTTCCTCAGCTATCAGTTTCCTAATGGGTGGATACTTGTCACTGGCTGGAGGGGAAAACTTGGGTTTATTGCCAGAATCAGCTTTCTAAGCAAAACCTGTAGGGTTATTATTGACTCTGGGTACTGGTTTCTGCCCTTTTGTCAATAGCTGGACAATATCCTCCTGTCGAGTGCTAATTGAGTGGCAGATAACAAGGTACCAGGATTGAGAACTTCCACTAACTTACTGATTTCTTCTCTCAATCCCCCTACAAAGTTGTCAATGAAATACTCCTCAGTCAACTGCTTGTTCTTCTCACACATAAGAGCTTTTGAGTTTCTCAAACTCTTGGATATAAGTCTTAACTGACTCTATCTGCTTTAGCTTATTAAATTGGACAGTTAGACTTCCCCTAGTAGGATTCATAAATCTCCCCATGACCATTTTATTAAAATTCTCCCCAAGACATGTTCTCCTTGCCATCCGCATAGTCAACAAACCACTGATCTGCTAGCCCTTCGAGATTCATGGTTGTGAGGCCAATTTTTTCATAACCAGACATGTGGTTGTATGTAAAATATCTATAGCACTTCCTCAACCATAATCTCGGGTTATCCCCGTTAAATTTTGGGAAATCTAGCTTTTGCATTTTGCCATTCCCTTGAGTAGAGTTCCCCTATTGTTCAACCATTCGATTCACAGGGGCTGGGGATAGAATGCCAGTCTCACTTCTATCACTAGCAGTACTCCCACTTCCCCCAGATCTAAACACTATATTAGATGTAGTAAGGCTAAGTTGTTCCTTACCTTTAGTAGATGCAGCTCCCTATTCCTTCAGTGCATCCAAAATCTGAGCCTTCAGCATCTCGCCTATCCCCTCCATCTTTGCCTCCAGACGAGCCTCCGATTGAGCCTGATCTTGCATCATCGCTGTCTGTCCTTGCAAGAGCTCAGTGACTTGCTGCTCCAAGATGTCCAAACTTTGTCCATGTTTTTTAGTTGCTCTTGATACCACTTGTCACGAAGGGCAAGTGAAATCCAAAAGAAAATGAGCTCATAAGCTCACTACGTAAAAATTACGCAGAGAAAATGATAAAGAATCAGAGAGTAATTTTCATTTGCTAAAAATGGGAAATGAAATTGCATGAGTGAGCTGTTATAGTAAAGTCTCATATGTACAACATGTTCTGCTTAAACGCAGTGTTTCGTCTCTACCCAAAACAACACCATCTCCCATCCTCCCTAAGTAATCTAGGCTTTAATAAGTGAAGCACAACTATATGCTACTCAAATGAAATAACAAAATAATTAAAAAAAAAAAAAAAAGAATATGAAATGAAAACGTTAGCAACAACAATTGAATGCGTAACACAACCCTAGCCCAGAAATTATTTCGCCCTTTTTTTAACAAAGAACATGAAAATGGAAGAAATGACTTTTGGACTAACCCTGGCCTTCAAATTTCATCACCCTCATAAATCTCTCTCTTCCCCGTTGAGATTGATGATAGTTAATGTAATAATAAAATAAAAATTATTTAAATTCAAAGAGAAATAGAAAATTCTGAGAAATTCATACGCATTAGGTTATCTCCAATAATGAAACTAAAGTAGTGCAGATTTTGGACTATGTTAGCACAAAATCATCACTCTTTCTCCAACAACTTGCACTACTTTTTGTACTAAAAAAGAATAATCCTTATAAGTTTTTTCTTTGCTTTTATTTCTTTTGTAATATAAATCACAATATATGTATACAATCACATTGAATCTATATTTTCATAATTAATATTTTAGTTTATACTTTTAATATCAATCAAATTTAAAAGAAAAATGTAAACAAGAAGACGATTAGTGCGAAATTAAAATTGAAAATCATAATAATAGTGCATAAAACACATTGATTTAATTTAGTAACATTGTATTTGATTTTGTTTAGTAATTTAAAATCAATTTATTTTTTATGTTCTAATTGTATTTCCGTTTTACTAATATTGTATTTGATTTTGTCTAGTAATTTTCTGTAGTTGTTATTTACATGTTTCGTACTGTTGTAATTTTATATTTCATGCCCTTTAATTTTATCGAATATTTATAATGCCTTGTTTAGTAATTCAAATCATATGGTGTTTTTTCTTATTATTGTTGAAATTCTTTTTCCAAAATTTATTTATAAACTTATTTTGTTTATAAGAAGAATTTCGATACATAAATACACTATCTAATACTTAAAATTTACATAACATTAAATAAATATAAAAAGAAGTAATAAAAAAAAAGAATAAGAAAATAAGTAGTGCAATAAAAGTAGCGTGCACCAAATATAATATGGAATTTGCCTAAACACCAAAGTAGTGAGGGATATGGTGCAATATTGGAGATAAAAAAAGTAGTATTTACCTCTACTTTAATGCATTGTTGGAGATGGCCTTAAATTGCAAAAGTAAATCAAAAGATTAAAATATTACAAGGGCTCCCACTAAATATTGTACAAAAACATCTATGCCCCGCAGTAGCACTGGTACAAGAGTTGCGCAACAGAATTACCCTATATTTTTATGGTAGATGGTTGCGAGCTTCGTCGTTAGCTGCCCACACCATATAATAATTTGATCAAATACAATGTAATTGTGACACATTATAATTTGCAAGGTCAATAACAGAAATCAATTTGTACTATTCGCGTTTTGACAATTTGGAACCTATTTTTTTTTTTACCTATTGCAACATGTACTTTACGTTTTTCAACTTCTGGCTATTTTCCGGCGAGAAAATAAAAAATTATTTAAAAATATTTCAAAATTAAAAAATTATTTAAAAAATTATGAAATTATTTCTAAAACTATAAAAATTCATTTAAAATATCTTAAAATTAATTTTAAATAGTGAAATTATTTTTTAAATTTTCAATTTTATATAAAATATTAAGATAATTTATAAAAAAAAATTAAATTTAAGGTAATTTAATTTTTTGCCTATGAAATTAAAAAAATATTTAAAAATTATAAAATTATCTAAAAAAACAGAAATTATTTATAAAAATCAAATTCATTTAGAATATCTTAAAATTAACTTGAAATTGTAGAATTATTTTTAAAATCTTCAATTTTATTTAAAAAGTTTAAAATAATTTATAATTTCCAGGTTGTGTAAATTAGTATAATTAGTTTTTGGATTTTCTATATATATATATATATATATATATACACACACATATATATATATAGAGAGAGAGAGAGAGAGATACGACTTTTATTAAAGGATATTTTCTCAAAAGTAAATAAAAATATTGACCTATTTAAAAGTTTAGAACATAAATGTGAGGTCTTCGGTTTCCGAAACATGGAAGACAACCCAATTATTAATGTGTTGAATAATTTATTATAATTTCATTGTATGTATCAAATTTTAAATAGATAGTGGGCTAATTTCTTATATAAGTTTGAGCTACAAATAAAAAATATCAATTAATTTTTATAAAAGTAAAATTATACTATTTAATTTCTATAATTGTTTATTTAAATTTAATATTTTCTTGTGCATTTCAAAATTTTGAAGTTGAAGAATTACAATAGTTTCACCAATAACTTTTGAAAATTTATAATGCACTCTGACAAACACTAATCAAACTAATTACACAACCTAGAATAATTTCAATTAGTACGATTAGTTATTTCTAGGTGATAAAATAATATTTAATTTATAAATTATTTTAAACTTTTTAAATAAAATTAAAAAATTTAACAATAATTCCACCATTTCAAGTTAATTTTAAGATATTTTAAATAATTTTTTATATTGTAGCAATAATTTCAGATTTTTTATAATTGTGGTTTTAAATATTTTCAATAATATATTTTATGTAGGATGTTAAATTATTTTTAAATTTAATTTTTTTTTATATTTTTTTATAAAAAATTTAATTTTTTTTAAATAAAATTAAAATTTTTAAAAAGAATCCCATCATTTCAAAATTAATTTTAAATATTTTAAATGAAATTTTATAGTTTTAGAAATAATTTCAGAGTTTTTAAAATAATTTTCTGATTTTTTTAATTCTTTTAATTTTCTCTTCGGAAAATATTGCCGGAAGTTGAAAAATGTTAAGTATAGGTTGCAATCGGTCAAAGAAAAAAGTTAGATTCCAAAGAGTCAAAACGCGAATAGTACAAGTTAACTTTTGTTATTGACCCTAATTTGCATACTAGATATTGTGTAATATACACTTATTGAAGACACAATACAATCTAAGATAATAAGAATATGTCTAACTACATTATTAGAGACAACGTGTTATCACTAATCAGTTATCTTAATAACTTTATTACAAATAATATATTTGTGACAACAAAATTCATCTCAAGTATTTTTTGCAAAAGATAAATTTGTAAGTATGACCTTTAATAATTTGTAGAGCCTTCATTACATAAACTAATTAGCAACAACAATTATTTTTTAATAATATGTGTCATCAAGGATTTTTTTTCGTTGCAGATCTTAAATTACACCACAGTTACTTATCGATCTCATAGAGAACCAGAAAGATAAGAAAGTAAATTTAATTTTATAGACGTTAGTTTTTATTGATGTTCCCCTCGAGTCAATAAGGATACAACATTAGGAGCCTTGGTTGCCAGTAACAAAAACTGGGTAGGTATATCTAAAGGCAAAAACTTGCGCGTATCAGATGCACAATAAACTTTATTGTACACCAAGGGTTGTTTAAGGGTTTTTAAAATGTTTTGAGGTTGTTTTTTTTTTTTTTTTTCGGCTACTGTGTAGAAGTCGTTGATTTTTCAATTCCGAATTAATAAAGCAATAAAATCATATAAGACATGTAAAATCTTCTTTCTCAAGTGGCCTCACAAAACTTCGTACAAATATTAAGTAAGCAATAAAATCATATAAGACATGTAAAATCCTCTTTCTCAAGTGGCCTCACAAAACTTCGTACAAATATTAAGTTCATTACTCATATATTAAAATTTCAAACTTCTAAAAGGTCAAAATTAATAAACTAGTTCTCAACTTAACAAGAAAATGTGGGAATCTATATCTATATCTATATCTATATAATAACAAAATCCACCTAAAATAGTAATCTAGAAAATTTCCCGCCCAAATTCCTTTGACATTTCTGGAAAACATTATTTTGGGTATAAACTTTATTTTTGGTATGAAGTATTTCATTTGGAAAACATTATTTTTGGTATAAAGCATATTATTTGGAAATAGCTTAATCTGAATTTTGTTTCCTTTTTTAATTATTTTCTTAATCATATAATAAAATAAAAATTGAATTATTTAGTAAATATTTTATAATTTCACTTTATAATTACAAACTTTATTTTTCTTCAAAAAAATAATATAATTTTTGGAATTTTTTTTTTTTTTCATGTCTAATGTGATTTTTTTGTATAATTAATAGATTAAATTAGTCATCTATTATCGATCTATAGTTTGACACCATATTGTATAAATATATTAAATTAAAGATAAACAATTGTTTGTTGTTCGATTATGTGGGTTAATTATTAGTGTGTTTATGATACAAATAAAAATTAATAAAATTAGAATGTAGTGTTATTGATACTCACTAAAAGCTTTTGAAACTTTCTTGAACATTATATTTGATAAAATAAAATTTTTTTATTGGATAAATATAAACGTTTTCATAAAATTATAAATATACATATATACACTCATCATTTGTACAATATGGTCAACATATGACCTCCATACATGGATCCTAGAGATATTCATATATTATGGAAAAACAAATATAAATATTTTGTAACTTACTCAAATTTATATATTTTAATTTTTAATGTTTTTCATTTCATTAACATATAACTTTTAATCTCTTATTATATATTGACTGCAATATTTTATTATATTAAAATTATATAAATATATAAAAATATTATTATTTATTCATTTACATTTACAAACCGTGCATCGCACGGGGATACTACTCGTATAGCGTAAGACAATGATGTCTAGGAATCTGCAATAGTGACTTCAACTTCAGTAATTTGCTGGACAATATCGGGGGCGCGGAAAAGATCATTCACCCGTTTGTGTACCCTGAGCTCAAACTATCCCATGTGTTTGTTCCTTGACCACATGGAGACTTCCGAGTAGTAACATGATGAACCTTGGTCGGCATTCTCACTGGTCCCTTGGCACCACGTACCAAATCATCACAAACTTTTTCAAGATTCTTGACATTCTTTGAGGAGAGAGTGATGCGGATCTTGTGAATCGGTTCTTGGCTCTCTTCCAGACCCAACTTCGTCGGCTTCATTGTTATGAATGCCATCTTTGGGCCGGAGGCGGATCGATAAGGTGTGTGGCAGTGGAGCTGAGAAAACTGAGCAACTTCAGAGCATTGACAACAAAAAATAAGGTGTTTTAAGGTTTTAGGGTTTACGATTTTAGGATTTTTTAGGGTTTAGGGTTTCGGGGGGGTTTGGGTTCTTAGGGTTTTTTTTTTCCTTAAGAAACATCCGAGGTGAGTGGGGGATTAAGGCTCGATCCTCAACATGTCAATAATCAAAAGAATCAGGGAAAGTACAAACAGTCATACGTACAAGGATGTAGGCCAAAAGTGGCCAAAATCCCAAATCAGGGGGGTTTGACAAAAAATGCCCAAAACCTATGGTGGGGAAGGGGGAATAAGAAGGTTTCCTCCATTTCCGACCAACTGACTAATCATGGTGGTCGGAAGGAGAGGAAAAAGGCGAGAAAGAAAGCAGGGGGCTCAAACAACATATGAAGCTGCAAAATAAAAAGGGGGGTACAATGGGGGTCCTAAATAAATACATATGGAAAAATATAAATGAAGAGACGTAAAGATTCAACCAGCTAGAGGCTAATGGAAGCGAAAGCTGGGGTAGCCTAACTGGTCCATGCGAACAAGAGTTAGGAGGTGGGTCGAAGCGGTCGCTGCAGTGTAAGTGATGAGGGGGTGGGTGTGGTGCCCAAGCTCAACGAGGTGGTCAGCTGGTCGATTACCCTCTCGGCGGATGTGGGTAATTCGAATAGTTTTGTTTCTCAGCAAGCCCCGAACTCGTGTAAGAGAGTAGGAGACTTGCCAGAATCCAAGCCTGTCCGAAGTGAGGAGCGTGACCACCGCCGCTGCATCCATCTCAATTCAGATGTGAGAGAGGTTATCTTCAAGAAGTGTAAGTCCCATCAACAGTGCCTGTAGCTCAGCATCAAAACTCGAGGTGGCTCGAAGGGATCGATGAAATGCCAATATGAGTTCGCCAGTGGGACCCCAAATCAGACCATCCCTCGCAGCCTGAGCCGTGTCAATAAAGAAGGAACCGTTGGTGTTGAGCTTGACCCGGGGGAGAGGGTCGGGAGCTCTTCACCGAACCAATAGGGGTGGTTCTGACAGGGGTCGGGATCGGTGTGGTGATGTGCAGAAATCTGGCTACAGGGTTGCAGCCGGTCCACGCCCAGTGGGATAATCGGTTGCTCACAACGAGCAGTGCTAGGTGACGTTCTACCTGAAAAATAATATGAGAACATAGAAAAGGTCTATCTATGCTTAGCACTATTCCTTTCCGTCCAGGTGAACCAAAGGATAAGACAAGGAATAAGAAAGCCACATGATCAGTGTGTGCACATGATATGTGAAGGAAAAAAGCTAAGGAGGAGGGTAGGGTCAAGTGTATCAGGCATCTCCACCCGAAACTAGGCCACAAAGTAGGCCCACACCAACCGCACCACACTGCACTGTAGAAACTGGTGAGGAATCGTCTCCACCTCATGACTGCGCGTGGTTGCACAACATAAACATCTAGGGACCACATGATAACCCTAGGAAAGATAATAAGACTGGGTAGGAAGAAAATGGGAAAGCAAACGCCAGAGGAAGACATATATGTTTGGAAGAATGAAGTCCGTCCAAATGGCTCTCGAGATAAGATTTGCGATGCAATCTCGTCCTAGTCAACTCCCAAGCCGTCGTCAACGAAAAATTGTCGTGCGATGTCAGTCTCCATCGCATGCAATCCTCGTTGTCTTGCATGATAGGGGTCTTAATAATCTCATCTATAAGCCACTGGGGCAGGCCTAAGGTATCGATCAGAACGAACTCTAACCGCCAAATATCTCAGCTCGTGTTTTTTACGGGTTTTTAGAGTTCTGGGGTTTTTTTTGGTTTTTTAGGATTTTAGGGTTTAGGGTTTTTAGGATTTAGAGTTTTAATTATGAGTTTTAGGGTTTTTTTCAGGATTTAGTGTACAATAACACTATTATGCATATGATGCACACAAGTCCCACTCATATCTAAATCGACTTGGGTTTATCTACTAAGTAGTTTGGTTGGTTGATTTAACTGTATTTGGTATAATTGGAATATAGCTTATAACATGTTCGGTTCAAATATTTACTTGTGTCAGATTAAGGTTTTTACATATTTACCCCCAGTTTGTCAAAAAAAGAAGGCATTACTGTCGTAAAGCTGAAACTCTCTTCTTCAGCCTCTTCACCGTCATTCCAGCATAAGAAGGCAACGCAAACTGAACCACGTACAAAGCGTATCGACGACGAAGGCACTCCCTCCACTTCATCGATTAACAGTTCTTCTAACAACGATCCACTTGTATGATTTGATTTTCTTTGGAGTAGGTAGATGCAAATGAAAAATACATTAACCTTTAGTCTTGTATCTATATTATCTGATTTAATGGTGTGCAACACACT
This sequence comes from Ajuga chamaepitys, assembly GCA_958295605.1. Taxonomy (NCBI): domain Eukaryota; kingdom Viridiplantae; phylum Streptophyta; class Magnoliopsida; order Lamiales; family Lamiaceae; genus Ajuga; species Ajuga chamaepitys. Next base: position 19,017,204 of record OY282505.1, read on the forward strand.
TAAGTATTACATAGAGCTGTAGGGTAGAAAAAAACAGCAAAATGTTTCGTTTTACATAGTACTTCAGCATATGCCAGTCATAACTCACAAAAAGAGAGCGTGTGTTACAACATTATATACATGTTTAACACTGATAACGATGAAACAATGTAAAATACAAAAGGTGAAGAAAGTGAGTTTTTCATGATGAAAAAAAAAAAGGCCTCTGAACTGAACTGAACTATATATGTAAAGCTCAACTAATAATAATGAAGAAAAAGGAAGAAGAAAGCAGCATTCACAAATTGCGTCCAGTCTCGTCTAGCATCATCCCTTTCAAACTCTTAGCTAGCCAGATTGCTGTATCCCTCGGAGACACCTTTTCCTTTCCAAAAGGCTTAAGAACAACTGAGAGTTCTTCGAGCCTATTCTGCTGAAGCAAGTCGGCTGAAAGTTCCAGAAGTCCTTCAAGTGCCTCTGCTCTTTGCCTGCATGAATTGACATCTAATGCTTCCTTTGGCGCCGGTGCATCTTCCTGTGCCGGTTTTGCTGGTTCAGGAGAATCTGTCTTTGCATTGATAGGGGTAGGACTTGTAGTCGTCACGTCTATCTCCTTGGTAACGAGGTTTTCAAGGGGATTTGATGATTTTGAGGCTGGCAAAGAAACGGGATCTCTTACGTCAAACTCACCTCTTACCACATTTATCGATTTTCCAACCTCCATGGTTTGCTGGATGTTTCTTGGTACTGGATGGTGACTCCCAGCTTGGGGGCTGCTCTGACATATCACATGTATAACTTCGTCGGAAGGTGATGACGGGAGACCAGTATCTGCTGGCGTTTCATTGTCTGCATTTCCTTTCGAAAGTTCATCTGACAAAAAATTCTTCTGGTTCAAAGAAATGGGGGAGACAGAACAAGAGGAGCACTCTGAAGCAACGAGTTTTTTCACAGTGAACTGGTCTTCACCATTGGATCTCGAAGTGAGGTTTGACTTGGCTGGAGCATCTTCACCACCCGAAATTGGATCCTCATCACAAGCATTTACATCCATAATTTTATCGTCCAACGGTTCTTCATATGTTTCAACAGAGCAAACAGTGGATTCATAATTACTCCCATGACATCCCACAGATGAAGGCTCTATTCTTTCAGATTGTGAAGAGGACGGGGTGGAACAGCTAGGTCTAGACTCGTTTGTGTCATCTTCAGTGGCTTGCTGTTTACCATTCTGGCAGTTAGTGTCATAGCATATGGTCACTTGCTCAGGGCTATCGTGAAACTCTTCTGATGAACTAATAAAAGGAGCCACAGCATCATCAGAGAGCTCGAAACCTTGGATAGACACTGAAGAAGATGCAGAATTGCTGCTTTCGGTTTGTACTCTCTTAGAACCTGCAGCTAAAGACCTTTTTGAATGCTGCATAGTTTCCCTTGAAATATGTGAATTGCAGACATAAGGCACTGCTTTCACCACTTCAGGATCTTGGACATTGCTAGTACCAACCACTGCATTGGGAGAGTCGCATGCCACTTGCCTCATCCTACCAGGAAATGATGGCTTTCTCACCAGAGTAGGAGGTGTCTTCTGTCTTGCCCTTATCGAAAATCCCTCTTCAGCTATAGGCTTTACGGGACCAGAGGGTGGCATCCCTTCATGCCTAGCTTTGGTCCTTGGAGGGGTTTCCACAATAGGTAACTACATGATAGGTCAACAGTATAAACATAGCTCATAATTCAAGAACAGACAAATTTAGATACATATTTGTATATATGAATATTTATACCCAATGTCTAGTTTCTTAGGGTGCTTGGTGGAATGGTTTTGAGAGAGAGAGAGAGAGATAATCTTTATAGTACCTGATGCTTCAATGAAGGTGTTCCTTGCATCCGTTTACTAAAATCAGCATTGGTCTTCCCTGATGCAGCACCTGGTGCCTCTGAATTATTACCCTTTGAACCATTATTGACAGGACTCGGCTTGGTGACTCTTGGAGAGGGCTCCACTATTATACGCTGGTTGCTAGCACCACTTGCTTTTGCATGGCTTCTCATTGGGGAGCTGTTTTCTCTGTTCTTTCCTTCTTTGAGAGCTATCATAATATTTTTAATCATCTTCGGCTGCTTTAATTCACTGTTGTTCCTCTGCTCCTCGTGTAATGGTTTCCCTACATCATGTTCCTTGTCCATAATCTGTGGGCCCTCTCTCACGGAAAGCTGCCTTCCACCAACATCATCGTCGACCAAATCTGTCTCTCTATCATCGGCCTTGTGTCCAATGTTAACAATGTTTCTCTCACTTGACTTTAAGCTGTCTCTGTCACTGCAAGAACTGTTGCTACTTTGACTCTCGGCCATGTTCCTTCTACCTTCACGAGATGTGGGAAGAGGTTTCTGGGGTGAAATGGAAGAAACGAGGTTGTAGGACGGACGGTATTGATCAACATAGGGCTGTAGATATGGGTGCTTTAGCAGCTCTGATGCCTGATACACATTGGAATCGGATTAGGACAAGGCGTTCTTGAAAATATGAATCAAACATGGTTGAATTGTTATAGGGTTCTTACACTTGACCGATGTTCAGGGTTTTTCCTTAGCATGCTCTTGATTATCGTTTTCCTGTTAAAGAAAAACGCGAGCTGAATTTAGTTTTTGTGATCTATTGCTATTCAAGGAGGTACTCCAAAGAAAGCATATACAAGAAAAAACTAAAATTGGGCAATTGCAAAAGCCAAATGAAACACTATGAATGTAGCATAAATTGATTTTGAGTTAGTTATAGAGCAAAGAATAGAAAGAAGAGTAAAAACAAAAGCCCATCCCTTGTTTGGGTAATTTGGCAACAAATGTATCATGTTTGATTGTTTGCAGTTTACTATATGAATTATTATCTTGTCGCAAATTTTCATTTGGAGCAAATGTCAACTGTCCATAATTGGATATGTGTACATCAACCGATGGCTATGATTTGCTTTAGATGGAAAATTGCAACAAAATAATACTTCATATGATAAATTGCAAGCATTTTTTTTAATAATTAAACTGCAAACACACATACATGATAATAGTGTCAAATCACCCATACTTAGGATGGGTTTTTTTTGTTTTACCCTAGAAATAAATGGTGGATAATGTAGATCATTCAGAGAAATAAGAAATTAACACAAGGATAAGCTAAAACCACCTTCAACCAAAAACAATAAAGGAACAATGTAGTCGAGAAATTAAAGCATAAAAGTTATTGCACCATAGATAGCTTACAAGGATGGGGAGTAACAGGGAGGCAATGGGCCAATCGATGACCGATTAATCTTGCTTATTAGTCCAGCCATGTCCTGAAACATATTTGCAGCTATTCATTGTTAAGACGAGCTTTGACATTAAATCAACAATGTCAAGTCCAGAAAGATGTGTCTGAGAATACATATGATGAACACTACTAACAATGACTTAATATAGTGTAGGTATAACAGGAAACATGGCAAATACATGATTGAACAAATTAAGGATTGGAAAATCTTACAAAAGCTTTGAATGCATGACGATGAGCAGCCATCTCGTACATACAACAACCTGATTGACAAATGAAACGTAACAAAATGGTAAGCATAAATTCAGTTACTCTATATTGTTGAGATGGAAAAATTACCACCGACATACCAAGAGACCAAATATCGGACTTAAACCCGTAAGGAATATCAGCAAGAAGTTCCGGACACATGTAATTGGGAGTTCCAACAACCTGTGCACGAATAAGAAGATGATAGTTGGATTTTAGAGAACTAGCACTAAAATGTGTTGCACAATCTAATGGACAAAAGATGTGCTTTTGGCTGATTAGTGAAAGGCAACACACCATTCATTGCTTTAGGACAATATTCTAGTAATTACACCAAACAAACTTAAACAATTATATAAATACTGGAATACGGTTAGATCAAGACAGTTTCCGCTCTCTTTTCCATTAAGTAACTCATTTCCAGTAGCCTTGGGACAGTCCAACACAGCAAAAAACCTATCAAACTTAACCATTCTTCTAATCTCTACCTGCACATTTGCAATTTTATGTCCAAAAGGATTACACTTTATGTGAATGTCAAGGAAATCATGATGAGGACCTTCTATTAGGATTTAATCTCTTTGCTGATAGAAATACATGTTTTTTAGCTGTATACTCGGTCTCTAAAGCAGCCATTGCATCTTATTTCTTTAAGCATTAATTTCTCCTCCTTTATCTAAACATAGCTAGGGCCTAGGTTGCTCAAATTATGTCCTTGAGAATTCCAACAAAATAACCAAGGGAAACCCAAGCATAAATTGTATTTCATCATCTCTTAGGTGTATCTGGTTTCAGCGGGGAAGAGAGAGGGATGTTATGCATATTAATACATACTGAAGAAGCCAAATCATCTGCCTTCAAAGTTTTAGCAAGTCCAAAATCACCTGCTCAGAAAACAAAGTTAAACGAAGATTACTTTCTGGGACCTGCATCAAGTATTTACAGACAGTAGTCCTGAACTCATCAAAATGAAATCACCCACTAAGCTTACCTAGACGAACATCCTGATCTTTGGTAAGAAAGATATTTGAGCACTGCAAAATAAGCAGTAAGGAGATTAATCCCACAGAACCACAGATGATAAAAAAATAAAATAAATTAAAAAATAATCAAATAAATACTCAGATGTATACTTTGAGATCACGGTGAAGAACATAGTTTGAATGCAGATACTCAACCGCCAACAATAATTGAGTGAACCACTTCAATAGCTTCTGTAGAGTGTCCATGATTAAACAGAAAAGCATGTTAATCAACTAATGCTGAAGAAATAGTTAAAGAGTAATTATTTATCTTAATGAAAAGAATTTCAACCTCCTCTGGGAAGTACTGGCCATTGGATTTTTTCATCACTTCAGCGCTGTTACAAATCATCAACCTCATCACTCATATTAAATGAATCGCCTTATAAGTATAGGGTTGTATCTAATTGTCTAATTAGAATTGCATCATACAATACTTACATGTCACCACCCTCACAGTAACCCGTAACTATGCAAACGTAGCATCCCTGTTTTAGCATTTGAAATGATAGAGTTCAGTAGAAAAAACTAGGAAATTTATGTTTTTGGGAACCAAAAACCAAAATAATCCATATTTATTATTCAAGAAACTATAAATTTGGAAACTTAAGGAGAATTACCTTCTCTACCCAGGCTTCCTTGAACTCAACTATGTATGGATGTTGTATCCGTGCAATTAAGGCCATCTGCAGATTTCAAATGGTCAAAGGGACCTCTATCGTTTTCTACTACATTCTAAATGAAATATCTAATTTGTACACATGATAGAAGACGAAATTCGCAAAAAGTTCCAACCTGATGATTGATACTCAAAATGATGAAACTGAACAAAAGAAATTGATAACCCTTTATTCTCAAGGTGAAAGTTCATTTTACTAAGTTACAATATATCCATTCACAGTATAATTCCAAGCTAATAATACATTCTTCTTAAAGATATTAATTCTTTTGAAAAACTTAACCAAGTGCCCCAAAACATAAAGAAGGATATCAAACAGGCAGATGCCACCAAATAGCGAACGAAATCCTCAAAATTAAAGAAAACAAATATCAGACTAGAGATAGTATTTGTATAAAACATTTTCAATCTGCAGAAGTGAAATCAAGTCCAAGGAAATCAGAGAACGACTTTACCTCTTGATGAGCTGATCTGCGGCAACGTTCCGTTTGCCTTGCTAACCGAATCTTTTTAAGAACATACCTAAGTGCCATTTCCAGGATCAGACAAAGAACATATAAAGATAATAACATTTTTCCAAAAATTGACCATTCTGAACAGAAATTGACTTGTTTTAAGATTCGTACTTTTTCCTTTCCAATTTGTGATTGACCAAAATGGCTGCACCAAAAGCTCCACGGCCTATCTGCTCCATGATCTCATACTGGTCCATTCTTGACTCCATTAATCACCAATATTGACGCCCAGATCACTCTCAAGTATATAGAAGCTCTTGATTTAGTATACAGACACCCCAGGAAAGCGCATTCTGCAGTCCTTGCAAATCTCTCTGAGTCAAATTATCAAACACAGAGAGCCCATAAAATAGGATCCACTAAGTCAAACTGCAACACATACTAATACTTTAAAATGTGATGACATTAGCCTCGTCTTTGGATCTTCTGGCCATCCGCAGATCAACGTCCCAAAATCGAAGGCATAAGCAATATATTCTTCCAACTGAAGCACTCCAAGAAAAGAAAAGAATGGAATGCGAACTCAACAAACAAATGAGGATTTTTTTAATGAGTATAATAAACAAAGAAAACGCTGGAGTTGGGCCTAGCTTTCTGTGTGTGTTTTGTTTCTCTCTCCTTGTTTAAGTGTTGTGATCTCATCAATAGATATTTGTTTATGTGAGTAATTAAGACATGATTTAGCAGCTAATCCTGATGTTGCAACTTCCAACTAATTCTTCATATGTCTTCTATTACCATTTAATCCAAATTTGTATCCTTATACATTTGCATCTATGACGTATTCTTATCTTAAAAACAAAATCCTAATCCTAATTCTAGAGTAAATAGTATATCGTGTGAATTTAATAAGGAGCAATATTCATAGGATTGTAGATAATGTAGTAATAAAGTGGATGATCTAAAACATTGAAGACCCAGAACAACACATCTACTTGGTAGTTGGAAAAGTAAAAATAAAAATGAGAAGTTAAAAAATGGAGAGAATTATTCAGTGCAACAACCATACATTATCTTGTCTGACCTGTCAATCAAATGATGGGGATTTTTTACCCTCAGCTCAACAAAGAGAATGTATGGGAATTTCTTCTAAGTTTTCAAATTTGGTTTTGGTCTAGTTGCATTGACTTTGCAAAACTTCTTGTTTATTCTGAAGCAGTTACATAATGTTCTTTTTCTCCAAAACTCAATGTTCTCTTATCCAAATTCACAGTACTAACCAAGTTCTTAAAAAATGTAACATTAATTCAAAGGAATATAATATTTTATTCTACAGCAACAAAACAATATTGAAACTAGTATCCATAATTACAAAACACTAGTCTCTATAATTAATTAGTGATAAATATAAGACACAATCTTGGTACTAAGTCTTCTACAATGGTTGGTGTAACATCTTCTATATGATTCAAGTTATACATGACACGTGTATATGATCATCAATACATCATTACTAGCAATGTCCTATTTTTATGTCCCTCACACACATGCATTTACTCATCACCCTACTACTTCCACCGCCACTGTACGACTCCGATGTTTCTACTGCCTGACACACTCTCCAATTGCATCTGATTCGTGCTCTTTCTTGTACGTCGTCTTCCTCGTCTGATTTCCAAGCATGGATCAGTCAGATGTCGATCACGACTCCCATCCATCTGATTAAAAACTACTTGTGGTTAATCCCGTATGTGACGGCTAGGGTTTTTGGAAAACCTCCCGACTCCCCGCCATGGAGCCCCTCTCTACGGTTCCTTCTGTGACGGTGAAGCCGTCATCTCAGTCCTCCTCTACATCGGCGATGACACGGGGCCAACAACTGCCTTCCTCAACGCCAATTCACTGCCTGCAGAAGTCTCATCTAGGGTTTCTGCAAACCCTACGATCCATAACTTAGGATCTCCGGACCATTACACGATTTTTCTCCGGCCAGAACTGGCATACCAGCATACTCTGACAGGGTTCCTACGGTGGCTCAGTCGTAGCTGTTGTCAAGTCAGCAAGTTTCGTCGTCATATTCTACTGCTAAGGTTTCTGCACATTTTATTCCCCTCGTCAGAACAACGGCCTATTCATATCCACTGGGGGTCCTCTCCGATGGCACAGCCCTTCACGGGCGATCTCTTGGTGTCACAGGCGTCGAGGATTACATCGTTGCTTTACTTCCTAGGCCACCAGAGTTCTTGCAGCATAGCAATACTTTCTTGAATACGGGTCTGCCGGCGTACCAAAATCTGGTGTCTTATTGGCACGACCAACCTCTATGCCTCTGCTTCATCAGATATTGCACCAGCATTCCACACCGACGACCTGATCCTCTGTCTTCTTGGACTCAGACCTTGAGTTCTTGAACAAACTCCCACGGGCGAATTAATTTGTATCGCACATTGTACCCGTCTCTAGGTTGTTATAGGTCAACGTTTTATTCGAGACCCATGGGATACCTGTAGTGGACGTGATGCATGCTCGCAACCCGGTGGACGGTCTTCTTTTTCGCCGCTTGGTGCGGCTCCAACAACGTGAAGGCAGCAGCTCCAATCTGATGGCACCACTGAGCATAGTTGCTCAGGTACAATGATTGGTTCCTCTTCGACAGTTCGTCTTGGTCCACAATTGCTTCTAGCTCCTACACCGGAGCCTAGGTTAAAAGGTAATGTTGCTTCCATCTCCGTCAATGTATCTCGTTACAAAGCCCGTGTGCAGTACTTTGATGAATTTACTTTTACAGGCCGCATGTTCTACGTGAAAAACAACAATCCTTGGTCATTAATTGAGTTGAAAGATAAACTGGACAATTAGAGTCTGTTGAATCCTTGGAGAATAGTTCCTCAGGGTCTTGGTTCACTACAACAATTATGGTAATTTGACTACACCCAATAGACCTCGGGTTTTTAGGGAATTGTAGTCTATTGGAGCATTAACTACGCTTTTGGGTGAACCTGTAGTCTATTTGCAGAAAAATTCGCTAATAGACTACGGTTGTGCCTCGGGTTTTTGTAAGTATAGTCTATTAGCGAATTTTTATGCTAATAGACTATGCTTTTGTCTGCGGTTTTTAGATAGTGTAGTTTATCTGCGAAGAAAATCGCTAATAGATTACACTTTTTGATCAACGATTTATACAAGCGTAGTGTATCAATGAAAAGTGATACACCTTTCCAAAATCGTAGTCTTATGGTGTAGTTAATATTTTTCATTTTTTTTTCTTTTTAATACGATAATTAAAGGTGTTACAACCTTTTGCAACTTTGGATCAAAATTAAAAAAAACATTACTCTTATTGATTGAAATACGTTTTTTTACAACACTTAGAGCCATAAATTGAATCGTTTCATTCACTTCAGCAAAGTTTCACTCTAGGGTTTTTACTGCGTAGCCATTGTTCTTCCAGTCTTGCTCAAGATTCGTACGCTTACGTCGTCGTCGTTCCCGTCGAATTCACCATCGTCGTCATCGTTGGCGATCGCCTCCACCATTAGAGTATTGTTTATTCCATCGGTTTCAAGGAGGGCTAGGGCAGAACGAAGGGAAAGGTACATTCATTTTTTTCAAAAGTTAAGTTTTCTTGCTTCCATATTTCTACACTGGCCCAATTTGTTGATTTTGTACTGGTTCCTGAAAAATGCATCTGTTTAACCCTAAATGTTCAATTTGTAATGGTTCCGGAAAAATATGAATGTTTTGACTGCTTGTATTTCTGTCTCTTGGAATTGAAAGTACACTTGTTGGATTATGTGAACCAGTGTACTGTTAGGATTATCAATAGGTCCAATGTTGTTGTTTTTCTTGTTTGTGATGAAACGTCATATAGGCTGGCAATCTTGCGTCTGGCACAACCTCCTTGGTAGGACGATTGCGACTCCTTGTAGGTTATGGGCGATAGGTCAAACAAGGCCACATACATTTCATTGTGTTGCTTAGTTTGTTACTAAAAACTAATTGGAATTGCAATGTTTATATTTTTGAACCTTTTTAACTGTGAGATTTGTTATTCTTGTGCAGTTAAAAGTGTTGTAGTTATTCAACCAGGTATAAGGAAGACTATATCAGAAGATTACAAAAGGTACATTTATGCAATCTATGTATGTATCTTTGCAATTATATTTCTGTGGTTATTAAATCTAGCTACATTTACCCTAAATGCTCCATTTGAACTGGTAATTGAAAGATAGGCATGTGCTAACTATTTGTGTTCTGTTAATAGTTAGCCTTTAAAAATGATGTTGGTGTCTGGATTTAAATTTGGAACTAAAAGTACACTTGTTGGATTATATTTCATGTTCCATGTTTCTTTGGGAACCTATTATCGGTTAGATTTATCAATATGTCAAGTGTTGTTTTTCTTGTTTGTGATGAAATGGTATATAGGCTAGTAGCCCTGCATCCCGCACGACCTCCTTGGTAGGACGATTTCGACTCCTTCGAGGTTATGGGCGATAGGTCAAACAAGGTCATGTACCTTCATGCTTAGTTTGTTACTAATAACTAATTGGAATTACATTGCAATTTTTTTTGAAACTATATACTATGAGGTCTGTCAATCTTGTGCAGTTACAAGTGTTTCAAATGCGTGTCAACATGTTTTGTTAGGTTTATCAATTATGTGTCCTTTTATTTATTTTTAAGTTCCGAATGACACGATATATAGGTTGGTGAACTTATCGCAAAAGTCGTTCTAAATCAATATGATTAGAACGACCTTCTCAAATCGCAATAGTACGATTTGTGACAGAGGTAGTATAAAATAAATTAAATTCATAGGGAGGATTTTCCGTGAGAATCAGCTTAAGCACTTTTGAATTAATTAGGTCAAATGCAAATTGAAGAGATAATTAAGCTACATAACGTAAATACAAATAAATAAAAGGCAAGGAGGGACCGATCCATGGGGAAATATTCTCGAGGGTCAGTTTCACACAATCTAGGAAGATAAATCTAGCAAATATGAGCTAATAGTGGGCCCTAAGATGAAGGAAGGTCATGTTACCAAATTAGAAGTCCAAGTGATCAAAACAAGAGGGATCAACAAATCAGCCGATTACACAACAATTAGCCCTAATTCCAATTACTAACGACCCACAACAGAATTATTAAGCCAAAGCAAGGTACTTAATCATGCAATCAAATTAACCCTTAAATCCCACCCCAAGTGAGTATTGCCTAGGGAGCGAAGCCCGAGGACATCCATCGAGATCGTCATATGTGATTCGAGTTCTCCCGTCATCCACCATGGGCCCTCGAGGAGAACCAATATAACCTCAGTTCGTGACGCCTATGATATAACCCATATCCCACAATGCCGATTGCAATCATTAAACAAACCCTCATTAACACATATTATACTAAAATCACAATCCTAGAGTTGGTCTACTCCCTAACCCCGGGGAACAAGGAAACTATTCACAAATCATCAAAGCATAAGCAAGAACCATCAATATCAAGCATAAATGCAATTACAACCGAAAATTAAAGATAAGGGATAAGAAATGCTTAGTAATTTGACGAATCCTTGTAGAAATCCGACAATCTTGATGGGTGTCACAAGCTCGTGAATATTCTCTGAGTTCTCCACCAAAGATGGCTTCCTCCTTGAAGAGGAGGAAGAAAAACTCTAGCTAAGACTACAAAAATCTGCAAATTTAATTAGAAGAGAGAAAAGGAAGAGTATATTGAAAGTTTACAAAAGGAGGCAAGAATTGATTGTCCAAAATAGGGGGGGGGGGGGGGGGAGAAGGAGTATATATAAACTCCAAACCCTAACAATGTTAAAATACACAAAATCTGAAAGAAACGCTCTTTAGTAAGGGTAAAAAGGTAAAATTACAAAAGAGAGTGCTTGGGGTCATAAGTTGTTGAGTCGAATCCCTCGTATGCACTTGACTCGTGATAGGTATGGCCCAGTAACTTCGGGTCGGACCAACCCGACCCGAAGCAGCTGAGCCCAGAAGAACGAGCCCAGCAACCAAGCCGGCCCAGATACGCGCATGAGCTTGGAGCGGCCCAATCGCGACATATTTGGAAAATGAGGTCCCCATGATCTCCTTCCAACTCCCATGCAGATATGGTGGGCGTGATTGTAGGGATTTAGTTAGGGTTTGAATTGAGTAGTATAAATAGCAGAATTGTACTCAGATTTAGGGTTCGCACTTTGTATTCCTGAGCTGTAACGTGCCCGATTAAAGGGAAGATAGTGAAAACACCTCGGCAGGTGATATCTTAAGCCCGTGGACGTAGATCTCCGGATCGAACCACGTACATCCTGTGTTCTTTAATTTTCTTGTATTGAGTTACGTTACAAACAGATTTTGGCTTCGAGTTCATTTGATAATCGGATTGCGCTTTATCAACTCGGCCTTCTTGCAATTTCTGGGAATATTCAGTATGGAATCAGCTCTTGGCTCGAGCACAAAAGTTGTAGATCTCCATCTAGTGGTCTCGTAGCATCTTAAATTACTCAAATTTGAGTTTGTATGATAGCTTTACGGCTGGAATATGGAGAAGATGTGTTGAAACGACGGAATCGGGAGCGCACAACACACTGGACTAACTGCCGGCCAGGTGCCGGTCCGGTACCGGTCCAGTGTGGCAGTAGTCACCACTTTTGCACTCCTTTCTCGTCCCATCTTCTTCCATCCCCATTTTAGAGCCCTTTCTCTCATCTTTTCGACCCGACTCCTTCATGATTATTGTTCGTGACTCGATGAATTTTGAGTCGAGCTTTTGTAGGGTCTGATTTGGTCCTGTTTGGGCCTCAATTTGCGGGCCAGAATGGGAAAACATGTGCAATTAACCTCTTTTTCCTTTTTAGTCGTTTTGAGGTCTTTCCACTAATTTTCTCGACTCGAGCCCCCCACAATTTTTATTCGTGAATTGGCGAACTTTAATTTGGGCCTAACCTTGGCCTAGTTTGAGTCCATTTAGGCCTCGAGATACAGGCCGGAGTGAGAAAATATGCGCAATCGGCCTTCTTAATCTCCATGATTTTTCTAATCTTCAAAACATGACTAAAAACACTCAAAAGCGCATTAAATCATATCAAAAGTAAAATCAAGCCGGAAATACACTTAAACGTGAAATCTCACTTAGACATGATAAATAATCGTAATTCTCATACAAATATGAACGTGAAATATGCAAGAAAAATGATATTTTTCTCATTCATTAGTTGGCAACCTTGCGTCTTGCACGGCCTCATTGGTAAGACAATTACGAATCCTTGGAGGTTATGAGAGATAGGTCATACAAGGCCACGTACCATTCATCCTATCCTATTAACCTTTGTAGATTGTGTGTAGAAAAATAATGGATAAAGAGTAGATGTCACAACACTTGCTTTCCCGTGCCTATGCTGATGGAATTGAAAATTTCCTGGATTATGCTTTGCAAAATGCTAGTGACCCTAATTCAATGTCATGTCCCTACTCACGATGTGGTAATCTAAAGTCTAAGAGAGTTGCATTGTAAAGGCTGATTTAGGTGCACATGATATGGATAGAACCAATCATACATGGATATGACATGGGCAGAGGTCTCCAAAAAGGAGGAAAACAGAGGAAAATGATGTGATTGGGGAAGGTGAAGAGAGCTTCTTTGCTGAGGAACCAGTAGATATGATACATACTGCATACGAAAGTAATGTCGATTTAGACCAAATAAGCAAAATACTTGAGGATGTGGAGAAACCTTTATTTCATTGTTGTCTTAAGTTTTCAAAGTTGTCTACTATGAAGTTATATAATTTGAAGTCAATATTTAGGTGGAGTGACAGGAGCTTCACTGAATTCCTTGGTCTGGTTGGGGATTTGCTTCCGACTCTCAATCAACTACCGATGTCTACGTATGCTGCTAGGAAAAGTTTATCTATTTTAGGGATGAAGTACGAGAAGATTGATGTTTTCCCAAACGATTGCATTAACTACAAGGAGTTAACAGTTTTCCCTACCTGTGGTGTGCCAAAGTAAAAACTAGACAATCAGCCCAATAAAAGGAGAGGTGTACCTAAGAAGACAATCAGCTCAATAATAGGTCGGGCTAAGAGGGAAAAACAAGTGTTGTGTCTATACTGTGGAAATAAAAAAAATGGTAGACCTCTTATACTAAATTTGAGAAAGGGGTATGAGATGTTAATTGATGATAATGCTCGTGACTCTGGTTGGTTGGAATTCAACTGAGTTGTTTCTCTAGTCGTCTGGCTGAAGACGTAAAATTAAGCGTTTGTTGGGAGGCAACCAGACGTTTACGATTTTTATTTACTTTTGCATATTTACTTATTTTGGGTTTGTTGATTGTTGTGTGTTTATTTTTCAGTTTTTGGACACTAACATAAACCGAGGATGACATGCAACCAAATCGGGTTGAAAAGGTGAAAAGAGAAGAAAAATGGGCAATATACGAAGGTCTGCTCAACTAAGTCACTTAGCAACTCGGTCGAGTCAATGAAAGACCACAAATTTGGGCAACAACTCGAAGGTAGAGGTCGACCGAGTGCACATGCAACTCGGTCGAATCGAATTTCAAGGTTGAAAATAGAGCACAAGTGCGAAGTATTAGCTCAGTCGAGTCGCCAACAAACAGTAAATTGATCTCCTGGCCCCTCCACCTCAGTAGCATTATGCGTAGCGCCCAGTCGTATCACTTCTTTCTCACAAACATTGGTCTTAGACCAAGTTTGGAGAGGGAGTATAAGTGGAACGACTTGACCGCTTTTTTTTTATGCTTTGGTTTTATTGCTTTGTTAGTTGCTTGGTCTTATCATGTTCGTTAGGTTGTATTATTTTGAACTGGTAACCTCCGAAGCAGCTAGCTAAGGCATGGATTATTGTTTTATTGTGTTAGTTTTTGAGTCAGTTGAGTCAACCCGGAGTTATGTGATCTTAATGAATGGATAGCTAAAGAGGGTTGATTGGCCATGATGTGACAATGAGGGGGCGAATTTAAAAAAAAAAAAAGTTATGGCAAATAGACGAGCATGATAGGCTAGTTGATATGAAATTGAGCATGCATGTAGAACGATGATCATATTAGCCCGTGAGATTTTGAGCCTTTGATTGAACTCCCATTTATGGAGTTATATATTGCTTTCTTTCGATGTGAATTGTTGGCTATCATGTATTTATGTCTCTGGAACTTGTTTTGCATCTGTTTAAGAGTTGTCAAGTACACATTGTGGACCTAGAAAATGATTTTACGCATTCGTTGCTTTTGAGCCATAATTGTCTTTTTCACCAAATTTTAAACAAACATAATCTCTAGTCAGCCACTTTGAGCTATAACCCTTATTTTTCATAGCCAAAATGATACAAGCTTTAAATCCATTCCTCTTAGCCTTTGACCTTTAACGTGAACTAATTGAGTATGAAAAATGAGAGGGTGAAATGGAATGGATAGTTGGCATAATCTAGTTAAGTTGCGATTGGCAAAAGAGTGAATAAATTAGCCTCTCCTAGTTTTGATGTTATTATTTTCGTTTTTATCTAGAAAAAAATGATAGAAAAAGATAAAAGTTGTATATATGTGTTAGTTCAATTTTTTTATTTAGTAGGGGTTAAATATGAGAAAATGCCTAATATGCCCAAGTATTTGAATGAAATTGAGTAGTCCGAATGTGTGACTCGAATAGTAGGGCATTGAAGGTAATTAGTTGTTGAAGTAAGATAAATGCATTTTTGTGGGATGAAGAACCATGAATTATGGTTTTATGAGAATTGAAGAGTGAGGATTGAGTGAATGTTGTTTGAGGGGTAGTTGGGTTAGGAATAACTTTATTAGTCCGAAAAATAAGTCATTTTTTTCCAAATTTATTCCACCTTACCTTAAGCCTACATTACAACGAAAACTAAGACATTTTTTATTCTTTGTTCACGCGTGTTGAGTATGATACATAAGTTAGACAATAGACAAGCATATGGTAGACTGTGTATGTGATTTAACTTGAGCGTACACACATTCCATATTATACACTTGAGAGATGAGCGATACACTAATCTGGTGAGGATCATCTATTTCAAGTGTCGTGTGTCGAAAGTAGTTGATATGTGTTAGGTAAAAAATGCTCATTAGTTTATGGTGTCTTTTTCGAAAACTAATCTGAGACTAGATTTGTTGTCATAAATCGCCCTAATGCTTGAAGTTCTTGTGTTGTATTTGTTTTGTTGTTCGTGCACGAATAAGAGTTTAAGTTTGGGGGATTTTGATACACGTTGTGTATTCATGCATTTAGGTCGATTTAGAGGGATATTTTATATCATTTGCATGTATAATTGGCCGAAATATGCTTATATTTATTATATTATGTCATATGACGTGTTTGTGATTGTTTTAAGGAGATTTAGGTGATTTTATGACAAAAAGTCCTTTTGGACGATGTTTGGAGAAGAAACGAGCAAAGACAGTGGGAAGAAACGAAGGTTGAACTCGGTTAAGTCAATAATTAAACTCGATCGAGTCAATGTTTCGTGTTTTTACATGAGTTTGGCCTTAATCATCGACTCGATCGAGTTGCATTTGTGACTCGGTCGAGTCAAAGGTTTTGTTTTTTAACGTGTTTGGAGTTGAAGATCAACTCAGTCGAGTGCAAGAAGTGACTCGGTCGAGTCCTAGAGAATCCCTTGTCAATCGAATCAATGCTTTGGGGTTTTGTGTGTTTAAGAAACTCGACCAACTCGGTCGAGTCAGATTAAGTGACTAGGTCGAGTCACATAAGTCAGTTTGTGACTTCCTTACGCGATTATGCCTATTTATGGATCGTTTCAACCCCAATCCATCCCACACTATAAATATAAGGTCCCAAATCTAAGAAAGGGACATTGAGAAACAACTTTGATCACTGGAACACGAAGCGACTAAGATCAAGATTCATGGTTTTATCGTTCTTGTTTATTTTTATTATTTAATAATGTTTGTGTATGAATATTGTTGGATTTTAATTGTGAACATGAGTAGCTAATTCTCTTGTGTTCTAGGGTGAGAGAGTAGATTACAATTAACTATGTTTTTATTTTGTTTTATATATTATAGACTTCGTTTTATTGTTTATCTATATGCTTTGTTCTTATTTCATGAGTTGATTGAATAAGCCAATTTATTAGTTCTAATTGCTTGACAATTCAACGTTCGAGAGGAGATGGTTGTTAATAGGCATACAAGCATGTAGTGAAATAATATTTTATCCTATATTTTACACCATGAAGAGAGTTCGAGAGGAGATGGTTGTTAATAGGCATACAAGCATGTAGTGAAATAATATTTTATCCTATATTTTACACCATGAAGAGAGGATGAGGAGGAGGAGGAGGGGGGGGGGGGGAGAAAGAAGAAGTGAGTTTGGTCTTTGGTGTTCTATAAAAATCGCACATTTGTAGACTGTAATGCACCATTTGAATCTACTACCTCGAATATAGTGATTATCGCTCGAACGTGATGATCGAACAAATTGAACGTGTTCGACCACCATGACCAAACAAGGTGAACGTCGTTCAAAGTTTGCTACCCGACATGGTTCACTTGAACTGTGTTCAATCCTGTGTGGTTTGGTCCTCGTAGTGGTATATTAAAAAGCTTGTATTCTTTTTCCAAATATAAGTGGACCACATGAGAAACTAGACTTATTAATAGTTGTCGTCTTTTTTTCATTTCTTTTTTTTTTTTCTTTGGGAAGGATAAGAGCTTTATTACTTAATCCAAAAGAACATTCCCTAAACAATACATTCCAACAATTCGGGCAATTGTTTCCCACCCAAAAGATATAAGAAAAGAAACCTACAAGGAGCCAAACAGTTCGATACTAAATTCTCAATACATAGCTAATAAAGCAATCACCAATTGTTGAATTTCCTAGACACGATCCCATATGAGTCTTTGTCTGCCTATACTGCCAGCAACGCAACACAGTGCATTTTAATAGAATAAAATCTGTATTCCACAAAAAACTGCACTACTTTTAGCAAAGCCAACAAATGAGACGCCAAAACATAATCCAAATTACGTATTTGGACCAATCAAATAACCACTAAGTGTCATCATGGCCACGGAGGAAACCCACTCCAAAACGACCAAAAACACGATTCTTTCCATTGATTTTTATTAGTTTAGCAAAAGAATAAAATACGTGAAGTATTCCCAAAAGCATCACGATACATATAAAAATAAATGTCATTGGTAGGACATGTTGCCTTTTAAGATTAGTTAAATATGTCATAAAATCGCAAGAAGCCTTTCACAGAAAAATCGGATGAAAAGTATTTTTAGTCAATTAAGCAATACCAGCCAAGTAGACGCTTGTAATATAAGTCCAATAACTTAATAGTTGAGCAATTTAGTTCATTTTGCTGGAAAAAAGACTAGAGTTATGGATATTCGTTCATTTAATTCAGGTGGGGCAACCAAAAAGGATCCAATATATTTTTTGAAAATGTGATTCGGAGCTGACTATGGTCAAATTTTTACCCTCATTATGTATTATTAGAAGAAAAGAAAAGAAAAAAAAAAATCCATTTTTAGGAAAAATGGCTCGAAGAATTCGATTAAACTAAAAAAAAAAAAGGAAAAACTTACAAATTCTTTTTCCAGAAAATAACAAAAAAATTAGAGGAAAAAAGATTCTAGTAGTTGTTTTTTTTTTTCTTTTTTTTAAAAATTTTATTTTATATTATAATTCTTTCTTTTTTCTTTGTTTGGTCTTATATTTAAATTAATTTTTTTTTCTCTTAGTTTTATGGATTTTTTTTTTTAATTCTAGTCACACATGACATATATCGCTTTAGATCACGCCGTGTGTACCAAATGCATGAAGATCATCAATTCCTAATTCACGTGACACATACATAACTTTTTCTAGCGGCTTTTAGATGTTTAAGCTAAAATATAATTGAAATTGTTCAACCTTTTTAAGTTACAGGACTAAATTGCAAAACCCTAAACGGTTGGGACTGAGAACACAAAGTACTTATAATTATAGGACTAAAATGTTTTTTTTCCCTAAGGTTTTCAATTACAATAACTATATACGACTACATGCAGCTGCTAATAACTGATGTTAACAACATGCAGTTGCTAATAACTGATGTTAACAACATGTAGTTGCTAATAACTACTCCCTCCGTCCCACCTTATCTTGCATACTCTCCGTTCTCGTCCATTCCAGGCGAACTTGCACACCCCTTAAAAAGGAAAGTTATAACATAATCTCCACCCTTAATCAACCTTTGAAAAGTCAACAAAATCTCAAAAATCAACTTTTCTTAATACTTCTGTCACCTTCCCCTGTGCAAGATAATGTGGGACGGAGGGAGTAACTATTAGCGACCACTCCTAGTTACAAAAACAAATGACAAAATCTTCAGCAACTACATGTTATCACAAATACATAATGACGACTTTTTTGGAATGAGACTGTCCATTACAAATGGTGACGGTCTTCTCTGTTAACATTATAAACATGTGATGTATATGTAAAGTGGCGTTATAGTGACATCAATAAATACATATCACATATTAATAATGTTGAAATAAAAGATGGAAGATCCTTCGAAATAGGTGATATCATCCCACTTTTTTGCCACCACACATGCAAAAGAGATCTTTTTCATAATTACAAACGAGAATTTTACATATGAATCATCTGTTTGAATTCCTTTGTATCCTTGACCAGTGTTTGTGGAACCGGACCGGTGGTCAAACCGGCTTAGCCACCGGTTCAAGGTTCAACCAGTCCGACCGGTTCAACCGATGGTTCAACCGGCAAAGAAGAAATAAAATAGTCTTTTGAAATTATTTGGCATTAAACATACTTGTACTAATATTAGTAATTTTTTCAACAATATTAGGTAAATTAATTAGAAAAAGAATATTGTAGCGATTACTTCCTCCAGCCTTCTTCACCTCATTAAACCTGCATCTCCCTTTTGAACCTTGCAATTATTTTCTTCCATTCCTCTTCTCTCAGTCTGCCTCCATCTCTTTTCTTCTTCTTTCTGGTGCATTTCTGCTCCTCTCTCATCGCGTCTCTTCTTTTCTTCATCTTTGCAGCTTAGCTTCTTCAACCTGTTCATTTTAAGTTTAATCAATAATTGATGGATCCAGATCAGAAACTTGATGCCAAAAAACAGTAGATGGTGAACCATTTTTGACATGGTAAATGAAAAAAATAGGCGCCTCAAACAATCGAAGATCATTTGCAGATTTTCAACCTCAATTTGGTGGAAAATTATTTCAGATCCAGGTCTATTTTTTTGGGAATCCGGTTCGACGGGTTTACCGGGTTTCCGATTTTGACCGATTTTGGCCGGGTTTGACCGGTTTTGACCGGTTCAACCTGATTTCCGGTTTATTGGCACTCGCCGGACCGGACGCATGACCGATTCGCGGCCGAACCGAATGAACCGGCCGGTCCGGTCCGGTCCCACAAACATTGTCCTTGACTATTTATAGTGCGATAAAATGCCGTACCAATTTCATTTATTTTCTTTTATACAACATCTCTTACAATAAGTATTTAAGCGGATGTACGTAATTATTATTTAATAGATATAAAATGTATTCTCTTCGTCACATTTAAATTTATATATTTTCATTTTCGTTCAGTCCCATTTAACTGTGCATATCCTTAAAAATAAAATTTCTCTCACAATCTCCACCCTTAATTTTCACCTTTGAAAAAGTCAAAGATTCCCAAAATTTAATTTTTCTTAAAATTCGTGTATCAATCGTGTAAAATTGACTGAGACGAAGGAATAATTGTTATAAGAGATGTTGTATTTTATTTGTACGTATTATGTGCAGCGTAGTTATGTATGGCATTGGTGGTATTAATGGAGTAGGGTGCGAGGCTGTCAGGTCCTTCGCTGTACAGCACGTGCTTTTGCCCCCTTAAATAACATGCATGTGATGAGCACGTGCCACGTTTCTAGTCAACCTTCACACCACTTACATTACATATGTAATAGGCAAAAACTTGTATGCACCCAACACACAATTGCACTATTGTGCACTCTTCTATTTAATTTGGAATTAAAGATACATATAAGGACCTTGTTTGGATAAATTTATAATAATAATATGTGGTGTAGTGGTGTAGTGGTGCAGATTGTAGGGTTTGATGCGTGTGAGGTCAAGGGTTCGAACCCTGCTCTTGCGTTGTTTTCACCTCTTTTTATGTTGTTCAATAGTATATTTTATATCGCGTAATAGTATATGTTATATCGCATAATAGTATATATTATAGTTACATGTGTAATTTTTTTACCTCTTTTTATGTTGTTCAATAGTATATGTTATATTGCGTAATAGTATATGTTATATCGCGTAACATGTATCATTACATATATCATTTTTTAATAATATATTATGTTGTTTGATAGTATATGTTATATTGCGTAATAGTATGTGTTATGTTGTGTAATAGATTATAGTTACTGGTATAATTTCTTAATAAATATATTATTTTGTTTAAAAAATTATAAGAAGTGTTTAATAGGACTTGAACCTAGGTCACTATAAGCACATGCAAATGTTTATCCACTAGGCCATCATCTCATATTGTTATCTTAAACGTGACGCAATATATTAATATTAATAATAACACATGCAAAAATATATAGAAAAAAAATTGAGAAGAATAAGGGCAAGAGTAGGTTTTGAACTCAGACCCTAAAGAAAAATAGCCCATGTTTTTACCACTTTGGCCAGTGTCTCTTATATGCCATCAAACATGCCTTAATATATATATATATTGATATTATTTATTTTACAGAATAAAAAAAATTAAAGTTGCGCGCTGCATGAGGCTCGAACACAAGACCTCAACATGCACACAACAACACTATGCCACTGCGCCACCATCAGCTTGTTGACATCCAAACACAACCCTTATTATATATTTAATTCCAAAATTAAATTGGGGAATGCACAATAAGCTTATTGTGTGTTGGGTGCACCCAAGACCTACTCTATGTAATATTTCATATGTTTCACTCTAATTTGCCTATTTTTTTTTTTTTTGGTTTGTTTTAATTTAATTTATCAGTTCATAAATGATAAATTTTTCTCACAATTTTCATCCTCAAAATCTCCACTTTTAATCTTCACCTTTAAAAAAGCCAAAGATTCCACAAAATCTAATTTTTTTTAACCTTCATATCCTATTAAAATAGGTAAATTAAGTCGGATCGGAGGTATTATAATATTTCTTTAATTACCAAACCCAAAGCACAACAATCATAGACTCTCTCGCCCCAAATATGGAGAATCTCAACTTTTTACAGAAATAGGATTATAATTAAACTCGATTGCATCAATTTAATGTAAATATATTTTCACTAATTAAGCTTCTATTATTTGCTTCAAAGTCTCCATATTAAAGTCCACAACTTTATTTTTGGTTTGTAATTGCAAAGTGAAAGATTGATATAGTTACCAACCTACTACATTATTTAAGTACTAAATAACAGGCATAGGGATCTCCAACGGTCCACTATTTTAGTGATAAATACCATTTTTTCGTCTCCAACGATGCACTATATCAAGCACTATTTTAGTGTTTAGACAATTCACACACTATATATAGTGCACACTA
The DNA here is from genome assembly GCA_958295605.1 of Ajuga chamaepitys. Lineage (NCBI taxonomy): Eukaryota > Viridiplantae > Streptophyta > Magnoliopsida > Lamiales > Lamiaceae > Ajuga > Ajuga chamaepitys. The sequence goes on from OY282505.1 coordinate 19,039,528, forward strand.
CTTTGCTGCACTATCTATTTCTTATTCTTTTTTCTTTATTTTTATTACTTCTTTTATAATGTATTTAATTGTTATGTATATTTTAAAGTATTAGATAGTGTATTTATGTATCGACTTTTTTTTTTTAAAAAAAGTTTTTACATAAAATTTCGAAAAAAAAAATTCAACAATAACAAGAAAAAATACCATATTATCTAAATTACTACAGAAGGCAAATATTAGATAAAATTACAAACGGGTGTGAAATATAAAATTACATAATAAGTACGAAACATGTAAATAACAATTGCAGAAAATTACTAAACAAAATCAAATACAACATTACTAAAAATGATTTGAAATATATTATGGCTGCATGTATAATAATGCATAATATGATAATTGAGGATCAACGGGATATTAATTCTCCAATTTGCGAGCTCGGGCAAGTGCCAACTCCAGACGTCAAATTTGCTGAAAATGAACATATGCGTTTTCAGAATTTTCTTGCTCGGCATAGAGAAATTAGGGACACATAGACGCCTTTTACCCTTCGAAATGCATTAATCGAGCATTTGTGGGCCGAATACAGTGCTTCCACATTGTAATTCAATATGTTGTATGCCACTTTATTGTGAATTTCAATTTTAATTTCGCGTTATTCAATTCTTGGTTAAATGTTTTACATTTAATTTGATTTATATTAAATTATAAACTAAAATATTAATATGGAAATATTATATGCCATGTGATTTTATATATACTGTGATTTATATTACAAAAGGAATAAAAGTAAAGAGAAACAAATAATTTATAAGAAATATTCTTTTTTAGTGTAAAAAGTAATGCACATGGTTAAAAATGGAGTGCAGATTTTACACTTAAATAGTGCAAAATTTGCACTAATTTAGAATGATCGTTGAAGATGGCTTATATCTATCGTTGTCGGACCCTCTATTTAAAATGTGAGTTGGGATGTGCATTTCTCTCTAGGAGGCCGACTCTGGGCTATGGCGGGCTGGAACGATATACTCTTATTTTAATTTTTAGTTTTTTCCTTGACTGTTTGAACATATACTTGATTTTTTAATAAAATATTACGCTATAGATAGATTTCATATGTATATAAATTTGATAAATTGATGTAATGAAATAATATTTTTTTCGTATATTTTACACTATGGCATCCTTTCGAGACAACAATAACAAGTCGCCTTAAATAATAGCAAATTCTTATAAATATATTATTTGGTATGATATGTGATTACTAATAGCAGAGTGAATTGTGAAAGAAAAAACTCCATCACAAATAATTAATTTAAAAAAAAAAAATTAAAAGTTGTCTCAAGAACATTCTGATATTTTCTGCAACTTGTACTATCTAAAAGTAGTCTTAGGGTGTCTTTGAATTATTTATAAAAAAATTGTAATGACTTATCGCTACATAAATTATTATTCAATGTGTCTCTGAAGATTTCTTTTCTTGTAGTGTTAATATATTTTTATTTGAATTAATCTATCATAATATTATTGTTCTTTAAATCAAATTACTCTAGGTATTTTGTATGATAAACAATAATTAAATGCATGTGCTTACTACAATAAAGATTATTTATTTTAAAAGATAACAAGCATTTAAAAAAAAAAATTGAAGAAAAACTAAAGCGATATGCCGACTAGGTGAGCATGGTTCGGAGCGATTCAAAGATACTGAAATCTTCAGTATTGAATCAAAGCTCGGAGGTGTTAAGAGATTTTCAAAATAAAATCTCCAGAATTGCTCAGTTAATTGGCTAAGTTCCTTCCGGAGATCGGACTTGTTCGGTACGATTATTTTGAGTTTTTTTGAAGTGTTTTCATTTAATCTTATTAACAAAATGCACGAAAGACTTGTAGTGTTGTCTTTACAATAATACCATGTTCTCTTTTAAAAAATGTAATATTAAACAACTTATAAGTTATATATTAAAACAAGTTTCAAACTCTAACTTATAGAATAATTACAAGTCACTGAAGTAGGTGTCTCGTCTAAAAAAAAATAGCACTAAATGATAAAGTTATCAGCTATTCATAATCACTTTAGATATTTTATCGATTATGTTTCATCTATAAAGCTCTATTTGTATATACTTTCAATAAAATTTGTTTCGTATACTTATTTTCCTTTTCTTTTTTGTTATAAATACTTACAAATAATATAGGGAGGATATACTATTAAAGTAAAAAGGTAATATTAATATGACTAACTACAGTGAAATGAAAATCAACTTCAAGAGAAAAATATGAGTGCGCGAGAAAAATGGAGAATCAAGGAAGAAGAGAATGAGCGACGAGACCTCACTAGTGTCTATGACGGTAGAACTTAGGTGTAGGATAGAAACTATGTGCAGTGAGTTCAGGTTTAGGATTTTGACATTTATATATGAAAATAATTAAATTTAGATATAATAGTTTAAAAATTGTTGCATTAAAGAAATATGGAGTTGAACCTAAGCATATCATGTAATGTATTTTTATATATACTAGTTAGAGACACGTGCGTTGCACGTGATCTACAAAACTTATAAAAAATATACTATTATGTTTTTCTAAATAAATGTCTAAAAAAATTGTATAGCTTGTCAAGATAAAAATAAATACTCCTTAATATATAATTAATTATCTAATTGACTAAATTATATTTCTCGATACATATGTAACTTGTATAATGTCTTACACAATCTGATAAAGTAATTTGAATGCTTAATCCTGACAAACTAAAAAGAAAATATTAAGTACTATTTGTAATTAAAAGAGGTTACTTTATTAAAGTTAAACAATTATGTTTTTTATAATTACGCTCATGTAGTACATAAAAATAGCTATGTTTCAAAAATACTTTGTGCCCTTAAAAAGGAGTCAAGTTTAAAAAAGACAAAGCATTATTTTATTATGTTAAAGCAAAAATATTAAAATTAAGTATAAGTTAATATGGTTGGATAAGTCAAATGAAAAAAAATAAAGTCGTATATGTGAGAACTCATGGTTTTTAGAAGGTTATGCATTCATCTAACTGACCAAAAACAAAAATAAGAAAAATTATACATTTACAATCACAATTCCTTTTTTTTTTTTTTTTTGTTGGGGGATGGTATAATTTTTTTTTTTGGGTTGGGTATATAATAAGTTATTAACTTTGATAAGCTTATAGATAATTATGCAAATATAATTACTTCATGTCTGCACTCCCTTGTGTCATGGATAGTTTAGAAATCCTAAGATTTTTTTATGTATTTAGTTATCTCACCAAGAATCAAATTGTACTACATAATATTTGAACTAAAGTTACTTGATGTAACACCAATATTATTTTAAGGTCTTACCTCATTCATATTATACAAATACTATCAAATATTAATTCAATAGGAAAATGTAAATTATATATCTTTCTTTAAATATATTTACTTGAAATTGTGATCATCGAATACTTTTCAAGTAACTATTAATAATTATAGATAAAATAAGTTAACTTTATATTCAAGATATATATTAAATAGAAATACATTCAAGTATGATTTTTCAAGAAATGATCAATTTTTTTTTTAAAGATCAAATTAAGTTACTTTTTGTTCCCTTCTAAAGTTTTGACTCTTGTAGAGATTAAAGAATATGATTTTGAAAGATTTTGAACCTCTATCTTCCTCTTGGGGAGAGAAGAGTGGATATTACACTACAAGAAACTTTTAAAATAGCGATCGATTTTAGCGACAGAGATTTTTTGTCGTTAAGTACCGACAAAATTGCGACTATATATCGACAGAAATAAAAAATCTTTCAAAATTAAAATTCGTCGACGGATTACCGACAGACTAGCGACGTTATTTAAGAGTCAATATACTATTTTTTTATGCGACACAATAGCGACCAATTTAGTGACGGAATTCTACCGACGGATATAATTCGGTCGATAATTTTTTTTTATTTGAAACATGTCGACCAGTTAGTGACAGAAATATACCGACGAAAAAAATTCAGTCGGTAACTTTTATATTTTAAAAGTGCCGACTAATTTCAAAATCATACCGACCAATATAATTCTGTCGTAATTTTTTTTTGTGAAAAATATCGACGGACATAGTAGTCGCTAAATACCGACCAAATTTTGGTCGGTATATATAAATTAAAAATAAGCTGAAAATGACTTAAGAAAATTAATTTTAGACACTCCTAAAATATCATCAAAATTATTAATTTCAAAATTATACCGACCAATATAATTCTGTCGTAATTTTTTTTTGTGAAAAATATCGACGGATATAGTAGTCGCTAAATACCGACCAAATTTTGGTCGGTAATATAAACTAAAAATAAGCTGAAAATGATATAATTTAACTCCAAATTATGTAATTAGCACTTAACACTCCCAGCTTTAAGGGGGTGTTTGCGATTGCTTTTTCAAAGTACTTTTCAGCTTATAACTTGAAAAAAGCTATTTTGGAGTGTTTGCTGGACCAGCTTCTGCTTTAAAATAAGTGATTCTAGGGTAAAAGCTAAAAGCAGAAATTTACTACTTTTCACTACTCAATGGCAATTTTGTAAATAATTTGGTATCTTTTATTCCATTTTTATCCCTAAATATTTTAGTAATAATCCAGCACTACCCTTAATAAAAGAAAAGAAACAGAACGTTTGAGAACGTTCTAGCAGATGAACAGAAAAAGAATTCGCTCTTCTCCTCCATCGCGAATAATCGAACCAATTTGCTGCTGCGTGATCATCGTTTTATGCCTGGATTATTGAAGTCTACCGCCGTTGAACCAGAATCATTAAATTTCTTCAGGTATTTTTCAATTTCTCATAAACCCTAGACTCACAGTTCTACCCGATTTACAATCTGATTCATGTCTTACACTTCTTTATTGATTTCTCCAGTTCTGAATCATATTTGCCATTCCATTGATTGTTCTTCAGAAGAAATCAAGGTAATTGTCTTTTAATCTTCAATTATTCTTTGCTTCTCTCAATTTTTGATTTCATGTTCTCCAATCAAGGTAATTGCCTTTTAATCTTCAATTGTTCTTTGTTTTTCTTAAATATTTATTTCCTGTCCTACAATCATTAGTTGAATGGAAAAATAAGTGTTGCTCAGTAGACATGAAACGATTACTTTCTCTCATAAAAATCGTTGGGATACTTTAAAGAAGGAATGGGGTTTATGGACATAATCTATGTGTTTTTTATTTTTATTTTTCTTATTTTAATTATAGAAAAATCGAGATTGGGCAAGGTTCAGAACAAGAGGCCCCCTACTGGTGCAAGAGCAGGAAATATTATTCTCTGATGTTGTTGCAACCGGAACTGATGCATGGACCCCCAGCTCTGGGTTGCTGGCTCCACATCTACAAGATGAAGCTGCTGAAAATGTTGACGGCAGTCAAAATGACTTCAATGAATTTGATGTTGGGCAAACTACCCAAATGGAAGACACACTGGATAACAGAGCGGAACGAGATTCGGCTAGAATGAATTTCAGATCAGCCCTTACCTCTTCTGAGATCCATGATCAAATGTATAGTTAAAGTCATGATTTTGCTTCAGAAATTAGAGTGTACCTACCTATATACTCCATTTATGATTTTAATAGTAGGAGTTCTTTTATTTTTAAATGCTTTAGTCTCATAGATTAAGTACCGGTAGATAGTCATTAAGCCCCTCTGATTTTGATTAAGTTGGCTAATTTATTTTTACAGTATTGAGATAGATTTTGGAAAAATCTTTATTTTGCAGGTTTCAGAGATATCAATGCCTGGGATACTAGCAGAATCAGTCTTTTCAGCTCAAAATGGTGAAATCTTGGTGTTCTAAAAATTTACAGCTTCTGTTTTTATTGTGCTTAACCTCTGGAATATGCAGGTAAATTTATGTTATCCTAGTATAATGATTTTCTGCCCTTTACTCTCAGTTAGTAACTTATTCTGAATAATATCTTCCTATCTGCTATCTTTTCCTTGACTGCAGCGGCTTGCGAAGTGGATGCTTTGCTATTGCAAATGTGATTTTTGTGCGTCTAACAAATTATGTTTACTTCTTATCCTTTTTGTTGGTTTCCTTTACTATATAGCAGTTGAAGAAGCTGCGAGCTTGGGGACCTATACATCTAACTTTGAAATTTGAACAGGACCAAAAAATTAGTGTAGCTGAATGGATAATATTGAGACGGATTTCAGATACCCTAGATTAAACTTAATGACAAATAAATGTATTAGAATGGAAATGTGGTAGGCCTGTTAGATAACAGATCAGGGGAGCGGTGCTTAAGATGGTTGTGTATTTGGAGATATTTAGATGCCTTAGTATGACAAGTGAAAGTAAAGAATCACTAGTTCATATTAAAAGTAAAGGGGAAGAATTAAGAAGACTTGGAAATAAACTATTCGAAGAGGTATGCTATACATAAATATAAACGAGAACATGAGCCTTGAGCAATGAGCAAGCACAACGGTGATATATGACCCTTATAGCCAACCCTGCATAGCAGGATAAATGTTGGTTATTTCTTGTGTTCTTTATATCAATAGAAAATATCATACCGCTGTTTTTCACTTGCAAAGTTTATAAATTTATTAGTAGCGTGAAAATTGCCATAATAATTTCAGATCAGCCCTTACCTCTTCTGAGATCCATGATCAAATGTATAGTTAAAGTCATGATTTTGCTTCAGAAATTCGAGTGTACCTACCTATATACTCCATTTATGGATTTTGTGTACCTGCTCATATACTCCATGAAGAATACTGTCCTTTAAATGTAAAAATAAAAAGTAGAATACAAGTTTCTTCATTTTATGGTGTTTGGGGTATCAGGGGTCTTGCTGTTGGTACATGCTGCATGCATCTATGATCTACCAGAATATTAATGAGAAAGGGTTTTGAGAGAGTGGCTGGCTCATATTATTTCTTCTCAAGATTTTACCGAACTAATGTTGTATACGTCTGAACTTTATGTTGAACTCTGGATTACCAATCTGATTAGTTTTGCAGTATTGCTCTTTTCATTCTAATTATGGGTTCTGTTAAGTTTACAATTGGAATTTTCAACTAAGAAAGTGATTTGTAATTTCTTTATGACCTGGAGCTGCTTTCTTAATCAAGGATGTTAACAATAGCTGGTGGTTCTCAATACTTGCAGGTTAAGCGTCTCAGGGGAACTGTATATACCTCTCTTCTTTTTCAGGTTTGGATTTTATCGCCTAAGCATATTGGCGTAGCCTGACGCTTCTTCTCACGATGTTTCAGTTTAACATGTAGGTGTAAAATTGAATGTAGGATATATCCTTTTTTGACACAGAAGCAGTCGGCAACCTGACTAGTCGGATTAGTGCAGATTGCCAGCGGTTATCTCAGACCATTGGAAATGATATACACTTGATCTTGCGCAATATTCTCCAGGTGGTTAATTTGGTTAATTTGTATTCTTTCTCTGATTATTTTGTCATTTTCTTATCTCTAATAAAGTAATTTGCAGGGAACAGGTGCATTTATCACCTTGATGACTTTATCATGGCCTCTCGCGCTATCATCCCTAGTCGTATGCGTTATTTTGTCTCTGATTTTTCTCATCTATGGGCAGTAAGTCTTAATACATATCTCTGTATACTCGATTTGTTAGCTCGTACCCCTGATACACTATCTATATGTTTAGGTTATTCTTTGATCAACGATATTCTGGGGTTTCATGAGTAACCGTTAGAATGTAGTTCTGTAGGTAGCCTCTGCATATATTTGTGATATATTTTACAAGACTTTTGGTTGCTTAATGTCTTGCTCTGTTGGTACTAGCTCACAATGGTGCAGTAGATTAGTATTATTTCTTAGTCGATATGCATTCTGGCAATTGGAACTGAACTTTAATCTGCTCGAAGGTTAGGAACTATAAGCTAAATGAAACTAGGATTCATGTTCGTGACCAATTTTGACTTGTTTAAGAGTATTGGAACAAAATATTCAATGTTTCTTGTAAACAAAAAGTGCAATTTTCTTAAGTGACCATGTACAAATGTTATATCCAAGTGTCTTTGATGTATATCTTCGATTGGCGGATATATGCATTGGATGTTGTGTGCTTGCAAAATATGCGTTTTACTTATACGAAGCCGCATTATGACTTTAAGAGGAATTTTTATCTTTGAAAGGTACCAGAAGAAAGCAGCGCTGCTTGCTCAAAACATTGTTGCTTCTGCCAATGAGGTAAATCAGAATACTGGAAGATATTTCAATATGCCTCTTCTTCTACAAGATTTTGTTTTTCTTATCCTTGTCCAAACTTTTAGGTTGCGCAAGAAACATTGTCTTTCATGAGAATTATCCGACCATATGGAACAGAAAGAGAAGAATATCAGAGGTTATATAGTTTCGTTTAAGACTTGGATACTGAAACTAGCAGAGAGTATAGGCTGTAAACTGAGGTAACATACACAGTTTTGTTTGTGCTCGCAGCAGACTTATAATATGTGATTTTCTTTTAGGTACACACAATGGATTGACATGTTAGCTTTTGTGGGCATGCGTGAAAGTGCAGCTAGCGGATTGTGGACCCTAAGTTTTCATACACTTTATCGATCAACACAGGTTTTACTCTACTTAGTGCACAACTCCATGTTTTGGATAAATTCTTGAAGCTGACTCAAATATAATATGCAGGTGTTTGCAGTCATTTTAGGAGGAACGTCTACGTTGATCGGTTCTGTGTCCGCCGAGCAACTGACCAAATATGTTTTCTACTGTGAGTGGAAACGGCATGAGTAGAATACCCTTTTATTAGGGCTTTTCACGGAGAACAAATATGTTACCTAAAGACGCATTAGCTCTATGCTTGCTCCCATGATTCTCATGAATGTGGAACTCTGCACTTAAACGATGGAATCATTTGTTAGTTTTGCTTATATATATTGTTTATCCTTCAAGACTGTCGTGTCATGCCTACTGACACTTTAGAGCCAAGAATTCGTCATGTTAAGCTTACCTCTGTCGGCATATCCTAATCTCCAGATTCTTATCGATGGCATTCCTCTCAGAGACCTCGACGTCATGTGGCTGAGAGAAAATATTGGATTTGTTGAGCAGGTCAGATTAAAAAGGGTTTGCTCACCATTTTGCGTGTGCGCGGCATAAAAAAGACTTTAATTCATATTTGGAGGGAAAATAGTAATTGGAGTATTGAGATTGAATTTTAAACATGCGTTGTTGATTTGTGGGGATATTTAGACTTTAATTCATATTCGGACGTTGAATTACTTATTTTAGATTGTGTTGGGTGATTTTTAGTTATTTTTCCGAATATTTTATTATATAAATAAAAAAGACAGGACACTGATAATATAAAATATTTGAAATTGAATATTTACCGACAACAATAATTAGCGACAAAATAACGACTACAGCTTTTAATAATTAGCGACAGAATAGCGACTAAATATTTTAATAATTAGCGACAAGATAGCGACGGAATAAATTAGCGACAGACAATATTGTCGGTAATTACCGACAGATTAGCGACAAACAATATTGTCGGTAATTCCCGACTGATTAGCGACAGAATAAATTAGCGACAGACAATATTGTCGGTAATTCCCGACTGATTAGCGACAGAATGTAGTCGTGAAATGCTGACGGATTAGTGTACCGACAATATTTCTGTCGGTAGATCGTCGCAATTGAGTAAACTTTTTTCAGGAAATTTCTGTCGGCATTTTGTCGAGAATCCGTCATAATTTTTACCGACAGATTGTTAGGTCCGTCGGTATTCATAGCGACTAGCCATATTACTACCAACTTTTTCTGTCGCTAATTGGTCGCTATCACCTCTTAACGACAGAATAGCGACATAAATTGATTGTCGCTATTTGACAAATTTCTTGTAGTGTTAACTCTGTTAGCAAGTGTTACTAAGCTTAACTAACTTTTGCGTAATTTATATAGTAGGTTTTTTAGAGTTAATTTATTTAGTAGTTAACAATTACTCTTAGATGGAAATAGAAAAATAATAACTTAGTTATAAAAAAATATTAGTTACTGCAATAAAAAAAAATATATCAAGTATATATTCACTTGAATTTGAAATATCACTTTTAAAAACATAAACAAAGATTTGACTCTAAATATGTAGATAATAACTCATTAAATAGGTCACACATTAACTGCATAGTTATAGAACAAATTGGATAATGAGAATATGTTAAAAAGTTAAATTAGTGATATGCTAAAGAACAATCTTATATATGAAACATTTCCCATTTAAAGTAACTTTGTAATCTCATCCCATGTTTGCAAATAATATTATGAGATTTTAGATTAGTGTCAAAATTGCATATATTATTTTCATTTTGTCTCTTGATGACTATTAAAATTTATATTTTGTACTTACAATATATACTTGATCAGAAAAATATGTTCATATAGATAAATTAAATTATACTTAAATCTCATATACACATCATAAGGATCTAGAGCAAATAATTGATAATAAAGATCCAAAATTTAGATAACATGTCTATAATCCTAGTTTAAAGAATTTTTCAGGTGCTGCTTATCTTAAAAATTAAAACCACTTTTTAATTTAGCAGCAAAACTTTAATGCATGATTTTTCTTTTTCATTTTTTTCTTTGCATCATAAGTATATATTTTTTGCTAGAACTAATATTAGAATTACCTTGTAACATATGCATTAGAAGTTGATGTTTATATTTTGTACTTATAATATATACTTGATAAAAAAAAATGTTCACAGAGATAAATTACATTGTACTTAAATCTTATATACACATCAAAAGGATCTAGAGCAAATAATCAATAATAAAGATCCAAAATTTAGATAACAAGTCTATAATCCTAGTTTCAAGAATTTTTCAGGTGCTGCTTTTCTTAAAAATTAAAACCACTTTTTAATTTAGCAACAAAACTGTAATGCATGATTTTTCTTTTTCATTTTTTTCTTTGTATCATACGTATATATTTTTTGCTAGACATAATATTATAATTACCTTGTAAAGTATGCATTAGAAGTTATATCAATATTCAATTGACTGAATTGTCCTTTCATATTGCAATATGATTTTTCAAACTATTTCATGTCAATTAATATATTTAAGTAAAATAAATCTTATAAAATTTAATAAAATTATAAATTAATGCTACCTTAAGTTTAACTAAAAATAATACAAATAGACAATATATAACTAAGTAATTAATGGATAAGTTTATTAATTCCTTATAATAAATACATATTAGTAAGATAAATTACGTATTTGTCCTTTATATGTTTTCTTATATAAATGAATGTTTGAAGGGCTTTTCTGTCACTATATTATTTTGTAAGAAACCACCTAGACTTTTAAAGGTAAGGAGATAAACTATAAGATCAACTAAGAAATATATCTATAGTTAATATTGTTATTATAATTCATTCATTATAAATATTTTACACTCTTATTAATTACTCCCTCCATTCTGAATGAACTTGCACACTTTTCGAATTCTGTTGTCCCAAGCAAACTTGCACACTTCCTAATAAGGAAAGTTATAGCACAATCTTCACCCTCAAAATCTCCACCCTCAATCTCCACCCTTATCCACCTTTGAAAAGTCAACAAAATCCTCAAAAAAGCAATTTTTCTTAATATCTGGGCCGATCCACCTATGCAAGTTCATTTGGGACGAAGGGAGTACTACTTTTTTATAAAATTCTAAAACATTGATAGTATTATACATACACTGTTTAACTTTACTAAAATTTATAATGATTCAATAGATCATAATATAAAATAAATAAATTAAATGATATATAATAAAAACTCTATAGATAATTACTTCGAATTAGTTCTACTCGATTCTATTGCAATTTTCGATTGAGTACAATTCGATCTTACAGTAAAAAAGTTCGAATTGGTTTACTCTAGATAAAATTAAATTGTCAACTAACATTATTAATTCGGACTTCAAAATTCGATGCAGAGCGAATTATTTCAAAGTTCAAGCTCACGCCTAATGCGAACTACCAACCCACAGTAACGTTTGGCTGGCCCGCCTATCCGTTTCATTTTATCAGCTCTAGTTAACCTTTGAACTATCTCAATGTTACCTACGGATGCCAACGGAAAATAGTTGCAACAACTATAAGCACTACAAGAAACAAGGTTTTTTGTCACTACCAAATGTAGTTACAAAAAATTGAGAGTAGTTACAAAAATATTTTTAGTAACTAAATATCTAAAAGTAGTTACTATAGGGTAATCACTTATAATAAGATGCAAAAAGTTTTTCTGCAACTACTTTGTAGTTACTAATGTATTTGTAACTATTTTTTCCAACTACTTTGTAGTTACTAATATATTTGTAACTACAAGTAGTTGCAAAATAGTTTGTCATATTGTAACAAAATTTGGCTAAAATTGTATGAAATATTTTATGTAACTACTAGTAGTTACAAAAGGAATTATTTTTAGTAACTACTTTGTAGTTGCAAAAAATCTAGTGCCAAATGCTCTTTTTTCTTGTAGTGAAGTTCCTTAGTTTAATGTCTGTCTTTTGCATTTGTTTGAATTCAAATCTTCTTCATTAATAAACTACTGACAATATCACTTTATGGAAACCAGCCATTTCGTCTAGGGATAATTGCAAAAGAATTCTAACTTTGAGCAAATTTTTAGCTATAATATGAATTTTAAAAGGTAAAAAAATTCATAAACTTACAACTTTGTTCAATTATAATGTAATTTTTCGACATCTAATTACATTGTCACCATCATTTTTATATCCACTTAAATAAGCTCGTCATATAATCACCGTCTATTTTGACATACATTACTATAATTGTAATGAATTGATAGTTGAATTTAGGGTTGTCACATCTTGTACTCTCAATTCATTGTGGTGGTGACAACCGATTGTAAAATATATGATAGATATAGAATGATTTTGTCAAGGCGTATCTAATGATGGTAGTGATGACTTAATTATAGTAGAACCTCCATATATCTATTCTCTCTCTAAGTAAAAAAGTCAATGGTCCCAACTTGGACCCCTTCGGTAAATTAATAAGATAGTAATTTTTTTTGAAGACCATTATATAAATATACTACCTTTCGTTCACAAATAAGTGTCGTTTTAGGGAAAATCAAATTTTCTCAAAAGAGTGCCATTCTAACTTTTTTTTTTCACATTTCTTCCAACTTTTCGCTTTGGTAAATCTGAGAAAATTTCCTTACAAATCATACTAACTCCGTTTTTTTAGTTGTCATTCTAGCTTTTTTGTTTTGTTTGTAAATAGTTGTCATTATAGTTTTTTTTACCATTTTTTTTAACAATATTAACCCTATAGTTATGGAAAGTGTTAACAATATATAGAAATGATTAAAAAAATCAAGGGATTTAAGGAAATTAGTTGAGGGTTGTTTTGTCAACTCTTTAAGTCCCTTAATTTTCATACAAAAACCTAGAATGACAACTAAAGAAAAAATGAAGGTAGTATAATATTATATAAATAAGGTATGGAGAAAAATATGGAGGAATTTATGGTAATACATAAATTGATGGAGTGAAAAATAGAGGGGTGTTGTTGTCTATTCCATAATCTCTTAAATTCCACCTGAACATCTAAAATGACATTTATTTGTGAACGAAGGGAGTATGATCCAATCAACATCATAGATTACTAATCGCAAAAAATTACAAAGATAACTAGGATACTTTATTAAAACATGAATCTATTGTTTGCTTTTTGTCGAAAGTTAAATAAAAAAGAATTTCATCTCTAACTAGATTAAAGTGTATTTACCTACATATTTAGTATTCATGTTTGTCAAAAAAAGTATTTAATATTCATGTATTTCCTATGTAATTAAGTTTACATTCATTGAATATAAATAGCTCTATTAATTTATCAATTAATATATAAATTATTAATTTATCGATTAATTAATACATCTCTAAAAACATTACAATTTTATGGTCCTGACATTATAATCTAGAGAGGTTTTACTGTAAATGCTACAAAATGCGGTTGATGTTTTAAGTGAAAAAAATAAAAATAAATAATAGTACATTTTGTCGTTATGTTTTAAAGTTGGTATAGTTAAGCCTTTGTTTTAATAGTTGAGTGTAGAGGTGAGCATTCGGTCAGTTCGGTTGAACCGAACGACAAGAATCGAAAGCTGAAAATTTTATATTTTATACATCCGCAACGAACCGATCGTGACTTCACAACCGAACCAAACCGAACCAAAAAAGGTCTGTTCGGTTCGGTCAGTTGTAATTGGTTAAGCCTGTTATTTTGGGCTTTGAACTTCATGTAAAGAACCCGACCATCAAAGCCGTCCACGAAACCTCATTTCTCACCGACATTCCATCAAACACCTTACGCGCACATTCAATCTCCTTACACTTGCCATAAAAATTAACCATACTAGATCCAACAAACACATCCCCCCCAGTACCACACCTCACTGTCACCCCATGAGCAATCCTTCCCTCTCTCAAAGCTAGAACATTAGAACAAACCTTAATCAAAGAAGGAAATGTGTACTTATCAGGAACCACAAATTCTCACAGTGGGGCTTTCATCAAAAGATTCCACAGATAAATATATTAAATCACAAAAATGACAATCTAACAAAAGATGAAACAAAAAGTCCCTAATCTTTTAATAGTAATAGATGGTGCTGCAATCATAAGGCCATAAAGTCAAGGATAATGAACATAATTCATAGTCCCAAAATAAAGTAATACATCCCAAAAGCAGACTAAAATAAATATGAAATAGTCCAAAAATGTGATCTAAATTACTAATAAGATATGATTGCATGGTGATGATAACTAGAAGCCCTACAAGCCAATTGGTGATGATTGATGATAAACCAGTCCTAGCAAGAGTCGAGACAGTATTGTAACTGTGCACTTACAGAAAATCCAAAAAATAACATAGTTTAGTAACGCATTAAAAGTCATAAAAAAACCAATAATTATATGTCGGACGTCGGAGTAAAAGAAATATAGTAACCATTATAGTAGCAAATGATTTTATAGCATTGAGAGTTGAAATAGCTCATCTTGAAACATCTAAGTTTCCATAGTATTCTTTGTGACATTGCCAATACTATTATTTGCGAAACCTACAAAATCATTAAAAGAAACAGAAAATATTAAATATATACAATAGTATTGAACAATTAAATCATTTTATTTAAACTAAAATAGAAACTTGAATACCTTCTTCAATTTTTTGAACATCTTCAATAGTTTCTTTAAGTGACTTGGTTCTTTTTTATTCTCTCAACCAATCTTGAGCACATATAAGAGCTTCTACAATTTTAGGAGATAGAGAACTCCTAAAAGGATCAAGAACTCTTCCTCCAGTACTGAACGCCGACTCGGATGCTACCATGGAGATTGGTATTGCTAAGACATCTCGAGTAAGAAGTGAAAGGACGGGAAACCTATTTTGATTGAGTTCCCACCACTTCAATATATCGAATTCATTCTTCTCCACCACAAGAATGCTTTCTTTGAGGTAAGCATCCAAATCACATTTGCTTTCCACAACTCCACTCTCTATTTTGTGTTGCTTAAAATTTTCTCCCGAAAAAAATCTGCTTTCTTTTTTGAAGGTTCGTTATTAACAGGTTGGCTTGAAACTTGATTACCCTCTTGTGTAGACACATCAAGATGAGATTGTTGAGCAATCTTGTACACTTCAAACAACTCAACTAAAGCTTCCCTTATGGGCTTCGCCATCCTTGAACCTTCTTCTTCTCCGTACTCCATACTTAATGCATAATCAATGAACTCTAACTTATATTGCTGGTCAACAACAACAACAATAAAAATCAGCTTATTCATCTTTCGGTGATCCCCCCAGTATTTGTCATATTTTGACTTCATTCTTTCACCCATTGCTTTCACACTGTCATCCTCACTTTCTATCCACTCTTTTATTGAGCAATTAACCGTACTAATCTCATGATAGAATTCATTTGAGGTGACATATAATGAACCCGAGATCCTCATTGTTAGGTCATAGAACATTGATAAGACACTAACCATTCTCCTAACATTTTCCTAATCGAGAGTTGTCGGTAATCCATCACTAAGTTCATTCTTGAAGTAAGGATCTTTAATGTCAAACCTCTCAAAAGCCTTCTCAAACTTTTGTGCAGCATGTAACATCAAATAGGTAGAGTTCCACCTCGTGGCAACATCGAAGCACAACAAACTCTTAGTTTCTATATTTTCATCCTCACAACATTCCTTAAACTTTGTCAGCCTAGACGGAGACTGTCTTACCCAGAACTTTCTAAATTGATGGATTAAACTCCTTCAATCCATCAACTACTACCAAGTTAATAATGTGAGCAATGCACCTCATATGAAGGTATTTCCCCTTTGCCATAACACATTCCCGAACAACCAACTTTGTTTTCAAATAAACAATACAAGTATAATTTGAGCTTGCATTATCAACCGTAATGGAAAATACCTTTGCAATTCCCTAAGTACGCAAACAACCATCTATTGCTCTTCCCAATTCCTTACCTCTATGGCTATCTATAGAGCAAAAATTAATGATCCTTTTGTTTCTTGATCAATATAATTTGCAGTGATACACATATAGTTGATCCTCTGCAATGAAGTCCACGTATATGTTGTAATACAGATACTTTGACCAGTTTTTTTTGAACCACTCCTGCAATTTTTTCTTCTCATCTAAAAACAATTGGTAACAATCTCGTGAAATAGATCAACGAGATGGAATTTGAAACAAAGGTTGTGCAGCAGCCATAAAAGTAATAAACCCTCCCCCTCAACAAACTTGAAAGGAAGTTCATCAACAATTATCATTCGCACCAATTTTGATCTAACAAATAATTGATCAAATGACCAGTTACTAAGACTACCCTTCCCATCTCCTTTTGATTGAAAAGAAAGTTGTGCTTGTTTTGTGTCTATCCTATGAGGATGCTTCATGCAAGTATTCATATGATTGAGCTTGTTAGTAGTGCCATTGTTCTTAGAATCACAAAAATAAGCAGTACCACAATAGTTGCACTTTGCTTTTCTCTTCCCACATTCTTTGTCTTCAAATGCGGTGAATTGACTCCAAGCTTTTGATCTCTTCTCCATCTCTTTCTTCACCGTAGATTGCTTAATTTTTTCTTTAGAAGTTGAACTTGTTGCCAGACTCTTTCTCTTTTTAAGGGGGCTTCTTGCTCAATGTTATCTTCTCGTGGCTTGGACATAGTGTTATCAACCTGAAATAAAATTATAATATTTCAATATTCGACAAGTAAAAATAAGACCACTGTTCTTTTATGATTCTATGCTCCATCACAAACTCTTTATTTTAAGGTATAACACAAAATCTAACATCACAAACAAGTATAAATAACTATAAATAAATTTATTCGGATCTGGTAAGTACCATATATGCCATAGAATTCATACTTAAGATTTCCTGCGTATTCCAAAAATATTTGTTCAGCTTAGATCTTTTTGGACCGCTATTATCAGCCGATATTGAATGAGCAAAGGGCAGAGATATGAGATATTGATGCATTATCAATTTTACCACAACAATGACAACAATACTCTCTTGTAAGAATAACAGAAAATGCACTCTATGCAACATAAGCCACATGAACACTCAAATCAACCATTTAAGAGTTGTATCCCCATATCTGTTTATCCGTTATGTTCCCAACTATGAATAATATAATAATCAAAATTAAAATTACTCAAAAAAAAAAAAAAAAAAAAACATGGCGTAGCCGCGTGGATATAAAGTCAAGAAGCAACGTGTTAAAGACAAAATCAAGAATCAACAAATTGGAGATAAAACATGATATGAACTAGACAATAAATCACAAGTTACCTATATCCGTGATTGTCGACGAGTTGGAATTCCTACTTATGATCGTCGGAGTGAAGAACACCACAGTCTGGTAAAGAAGAATGATAGTTGCAACTCGGAGGAGGCACAAAGCGGTAATTCAAAGTGTCTCTTTTTCACTCACGGTAGAAAGATAGGTAGTAGGGTAAGTGGGTAACTAGCGGGCCTAGGTTAAAATTAGAAGATAGAGAAACTGGGCTGGAGACTTTTTAATTTTCATATAAAAAATTATGAATAATAAAATATAAAATTATATATAATTTAGTTCGGTCCGGTTCGGTCAACCGAATTAATTAGACTAAACAACCGAACCCAACCGAAATAAATTTCGGTTCTTAAAAATGCAACCAAACTGAACCAATCGTACAATACAACCGATCCAAACCGAACCGAATCGGTTCGGTTCGATTTTTCGGTTTCGGATCGATCCTACTCACCCCTCGTTGAGTAACAAGATTTATAGGATAGTCCATTCAGTTTGAATAGCAAGTACGTAGGGATAATTTCTTTACACTCATTCCCAGTGGTGATGATCACCCCGGGGTATGCGCTAGCATTTATGAATTGAGAAAATGAAGTGGCAATTGTTGGGCTAGACCCGGCATCTGATCAGCATCAACATCAACATCGCAACTGTGATTTTTTTTAGTAGGGAGTGAGTGCGTGAAATACACGCTAACAATAGGAGCGTGTCCTACCATCCCAGAGTTGGTAATGCAATTGTCTTGGCCCTCACTGTAAAAGTCTTTTCCCATATCTTATTTCTTTACTTTTTTACTTTTCATTTCTTTTAACACTATTATGTTGTTTATTTTGATTTTAAGGGACCGTTTGATTGCCCATCCCAATTATTGGGTTACTATAATCAATTGGGCTTTTGAGATGTTAGCATACACTGAGGGTTGGCCACCAACGAGTTTGGTTGGAATGTTTAGTTGGTTTGTACCTCTTTGAATACCAAAAAATTCAGTTTGGTTGGTAGTGGTAAAAACAATATTATTATTTGAAATTCCTAATTTGCCCACAAAATATAAAATGTGGGGGCAAAATTCTGACCCTACTGTTCTAGATTTTCTTTTCCGATTCGATTGAGCAATTTTTTCCCAAATTCATTCTACGGGTTTGATGAAGTAAGACTAAGAGGTAGTGATGCAAAGTCAGGTAACAATGCAAAATATTACATTTTTTCTTATTGCTTTCTCAATCTCTCCCCTGCTCCTCCTTCATTACCATCTTCTTCCCCAATTTTTGTTAACTGCACAAATTTCACAATCTGCAATTCCGAAGGAACAATCATGGAAGATCCGATGTTTATTGGGCGCAGTAACCGGAATTTTTAGTCGGCAATTTTACGGTTGAACAAAGAGCAATTGCAGGGGATAAATCTGCTGCAGCCGTAGGCGCGACGGGGATGGTGGACTACTGGATTCTACTCCCTAATTTGTTTGAACTGCCGAATTTCTACTCCCTAATTTGGACTGCCGACGACTAAGATCCTCCGAAAGTGAATGAGCTCCAGTGCCGAGAAGAGAGGAAGAGAAAGATGAGTGAACAGGTGTAATTTGGATTTTGTGTATTTATAGCCCACAAGGGTAAAATCATAAATTGACATAATAGTGAAGATCAGGTTTAAGGCCTAGAGACTAGAACCCAGCCCCCCCTTGGGTTACATTCTGCAGGGCTTCTGTTGTAGCAAAACGGGGCTTGGTATGAAAACCGGGCTCCTAACCAGGCAACCAAACAAGTTAATAAGTGGGGTACATGTGGTAATGGGCATTAACATGCCAACCAAACATGCTCTAAGAAATATTCTTGAGCTTACCAATAAAATTACTAAGTTAAACATGAATATTTTTCAACTAATTATATAAGTGGAAATTATTTTTATTAATTATGTACTTCCTCTGCCCCGGCCCAATTTGCCTACCTTGGTTGGGCACGGAGGTTAAGCAAAAACAGATTTTAGGGAATCTTTGATTTTTTCAAAGGTGAAGATTGAATGTGGAGATTTTGAAGGTGGAGATTGTGAGAGAAATTTGTCATTTATGGGCTGTCAAATTAGATTGGGACAAATCGAAAAGGAAAGTAGACAAATTAAAGCGGGACGGAGGGAGTATAATATAAAATGAGTGATTTGGAAATTGATAATGCGCAATCTGATATCCAAGAAACTTAACGAAAACCTACGCAAGCAATATGAAAAAAACACAAGATTTACGTGGTTCGATCCGGAGATCTACGTCCACGGGCACAAAATAGCACCTGCCGAGGTGTTTCCTTTACTAGATCTTTGAGTTTACACGTAGTAATTTCAGAATACAGAATGCGAACCCTAATTCCAAGTTCTTTTCTCCATTTTATACTAAACCCTACTGAACCCTAACTGAACCCTAACTAACTCCCTATTATCACGCCTCTTTTCCGCTGCATGGCGGTTGGGAACGGATCGTGGGCCTTGTGTCGCGGAACAAGCCATAAGTTGGGCCGCGCCACACGCGTTATCCGGGACGCGTACCTCTGGACCTTTTGGGCCGGTTAATGGGCCGAGGTTCTGGGCCAGTTAGTGGGCCGGGGCGTTAGGTATTAACCCGACCCGAAGTGACCGGGCCATCCCTATCAGAAATGGATTCCAAAAAAAATAGTATATATACTTTAATATTTTTCCATTCACAAATAAATATCCCTCCGTCCCGCTCAGTTTTGCACGTAGGGACGGACACGTATATTAAGACAAACTGTTTTTTGTTTTTTGGTTGACTTTTTTTAAGGTGGAGATTGAGAATGGAGATTTTGAGGGTGGAGATTTTAAGAGAAATTTTACTTTTAAGGATGTGCAAAACTGAATAGGACGGATTGAAAAGGAAAATGTACAAAACTGAACGGAACGAAGAGAGTATATTTTAGACTTTCAAATGAAATGGAAAATACCCTTCTATTTTTCTCTTTATCATTTTTTTATTACCCTAAATTCTTCCATTTTTTTATTAATGCCTTATTTATACTTCATTATAAGATTTGTACGGAAATCTCCTAAAATTCCTCACAATTGGGGACACTTGGGCCGTCAATCATTTGTCGGCATACTAAATTATTAGTCATGCGCACTTGGCGTGTATGGGTGCTTACATAACATACTATGCTGCCCCTTACTTTAATCGCTTGCCCTGTTTTCTTTAAATCAAAGATCATGGTTGCACAATATCATTGTGTTTATGCAAGGTCGGAGGAGGTTAAAATACTCTATGCTTGGAGAAATAAAGCGATTAATAGAAAGCTACATTTCAACAACTCTACAAAAGAAACAACCCGATTATCATATTTCTTAATGGATTGAACAAAATCATAAATAAACATGCCCTATATATAAACATATAAGTAGGTTTAACTTTCTTGAAAAAGAACAGATCAATTTAATTTTTACTTGAACAAGTACGATGTATCACTCTTTCATTTAAAATATTTAAATATTCATAAATCAAATTCCTTGGTTTATTGTGATAAGAAAAGTCAGACGTATTTAAATAATGTTCAGATAAATTTTGTTATAAATAATTGATAGGTCGTTCAATAACAAATCCATTAATTCAACACCGTCGAGTATTTAGAATCCTCTTCATTTATTTATTTTCCTAGTGATGATTTTAAGACCCGTTTGATTACAAATCATTAACGAAAATGATAATAGGTATAAATGATGAGTCAATTATCTTCCTTAATATAAAAGTAAGATAGTTTAGGGTGATGTGTCTTCACCACCTTAATTCTAGGCACCCCTTTAATATATATAATCATAATAATGATAAATATTTAAACAATTTCTCTCTCAATAACCGTATGAAAATAAAAAAAAAAATGAAAAAATGAAAATTTCTGCTCCTTCTTATTATTATCCTACTAAGACAAAATTGCCTAGGAGGTGCTCTGCCACGTTGTTAATTTTATTCTTTTTCTTTTTTGTTCATAAATCATTTATTTATACCATCACACGTGTCCATCATTTCAACAATTGCTCGAAAGTAATTTGACTTGCCCATATTAGTTATGATAATTTTGAAAGTGGAACTAAACTATCATTTTCAAATTTTGACTATGACCGCATACTTTAGCGTAAATACCATTGTATTTTTTTTTTTTTTTTTGTAATTGATATTTTACAAATTACTATTTATTATTTTGAAACCTCACTGAATTACATCATTTAATTCGTTAATTATGAGTCTTCATATCCCTATCCCTATTATATATAAAAAGAGCCCATAATTAAAGGGGAGACATTTGTCACCACCATCTTCTTTTTTGGCTTCTCACCAATCAATTTCCTTTTCCTTTCTTTTTTTCTTTATTCTTATAATTTTTTCCTTCAAAATTTCAAGATTTTATAACTTTTTTCTTTTCAACTCGGGTGTTAATAAAATAATTACTAATTTAATTATCTTTTCAAAATATTCGATTTGACATCCATGATATATATATATAAAATGTGTTGTAATTGCAAAAATAATATTTTTAACGGGTTAAAATGATTTACTACTTGTATTATGAAATAATATGAGAGGAATTGTTAATAAAATAGAGTATTGATTAACTTATTCATTACGTACCAAACACCATAAATAAAAATGAGTCATCATTCATTCTCATTCCCTATTTCTAAACCCTCAACCAAGCGCACCCTTAGATTTGTTTCACGCATTTGCTTATATCTAATCCATCTCTTTTCTTCAATTATATTGATCACTATTATCGTTTTTTTTTTTTTTTTAAATGGCAGGTAAAGAGTATACTCATTCTTTTATTTTGTATTGTGAGAGGAAGCTTGCTAAATTAAAATATTGAAGTATCCTAATATAAACAGATTCTGGTTTCCAATAATTTGGAAATTAATATATTTTGAGTTACTCTAATAATTGCTTCTTTTTTAGTAATAATGCAACTTTAAATTCAAAACTCAAACAACGTAACATTTTCATGCACTCTCACTCTTATAAATGACACGTGACATATTTTATAGAAAATTAAAAAAAGTTGATTATTAATTATTTTGGAAAAATTGGTAAAAATATCCCGTAAGTTATCATATTTAAGAAAATATTTTTTAAATTTGGTAATTTTTAAAAATGCCTCGTAGCTTACAAAAAATTATCATAAATGTCCTGCAATCGGGTATAGTAGGTGACACAACCGGTTAGAGGTGATGTGGCTCATTTGAAATGATTTGGCTATATTACATGGCATTTTTAATCTATGTGGCATTATGTTAAAAAAACATGTGTCATTATGGTGTGTTATAACATGCTTATTTGGATAATGATAAAATCTGAAATATTATAAAAAAAAATATTTATCTATTTTATGATTATATATCCATCAACACCCACACTCTTCCCACCCCCCCCCCCCCCCCCCCAATCCCCTGGCCCAGCTCTTTTTCAGCCCTGAATTAACCAAATTAACAAGTTTCAGACTCAGTGGCGCGACAGCGGTGGGGGAGGTAGTGGCGTGGTGGGGGGAGGGCGGCGGCGAGAGGCAGTGGCTCGGCGGTAGTGGGATGAAGGCAGTGGTGCGGCGACGATGGGAGGGAGGAGTGGCGCGACGATGGTGCTGGTGATAATTCTGTGTGTGTATTTCTATATGTATATATATGTGTATGTGTTTACATATGTATACATATATATGTATATTTATATATGTATATATATGTTATGGGTGTATATGTGTTTATATATGTGTTACGGAGTTGGTGTGGGAGGTGGGGTGGGGTGTGGGTGGGAGGGGGGTTTCAATTTTTCTTTTTTCAGATTTTTTAAAAAAATTTCTTTTTTTTTTTCAAAATTTAATGCTACGTCAGCTTCTGACCGGTTATGTCATCTGCTATACTCGGTTACAGGACATTTTTGATAATTTTTATAAGTTACGAGTCATTTTTAAAAATTGCCAAATTTAAAGGATATTTCCTTAAATATGGTAAATTTACGGGATATTTTTACAATTTTTCCCAATTATTTTTAATGTACCATATATTACACACTCGCTGGAATTTATATACATTATCTACCACTACAACAAAATAGATTTTTTGTATAATATTTTTGGAAACTACAATTGTGATCACTAATAATAAATTATTTGTGATCACTTGTTGTCAGAAATCTTTCTACAAATTACTTGAGATAATTTTAAAATTATTTTAGAGACAACTAATTGTTTTAAGAAATATTTGAGACGCATTTGAAATTACTTTTATCATCATAAATATATATGTATTTGGTTGAGTTATTGAGATAATAAAATTATGACAAATATACATAAATTGTGAAAAATACTTATATATAATAGTACCTTTTATTGTGTGAAAAGATAATTTTTTGTAGTGTGCATGGATATCCTATGCAGATGGTTCTGGTAAAGGATGATGGGATAATAGCAGGAGGAGGAAAAGGTGAAAGTAATTAATTTTAGTTGAATAGAAATCTCTAGTTTGAAGACCCCACCTTCCAATAACTAATTAATCATATCAATCATGTAAAGTTTAACAGCAGTGTCCAATAATGATTTTGTATTTCTTTAATCAATAAATAGTGACAATTACAAGAATGCAATGAGTGAACCATTTCTTTAAGTAGCTAGTCACATGTACATGTACTATATGGATTGTTTAATTATTTATTTATATTTTAACTCCTGGGATTATCTAGGCCTAAGCCCAAATATTTTGTGGGTTTTCATTCAGGCATTCAAAACTTCTAAAACTATATATACAAGTGCAACCAACCTTACTCATCTGCTCCACTTGCTGAATACTTCCTCCATTCCGCTCAGTTTTGCTCACTTTTCGTTTGGATTCGTCCCATTCAATTTTGCACATCTTTAAAAATAAAATTTCTCTTACAATCTCTACCCTTGAAATCCCCACCATCACTCTCCACCTTAAAAAAAGTCAACTAAAAACTAAAAAATAATTTTTCTTAATATATGTGTCCGTCCCTACGTGCAAAACTGAGCATGACGGAGGGAGTACTTCACACTCAATTCTCCTCAGCTCTTCACTTTGCCTCATTTTAAATAACTAGTATTACGTTGCACAATTTGTAATTTATTTGCTAACTTCACTACAAGAATTTTGCAAATAGACCACAGATTTTATCTGTTGTACAGTTATAAATAAGTCTGTTATTAATAGTGTTGTTGTTAAAAGTACCCTTTTAACAACAATTTAAAACTGTTGTCTGTCAACAATACACAACGGTGTCCACAACAGTATATAACCGTTGTCTATTCAATTACAGGCAACAGAGGAAAACTGTTGACCTTCTTGTAAAACTGTTGTCTTTTCAAGTAAAGATAACAGATAAAAATCGTTGTCTTTTTCAGCAAAGAGAACAAAAAAAGGAGGTCGTTGCCTTTCAATGAAAGACAATGATTTTATTAATGAATATTGTTGTTTAAATGCATATTCACATATGGAACACCCCAAAGCCAAAACATCATAAAATATTTACGGAACATCATACAAAATAAATGTCAATAAATTCATCAACATGAAATTAATTACTATAATACAATCCGAATTCTTCAACTAAATAAGTCCTACAATGAAACTAAAAACAACTCTTATTTACCCAAACAAATCGTAAGATTCATAACAAATATTTATAAAAATAATGATTTTTTGTTTACAGTTCCTTCTCATGGTTATGTTCTTGCATCGCTAGTCTTGTGCACCCTGTTTTCCATTATTAAAATTTATTAGTATTAATTTAACTCTTCCACAGCTGCAAATTAATCATCATTTTATTTTCTTAAGCAATTAACTGATTTGTAGGTGCCGCCCTCCTGTCAAATGTTATAGATAGAAATGCAACTGTCAAATTGTCAAATGTTATATATGTATATATATATATATATATATATATATATATATATATATATATATATATATATATATATAAGAATCCCAACATTACTTCAATAAACCATAAGGCCATATACAGAGTGATGCCAAAGTATAGCTTCATATCCAGTAAAATGACTAATTGCACAGATATAAGAAATTAAATTTACCAATAGTACTTATTTACTTTGCTATCTTTAGCTTTATACCAGTTCTGTGGTAAGCCTGCATAACAAGTAAACAGTGTGTTAAAAAAAGAAAAGCAAAAAGTTAGGACGAAAAAAGGTGGTCGTATTCGATATTACCATATCTAGACCCAAGAAGCATGAAACACAAAACACATTTGAATTGAATACTTTAGAAAGTGTATGTATTTCCTGCAAAAATTCTCAAATCCGTTTCACCACCCAAAATAATTTTTAATGTGTAGATACCTTTTAAAAATAAAATCAAGGAAAATTGCAGCCAAAGTGTAAAATTAACTAATTTTCTCTAAACAAATCAGCAAAGAAAGACTTCACCTGACAGAAAGTGTCTAAGAGCAGAGGACCCAAAAGAGATACACACCTCAAACACTTCTCTGCACCACAAGAGCAAACTGCATAAGTTTCTGATGTGCCATTAAGATTCACCTTAATAAGATATGTTGCTACTAAGTGCTCCACTTGGAACTAGGACTTGCTATCATACTAGAAGAAAGTTTAAAGAATACTAATGGTAAAACTTGTAGTGCATTTCAGAAACAATTCAATACTCGCAGTGAAATTTACGCATGCATGCTACCAAAACAGTTCAATACTCACAGTTGAATAGTCACAGCATCAGGAAATTGCATGGTGAAGGTTCTACTGATATGAGAGACAGAGACTTGAGTTCTAAAATATCGAATTATATCTGTTGATAGAGTTTCCCTTTGATGATGTTGTTAGGCTTCACTTCCAAAAGTAATGGTATGTTATTATAGCCCCCAACACTTAAAAAAAAAAAAAAAAAGGGACTCACCGCTGGAGCATCTCCGCCAGTAGCATAATGGATATTTAGATGTTTCCTTCACTTGCGCATTTATCTTTAAAAAATTTCAGCAGCTCACACTCCACAACCTATTTCGTCTACACCTGCAAGGTTCAATACATGCTGCCAAAGAATTGACATAAAAAAGAACCCATAATTTAAGTATCTAACAGAAAATATGGTAAATAAGTGTGTAAATTAAAACTAAAGTAAATGATGATTTCACACAGAGATACTAACTAATATAATTTTCTACATGTTCAAGGCAAATAGACCATTCCCTATTACAGAGACAAAAGAAGAAACAAGGAACATACCCTTGAATTTTTAGACTTGGCTCCTCGGCTAACTTCCCACTCCAATAGCATCAAACACTTCCCATCCACGTCCTGAAAGAACAGGATTGAAAATCAAATTCAAATTAGTGTGAAGAATGATTATTTAAATGTTAAATGAAATCAGTTTGAAGAGTAATTCATTTTATTTTGTACTTGGTGCAAGATATGTTCTAGTAAAACAACATTAAAAATTCTATAAAACAGAAGCACCGCTTTAAAAACATCTAACACTAGGAAATACACAAAAAAAAGAAAAAAGGAAAATTATAGTTTGTCTTTCCTTGCTATAATAATATAATTAAAGACCTAAACAAAGTAGGGGGAGTTAATTTCCATATTTTGATTGCAAGAATTCTTTTCACTTCGGTTTCAATTTGTATTTTGCTGGTAATATCTATTTCTTAATTTTGGTAAGAAAAATTATAGTTTGTCTGTACTGATAATAGCATTTTAGTAACTATTTATGTTGAATTCCAAAAAATAATATAATGGGACTTTGTGAGTGTGTGTAAGGTGGAAATACCTTAAAGAGAAGTGGGTTGGGAGCAGATAAATTGACATAGGTTAGATGTAGCCCAACTACCATCCTTACAAATGAAGGTCACTGTAAAAGTTATCTGTAGAATAGTGCCCCATCAATAAGCTACAAATTTATGATCCACCAAATAAAGGAAAAAATGCACACACATACATATCAAACAAGATTTAAGTGATTTGAGACATTAACAAAATAGATGCACTAATTCATAAAAAAATTCTAGTGAAATTTTACATTTATACAATTTCTTATCTATTAACTCCATTTACAAATAGAGGAATGGTGTTCATTTTGAGTTTTCTCCTTGCCAGAATTCAGATCCAAACATGGACTATTGTCTACTACATACATCCTGTTTGCTTTAACCATGTTCTTAAATAATTGAAATTTATCAATCCAAATAGGAACCAACTCTAAATGTTATAGTATATTCTTAGATTACCACCAAATTAAATTAAATTAAGACAAGATGGTAGCATAAGGATTCTTATTTTGTGTCAAATTCACAAAGCTCGACTCAAGGAACAAGATATGAACAATGGCTTAATCAATTAGAAAGTTTACATACCTGCAATGAATCAACAACCTTTTGAAGCTCAATCTTGAGTTTTGTCATCGTTGTAGCCTGAACTTGATCAAGTAATCGAAGCCAAAGACCTAATCGTAGCAACTGCATTTGCCAATTCAAGCTGTTTCCACCGATTATTAGCATACAAAATTTGTTTTCTCACTCTTAAGCTAAAAACTACTTAAATATCGAACACCCCAACTCTTAAGTTTGACTAAAATCACTTCTAAAGATTATCTATGTCTAGTTACAAGTGTTTTTTACCAGTCTTTAATTTTGTAAAGTTTGAATAAACCCTTCTATGTTTTGTTGCACCAGAGACTCATTGGGCAAAGGTCATGACTAATTTCATCCAATGTTTTCTTTGGCTTTTGGTGGACAACCTGGATAAGAAATCTTTTTGAGGAAACTAATGGGAAAAACTAATTATCCTTATCAAGACTAATAAAATGGGAATGCATTACCAGAAATCCAATGGCTTGTCTAATATGCTTGAGCTCATCCCAAGTAGAACCTGCGTACTGCAATATATCGAATGATTTTCAATCTGATAGTTTGAACACCAAAAAAAGAGAAGACAGAAACTTGGAAGTACCTCGTCAGTTGTTGCACGACACCAATTTTCCAGTTCAACAAGCCCAGCCTTAACATATTCCCCATTAGTAAATGAGCAACATTCTCGCATTAATAGAAGGCTGGCTTTATGGAAAGTTCAATAAAGGACATCAAGCTTATACTTTATACACACACGGACACACATACACACTTAGTAGTTCATAAATAAAAGGCGAACAAACCTATTAAATAATTGAACGTTGATGAAAGCAAATATTTGAGTGAACACCTAGCGAACTAAGAAAGGGGGTACCTGCCAAGAAAGACAAAAAGAAGTAAATAGTGAGACTACATAAAACAGATAACTTGTATAGTAGATGAAAGCAACACTAGCCTTGGAGAATAAAGTCCCAAAAGGCTTGTTCAGATAAGAAAATCAAGGTCACTCATTAACAGTTACTAATATATCAGGAAGATATGCTAACATTATTAGTAACTTGATATTACTTTTTAAAATTTGAGAACCAGTATACAATTCGTCTTCCGCCATAGCTGTAATATTCAACACTATTCTGAGCTAGTTAATTCCAGTTTACGCAATACTTTCACTCAATTGAATCTACTATGTATAAGAAATCAATAATTTCTTCGTCAAATTTTGATGATTACAGCTAAACAGACAAATTTCATAAAAAACAAGGAGAAAAATCCACAATAATTAATAATATTGCTGAATTCAGAATCTATATCGTAAAAAAAAAAGTGATTACTTCAAATGGAGCCAGGTGGATGGATATATGCATGTCTAGGAAGGACCCATTCGAGGAAAAAGAAGGGAAGCAAAGGGACTCTATTGCTTCGGCAGAACAAGACAAGGTCTTTCAGAATGCTGTTAGAATACACCAAATATACACATAAACAAATATATGATAGATCAAAATGGAAAGGAAGTACGCACATAGTTTTTTAGTTCCTGGATAGATCGAAAAACAATTGTGATGTTAACAAAGCTTGAATCCGCAAATGGCTTTTTGTGTCCAAAAACAATCCACAAGCAAAAGTACAAAAAGAAAAGGCCAAAATTACAGTGCACCAAGGTTTCAGGCGAACAAGGACATAGTATTTTCTCATCGAAGACATGGAGAGTACCTGCTGGAAGAGAGACTGTGCAGTTGATGACATTTGAATATAGTTTTGCATGGATGCTTTGGGACTGTGACGATCGAGTATCGAAGGGGAGATTGCAAAGTCAACACCCAAGAAACACCTTTGGGAGACGCTGAAGATCGAGGAATACCTTCTGTAGAAGCTAGTAGAAGAGAGAGAAAAATATCATTTTATTCATTATCTCATCAAGTTTACAGAATGGGAATTGCATGCTTATATAAGCATGGTGTACATTGGTCACATTCAG
Source organism: Ajuga chamaepitys (assembly GCA_958295605.1). Classification (NCBI taxonomy): domain Eukaryota; kingdom Viridiplantae; phylum Streptophyta; class Magnoliopsida; order Lamiales; family Lamiaceae; genus Ajuga; species Ajuga chamaepitys. The sequence continues at coordinate 19,069,739 of OY282505.1, forward strand.
AAAATATCTATCCTCATCTACATGTGGAACATTACTAACTCTCCCTACTAGAATAGATGCCAGTCTAATACAAATAGTTCGATGTTCTTGAAAGCTTCACTGGAGCAGCTCGGCACATGAGCTGCACATGGAGATTCATGATTATGAAAAATACCCCACTAAATTGTCAAGCAACTTTGTAGAAGTTTCTCATTTCAATTGTGTGCATGTGCGTACACACACACACAGAGAGAGAGAGAGAGAGAGAGAGAGAGAGAGAGAGAGAGAGAGAGTACCTTTGGTACAAGCACGTTCATTGCAGCAACAATTTTATCGTCTTCATTGGCCTTCATATAAAAGGTTTTGATTGCCTTTGGGTAGTTATAGACTATCATAAGGGATTTGAATCTCTCTTCGGTCAAGTATCTGCTTTAATATTTGAGAAGGGTTCACCAATTTATAAACTCCATGCTCAATTACATAAGGTTATAGGAAAGTAAAAGGAAGATCCTATGTGAAAATTTACCTTTCATGTGCCGAAGCTAAACCAATACCCCATTCTACTGCATTCTCAAATTTCTTCACTTTGGCTATTTCCTCAAGAATAGCAATTGGTTGTTTTTGTAAACTTTTCATTATAGGATATGTATAGCTATAGAAAAAATCATATGTCAAATCAACACTTGATAAAAACTTCCAGTACCTGAAAATGAAGCAAATTTTCTTAATCATACATACATGTTAAAATTTATCATTTTACAGAATGAAGTACTCCCTCCGTCCCGCTCTAATTTGCCTACTTTCCTTTTTGGTTTGTGTCAATCTAATTTGTCAGCCCATAAATGATAACTTTCTCTCACAATCTCCACCTCAAAATCTCCACATTCAATCTCCACCTTTAAAAAATTCAAAGATTCCACAAAATCTGTTTTTTCTTAACCTCCGTGCCCGACCAAGGTAGGCAAATTGGGCCGGGACGGAGGGAGTAAGAAGTTAATTTGAAACCATTCACAACACAATCATGCTTCTGAAGCAAGGAAACTCATTCATGGATTTAACTCGCTAGAGCATGGTAACACCCAAAAAAGTAAGAAAGCAATCAACTATTAACAAAGAGACCCGAAGGGAACTGGTATCTACTTCTTGCAATAATAGAATCTTATATATATCCATCCAAATAAATACCGTCAATAAGAAAGGTTTTAGTATATTGACTCCACAAAAGTTCAGAACTAGACAGACAACAAACTACTCAACGTATGTACCAGCTACTCAAATCAACTTTAAGATGTAGCACCTTTAAGGTGCATATTAGCTTAGTCACATTCGGTTTATCATAAATATAAAACAAGTTTGAATAACGTCAAAACCTGCTCACAACATAATGATATACTAAAAGCCTCTGCCACAGGACCAAATCTGTGTTCAGGTAAAAGAATGGATATTCACTTTAAAAGTGCTTTGAATACACTCTTTTTATTTTATTTTTTTCGTTTTTATTTTGAAAGTGAGCATTCTAGCTTAAAAACAGATAAACCTAAACAAAATATCATATGTTACATGGTTACTCGGACCCAAGAAACTGCATCTTCAGAAGACTAACAAATCATTTTCTTGTTTAAGATATACACAAAGAAGAATAGAGGGCCAATAAACATATTTCATACTAGAGGTACAAATGGGTGTAACAGCATCACATATATTTAGAATTGCACCAGAGAAAATGAATATATGATGGAAATACAATATAGGACATAAATAAGTTACCGAAGCTCGGTTTTAGAATGAGCAACATCAGTTTGAACTGAAACATGTGGAATGGTAATCATTTGGCTCTCATCTATACTACATATGGGGTGACCACATATGCATCCAATTTGCCGTCGCTTGGTCACCAGTATCAGGTAGTAAGACTCCATGAATTTAATGCAACCTATAATGCAAATTCAAGAAAAATAAGACCGGATAAGAAAGGACAGTTTACCTTATAATGAGATATCATTTGAACTCATGCCAATGCTTTGGTTTCCATACTTATCAGCAATCCCATATACCTTAGCCACAAAATTTAACCCTCCAGTGGCACGATTACCTTCAGCAATCCTCTGGAGCAAGCTCTTCACTTCTTGTGGTGGATAAACCACAGGATCCTCACTGATATTCAAATCAGAAGGCTCCATTCTATCAATCTTTTACACCCTATAGAACTTCTTATTTCTATAACTTCCTATCAAATAAAACCTCTGATAAAAGGAACACGACGTGATGTTAAAAGTATCAAATAGAAAAGGCTCATAAAATATCTTTTAATTTATCTGTTATACAGATGTACCTGTCAACTCTTCAATCAGGTAATGAATATTCAAAACAGTAATTACAAAATACTAACAATTTGAACCAGTGAGATAAGGCTCTATATGTTATATAATACATTAGTGTAACTGAATTAAACCACAAAATTCAAACATAGCCCGTGATAAAATGATTAATTTCAGTTAATTCTAAAATTGAACCAACTAATCAAAACCTATTCGGATTGTAATGTTCAAGTAAAACTGACTTCCTGAAGCTTTCAGCACAAACAATTTGATACAGCTATGTCATATAATGCATTAGTGTAACTGACATTAAACCCAAAATCAAACATAACCCTTCATAAAAAGCTAATTTCAGTAAATATTAAATCGAAACAACTAATCAAAACCTATTTGGAATGAAAGCTTACAACACGGGTTTCGTAGAGCCGGAGTTTCTCCAAGGAGTATGAATTGGGATCCGACGGGCCTTTCGGTTCGTCTGTCGGGTGAATTTTCGACAAATTCGACTCGGATGATGGGGGAAGACTTGCTGAACTAGATTTTGATTTCTCCGATATCGCCATCACGAAATTGAGAGCTCAAATTGAATGATATTGGACCTAATTTGACTGGTTTATTACATTTTCCTTGAGCTGTTGAGTCCTTTTTGCTTTGCACTTTCTTTTCCTTCCGCCATTTCTGCCTTTCTCCCCAAAACTGTCAACTAAATCGTCTTACCAGCCGCGGTAGAAAACATAAATCTCTTTTGCAGAAGCCACGTTAAGCCTCCTAAGAAACATGATATCATGGATCCACTCCACCCGATCCAAATTTATTGAGGAAATCTTCAAACTAACTCCACGTGCATATGATTAATCCTATTTCTACTCGAATCGATCTGAATTAATAACTGAGACTGGTTCTAAAAAAAAAATGTAACTGAAACTCGACTCGATAATCCGATTCCTACCACATATCTCTTTACTAGATCTTGAACAGAACTAAACATGAACCATGAATCATGAATTGAGTTTAACAAACAAATAAATTTGTCCTATCTTAAACTTTTAATTGAGAAACAGTAAAAAGGTGGGGAACCAGAAAAAATTGTTTTAAAGTAATTATAAAAGTTGTAGTAGGATATGTACAGCTATAGAAACAATTTGAGATTGTAGTGGAGCGTGTTGTTCTTGAGGTTGAACTCGGTGAGAGTAGCATTAGTGAGGTACGTATAATTTCATGATGTTTGGATGGAGAACTAACCAGAGGACGAGAGCGACGATTCCGACAATAATGAGGTGAACCTTAGACGACAATGGCGATTGTGGAGAACTGAAATCCTTCAATCCTTTTGGGTGGAGAACTGAAATTCTACTGAAATTCTTCTAAGGATTTTTGAGATTATGATTTGAGAAAGGAGAGAGAAGGGAAGAAAGGGCGCGCTCCTACGCGCTTTTATTTGATGATGACTACAAATTAATTAGAATTAACGAGGCTCACACTTTAGCAGCCAGGTTCATAGCTCTTGGAATTGGGCCAGAATTAACGAGGCCCATGTAGAGGCAGGCTAAACTTGTAATATAATCAACGAGGTACAAAATACGACAGCCTACTTCTACTAATAATTTGTAATATTGTTCAAGTCCTCAACTAATATAGAAAACTCTTTCGTGACCCAAATTAATACTTAAGCGATAAAATATTTTTTCCTTATATCAATTTTTCCTTTTGTTCTATCCTCTTGGAATTTGGCAAATGAACTATGTTTGGTTTTTAGCTAAACTTTTAATTTGCAGGATACAAGATAATGAAAAATTTGATATGAGAAAAATATAAGATAAGTATGAAATATAAGTTCTCATTCAATTTTTTGTCAAAAAAATCTAGGGTAAAATATGATTCTCATTTTCTCACCGAGGGATAAGAAAGTACTTTTTTTTTTTTTTATTATTTTATACTATTTTGGAAAATATTATTTCAGATCTCCAATTTGTTCATGTTTAATCGTGCCTATAATTAGTTGGTCCGGCCCGACTTATTTTCCTATAATATATTAAGATTATCGGACTGGGCCGATAATTACAATTAAGAGTTTATTAAAATAAAGTGCAACCTATAAGATAAAATCATAATTATTATTTTATTTCAAATATATTATTAATTATTAAAATTACATTGAAGAGATTACTAAAATACCAAGTACATAACTTTTAAGAATTCTAAATAACACAATAATGTTGTCTATGAGAGCAATGTACTGCAAACAGACAACAGGTTTGGACAACTATCGTTAAAAGAGTTGTCTATCTGTGGAAAAAGACGCTAATAGACGACAGATGTTGAAAACTGTTGTAAAACTGTTGTCTATTAGCGTGTGTTACCGCTAATAGACAACAGATTGCAGTAAAATTGTTGTTAATTCATGAATAGACAACAGTGATGGAAAAAGATGTTGCCTTTTAACTGTTGTCTATTTATGAAATTGTTGTAGTGCTTTCTTTTGAGGATATTTGGACATATAAGAAAGTGAACACATTAACATGTATTCACAGCGGGCGGGGGAATGGCCTTGTAAATTCCAAGTACTTATTTTAATCATTTTTTCAAAAGCAATCATAAATATCATGTTAGTGGCAACCCTACTTGAAAATTCCAAATATATTGCACAAATATGATTTTATTAGCACAAAATAGTTAAGATCGAAAATTTAATAAGTTTATATATATATATATATATATATATATATATATATATAATATAATATAAAAGCACATAAAATTATTAAATTTAACGTATGTTGTATCGCTTGAGGAAGTAATAAAGATAGGAAAATATGTTATTTGGCGAACCTCGACCAACATCATGTGGAGAATCACTTAGGTCTGCGAAAAACATATGTCCTTTATTTAAAATTTCTGCGCAGTCCCAAAAAACAAAAAAAATCTTACAATGAAGAAAATCCAAGTTTTTGCTCTACAATCGAAGTCATACTACGTTAAAATAATATCCACCATCATCACCCAAAAATTCGCCGCCGTTTCCGCTGTCAAATATTCACCACCGCCAAAATATTTGCCACATTCGGATCTACTGGAGGAGAATGGAATTTTCGAAACCGTAGAAGCTGCGGCCAAGGAAGGTGGTCGCGACCGCACCACCGTTAAGAAATTTACTGGGGGCTAGAGAGAGAGAGAGAGGGATACGTGGGTCTTGTCTGTATTGGGAAGTACCCCAAACCCTAGAATAAGAAGGGGTTGAGGCAATTTGTTCGGCAAACATAGCAATTGGGTTGGCCCAACCGATTTAGGTTTGGGCCAGCCCCAACTAACATACCCTTAATGAGTTCCAATTTGTAGCTGCACTTATATAATATGTAAGTGTACAATGTCAAACTAATATGAATATTAAATAAATATTAATTAGACAATATTATAATTATGGAGTATATGATCTAATTTTATTTACTCATCTATGCCCAAAAAAATGGAGATAGAGTATGTGGGTTCGCTACTATAAAATAGCCCACAAACTCATCAACCCTAACTAAAATGCTACATATAAAGTAGCCCGAAATTTCTAAATGAGAACAAATAAATGACCCATAAATAATCTTTTGATAAAATTTAATATAGGTATAATGTCAATATCCACCCCTACTACCTTCACCATCCAACCATCAACCCTATACAAATTCACTTTAGATTCTCGGTGCTCTCTGTCATCATAGTTACTGAGTTTCTCGAAGCTCCTTCTCATCATAATGACTAAGTTTTTGAAAGCACAACTTTTACATTCTGTCGATTTGTTATCACCCTTCAATTGTAGAAATGACAAAAATATGTATGTATATTGATCCTATTTTACATATTTACAATTTTCATCTGATATGTTCTTGTTTTGTTGATATCCATTTTGATTTGCATGAGCTTATTTATTTTTCGATTTTTTTCCTTGGTGCGAGATCAGACAGATCTAGAGGATCTCTATCTTCAAATATTATTTTAAGGTTTTTATATATATATATATATATATATATATATATATGAATGAGTCACTAAATAAGTTTCTGGCATTTTTTGTTTTAGTTTTTAGATCAGTTCATATACTATGAAATTTCTATATTTCATGTATTCTTAATTTTGTATAGTTCGAGAACCAACATATTACGTAATCTCCTACTTCAAAATATGACCCGTTAATAAATTTAGTAATATTATGTTTTTATTTTTTTTTCAATTGGATAAAATGACTATATGGTTAATCCATAACTTATATCCCTCCTGTACATAACGGGTTCTGAATTCAGAATGAGGGACTTGAATTTAGATATTGAAAAGCTGAGGGACAGAATTAATATTTTGAAAACTTTTGAAAATGATGGGATAACTGAAATTTTTAGTAACTTGACGAACTTTTTCCAAATAATAATAATAATAATAAAATATTAGAATTATGGGAATTGATCCCCATTCTCTGTTGGTTGTTTCCCACCCCAATCTCCCCCCTCCCCCACCCCCCTTCTTTTTCTCTCTCAATCTTCATTTCTTCTGGCTCCTTCCCCTCTCCCTCTCTCTCTTCCTCTTCTCACATCAGTATATCCTCCTTCTTCTTTTTCCTTTTGCATTTTTTTCCATCTATAGTTGATGCACATACAAATCAGAAATCACAAACGAACAAAATACAAATGCACACACACAATAATATCATAGCCACACCTATTTCCTTTTCTTGCTTCAGTTTCTTCTTATATCTCTGCCGATGAATAGATCTGGGCGGCGCTGTGGCTACGCGCGCAGCACCAAAACAGCGGAGACCGACAACGGTGGACGGGAAACATGGAAGCAACCCATCATCTTTTTTTTTTTCTTTTTTTTTTTCCCTTTGAAACTGAACATGCCTGTTATTGTTGTGGATTTAATCAGTTTCTTCCTTTATATGCAGTTACTTACAATAATTTTATTGGTTGAAGGCTTCATGGCCCAAACCGGTTATCGAAGAAACTTGTTTGTATTCTATAGTGATTAAAAGAACATTATAAAATACTGTCTTCCAAATATTCTAATTAATATGAAAATAGAATCATAGTTGCTATACCTTTTTATTAGATAAATTACTGCACATTCACGCCAAACCCATCTTCTGATTATAGAAGATGAAAGAAGATCTTAGTGTTTGACTAATTTGTATTAGGATATTAGGGGCCGCACAAAAATAACTCAGAAGAGCACACGTTTAATGCACTTAACATGCCCTACAGTCTTTTCTCATTAATCTCGACAATATGAAAAAAATATTTGTGAAAAGAATACTAAATATCTATTCTACATAGTATATTTTGTTTTTCTTCTCTATATACGGCTTGCAGGACAAATTGGCGGCAAAATGACAATTCTGTAATTTTCCCCAACGGTCCTGCTTTTATATATTTATATATATTCTTTTGTACCAATTCTTTCTTTTGTATATATTTTACGAAAGAGATGTGTAGTCCCTTTGAAAATTAGTAGTGGACTGTGCGATGCACGGAAATATATTTATCTTGTAGTAATTTTTATTTAACAATTATATTTATATAATATAAAAGAATTTAATGTACTAAATACTCTACGAGCATTTTGTATTTATTATTTTCTAGTAAAAATAAATCTTTAGGAAATTAGAATAAAAAATATTAAAAAAAAACTTAAAACTTAAAATAGACGTTTTGGTACTCCTTATAAAATAACATATCTTTAAGTGTCAATTCTAATGTAAACAAAGTATGTCATTTTAAATGTTACCTTCTTTTATTCTACTGATCAACCTTCCAAGTATTACATCTCTTAAACTTACAATTCATTTCACAAATAAATTATACTCAAAACTTTCGGAATTTGAAACTAAATTCTATATCCTGGGACATCGTGATTTTTTAAGCGTCAATATCATGTAATACCTATATTTTGCGTGAACAATTGATGGCATGCACTATATTTTGATTGATTCTTATTGGATTTGTGAGTAGAATTTGGTGAAAATCTCCACCTAGGACAAGAATTTGTGATGGTCAATTAAAACCTGAGAAAATATTTGTTGTTGGCAAACGAGGTAGTTTTGATGGTAGGACATGAGTAATAGAGATTGTCAGCTAGATGTTTTAGCTTACTTCTTGGAGAGCATTTGACCTTCAATTTACCTTACTAATTTATATTTAACATTCAATAATGTTTGTCCGGTGTGATGTACAATCTTATATGCACTACGAATTTTCTTTAGAGGAAAGTCAAATAAAATCATATATTAATATACAATTATACATACACAAAAAAAATATATTGAATCATACTCCATAAATATTATATTTAATTGAAGGATATATATGCTTATTTTTTCCCTCAAATTAAGAGTGCACACCCTTGATTTGTACTCATGTACCACTCATAGGAATGTATAAAAAATATAAAAATTATACTTTGCAACCTATATTATGTCATGTTTTACAATATGCAACTTAAACTATTCATTATTATAGTAACCAACCTAAACTATATAATATGTTTCATACTTTTTCAACCCAAATATTTTTCCCATTGTCGAACTTGAACCGCTTTTTAATACTTTGCAACCCAAACATTTATTTATGTGACATCCCGACTTTTATAACATTAAATAGGTCATTTTGTGAAGGGATATGACTTGCATCACATGTTTTTAGCTCATGATAAAAATTTATTAATCAATTGAAAGGACATATTCGAAAGTAATATAACATAATTTTTGGAAACATATTAGATAAAACACCTTAGAATAGAATACTTGGCGGAAACGTAATTGGAATAAGACTCTATAAATTGACTCGTAAGAATGAATACTAGAACTTTAAAGGCTTCGTTAATCTTAATTGTATCATAGGTTTTTTAAAAATTGGGTCAGATGCCCATTGGGATCCTCACCACCAAACTAGTTCTGTTGAACCATGAAAAAAAATGCAGACTTGAGTTCAAAGGTATTAGCCTGGGCAGGTGTCACCAGCCGCCGAAATTGCGGTCCACGATTGGTCGGAAAAGATATCGGGTAAGTGGTTGCACAATTTCTTGTTGCTCGTTAAGTGGTTGTTTGTTCTTCTACCATAGGAACCAATTGCATCAAATTTCACTTGGAATTCTGCTTGCGGCTAGTTGCTTCAAGTTTAGAATCAAATGGTGTAAGCTCTCATAGCTTAGATCGAGTTTTTCATGCACCGCTCACTACAACAAATAATACTCCTAGTGACGCTAATGTAATGACATATTTTAAAAGCGTCACTATTTATTAGTGTTTTATGACGCTTTTTAAAAAGTGTATCTAAATAATGACGCCTACATGAAAGTGTCATGATATTCGTCAAATTAGTGACACTGTTATAAATGTGTCATTATTTTCATAAAATTTACTGACTTTTTTTAAGGGTCATAATATTTGACCTTTTTTTGCGACACCTTTTTTGTTTGTGTCGTCAAATCAATGACGTTTTTTATTTATGTCATAAAATCGAGACGCTTGATACTTTGTAATTTGTGTCATAAACAAATTGAAATTTGGAAAAATAAAATGATATTAGAGTAATTTCACCATAGAGAAAATGTTATGAACAAATGAGATATTCTTTCACAAAACTCTCTCTGTAAAAGAGGTTGTCGCCTACAAAAAATATTATCTTTTATCGAAAAAGTATTGATATTTTTTATCTTACAAAAGAGTTTATAATTTTTTTTCAAAAAGAAATAATTTCAAATAGAAGTGTTCTTTTTCCCTAAAAGAATATTGTTCTCAACTAACCATCTCTTGCAAAGACCACAAGGTTTTGTGAAAAAGAAAAAAGGAAATCTGGACCAATTGTATTGTGAAAATGTAGGCGCTAAGTTGCCACCAAAACCAATGTCCTTTTGTTTAATCAAATCAAATAGAAATAAAAGAATAAAAAATCCATTGTTTATTATTCAATGACCTATCTCGGATTCAAAAAAAAAAGAAAATTACCTCTTCCCCCACTATGTCCTCTTATTTCTCTCCCACTTCGTCAAATACTTTATCTGCCACCCTTCTCTCATTTCCTCCATCAAACACATGCTCGCTCTCCCCGTTTCAAGTCAGTCTCTTATCCATGGTTAGCAAATCAATCAACATGTATATCATTTTTTAGTCCTTTTTTTTCTTAATTAAACTCTCAGTTTTTAGTTCATTTTTGCAGAGGATCGCTTTTGCAGAGGATATACATCATTCGGCCTCTTCTAAGAAACCGTTTTCCGTGCGCATCCCAAATTCTCCACACTTCATCACTTTTCGACACCGATCGATCACATCTCCAGTTTCTGCAAATCACTTTGCTCTCAAGCACTCTACACCCAAACAAACAATGGCGTCCTTGATTTCTTCAAACGCCTTCTCCAACAATACATCAACAGCATGAGCGAAAGCATCAATTTTGAACAGTCTGATAGATAGGTACATACGCACATTGTACTTAAATCCTCGTTATCTCCTAATTCTTGTCGGCCAGAGTTGTTTCAGCATATACAATTAAAACTCTCTCTACTTAATGATGCATGAAAGGTGTTTGATAATTGTCCTCAAGATTGTCTTTTTAGCTCTCTTTCCTAGAACTCATTACTACATGCTTATGTTTCAGGAGATGCTTTGGAGTATTTCTAGCTATTATTAGGAAAGACGATACAGACGACGGTGGAGTTGATGCTGGACAAGGGCCAAAGCTTGTGTTCTCACTTATGAGCGATCACATTGTGTTTCGATTAATGCTTTTGTATTGACAGTTCCGTGTAAATTCAATTATTTTGTTGTTAATTAGGATTTTAAATACTGTAACCAGATCCAATTATGTTATACTATATACTGTAAATTGATTTGAGTTTTTTATAATTTTTTTATATAGCATTTATTATTTGTATTTTTTAACATAATTCCTGAAAAGCGTGTTCATCATCCTTTTTAACGCTATTGCTAAATTGATACGTAAAGTTAATGACGCTAATTTAGTTTCGCAAATTTAACTGTAACATGTATAAATCAATGCGTGAAATCAGTAACATTATTTTAGTGTAAAAAATTTAATCATAAAATGTGTCATTAATTTGATGACAATAAGAAATAAATGTGTCAGTTAATTTCTGACACATATTCGTGACACAATAGATAAATAAGTGTCAGAAATGTTATACACAAAGAATTACTATTATTAATAATTATGACACAAACTAGCGTCAGTTAACGACGCTTCTTGCAAAAGCGTCACATATTAGAATTTACCGACGCATAGTTTTGTGTCATGAATATTTTCGTGACGGTAAATTTAGTGACACAATTTATGACGCTTTTATAAGCGTCGGTACTTATTTTGTGACACTAAATAGTGTCCCTAAGTATAAATATTAGCGTCACTAGGCATCTATTTTGTTGTAGTGGCTGTACACACACACAAAAAAATAATAATAAAAAAAAAAATATATATATATATATAAAATCAAGCACAAATCAAATCAAAATATAGACTAGACAGTCGAATAGCACGGATAAAATAAGGCTAATTTTAAGTTTTTATAATTTTCGTAATATCTAAGTAGAACCTAAAAACTAGCCCTGGGCAAGGGTACCAAAACCTTGATTCCTCTCTTTTTTTAATAGCCTATACCTCAAGGGCACGATGTAGTTGCTAGCCAGTGGTACAAAGGCTATTATAGATTATCTACCCAAAGTACTACAGTGACATCAGTACTCATATATCTAAGCGGATCGAATAGTTGATAGTTTGGATTGTCCTATTTACAATCACACCCTTAGTTACTGGAAAAAGGACAATTAAAAGTAATTAATTAACAATTTATAAACTTAATTTGATAATTAAAAAGCTATCTTAAGGTGGTCGATTTCAGAATCAATTTCAACATCAACAATAAACACTTAATTTATTAATCTACATTATTCATATTGTTATGAGGTTTCGTTTAAGTGTACCTTAGACCACCTTCCAAAGCACCTGAGTTATAGATTATATACATTGATCTATCTTCCGAATCAGCCCAATACATATAACTTGTAACAATGCCTAGGAAATATCCAAATAATCACTCTCCATCCTTCCAGTCTTTCAAATGACATGTCATGTGTTGTTTGGCCATGGATACCCTTACCTTCCAGGTTTTTGCCATCGATTCATGTGTGCACAATATAGTTTATCTGGCTAATCATGCATCAATTATATCATCAACACACAAAGAACTATGAATGGAATAAATAGAAATTAACGACACAAAATATGTGTTGTGTACATTGTAATAGAAACCTACTTTCTAAACCCTAAGATAATAAATGACTACTCCATACTACGGATAGGTAATAAAAATAATAATTGAAAATATTATTTAAGATCTCTAAATAATACAAGTCATCAGAACAACTATTGGCGTGATAGCGTGCTCCTCCCGAATGTCGGCTGATGAACATTTACTCGGCTGGGAAATTTCTTGCTCGGCCGAGCAAATCCTCTTGTCTTGCCTCTTTGTTTCTTTTCATTTTGGGCCGGTCAAGGTTCTTCTAGGCCCGAGCACTTTAATTTTTCTTGCTAGACCACTCCTTTTGTTTTTTTTTTTTTTTCATAATTACTCCAAAAACTCCCATTTTGTACCAAAAATGCTAAAAATCAATGAACAAGTGAAATCCGTCAAATACATGAAAATACTAGTTAGCAAACATCATTTTACGTACTTTTGCATTGTTTTTGCTATGAATCAATGCCTAAAAAATGCATAAAATATGGAGTCGTGAGCTGCAATAGGTTGTTTTTTTCTTTTGTCCTCCGTTTCTCCTCACCATTGGGTTGAGGCTCGATTTTCATCTTAGAGTTTGATAAGAAAAAGTTGTACATGTATCAAACAAAACTATTATTATGGGACAATGAAAAAATAAATATTACTATTTCTTTTTAAAAAAAAAACAACATAAATGAAGGCCTAATAGACTATATCTCTCAATGTTTTCACTATTTTTACAAATCCACAAAGTTTCAATATCGAAATTTTAACCATTATAGTGTCTAAATTAATCTATGTGGCAGATGGAAGTCCACTGTGGCAATGATGACTCAAACTTTTATAGAAGAACTAAAAGGAGTTTGCATTACGACATGAAGATATCATCTGAAATCATGGGAATCCTTCATGAATTGTTCACTCATCAAGGACGTCAAGCACGTCAGGTTGGTATCAGAGCCATTATGAACGAGCATATGAAGCTTGAGACACCTATTAGAGATTATATGCTCAATTTGATCGGACTGTTTAACATGGCTGAGACTTTTAGGGCTGATATCGGTTTAGATACTCAGGTAGACATGGAACTGGAGGCTCTCCCCGAGGTATTCTCACAATTCAAAGCCAACTATAACTAAACAAGCTGAACATGTCTCTGAATGAACTTATGAAAGAGCTCAAAAACGCCGAGCATATTCTTAAGGATCAAAATCATTATGCTTTTATTGCTGCTTCTATTAAAACATCCTCACCCAAGACGAAAGATAAGGGTGTAAAAATAAGAAATCCAATAAGAAGGACCTATAACAAGCAAAGAAGACCAAAACGGATGGGAAACAAAAGGGGAAGTGCTTTGGATGCGGAGAGAAGGGCCATTGAAAAAGAAATTGCACGGTTCTCATAATAAAGAAGCCAAAAGTTATCCTTAATAGAGTCTTGTTTCGTGGTTGATTCTATGGATATTTGGATAGTAGATTCTGGAGCAACTAACCATGTTTGTAATACTTTGCAGGGGTTGCAAGTAACTCGACAACTTAACGATGGAAAGCATACTCTGAGGTTGGCATATTTGGATAGATCACTCACTGAATAATAATTATTAATTATGTTACTTGAATAATGCCGATTAAATTAAGAGTGCAGCTACTCTTTTAGTATACCAAAGTATATTTAATAAATTAATATGATAATTCAAGAGTTGATCGGGACCTAATTAATTTATTGGAGTTTAATTTAATTAGGTCCGACTAGGTACCTTCGGTGGCTCAATGTGTACTTGAATAAATTATAAGGATGATAATTTATTATGTTACTTAGGAAGAAAGAATATTATGACACATTAGTGTGTGTGTCTATATATATATATATATATATATATATATATAGAGGATACCGATTATTTTCTCTCCGCTGGTAGTATACACGCATATGTCGATACATCCAATGGGATGCCCACGCATCATGCATTGCAGTATAGTTCATGAAAATATTGGAGAAGGCTTGGAGGTTTGGAGCATTGTAAACACAAAGATATTTGATAAATCACACTACAAAGGTATTCCATAAAGCTTATTGTACCAATTAATTAATTAGTAGAACATATAGTCATACATCGATTCTACAACGATGTATCCGATTGTCAATATCTAATATTGTGAACTAAGAATCTATGTTCTAACAACAAGAGCTGTGGTTTCTGCAGAAGTTGTTGGAGTCGATATCTTTGTTTTTGGAATAAGAAACATCTGAGTTTAAGTGATTGTTTTATGTCCCATATATTACTAGAAATTTCATTTCCCTTGTTTTATTATTCAAACAAGGATATTATGTTCATTTTCATTAATGTCAGTTGATATTTCTTTTAATAAAACAATTATATGTAAGGAGTTAAGCATATAAAACTGTCTTCTTTTAATGGAACTTACTTGGGCACTTGAGACTTAGTCGTATTAATAGGATTCAAAGACTAGTAATAGATGGTCATTTGAATAACTTGAAGGTGGAACCCCTGTCTGTATGTTAATCATGTTTAGAGGGTAAAATGACTAAGAGATCCTTTAAATCTAAGAGACTTAGCACCAAAGAAGTTTTGGAATTAGTTCGTTCTAATGTATGTGGACCAATAAATGTTCTATTTAGAGGTGGATATGAGTATTTCATCACATTCACAGATCATTATTCAAGATACGGGTTATGTTTACCTAATGGTCATAAATCCGAGGTACTTGAAAAATTCAAAGAATTCATATGGGACGTGGAAAACTAATGAAGAATATAAAAAATACTTTGAGTAGATTGAGGTGGTGAGTATCCATTTAATGTTTTTAGAATATACTTGACAAACAATGAGATTTTATCCTAATTGAGAGCACCAACCACACAAAAATGGTGTCTCAGAAAGACGAAATAGGACCTTGCTTGATTTGGTGAGGTCTATGATAAGCTTCTCTAATTTCAAAACTTCTTTTGGGGAATAGGCACTACAAAAAACAATATACTTACTGAATATGGTTCCTTCTAAGTCCGCATCTAAGTCACTCTTGGGGTTGTGGAATTGTGTAAGCCCAATCTAAGACATCTTTGGACATGGCTTTTTGCAGCACATGTGCTGAAAAGTAAGACGGAAAAGATGGATTCAATATCAGAATGCTATGTTTTTGTAGGATATCCTAAAGGAATGAGAGGTTACTATTTCTATCGTCCTCAGGATAAGAAAGAATTTGTAAGGACGAATGCAACTTTCTTAGGGAGTGTTTACTTGGCTAGATAAAGTAGGATAGAGTATGTTTATCCTGAAATATTCCATGTTTACTTTGCAAGAAAGAAAAATCCGGGTTATCCATATATCCCGTAAATGGCACTTTTCCAGATAAAAAGTGAGATAGTAGTCTCACCTCCCCTCACCGGATAGAGCTACAGTGCTCAAGATAAACAATATAGAAACTCTATTAAACCCCTTAAAATTAAATCAACTTTAAATCAAGCCAAACACAATTGCCCTAGCTTCTTCTTCTTGCAGCCGCTGAAGAGAGGAGACAATAGAGGTGTGCCATCGCGAACTCGCTCCCAGTTCTCTACACGTCGTTCGTTCATCTTTCGGCTATGCGCGCAGTCTGTATTTATTTATTGCTCATAATGGTGAAATTTTGTGATTCCAACGAGTTTAATTCTTACTCTGTTTTAGCCTAATGTTTGGATTGGTGGGGTCCTCTCACATAAATTAAGCCTAATATTATTACTTTTAGGTGGTGTTATTAAATGAGGGATTATGCATATTCATATTTCAAGTGGTTTGTTAGGCATGAAGTTTGTGAACATCTATATGCTCGACGACCCTGTTCTTCTTAACAAGCTTTGCTAATTTCCGACGAAGGAGAAGTAACCACAGACGCACAATTGAGGCACTAGAATAGAAAATAGAATTTTTTTGGGTTATCTTTTTTAGTTTTCTTCTTTTACAAGAAGGGCATTTATGTAAACTAGAACTTTATTGGGGTCTCTATCTCAACCATAGTAACTGTTGGATATTGGTATTTGATATATTTTTCTGGGCCTTTTTTGGTAATGTAAACATTGGAAAAGGATATGTATTCCAAACATATCCAAGCCCTATCTAAGCAATTTATCTACCTCATCAGATAAAACCGTAATCCTTAACAGTCAAAGTAAAAACTGCCTTAGAGGAGAAGAATATTGAAGAACATGAATTCAATAATAAGGAAAAAATTTCTTGGATCATCTACTTCAGAGATCTGCCCAGAACATGTTCAGACTGAATTTACGTCTTTACTATCTCTTTTTTAACCCAATGAGAGACATATGTATTAAGGAATAAATATTGTAAATATACTTTTAGAGATAATTTTAGATAGCTGGCGATCGGTTACAAAATTTCTCCACTCACTCAAGGCTAAAGCAGATGAACTCACTTTGATTGACTCACCCATGTCTGACAATGATTTCACTATATGTGTCATCAACGGTCTTGGCCCAAAATTCTGTGACATCGTCGCTTCCATTCGTGCGCAACCTAACTCCATTTTTTTCTCCAATCTGCTGGACATGCTCGTTGCTTAGGAGAACTTCCTCGATCGCTTGGATAATACAGATTCCAATCTAGTTATCTCGGCTAACTGTGCCCAGTCACATCAATCTCGTGGTTTCGATGAAGCTCGTCCAAACTCGTCCACCCACAACTATTAATCCTGAACTGGTAGTGGATTTCACAAGGGCAAACCCAACAACACAAGGTATTCTAATCAGAAGCATCATAATACTTCTGTAATTGTATGTTAACTTTGTCAGACAGCGGGTCAGTGGGCTCTTCACTGCTGTGTATCACCGATGGCTAATGTGGCTCGATCACCTCGACCATTTGCAAACCAACATCCATAGATGCTAGACTCGGGAGCATCTCATAATTTAACTTCTGATTTGGGTACTCTGTCCTTGTGCTCTGAGTAAAAAAACACGTAGGAGGTACAACTCACAGATGGTTCCTCGATGCCTATTTCTCATATTGGTACTTCTCTCCTTCATTTCCTAGTCGCACTTAAATTGGATGTTTTGTATGTGCCTCGGGCTCAGCAACATTTGCTATCAGTTCATCAATTTACTCAGTCCAATCGTGTGTCTGTGGAAATTTTCCCCTATTCTTTTGTTGTGAAGGATCTAGTTACGAGTAGAGGTGATAATTTGGGCGGCCCGGCCCGATGGGGCCGGCCCCATCGGGCCAATGCCATATTTCGCATCGGGTCGAGCCGGGTCTAAAATTAGTCGGCGCAGCCCGGGGTATTTCCCTATAATATAATAAGATTATCGAGCGCTCGGTCGAGTCAAATAGTACTTCGGCCCTACATCTCTATAGCCCCGGCCATCTAACATATTGGGCCTACTGGGCCAGCCATTCGGGCCGGGCTGATTTGCCACCTCTAGTTACAAGGGCACCACTAGCAACGGAAAAATGTAGTAATGGGGTTTATCACCTCAAGCCTCCTGCTTATTTTTTGAAGTCTACTACTCATTTTGCTACTCTTGGTATACGTACCGATTTTGGCACTTGGCATGCGCGACTAGGTCGCCTGTCCAGACAGACGAGTCATTTAATTATTTCAAGTTATAAACTACCTTTATCTAGCAAATTCGGTATGTTGGATCTCAATTGTAATTCTTATTTTTGCTGTAAGACTTACAAACAGACTTTTGGTGATTCCACTTTACATGCTTTACAACCTTTGCATTATGTGTATGCTGATGTGTGGGGTCCAACATTAACATCTCTTGATGGGTTCCGCTATTATTTATTGCTTGTTGACTCATTTACAAAATACATGTGGATTTTTCCTATGACCTGTAAATCACAAGTTTGGAATATTTTATAGAAATTTTGTCCACTTGTTGAACGTCAGTTTGGCTTCGCGATTAATTTTTTTTATAGTGATAATGGTGGTGAGTTTGCTGCTCTTAGGTCCTATTTCTTGTCACATGGAATTACCTGGTTAACCACGTCACTTCATACTCATGATCAAAATGGGGTTGTGGAACGACGTCATTCCTATGTTGTTGAAACTAGTAAATCATTATTGCACTATACTTGATTACCATTTGAATTTTGGTCGCATGCTTTCCAAGCTGCCGTTTATCTGATCAACCAATTGCCTAAGCTAGTTTTAGGGAATCTAACTCCCTTCGAGTGTTTATTCAAGCAAAAACCGGAATATCGAAAACTTTGTACATTTGGTTGTATATGTTATCTATGGCTTCGCCAGTATGTGAACCATAAACTTGAGTTGTATTCTAACCCTTGCATTTTTGTGGGATATTCAACGACTCAGAGTGCCTATAAATGTATGGATTTGTCCACAAGTTGTTTGTACATCTCTCGACTAGTTCATTTCACTGAACGTGCCTTTGCTAATATTAAGAAACCAAGTGTTTCAACATCTCCTGCTGGGACTTTTCCCTTAGTTCTCTCGGATCTCTCTGTACCTGCCCATACACTGGTAGCTATTGCCCTACCACCGGTCCAAGATGATCCATTATCACCTCCACTTCCGGTCTCTACTGGCCCTTCCGAGATTCCTGCTAACACTGTGCTCCGATTTTCTTCCACCACAACTTCCTATGCTCATGTCATACCACCGAATAATAACACTCGGACGCATCCAATGACTATGCAGAGTCAGAATAATATTTTTAAGCCTAAGGTTTATAATTCTACAAAGCACCCGCTTGATGCTGAGGATGTAACCACTTGTGCCTCTCAGGCCCTTAAGGATCCTCGTTGGAAAAAAGCTATGTCCGTGGAATATACTGCTTTATCCAAACATGACCCTTGGGATCTTATTCCTCCTCCCCTGGGTGCGAACATCTAAATGGTTTTTTGCTCGTCCTGATGGCTGAATAGAGTGGTTTAAGGCACGATTGGTGGCTAATGGATTTCATCAACGCCCCTAGTGTGGACTATTAGGAAACTTTTACCCCCGTGGTTAAACATGTTTCTATATGAACGGTCTTCACCCTGCCTTGTATGATTCATTGGAACTTCGTCAATTGGATATCAGTAACACCTTCTTACAAGGCCACCTATCTACACCTGTCTACATGGTTCAGCCACCTGGATTTGTGGATTGTTCCACTCCCCACCACGTGTGTTGCCTTCGAGAATCTTTGTATGGTTTACGTCAAGCTCCTATTACTTGTTAACAAACTCTAAGCGCAGCACTTCTATCATTTGGCTGATACATCATTATTTATCTATCAATATCACACTGATTATTGTTCGTGCTTGTTTATGTTGATGATATGATCTTAACAGGATCCAGCGGATCCCTTCTTCAGAAGCTAGTTTCTCATCTCCAGGCAAAATTTGTTGTGAAAGACCTAGGTACTCCGACTTATTTTCTCGGTGTTGAGATTGTTCCTTGTTGGGATGGTTTATTTCTTTCTCAGTAGAAATACATTGATTTATTGCGACGTTTCAAAATGGATGGAGCTACCCCCGTTTTTACACCTATGTCACCTTTCACCAAACTTTTCGTTTCTAGTCCAGTTAACCCTTCTGATTATAGAAGTGCAATTGGTGGGCTCCTGTATGTCACGATTACTCGCCCTGACATAGCCTGTGTGGTTAATCGGCTGGCACAAACTCCTACGTTTGATGATTGGCTTGCAGTTAGACGTCTCTTTTGTTATCTCAAGGGTACTCTTCAGCGTGGACTTCTCCTTCGTCGACCATCCTCACTTACGCTTACAACCTACTCTGATTCGGATTTTGGCAGGTCGTTAACTGATGTTAAGTCTACATCTACCTATATTATTTATCTTGGCCAAATTCGATCTCCTGGAGGTCAAGAAAATAAAATGAGGTTGCTCGATCATCTATAGAAGTCGAGTACCGTTCTCTGACCTCTACTACTTCCGAACCTTGCTGGATATCCCACTTATTCAAAGAGCTTGGTATCTCTCTCTTGACGCCACCGCGACTCCTATGTGATAAACTTGGTGCTACTCGTCTTGCTGTACACCCAATAATGCATTCTCGCATGAAACACATAGCTCTGGATTTGCATTCCGTTCGTGATCTTTCGTCAAAGGGGGTGTTCTCGGTTGCTCACGTCAACACCATCGACCAACTTGCTAATGTTCTCACCAAACCTATGCCTCGGTCACGGTTCTTATTGTTGCAATCCAAAATTTCTATAGTCGACGACACTTCAATTTTTCGGGGGCATATTAAGGAGTAAATATTGTAAATATACTTTTAGAGATAATTTTAAAATAGCTGATGATAGGTATGGCCCAATCTCTCTGGACGGATCAGGCGCGCCAGCCGGGTCAATTGGGCCCAAAAGCACAAGCCCAACACAACTAAGCCCAGTCGCAGCATCTTTGGAAGTTGGGAAAAGATCCCCATGATCTTTTCCCAACTGCCATGCAGATTTGGCTGGCGGAATTATAGGGATTTAGTTAGGGTTTCGATTGTATAGTATAAATAGGAGAATTGTGGATGGATTTAGGGTTTCGACTTTGTATTCTAAAGTTACGGCTTGTAAGATTGTACTCGAACATTGAAAGAAAGATAGTGAAAACACCCCGGAAGGTTAATGCCTTCTCCCGTGGATGTAGATCTCCGGATCGAACCATGTAAATCTTCGTGTCATCTTAGTTCTTTCATATTGTGATTGTTTGGAATTGCCTTTGTGATCGTGATTCGCTTGTTATTCGGGTTTACGCATTATCAATTGGCGCCGTCTGTGGGAAACAACTGAAAGGCAAACCCTAGTATACTTCAAAGTTAATTCACGTCAGTCATGGTGAACACTCGCCAATCTGCTAACCCTACTCGGTCTCGTCGCAATCCCCCCGTGGATCAAAACCCTCCGTTGCCACGTCAACAGAATCAGGATCCACCTGCGGAGCAAATTAACGCGCAACACCTCGCACCCGCCAACGCACCAGCACAGGTTGACCCTCAACCTGCCCCCGAACTACTGTCGGCACAGCAAGCCTTTCTTCGGGAGCACGCCGCTCTATTCCAAGAATGGAATAATAAGGCTCGCTAACTCCGGTGGGCGCGCCGATAATGACGTTAACCAGGTGGCGAGACATCCGCCCCGTGATCGATCTCGCGCACTTGATGAATACCCGCCTCACAGAGCCAGGCATGATCGCCGCCGACAACGGTCAGTATCGCCTGGGGAGAACCGGAGTTCTACTGGTTCAAGGCCCCGTTATGCTGATCACGAGGACGTGGACCGCCGCAGGCCTGTAGATGCAGCAAAACGGGCTCGCTTGGAAAGGTCCCGTGTACTTGATCCCCTGGAAAAAGAGCAGGCTTAATTTGACGCCGAGCTTGACAAGGTATTGGGCCTTGATGCTGACGGGGAGATAATCACCCCGTTTTCCGAGGAGATTCTTTCTACTCCACTCCCCGAAGGATTTAAACTTCCGCCAGTGTCCGTTTATAACGGCACCGGAGACCCAGGTAACTTCCTAAGTGCCTTTAAGTATGCTATGTTCAATCGAAGTTGCACACCACACCACCTGTGCAAAGTGTTTCCTGAGTACCTTCAAGATGAGGCCAGACTTTGGTTTGATTCCTCGCCCCAAGGCAGTGTTACCTCTTTCCGGCATCTTGCCGAACAGTTTGGGCACGTTTCCATACATGAGCAAAGCCCATGGACACTTTGGCTGATCTCATGAACCTGGAACAGCGAGATGGGGAGACCGTTACTGACACGTCGGTTTCTAACCTAGTGTTCCGCAAGTGTATGGATGTAGGTGTAGTAACAATTATCAAGGTTGATCCTACAAGGAATAGTTTTTAGGTAGTTTGATACCTCAATATTCTAGGAATGTCCTAACTAGATACTAATTCAGCAAAGATTGATTTTACTTACTAAAATACTTAATTAAATATGAATTCAAACTTGGTAACCACAAATAATTAACAATCAAGGATAAACGGCATCCTAGGGTATCGATTTCAGAATATTTACTCCAATGATGATTAGAATTAACTTATTGATTTTAACCGATCTAGTGTTTATTAAGCGGCACAATATTAACCTAATTCTCCTCTCGAAGTAATTAAATCATTGATTAACTAAGACAATTACCCTCTCGAGTCAATTAATCCTAGAAACTCCAAAAAGCTCATGAACCTATGCCTACACAGTCATAGACAATTGTGCTCTATATTGTACGTCTAATAACAAACCCCTTCTCTCGAAGCGGATTTGTTAAACGAGATTACTAAACCTAGTTGGCCAGTCCAAATTCAGTGATTAAAACAGATATAAAGATAAACACATAACGGAATTCAATAAGTTAAAGCGTAAATCAGAACATTGTCATAAAATAATCCCTACTTTCTAACCCTAGGAAACGAATAGCTTAGCTACTCATGCCTAGTCTCAATCCAATACAATATTCAAGACAAAACATTATAAAGAATTAAAACTAGGAAAAATCGCTAAACCCGAGTAATGTGTTCCGTTAATTGAATCTCCGTCGTCGTCCAAGTCGTTTATCGTCTCACTCGGATATTATGTATATCTATCCCATGAAGAATAAACTTGGATCCTTTTTATAGAGTTTAGATAAGCCCAATTGAATTAGGAAATCAAATCTTCGTTTAAAACAGGATTCCTATTCACGACGGCCATTTTGACACGGCCGTGTTGCTTTGCTGACATGGCCGTGTTGCTTTGTGACGCGGCCGTGTTCTCTTCCAGAGCCTAATTGAACGATGCACACTACTTTTGACACGGCCGTGTTGCTTATGTGACACGGCCGCATCGGTTCTTGCTCCGTTTTGCTCCTGGACCGGTTCAGGCCGGTCTGGACCGGTTTGGACCGGTTCTTGAACGGTTCGGACCGGTTCTCACTGATTTTCACTACTTTGGGCCAATTCTTACTCTTCTGGGCCGGTTTTCACTCTGTTTCAATTTGTTTTCTTGTCCGGTAGTCGTAAATCACAACCTTTTAGCTTGAAAATGCTCAAAACACCTTAAAACAAGTCGAGTACGTTAATTGGTCACTTATATCACATTCCATCCAATTTCTAACCAATTATGCACATAATTCCTATAAAATAGTATCATAAATTGACCTAATTACATGCATAATTAACGTGCATCAAAACCCCCCAAACTTAAACTGTTGTTCGTCCCGAACACATAAAATTAATTCATGTACTTAGGGCGATTGGATGATAAATTAGTTTCAGAATGATTTTTTTCAAAAGCTTAGACACTGTAGTATAAACGAGCATGTGCGATAGTGCAAAAATCTATTACTTTCGAGACTTAAACTTTCAAAACTTTTGATCCTCACCAGGTAAGTGTTTCTCTCATCTCTCAAGTGTTTATGGCTAAAATTTACAATTTCACTCAAATTGGACTATACGCTCGGTTTTACCATAGGCTTGCCAATTGTCTATGTCGAATTCAGTACATTAACATAAGTGAGAAAGAATCAAATAGGACTTTTATTTGGTTGTAATATTGGCTTAAGGTAAGGTGGGACATATTTGGGTATAAGTGACTATGTATTGGACTAATCAAGTTAAATATATAACCCACTACCCCTCAATACAAACACTCAATCTCACTCTTCCCTTCTCAGCAATTCACCCCTTAAGGTGATTTCTTCACCTTACCATCAGTTCTTTTCCACCAAGTGTTTTTCACTATTTAGGTACCACATCATGGGACTACCCATTTTTCAAACTCATTTCAACACGTCTTCCTCTAACCTCTCCTTATTATAACTAAACTATAGAACCGTTTTTTTTCCCGGTGGCTCTTCCTCGTGCCTTTTTCCCTTTTTTTTTTTCTTTTTTTTTCTCTTTTTTCTTTTCTTCTTCTTCTTCTTCTTCTTCTTCTTCTTCTTCTTCTTCTTCTTCTTTTTTTATTTTTTTTATTTTTTTTTATTTTTTATTTTTTTATAAAAATAACCAGGGAATACCAAATTCTTCACAGAGAGGTTCTATTTACTCGCCTCTTTTTCCTCCTTAACACTTCAGACGTTTTTTCCCTTTTTCTTAACCATAGTGCCGCCCATTTTGTTCCCAAAATCCGATCTACCTTCCAATCCACCTCCCTCTTTACTCAATTAGTCCAATATAGGGCCAAAGGCTAAAATTAAAAGGTATATGGCATGTAACATATAAGGTTATTGAACAAAAAGTCAAAAAGCTCAAATGGGCTTACTACGGATATTTTGCACAAAAATTCTTGGTAAAAAGGTTAGTTCAAGGCTCAATAATTGGGTCCAAAACAAAAATTGCCTATATCACTTCCTAAGTCACATTATACTTTTGACATATTCTCAACACAGTCTCAAGGAAAGTTCTAGAAACCAAGACATATATCCAATCAAACTCACACCGAAAGAAAATATAGCACTTCATAAATAGAAGTCACTTTTTAGGCTCAATTTCTCACATGGGTCATTTTGATCAAAGTTCTTAGTTTAACTCAATTTCGTCTCAAATTGCCTATCATGCTCCACTCTGTGTCAATTTTCAAATTCATGCATAAAATCGTATCATTATTAACACTTTATCATCCATCTTTTCCCTAAATTTGCAACAATTACTCCTTGGGTTTGCACTCTTTTTCCTTTTGACTCTAACAATAAAAAAAAACTCCCAAAACTCAATTATGGACTTCACAAAACAATAAACTTGAGTTCACACATCCACCAACACCAATTTAACAAATACTTGGGCGCACAGACCCAATACTCTAAATCAAATAACATAGCAGCGTTCTTGATAACAATGGGCACACAGACCCCACAATTAAAGTATCAATTAAGCAAAAGGGCTCACAGACCCGACAACTAACTTAAGTACATGTTCAACCAACACTCAACCAATCAATCCATCACTCAAACACTCAATTACACAACCGAATAACAATTATAACCATAAAGTAAAAGTAGCAGCAAAACAATAAACATAGCGGCCAAGACGTCCACAGTTCACCCCCTCCCCCAAACTTGGCTAGAAGCCAATGTTTGGAGGAAAAGACTGGTACGCCTTGGTGCTAACTTACAAATCACTGAGGTGGAGGCGGGGGTTGGAACCCATATTGGCTCCAAAATTGTGTCATTGCCTCCCATTGAGTCTGTTGCTGCTGTCTCCACAAGCGGTCTTCATCACTTCTTTGAAGCAGTGTGTTGAGTACTCCTCGTTGAGCATGTAATTCGGAGTGAATAGTCTGAAGGGATCCTCGTACCTCTATGCAGTGCCTCTCCATCGATGTTTGAAAAGTCTGCATCGACTCAGTATGGAGACGAACATCATCCCGTAACGAGTTAATGATACCAACCATGTCGTCATTGAACTCCGATGGGGAAGCAACTGTCGTAGATGCTCGTTTCTTCCTGGGCTGTCTCGGAGTGTGGCTACATTGTTCAGCCGGTAGCCTAGACTGGAACACCTCGGAGGTCGGTGGTTAGGATTGCTGGAGATGGTCTTCAGTGGATAGCGACAAATTCTGTATCGTGGACTCCTGTGACCGCTGTCCCAATCTCATATGGTAGACGAAGATATGGACCAACATTTTGGTACACATATGGGACAGTCCCATCCTCACCGAGAACCACCATCTGCATCAATTCAAGCAAGTCCCATGTAAATTGGACTTCACCTCTCACCGGCTCCATATCCGTTAGGTTGATGTCATCAAAAGCGGCTGCAATTGGAGTGATCAGTCCTCCAATCATAATGTTGTCCTTTTGTTTCCGGATGACACTCTTCAGGTGCTCCATCAATATCTTTTCATAGTCTACCTTATAGCCATGCAAAATGTTCCACAACATGTGCAGTTCACTCTGTCTCACAGCTCCCACTTCACGCCGGGCAAAAAGAGTGTAGGCAAGCAACTTCTGTATATAGCGAATGACTGGATTACGAATCCATGAAGCTTTGGCTGCCTTGGAGATATATGGTTGAGCTGCTACAATTGGTGGTGCAGCTGTCAACAATGCCCAAAAGGAGTGTGGGTCAAATACCTCCGAGGGAGTCTATCTTGCAAATTTTGGAAAGCCAAATATCCTGTCCAGCTCATTGTAGGTCAATTTTCGAGCTTTCCCCATCAATTGGAATGTAATTCCATCCGGCCGGGTGGCGTGAAAAGAACTGGCTGCAATGATGTTGAATGTGCTCAAGAACTCGATAGTGATTCGTCTATATGTCTGCTGCACTCTCATGAGCTGAAGTAACCCGACCCGGTTGAGAAGAGTACGGACATTATCAAGAATGCCCATTGCCCGAGACAGGTTATCACTACCAAACCGTGTTGGGATGGCAGTGCGATGACGAAGCTCCTCAAACCGAGCCTTATGTTCAACCTCCGTCAAAGAGACCGAGAAGAGTCTGACTGTCATTTGGGTTGGCCGCCGGGGTTTCTTCAACCATGACTTGCTTGCCTCTGCTATGACTAGAGTTTCCTTTCGGTGGTGACATTTTTAGTGTCCTGTGCACACACTTAACACCACACAAATTAATAGTGACACAATCCTTAGTTTAGCACAATTATAGACGAAAAATGAATTATGCCAATGAATACAACGAGATATTCATATGCTAGTAACACCCGAGCCATTTATGCATTATATACCCCCTATCTCATGCTCAACTCCTAACCACTTCACTTAGGAGTTCGTTAAATAATGAAACCTCGAATTTTATCAACTTGAGCATTCGTCTTAATTCCATTAAGTCGTGCATCATGTAGAATTGCTATAAGGGATATAAATTAAGACACATAGCTCAATATAAATCATGCACATAACATGTTTGATAATATGCCTCAATGATTCCAACACATGAAATTCAATCTCGGGGTGCTCGTTCCATTCTAACCATAGCATTTTCATCTAATTTAACAACAATCACAACAACCCATACTCATGAAGTAAACCCCATTCACTACTCTTACAAGTTCATACCCAAATTGCATCATTTAGCACATAGTCATGAAATTAATTCACCCCCAATACGAATTAAGCATAAAAAATGAATGGGAAACAAACTAATAAGGGTTAGCTTCACTTACCGAAGAAGGTTAGTCGGAGAAAAAAAACAATTCGGAATGTGCCCTAGTTCCTTAAATGTGATTTGAAATTTTCGACTTTGGTGGAGTTAGTGAGTGAATTAGAGTGTGTGATTGTGTTTGAGTTGGATTGTGGGTGAGTTTTGAGTGTGTTCGTGCGTGAATTGGTGGAATGTGTGTGAAATTTGGTGTTTTTGTTCGTGAGTAGCAAAAGAGAGAGGAGAGGACGAAATTAAACCTGGTCGCGTGTTTTAAACTGCTGAAGGTGTGACACGGCCGTGTTATGTTGTGACACGGCCGTGTTGAGTTTGAGCCAAACCTGAATTTCTGTGGCGTTTTTGACACGGCCATGTTCAGTATGTGACACGGCCGTGTTGGAGTTGAGCCAAACCCGTATTTCTGTGGCGTTTTTGACACGGCCGTGTTCAGTATGTGACACGGCCGTGTTGTCTTCCAGAACGTTTTCCTTTCTGAGCCATCTTTTGACACGGCCGTGTTATGTTTGAGCTGAATTTGACGCGGCCGTGTCATTTTGTGACACGGCCGTGTTACTTTCCAGAGGTTTGCACTCGTTTTACGCCAGTTTTGACACGGCCGTGTTGATCAAGTGACACGACCGTGTTGCTCTGATTTCCTTCCACGTGCGATTTTTCGTCTTTTCGACCCCCGTTTCATGCACTACTCGTCCATATTGATTCCTAACAATGCAAAAACGAAAAAAAAAACATAAAATTACCATAAAACTAAAAGAATTTAAAGACAATGCATAAAATACTAAATATCGGGTTGCCTCCCGACAAGCGCTTTGTTTTACGTCTCAAGCACTTCATGTATGGTTTGAATTTGGTCGGACTTGTAATATTTCTTAATTCGTTGTCCATTCACGAGAAATGTGCTCCCGTCTTGATTCAACAGCTCCACTACACCCGATGCTCTGACAGTTTTGATTGTGAATGGCCCGGACCATCGAGATTTCAACTTGCCCGGAAAAAGTCGTAGACGAGAATTGGACAAGAGAACTTGTTCGCCGGCTTTAAATATGCGATTCTTGATCATTCGGTCGTGGAACCTCTTGACCCGTTCTTTGTATAAGCTGGAGTTTTCGAAAGCTTGTTGTCTAAACTCCTCCAATTTGTTGAGCTTTAAGAGTCGCTCTTTTCCAGCAGCTTCGAAGTCGAAATTCAGCTTCTTGACTGCCCAATATGCTCTATGCTCCAATTCAACCGGTAGATGACATGCTTTCCCAAACACTAATTGATACGGCGACAGCCCCAGTGGAGTTTTATATGCCGTCCTATATGCCCAAAGCTCATCATCTAATTTCATCGCCCAATCTTTCCGGTTCCCATTTACCGACTTCTCTAGTAAATGCTTGATTTCTCGGTTTGCTAGTTCCACTTGGCCATTAGCATGAGGATGATACGGAGTGGTCACACGATATTTTACCCCATACTTAGCCAATAATGCTGCCATCCATCTATTACAAAAATTGGAGCCCCCATCACTAATCAAGGCTCTTGGAGTGCCATACCTTGTCAAGATGTTCTTTTGGAGGAATTTGAGTACCACCTTGGCATCATTTGTTTGGGTCGGAACGACTTTCACCCATCTCGAAACATACTCCACAGAACCCATTTGAAGATGGAAAGGGTCCCATAAAATCTATCCCCCATACATCGAACAACTCAACCTCAAGAATTGTGGTAAGAGGCATCTCGTGCTTCCGTGTGATTCCTCCGGTCCTTTGGCACTTATCACATTGCAGAATGAATGCATGACAGTCTTTGTGGATGGATGGCCAATAAAAGCCACTTTGAAGCACCTTCGCTGCTGTTCGTGCTGATGCAAAATGTCCCCCAGTTGGGGATGAGTGACAATGCATTATGATATCTTTCACTTCCTCTTGAGGGACACACCGACTAATGATTGTATCCACACATCTCCTATAGAGATAGGGATCATCCCATATGTAGAACTTCACATCATGGAAAAATTTCTTCTTATTATGATGAGGAAAGTCCGGAACGATCCCACTCGCTATAAATTTTGCGATGTCACTATACCATGGCCCATTCTCCACAACCATCACGTGCTCGTCTGGAAAGATGTCGCTAATGGCTGTTTGTTGGCCCTTTGCATCCGCTTCATTCTCAATGCGAGACAAGTGGTCAGCTACTACATTTTCGTAGCCCTTCCTATCTTTGATCTCCAAGTCAAATATTTGTAGAAGCAATATCCATCTAATTAGCCTTGGCTTGGAATCCTGTTTAGCAAACAAATACTTAAGAGCAATATGATCAGTATAAACTATTGTTTTAGCTTGCACAAGATATGAACGAAATTTATCACAAGCATAAACAACAGCTAAAAGTTCCTTTTCTGTGGTGGTATAGTTTGCTTGAGCGGGGTCGAGAGTTTTGCTGGCATAGTATATGACCCGAAAAATCTTTTCTCGCTTTTGACCCAGTGCAGCTCCCACCGCCTTGTTGCTCGCATCACACATAACCTCGAATGGTTGTGACCAGTCAGGTGTAATCAGTACTGGAGCAGTGATTAATGCCTTCTTTAGCGTCTCAAAAGCCTGTATGCATGCATCATTGAAAAGAAAAGGAGTATCTTTTTCTAACAAACGAGATAAAGGTTTAGCAATTTTAGAAAAATCCTTTATGAACCTTCTATAAAACCCCGCATGTCCTAAAAACTTGACACGTCGGTTTCTAACCTAGTGTTCCGCAAGTGTACGGATGTAGGTGTAGTAACAATTATCAAGGTCAATCCCACAAGGAATAGTTTTTAGGTAGTTTGATACCTCAATATTCTAGGAATGTCCTAAAAAGCTTCTAACCCCTTTTTCATTCTTAGGAGGTGGTAATTTCTCTATTGCCACTACCTTAGCCCTATCGACTTCTAATCCTTGTGCTGAAATTCTATGTCCTAAGACTATCCCATCTTTTACCATGAAATGACATTTTTCCCAGTTAAGGACCAGATTAGTTTCTTCACACCTGTTAAGCACCTGAGCTAAGTTATCTAGACAATTATCGAAAGACGAACCGAACACAGAGAAATCATCTATAAAGACCTCCATTATATTTTCTATCAAACCTCCAAAAATTGCCATCATACATAGTTGAAAAGTAGCAGGAGCATTACAAAGCCCAAATGACATTCTACGAAAAGCAAAGACACCATGAGGACACACAAAAGCAGTTTTTTCTTGATCTTCCGGGGCAATTACAATCTGATTGTAACCCGAATAACCATCGAGAAAACAATAATACTCATATCCTGCTAACCTATCAAGCAATTGATCTAGAAAGGGAAGGGGAAAATGGTCTTTACGAGTAGCTGCATTAAGTTTCCTATAATCTATACAGACACGCCAGCCCGTGATCACCCTAGTGGCTATGACCTCATCAAGATCACCATTAACTACAGTCATCCCCCCCTTCTTTGGCACAACCTGAGTTGGACTCACCCACTTACTATCAGAAATAGGAAAGACTATCCCGGCATCTAACCACTTAAGTACTTCTTTCCTAACTACTTCTTGCATTATTGGGTTAAGCCTACGTTGGTTTTGAACGGAGGGTTTATACTCATCTTCCATCAGAATTTTATGCATGCAAATAGTAGGACTAATTCCTTTCAAGTCAGCAATCGACCAGCCTATAGCAGATTTATACTTCCTCAATACACGCAACAGCTTATCAGTTTCAACATCAGTAAGGGAAGAAGAGATTATTACCGGATATATGTTCTCATTATCTAGAAATGAGTACCGCAGATGGTCAGGCAATGGTTTTAGCTCCGGGCATCCATCGCCCCCTTTTTGCTCTTCTTCAACCGCTTTCTTATTTATGTTTTCTTGAGTCGAACTCTCCTTAGGAGCATCCTGCAAGGCATTCAATGCACTAACACTTTCGGCAAGATCAAGGTCAGTAGGGTCATGGAGATTAACATTATAAACAGAATTTGTGATGCATGTTTCAAGGGGATCACTATCATTTGGGGAGGTTAGTTTCCTACAAAATGCAGCTTCAATTGAATGAACAAACCTACATGTTTCTAATTGAGATTCATCCTCCCTATCATGATGTTGTAGAGCTTTATAGATTGAAAAAGTAACTTGCTCTTTATCTACCCTTAATGTCAACTCTCCTTTTTGGACATCTATTAATGCTTTTCCCGTTGCTAGAAACGGGCAACCTAAAATCAAAGGGATATCTTTGTCTTCTACCATATCTAAAACCACAAAATCCACAGGTATTATAAACTTCCCAACTTTTAACAAAACATCCTCTACAATTCCCTTTGGCCAAGTCATAGACCGATCAGCCATTTGTAAAGAAATTGTAGTGGGTTTTAAAGTACCTGGATTCAATTTCTAAAAAATAGATAGTGGCATTAAGTTAATACTAGCCCCTAGATCACACAGTGCCTTATCAAATGTAACAGTACCTATTTGACATGCAATAGTAAAACTACCTGGATCTTTTCGCTTGAGCGGTAGCTTCCTTTGGATCACAGCACTGCACTCTTCAGTCAAGTTGACTGTCTCGTATTCTTCCCACTTCTTCTTCTTTGAGATCACTTCCTTAAAAAATTTAGCGTAGTTCGGCATCTGCTGTAGTGCTTCAACAAAGGGGATGTTAATTTGGATCCTCTTCAGCACATCCAAAAACTTCGCAAATTGCTCATCAATCTTCTTCTTCCTTAAGGCTTGCGGGAATGGGACAGCCGAGACATAAGGTGGGATGTCTGCTTTGATTTCCTTTCCTACGCTTTGCTTTACTGCCTTCTTTTTTCCTGATTGCTCGTGCTTCTCTTCCATTTGCTCTTTTTCCACTACTTTATCTTTATCAACCGGCAGCTGGGGTCCCTCATACTCAGTACCACTCCTCAGCTGAATGGCTTGACATTGCTCTCTTGGATTCACCACCGTATCACTCGGATATTGGCCCTGCTTGTGTTGGGCCCCGACAATCTTAATCAATTGGCTCATATTGGAAGAAAACTCACCAAAAAGCTCATGAACCTATGCCTACACAGTCAATTACCCTCTCGAGTCAATTAATCCTAGAAACTCCAAAAAGCTCATGAACCTATGCCTACACAGTCATAGACAACTGTGCTCTATATCGTACATCTAATAACAAAACCCTTCTCTCGAAGCGGATTTGTTAAACGAGATTGCTAAACCTAGATGGCCAATCTAAATTCAGTGATTAAAACAGATATAAAGATAAACACATAAAAGAACGGAATTCAATAAGTTAAAACGTAAATCAGAACATTGTCATAAAATAATCCCTACTTTCTAACCCTAGGACACGAATAGCTTAGCTACTCATGCCTAGTCTCAATCCAATACAATATTCAAGACAAAACATTATAAAGAATTAAAACTAGGAAAAATGGCTAAACCCGAGTAATGTGTTCCGTAGACTGAATCTCCGTCGTCATCCAAGTCGTTTATCGTCTCACTCAGATATTATGTATATCTATCCCTTGAAGAATAAACTTGGATCCTTTTTATAGAGTTTAGATAAGCCCAATTGAATTGGGAAATCAAATCTTCGTTTAAAACAGGATTCCTATTCACGACGGCCATTTTGACACGACCGTGTTGCTTTGCTGACACGACCGTGTTGCTTTGCAAAACCTTCATTTCCACGCATAATTTGACACAGCCGTGTTGCTTTGTGACACGGCCGTGTTCTCTTCCAGAGCCTAATTGAACGATGTGCACTACTTTTGACACGGCTGTGTTACATATGTGACACGGCCGCGTCGGTTCTTGCTCCGTTTTGCTCCTGGACCGGTTCAGGCCGGTCTGGACCAGTTTGGACCGGTTCTTGAACGGTTCTGACCGGTTCTCACTGATTTTCACTACTTTGGGCCGATTCTTACTCTTCTGGGCCGGTTTTCACTCTGTTTCAACTTGTTTTCTTGTCCGGTACTCGTAAATCACAACTTTTTAGCCTGAAAATGCTCAAAACACCTTAAAACAAGCCGAGTATGTTAATTGGTCACTTATATCACATTCCATCCAATTTCTAACCAATTATGCACATAATTCCTATAAAATAGTATCATAAATTGACCTAATTACATGCATAATTAACGTGCATCAGTTACCAAGTTTCTTGAGCGCTTTACTGCAGAAAGCCTAAAAGTAGGTAGCCGATCTGATGATGGTTATTATCACTGCCTTCATGAACGGCCTCCGACCAGGGCCACTCTACACCGAGCTAGTGCGACACCCCCCGACCACGACCCGGGCTCTTTTCGGCACCGTAAGCAGGTTCGCCAAAGCTGAGGAGCAAACCCCCCGCAAGCGGGAGAAACATGCTACCAAAAAGCAACCAGACAAAACGCAGGTCGGGACTAACACCCGGCTCAGTGCCTTTAGCCGTCTAAGCAGAGGTAGGATGGAACCTCGTAGTGATGTCCCTCAACTCACTCCCCTTACGGAATCAAGGACATAAATACTTTCTGTTCACAAGAATGATTTGCAACCATGCCCACGGATGACTGCTCCGGCAGAAAAGCGTAACCGTGATAAGTGGTGTGCGTATCATCATGATCATGGACACGACACCGAAGAATGTTGCGAGCTCGGTAAAGAAATTGAGGACTATTTGAAGCGAGGCTTCCTACGGCAATACATAGTTCGGACCGAGGACAGATCTCGGTCGAACCAAAATGGAGGTTCACAACAAGGTCGGGGAGGTTACAACGACCGAGGTCCAAGACAAAACAGACCTCAATGGCAGAATAATAGGTCGAGGTATAACAACTACACAAGACAAGACCAGGGTAATCGTCCGCAGTATCAACCACAACAGCCTCAATAGTTACCACCTCCACCGCCTCATGGAGGTCCCGGAGACAATCCGCCAAATCATGTTGTCCAAGGGATAATAAACGTGATCTATGGGGCCATTCCAACAGGGACTTCCCGGAGTGCCCTTAAAGCCGAAGCGCGCAGGCCTCCTCCCGAGGAGCCACGCCACAAGCGTTTCCACAACTCTGAAACTGTGAGATTCACCGACGATGATCCCATTCCCGAGCTCACCCCACACACTGATGTCATCGTCATTGATATGGCCGTGGCTAACGTCACCATTAAGCAAGTCTTTGTCGACAATGGCGCCGCTGTTAGTTTCATATTCACTGATTGTTTCCAGAAAATGGGCATACCTCGCGAACAACTCCGACCTGTCCCCGGGCCGTTACAGACCTTCACTCAGGGAGAGGTCCAACCTGATGGAATTATCAACCTCCCAGCGTCACTTGGTACTTATCCGGCGATAAAAACCATTTTTGTCAATTTTTACGTGGTCAACTCTCCATCTCCATACAACATGATTCTTGGCCGGGATTGGCTCACTCCGGCAAAGGCCATCTGTTCCACATATCATCTCGCATTGAAGTTTCCTACACCCCACGGAGAGATCGCCATCCGTGGCAATCAAAGAATTTCCAAAGAGTGCATGTATGTTGCACTTAAGAAGACAACCAAGGCTCCTCCTAAGCCTCAATTTCAAATAGCCACCCCGGCTCCCGCCCCGGGTTCATCTGAATCACTCGGAGACGATACTGCCAAGGTGCCACTCGATCCTGCCAAGCCAGAGCAAACTGTTACAGTAGGCGCCGTGAACATACCATTGTTGCACAATGCCATCATCCAAACACTACGAGAATATTCTGAAGTCTTTGCTTTGTCTCCCCTGGATATGCCGGGGGTCTCTCCCGACCTTGTCACTCATAAGTTGAACATTGACCCTAATGTGAAGCCAGTTCAGAAAAGCGGCGGCAGTTTGCCCTGAAAAGAAATGCAGCTATCCGCACAGAGGTTCAACAACTCGTGAATGCCGACATCCTATTTGAAGTCCATTATCCATCCTGGTTTGCTAACCCGGTCATGGTGATGAAGTCCAGTGGGGCTTGGAGGATGAGCGTTGATTTTTCTGACCTTAACAAATACTACCCAAAGGATTGCTATCCTTTAGCATCTATTTACCAAAAAGCTGAGGCCATTACCGGGTATAAGGCGCTTTGCTTTTTAGATTTGTACAAGGGATATCACCAAATCCACATGGACCGCCGAGATGCCATCAAAACTGCTTTCATCACTGATTTCGGATGCTTCGCTTTCAAGAAAATGACCTTCGTACTCAAAAATGCCAGAGCCACCTATCAGCGCCTCATGGACCACGTCTTCCGAGACCAAATTGGCCGCAATGTTGAGGTATATGTTGATGACCTCATTATTAAGAGTCCTTCCCCTACAACATGTGTACATGACATTGCCGAGACATTGAACACGTTGCGACGCTATAATGCGCCTCAATCCAGCCAAGTGTACCTTTGGCGTTAGGTCAGGAAAATTTCTGGGGTATATGGTCTCCCAGCACGGTCTTCAGGCCAACCCAGCCAAGATTAGGGATGTGTTGAATCTTCAGCCGCCGAAGACTGTGAAAGACGTCCAACGTCTAATTAGCGGCCTCGCCGCTCTAAACCGTTTTTTGTCCAAGGCAGCGGAGCGCCAGCTTCCTTTCTTCAAAATTTTGCGCCAAGCAAAGAAATTTGAATGGACTCCGCAGTGGGCAAGTGGGCGATCGAGCTCGGGGAACATGATATACAATTTCTACCTCGCCGAGCCATCAAGGCTCAAGCTCTTACAGATTTTCTGGTCGAAGTTCCATTCGATGACCCCGAATCAGTCACATGTGCTACACCCATACCCCATGCCGACCCTGAAGCTGAAGCCCGCAAGCGGCGTGTATACGTGGACGGCGCCTCTGCAACCCGAGGTAGTGGTGTCGGGGTCCTCCTTATTGGTCCTGATGGCATCGAAGTTAAATATGTCTTGCGTTTTAAGTTTAAAGTGACCAACAACGAGGCGGAGTACGAGGCAGTCCTTGCTGGGCTCCGACTCGCTCAAACCTTCGGAGCTTCGCATATCCAGCTGTTCACTGACTCCGAGGTGGTATCCAGCCAGATCAAAGGCACATACGCGGCAGAAGATGGTACATTGAAAAGGTATCTGGCTTTCACACTTAAGCTTTTTGTTAACTTTTACTTCGGCTGATGTCCAACAGATACCCCGCGAAGAAAATGTTAAAGCTGATGTTCTTAGTAAAATGGTCTCCGCGGTCCCGTCAAATGTGTCTCCGGACATAATTGTCGAAGAAGCTACCCACCCTTCGATTGGTGAGCAGGTGATCTCTGTTTTAGCCGATGCCGATCCCAACTGGATGACCCCGATCATCCAGTATCTTCGAGATGGCACCTTGCTTGAAAATAAGTTACTCGCACGGCAGATACTTCTGAAAGCACCAAAATATACACTACATGACGGGATCCTATATCGTCAGTCATACCTGCAACCGAGCCTCCAAGGTCTCAGCCCGGTCCAGGTGGTAGCGTCGTTTCCGACTACCAAATTAAATCGTGTATGAAGATACACTTAAACCTTACCGACTACTCTAACTAGTAGAGTGGCAAGCAAGGGTCGATCCCACGAGGAACGGTCGAACAAATTTTGCTTTTATGTGTTAAGCTATTATTATGAAGAAACATAAAGTAAATAAGCTAGAAAACAATAAAGAAGTGGGGGGTTAATGAAATAACAACTACACCTAAATAAACAAAGACTAATAAAGAGATTTTTATAGGTTTTTGGTTTTTAAATAACAAAACAATTCACCCTTGATCATGTTTCACCGAGGTCTTGGACGATTTATGTAACTATTGTCAATGCCCTATTCAATTGTGATTCTAGCCCTTATCTCAAGACTATTAACAAGCTCTAATAGCCTTGTTATCCCTTAATCTTAGTTAATCAAAACAAGCTCTTCGACTAACCCTATTCAGTTTAACCGAATCCTCGAAAAAGCTCTCTTAGATTCAATCACCAAATGCATTAAACACTAGGACAACGAGATAAATTCAACATAAAACTCGCAAGCTCGGTTTTAGAGGTTAAACTTTGTGTTATCACCAATAAATAATTATTGTTTGCTACTCGGGAATCGGAAATCCTACAATTACGGATAGTGACCTCCTATTCTAGCAACACATTCACAAATCCCTTAAAGGGTGATCAATCCAATAATAAATTCATAAATGTGAGTCAATAACAGCAAATAACACAAAACACTTGAATACACAATATTTTCGGTAACATTAACCGTAATAATCACATAAATGTCTTGGACTCAAGGTTCCACAATAATCAAGAGTGAACTAAGGGTGCTAGCCACCCATTTTACCTAATACAAAGATAAACTAACAGAAAATTAAAGAAAACATGAAAATAGGATAGAAAGAACCAAAGGTTAGGGGTTGAAGATCAAGATCTTCAACCCCCTTCCATTTCCTTGCTTCCAATGGAGAAAAGTGGCTGATTATGTGTGGGGGATGGGTTCTAGGTTGTTCTAAGTTAGGTTAAATTCGAATGGGATGATATATATATAAGGAGAGAAAGTGCTAGTAAAAAATAGGCAAAATCGCATTCAGGATTTTAAAACAGGGTACTGAATCTCGGCCGAGACGGGGGTGTGTCTCGGCCGAGACGTGAAAAGGGGTTTTCAAGGGTTTGTGGGTCGAAAGGCGATCTCGGCCGAGATTTAATATCATCTCGGCCGAGATTCTGGGCCTTGAAAAACCTTGAAATTCTCTGGCAACATTTCTCGGCCGAGATCTGTTGTGTGTCTCGGCCGAGATCTTCTTTCTGTCCAACTCTTCATAAATGCCCTGGAGACTCATCTCGGCCGAGACTCTCATCCTGTCTCGGCCGAGATCTTCAACTGTCCCTTCCTTTTGTTGCCTCAATCGATCCCTTGACTCCGCGGTCTTTTAATGTTCGATTTCGACCCTTTTTCACCTGTCTTAACACAAAAACAGCACAAACGCATTATTTTGCCCATGAGAATATAAAAGCACTAAATACACGTGATTATGCACATTATTGACACTAAAATGACACTAAAAGTGCCCTAAAGTGCGTGCACGAAACACGTGTACCACCAGGCCGACTATATTCTTCGGGAATTCCACGAAGGAGCGTGTGCCAGCCATATTGGGTCACGGACGTTGGCCAAGAAAGTACTCTGGTGGGGATACTACTGGCCCACCTTGTTTAATGATGCCCATGATTTGGTGTCGAAATGTGACAAATGTCAGCGACACTCCCGAGTGAAACATCTGCCGCAAACTGAACTCACTGGTATACAAAGTGCCTGGCCTTTCATACAGTGGGAAATCGACATCGTGGGACCGTTCCCAGCTGCTCCAGGGGGATTGAAATTTCTCGTGGTTGCTGTGGATTATTTTACCAAATGGGTTGAAGTCGAGCCCCTTACTGCCATCACTGGACAAAACATCCTAAAATTTGTTTGGCGTAATATCATATGCCGTTTTGGTATTCCAAGTGCTATTATATCTGACAATGGCAAACAATTTGCAAATGATCCCTTCCGGTCCTGGTGCGAGGAGTTGCACATCAAACAAGTTTTCACCTCGGTAGCTCACCCTCAGGCTAATGGCCAGGTCGAAGTTACTAACCGTACTTTGGTTAACGGTCTGAAGAAGCGATTGGATCAAGCCAAGGGTCTTTGGGCCGAAAATCTTCGGCAAGTTCTCTGGGCTTATCACACTACACCACATTCTTCCACCGGGAGACTCCATATAGTCTCACCTATGGCTCCGAGGCTGTCATCCCTACCGAGGTGGGCGTGCCTAGCCCTAGACTCGTACACCTCGACCCCGAGGTTAACGATGAAGCACTCCGTGCCAACTTAGATGAGCTTGAGCATCGCCGCGAGCAATCTTTCATCCGACAAGCTAAATGCAAGCAACAAGCGGCTCAGTATTACAACCTCCGGGTTCGGGGTACACAGTTCCAGGTTGGAGACCTTGTACTCCGGCTAAATTCTGCCAGCAAAGCTGCTCCCGAGGGCAAACTGCATGCCACCTGGGAAGGGCCTTACCGCGTCACTGCCACTCTCTCCTCCGGGAGCTATCAAGGATGGAACACCGATGCCTCACACCTGGCATGTTACCACCCTACGGCGTTTCTATCTATAGTTTCCGTTGTCAAGTACTTTTTCTTCCTTTACGTTTTTTGTATATACTTTCATTTTCGTACCATGGTATTTTATGCTCCCAATTTATATTTGTATTATTCAATTGTTCCGACAATCGCTATAAATACAACTTTTAACTCTCAATACATATACTGCTACTCTTATACGCCGCGGGGACGCCCCGGCCTCGAACACTCACATATTTATTGTGACAAATTGTTATTTATCTCCGGACACATTGGTCTCACGCCTGATCCGTCCGGAGAGACGACAAACTTGGTCCCCGGACATATATTCCCTTTCGCCTGATTTAAACGGAGAGGGCAATAACTTTGTTATTAAACGTTAACTCCCACCTGATCTGTCCGGGGAGTCTTATGCCTTGTTTCCGAACAAAGGCTTTTCTACATCTAATACTCCCGAGTACTAATTACTACATTAATTGCATCACGCCGTATCAACACATTTAAAAGTAAATTGCATCATGCTCAAATACATCATTATTTTATATCTTTACAAAATAAGACTCATTATACATGTCATTTATTTTCACTACAGTTTTATTTACAAAGAAACTTTACAATAAACTACCCTATCTACCTATTACCACCTAACCAGTAGTCAGTACTTCGGCGCGGAGATCCGCCCCGGGAGCTTCTTCGCGTCCTCCGGGATCTGGAAGCACTCCGAGACTGGGTTCCGGTCCTCTCCCTACTTTGGCCTCCTCGAGCGCGAGGACTTGATTGACGGCCTCTTTGCGCATAGGGACTTGGTTGCCGAGCTGGCCTTGAAGTATTAGCTCATTCCACGGGATCCCACTCTGCGGGGGCCATCACTTCGATCTCCTCGGCCAGTTTTTGAACCTCCTCCTCGGCGATCACTACCGGGCTCGGTTCTCGGATTATAATTCCAGTCGATTTTTTCACCGAGCCCTTTTTACTTCTCCGCGGAGCCTTTGAGGAGTTCCCTCGGCTGGAGCTGGCGATATTCTCCTCCGTAGTACGACGCCACCTTCTGCGGCCTTTTAAGCCCTCGTATATACTGCGGAGTATTTCTAACACCTCCCGCTTCCTAACCAGCTCGGAGGAGTCGGTGTGACCGAACTCCGACAATATTCGTTCATATTCTCTTTGGTGGACAAACAGTTGTTCCACCTTGGCGCATTTGGACAGGTACTTAAGCTGGTGATCTAAGGCTTTCTTGGCGGTTACAGTTCTTGCCTTTTCGGCCTCTGATGCCTTCTTCTCTGCAACCGCGAGCCTTTTTTCCAGCCTCGGGACCACCGACATCTTCAAGTCATCTCTTTCTCTTTGCAGCTAGTTCATTGACTGCATCAGTTTCTTGATGACCTCGTGAAGGTCCCGCGGTGTCCTCCTGCTGCACCCGTGATATACAGGAAAACACTTATAAGACCACCAGTATACAACACATATTAATCTTCGAGCTCAAGGCATAATTTCAAGTTCATCAGCATAAAATCAACAACTTATCATTTATACATTTGCAAAACAGCGATGACAAGTCAAGTTTTTTTTTTTTACACATTCAAATTCAAACAAAAATTGCTTCCTACTCTATGTCTACGCCTAAGATAGGAGGAGAACTGACCTCCGCTGCGGCCGAGGTAGTGGCAGCCGGGTCCAAGGTCGGGTTCGCTGTCAGCTGAAGAGCTCCGCCCTCCTGAGGAGCTAGTTGAATCGCCTCAAGCTCAATCCTCGGTGGAGGGGACCTCTGCCTTGGCTCTAGCACATGCATGCCCATTCGGTATCCAAGGAAGTCCTCGTCCTGGTCTACCGAACAGCCTGCCACGTCTTCCGCCGACAGGATAGTCCCCTTCTGGGCTAGTGCCTCCACAAATGGCCACTCCGGGAGCCGCAACAAAGTGTTGTAGTAGGCGGTGTCTACATTGCTCACGGACGCGTAGTCGTACCCGAAGTCTTTTTTATAGATGTCTACCTCCGGGTACACGTCCTTTACCACCTCCAACACTTCTGAGCGCGTGGCAACGTCCCCAACCGCCACAAATTTTGTCAAGAAGTTCACAAACATCTCCGTTTGTGATAGTTTCTCGACAAAGGCCCTCAGCATAGCTCCTTGGCCCTCCGCTTTTTTCTTTAGCTCCTCACGATCTGCCGCCAGTTCTCCCCGGAGGAGAGCCATCTCCGCCACCTCGCTCCTAAGCTGGGCAGCTTCCTTCTCGGCCTCGAACGCCCTGCCCCGTGCCACCACTTGGCCACTCTTGGCCTCAGCTGCCTCTGCGCGGAGCTTATCGCACTCCCCGCGTAGGGTCCTCAGCTCTTCGCCCAGCGCCTCGGTCTCCTCTCTTTGGTTGGCTCAGGGCCCACACCTTCTCCATTTCGGTCACCTCGTGGCCCCCTACTCTTGTTTGGCCCTGCAGAAAGCTTTGCGAGACATTGCACATCAACGGAATATGTAAACACATGACAACTATACCTCCGAGGTAGGATCCAACCGCACTCTCTTTGAGACAGAAGGCGGCGTCGATACAGGCCCCGGCCTCTTTTTCGCCCTTGGGGTGGTGTCCATTCGCACAACCACCTCCTCGGTCCCTTCGTCGGGTATTCTCCCTGAGGTTCTCTCCACCTCGGGAGTCGTGCTTTTGGGAGTGGGCACTCTCTCCGTTTCAGGGGTTTGCTGTGCACTCCCTGAGGTCTTCTTTTGAAGGCTGGTCTTAAAGCGTCCCACTGTAAGAAATGGCCAGCATATTAGAAACAATATTCTCAAACAGTTGTATACAAATGTAAAAAGAATCCCTACCCTCCACTTCCGCCCCGGCTAAAGACCCCTCACTTGGGGCTTGGCGACGTCCTCGCCTCGGGTCCCTTTGTATAATAGAGGGACAATCCGGCCTCCTCCAATTCTTCCTCGGTGAACACTTGTTTCAGCGTCCCCGCTTGCTCGAACACATCAACAGACTCCGGTACACCCTTGGGTAACCCGTCTACCACCTCCTCCCTCCTCAACCTCGGGATTGGCCTCGATTCTTTAATATACAGGAACTTCACTTTCCTGTTCTCTACTTTGCTCAGGTTCTGCACCCTGAACCCTCTTTGCGGCCTCGGGTTCAGCGAGCACCATCCTTTCCCCTTCCCAATTGATTTCAATTGGAAGAAGTACCTGAATAATTCTACAGAGGGCTCTACCCCCGAGGACTTACACACCAACATATACCCTACTATTTGCCTCATGGCATTCGCGCTAATTGCCCTAATGCTATACCATAGTATCCCAACATCTCCACCACAAAATTCCACAATGGGAATCTCAACCCTACCCTCAACTGATCTATATATACAGTTATGAACCTATTCGGTGGATAGCAAGCCCTATCACTAGGTCCGGGTATTATGTATTCTAAATCTACTGGGAAATAACAACTCGGCACCATTGCCTCGATTTGGGCCTCTATCACCCGAGGCATCCTCGAGGCCAGCTCCAAATTCGGCCCCTCCTCTAAACAAGTGGGAAATCTCACTTCCCGTGTCCAGATTTCCCTCAGATCAGCCCTATACACTTTCCTACTCTCCCTCCTCTCGGGGTAAATCGTTTGCAGAGGTCTAGCATCGACAGGGCTCTCATCAGTACCCACTACCCTCACACTAGAAGTTTCTGAAGATGAAGACATACTTACTTGCTTTTTCGAGGATGCCGGCACGAAGTTGAAATGATTTTCAGATGTTTGCTGCTTTCTTTCTCACCTTCCTGCTGGTTTTTTTTATCGCAGTTGCAAATGAGAGTAAAGTGCAACTATCACTTCCTTTTTCCCTCTAATACAAAAATTGAACTGCCCAGATTGCGCCTGTTCAAATTCCATGGCTCACATTCGCGCGTGCGTTACACGCGCCCTTGGTTTACGCACCTGCGTGTCTCACACGCGCCACGCATGTAATGATGGCGCCACCAATCACATCAAGTTCATCCTTCCCCAGGAAGCTTTGTGTTTCACTTCGGTTGACTCCTTTACCCCGGGGGTACTTCAGTCCGACTCCGGTTGCGTCTTTTACCCCGGGGGTACTTCAGTTCAGCTGCGGTTGACTCCTTGACCCCAGGGGTACTTCAGTCCGACTCCGGTTGCGTCCTTTACCCCGGGGGTACTTCAGTCCGACTCCGGTTGCATCCTTTACCCCGGGGGTACTTCAGTTCCACTCCGGTGGCCTTCCTCACCTCGGGGTAACGTAAGGTCACCTCTGTTTGATCTTTATACCCCAAGGGTAAATCAGTTCGGCACGGATTGACTCTTTCAACACTGGACTGCGCTACTACTTCGACTCCAACTCATACCCATCAAACCACGTATTACTCTTATAGGTATGGCCTAATCTCTCTGGACGGATTAGGCGCGCCAGCCGGGTCAATTCGGCCCAAAAGCACAAGCCCAACA
The DNA here is from genome assembly GCA_958295605.1 of Ajuga chamaepitys. Classification (NCBI taxonomy): domain Eukaryota; kingdom Viridiplantae; phylum Streptophyta; class Magnoliopsida; order Lamiales; family Lamiaceae; genus Ajuga; species Ajuga chamaepitys. Next base: position 19,113,867 of record OY282505.1, read on the forward strand.
CAGCTAAGCCCAGTCGCGGCATCTTTGGAAGTTGGGAAAAGATCCCCATGATCTTTTCCCAACTGTCATGCAGATTTGGCTTGCGGAATTATAGGGATTTAGTTAGGGTTTCGATTGTATAGTATAAATAGGAGAATTGTGGATGGATTTAGGGTTCCGACTTTGTATTCTAAAGTTACGGCTTGTAAGATTGTACTCGAACATTGAAAGAAAGATAGTGAAAACACCCCAGAAGGTTATTGCCTTCTCCCGTGGATGTAGATCTCCGGATCGAACCACGTAAATCTTTGTGTCATCTTAGTTCTTTCATATTGTGATTGTTTGGAATTGCCTTTGTGATCGTGAGTCGCTTGTTATTCGGGTTTACGCATTATCAGCTGACCTTTGTAAATCTTTTCCAATATTCCTCTTGTACTGTATATATGAGGATGTATCATATCAAGAGTAATATGAAATACTCATACATTATTTTATTTCATAATATGGTGACACCACCAAGAATGTCTATTAGAGAATCAACACCTAAAGTGGTAGAAAATCATGCTCCTAATGTTCAATCACCCCTAGCGATGAGATGGATATTGAGGAACATGAAGAAAGAGAGTTGTCTCCGATCACAAGTGAACCTATAGCAACTAGACGTGTGAGGAGGGTCATTTTATCACCTTCCAAACTTGTTCTTTATGGAGAGTCTCCAGAGGCGGGCTCTGTTGAACAAGAGGAAGGTCCTGCTTTGCTTAGGGATGCTATGGAAGGTAAACACGATGATCATTGAAGGAGTGTGATGGATTCAGAAATGAATTCCATCAAGGAAAACCTATTGGGTGCAAATGAATTTACAATAGAAAGAGAGGAATAGATGGAAAGGTAGAGACATTTAAAGAAAAAATGGTTGCCAAGAGTTATACCTAGAGAGAAGTGATTGACTATGAAGAAACCTTCTCACCTGTAGCTATGCTTAGTCTATTAGGATTCTCTTGTCCATTGCAACAGATTTCGATTACGATGTGTGCAAAATGGATGTCAAGAGCTCTCTTCTTAATGGAAATATGAATGAGAGCATCTATATGATGCAACCAGGTGTTTTATCCAAAAGGATCAAGAGTACAAAGTATACAAACTGGGAAGATCCATTTATGAACTCAAACAAGCATCTAGATCTTGGAATATAAGATTCGATCAAGTTGTTAAAACTTATGGTTTTTATCAAAATTCTGATGAGTCTCGTGTCTATAAAAACATGGAAGACAAAAGCTTAATTTTTCTCATGTTGTATGTGGATGACATCCTATTGATTGAAAATCATGTGGGAATGTTAGTAATAGCAAAGCACTTGTAGGAGCAAATATTATAAGATAGGAAAAGCAGAAGGATTGCCTTATCCCAAGCTTTATACATTGACAAGATACTGGTGAGATTTTCTATGTAAAGTTCCAAGAAAGTCTAAACACCTTTTAAACATGGAATCCACTTGTCAACATAGCAAATTACCTAAAATTCATGATGAAGTGGAGTACATGAAATATGATCCTTACGCTTCGGCCGTAGAAAGTCTCATGTGTGTAATGTTGTGTTCTCGACCAGATATTGTTATGTTGCTGAGAATCATTAGATATCAGTTGCACCTAGGGCAAGAACACTAGATTGTAGTTAAACATATTCTCAAATAATGTTCAAAGAATTGTATTGCTAATTCCACTATGAAAGCTGAGTATGGGCAGCTTGTGAAGTGGTCAAAGAAGTAGTATGACTCAAGAACTTTTTGCAGAGCCTAGAGGTGGTTCTTCCTGTGTCACAAAGTATTCCTTTATTTTATGACAATAGTGGAGTTGTGGCAAATGTGAAAGTGCCTAGAAGCCATCAACGCAAGAAACAAATTGATCAGAAGTATCTCCTCATGAGAGATAATGTTCAAAGAGGAGATGTGACGGTGCACAAGATTGCATCTGCAGATAATCTTGTTGACCCATTTACTAAGAGTTTATTTGGTGGTGTTTGTTAGGGTCATATTAAAATATGGGTGTAGTAAACAAGTCGCATTTACTTAAGGGCAAGTGGGAGAAAATGCTTGATAGTATAGGTACCATGTTTATACCTAGATGCTCTTGAGTATAACTTGTTTTGTTAGTTGACATTTTTGAAATAAATCTATAAGTTGTCTGTTTGATTAATTCTTTATGAGCTTGGATGAGTCATGGATGGTAGATATATTTAAATTCATATGTTTCAGTTTTTAAGCACAAAAATATTCAATTTATTATTCAATCTATAAAGAAATAGGTCCTCGATCAATGAATAAATTTTCGGCAGTTTATTTTGGTAATAGCGTCTCAATTTCATTGAGGTTCATCTTTTACTTTGTAATAAAATTGGGGATACATTTACAGTGTATTGGACATGATCACATGAAATTTTAAATTGTGCATTGAACACACAATTCAAGTTCATTGAATGACGTACGTATTACCTTATTCTTGAGTGAAAAGTGCAACTTTATTACCAACTGGACATTCTTTAAGACAGTAATGAGTGAGATTACTACATTAAGAAATATCTCGGTGTTTGAGAAGCTAAATTGAAGTGATAAAGAACATATATTTACAATATTAAAATCTATCACCTATTTAATACGCATGATCATGATCTCACAGGTTCTACTATGAACAGTAAATCTGAGCTTAGTATTTGACATTAGTTGTTGAATCATATTATGTGATTTAGTCACACGAGACTATCGGATAAAAAATGAGTATTGAGATTGATAAGTGTTTGAACATATGTTTATTGGCCATGGTAGCCCACTGCAAATACTTTAGTTAATCGAGTGGTAATATGTCGAGTCGATCAATGAGAGGAAAATATTTATTGATTAAGTTGCTTTAGTAATAATGATTAAATTAAGAGTGCAATTATATTCTTTTAGTGGAATAAAATATAATTAATAAATTAATATGATAAGTCAAGAGTTGACCAGATCATAATTAATTTACTGGAGCTTAATTTAGTTGGGTCCGATTAGGTTTCCGCAGTGGCTCAGTGCGAACTGAAATAAATTATAAGGATTATAATCTATTACTACAATTCAATAATAAATTGGATAATGATAATATGCAAGATGGAGATATTGAGGATCTGTCCGAGGATGCCCACACATCTTGTACTGTAGTACAATTTATAAGAACGCTGTAGAAGGCACGGAGGTGGAGCGTTACAAACACAAAAAGATCTCATAAAAGGTTGTAAGAACGCCATAGAAGGCACGGAGGTGGAGCGTGACAAATACAAAAGATCTGATAAAAGGGGTGGCCACACATGTGTATTGCAGTACATACCAGAGGAGGTTTGAAGCGTGGCAAACACAAAAAGTTGTAGTACACACTGAGGGGTTTTGGAGCTGACAAACACAAAAAGATTTGATAAAGCACGCTATAAAGGTATTCGTAAAATCTTTTCGTATAGATTAATTAATTAGTATAACATATAATAGTACACCATTCCTACAAACAGTGTTCTAAAAATTGTTAGCTACTAGTTGCTAGTCGGTCAGTTCACTTGCGCCTAGAGCGCCTAGGCGGCACCACCTTACACGAATAATTAATTATTCAATAAATAAATAATAGATACAAAACATATTAAAAATAGTAAAACAAACACCAGCATCTTCAAATTTTAAAAGAATTAATACAGAAAAAATTACTAAATTAGGGGTGTGAAAAGAAATTAAAATTTTAAAGGGCTCACCTAAAGTCAAACACACTAACAAGGTAAAAAAAAAATAAAAAAAGAAAAATAAAAAAATTATAAAAAAATTAAAAAATAAATTAAAAAAATAAAATTTTGGGCGTTAGGCGGATTAGTTGGTGCCTAGGCAAATTAGGCGCCGAATAATGATTTAGGTGGCACCGAACTCGATTCCCAACTAAGTTGCCCAAATTTCCTAAAATCGCCTCGGCATAGGGGCCTGTAGGCTAATTTTTAGAACACTACTTACAAACTAATATCAAATATTAAAATTTTTATAGAAATTGTGGTTCTAGCATTTATGAATCAAACCAATGCTTGGGCTGATATGTCTCCATTCGGATGGAGCATGGCCCATTCTTCTATTATTTCATTATAGTTGGATTGGTTAATCCCTCCACATCCACACCTTATTATTTACATCACATTTTACAATTCTCAATACACATTTTAGAATTTTCAATACACATTTTACCCTATCATACCCTTAAACTTAAATACATTTTTACTATTTAAATGGATATACCATCTATGGGTGTGTTCCAGCGAATGTGGCACATATCACTACATCTCAAACCAAGTAACCCTCAGGGATGGATAAATAAATACTTATTAAATAAATAAAATGTGAAGGCTTGGAGAAAATATTTAGGGGATGTTTGGTTATGTTTTCATTTTTTATTTTCAATTTTTAGTGTTTCTCGTGTTATTTACGAGAGTATATTTGATATGATTTGATAAATGTGATTGATGTTCAAATAGATGTGACTAATTATTGAATAATACATTTGAATAATGATATTTTCTTAGAATAGTAATAAATAGTAGGTGATAGGATAAAAAAATAATTGATTGAGATTGAAATATATTGTATTATATTAAATGAATTGTGAGTAATATGACATAAAATAAATATTTAATTTAAATTTAATAATTAAAAATAAAAAATAAAACTAACATAATCGTGTTTATTACAGTAAAAAGTGAAAAAAAAAAGGTCAAAATGTATGTTTTGGTCCCTCGGTTATTCGTGAAGATTTGTTAATGTCACTCAGTTATTATTATAGTGGTAGAGGCCATCCTTCCATCTTATTTTGTTAGTGTTCACACACACATGTCAATATTTGTGAATAACTTTCGGGTATTAATATCATGTAATCATATACAAATTTTAACCGAAAAATTGATGGGCATACAAACTTCTATCACATTTCAACGCGTAGAGACCTACACAAATTCATATTAAATGACTAAGAGACATTTACCACGATTATAATAACTTAGGGACCTATACAAATTCATATTCTATAACTGAGGAATCTCTACCACTATAATAATAATTGAGGAACCTTTAAATATTCACGGATAACTGAGAGATCTAAACATACATTATTCCGAAAAAATATTTGTGAAAATATAAACAAACATCCCCTTCCATTTTTTTTTTTTTTTTTTTTTTAAGGTAGAACATCCCCTTACATTTTCGTTTTCTAAGAGTATCCCCAATGATATACCTGAAATGCAGGTATATCATTTGTCACATCAGCGCCACCTCAAAAGTTAAAATACCTATACCTCAAAATATAACTCCTCCCCAACAATATACCCTAAAAGCAGGAATATGTTGGGGGGCCCATTACAATATCCTATTTATCTTTTTTTATTTATTAATCTATCAACTAAATTCATTATTTAATTTTCGGATAAATAATAAATGGTTAATATTCCGACTATTGGAATTTTTTATATTTAATTATATTTCGGAAAAGAAAAATTCCCAAAAATTTATTATTAATTTTTTTATTCATATAAAATGTAAAAATACAAAACGAAGGCACACACGGTACATTAAAAAATTCGAAGACAACAAAGTAAATTTCGAGGGCTAACTAAATATTTTTTCCGGATCGGTTCCAAATATGCTCAATTAAATCTTGTCAAAGCTGGTGATGTTTCTGCTTATCGCGTTGTTGAACACCTCTCCGGATGTAGTAATTGAATGCTCCGGTTGATCCTTGACTTGTGGAGGTGGCGTAGAGTAACTGGGATCGTCGGACCAATCGACCGCTGAATTTCCTTCATTTTCAATTATAATGTTGTGCAATATAACGCAAGCTAACATTATTTCCTTTAAGTTATTCTTGTACCAGAAACAACTTGGACCTTTAATCATTGCCCAACGAGCTTGAAGTACTCTAAATGTACGTTCGACATCCTTTCTAGCAGCCTCTTGCAGTTCTATGAAATGTTTTCTCTTCAGATCTTGTGGACATGGAAAGCTTTTCACAAAAGTAGCCCACTCTGGATAGATTCCATCTGTAAGATAGTATCCTTGATTATATTGCTTGCCATTGATTGTAAAATTAACGGATGGAGCGCGACCTTGCAAAGTATCCATGAATAAAGGAGACTGGTTGAGCACGTTTATGTCGTTGTTAGATCCTGCCATTCCAAAGTAGGCATGCCATATCCAAAAATCGGCAGACGCAACCGCTTCGAGCATGATAGTTGGGACGCCATGATCACCGCGTGTGAATTGGCCTTTCCAAGCAACTGGACAGTTCTTCTAGTCCCAATGCATACAATCAAGGCTCCCCAGCATTCCGGGGAGGCCGTGTCTTTCTTCATGCATTTGTAACAACCGTTGACAATCCAGGGCATTGGGTTTCCTCAAGTAGTACCCGCCGAATAGTTCAATCACACCGCGTCAAAAATTAAATAGACATTCAATGGCGGTTATTTCGGCAACGCGTAGGTACTCATCGTAATGGTTGGCAGGTCCACCATACGCCAGTTGACGAATAACTACCGTGCACTTTTGTAGCGGGAAAAACCATTTTTTTCCAGCTGTATCGACCCTCCATCGGAAATAGTCATAGTTGGACTCCAATGCATTCACTATCCGCAAGAACAACTCTCTGGACATACAAAAGCGTCGACGAAATACATCACTTACGTATATCGGATCTTCAGTGAAGTAATCTAGGTAGAGTCTTGCATGAACCGCCTCACGATCTCATTGGACATACGTTCTACGCTTCCTGACTTTGCCAGCAGAACTCCCAGCACCGCCAAGAGACTCTTGTTTTTTTTTAAGCAACGACTGTATTTCTATCTCAGTCGTGTCATTAGTTAAGAATTCAAGAAGGCTCTCACTATCACTTTCCCCGGATAACGAGTGAGAAGACGATGACATGTTTGCGAGATGGGTATAAACTCAATTAAAGAAGTACTAGTGAAGTGTAATGGTTTGAGATGAGAGACGCAACAATCCGATTGAAGTCTATTAATAGAAAACAAAAACACACAACAACTAGTTTTATAATGGCTAGTTTTACAACGGCTATTTTTATAACGGCAACTATTATAACGGCTACTTTTACAACGACTAGATTAACAACGAAACATAATCAAGAAGCGTAGATTATCAACGAAAGGAAACAACTGATAGATTAAAAACGAAAGCACACAACGACTAGTAAACTGAACGCAAGTACACAACAGCTAATTTAAAACGACTAGGCACACAACAGATAATTTTCAAATCTACAACCCCCAATTCTCTTGATTTTATCACACATGTGGAGATGGATACGGAGTTGTTCTTCCGTCATCTTCGAGGTATCCTTCATTAGTATTTTGTACTCACGCGTGGCGGCAAGACTCATTAGCCCTTCAAGTTTTTTTCTTGTTATGTTCTTCCAGGACCCGAAGCCTTTGCTCAATCTCGTCCACTACAACATAAATGACTTTATGTAACACTTCGTCTGTAACACTTTTAAAATTTTAACTTTTATGTAACACTTATGAATATGTAACACCTTCATGTAACACTTTTGTAACATCTGCGAATATGTAACACTTTCGTATAACACTTTTAGAATATGTAACGCTTTGAACGTAACACTTTTAAATTGTAACACATTTAGGTAACACTTTTAAATAAGCAACACTATTTACGCAACACTTTTGAATAAGTAACACTTTTATTTAACACTTGTAAATAATAAAATAACTTATTTTATTTTAAACTAATTAAATATTTGTGGATTATTTTTCTTATGTGACTTTAATTTTTATTTGTCTCGTGTGTTACATCTCAATTATCACAATAGAATATTTATAACATAAGTGGTGAAAACGATCGACTCAGACCTACAAAAATAACAATTTATTAGAGCACCTAAAGATTTACTTATTCAATTTGTTATCAAGAATAAATTAAATATTATTTGTGACTTATTTGTGTGTATGTATATAGATATGCACACATTATATTTTTACATTTCTTAAGTGTGAGAACCTAGATTTGGGACATTTGGTCATGTCTCTTCATGTTTGTAAGTTTATTTTTTTTATTTAAAATCTATAAAACACAACAATTAAGGTGTCTTAATACATAAAATTATGGTAATTAAATTAATGATAATGTCTTAAGATTTATATACAATAACTAGATGTATAAAATTAATGTGATATAAAATAAGTTATACTATATATATATGAGTGGATGAAAATGAAAAAAAAAAATTAATGAAAATTTTGTGTTAAATTGATATCAATGACCTAAATAAAATTAAATTAGATTGTAGTTTGATGAGAACTTAATTTTGAGTGTATTTTATTGATGTTACAATAAAATCTTGTGTATATATTATTTTTCTTAAAAAAATAACTAAAAAAGTTATTGTAGCCTAGTGGTTAAGATTTTGCGCTTAAGCTCCTGCAATCTAGCAACCTGGGTTCGAAACTCAACAATGATAAAATTTCAATTTTTTCCTTCAATTAAAAGTGTTACATAAAGGGGGGTTATATGTAACATTTTTCTAGTGTTACAATTTAAAATCTAATATAACACTTATTAAAAGTGTTACTAAAGATCATCAAAAGTGTTACATTAGACTTTGCGTAGCATCGGCAAATGTAACACCAATAAAGTATTACCTAAAGTCTATAGTAACATATTTTAGTATCTATGTAACACTTTTTGGGTGTTACATTAGCTCATTTATGTTGTAGTGGTCCTTGTTATCTTCAGAAGATGTGCTTGTTTTTCCTTTACCCTTACTCATCCTCTTTGCCGCTTTATGGGCACATAGGACGGGTACATTATACTCTAAATTCCTCCCAGCGCTTGAATCAGTGTTGGAAGACGTCACATACTTTCCAGAAGCAAATATTTTTGTTTTCTTAGGTCCACGAACATCATCGTCTGGATCGGTAAACTTCGGACTGTCTTTCAAGACATTCCAAGCACCCATATGCCTAAACTCAGTCCCCTCGTTTTTTGCTTTGTACTGGGCCTTCGCCTTCTCTATGATATCCGCATCACTACAACCACTTCCCCAAGCCTTCTTCTCCTGATTGAAACAACAACAGAACGCTTTCACCTATTTCTGGAGTGTATAGTAATGTGTCTTCAACACATCATGCCCCCTGAACGACATGTTGCTAGGAAGATTCCGGTTGTACGCCTCACTGATTCGAACCCACATTTGTTCCAACTTTGTTGAGTTGCCTACCACAGAATCTGTACTAATATCAAGCCAACAACTTGCAAGAAGAGTGTTTTCTGCATTAGAGTAAGTTTTCTTCTTTACAGCTGGAACCCTTGGTGGATCATCGGCGGTTTCAAAGTTGCTAGAGAGATTTATCCGCTCAAGCGCTATTGGAGAGAATTGAGACGAGAAGGGAGACGAACCTTGAGAAGTTGGAGTTGGAGTATCTCTGTCTTTATCCGACCCATCAGTGCTGGGTCTTCTTGATGAATTTCGCCCATTGTCAGATGAAATCCGTATTGAGGAACTGGCATGTAGGGATTTGATTTGGCCTCCCGTAGAATGATGCTCCAGATGAATTGAGTGGATTGAATTGAGTGTTACCACCTTCCGAAAAATTTGGAAATTTTGAAAAATTTCGAAAATGGGCTGGATAATTTTGGGGATGAAAATTTGGATTTTCAGGATGGTAGTTGGTGATCGCAGGACGAAAATTGATATTTGGAGGCGTTGCATTTTCTCCATAATTTGAAGAATTGCACCATTGATTCCATGAATCTTTATCCATTTTTTCAGATGAGAATGGTGAAATTTTGCTAGAAGATTGAAATTTTAGTAGAAGTAGAGAATGAATAAAATGGTGAATTGATGAACATATATTTATAGGAAAAAATAATTTTTTTCTGTAAAAAAATACTGAAAATAATTACTAGCCGTTGGAAAATGAAAATAAAAAAAAAAAAGAAAAAAAAATAGAAGAGAAAGCCGTTGCAAACGGCTATATTGTCTCCTAACGAATGTAAAAAAATTCAAATGAATAAAGAAAATTAAAAAAAAAAAAAAGAAAACACGAAAAAAAAAAAGGTGGGGGGAGGAGGGGCCCGCGCCCCGCCTGAGCCACTCCCCGCGCGTGTCCGTGCCCAGCCGCGCCTTCCCCACTCTCTCCGGCCCCTCCTTCTCTCTCAACTTCCTGGGTAGTAAATGTGCTACCTAGGAATACTTCCTCTTCCCCAAATTCTCACCCCTCCCCCCCCCCCCCCTCCAATGGCAAAATACCTCACAATGGATATTTCTCGTTTTCCATGTCAGCAAATACATCCCCATTGGGATGCTCTAAGGAAAGAGAAAGTAATGTCACATCAATTGTGACCGCTTACCAATATAATTTTCTCTCACATCACATCCTCATTTTCCAGTCGTTTTCACTCATAAATCTTTTTTTGCAACCATAAATTTGGAAAAATGAAAGGACATACTAAGATTTGATCTTTTTTCCTTAGAAAATAAACAAGAAAGAAAAAAAAAAATAGACTTGGTATCTCATAATTTCATACTCCCTCCGTCCCGCTCTAATTTGCCTACATTTCATTTCGGTTTGTCCCAATCTAATCTGACAGCCCATAAATGGTAAATTTTTCTCAAAATCTCCACCCTCAAAATCTCCACATTCAATCTTCACCTTTGAAAAAGTCAAAGATTCCACAAAATCTATTTTTTCTTAACCTCCGTGCCGGCTAAGGTAGGCAAATTGGGTCGGGACGGAGGAAGTATTTTTTTTCTTTTCCAGTACTCATCGATGACAAGTGGCTTCCCTAACACTGATTTGTCCTCAATGATACTAATTGGTCTCGGGAAAGACGACCACTATTTGCAACCCACTAAATTTCTTAACGCAATTCATTAATTTAATAAATTAAACTACTGTTATGGAATGACATAAATACCCTTAACGATAATAAAACATAAATAATTAAATACACATATACAATATTATCATTTATATTAAATACAAAAAAAAAAAAAAAAAAAGTCATACAAAATAAAGAAAAAATTACATATAATTATCAAGTCTGAGTTTTGTTCATTCACATATTCAACTACCGTTTCCATTATTGTCGACTGCTGTCGAAGATCTCTCAAACTTATGTTAAACTCTAACTTAGGACGTGTATCTCTAATTAACTTTTAGAATTTTTTTTTTTTTTTATAAATTAAATTGCAGTCCCAAGATCTAAGTGAAAGATATGGACTAGATTAATGTGGGCTTTATTAATTAATAAGTCGGACTAATTAATTAATTAAGCAGACATGGATATTAGGCCCATAAAACTAGGGTTATATGGTACTATATATATATTTATTCTCTACAGTAGAGAATTAAAGGTTTTTTATCAAATAAAATTATAGAAGCACGTAGAATTCAATAAGTGATTTCCTAGCGATCACTTATCGAATAAGTGTACCGAGGATAGTTCCTGCGGCGGACGACATACGCGTGGATACCTGAAGTGGTGAATCAATCGCTCAACTCTGTCCGACTAATTACGCACAAGTAAGTTATTCGAACTTTAGCGTAATCAATGCTCAATGTTTAATTCAGTTATAAATCACGATCATAATTCTCGATTTATTATTCCACTGCGTACATTAGATGTGGTCGAGAATTACTAACAGTGGTATCAGAACCTAAGACTCGATTTATAATTGATTTACAATTCATCTTAATTGTGGATTAGATTTTCGTAATTGAATTTCTGTTTTTTGATATTATCTTTGAAATAGTTTTGAAAAACAAACAAAGCGGGGAAACCAATTTTGAAGCTGGTTTTGAAACTGACCCAATTCCTGTTAAAACCTATCTTCTAAACCTTTTGAAAAATCGTCACCTCTGAATTACAAACTGTATGTCGACAGCGGCGGCAACGGTTCGCCGCGCACAAGAATCCAAAGATAGAGCCACGCCTACCTGCTCTGTCGTGCGGAAAATCGACGGCGACGGCTGATGATGTGGCTAGACTGCACTGGTCATGCTTCATGACGGCGTCGGCACACCACGCTGCTTCTGGAGAGCTGGCGGCGGTGGCAGCTTCTTATTGCTGCTATTGTCTGCGCGATTTCGATCGCCTCCATCGTGGGGTGATAGGAGATGGCGCAGGCGATCGGAGCTGGCGGCGGTGGCAGCGTCTTATTGCTGCTAGGTCAATGGACGGTGATCGTCGCTGATATGGGTGGCAACTGTTCCAAACCCTAACGAGCTGGGCCGTTGGTTTGGACTGAAGTGGGTGATGAGCCTGCCGAGTGCTGCGGTTGGAATGGACTGTATAATTCTGGGCTGGGCCGGGTGGTAATCGGGTTGGATTAGCTGGGTTGAGGCTGGGCCTGTTGAATTGGAAATTGTGGGCCAGTTTTATTACATAGGCCTGGTTGAACATGGACTTGGGCTGCACAAATAATTTGGGTTGGGCTGATTTTATTATTATGCAGCCCTTTGGGCTGCTGCTAAAAAGAATAAAAAATTAATTAAATTAGATTTATTAATTAGATTAATTCTTAAGTCACAATTACGATATTAATTTAATTATATTAATAAATCTTATTATTATTGTTTTGAAATGATAATAATAGACTTATATATTTATGTTAATTTGGAATTAACATTAAAGTATACTTATATTAATTTGGAATTAATATATTTATCTAATTGACTAATATTAATTAGATTAATAAATTTTGATAGTATTATTAGTTTTGAAAAATAATACTAGACTTGTATATTTATATTAATTTAGAATTAATATTAAATGTATGTATATATATATATATATATATATATATATATTAATTTAGAATTAATATATATAATTTTAATCCACATTTAATTAAAGAATAAAATTTTAATTGGATCAATAATTTTACTCGTTGAGCATTTATTTGATATTATGTGATAAGTTATTATTTGATTTTATGCTTATTAAATTTAAATTATAGTTATTTAGACCGCTTTTATGTTTTGGTAGGCGGCGCCCAATACATGTATGGGTAGGCGGCGCCCAATATGTGTGGTCCGCATTTCTTATGCTTGGGTAGGCGGCACCGAGTAATTACGTTTAATTTAATATTGGATATTAAATTTAAAAATTAGTATCACATATAAAATCCCCAAATAAAACCAAGTCTTATTTAGAAATAAAAGCGTCGTCCATCATAATTGTATGAAATTCTTAATCTCTTCGTCCACGAGTTTTACACCAAAGTGTTTACTCTAAAACGACGAGGTCGGGGCTCATTCATAGATGCATGGTTGGCATCGTGTGATGGAAATGACTTGCTTAAATTATTTTGAGACGCCAAAGCGACCAAAATAGTTTGAGGACGCAATATTAATTGGATTAATAAACCAAGAGTTGCAAAATTGTTGTTGCAATTGACTTAGAGGCCTACCGAGTGATATTATTGTAGTCATCAGCCAAAGCAGAGGCTGCAGTAATATAGACTTGGATCTTGGACCACTAAGATTTATAATTATTATAAATCCGTATTTTGTGTGTGGGGCGCAAAATATGTCAAAATTAGTGGGAGCTAATCATTACAATAAACACTTGTTTTGATTAGTGATATGAATGTGATCTTTATTTACTTTATTCTAATTTACTTTTCCGTTAGATTATTTTATGTTCAGATAAAAATGTCGAATTTGGCTGATAAATGTTTGATGGAATCAAACAAATTGACTGGGTCTAACTTTACGGATTGGCTCCGTTGCTTGCGCTTGGTGCTAAGGCAAGAAAAGGTTGAGTACGTCTTGGACGAACAAATCAGTGCCATCCCCGACAAGACTTCTCCTGAGTATGCTAAGTTTGATGCAGATGCTCACAAGAAGCATGTTGAGGATGCCACGTCGACTCAGTGTGTCATGTTGTCTTAGATGAGTATAGAACTGCATAGGCAACATAAACACATGCTCCCTTATGAGATGATAAAATACTTGGAGAGTCTGTACGCCTCACAAGCTCAGATAATGGAGTATGAGATACTAAATGACCTCTTTAAGTGTAAACTTCATAATGGGGCCCAGGTTTTTGAGCATGTACTGAAGATGATCGGATTAATTGAGAGGTTGACATCGATTGGAACGGTGTTACCCTCAAGTGTCTCAACTAATCTGACCTTGCAGTCACTTCCTAGTTCTTTTGAAAATTTCATAGTGAACTTCAATATGAACAACACGAAGGTGACTTTGCCTGAGCTTCACAACATGCTTAAGACCTATGAATCTTCTACCTCTAAAGGCAAATCTGTGCTCATGGTGAGCTCTTCTGCGAACTCTTCCAAAAGGAAGAGGAAGAAGAAGAAGAAGAAGAAGAAGAAGAAGAAGAAGAAGAAGAAGAAGAAGAAGAAGAAGAAGAAGAAGAAGAAGAAGAAGAAAGCATCTAGCAGTGCAGCCTTGAAGCCTAAGAGTGGAGGGACTCAAAAGAAGCCGAAACTGCCAAAGGATGAGTGTCTATTCTGTCACGAGAAGGGACACTGGAAGAGAGACTACCCAAAATTCAAAGCACAAGGTGCATTAGTTGGGAACTCAGGTATGTTTGCCATTGAGATAAATATGTCTATAAACAAATTCACAATCCTGGGTATTAGATACAACTTGTGGTTCACACATGTGTAACAATGTGCAGGGCCTAAGTGACAACAGGAAAGTGAGGCCTGGGGAGGTCGACTTACGCATGGAAAATTGAGTAAGAGTTGCTGTTGAACGTGTAGGGACTTATAGATTAGATCTTCCTTCATGATATAGACTAGATTTATATGATTGTTATTTTGTTCCTACAATTTCAAAGAATATTATTTCCATTCCAATGCTAGACATTGAAGGTTTTTCCTTTCATTTTGCAAACAGTAGATGCTCGTTTTTGCTTAATGGATTGTTTTATGGAAGTGCCTCTCTTTCGAATGGTTTATATATGCTTGAATGTGAACAAAATATTCTCAATGTACAAAAGAAACGACCTAAGCGAAGTAATACGAATAACAAAACCTATCTTTGGTACTGTAGACTTGGTCATATTAATGAGAAAAGAATAGCAAGATTGAGAAAGTTAGACTATCTCACATCATTTGATTTCGAGTCATATGGTGCTTGCGAATCTTGTCTCAAAGGAAAGATGACAAGTAAACCACTTTTTGGGAAAGGGCTACGTGCGAAGGTTGTGCTCGAGTTGATCCACACAGATGTGTGCGGACCATTCCCAACTCAAGCAAGAGGTGGGTATTCGTACTTCATAACTTTTACTGATGATTTTTCAAGGTATGGATATGTGTATCTCATGAAACACAAATATAAGGCCTTTGAGAAATTTAAGGAGTTTAAGTTAGAAGTTGTGAAATAACTTGGGAAAAGTATTAAGATTCTTCGATCAGATCGAGGAGGGGAATACTTAAGCTGAGATTTTCTTGATTACTTGAAATCACATGGAATCCGGTCAGATTGGACACCTCCAGGTACACTACAGATGAATGGAGTATCTGAAAGGAGAAATCGAACTTTATTGGATATGGTTCGATCCATGATGATTTTCATCGGTCTCCCTTTATTCCTTTGGGGTTATGCCTTACTTATCGCAGTTTATATTCTGAATAGAGTTCCTTCTAAATCAGTCGAGAAAACACCATATGAATTGTGGTGTGGCAGAAAGTCGAGCCTTAACCATATGCGGACCTGGGGTTGTCCTGCTTTTGTTAAGAAGATGTTGATTGATAAGTTGGAAACTAAAAGTGAAAAATGTTATTTTGTGGGATATCCTAGAGAAACCAAAGGATATGAATTCTATTGTCCTGGAGATCACAAGGTGATAGTATCCAGAAATGTGACGTTTCTTGAAGATAATTATGTCTCCAAGGAACAAGGTTACAACACGGTAGATCTTGAAGAAATTCAAGAACCACAAGATAACATGGAGGATGAGGTATTGTCCAATGGAGTGGACAAGAACTGAGGGGGAGTTTGTGATGATCTATTGGGAGGGGAAATGACTCTTAGAGGGTCACCTCAAGACAGTGAGATGCATCAAAGATAAGATATTGTATCAATCCCACCTCAAGAAAATCATAGTGAAATTCTTGAGAATATCCCAAATGTTGAAAACCTCAACACGCAGGAACCTCATCACGATCAGAATAAATCGCTTGAACCAACGCAAAACCAACTTAATAGGCCTCAAAGGAATCGTCGTGCACCTGAAAGACTAAATCTATTGGTTGAGAACTAAGATGATGAGGTTGATTCAGAAGACGACGAACCTAAGACCTATATCGAAGCGGTGTCGGGCACCGATTCGAAGATGTGGCTGGCTGCCTTAACATCTAAAATGGACTCGATGTACCTCAATCTAGTCTGGAACTAGTTGATTTGCCAGATGGGGCTCTCCCCATAGGCTGCAAAATGATCTTCAAAAAGAAGAGAGACGCAGATGGCAAGGTACAAACCTACAAGGCTAGATTGGTGGCAAAGGGTTATAGTCAACGCGAGGGCATTGACTATGATGAAACATTTTCGCCAATTGCTAAGATCAAGTGCAATAGGATATTACTTGCAATAGCTGCATACTATGACTTTGACATTTGGCAAATGGATGTCAAAATCGCGTTTCTCAATGGAGAACTCAAAGGCACTGTGTATATGTCACAGCCTGAAGGTTTCATATCCAAAGAAAAGCCGAATGGAGTATGCATGTTAAAGAAGTCCATTTATGGACTCAAGCAAGCATCTAGGAGTTGGAATATTTGCTTTGATAGAGCTATCAAATTGTTTGATTTTGTCAGAAGCAAAGAGGATCCATGCATTTATAGTAAACGCAAGAATGAAAATGTTGTCTTCCTTATCATATATGTTGACGATATACTGATAATGGGAAGCGATCATTCTATGTTGTAATCCGTGAAAGATTGGTTGTCTAGCTCCTTCATGATGAAGGATCTGGGTGAGGCTTCCTACATCCTTGGAATTAAGATCTATCGAGATAGACCTAATAGGATGTTGGGATTGTCTTAGTCTACTTACATAAACAAATTGCTGAGACGCTTCTCAATGGAAAATTCCAAGAAAGGATTTCTTCCTATGGGTTACAGCGGCATTTAAAATAACAAAAAGGGCATTATATTGTCTAAGAAAGGTTGCCCTTCCAATGACAAAGAAATGGGTTACATGAAGAAGAACCCGTACGTTTCGGCTATATGATCTATTATGTATGCCATGATATGTACTATGCCAGATGTGGCTTATGCACTCAGAATGACAGGCAGATTTCAGCAAAATCCCAGTGATATACACTGGAGAACTGTCAAGACTATTCTTAAGTACCTTAGAAGGACTATAGAATATTTCTTAGTCTATGGTGGACAGCCAGAGTTATCAGTTACTGGGTATACTGATGCTAGCTTCCAAACAGACCATGATGACTTCAAGTCTCAGTCAGGATATATTTTCGTTCTCAATGGTGATGCAGTGAGTTGGAATAGTTCCAAACAGAGCACAACTGCCGATTCTACCACTGAAGTCGAATATATTGTTGCATCTGAAGCTGCCAAAGAAGTTGTTACTTTGTTAGAGTTCGTAAAAGAACTAGGTGTCGTTCCAAGTGTCAGCAGTGCAATACCCCTGTATTGTGATAACACTGGTGCAATTGCGCAAGCAAAGGAACCCAGAGCCACGAACAGAAACAAGCACGTTCCTCCGAGATATCATCTGATTAGAGAAATAATAGATAGAGGAGATGTAAAATTAGATAGAGTACCCACTGATGATAACTTGGCTGATCCTTTCACCAAACCGTTGTGTATA
The DNA here is from genome assembly GCA_958295605.1 of Ajuga chamaepitys. Lineage (NCBI taxonomy): Eukaryota > Viridiplantae > Streptophyta > Magnoliopsida > Lamiales > Lamiaceae > Ajuga > Ajuga chamaepitys. The sequence continues at coordinate 19,131,723 of OY282505.1, forward strand.
GAAAAACATAACAAGAACTTTGAGAGCTTGGGTGTTAGACATGTTGGTAGTTGGCTTTGATTCAGTGGGAGTTTATAGTTTGTGTGTCTTAGAAACCTTTTCGTGAAGACATTCAAAACTTGATCACATTCCATGATAATATATTTATCTTATGGGTTTATGCATTTATTAGAATAATTATTTTGATGGTTTGTTATTATTCTTGTGACTGTTCCCTTGAACCATGACTGTCATTTATGGTGTGAGACATAAATGATATAGTATGATTCTAAAATTGTCATAACCGATGGTCATCAAGAATGGGATATTGATGACATACAATAGGTTAGCATGTGGTCTGCATCATATTCTTAGAGAATATAGTTGGTCTCACGACTATTAGATATTAGATATCTATGATGGACACATGGATACTTTAGAAAGTATTGGTACACCCTACTATTAAACGTTTGTTTAGTGTCTACGATTTATTAAGTGTGTGGAGTATATAATGATCCTTTGACCTGAGGTCAATACTCATTTTATTTGTTAAGTGATGAACTTTGACCAAGCACAACGCTTGCCTCCCAAAGGAGGATAAGACACGTCTTGTGTTGGGTTTGTCATGAGGCAAATGAAAATGGTAGTTGAGCCAAGAATGAGATTCATTCCTCGATTGAAACTCGAGAGAACACTCATATTTCTCTATATTATTTGATAATAAAGTCATTGGCCAATGCAAAAGATGTATTCAATTAAAGTAATTGAATATGATCAATGTATCATATAATAAAGATGAGAAAAGTGATTGAGCTATTTTGATAGACACATGGAAAATCCTAGGCTCGATCGGATGGTTCGTGAATGAAGGGATATTACATAAACTTCATATAAAGGTTTGTTTACTGGATTCACGTAAACGTCCTTCATATATCGAGTTCGCTGCGCAACGCAGTCTAGAAGTTTTGTGCAGACTTTAATTAGATTATCGTCGATAATGGGGGCCTAAAGGGTCACACTTTATGTGTATTGTTGTTCCGCTCAAGGGTACAAGATTAGTGCTTCAAATTATATCTAATGCTAGTCCAAGTGGGAGATTGAAAGATATGGACTAGATTAGGATATGTGGGCTTTATTAATTAATAAGTCGGACTAATTAATTAATTCAGCGGACATGGATATTAGGCCCATAAACCTAGGGTTATATGGTACTATATATATATATATTCTCTACAGTAGAGAATTAAGGGTTTTTATCAGATAAAATTATAGAAGCACGTAGAATTCAATAAGTGATTCTTAGCGATCACTTATCGAATAATTGTACCGAGGATAGTTACTGCGGCGGACGGCATACGCATGGATACCTGAAGGGGTGAATAAATCGCTCAACTCTGTCTGACTAATTACGCACAAGTAAGTTATTCCAACTTTAACGTAATCAATGCTCAATGTTTAATTCAGTTATAAATCACGATCATAATTCTCGATTTATTATTCCGCTGCGTACATTAGATGTAGTCAACACTAAGTACTTTATATAAAATTTCGATAAAATGAAGATTATAGATTATGTTGATAATTTAAAAGAGAAGAACATAAAACAAGCGTCGAGTTTTTGAATCTATAAAGTGCAGTGGGTCAAAGAAGATGCTTTGACCATGTTTAGTGGCGACCTTACTGGGGGACGTCCGCTAAAAGTTAAAACATGCAATTAAAAAAAAAAAAGATTAAATACAATGATTCTCACAATCCAGTTCCATTCCACGACCTACCATATGTTAATACCCCATTAGTTGTATTAAATTTTTTATTGGACAACAATTTTAATAATAAATAAATAAAATAGTTTCTATTTTTCAAAAATTAATTTTTTTATCAAAATTCTTATTTTTTGGATAAAAACCTGGATTGTGCATAGAGCTTGGAGACTACCAAAATTGGCCCGAAATCCGGATCGAATTAGTTCCGAACTGAAAATATATGTTATTTGACTTTTTTGAATAGAACTGAATTGATTATTTTCTTGGTACGGATTTGGATATTTCTTAATTTTTCGAACTGAAAATTGTACTGAACCGTACCGAACAATACTGAACTGTATTGAAAATAACCGAATAAAATAATAAATTATAAATTTAAATATAAATTTAGTATTTCACACTTGTATTTGCAGCTTCATTTTTTTCAATTTCGTAATTCATCTTTTGCAATTTTAGTTTAGTTATTATGTTAGCATGTTTTTTAAGTGCATAAAAAAAACCACCTTATTGTAATTGCGGAATTAATATAAATTTTTTCCTTAAAATTTATTAGAAAAAGTGCTAAAAATAATATGCAATTATTAAATCGTAGCAAAAATATTGATTTTATTGGGAAATAGGTTATGTATTTGGATAAAAGAAATTAATATTCATTAAAATGTTAGGTTGTGTTGGGTTATTCATAAAGTGTAAAAATGTATTTTTTGGGTTGTGGAGTAGATTGTGTATGTGGATAAGAGAGAAATTAATATTTTATTGATAGGTTGAGTTGTGGTGGATTGCTGATAAACATGGTCTTATTGCAGCGGCGGGGCAGATGACTTTGGGGTTTTGGAGGGGCGGCAGTTTTGGGGATTGTGGTTTGAGAATTGTTAATTTTTCTTATGTTAATTAGTTTTTGTGTTCTTTTATTATTATATAGAATATCATTAATTACTTTCTATAATATTTAATTTTAAATAATTTAGCCTATATGGAAGGGTAATATTGGTACTATATGGGATGTATTAAGAAGATTATACTTACTTTTTAGATATAAGTGGGTGGTAACATCAAGAAATGAATTGCGTTAAAAAAAAATTGTGAGTTGCGAATAGTCGCAGCCTTAGTGAAAATGTCGAATTTATTACCTTTTTATTCGTAAAGATTAGTAGTTCTAGATTTTAGATGATAAATTAATTACTTTTGAAATGGACAAGTATACCTCTATGAAATTTATTTGTACCCAAGGAAGAGAATATCGATTTTTACGGAAATATGGGTGTTTCAGGTTTAGAAAAAATTTGAAGAAATTTCGATTTCGGTGGAAATATCGGTGCATTTTTGTAAAAAATACCAAACAATGTATTAAAACATACTCCCTCCGTCCCGGCCCAATTTGCCTACCTTGGCCGGGCACGGAGGTTAAGAAAAAACAGATTTTGTGGAATCTTTGACTTTTTTAAAGGTGGAGATTTTGAGAGTGGAGATTGTGAGAAAAAATTGTCATTTATGGGTTGGCAAATTAGATTGAGACAAACCAAAAAGGAAAGTAGGCAAATTAGAGCGGGACGGAGGAAGTATAATTTATTACCATATTCTATAGATTGTTATAAATTAACTTAAATATAAATATTTAAGTTAAAATATGAGTCAAATTAACATATTTACAACTAATTGATAAGTTATAAACAATACAAACATTGTTGGGCAACACGAGACACATTATGAACTCTTTTCATACTACATTGCTATTTTTCATACAAATTGTATTGCAATATTTACAACTAATATATAAATATTAAATAATATAAATGTTATCTGATATATTATTATACATTTTGAAGGTTTTACATACAATATAACTAACTACTACTAAAGTGATGATTTATTAAATTTAAATGGAACGGATATTCCATCTCTAAAAAGAAAAAAAAAAAAAGGAAATTGGAATAATTAAACTTAGTAGTACACTCCGTGACACCCTAACTAATAATTAATAAAGAACTAAAAAGAAAAAGAAAAATAAGAAAGAAAAAGAAAAAAACTAAGCTAAGCATTTCCTCAAGGTAGACACAACACTCATGTGTCTTTATCTTTCTCCAAACCCACGCTCAGTCTTTCCCCCCTCCTCCACACAAAATAGTACAACAATGGTTGCCCCCACGAAAAACAACGAAAATTTTAGAAATTTGACGAGATTTTGCCGATAAATATCGAGATTTGCCGAGAATTTGACTAAAATGAAGAGCAGTCTGAGCGAGAAGAGATTTTCGATGATTGCTCGGCGATATCTCGACGATAAATTGACAGATAGTGCTTAGAAGTGTTTTCTCTCTCAGAAGCTTCATTTTAGGAGATTTCCGCGAGATGTCGCCAAAATCTCGCGAGATTTTAGTCCTTGTTTGTACCATCACAAGTACTTATTATTATTTTTTTTTAATAAAAAGTCTTTGTTTATCAATAATTTTACTCGATCTCTCCTCTCATACCTTAATTTTTTTTTTTGGCAAAAAATGTTGGAATATATATATATATATATAGATATATATGTGCGCAAAATGGAGGGCATTTATGTCATTTCTGTTTTCCCTCCTAAACTTTCACACCATATTTGGTAACTTTTTCTTACTTTTGGTAAATTTCTAACTTTCTTTTATTTTTAATATACAATTAACTTTTTCATTTCTAATCCGGCTTTTATGCATAATATACTAAATTATTTATCTTTCACAATATGCGGTTTGACATCCATATCACATATATTGTAATGAAATATTTAATTTAAAAAAACAGATGATTTGTTGGTTAATTATTTTTGCTAGAATTGATGGTTATTGTGAATTGGACTATAGTATTTTTGTTTGAGATGCAACTAAAAATTAGTAAAATAATTTCTTTATAAAAATTATTAATTATTGAGTATTTTTTTATAAAAATAAGACCAATCAATTTAGTTTATTTGACATTAGTTTTCAAATATTTTCGTTATTTAAGTTATGCATGGAGAAAAATCATTGTTTAATTAATAAAAGTCCTACTTTATTAAATCAAAGGAAAAATTCAACATTTATTAAAATCAATTTATTAAATCATCAAATCTACTAATATTTTTTTTATCAAGAAAGTAAAGAAGCTTTGAACATATGTATAATTGTGTATTAATATTGTTACTGAAACTATTTTTAATTACCTATTTATATTTTTAATAAGGTATATTTTGTTAAAATTACTTTTCTAAAATTTTTAAATTTTTTTTTTTTTTACTTTTACTGAACTTCAGTTATATGTGGTAAGCTAAATAATACTTTGGCACACTAACCAACTTCAACTATGTCTTTTTTACTTTTAGCATAATCTATGTGACTTTGTTCGCATTAATCAAATTTTATTTTTAAACAAATGAAATATTTATGAGAAAAATATAAAATTAATATAAATACTTTACAATACCAAATAAAATATAAAAATACGAAAATATTGTGAAGAATTCATAGACTTTAATTTGTTATGCGAAGTATTAAATAACTTTTGAATTTTATTTTGTTAAAATAAGAATTTATTTAAAATTAAATAATATTTAAGTATATTTGAAATCATCAAGTGAAATGTTAAAAATTGCAAATGAAAATCTAACTTTAGAAAGAGAAAATTAAATATTTGTAATTAGATAGTTTATCTAGATAAATATAAAAAATATAAAATAAAATCAAGGACATAAAGAATAAGTATGAAACTTTACATTACATGTGAAGTATCCAAATAAAATATTAATGTTTCTTTTATTATATATTTCATGATTATTATTGATCATTCAAATAATTCTTTTTTTTAAATTTTATTACGATTATTTCATTTAAACCACTACTAATCAATTTAATTTATCCGATATGAATTATTTCAAGTTTTTTTTCATTTATTACGTTGAGAAAAATCAATGTATATGTAAGTGAACATGTACTTTATCGAATTGAAAGCAAAAGTTACTATTTGATTTATAAATTATAATCAGCTGACTAAATTATTAAATTTGCTAATATTTATTTGTTATTATAAATATTTTTGTTTGATTAATCACAGAACTACGACATTCGCTCATCTATATCACTTGATATATGATAATTAATCTTACAATTTTCTTATTACTTTTGCATATTTTACATATATTAATATTATTTTTCTATAAAGAATTACACGTTGCAACCTGAACTATGATTTTATACAAGTTGCAATATAAACTTCTTTTAAATAAGTAAAATTAACTAACATGAACTATATGTTTTTTAGGCGTTGCAACCTAAACAATACTTGATCACATTAATCAATCTAAACTATATCCTTTTTTCATTTTGCGATTTAAACTTTTTTGAACATTAATCAGTGTATATCTTTAAATAAATCTATTACTTACAAGATAAATGTATAATTTATTTGAAAATTTTCAACATATATATGAAAGTATTAAGAAATATTGAAGAAATCATAAGTTTTATTTTATTATTTCAACTATTAAATAACTTTTGAATTTTATTTTGTTATTTTGTTTATTTTGTATAGCTGAAATACCAAGTAAAGTATAAAAACTTGCAAATAAGTTTTTTTTTTTTTTTTTTTTTAAAGTAAATAGTTATAGTTAGAATTTAAAAATTTATTTAGATAAATTAAAGTATTTAAAATAAAATGGGAAATATTAAAGAAAAGTAAATTTCTTATAACATTATTCAATTTATTTTATTTAATAATATGATTAGGTGATATTAGAATATATCTGTTTGTTTCAACATTCATAATTATTTACGCTATTTGTATATGCATAGAGGTGAAGAATGATACAGACACACTAAATATGTGTTTGAATTTTAAAGATAAGAAATGATCGTTTTGAAATAGATAACTTTTTTATAATTAATATGTTACCTTAAGCTATAATATATATATATATATATATATATATATATATATATATATATATATTATCTTTGAGTTACAATTACTTGCCTAGCAAACTTAAAGGATGTTTCCTTTACATGGCGGCCTTCCCAAAGATGCTGAAATTGTTGTTTCCAAACTCATCAAGTTATGGGTTGCCGAAGGTTTCCTGACATAATCGCCATATGAGAACACTGAGCGGGTTGCAGAGCGGTCATTGATGCAGCTTATTGACAGAAATCTCGTTGATATTCGCGAGACAAGTTCGAGTTGGCGAGTTAAAACTTGTGTAATTCATAACAGTTTACGGGAATTGGCCCAGAATGAAGCTGAGAAGGAGAAGTTCTTGTATTCGGTAAAGCAAAACCAAGTCGAAGAACTGGAACAAGGAGCAGAGAGTCAAAGGCGTATATCTGTTCATGATATAATTCTCATGTGCCAAAAACAGGTTTACCTGTCGACAAATTTGATAAGACTAGCACGTAGTCTTATCTACGTCGGCCCTGTTTATCCTCACCCATTACCTTTCTGTTTAACTTTCGATCTCCTCAGGGTGTTTGATGCTTTTACAGTCTTCTTCATTGAGTTTCCCCATGAAATCGTCAATCTTATTCACTTAAGGTATCTCTCTCTAACCTTCAACGGGATGCTTCCCGCATCCCTTTCTAACCTCAGAAACCTACAAGTCCTGATGGTTCGTCAACAATTTAAAATCATTTTCGTTGGCATATCGCTTCTTCCGGAAGGAATCTGGAACATGTCGCAGTTAAGACATCTCGTCTTTACAGAAAGTTATCTTCCTTGTCCGCCCAACTCCTCCGTCCTCCTTGCAAATCTCCAATCTCTTTCGAATGTGAATGCAGCTTCTTGTACCAAAGAGGTCCTTCAAAGCATGCCCAACTTGAAAAAGTTAGGAATGTGGACGGACGCACCAGGAGATGTAGAATTTTATGTGGGCCCAACTTAATAAACTTGAATCTTTCAAATTCACAGTCCTGAATCCAGATCCTGACTCCATGGTTAACTTTGAGCCCTTTTCCTTTCCGGAAACACTGAGAAAATTTAGTCTGAGTGGTTGTGGGCTTTCGTGGGAAGATATGGTAGTGATCCAAGAATTGCCGAATCTCGAAGTGTTGAAACTGGGGGGAGCTTGCCTTCAATGGTATCAAATGAAATGCAAATTCAATACAAATGTAATATAAATACAACTACATGAACTATGACATGCACATGCACACGTGCAATGTGCATGCATTCACCAGAGTTTGTTAGACAGTTTGCGTGGTCCATTCTTGTGTAACAGAATTAGTTTGATGTGTGCAAACTTGTATTGCCACAGATCCAATGTAACAGTTTCTCAGCTGAAATGTGTGGAATGAAAAATCTCTCTTTGCATATCTTCTCTTTCCTTTAGTTCATTCTTTTCAAACACTAATATGGTATCAGTTTCAGTCATCTTCGATCTCTAGGTTTTCTTTCCTTTCCTTTCCAATCTCCTTCCGCCATGCCTAATTCCTCTGATTTGCACTCTGAATCGTCCTCTGCCACCAAATTCACCCCTGTTGCTTTCACCCATCCATTATCCACCAAGTTATCGGCTGATAATTTCCTCATATGGAGGAAGCAAATTCAATCCACCATTCGAGGTCACCGTCTTAGTCACTTCCTGGACGCTACAGTGCAATCTCCGTCCAAATTTGCATCAGATTCTGATAAACAGGTCGGCCAGATCAATTATGCGTTCCTTGATTGGGAGCAACAGGATCAACTGATTTTATCGTGGATTTTAGCGTCCGTTTTTGAAGCGGTTCTGCCCCGATTGATCAACTGTGATACATCTGCACAGGTTTGGTCTACAATCGAATCATATTTTTCTCTGCAAATTTGAGCTAAAGTCAGTCAATACAAGTTACAGCTCCAAAATCAACAAAAAGTATCATTAACAATGAATGAGTATCTGCTGAAAATTCGAAACTGTGTTGATTTGCTTGTTCTTGTTGGAAATAAGCTTGATGATAAGGCACACATAGATGCCATTTTCGAAGGTCTCCCTCCTGAGTATGATACATTCATATTGTCAGTTAATACCAGACTGGATCCTTACACTTTATCCGATATAGAAGGTTTACTACTCTCTCAAGAAGCTCGAGTTGAAAAGCAGTTCAAGAATCTGAAATCTGTTGTTGCTAACTTGACAGTTGGATCCAATGGCAAACGTTCATTTCCCAATCAAAATACCAACAAACAACAAGGTTATTCCCCTACCTATTCTCAGAACACCAGCTTCAATGGTAACACTTCCTACAACTCCAACAATTCTTTTAGAGGGGGCAAGAAAACTGGTTGAGGTCGTGGATCTAACTGGAAGAACCCCAATGCTAAGGTATGGTGTCAATTCTGCGGTAAACCAAACCATACTGCTCCTTACTGCTGGTACAAAGATGATCCAGCCTACAATCCTCCCAACAATCAACAGCCGCAAGCTCACCTGTCTCACTCTCACCCACCTCCCAGCTTCCAGCTTCATAACTCTCATCACTCCTATAATAGTACCCCTCCCCAACACAACTCCCTAGCTGTTCCAGAATCCACCTCCTGGTATCCAGATTCAGGTGCCACTCATCACTTGACAGCTGATGCAAACCTCATGGCCCAGTAATCACCATTCCAAGGAAATAACACTGGAGATGGTAAGGGTTTACCCATTGTTAACATTGGTGTCTCTTCTTTTCCCTCTCCCTATATCCCATCTAGAACTTTATCCCTCAAACAGATTTTGCATGTCCCTCAAATCACAAAAATCTCTTGAGTGTTTCAAAATTTTCTAGTGACAATAATGTCATGTTTGAATTTCTCCCCCATATTTGTCTTGTGAAGGATATCTCAACACAGGAAGTGCTTCTCCAGGGACATCGTCATAATGGTCTGTATGTCTTTTCTCCTCTCAAGAATCCTCCAGCACATTCACACTCTCAGAACACTTCTAATGCCGCCTTAATTCTGCTTCTTGTACCACTGTATCTACCGCTGCCACATATAATGTTTGGCACTCTAGGTTAGGCCATCCTAGTGATGCTGTTCTTGCACATGTCCTCACCCAATGTAATACAAGCTGATAAATAAAAGATCTCATGTTGTTTGTAAATCTTGCTGTCTTGGCAAATTACACCAATCCCCCTTCCCCCATTCTTCTTCTTCTTACTCCTCTCCTCTTGAACTAGTTCATTCTGACCTTTGGGGTCCTGCCTCAACACCATCCTATAATGGATATAGATATTATATTAGCTTCGTGGACACTTATTCTAGATTTACTTGGATTTACATGCTCAAACAGAAATCTGAGGCCTTCCAAGCTTTTACAACTTTAAATCCCAAAGTGAAAAACAACTTTGTTATCCAATTAAATCTATCCAGACTGATTGGGGTGGAGAGTTTAGATCATTTTCTGCATTTCTAGCGGCTGAGGGTATCACACACAGAATATCACGCCCTTACATACACCAACAAAATGGTTTGGCAGAACGTAAACACAGACATATAGTTGACATGGGTTTATCTTTACTAACTAAGTCCTCTCTACCCATGCATTTCTGGGATGAAGCTTTTAGAGCTGCTGTATTCATAATCAACAGGTTACCTTCCCCTGTCACATCTCAGAAATCCCCCTTGGAAATCCTATTCAAGACCCCACCAGTCTACAACCAATTAAAAGTATTTGGTTGCCTATGTTACCCCTACCTCAGACCCTACAACTCACATAAATTTGATTTCAGATCCGAACCCTGCACCTTCCTAGGTTATAGTCTGAATCACAAAGGCTACAAATGCCTAGATTCTTCTGGTCGAATATTCATTTGTAGAGATTTTCTCTTTGATGAAAACTCATTCCCATATGCTTCTGCTCTCACTAAACAAACTCCTCAAGACATCAATTCTCATTCTCTTGTCCCTCAGTATCTTCCTACTGTCTCACCTTTTCCTCCTCCTACTGACCCTACCCCAACATATCATGATTCTCCTTCTCACTCACATACTTCCTCCTCAGAGGAGAACAACATTCCATCCACTGTCAGCAATACCAACAGAGAGTTCACTTCAAATAGAGAGGGTGAGGTTTCTACTGTTAACAGACATCCCATGGCAACTAGAAGTAAACATGGTATATTCAAACCCAAGGCTTATGCTGCTGCATGCGAGCCCACAACTCCTGCTGCTGCACTTCTTGACTCCAATTGGAAACAAGCCATGACAGATGAGTATCTTTGCACTTCTCATAAATGCCACTTGGAAATTAGTCCCTTTACCAGAAGGCAAGATACCCATTGGTTGCAAATGGGTCTTTAAAGTGAAAGAGATTCCTGATGGTAGTATCAACAAGTACAAAGCTAGACTTGCTGCTAAAGGGTTTCACCAAAGGCCAGGCTTTGATTTCACTAAAACTTTCAGCCCTGTGGTGAAACCGACTACCATCAGAATTGTCTTGACCATTGCTCTCAATAAAAACTGGACAATAAGACAGATAGATGTCAACAATGCTTTTCTTAATGGTTCGCTTATTGAAGAAGTTTACATGAAACATCCGTTTGGTTTTAAAGATCCCACCTATCCCAATCATGATTGTAAACTTGAAAAATCCTTATATGGTCTCAAACAAGCTTCAAGAGCTTGGTTTGAGAAACTAAAGGCCACACTCATTTCCATGGGGTTCTGTTCCACCAAATCTGATAATTCCCTATTTGTTAAGATCACTATTGGATGCACTTTGTTTGTTCTTGTCTACGTTGATGATATATTACTGACTGGTGATAGTGACTCCCACATTCAGCAGCTCATTCACCATCTGAACACCCACTTTGCTCTTAAAGATATGGGTAATCTGGACTACTTCTTGGGTATTCAGGTTACCAAAACTTCGGTAGGTTTGCATCTGGCATAAACCAAATACATCAAAGACTTATTGTGTAAGACCAACATGCAGCTTGCCAAGCCTGTCACTGCCCCTATGACTACTGGTAGACTTACTACTTATTGTGTAAGACCAACATGCAGTGACCCTGTAGCTGATGTTCATCTATATAGAAGCATCGTTGGTGCTTTGCAATATGTCACCATTACCAGACCTGAGCTTTCATATTATGTGAATAAAGTCTGCCAATTTATGCAACAACCTCAGGAAGCCCATTGGAAAGCCATGAAACGAATCCTCAGATACCTTACCGGCCGCTTGCACATGGTCTTCTTCTTACCAAAAACGATCACCTCAAGCTTGAAGGGTTCTCAGATGCAGACTGGGCGTCAGACTTGGATGACAGACGATCCACAACTAGTTTTTGCTTATTTGTAGGTGGAAATCTAGTGTCTTGGCAATCAAAGAAACAGCATACAGTGTCCCGAAGCTCAACTGAGGCTGAGTATCGTAGTCTAGCTGCTATCGTTGCTGAAATAACCTGGGTACAAGGATTGCTACTGGAATTACGTATACCACTGCCCGTAAAGCTTGTTGTTTGGTGTGACAATCTTAGCACCATTCACCTTGCTGCTAACCCCGTGCTACATGCAAGAACAAAACACATCGAGTTAGATCTTTATTTCGTCAGAGAGAGAGTGCAAAAGAACCTTGTGGACATCAGACACGTGCCTTCTAAAGAGCAACTTGCAGATCTACTCACCAAGGCCAATTCAAGTGCTGCATTCAGTTCTCTTAGGGACAAACTCAAGGTCTTCGACCTCACCACCTTGAGTTTGCGGGGACCTATCAAATGAAATGCAAATTCAATACAAATGTAATATAAATACAACTACATGAACTATGACATGCACATGCACACGTGCAATGTGCATGCATTCACTAGAGTTTGTTAGACAGTTTGCGTGGTCCATTCTTGTGTAACAGAATTAGTTTGATGTGTGCAAACTTGTATTTAAATGCCACAGATCCAATGTAACAGTTTCTCAGCTGAAATGTGTGGAATGAAAATTCTCTCTCTGCATATCTTCTCTTTCCTTTAGTTCATTCTTTTCAAACTCTAATAAATGGAGACGTGTGGGCTCCCACTGATGCATTCGAGAAACTAAAATTTCTGAAGATTAAATACCTGAATCTGAAGTTGTTGGACACTGATGGCTACCACTTTTCGTGCCTCCAACGCCTAATTCTCCGGCATTGCTATGAATTGGAAGAAATCCCTCTGGAGATTGGATATTTGGGATACATGGTGATAGGTATGGCCTAGTAACTTCGGGTCGGATCAACCCGACCCGGAGCAACTGAGCCCAGAAGAACGAGCCCAGCAACCAAGTCGGCCCAGAAGCACGCACGAGCCTGGAACAGCCCAGTCGCGGCATACTTGGAAAGTGAGATCCCCACGATCTCCTTCCAACTCCCATGCAGATTTGGTGGGCGTAATTGTAGGGATTTAGTTAATGTTAGAATTGAGTAGTATAAATAGCAGAATTGTACTCAGATTTAGGGTTCGCACCTTGTACTCCTAAACTAAAATGTGTAAGATTGAAAGAAAGATAGTTAAAAACACCCCGGTAGGTGATTATTTACGTCCGTGGACGTAGATCTCCGGATCGAACCACGTACATCTTGTGTTCTTTAATTTTCTTGCATTTGGTTACGTTGCGAATCGGGTTTTACTTCGAGTTTACTGGATTACCGGATTGTGCTTTATCAATTGGCGTCGTCTGTGGGAATCATTCGCAAGAAAGCCTTAGTATACTTCAACGTCATCACAATCGCTATGGTGAATACTCGTCGATCTGCTAATCCTACCCGGTCCCGTCGTGATCCTCCTGTTAACCCGCCACCTGCCCCCGAGTTATCGCAGGTGCAACAAGCCTTTCTTCAGGAACACGCCGCTCTGTTTCAAGAATGGAATAATCGGCGTGCCCACTCCGGTGAGCGTGCCAACAACGGCGTTGACCAGGGTGTGAGAAATCCGCCCCGCGATTTATCACGTGAATTGGATGAAGACCCACCTCATCGAGCGAGGCATGATCGTCGTCGACAGAGGACAGTCTCTCCAGCGGATAACCGCAGCTCTAATAGGTCGAGGCCCCGTTACGCCCACGAAGGTGTGAATCGCCGCAGACCTGTAGACGCCCCAAAGCGTTCTCGCTTGGACAAATCCCGTATGTTGGATCCCCTGGAACAAGAACAAGCTCAATTTGTTGCGGAGCTTGACAAAGTGTTGGGTCTCGATGCTGACGGGGAGATCATCACCCCGTTCTCCGAGGAGATTCTCACTACTCCACTCCCCGAGGGGTTCAAGCTTCCCCCCATGTCCGTCTACACTGGCACCGGAGATCCCAACAATTTTCTGAACGCCTTCAAATATGCTATGTTCAACCGCAATTGTACACCTCACCACTTGTGTAAGGTGTTTCCTGAGTATCTCCAGGACGAAAACTTTGGTTCGGTTCTTTGCCCTGGGGCAGCGTTACCTTTTTTCGGGATCTCGCCGAACAATTTTGGGTGCGTTTTCATACATGGGCAAAACCCATGGCCACCTTGGCCAATCTCATGAATATGGAACAACGGGATGGGGAAACTGTTACCCACTTTCTTGATCGCTTCATGGCAGAGAGCCTTAAGTTGGGAAGCCGGTCTGACGATGTTATCATCAACGCTTTTATGAATGGCCTTCGCCCTGTGCCGCTTTACACCGAGCTAGTCCGAAACCCTCCTACTACGAACCGGGCTCTGTTCAGCATTGTATGCAGGTTCGCCAAGGCTAAGGAGCAAACTCGCCGTAAACGCGAGAAGCATGCCAGCAAGCGGCAATCGGATAAACCGCAAGCCGGGACCAGTACCCGGCCTAGTGCCTTCTCTCGTCTAAGCAGAGGACGTGTAGAACCTCGCGGAGATATCCCTCAACTCACTCCGCTTACCAAATCGAGAACATAAATTCTTTCTGTTCACAAGAACGACCTGCGACCGTGCCCACGGATGACTGCTCCGGCAGAAAAGCGTAACCGTGACAAGTGGTGTGCGTACCACCATGATCATGGGCATGAAACCGAGGAATGCCGAGAACTTGGAAAAGAAATTGAAGACGGTATAAAGAGGGGTTTCTTACGGTAATATGTCGCTCGGACCGAGGATAGGCCTCGGTCAAACCAAAATGGTTCGCAACAAAGCCGCGTAGGCTACAATGACCGAGGTCCGCGACAAAACAGGCCTCAATGGCAGAATAACAGGCCTGGATACAACAACTATGCTCGGCAAGACTAGAGAAGCCGTCAACAACCCCAGTTGCTGCCGCAACCGCCTCCACATGGAGGACCTGGAGACAATCCGCCCACTCACGTCATAAATGTGATCTATAGGGCCATTCCCACCGGGGCTTCCCGAAGTGCCTTGAAGGCGGAAGCGCGTAGGCCTCCTCTCGAGGAGCCGCGCCACAAACGCTTCCACCAATCTGAAACTGTAAGTTTCACCGATTAAGATCCTGTTCCCGAGCTCACCCCACATATTGATGCCATCGTAATCGACATGGCCGTAGCTAATGTTATGATAAAACGGGTTTTCATCGACAACGGAGCCACAGTTAGCGTCATATTCGCCGACTGTTTTCAGAAAATGGGCATTCCTCGTGAACAACTCCGACCGGCCCCCGGACCGTTACAGACCTTCACCCAGGGTGAGGTTCGACCTGAAGGAGTCATTAACCTTCCTGCTTCGCTCGAAACTTATTCAGCAATAAAAACCATCTTCGTTGATTTTTATGTGGTCAATTCCCCATCTCCATACAACATGATTTTAGGTCGAGACTGGCTCACCCCGGCGAGGGTCGTCTGCTCCACATACCACCTCGCACTGAAGTTCCCCACACCCCATGGCGAGGTGGCCATCCGTGGCAATCAACGGGTTTCCAAAGAGTGCATGTACGTGGCACTTAAAAAGACAACAAAGGTTCCTCCCAACCCTCAGTTTCAAGTAGCCACCTCGGCTCCCACCTCAGATTCATCTGCATCACTCGGGGACAACACTGTTAAGGTGCCGCTAGACCCGGACAAGCCATAGCAGACTGTTACAGTCGGTGCTGTAGACACACCATTGCTACATAATGCCATCGTCCAGACCTTGCAAGAATACTCTGAAGTTTTCGCGCGGTCTCCCTTGGATATGCCGGGGGTCTCTCCGGACTTCATTACCCACAAGTTAAACATTAACCCCAGCGTGAAGCCCGTACAACAAAAACGGAGGAAATTTGCTCCGGAGAGGAACACAGCCATCCGAACCGAAGTACAACAGCTCCTAGATGCCAACATCCTGTTTGAAGTACACTATCCTTCCTGGCTTTCTAATCCCGTGATGGTGACGAAGTCCAGCGGGGCATGGAGAATGTGCGTCGATTTCTCTGATCTCAATAAGCACTGGCCAAAGGATTGTTATCCTCTGCCCTCCATTGACCAAAAAGCCGAGGCCATTACTGGGCACAAGCACTTTGCTTTTTGGATTTATACAAGGGGTACCACCAAATTCATATGGATCGCCGCGATGCCCTCAAAACGGCCTTTATCACTGACTTCGGGTGCTTCGCCTTCAAGAAAATGCCTTTTGGGCTCAAGAATGCGGGAGCCACTTACCGTACCACGCCGCACACATCAACCGGAGAAACCCTATACAGCCTCACCTATGGCTCCGAGGCTGTCATCCCTGCAGAGGTAGGGGTACCCAGTCCCCACCTCGTTACTCTGGATCCCGAGGCTAACAACGATGCACTCCGTGCTAACTTGGATGAGCTCGAACATCGCGGCGATCAATCTTTCATTCAGCAAGCTAAATGTAAGCAACGTGCAGCTCAGTATCACAACCTCCAGGTTAAGGGTACTCAGTTTAACGTCGGAGACCTAGTACTCCGGTTCAACTCTACCAGCAAGGCTGCCGCCTGGGAAGGGCCTTACCGTGTCATTGCCGCGTATGACTCCGGGTGCTATCAATTAGCACGACTAGATGGTACGACGATTCTCCGAACATGGCATGTTACCAATCTAAGGCGCTATTATCTATGAGTACCGATGACCAAGTATCTTTTCTAACTTTACATTTCTTGTACGCTAGTTCGTTTCCGTACTATAACGTCTTCTTGTTTATGAATCTCTTTGTATTTTTCAATTGTTCCGACAATTAGTTTGAAGAAAGTTTTCACTTTACGAATCTTACTGTACTTTTTTCTACGCTGCGGGGACGCCCTAGCTTAGACTTATTATTATCTGTCTCCGGACACATTGATCTCTCGCCTGATCCGTCCGGAGAGATCCACATTTAGTTCCCAGACTTCTATTTCCTCTCGTCTGTTTAACCGGAGAGGTCCTTTACTCTCGCCCGATCCGTCCGGGGAGATTCTTTGCCTTGTTTCTCTACCAGGCCTTACTTACATATTTTACTCCCGAGTACTGAATACCTAATTATTTTTGTAATGACATGTTAAAATAATTCGAAATACTTGCACTGCATCATGATCACAAATTAATCACTTTTATTTAACTTACTTATCAACACATATCAAAACATTTCTACCATTTTACTTCCCAAAAGGAGTTCTTTACATATATGCATACATCACTACAACAATTAAGCATTATTTTCGGCCTCCGAGCCAATACTCTGTGCTCCGGCGTTGAGACCCGTCCCGAGGGCTTCTCCGCGTCCTCCGGGATCTAGAGGCTCCTCGGCTTTGAGCTCCTGCTCTTTCCCTGCTTTGACTTCCTCTACGCCAAGGACTCACTCTGGGCACTGGTCTGGGAACATCACTCCTCGCTCTGCCCCGAGGACTCGGGTGAGACGCTGGTTTTGGAGTCTTCGCCTATTCCGTGGGATCCCATTCTACGGGGTCCATCACCTCGATCTCCTCGGCTAGCTTCTCAACCTCTTCCTCCGCCACCGCTACGGAGGCCTCCTCCACAACGGCCACCGGGGTCGGCTCTTAGATTATGATCCCCGCCGTCCCCTTTTTACTCCTCCGTGGAGCTTTCGCGATCTCTGGGCCCCGGCTGGAGCTTGGAATATATTCTTCTGCCGTGTGCCGCCACCTGTCGCGGCCTCTCAAGCCTTCGTACATATTAAGGAGTAACTCCAGTACTTCCCGCTTTCTTAAAACCTCGGAGGAGTCAGCGTGTCCGGCCGTCATCAGCGATGAGATTCACCCTGAATCTCGGTTATCCGCTCCTCGACCTCCTCGAAAGTTAGCAGGCCGTACTCCGTCAGTATTCGTTCATACCCCCTTTGGTGGATGATGACGCGGTCTAGTTCGGCGACCGTCGACAAATATTTCAGCTCCCGGTCCCTCGCCTTTTCCACGGCCTTGGCCCTTGCTTCCTCGGCCTCTTTGGCCCTTCTCTCCGCTATGGCCACCCTCCTCTCCAACCGAGGAACCACTTGTTTTTGCAGGTTATCCTTTTCTCCGCGGAACCAGTCTAAAGACTGCATGAGTTTCTTTATTGTATTATGCAGCTCCTCGGTATCTTCCTGATCGCAACACACAATCAGTACTACGGAACACACTCACATCCTCGCAAGGCAATAACTTGACAGTATTGACAACAATCAAATTCATATTAAAAAAGAATAAAAAAAGGAGCATACATCGTCTGCGGTAATTGCAACAAAGTTACAAGTTGTTCCTATCGTCTATCATATATCAAATCATCAAAATTGCGGGGAACGACTGACCTCCCCCTCTTGGCCTCCTTCAGCTTCCTCCGGCGCCTCCACATCGACCTCGTGCTCTCCCTCCGGCAGCTCTTGGATCACCCCCGCGTCACCTCTCGCTACCTCCGCGGTGATCTCCATGCGCGGTGGTGGATCCTTGTGTCGGGGCTCCGAGATGAATTCATCGCGGCGAAAGGCCGAGAACTCTTCATCTTGGTCCGCATCGCAGGCAGCGATGTCCTCGGTGCTCAGGATTTTCCTCTTCTCTGCCAGCGCCTTCACCAAGGGCCACTCCGGGACACGGGCCAGTGCCTTGTAATACGTCTCTTCCACGGAGCCCACGGCGTTAAAATCGTATCCGAACTCTGGATGATAGACATCCACGTTCGGATAAATTTCCTTGATCTTCTCCAGCAGCACTGATCGTGTGGCCGTGTCCCCGACCGCGACAAAGTTGGTCTGATAGTCGAGGAAGGTGCTCGTTTGCAACAGCTTTTCAGCAAATGCTTGCAACACCGCCCCCTGAACGTCCACTACAGCCGCCTCCTTGGCTTTCATCTCCGAGCACAGTTCCGCTGCTTCGCCGTGGACCGCTCCGGCCTCTGCCTCCACCTCGCGCAACCGCGCAACTTCCTTCTCCACCAAGGCAGCTCTCTTGCGCGCCTCGGACAGATCGTGAGTTAAGCTGTCATTCCGAGCACGTAGTTCCCTCACTGCCTCGGCTAGCTCTTCCTTGGCCTCTCTCTCACTCCTTCGGCCGAGGTCCATGATCCCCTGTGCCAGCCGCAGAAGCTCCTCGGGATCCGGCCCTTCCAGGCCCAACACGCTTGTGGGCCCCTGCCCCTTAAAACACAATACTAAGAAACAACCATCAGAAAAACAGAAAAACTTAAAGGCAAGCAAAACAAAGCTTCAACCGCAGCTTTTTACTCCGGCAAAGGGTTATACATGCTTTACCTCGGGACTCGGCTCCGTGCGGAGTCTTTTGGCCGTCCCCGGTGGAGTCACAGATGGTTCCGACCTCCTCTTTGATCTCGGGGTCGCCCCCGCCACCACAACATCCTCCTCCGTCCCCGCTAACGGCCTCGGACTGGGCGACGCCCTACTTCTAGGGGCTACTTCGGTTGCCGCTCCTTTCTTCTTTGGCGCCGCGGGGCTTTCCGTAGACTCCTTTCCGAAGCGTCCCACTGCAAAAAAAATTCGTGGTTAATCCTGTGCAGGTTGTTATAAGTTGCGCAATTTTAAGAGTTCCTACCCTCCTCGGAAGCCCCGGCTTCCGACTCCTGCCCCCGGGTGGAAGCCCCCTCTACTCCGCCCGAGTAATACGGGCTTAATCCTGCCTCCTCCAGCTCCTCCTCGGTGCAGAGGGTCTTGAATGTACCTACAGTACGGAACTACCTAACCACCTCCGGCTCCGGCTCCGGCTCCACCACTGGGGCATTATCTAACACCTTCTCCCTCCTCCACCTCGGGAGGGCCAGTCCCGTCTTCACATAAATAAATTTCTCCTTCCACCCCTCCACCTTGCTCGGGTTTCTCACCTTAAACCCACCTCGGTTCCGGGGGCTAAAGGAGTACCAACCCTTCGATTTCTCGAAGGCCTTCAGTTGAAAGAAAAACCTAAACAACTCTACGTTTGGTTCTACCCCGGCATTTTTACATACCACGGTAAACCCGACAACTTGCCTCACGGCATTAGGCGCTAATTGACTCAGGGCAATGTTGTAATATCTCAGCAGCTGTACAACGATGTCCCAAAGAGGGAATCTTATTCCTATTCTCAGATGGTCTATATACACGCTTATGAAGCCCCTCGGCGGGCAGCAAGCTCGGTCACTAGGCTCTGGCACTATGTATTCTAAATTAAAAGGGAAGAAAAAGGTGGGAATCAGGGTTTCTATCTGCACCCGCGTCATCCGCAGTGCCTCCACGGCCATCTCAAAATCCTCCTCTAAACACTCACTAAACCCTACGGTCCGGGTACCAAATTCCATGTCGTCGGCCCTATATACCATCCTAATCACTCTCCTTTCTGGAATAATAAAGCGTATGGGTGGTACATTTAATGGGGCTTCATCGGTACCTACTTCCCTAATTGAAGATGAAGACGATGAGGAAAACATACTTACTTGGTTTTGGTTTGAGATGGTTCACAAATGCACAGATGAATCTCCTTTTTTCCCGCTCTCTGTATCTTGCAAATCGCAAATGAGAAAGATGAAGTTTACTGTGCAAACATTCTCTATATATACTCCTGCATCAACGACTCAGATCTGGCCTTTTCAAATTTCGCGTCTCAGATTCGCGCGTGCTGGTCACGCGCATTACGGTTACCAAGGCGCGTGGGAGACACGCTTCTTGGAATTCTCAAACGCGTCACTTCATATCCCTTTTCCTAATGATGGCGCCGCCAATCACATCAACCTCATTCTTCCCCAGGAAGTTTTGGGTCTCACTCCGGTGTTCCCTTCACCTTGGGCAAATTCCAGTTTGGTCTCGCTCAACCTTATTACCCCGGGGGTACTCTACTTCGGCCCCGGTCACCCTATTACCCCGGGGATACTTCAGGACGGCTCAAGTTGACCCCATGACCTCGGGGTACTTTAGTTCGGCCAGGTTTGGTCTTCGCGACGTCCATCACTCCGAGAATGCATCATCTCGGCTCCTGTCGATCCTCGGACCCCAGGGGATATTTTGGTTCGACATACACAACATCCCTCCTCGCTCGCTCAACATCGGCACCTGTTACACCTTGCACTACTTCTAACCGCAGCTCCTACCTCGCTCCGGCTGGTGGGGGAGCATCTGATAGGTATGGCCCAGGAACTTCGGGTCGGATCAACCCGAATCGGAGCAACTGAGCCCAGAAGAATGAGCCCAGCAACCAAGTCGGCCCAGAAGCGCGCACGAGCCTGGAACAGCCCAGTCGCGGCATATTTGGAAGGTGAGATCCCCACGATCTCCTTCCAACTCCCATGCAGATTTGGTGGGCGTAATTGTAGGGATTTAGGTAGGGTTTGAATTGAGTAGTATAAATAGCAGAATTGTACTCAGATTTAGGGTTCGCACCTTGTACTCCTAAACTACGTGTAAGATTGAATGGAAGAGAGTGAAAAATACCCCGGCAAGTGATTATTTACGCCCATGGACGTAGATCTCCGAATCGAACCACGTACATCTTGTGTTCTTTAATTTTCTTGCATTTGGTTACGTTGCAAATCGGGTTTTACTTCGAGTTTACTAGATTACCGGATTGTGCTTTATCAATTGGCGTCGTCTGTGGGAATAAGCGCCTTCAAGTGGAATAGCAGAATTGTACTCAGATTTAGGGTTCGCACCTTGTACTCCCAACGCTGTCAAATGTGCAGAGGATATTAAGGCGGAGCAGAAGGGACTTTGGAATAAGCGCCTTCAAGTCTACACCTATTCTTCGTGGTATAAATTGCCATTACATATTCCTTGTTTTGTTTAAATAGGTAGTTTTATAAATAAAGAAAAGAAAAGAAACGTGCGAGTAAGGTGGAGACCACAGGACGGACACTCACAAAAGGCAAACTAAAAACCTTTTCATGCCACAGGTCGACAGATAAAGGTGTACAGAATGATATAAGCAAAGGCAAGAACAAGCCAATATGATGCAATGAATAGAACTGTCTTCTGGTTTACTACAGATGCGAAGCACCTTGCCCTATGTCACGAAATCCAAGCGTGGGGGAAGTCCAACACTCCTCACATCGGTGTGAGTCCAAAGTCCCTGGGAAGATTTCAATGCATTAGCTCGTAGCTGTCAAATCTGTAAGCACAACCAAATGATGTATCCCAAAACACGGCATACGCAAACCAACCCTGCTAAAAACAATGGAGGGACTGCCTCCAAACAAAACCCGGGATTGCCGAGTCAAAGCGTTGGAAATGTTGTTAAATCCAAGAAATCCATCAAATACCAAAACATGATCATGACATATAGTCAACCCTCCTAAAATCCATGGAGGGACTGCCTCCAAACAAAATCCGAGATTGCCGAGCTAAAACGTGACTGCCTCCATCAAGTACCAACACATGATCAAGGCATGGAAAATATAACACCATCATACCACGAGGCAGTCCGAAAGGACCCAATCATAAATATGTTGCAAACAGCCCTGCAATGTTCTGTAATCAACAAAATAGTACAAAGAATGATCAAATGCGATTGGGATTATCTTCAATCTACGAAACAACACTAAGAAGTGCAACTGGGTTTGTAAGTCGTGGCAGTCCAGGAACCACAAGCTGGTCTTTGCCGCGTGACACAGTGGGTCTGAAAAGGTACCCAGGTAACAAAATCGTCGATGAAGGGTTCCAACTATAAGCAACGGAGAGAAATCTGCAGCTTTCCCAAACAGAAAAATCCTAAATACAAATTAAGGGTGATGAAGCTCGACCTTAAGAAGCAACCCAGAAACGCGGGGAAGCAAGAAGCTTGAAACAGAAGCGTAGACCCGCAGACAGCCGGCGATGGCTGTCGCCGTCACATAGCAGTGGCGGATCCCAAAAGTGGTGGTCTCTTGAGTTCAGAAAAGCCAAACTAAAGATCTAGATCTGTTCCTCAGAAGTGAAAAAATGGCCCAAAAAGCGACCACAAAGACCTGTAATCTGGTCCTAAGGCGAGATGCCACTGCATCTATGATCCTAGAGCCGAAATGCAACTAGACGAAAAAACAACCAGAGGGTTAAGATGAGTAGTTCGTCGGAAAATATTGAAATATGAAACCGATGAACTAGATGAAAAACTGAATAATAAATAAACAGGAATGATAAAAACATGAAAAGAAAAACAGAACTAAACAATGATTTAGCCGGCGGCAACAGCCGCCGGCCAAAGAGGAAGAACACAAGGTTGTGCTTTTGTAGAGAGAATCCCTATTAGAGAGAGAAAAGTTTTGATTGTTTTGATTCCTTGTTTTGTTTATATTGCTCATATTTACTCGTTTCTTCTTAACCTATTTGTGTGTTTTTTGCAGAATTGTTTACTGGAAACTTGAAGTTCTATTAGACCGAGTGTTTGTTTGATCAACTTCGGTTCTTGAATAATCTAGTCGCTTCTGGTCGACTGTCTGAATAATCAGGGCTGGACTTTTCACAGGAAAGTGTTGGGGGTACAGGCTACTTGAATTTAATTTTCTATTTGTTTAAATATATCTTTAATTATTTTTGCATCTTTATGTATCAGTAAATATTCGTTTCGATTATTTTATCTCTTTTAAATATGATATTAAAGGATTATTTTTGTGCATTTTAAAAAAATTAAGTGCCTATTTTATTTCTATCTAAAGGATGATTGGATTGAGAGGTCCACATTCGAATGTGGCATGAACCATCCTCAGCGTATTTCATTTTAGATGAGATGGCTCATCCCTCTACATCTACATCCTATTACCTACATCATTTTTTACAATTTTCAACGCACCTTTTACAATTTTCAATACACCAATTATAATTTCAAATACACATCCTACCTCTACTGTACCCTTCAACTATAATACATTTTTGATGTTCCGTCCGTGGATGTGCCCCATCGGACGTCGTACATGCCACTACATCCCGATCCAATCATCCTCTTAATGAATAGTGTTTTTTTTTTTAAATTAAAATAATATTAAAGTGCCTAAATTTCAAATATTATTTCTTCGGGCTATTTTCTCCTTTTACATATAGTAATGTATGGGTATATTTTATTTTTATGGAGATTTGTTTATGATATTAAAGAATTCAAATATTTTGATGTCATATTTATTTATATTATTAATATATATATATATATATATATATATATACACTAGTAGTATCTCCGTGCGATGCACGGTTTGTATGTGTAAATGAATAAATTAATATATTTTTTATATTTTTATATAATTATAATATAATAAAATATTACAATCAATAAATAATAAGATATGAAAAATTATATGTTAATGAAAAAGAGTGCAGTGAAAAGTATTAAAGACTAAAATATATATTAGTATGAATATTTATTTTTCTTAATGTATGAGTATCTCTATCATCCTTCCAGAGAAGTCATGTTGATGATTGAGGCTCGAATGGCAATATGTGATTGACAGGGATATATTTGTAATGTTAAAAAATTACTTACCTTCTTCATAAATAATTTTTCATTAATAATATTCAATAAATTTATAAAAGCAATTAATTTTAAGAAAATATATTTTTTTGGGCCCGGGCGGAATCAACTCAAATAGCTTTATCCTATTTATTTTAGGCTAATATATGGCAAATTATTGTCAATAATTGTGCTTTATATTGGGGTTGAATTTTATATACCAAAAATTGTGATTTCCAGAATTGGTAATAGATTTTGGGTGGAAAAACTTCAAAGTTACTAATTTTGGCGGATTTTATTATTATATTAAGTGTAGATTTGATTTGTGCAACAAATTTTGAAATATCACTTTATATATCATTTCTTCAGTTATATTACTACAGTTACCGTCATTGTCACATACTTTTTTATTCAATCTTTTGCGATTAGTGACTCTTGAGATGACATCATATAATTGGGCATAACTGAAATCTAGCTTCCTCGAAAAAAAAAATGAGACACCCATTATCTACCTAACTAATAGATATATGTTCGACTAAAGTAAATATATGATAGTTATTGGAGATCCGATTTCAGTTAAGTTTAGAAAATAAAATAAAATAAAAAATCTAAAAACATGTCAACTTTATTAGAATGTTTAATTTGGTAAATATTAAAAAGCTTTCTTCCCATATCTAGGCCTAGTTGCAAGAAAAATCATTACCTTTTCTAAAAATACAATTTAAGCCTAACTTTTAGAATTTAACAAACTAAACAAAACTTTTCCTCATAATTGCAAATCGGATCACCAGTAAAAAATTTCTATCATCGGAGTCCACGTGTTCCGTAAAAGTGCCACATCTTATAAGAAATATAGAAGAACTTTTAAAGTTGTAAAAAACATCTCAACCTTTTCAAGAAATTACAATATAATCCTAAAGTTATAAATTTGCATAAAAATCACAACATTTTCTTAAATTGTAATTTAAATCTAAGTTGCCAATGAAAAAAAAATCTACTTCTAAAATAATTGCAATTTAAAACTTAAATTTTCAAAATAAGAGAAGGAAAAACGGATCGCCTTTTAACTTTTAATTATAGTATTTTTGTTATATAATTTAGTGGCATTTGGTCTGGTAAATAATTATGTGGCGTATTGCTTTCGCTGACATATGTTAAATTATTTTATGTTGCCTGGAAATTATATTCTTAATAGTTTAAACTTTAAAAGTAACAATATTATCACATGTACATGACTCAAATAAAAATAATTTATACAAACAAAAGAGAATGACATGATATATATATATATATATATATATATATATATATATATATATATATATATATATATATATATATATATTTATATACACATTACACACGCAAATACACTATAATTTCAAGTTAAAGGCGGTTCTTTTTTCCTACTTTTGTTTAAAAAAATTAAGTTTTAAATTGCAATTATTTTAGAAATATAGGTTTTTTTGCAACATAAATTCAAAATGTAATTTAAGAAAATGTTGTGAAATTTTTATACAAATTTAAAACTTTAGGATTATATTACAATCTCTTGAAAATGTTGGATTTTTTCACAACTTCAAAAAAAAATCTATCTTTTGATAAGTGATATGGTAATGATGTGGCACTTTTTTCCAGGCACGTAGATTTTGGTGACCGAAAAATTTACCAATGATCTGATTTACAATTATGAAAAGTTATATTTTATTTTGCTAAATTCTAAAAAATTAGGCTTTAATTGCAATTACAAAAAGGTGGTAATTTTTTAGCGATTGGGTCTATCTAAAAGTAATATATTGGTTTGTTTAAAATAATTTTTATTTTCCATATTTTATCTTAAAAATTAATTCGAATATATGCTAAATTTTTACTAAATCCCATATTTTCACTAAATTTCGTTAATTGGTAAATCATAATTTTAGCTAATATATATGTCTCAATAATTTGTATAAGCTATCAAATATTAAAAACTAACTCCATACATCATTGATGTTGATATTGATTTTACCTTCTTCTCTTTCTAATATTCCAGATGTTTAAGCTATATTTGAAGATTGCACTTCCAGCTACATTATTTGTTTTATAGTTAGAACAAAAAAGTATCCCTTCTATACTTTGATATTCCTTGTGCACAGCTTGCAAGATTGAGTTATTATTAGATTTGGGGAAAAATTCATTTTTAATTCTGTATATTAGGCCCTGGCCATCAGAAACTGCCAATTTGGCCACAATTAATCACGTGCGACGCATGTGACTAATAAATTTAAGAAATATGAAGAAAGAAACAAAAATAAAATAAAAAATAAAATGAAATGCACCTCATATGGAAATTATGGTTTACCTTTTTCTTTTCTTTTCTGGGCGAGCTACTAAAGTAATTTAATGATTTGACATGTTATTTGGACAAATACTTAACACATAAGCATTAGCACTCAAAAGCGCTAAATTTATTAGTCTAATTCCGGCTAAATTTATCGTTGGTGATGGTCAGTGTCCTTAAATTGGACAACTTTCGGAACATACAGAACTAAAATTGAATTTTCCCAACATACATGACTTTTACTAGACAAGGCCTAACATACTGGACTAAAAATAAATTTTCCCTTAAATTTGTAGTCGTAATATGTTGCTTTAAGCATAGAGAATTTTTTTTCACACATTGCAAATTTAATCCTAAATATGGAAGATTTGGTCATTATTAAATTCTAACTAATTAATTTTTAGGAAATATTCGAACTTATAAATAAATAAATAAATAAATAAATAAATAAATAAATAAATAAATATAGAGAAAATGAGTACCTAGATAGGTGGAGAAACTACATTGTGATCCATGTTTGCTACTACTTCATTCATCACACCCTTGAACCACTAAAAAAGTGACAACGCACTAAGAATACTACATCCAACGTGTATAATGAATGACAGAGAAAATAATATATCAATGTTCTCAAATTGACCCGTTTCTGATAGTCACTGTCCTTAAATTAGACAACTTTTGAAACATACAGGACTGAAATTGAAATTTTCTAACATACAGGATTTTTACTAAATAAGGCCTAATTCACAGGGCTAAAAATGAATTAATCCCTGGTTACTAATAGAGCGGCCACTTATAGTAAGATGCAAAAAGTTTTTTGCAACTACTTTGTAGTTACTAATATATTTGTAACTATTTTTTGCAACTACTTTGTAGTTACTAATGTAATTGTAACTACAAGTAGTCGCATACTACACACATTCCACACACTTCACACACATTTTATACACACTACACGCGTTTCACACATCTCACACACTATACACACACTACGCACATTATACAAAATTCACACACTTTACACACATTACACCCATTTTACACACTATACACACAACCAACATTTCACACACACTACACACATTTCACACACTATACAAACATTACATATATTTTGCACACTAAACACACATTTTATAAACTATACACATATTTTACACATCATTCATATTTTACACACATTTCACGCATTTCACACACTATACACAGACTACACACAAAAAATAGAAATTTCAAACATTTCATACAATATACACACACTACACACATTTCACACACTATACACATTATACACACACTACACGCATTTCACACACTATCGACAAACTACACGCATTTTACACAGTATAGACACATTTTACACATTATACGCATACTACACATATTTACAAGTACTACAAGGGTTTCACACACTATACACACACTATACACACATTATACACATTATACACATTTCACAAACTTTACACCCATTTCACACTATACACACACTACCAACATTTCACACAATACACACATTTCACACACTATAGACACATTACATATATTTTGCACACTAAACACACATTTTATACACTATACACACATTTTACACATCATTCATATTGTACACACATGTACATATTTCACACATTATACACAGACTACACACATTTCACACATTATACACACTACACGCATTTCACACACTATCGACACACTACACACATTTTACACGCTATACACATATAACACACATTTCACACACTACACGCGATTCGCACACTTCACACACTAAACGCACACTACACACATTATTCACAGACTTTATACACATTACACCCATTTACATACTATACACACACTACACACATTTTACACAATATACATAAATTGCACACATTTCACACACAATACACACACTGCACACATTTTACATACTATACACACTAGACACATTTCAAACACTAAACACATATTTATACACTATACACTCATTCTACACATCACACATATTTTACACACATTTTACATATTTCATACATTTCACGCATTTCACACACTATACACAGACTACACACAAAAAATAAAAAATTTACACATTTCACACACTATACACGCACTCCACACATTTCACACTCTATACACAAATAACACACATTTCACACATTATACACACACTACATGCATTTCACACACTATCGACACACTACACACATTTTACACAGTATAGACACATTATACGCATACACACTTTACACACATTACACCCATTTTACACACTATACACACACTGCCAACATTTCACA
Source organism: Ajuga chamaepitys (assembly GCA_958295605.1). Taxonomy (NCBI): domain Eukaryota; kingdom Viridiplantae; phylum Streptophyta; class Magnoliopsida; order Lamiales; family Lamiaceae; genus Ajuga; species Ajuga chamaepitys. The sequence goes on from OY282505.1 coordinate 19,160,743, forward strand.
CACATTACACACATTTCACACACTATACACACATTACACATATTTTACACACTAGACACATTTCAAACACTAAACACACATTTTATACATTATATACACATTTTGACACATTACACACATTTTACCCACTATAGACACATTTTGACACATTACACACATTTTACCCACATACAACACACATTCCACACACTAAACACATTAGACACATTTGACACAAACAACACACATTCCACACACTTCACACACATTTTACAAATACTACACGTGTTTCACACATTTCACTCTCTATACACACACTACACACATTATACACATTTCAAACACTTTACACACATTACACCCATTTTACGTACTATACACACACTACCAGGATTTCATACATACTACACACACTACACACTACACACATTTCACACAGTAGACACACACATTACATATATTATACATACTAAACACACATTTTATACACTATACACACATTTTACACACATTTTACGTATTTCACTTATTTCACGCATTTCAAACACTATACACAGACTACACACAAAAAAGAAAAATTTTACACATTTCACACACTATACACACACTACACATATTTCACACACTATACACACACTACACGCATTTCGTACACTATTGACACAGTACACACATTTTACACACGACAGACACATTTGGCACATTATACGCATACTATACATAGTCGACACACTTCACACACACTACACGCGTTTCACACATTTCGCACACTATACACACACTACGCACATTATACACATTTCACACACACTACACATGTTTTACACATTACACATATTATACACACTAGACACACTTCAAACATTAAACACACATTTTATACACCATACACACATTTTACACATTTTACATATTTCACACATTTCACGCACAATACACAGACTACACACAAAACATAGAAATTTTACACATTTCACACACTAAACACATTTCACACACTATACACACAACACACATTTTACACACTGTACACATATTGCGCACTACACACATTTTACAGAAGTCATTTAGCGAATGACATTATAGATTATCTTTTTGACATATCAAAACTTCCAGTTATGAGTTTATATGCGTCCCCTGGTTCCTATTTTACGAATAATCACCAAAACTCTCATGATTAAGGTCAAACTAGTTTGTTAAATCAAAAGCAATTGCAAAAGATATACACATTTCACACACTAGAGACACATTTTAAGCATTATACGCACACTACACACATTCCACACTTCACACACATTTTACAAATACTTCAAACGTTTCACACATTTCACACACTATACATACACTACACACATTATACACATTTCACACACTTTACACACATTACACTCATTTTACACACTATACACACACTACCAACATTTCACACACATTCCACACGTTTCACACACTATACACACATTACATATATTTTACACACTAAACACACATTTTATACACTATACACACATTATACACATCATTCATATTTTACACACATTTCACACACTATACACAGACTACACAAAAAAAATAGAAATTTACACATTTCATACAATATAAACACACTACACACATTTCACACACTATACACATTTCACACATTATACACACACTATACACATTTCACACATTATACACACACTACATGCATTTCACAAACAGACACACTATCGACACACTAAACACATTTTATACATTATACGCATACTGTACACATTCCACACACTTCACACACATTTTACTAGTACTTCAAGCGTTTCACACATTTCACAAACTATACACACACTACACACATTATAAATATTTCACACACTTTACACACATTACAATAATTTTACCCACTATACACACACTACCAACATTTCATACACACTACGCACATTTCATGCACTATACACACATTACATATATTTACACTAAACACACATTTTATACACTATACACACATTGTACACACATTTTACATATTTCACACATTATACACGGACTGCACATATTTCACACATTATACACACACTACACGCATTTCACACACTATCGACACACTACACACATTTTACACGCTATACAGATACTACGCACATTTCACACACTTCACACACACTACACGCGTTTCACACGTTTCACACACTATACACACACTACACACATTATACACAATTCACACACTTTACACACATTACACCCATTTTACATACTATACACACACTACACACATTTCACACACTATACACAAATTGCACACATTTCATACACAATACACACATTGCACACATTTACACACTATAAACAAATTTTACACATCACGCACATTTTACACACAATACACACATTACACTTATTTTACACACTAGACACATTTCAAACATTAAACACACAATTTATACACTATACACTCATTTTACACATCAGACACATTTTACATATTTCATACATTTCACGCATTTCACACACTATACACAGACTACGCACCAAAAAATAAAATTTTTACACATTTCACACACTATACACACACCCCACACATTTCACACACTATACACACACTACACACATTTCACACATTATACACACACTATCGACGCACTACACACATTTTACACATTATAGACACATTTTACACATTATACGCATACTACACACATTCTACACACTTCACACCATTTTACACACACTACACGCGTTTCACACATTTCACACACTATACACACTACGCACATTATTCACATTTCACACACTTTACACACATTACACCCATTTTACACACTGTACACACACTACCAACATTTCACACACACTACACAAATTTCACACACTATACACACATTACACATATTTTACACACTAGACACATTTCAAACACTAAACACACATTTTGTACATTATACACATATTTTACTCACTATAGACACATTTTACACATTATACGCATACAACACACATTCCACACACGTCACTCACATTTTACAAATACTACACGCGTTTCCTACATTTCACACACTACACACATTATACACATTTCAAACACTTTACACACATTACACACATTTTACACATATTTTACACACTACACATTTCAAACACTAAACACAAATTTTATACACCATACACACATTTTACATGCATCATACATATTTTACAGACTACACACAAAAAATAGAAATTTTACACATTTCACACTATATACAAATTGCAGAAATTTCACACACAATACACACTTCACACACAATACACACACTACAAACATTTTACACACTATATAAATAAATTTTATACATCACGCACATTTTGCATACTATACACACATTACATATATTTTATACACCAGACACATTTCAAAAACTAAACACACAATTTATACATTATACATTCATTTTACATATCACACACATTTCACACACATTTTACATATTTCACACATTTCATACATTTAACGCACTATACATAGACAACACACACAAAATAGAAATTTTACACATTTCACACACTATACACAAACTACACACATTTCCAACACTATACACAAACTACACCCATTTCACACATTATACACACACTACACGCATTTCACACACTATACACATTTTACACGTTATACGCATACTACACACATTCCACACACTTCACACACATTTCACACACAATACACACGTTTCACACATTTCGCACACTATACACACATTATACACATTTCACACACTTTACACACATTACACCCATTTTACACACTATACACACACTACCAACATTTCATACACATTACACACATTTCACACACTATTCACACATAACATATATTATGCACACTAAACACACATTTCATACACTAGACACATTTTTTACACATCATACACATTTTACACACATTTTACGTGTTTCACACATTTCACGAATTTCGCACACTATATACAAACAACACACAAAAAAAATAAAAAAATTACACATTTCACACACTATACACATACTCCACACATTTCACACACTATACACAGACTACACACTATACACACGCTACACGCATTTCACACGCTATCGACACACTACACATTTTACACACTATAGACACATTTTACACATTATACGCATACTAAACACATTCCACCCACTTCACACACATTTTACACACACTACACACGTTCCACACATTTCGCACACTATACACACATTACACACATTATACACATTTCACACACTTTACACACATTACATCCATTTTACACACTATACACACACTACCAACATTTCATACACACTACACACACTACACACATTTCACACACTGTACACACATTACATATATTATACACACTAGACACATTTCAAACACTAAACACGCATTTTATACATCATTCACATTTTACACACATTTTACATATTTCACACATTTCACGCATTTCACACACTATACACAGACTACACACAAAAATAAAAAATTTACACATTCCACACATTTCACACACTACACACTACACACATTTCACACACCATTGACACACTACACACATTTTATATTCTATAGACACATTTTACACATTATACGCATACTCCACACAATCCACACACTTCACATACATTTTACAAATACTATACGCTTTTCACGCATTTCACATACTATACACATTATACACACTTCACACACTTTATACACATTACGCCCATTTTTCACACTATACACACACTACCAACATTTCATATACACTATACACATTGCACATATTTCACGCACTATACACACATTACATATATTTTACACACTAAACTCATATTTTATACAGTATACACACATTTTACACATCACTCACATTTTATACACATTTTACATATTTCACACATTTCACGCATTTCAAACCCTATACACACATTTCACACACTATACGCACTACACACAATTTACACATATTGCGCACTAGACGCATTTTAAAGACTATACATACACTGCACACATTTTACAGAAGTCATTTAGCGAATGACATTGTAGATTACCTTTTTGACATATCAAAACATCCGGTCATTAGTTTATGTGGGAAGTGTATAAACCGCGAATGTCTACATTAAATATAACAGAAATTAAAGATAATTTTCTAACAATTTCTCCCAAACAATTATTTCCCTTACAACAGAAACAAACACATTCACATTTTTTATGCATTCTCTATCTAATACATCACCGATTGCAATATAAATCATTTTCAAGATTTCTTCTGAAACAGATACTTCACAACCACACATGAGCCAAATACAAGTTTTGATTGGATACGATGTAATTCAGTACTTACCAGCAATTGAGGTCTCATATTGCATGTCAATCTTCGCTCCATCCAAACAATATATCATCTGCTCATCCAAAAATATTAATTGTCAGAAGCCAATCATTATTGTAAACTTATTGTTAAAGCAACTATCACAATACATATAACCGAATGTGATACTATGAGGGTGTTTGGCTACAGTTATAAACTCCTCAAAATATATTATTAAATGTCTGAGAACTTATAAGCTCTTGTAATGTGTTTTGCAAAATAAAATGTAGACAACTTATAAAATGCAAAAATAAGACCTTAGAGCTTATAAACTAAAAAAAAAAAACAATAAGTTCATCTAGTACATCTTATTTTTTAAAATGTATTACAAGTATCACTCAAATTCCACATACTACATACATTACACACATTTAACATACTATTCACACACAACAAAAAATTTCACACTATACACACATTACACATATTTTACACACTAGACACATGTCAACCACTAAACACACATTTTATACACTATTCAAATTTTACATATTTCACTCATTTCACGCATTTCACACATTATCCACAGACTACACACAAAAAATAAAAAATTTACATAATTCAGACACAATACACACTACACACATTTCACACACTATACACACATTTAACACACATTTTTCACATTATACACATTTCACACACTATACACATATTGCACACATTATACACATTTCACACTCTACACATATTGCACACATTTTACACATTACCCACACTATACACACACTACACACATTTCACGCACTTCACACAATATACACACACTATACACATTCTACATACATTTTACACATTATACACACAGTGCACGCATTTCACACAGTATCGACACACTATAAACATTTTTTACACACTATAGACACATTTTACACATTATACGCATACTACACACATTCCACACACTTCACACACATTTTACAAACACTACACGCGTTTCACACATTTCACATACTATACACACACTACACACATTATACCCATTTTACACACTATACACACACTACACACATTTCACACACCATACACAAATTGCACACATTTTACACATCATTCATTTTACACACATTTTACATATTTCACATTTCACGCATTTCACACAATATACACAGACTACACAAAAAAAATAGAAATTTTACACATTTCATACGATATCACACATTTCACACAATATACACACATTTCACACATACACACTACACGCATTTCACACACTATAAACACATTTTATACATTATATGTATACTACACACATTCCACACACTTAACACACATTTTACAAATCCTACACACGTTTCACACACTAAACACATAATACACATTTCACACATTTGACACACATTCCATCCATTTTACACACTATACACTACCAACATTTCACACACACTACACACATTTCACACACTGACATTACATATATTTAAACACTAAACGCACATTTTAAACACAATACACACATTTTACACATCACACACATTTTACACACATTTTACATATTTCACACATTTCATGCATTTAACACACTATACACAGACTACACACACAAAATAGAAATTTTACACATTTCACACACTATACACACACTACACACATATCATACACTATACACAAACTACACACATTAAAGACATTATACACACACTACACACATTTCACACACTATCGACACACTACACACATTTTACAAACTATAGACACATTATATGCATACTACACATATTCCACACACTTCACACACATTTTACACACACTACACGCGTTTCACACATTTCGGACACTAAACACACATTACACACACTATACACATTTCACACACTTTACACACATTCTCATTTTACACACTATACACACACTACCAACATTCACACACACTACACATTTCACACATTACATATATTTGACACACTAGACACATTTCAAACACTAAACATACATTTTATACACTATACACATATTTTACACATCATTCATATTTTACACATATTTTATATATTTCACACATTTCACACATTATACACAGACTACACACAAAAAATAAAAATTTTACACATTTCACACACTATACACACACTACACACATTTCACACACTATACATACTATACACATTTCACACATTATACACACACTACACGCATTTCACACACTATCGACACACTACACACCTTTTACACATTATACGCATACTACACACATTCCACACACTTCACACACATTTTATAAATACTACACGCGTTTCACACATTTCACACACTAAACACACACTACACACATTGTACACACTTCACACATAGCACACATTTCAGGCACTATACACACATTACATATATTTTACACAGTAAATACACATTTTATACACTATACACACATTTTACACATCATTCACATTTTACACACATTTTACATATTTCACGCAATTCATGTTTTTCACACAATATACACAGACTACACACAAAAAATAAAAATTTTGCACATTTCACACAATATACAGACATATCACACACTATACACAAACTACACTTAATTAGGTAGTATTATAAATAAAGAAAAGAAAACAAACGTGCGAAGAATGTGGAGACCACAGGACGGTCACACACAAAAGGCAAACTAAAAACCTTTTCATGCCACAAGTCGACAGATAAAGGTATACAGAATGAAATAAGCAAAGGCAAGGACAAGCCAATATGATGCAATGAATAGAACTATTTTCTAGCGTACTACAAATACGAAGCACCTTGCCCTATGTCATGAAATCCAAGCATGGGGGAAATCCAACACTTCTCACATCGGTGTGAGTCCAAAATTCCTGGGAAGATTTCAATGCATTAGCTCGTAGCTGTCAAATCTGTAAGCACAACTAAATGACGTATCCCAAAACACGGCATATGCAAAGCAACCCTGCTAAAAACAATGGAGGGACTGCCTCCAAATAAACCCGGGATTGCCGAGCCAAAGCGTTGGAATTGTAGTCAATTCCAGGAAATCCATCAAATACCAACACATGATCATGACATGTAGCCAATCCTACTAAAGACAATGGAGGGACTGCCTCCAAACAAAATCCGGGATTGCCGAGCCAAAGCATTGGAATTGTAGTCAATTCCAAGAAATCTACCAGTGCCTTAAAATCCGAAATTCCAAAATTCCAAACGCTGATGGAATTAGATCACAAACAGTTTTTCAATACAGGTCTCCCATATAGGTCATCAATGTGAGAAAACAGATCATATCACAAAAAAAGAAAAAAAAAAAAAAAAAAAAAAAGCATAAACGATAGATCATCAAAATCTGCGAATAGGCTGGAAGCCAAAGTGGGTTAGCTCTGCGAATAGGCTCCAAAACCAAGGTTCCAGTACCTCAAATCTCCACCTCAAATCATGTCCGGTTAAGAACCTGGACTGCGAAGGCCACCTCGGTGCATCACCAACCAAAATCATGATAACCCAGAAAAATCAAATAATTCAGCAATAATCGATCCTCACCAGAGCTGAAAATAAACAATCCGTTCTTGACATATGAGCATAAACCTATCAACAGAAAATAATGGTACACAGGCCGTCAAAATCAGGAGAAGCAAACAAATTAGTCACCCGCTTCTGATCTGTTCCAAGCTTAAATGAAAAGCATCAATAGGGAAGCGCCAGTGCACCGGTTCCAATTCAGTCTCAGCGGAGACGCTGAAGCGAACTACTTCCCACCTCAGACCCATGAATTCGGCACAGGGATGACGGTGGCTGGTTGGCAGCGGCCTGAACGAGGACTGTGACGGCGGATTGATTCACCCACCCCATACCGGGTCAAGTCGATGACCCGGTGCTAAACCCGTGATGTAACATATGCCTGACTCAGTGAGTCGACACAGTGAGTGAGCGCAGCTGGCTCAGCGAGAGCTACCTTGAATGTGCTCCATCCATGGCGGCCGATGAATCCCAGGCCACCGAAGCCAGAACAGAATTGATCCTCCATAGCTGTGAGTCACAAGATCTCCAAGAATCGCGACGAAAATCGCGAGGTGCAAGGACATCCCCTGCATATGTCCAGAATCTCGATCTGAAATTAGTCATAAGAAGAGTTTCGCTACCTTCAAAAATCCCGGCGGGGATGAAGATGACCTCCCGTAAAAATGGACGTTGGGCGAAGAAGAGACCTTCAAATCTGGTTCATACAAGGAACCCAGATTCGTCGCAGAGAATGTCGTGTCTAAAACCAGATCCAGTCTCGCCATGAAGCTCGACCTTGAAAAATTTCGACCAAAGGAGCTCTGCTGAAGAGTGATCTCTTGAGTTCAGAAAAGCCAGAATATAGATCTAGATCTGATCTTCAGAAGTGACAAAATGGCCCCAAAAAGCGACCAAAAAGACCTGTAATGTCGGAATCTGGTGGTCCTAAGGCGAGATGCCACGGCATCTATAATCCTGGATCCGAAATGCAACTAGACGAAATATTGAAAGATGAAACCTATGAACTAGATGAAAAACAGGATAATAAATAAACATGAATGATAAAACATGAAAAGAAAAGCAGAACTAAACAATGATTGGCCGGCGGCAGCAGCCGCCGGCCAAAGAGGAAGAACGCAAGGTTGTGCTTTTTTAGAGAGAATCCCAATTAGAGAGAGAAATTTTGCAGGAGACTCAGCTCTTTTTGTGATCATCGAAAACACTATACACAAACTACACACATTTTAGACATTATATACACAATTCACGCATTTCACACAACATCGACACACTACACGCATTCCACACACTATCGACACATTTTACACATTATACGCATACTACACACATTCCACACACTTCACACGTTTCACGCATTTCGCACACTGTACACACACTACACTCATTATACACATTTCACACACTTTACATACATTACACCCATTTTACACACAATACACATACTACCAACATTTCATACACACTACACAATACACACATTTTACATACTATACACTATACACATTTTACACACTAGACACATTTCAAACACTGAACACACATTTTATACACTATACACACATTTTACACATCATTCACATTTTACATATTTCACACATTTCATGCATTTCACCCACAATACACTGACTACACACAAAAAATAAAAATTTTACACATTTCACACACTATACACACACTACACACATTTCACACACTATAGATACACTACACACTATAGTCACACTAAACGCATTTCACACACTATCGACACACTACACAAATTTTACACACTATAGACACATTCTACACATTATACGCATACTACACACATTCTACACATTTCACACACATTTTACAAATACTACATGCGTTTCACACATTTCACACACTATACACACACTACACACATTATGCACATTTCACACATTTTACATATATTACACTCATTTTACACACTAAATACACACTCCCAACATTTCACATACACTACACACAGTACACACGTTTCACACATTATACACACATCACACATATTTTACATACTAGACACATTTCAAACACTAAACACACATTTTTTACACTATACACGCATTTTACACATCATACACATTTCACGCATTTCATGCACTATACACAGACTACACACCAAAAGTAGAAATTTTACACATTTGACACCCTATACACACATTTCACACACTATATGCACTACACATATTTTACACATATTGCGCACTGGACACATTTCACAGATTATACATACACTGCACACATTTTACAGAAGTCATTTAGCGAATGACATTGTAGATTATCTTTTTGACATATCAAAACATCTAATTATGAGTTTATATGCGTCTCCTCATTCCTCTTTTACGAATAATCTACCAAACCTCTCATGATTAACGTCAAACTAGTTTGTTAAACCAAAAGCAATTGCAAAAGATATATAGAAAAGAATAACCGTGTAGTGTGTGATGTATATGAAACGCAAATGTCTACATTAACTATAACATAAATTAAAGAGAATTTTCCAACAATTTCTCCCCAAACAATTATTTCCCCGACAATAGAAACAAACACATTCATATTTTGTATGCATTCTCTATCTAATACAATATAAATCATTTTCAAGATTTTCTTCTGAAACAGATATTTCATAACCACACACGAGCCAAATACAACAAGTTTTAATTGAATACGATGTAATTCAGTACTTACCAACAATTGAGGTCTCATATTGAATGTCATTCTTCGCTCCACCCAAACAACATATCATCTGCTCATCCAAAAATATTAATTGTTAGAAGTCAATCATTCTTTTAAACTTACTAGTAATATTCCCGTGCGATGCACAGAGGTTTTTTTTCAAAAGTAACGATTTTAATAAAACTAAATATGATATAATCTAATATTTAAATATGTGATGGTTTTATCCTAATAAAATATATATTTTTTAAAATGTAGGATAAACATAAATAAAGTTATAAGTAATGTAAATATAAGTCTCGCACGTCATATATGAATTTAATATAACTTACTTTATATATATGAAATATATATATATATATATATATATATATATATATTTTATAGATTAACATTAAGATAAATATTCAATATAAAAAAATATTTTTTAAAATGATCATTTCTTACTTTGAAATCTAAACACACATTTAGTGTGTTTGCATCATTCTTCACCTATGTGCATAATAACTTAATTAATTATGAATATTAAAACAATCATAAATATCTAACTATCAGCTCATATTGTTAAATAAAATAAACTGGATCATGTTATAAGAAATTTTTTTTGGTGTAATTTTTTCCATTTTACTTTAAATATTTGGATTTATCCAAATAAAATTTTAAATTCTAACTATAACTATCGCCCTTTTAAAAAATCTTATTTGCAAGTTTTAATACTTTACTTGGTATTTCCAATATACAAAGAATAACGAATTAACAAAATAAAATTCAAAAGTTATTCAATAGATGGACTAACAAAATAATTCAATAGTTGGAATAATGCTCCAATACTTCTTAATATTTTCATATATATTTTGAAAAATTCCAATTAAATTATACATTTATATTGCAAATAGTATATTCATTTAAAGATATACATTGTTTAATGTTACAAAATAAAAGAAAAATGCTTAGGTTGAAACTGCGAAAAAAGAAGAAGACATAATTGAGATTGGTTAAGGCGGCCCAGTATTGTTAAGGTTGCAAAGTCTAAAAAACATAGTTCTAGTTGATTTATTTTGCGTATTTAAAAGAAGTTTAGTTGCAACTTTTACAGTATTATAGTATAGGTTGCAAAATGTAATTATTTATAGAAAAATAACATTAATATATCTCAAATATAAAAAATTCTAAGATCAATTATCATCTATAAAGTTATATATATGAACGAAAGTCATAGTTTTTTAATTTATCAACAAAAATAATTATTATAGCAAATAAGCATTAGTAAATTTAATAATTTAATAAGCTGATTCTAAATTAAATATTATCTTGAGACAATTCATGTCAGATAAAATAAATTCATTAGTTGTGGTTTTAATGAAATAATCAAGTACAATAATTTGTAAAAGAGAATTATTTGAATAATTTTTAATTGTATTCCAAACCAATTCTATATTTTTGTACAATCAACAATAAACACTGAAATCTATTTAAATAATCAACAAACAAATAATATAATATTTTAAATAGAATATCTTATTATTATATATATCATATGGATGTTGATAGGGATAACCCGATCACTTCGGGTCGGACTCATACTTTGGCCCACTGACCGGCCCAGCACGCGTAGGCCCAGCAGGTCCGAAAGCACGCGTCGGTCCAGTAGCATACGCTGGCCCAACTTATGGCCTGTTCCGCGACTCAAGGCCCATTCCCAACTGCCATGCAGATTTGGTGGGCAAGATTATAGGGAGTTAGTTAGGGTTTTGATTTAGTAGTATAAATAGGTGAAAAGAACTCTGAATTGGGGTTCGCACTTTGCATTCTGTAATACGCACTGTAAACTCCACGTTCTAGTAAAAAGGAACACCTCGGCGATTGCCGTTTTCTGCCCGTGGACGTAGATCTCCGGATCGAACCACGTAATTCTTGTGTGTTCTTATATTGTTTACGTAGATTCTTGTTTAATTGTGTGGTTACCGGATTGCGCATTATCAAATTGGCGCCGTCTGTGGGAAACATAACCGCCGCCGCCAGGCCGCCCTCCGCCGTCTCGGAATCGTAACCGCCGCCGCCAGGCCGCCCTCCGCCGTCTCGGCATCATAACCGCCGCCGCCAGGCCGCCCTCCGCTGTCTCGGCATCATCAACGCCGCCGCCAGGCCACCCTCCGCCGCCTCGGAACCATAACCGCCGCCGCCAGGCCGCCCTCCGCCGTCTCGGCATCATAACCGCCGCCGCCAGGCCGCCCTCCGCTGTCTCGGCATCATCAACGCCGCCGCCAGGCCGCCCTCCGCCGCCTCGGAACCATAACCGCCGCCGCCAGGCCGCCCTCCGCCGTCTCGGCATCATAACCGCCGCCGCCAGGCCGCCCTCCGCTGTCTCGGCATCATCACCGCCGCCGCCAGCGTCCACACCGCCGAGCCTCCCAAGACCGGCCTCGATCCACCGCCACTCGATCCTCATCCAATTCCGGGTAATACAATTACTGTTCATGTTGATGAGTCTGTTTATCTGGAGCGTGTGAAATTCTTCAAATCTTACACTATGAATGTTCAAATCTACTGCTGATAGAGATAGAATAGCTCGTTCCAATCATGCTGGATTGCAACACGGCCGTGTCACACAAACGACACGACTGCGTCAAAATCATGCTGAGGAACTAGTTTTTTGGTTCAACAGCAACACGGCTGTGTCACGCAAACGACACGGCCGCGTCAATAAGTTTCTCAAAACGAGAAACCATGCTGGATTGCAACACGGCCGTGTCACACAAACGACACGGCCGCGTCAAAATCATGCTGAGGAACCAATTTTTGGTTCAACAGCAACGCGGCCGTGTCAGCCTTAGAACACGGCCGTGTCATAATCATTTCCCAAACACCAATTGAGGAGGAGATTCACGTCTCGTCTTCGGACAATTAAACCTCCGTCTCCGGACAATTAAACCTTTCCCCCGATCCGTCCGGGGAGATTCGCGTCTCATCTCAAGACAATTAAACCTTCGTCTCCGGACAATTAAATCTCTCCCCCGATCCGTCCGGTGAGATTCGCGTTTCGTCTCCGGACAATTAAACCTCCGTCTTCGGACAATCAAATCTCTCCCCCGATCCGTCCGGGGAGATTCGCGTCTCGTCTCCGGACAATTAAACCTTCGTCTCCGGACAATTAAATCTCTCCCCCGATCCGTCCGGGGAGATTCACGTCTCGTCTTCGGACAATTAAACCTCCGTCTCCGGACAATTAAACCTTTCCCCCGATCCGTCCGGGGAGATTCGCGTCTCGTCTTCGGACAATTAAACCTCCGTCTCCGGACAATTAAACCTTTCCCCCGATCCGTCCGGGGAGATTCGCGTCTCATCTCCGGACAATTAAACCTTCGTCTCCGGACAATTAAATCTCTCCCCCGATCCGTCCGGGGAGATTCGCGTTTCGTCTCCGGACAATTAAACCTCCGTCTCCGGACAATTAAATCTCTCCCCCGATCCGTCCGGGGAGATTTGCATCTCGTCTCCGGACGATCAAATCTCTTCCCCGATCCGTCCGGGGAGATTCACATTGGCAATGTCCATGTCATGTTCCCGAACACCCGATAAGGAAGTTCTTATTTCTGGTCAATTATTTACGGCCTCCGAGCCAATATTCGGCGCTCCGGCGTTGAGATTCAGCGAGCCCAACGACTCGGCTGCGGAGTAGACCTCGGCTAAACTACTACACCCCGGTGTCCTTTCCATTTTGGCCAGAATAATCACCCCGGTGTACCCTCCACCGATCCGGATTCGGCGCTCCGGCGTTGAGATTTAGCGAGCCCAACGACTCGGCTGCGGAGTAGACCTCGGCCAGACTACTACACTCCGGTGTTCCTTTCATTTTGGCCAGGCTACTGCACTCCGGTGTTCTCTTTACCTCGGTCATAATACTACACTCCGGTGTATTCTCCACCTCGGCCAGGCTATTACTCGGTATATCGGCTATATGTCTTGTCCACTTCGGCTCAGCTCGACTCCGAGGCTACAGACCGTTCCGCGGAGTGTCCAGGGACGCGGATAGACTTAGTCCTCCATGAACACTTCGGCCCGCCAGAGACCACGGTTCCTCCTACTCACGATTCCACCCCGGTGACAACCGAAGCTCCTACCTCACTTCGGCTGGGGGGGGGGGGGGGGGGCATCTGATAGGGATAACCCGATCACTTCGGGTCGGACTCATACTTTGGCCCACTGACCGGCCCAGCACGCGTAGGCCCAGCAGGTCCGAAAGCACGCGTCGGTCCAGTAGCATACGCTGGCCCAACTTATGGCCTGTTCCGCGACTCAAGGCCCATTCCCAACTGCCATGCAGATTTTGTGGGCCAGATTATAGGGATTTAGTTAGGGTTTTGATTTGATAGTATAAATAGGAGGAGAGAATCCTGATTTAGGGGTTCGCACTCTGTGTACTGAATTACTCCGTGTAAACTCAACATTCTAGTAAAAGAAACACTCCGGCGATTGCCGTTTTCTGCCCGTGGACGTAGATCTCCGGATCGAACCACGTAAATCCTGTGTATTTTTATATTTTCTGCGTTAATTTAGGTTGAATTTGGTGGTTACCGGATTGCGCTTTATCAGATGTCAAATCAAACATCGTCAAAAGATGATTAATTTGATATAGTATACATAATAATTAGATTAGAAATGAAAAAAAGCAGCAACTTCAGAAAGTAAATAAATTTTGATCTTTACCATATGTGACAACTTACCAATCATAATCTAAAATTTTAGGCCGAAAAGTATTACTTACAGAATTGTCACTATTGTGGCTTACATATATGTAGAATTTTTTTATTTATAAAATAATTTTTAAATTCTAACTATAAATAATTAAAAATAACCATAAAATATATAATAAAAAGAACAATGATATTTTATTTGGATCATATGTAATATAAAGTTTAATACTTTTCTCATTATGTCTCTGCTTTTATTTTATATTTACTTTTCACATGTTGATCTACGGCTGACTTGTTTCGGCCGTCTTTGCAGCTGACTTGTTTCGGCCATCTTCACAATGTTGTTGCTATGTGGTTGATTTGTTTCGACCATCATTTGCAGATAATCTTTTTGGAGCTTCAATTGGCAGCAAAATATGAAGAATAGGCAGGGAAATTGACGGATAGGGAAAATGGCGGACCTAAAGTATTTATAGATGTAAATATGTGGTGGATGAGTATTAGCTACCCGCGTGTTTTTAATTTAAAATTTGAATTTGAATATAGGTTCCCGAGTGTAATGCGTTATTTTAGGAGTATTAGCCACGTGTGTTTTTTTAAAAAAATTGAATTTGAATATAGCTTGGCGAATCGGATAAGAGTATTTTCAAACTTTCAAAATACTTCACGGTTAAGGAAAAATATACATTTACTTTAAAAAATACAACAGAATAGAATCGGATAATAATATCTGCAATTTTTTTGGATAAACATGGTTTTAAACTTTGAAAAAACCAACGATATCATCGGATGAGGATTAATTCAAAATTTAAAAAACACGTCTATATTAAGTAACTTGTGGTTTAGACGGGAAAAGTTAATACTTACTAAAATTAGCTGACTTGGCTTATTATATATATATATATTGGACTATAATATTTTGGTTTTAGTTGCAACAAAAATTAGTAAAATAATTTATTTATAAAAAATATGAGTATTTTTTTTTTTTATTTAAGTCATTCAGGGAGTGGCCGAAACAAGTCAGCTACAAAGACGGCTGTAACAAGTCAGCCGCAGATCAACATGTGAAAAGTTATAGATGATGGTTGCAATATTCAAGTTCACCTACCATCAATTTTGTATGGTAATACATTATTTTCAACCAATCAATTATTCAATTATTTTTTCGGTAACGAGTATTAGTTTTTTCCCGTATTGGGCTAACATCGAGCTAAATATAATCTGAATACAAAATATAATCTGAATACAACCAGTACAAGTTCAATTTTGGAAAAAGATAAGAGAACGACAAGCATGGAGAATGACTGCAAAAATGATAGACCTAGGTTAATGTCAAGAAATTCTAAATTGTAAAACAGTATTATTCAAATGAAAGATTTCAGCGACTATATAAAATTTAGTTCACACTATTTTTAGCCTTCAGCAAAGAACATCGCATTATGATAATCATTACTGAAAAGTGTGTATTATCGAATCCAATAATATATATATACAAAATTAATATATATATATATATACTATAAAGATACATATCCAAATTCAATCATTCTACGTGGATATATATATATTATAAGATATATGGCCAAATATGAGATCTCTCATATATGATACTAAGATACTTTTCAATATTTTGAACGAAAATATAATCGAAAATTTCTTAAAAAGAGGTAAAATATCTTAGGGGATATCTACAAATATTGATTCATTCTACGTGCCATGCCTATAGGTACATTCTTCATTCTAACGATGTATAAAGAAAAAATCGCAGCAGTATACTATATTCTTCCTCATACGGCGTCTCCCACCTTCGGAAATTTCACAAGGAGACTCCTAATGTCTACCAACCCGAGTATGAAGATTAAATCTGTTTTTACCAATACAAACTGCATATCCCAAACACATCATATTCACTATAGTTTTATCAAGTAGCCACGCAACAAATTAATAAGCACTCATTAAGATCCAATCAGACAAGCACCAAATTGGTCTTTGGGTTCAGTCGTACAAATTCAAATATCAAGACATCATACAGTCATTGATAAGCATTCAGGTAAGCAATACAATTCAATCAGGCAAGCGAAGAATCATGGACAAACAACCAAGTGGAATATACAATGAGAAGAAGGCCAATGCACTGAACAAATCAAAGTACTCCAATTCAAAAAGTGGACAATACTTACTTTATGTATTTTTTATATCCCAAAAGCAAGTTGTATATGTTTGTATCGATAGGAAATCATCATATTCTACATAATAATTGATGATTAGTTTATTTTGTAATGAGATAGTTCTAATTATGCATAATACAAAGTGAAAAATGAATAAGGATTTACCTAATGGTCAAGCCAAACTCCAAACTCCAAACTCCAAACTCAAGTAATAAGTTGCATATCCCGAGTCCTTAATTTCAATGTGCCTGTATAAACAACAATAGTTAATTAGTTAATATTTGAGGGGACATTTCACTTTTCCTTCCAAAGACACAACACTTAAAAACCATCACAAACAATAATGAAGTAATCATACTTGGTATCTCATTGTCAATTATGTTTGTTTAAGCAATAATAATACTTGAGTTGCCATCAAATTCTAGAATGTTCAAATCATATGTAGCAGCTATATCAGACAAGAGGGAAACAAATGTTTTTCTTTTCTTAATTTTATTTTCATGCTAGGCCAAGTAGAAGGACACTAGAATGACATTGAGATAGATTGAGTTTTTGGGCTTAAACATTAATTGGAAAGAGTCATAAACTAAGAAAAATATATGTGCAAATTAATGTATATGACCAAAAAACAATTGCATTTAGAGGCAAATAGTATGATGGGCAACATTAATATGTTAACATACTCCTATAACAACCACTTACATATCAGGTATAGTGCTACAAAAAACACAAAATTGCAAAGTATGAGCATAATTTTGTGATATGCAAAAGATTAGACAATTTTAAAATATCTTATAAGCTAAGTAGTGTATTGCTCCTATACTAAAATTCCAATTGTAATCCTACCCTGGTTGTTCTATACATTTATTCAGAAAAATATTAATAATAAACAACAAGCTTGGGTAGAGGCAATACATGAAAAAAACTGAAGACATTAAAATTATACCTGCTTTCAAGTGCATAAAGAAGATTTGCTTTTCCATTCCAGTAAACCCACATACTGCCTTTTACCGGATTAAAATTTTCTTCTTGCACCCAGTGAAACCTACGCAGCGACTCCCATTACACCACAAAGAACATGAAATTAAATAAAGCACATAAATACTTTATTTATATAAATCTAAAAAAAATTAAAACATACCAAAAAAAATAAATTATACCTTTTCCTTCTTATGATCAGAACACTATTGTCTGCATGTGCTCCAAATTTAGCCAAAAAAATGAAGGGACAAATTTATAGACAGTTCTGCACTTTGCACGAAATCAATATAGTTGGAATCTTGATTGAAAAATTAGGGAGGTGGTTCAACAGAGTATACCTTCAAACTTCACAAAACCCTTGAAGATCTGTAGATATGGAGGGTATTTTGTATAATGATAGAGATAGATAGTGTCGATTTAGGTGGCGGGTAACGGTGGAAAGATGATCGGGATAGAGAGAGAAACTGGATCTGGGAAGATGATAGAGAGAGAAAGTTGAGCTGATTTTTTTGCACCTTTTCGATTTTCTATGTCCAAAGCCAAAGGTATAAGAGAGAGAGTGAGAGAGTAACTGATATGTTACCAATACAGGAGAGAGAGAGAAGATAGATTAATGCACAGGAAAATCTAGAGTGATCTGAATTTGTCTGAACATTTACGCCATTAAATTTAGGTGAAATTAGGCCAGGCCGTACTTATAGATTGCTTAGTTTATATAAAGTGGGCCTAGAACAGTGTATTCAATTTTTTGTTTTAAATTTGTGTATATTAAATTGGGCCTTTAATCACCTTAATGTATGTCCATTATAAATAATAGGGTTTATTACCAAAAGCAACTCGAGGTATACCCGTTTTTACCACTTGCAACCTATTTTAAAATTCGTCGCCGATTGCAACCTGAATTACTCGTGTTTTACCGATTACAACCTATTTTATAAATTCCGGCCAAAATCAAGAGCGTGCTACACACGCGTAATTTTGAGCAAGTGGTCAAAACGGGTATACTTCAGGTTGCTTTTGGTAATAAACTCTTTTCTTTTTTTTTTTTTCTTTTTTTCTTTTCTTCCCTCCAGCATTTTCAACAGGAGAATTTGATGAAATGATCGAGTATAGATACAAATACATACAAATTAGAACAACTTCTACCTAGATCTTCGTCTGAGAAATAAATTGAAAATTGAACTATCCTCAACAGGAGAATTTGAAGAAATGAATGAGTATAGATACATAAACATACAAATTAGAACAACTCAAAGCTAGATTTTCTACTGAGAAATAAACCAAAGAGAATTGAACTCTTATCCAACAGTAGCATAGAATCTTCCAGTAGCTTTATCAGTTATAACCACAACTTCTAAAATTTCACCGAACTGTTCAAAGTACTTCTTCTGGATAATGATCGAATTTTTGATGATTCAGAGTTAGTTTCTTCTGGATCTGTAAATCAGAAATGAAGAAGAGGATTCGTGTTGAAGAAACTTAAGGAGATTAGTGGAGAGAGGAGGGAAGTATAGGGATGTACACGAACCAATTTGCTCGTAAACTATTCAGATCTCGGTTCGTGAAAAGCTCAATCGGGCTAGTCTAATGTGGCTCGTTAAAATAAACGAACCAAACTCAAGATTGATGATATTCGATTCGTTAGCTCACGAGCAATTTCATTTGTTGGCTCGAGAGCTAGTTCGTAAATATTAAGCTAATGTACTTATAATTAATTTCTAATTTTATAGTTATACTTATAAAAAATATAGAATTATATAATTAAAATCATGCATTTGTATATATGTAATTAATTAATCTTAGTAGGTATATTATAATTTTAAGAATTTATGGCTTATTTTTAATTATATAATGATTAGTAACATATTTGTAATTTATATTTATTGAATTCATTTGGGCTCGATTAGACTCGCTAGAGGCTCGAGTAAGTTCACGAGCCGTCCATATATTTGATAAATTAAGCTCGAGTTCGGCTCGATAGTTAATGAACTAAACTCAAACTCTTAGATATTCGTTTCAACTCTGTTTGTGTACATCCCTAGGGAGGTAAAAAAAAGGAGGATGAGAGAGAAAATGATGGAGGGAAGAAAAAAAGAAATAAAAAAGAAAATGATTTATTACCAAAAGCAACCCGAGGTATACTCATTTTTACCACTTGCTCAAAATTATGCGCGTGTGGCACACGCTCTTAATTTTGGCCGAAATTTATAAAATAGGTTGTAATCGGTAAAACGAGAATAAGTCAGGTTGCAATCGGCGACGACTTTTAAAATAAGTTGCAAGTGGTAAAAACGGGTATACATCAGGTTGCTTTTGGTAATAAACCCTAAATAATAATATAGGCCCAATTGTTTTGTGAAAAAAAATTATAGGCCCAATTCAGAATTTTGCAACCAAATAGACGAGCTATAAGTAACTTAATTGTTTATTTCAAAGTTGATGATTTCTTTAAAAACATTTTAGGGCTCGTTTGGTTGCAAATCATCAATGATAATGGTAATGAGTATGAATGAGGGGTTAATCATATTAAGGAATGAAATTGGGGGAATTGTTAATAAAATGAGATAATGATTAACTTATTTATTATGTACCAAGCCCCATAAATGGGAATAAGTCACCATTCATTCTCATTCCTTACCCCTAGACCTCCCAACCAAGCGGACGCTTAAATTTATTTAATTGGTCTTTCTTAATTTACAAAACTGCCATATTTAAGTTTAATAACATTGTTTAACTAGGATTGATGAATCTTGATTTTATCCTTTTTGTTTATTTTGATTTGATTTATATTCAGAATTTGTTTATGCTATAAATTTTTAATGAGCTTTTTTATTTCATAGACCTAGGGTTTTCTTTAACTATTTTACTTGCGGTTTTGTGGTAAATTGACATGGGCTCCATAAACTATTTATCAATTCATGGAGCCCATTTAGTATAAGGTCCATTAAAATTTGGTCCAAATAAAAATAATCAATTATATGTCACTTTAATAGTGTAGTGCATTTCCATAATCATAATAAATTTTAAAAAATCCATATACTAATGATGTAAATCGTAACTTTTTTTTATATACGTATTTCGATGCAGGTTTTGTTATAACTGTTAATGTTAAATCTGTCCCAAAATGTATGTCATTATTTATCATATCTAGAAACAGAAAATTCTGAGCTCGGGCTTTAGTCGTCAACGCGTGAATCAGTTGTGATAACCCCGTTTAACAGAAGTCCGGGATTATCAGTCAAATCATCAAGTTTAACACCGAAAACTGGGATCCCCTTTAGTGACATCGCGGACTATATTTTTTTCAACTACTCATTATTTTCTAATTTATTCAATTTGTGATATTATGACTCAGTATTTTTCAAATAATTACACTATTTGTTTAGAGCCAGGGACAAGTCGATAGTCAAACATAAATAGTAAAAGAGTCTCTCAATTTTCATAAAAAAATCACCTATTGATTTGGATGAAAATGAAACCAGAACTTCGGCTCCGGGTAAGACTATTAAGAATTATACGTTTACCTTTAAAATTTGCACATATTTTTAGATTTTCAATACTATTACTTCCTTTTCCAAATTAGATAATACTATATCTTTTTTATCCTATTGCAAATATTGCATGCATATTTATTATCACGATTCATCTTCCATTGTTGCATAAGAAGTTGCACTTAACCGAAGAAAAAAGGATGATTAATACAAGAAGATCTAGTGTGCTAACGAACCAATCAGTGGTGATTAATTTTGACAGTGATCTGAGTGTGGAGCATACCAGTACGATTAATAATCTAAATGCAAATAATATTCCTGAAGAAAATATGACTGTTGTAGAAGGTATTGTAATTTTTTGTGGTATTTCATCGTTCTTATTTTATAATGTACTCCCTCCGTCCCCAATGAACTTGCACTGGCAAGTGGACATACATATTAAGAAAAAATTAATTTTTGGGTTATGTTGACTTTCCAAACCTATCTATTTGCTTTATTTGGTAAATAAAGGTGTATAGTAAGGTAGAATTTGTGAGATTTGTTTCCTTTTTAAGAAAGTGTCCAAATTGTTTTGGACAGACCGAAATAGAAAGTATACAAGTTCATTTGGGACGGAAGAAGTACAACACAAGAACTAAATATTAACTAACCATCATTTTTTGTTTTTTGTAAGATATTGGCATACAAAGGGTTTTGGATAAAGAAGGATCTCATATTCCTATTGAAAATATTGGTACAGAAACAATTTTTGTACTACATACTATTATTTTCTTGATGATCAATAAAGTGTCTTATACCAAATTTTCTATTTATTTATATATTTATCAGAATATTGGGATCTTGAAGATCCTACGTTTCAGTATTAGCATTGTAATGCAATCTTTTGATACGATGAGAAGTTGAATCCGTGTTGAGAAACACCAACTCCAAGATATTCGGGTACTTTTGCACGATATATAGTACAGACAACGACAGATGATGAATAATCATTGTACTTTTGCAATTACATAAACTATCTAATTATAATATGGTCACCAGTTATAGAAAGTTATGTGTATAAATATCGATATTGATATTGAGATTTAACGTATTTAATTTTTTTTGTTTATTACGTGGAATATTAAATACAAGATTATCTGTTATTTTTTTATTTGTAATTTCATAGTAGTACTAGAGGGGAAGGATGTAAAGAATTTTACTCATGTCATGTTGTTGAGGAACATTTATCACTCACTTGGTTTGTGTAGCAGAACATGGATGGTTAGTACGAAGATGGTTGATCACGTTCTTTAGGCACGTTTGCTTTCGTGAAGTAATGTGGGTGATATCATTTTAATACCTAGAATGGTTCTGACACCTTCTAATACAAGATTGTAATTCAAGTTTAAGCGAAGACAATTCCCTCTTATTGTTTTCTTATGCAATGACAATAAACAAGAGCCAGAGTTAGTCCCTCTTGCATGTTGGACTCCTTTTGAGGAAACATGTTTTCAGTCATGGCCAACTATACGTTGCGGTGTCTAGAGTGACTAATCGCAGATGATTGAAGATTTTAAGTTATTGGGAGATGGTAGATGTGGTAGTAAAACTACGAATATTTTGTATAAGGAGATACTTCAAAATTTTTGAAATTTTGAAATATAAAAAAACTAATTTAGTAAATCTTGATTTCAAGCCTTCCATTAACTTCATTCATTTCGCACTTGCTAAAATCATATTAAATAACATGCAAAAGAAATAAAAAATTATTGTTTAACAAATTTTGACCATTACCCTTTTTTGTGAGTATTATAAAATAAAAATACATTTTTCATGATAATGTTGACTTAATCTTAAAATTTTATAATAGCCCGTGCATCGCACGGGGGCATTTACTAGTTCACAATAAACATTAATTCTAGCCCAGTAATTAACTAACAAACAATTTATTTATTCAAATCAAATATCTCATTATAAAATATATGATATGGATGTCAAATCGAAGAACGTGAAAAGATGAATAATTTCGTATATTATGCATAAAAATCGAATTAAAAATGAAAAAATTATTTGTATTTTAGAAAAATAAAGAAAATTATGAATTTACCAAAAATAAGAAAAAGTTACCAATTATGGTCTAAAATTTTTGGAGGGAAAGATAAAATTACATTAATACCCTTCATTTTACTTTTATATATATATATAGATATAGATTGTTAAAACAACTGTCATAGTGCATATAATTGAAGGTGATGTTATGCGGGTGCTTGACTACGTTTATAAACTCTTCAAAACATCTTATAAGATGTCTGAGAACTTATAAGCGCTTGTAATGTGTTTGGCAAAATAAAATGTTAGACAATTTAGAAAATGTAAAAATAAGCTCTTAGAGCTTATAAACGCAAAAATGTATTATAAGCAACACTCAAATTCCACATACTACATACACTACACACATTTCACATACTATTCACACACTACACACATTTCACACACTATACATACATTACACATATTTTACACACTAGACAGATTTCAAACACTAAACACATATTTTATACACTATACTCACATTTTACACATCACACACATTTTACACATTTTACATATTACACACATTTCACGCATTTCACACACTATACAGATTACACACACAAAATAGAAATTTTACACATTTCACACACTATACACACTACACACACTACACACATTTCACACAATATACACACCTACACACATTTCACACATTATACAAACACTACCCGCATTTCACACATTATCGACACACTACACACATTTTAGACACTATAGACAGATTTTACACGATATAGACATACTACACACATTTCACACACTACACGCGTTTCACACATTTCGCACACTATACACACACTACACACATTATACATATTTTATACACTTTACACACATTACACCCATTTCACACACACTATACACACATTACCAACATTTCACACACAATACACATTTCACACACTATACACACATTACATATTTTACACACTAGACACATTTCAAACTCTAAACTCACATTTTATACATTATACACACATCATTCACATTTTACACACATTTTACATATTTCACATATTTCACGCATTTCACACACTATACACAGACTACACAAAAAAAATAAAAATTTTACACATTTCACACACTATCCACACACTATACACATTTCACACTTCATACACACACTACACACATTTCACACACTATCGACACACTACACATATTTTACACATTATACGCATACTACACACATTCCACACACTTCACACACATTTTACAAATACTACACGTGTTTCACACATTTCACACACTATATACACACTACACACATTATACACATTTCACACACTTTACACATTACACCCATTTTACACACTATACACACACTACCAACATTTCATACACACTACACACATTGCACATATTTCACCCACTAGACACACATTACATATATTTTACACACTACACACACATTTTACACATCATTCACATTTTACACACATTTTATATATTTCACACATTTCATGCATTTCACACAATATACACAGACTACACACAAAAAATAGAAATTTTACACATTTCACACAGTATAATCACACTACACACATTTCACACATTATAGACACACTACATAAATTTCACACACTATCGACACACTACACACATTTTCCACATTATAGACACATTTTACACATTATACGGATTATAGACACATTTTACACATTATACGCATACTACACATACTCCACACACATTTTACAAACACTACATGCGTTTCACACATTTCACACACTATACACACACTACACTCATTTCACACACTTTACACTCATTTTACACACTATACACACACTACCAATATTTCACACACACTACACACTACATACATTTCACACACTATACACACATTACATATATTTTACACAATAAACACACATTTTAAACACTATACACACATTTTACACATCATACACATTTTACGTATTTCACACATTTCACGCATTTCACACACTATACACAAACTACACACACAATATAGAAATTTTAAACATTTCACACACTATATACACACCATACACATTTCACACACTATACACATTTTACACACTATATACACACATTACACGCATTTCACACACTATCGACACACTACACACATTTTACACTCTATACGCATAATATACACATTTCACACACTTCACACACATTTTACACACACTACATGCATTTTACACATTTTACACACTATACACACACTACACACATTATATACTCACACACTTTACACACATTACACCCATTTTACATACTATACACACTACACACATTTCACACATTATACACAAATTGCACACATTTCACACACAATACACACATTACATATATTTTACACACTAAACACACATTTTATACACTATAACACATGATTCACATTTTACACACATTTCACGCACTATACACACTACACACATTTTACACACTATACACACATTTCGCACTAAACACATTTTACAGACTATACATACACTACACACATTTTACAGAAGTCATTTAGCAAATGACATTGTAAATTATCTTTTTGACATATCAAAACATCCAGACATGAGTTTATATGCGTCCCCCAGTTCCTCTTTTACGAATAATATACCAAACCTCTAATAATGAAGGTTAAACTAGTTTGTTAAACCAAAAGCAATTGCAAAAGATATATAGAAAAGGATAGCCGTGTAGTGTGTGAAGTGTAGGAACCGCGAATGTCTACATTAACAATAACATAAATTAAAGAGAATTTTCTAACAATTTCTCCCCAAACAATTATTTCCCCTACAACAGAAACAAACACATTCACATTTTTTATGCATTCGCTATCTAATACATCACCAATTCCAATATAAATCATTTTCAAGATATTCTTCTGAAACAGATACTTCACAACCACACATGAGCCAAATACAACAAGTTTTGATTGGATACGATATAATTCAGTACTTACCAGCAATTGAGGTCTCATATTGAATGTCAATCCTCGCTCCATCCAAATAACATATCATCTGCTCATCCAAAAATATTAATTGTCAGAAACCAATCATTCTTTTAAACTTATTGTTAAAGCAACTATCACAGTACATATAACTGAAGGTGATGCTATGAGGGTGTTTGACTACTTTTATAAGCTGCTCAAAACATATTATTAAATGTCTGAGAACTTATAAGCTCTTGTAATGTGTTTTGTAAAAAAAAAAATTAGAAAACTTATAAAATGCAAAAATAAGCACTTAGAGCTTATAAACTTAAAAAAACAATAAGTTCATCTTATTTTTTAAAATGTATTTTAAGTAACATTCAAATTCCACATACAACCCACACTACACACATTTCACATACTATTCGCACACTACACACATTTCACATACTATACACACATTTAACACACTATATACACATTTTACACATTACACACATTTTACAAATTATACACACACTAAACACATTATACACATTTCACACACTATACACATATTGCACACAGTTTACACATTACACACACTACACGCTATACTCACACTACACACATTTCACACACTTCACACGATATACACACACTATACACACACTACACACATTTTACATATTATACACACTTTACACATTTTTCACACTATACACAAACTACACTCATTTCACACATTTCACACACTACACACACTATACACATTTTGCACACTATAAAAACAATCTATACACTACACACGTTTCACACGCAATAGACACACCGCACATTTTACACACTAGGCACACACTTTACACATCACACTCGCTTTACACGTTATACACACACTACACACATTTTACACAAGATATACACACTATACACATTTCACACTTCACACATTTCACACACTATACACATACTACACACACTACACACACTTCACACACAATACACACATTTTACACAATGTACACACATTTCACAATCTATACACACACTACATACATTTCACACACTATACACACACTACACACATTTCACACACTAAACACACGCTACACACATTTTACACACTATACACATTATACACACACTACACACATTATACACATTTCACACACTTTACACACATTACATCCATTTTACATACTATACACATACTACACACATTTAACACACTATACATACATTTCACACACAATACAGACACTACACACACTACACACACTTTACATTTTATACACATATTATACACACTACACACATTTTACTCACTATACATACATTATACACACATTATACAATATACATACTGTGCATATATTTTACATACTATACACACACTACCAACATTTCGAGTTGTCATTCCAGGAAAACGACAACACATAATTAAGGTTAAGGAATTTCTGTCAATATTTTCCCAATCCCAAAAAATCGGCAATTATTTCCAAATCTATATTTGGATAGATACGAATCTTTATGCAATATTTTATGTACCAAAATTACATCCTCCAATATTGATATAATCTTTAATAAATTTACCAGTTACATCTTCTGATATTGGTCCAATATTTTCTGTCTTTCTCAATTTAATTCCCTGCATTTAAAATTTATCCATCAATATAAGGGGAAAATCTTGATGCAAAAACAAAAAAATAACATAACATAATTACCATTGAATATTAGAGTGGGAAAAGAATCTATAATAATGAAAATATATCTACAATAATCTACAATGTGAAGAGAATTAAAAGATCCAAAAATTTATTAGAGATAATTTTCTGCCTCATTATACTAATTGATTGACCTTACCTATAATAATATATTAAGAGATGTTTATAAGAGACGATTGATTGACCTCTCTTATACTAATATATTAAGGGATGACTGATTGAGATTCACAAACATACCTTCTCCTTGAACTTTGTGGTAATATGAGCTCTAAACATTTACATATAGCTCAATTTCTAAAAGACCTCACTTTTCACCGATTTCATCCTTTTCAAATACTCATATTACAATATTAGTATAAGAAATATAGATATATCATCCACCATCATAGTGACAGTTTTGATATCGACGATATATTGCCTTTATCAGATGAAGAGAACAGTTCTGATAACAACGACAATCTATTGCCTTTATCTGATAAAGAGAATTCAGAAATTGACAACAATTGGAAAGCGACACGGTCAAGATCCACAACAAAACCCGGGTAATATCAACACTTTTAAGTCACTCTTAATTCATGCCATCTTATCATTTTAGTGTGTCTATTTTATTTTGTTTTGTAGTTTTAGTGGTGATTATCACATTAGAATCGCTTTTATAATAAGTCACCATTTTTTGGCTGAATAAAAATGGTTATTGGACGTTCATCGCCTTCGAATAAACTCAACTCATGTTCTATATCAAACATGCCGAATCAGATACAGAGAAGAACCGTCTATCGTGAAATCTTCACTTGACCACTTCAACTAGCAGTTAATTTATTATCATTCATACAGGCTAAAGGGTAGAATACCTATGCATTTTGTTTCTTTCTTTTTTTGGCTATAACATTTATACAAAACATAGAAACTCTAGATTATGGATTTTTAAATATATTTCTAATCACCTATATCAGCTTTGTCACTGAATACAGTAGTTTCGACCAATATAAATAAGACAAATATATCAGAGATACACTACATACTATACATTATATGCGTATTGAGGTTTTTTCATAATTTGAAGATAATTACCTCCAGGAATTGAGAATCTGAGAGTCTAATTAGGCAAATCGGTTGTGAAGCACCGGCTGAATCATTGGCGATTTCTTTATGTCTTGAGCCATGATTGATTTTGTCAGCCACAACTTTGATATGCGACTTCGGCGTTGTAGTACGGGCATTCTTTTTCCAGATTTTGTTGCACGCCTAGACTGCTTTACCCAAAAAAATATATAAAAATAGAGAAAAAATGATTAAGAGCCAAATATATTATTTAGTGTCCATATGATTCAATTGCAGGCAAAAAAAAAAAAAAAACAAATAAGAGCCATCGATTATCACTTGTCAGTTCCCTTAATCACACCATCTCCAACAAATAATCTTCTCCCCAAAACATCCTAAAGTAACAAGTTTAATCCAAACATTTATTTAGCAACACTATAGATATCTAAATCTATAATCATTATACCCTCAATTAGTAGAATTTGCTATGATAAGTTTAACAATTATCGCGGTTTACAAATTATCTAATTGAGGCACCTCAGTATTAGGTGTAGTCGGCAGCGGTGGATCCGGGGCTCAGCGAGCGTCCGGTGTAAGCGGTGATTACAGAGTCTTCGTCGACCGGCGATTTGATGGCCGCCATTTAACGAGCCTTGGTCGGCTGCAGGTTGATGGCCGAAGTTTATGAGCGTGAAGGGAGTGTTTGGGTGAATTGTCTAAACAACAATGTGACTTTTCATTTCCATTTGTCTTTCTTACACTTCTATTGTGTTATAGTTTAAAATGTTTACCATTGTTTATAGTGATGGACAAACATACATTTAAAAAATTATTTTTTGCATACTAGATTAAATATTTACTAACATTTAACTCTCTGTGTGCAATACTAGTTTAATCAAATAAAATGTACACCCTCCGTCCCGACCTAATTGGTCTACTTTGGTCGGGCATGAAGACTAAGAAAAAACAGATTTTGTGGAATTTTTTATTTTTTCAAAGGATTTTGTGGAATCTTTGATTTTTTCAAAGGTGGAGATTAACAGTCCTTGATCGGACACGGAGACTAAGAAAAAATAGATTTTGTGGAATCTTTGACTTTTTCAAAGGTTATTAAGAGTGGAGATTTTGAGGGTGGAGATTGTGAGAGAAATTTATCATTTATGGGCAAGGTCAATTAAGTTGGGACAAACAAAAAGGGAAAGTAGGCCAATTATGCTGGGACGGAGGGAGTATATGTTTTTACCGGTTAAAATTAATTTTTCTATGCATTAATATTTCAGTGAGCAAGTCATATATTTCATGATTATTATAACTATCGAAATGAATCCGATCCGATGGGCTAGGCGACTTTATATTGCAACGAAAAGTTTAGGCCCACTTTACTCGGCCCGAACAGCCCGACGAGCTAAATATGATCACCCCGATTTGGTCCGACAGCCCGATTAAGTGTGAAATTGGTCCGACTTTATCTATTGTCGATTTTTTTTCAAAATAGAAGGCTCAACATCTACATTAGCACAATGGATAATATTATACTCCCTCTGTTTCAAAATAAGTGACCTTTTAGAATGAAAGAGAAGAATTAAGAATTAATAATCTTGACAGATATATCTCTCAACTAATCTTCTTTCTCTCATCTATTATTCCTAAAATCACTTTCTAATCATTATCTTTCTTCTATCCTTTATATTTACGCGCTATACTCCTTTCCTTTCTCCCTTTATATTATCGCGCTTTACTGGTAGCTTAAAAGATACTAAGAGATATTTTAGGATAGTGACAGGGATAAAGTTGGAAGAAATCGTGAAATATATCTAAAAAGACACTTAATTTGAAAAATCATTAACAAGTTAAAACGTCACTTATTTTGAAATGGAGGGAGTATAATTTATTTACTTTAGGTGGGTTAATAGTTTTTGCTCCAATTAATGTTTAATTTTTAATATTTTTAATTAGTCTATGTATGAAATTTGGTATTGTACAAAAAAAATTAGGAAAAAAGACGAAAAATGTACTGGGTCGATTTTGGCTCGATAACCCAATGGTGTGATATGGGCTCGGTTGGACAAGCATTTTAGTAGCCCCAAAATAATAATCCAGCCTGTTCGACCCAACTTTTTGGTTATTGTCCTAAATGAGTATTTTGATATCGTCCTAACCGACCAGTTTTAAAGAAAGTTACATGATAAATTATGAAATGCGCCCAATTTAGATTTAGGGCTCGTTTGGTTGCATCTCATCAATGGCAATGGCAAATGGGTATGAATGAAGGGCCAATTATATTGTGGAATGAAATGAGGGAATTGTTAATAAACTGGGGTAATGATTAACTTATTTATTATGTACCAAGCACCATAAATGGGAACGAGTCTTCATTCATTCCCATTCCTTACCTCTAAATCACCAAACCAAGCGGACCCTTAATTATGTGAATATTAAGTATGAAGTGTGTAAGTGTGTCCCCAATAACTGCTTAGCCATATGTTAAGTACTGTATGACACGTTAATTTTGGGAGATGTTGTTTAGTTATAGGTTTTGAATTTTTTAAAAATATGTTAACTTTGCTATTACAATTTAAATATTTTATAATTTATTAGCATTTTGTATAATGTCCTACTATTTGTTGTACTATCATAAGTAATTATCTTATTATTCGTACCTTTTTACTTCACAGTAAAAACACTAGCACTTTTCAAAAGCTTTATAGAAGAATGTTGTTTCTTTAATTCCGTCTAAAACTTTTATAATGATAATAATTTATAATCTGGATAATTTTATTTTGTATTACTTTTTTTTAGATTGTAATAAGGTTCCTTGAATAAATTACAAGACAAAAGTTTATCATATGTTTGACAACAGAGGTTTAGAGAATGATTTGAATATTCGAAAAATAAGTCTGCTTAGCGATGTCACAAATGGTGCAATTTTTTTATGAGCATTAAAGTTTCCTTGATTTCTAGCGGATATTCTAAATTGAGGATAATCTTCATACATTCATCTATTTATTTTGTAATTTGATACAATAATGCGACAATCAAGAAAGATCTTATATAATAGTGGTAACAAAACACCGATTGTGTACAAAGAAGTGTTTAGAAATGTGTAGATTATTGACTTTTGTTTGAATACTATTTTACATAATTATGTAATGCTTATAGTTAGTCATGACAATTATCTTTATATATTTCTATTTGTTTTGTTTAATCACTTTGTTTTACATTACGTGAATAAACACATGTATCATATATCATGTCGAAATTAGAATCAGTTAGAAGGCATTATTATATTTCTATATCACTAAAGAATATTATAACTGTGCAACGCACAAATGATTTACTAGTAGGGGCTAAATCTGTGGGTGATATAGGGTTTCTGACTTATAATATATAAATGAGTCAACTATTCAAGGATTTTACCTTTTTTCTTTTATATTACTTTTTTTTCTTTTAAAACGTTTCATATAGTTATACACAAACCTATTTTTATAGTTTTTGTGAAGATTTAAAATGCACTAACCTTACGTAAAAAAATAAGAAACACTAGTCTCCTGGAAGACTACTACCAATTTGTTTGTCATTATTTGTTGAAATCTTATAGCAAATTCTTAAATAAAATACTAAAAGTAGTTACATATTCCTAATTATGGACTATTACAGTTCTGTAGTTAAGAACTAGTTACTTATTTTTTGGATTAATAGATCCAAGAGGTTCTTTTTAAGATTATCCATCTTTTTAATATGTTAAATATTTTTTTGTACAACTTAAACTATATTACATAATAATATAACAAGGGTTGGATAGATAATTTTATTTTCATTTTTATTTGATCGATCGGACCATCGGTTGAACCGATCAGACCAATTGAACCTTGAGCTGATAGTCAAATCGGTTCAATCATCGGTCCGGTTCCACAAACATTGGATGCAGTCGCCAGACGATTGGGCTAGACAATTTGGCCCACCTAATAATAATTCATCTTCTTTTTATGATGTTGGGCAGAGCATACGGTATTACCGAGTAATTATTAAGTGTCATGACGGGCATCATTTGGAGTGTTTATTTTTGGATAATGATGTTTGGGCTCATACTTTCAGGGTCGAAAAAAAATATTTTTTTAAAATTTAATATTTTTAATAAATATATTGAATATTATTAATGAAAAATTATTTGTGAAGACAATAACTAAAATTTTAACATTAGCACTCGATTACAGGTTAAAAGACCAAGATTTTTTAGAGTATTTCTAAATGATAGTTTACATTTAAATTTCATCTTGTGATAGTTATCAATTATCAATTATATTTGTAATTTTAATTAGAAGATAATCACAAAAGGAAAATTTATTTTAAAAAGATATTGTTTTTCGATCCAGACTTAATCTGCCCAAATAGAAGATTCCTTTATATTTAGAGAGTCGCTTTCTGGTTAAATATTGTTATTCTAACAAAAATGAAATTAAGGAGAAACTAGTTATCTTTCTGGAGTTTTGTCGCTCAAATATCAAAGATAGATCAGCTATTTATGTCCTTGGAAAATTTACATTAATGTAAAATCTAAAAGATTTAAAACTATCAATAAAAGATCCATAAATCTAAAATTATTACAGTGTCTATTTAAAATTGCAAAACCCATAAAATTAAATTGTCTCGAAGAAATAAGCAGGGGAAATATACGTAAAAAAACATACACTAACATTGTTATTTTTGTAATTATTATTTGATATATCTAAAATGATTAAATAATTTGAAATTTACTTTCTAAAATATACAAATCAACAAAAAGTATTTAAATAAACAAAATAATACTCCGCTCATTCCATATTAATTGTTGTTCTAGCTACTTTTTTCTTTTTTCAATTAATTGACGTTTCAGATATTTTTTACTAGTTCTACCAATCTTCTATCTGGCTAAATCCTAGAATGTCTTTACTTTTCAACCTATCACAGATATTTTATTTGGTCAAATCTTTATCCTCTAATATTAACTAAGGGTATATCTGTCAAACTATTTCATTCTTAATTCTTTCATTTTTTTTTCTAAAACGACAATTAATATGAAATGGAGAGAGTACATCTTAATAAATTATGTATACATGGATTTAAAAATTATGAACTCTAAAAAGAAATTACTGAAAAATTAGAAAACAAAATGACAATTTTCTCCTGCTTGTGACTTAAAAAAAGAAATTGCATATTTTTTTTTTTTTAAAAAATAACAATTCTCAAAACAGAAAATACAGATAAATTAAATAGAATAACAATTTTAGAAACAACAGTGTACTGAAAGGCTTTTGATGTATGTTTCTCCGGGCTATCACTTTCCATGTTGTAACATAGCAGGATGAGCAATATTATTAACATGTGCATAATGTGATCTTCGACCAAAACGAGCAAAAACAATCTGTTTCTGAAATGGTGCAGTGTGTGTGCATTGATTAAGACCAAATTTCTCATTAAAGTTCAGGTGATCATTACATACTGATCAGAATTCACGAGACCTCTTTGTAAATTTGAGAAGTACTCACCATGATAACCGAGATCAATGACATCACCGTGACTTTTGCCTAATTTAACAAGTTATGTTATAATAGTCTTACTAGAGTTCAGTCGTTTCATAAACTGTTTGGAATGTTCCAAATTGATGGATAACTTCTCAATTGTTTGATCTTTGATTTCCATGCTATTTTTCAAGGCGTTGAAGTCAATAGTAAAATTATCAAGATCAGTTTGAAGAGATACTACCTCTTTCTCTTTTTCAGCCAGCTTATGTTGCACATTGCTTCAGATTCTCGGATCTTCTCAGCTACTTTCTCATCCATGACTTTCTGTAATATATCAAGTTTCACCTTGAGTGTTGAAATTGTCTGATATGTCTCGACAGCAGCTTGTTGCAACGTTTTCACTTCATTCCTCAACTGGTCTGTTCAAATATTGGCTTCCAACAGTTGAGTTTACAATTGTTTGATGGCCCTGCTGCCTTGTAAACATGCAACCGATAGTTCCTGTACATATTCTGCATCTCCTCAATTGTGGGACCTGTTTCTCCATCAGAAGCATCTGATTCATAAAAGTTGGATAAATCATGTTACAACATACCTGGGCTTTTCTCGAGATCAGTTTCTTCGGTTTCGATTTGCCCCATAAAACATACATTGGATGCTGATAAAGCTACCAAGTTGTTCGAATGATCGTTCTCTTCTTCATTGTTTGACTCGTCTTTCTATGTGGCTGCTAAGAACTTGTTTTGCCTTCTAAAAAACGTGGGGCACTCTTTCTGAAAGTGACTCCAACCATTGTATTCTCTACATCTAACTTTGTCCAGAGTTGAACCTACAAAACTTGAAGAAGAATTAGGGCTACTTATATTAGTTTGACTTGATTTCTCACCTAACGAAGAAGGACTCGGGTCATTCTTTCGGAACTTCTTCATCATGCTCCCAAATTTCTTTGAGAGCAATATCATATTCTCCAGCATTTTGACTGATCTGTATCACGCTCGATGACTTCTTCATCCTTGCGATTGACTTTTGCTTTGAGTGTTATGCCTCTACTTTTCTCCTTGATCTCAAACCTTTTGTTTAGTTCAAAAGGTAAGAGATCTCCTTCTAGTTGATCAATCTTCATTATTTCGACATCTTTTGTGGTGTCGATCACTGTGACTTTCTCTGAAAATTGGTTCAGAAGGGTTCTCAGAAATTTGTCCACCATTAGTGATTCCGGAACTATCTCACCAAGTGAGAGCTCTTATTCATGATCCCCATGAACCGTGAGTGATAGTCTTCAATGGACTCGCTTTCCTCCATCTTGAGGCTATCAAATTGATTCCACAAATTCCTTAGTTTGGACTTCTTCACTTCTTTAGTTCCTTCAAAGTAATTCTCAAGCAAATTCTAAGTTTCTTTGGCTGTTTTGCAGTTGCATATTTTCATGTATTGTACTTCATCAACAATAGTTCGAATGAAAATGAGAGCCTTGTGATTCACCTTATACACTTCATTTTCAGCAGAAGACCACTCGGATTTAGGCTTTGGTGTGGTCGAGCCTGTGGCAGTAGGTTGAGACCATCCGGATTCGACAATCTCCCAGTATTCATCACCCATCGCCTCCAAGTGAGCCATCGTAAGTGATTTCCAATAATTGTAGTTCAAGCCATCAAGTAAGAGAAGTCGCATTATATTGCCACGCAAACATAGCAGTGTAGTCTTCCAGAATCTACCGTATTAGGATACAAACCCGCTCTGATACCACTTGAAAATTTTAAACTGCACCGTCTATGTTGCAACACAGAAATTGACGAAAATAAAATAAATAAACGAACACCAAAATAAACATGGGGCTGAATCCCTCAGACCCCTCGTACCTTATTGTTATTGATACTCCGTATAAAGATAGATTTTACAAAGAGACTCGATTATCTAACACCTAACCTATACTATACCAACAACGTCTGGCGACTTCCGTCAACTTGTTCGGTACTAACACGCAATCCACCGAAGGTCAGACGAGCTCTCCCGAACTCGCCTTGAAGTCCCTTCTCCCAAAGGTGCTTAGACACAAATACAATACATCCTATTTGCACAACACACCGACTACTAAGGCAAATAATCCAAGATAATTAATTAATACAAATATCAAAACCCATGACCATGAGTACACCACTAATCTTGATGAAAGAAACACAAGATATTCTGTAATGTGTAGTCATCATCATTCACACTTTGCCGCCGTCCTTTATATGGGTATATATGAAGTGAGAAGTCGTCCGTCACCCTATCGGGCTAAGCCTACCAATCTCTTCCCATGCATATCTTTTAAACATTATCTTCCCGTTCTCAACAAAATCATGTGATTTATTATTTTATTAAGTTTTTATCTACTGCTTATTGTCTTCTCTCTCACCGATCTTCAAGATTTCACATATCACTTGTTAGCCAAGATTCATGATTCATATCTTTAAAGATACTCAATCAAGCTTTATTCGTTTCTAATGATCCGCCTACAAAAACAATAATTATTAAAAATATTATAACACAAAATGTATACTAAGTTCGATAAATTAAGTAAAAATAACATAATGAATTTTGACAAGAATATTGCCAATAAAAAATATCCTAATATATATTTTTTTATATTTATTTTATTTATTTTTTCTTTTGTCAAAATTAGTCATTATTTGATATTGAATTATGTTGAAAGTTTGAATTTCAAACTTTTCTTGTTCATTTGTGGGATATTAGGCTTCAATTTAATATTCATGTTGGATTGCTTATTTTAGATTGCGCTGCATTATTTGCATTTAGTTTGTGATAAAAATATATCTATTACTATAATAAAACTCGCACTCAACTAAATAAGACATAAACAAAGAAAAAAAGAATCACTTATTTATATTTAAGTATTTTTTACCCGCCGTTGTATGGTATATTTATATTTGTTTAGTTGAATTTTTGTAAATGAGACTTTTTAAGTGGATGAGTAGTTTATTCAATTGTGTTTTGGATTGAGTTCATAAAGTATCACATTTCAAAATTTACGATATTATTTTCCACATTATTGATATCAGATATTTTGATTTTCATAACCAATAATTTTTGCATTTCATATTATATATGAATCATGAAGCATTCTCCTAATTAATTATGTGAGAATGTGATATTTCAGTTAACGTCATTTAAATCAACTCTAATTCTTAAGAATGTGAGTTGTTTAATATATACAAATAATAAGGTAATTTGATATATATTCATCAAGATTAAACTAGATGATTAAGACACATATCATAACAATCCTAAATAAGAATCGAAATATATTGAGAAGGATAAACGAGAGTTAAATAATTTCGATTTATAACTTAATCTTTTTTCTCAAAATTCAAATAAAGTTAATATCATATCAGATTATATCTCAAGAGCTCGCTAACAATATATCATAATAATATACCCAGACATTTACTTGATGTGATCTTTTATCATTTAAGCCAAGCATTATGAAAATTAACAATTTGACCTTTTTAATTTTAACAAGATGCAAGTGAGAATTATATAATGTAGAAGAAAATTAAGAATAAGTTTATTCATGAATCCTCAACATAAATTGAGTTAAAATAATAGAGGTAGTTTAAGATTTTTCATTTTGTTGTTAAAATGTATTATTTTATTTGTGTCATATCTTTTAGATGAAAAGTTCAAAGAGGTACTCATAAACACCTATGTAAGAATTTATTTGATATTACCTTCATCATTTTTAAGTTAAGGATTAATTATCGACATTTCATGTATATGTAGTTGTAAATTAATTATGGATGTAAATAAAGAGTCTAACTTTGGTGCACCTGGACTATTTTAAACCATTAGATTTGGTCAACTTATAATCCAACCGTTATATCAAAATAATATTCTTTCTCCTTATACTTGTTATCTATTCTACCGGTTTCACCTAAAATTATTAATATTAAGTAATTAATTTCCTATTGTTAATTACAATAATATCTACCAAATCATGATTCAATTTTATTGAATCGAAAACTGATATCGATTTTATGTACATTTTTTTATTTTTGTAATTTTAAAGTCAGGTACACCAATTTTTTTCCAATCATATTAAATGTAAAAAAAAACAAAAAATTGGAATCACTTCATATTTCGAAAAAAGAAAAAAGAATACAACCAAATATATATATATATATATATATATATAATATAAGTCCGCCCCAATATAGAAATAAAAGTGGAAAATAAAAAGGTGGGAAAAATATATTTAAAATACAAAATAAATTAAAAATGTAAATATTAACATGTAACCTGCAAAATAGGTAAATCTCATCTAGATGTACCGTGTCCCTGGTGCACCCCAAAAAAACCCATAAATATATTACAATTCTCTAGAGAATTTTTTTTTATAGATTAATGAGTTGAGATATTATAATTAATTTTATTCAATTTGGTGCTTAATAAAAACAATAAGTAAATATGACAAACATTTTGATTTGTTAAATTATATTTTTTTTTTTGGTTGGATGGTTTGATTACTTAATTGTTAAAAATCGTTTTTCCCGGAGAACTTCTCCACATCACACTTACTGGTTGACATCTCGAGTTTACAGGATTGAAAAATGATCTAAATCTTAGTCAGACAAATTCACAAACACTAACATTACAGAAGTTTAATTTGGTGCCATATGCACCCTCTCAATTTAATAAAAAATCTCAATCGGAGTTTCTTCCCAAGAAAAAAAAAAAAAAACAAAAACAAAAGAAGTGACAATTTAACAATATCAATATCTTAACTTGATCCTACCTTAGTATAAAAATAAGAGCTTCTTATCACTATTTGTTTCATGCACTCCCTTCGTCCCAGCTGAGTTTGCACACTTGAGCCGGCAGGTATATTAAGAAAAACTGTTTTTTACTTTTTGGTTGACTTTTTTAAAGGTGGAGATTGAAAGTGGAGATTTTAAAGGTGGAGATTTTGAGAAAACTTTCCTTTTTAAGAGTGTGCAAACTTAGATGAGATGTCCCGAAAAAAAAAAGTGTGCAAACTCAGCCGGGACGGAGGGAGTATGAAGGAAGACCTCTGAAGCTACTATTACAGCGAAATGCAAAGATGGATGAGTCCTTCATTTCTTTTTACCTGTTAAACTTACATCAAATTAGAACAAAATGATGTTTCCCCCCGATTAAGATGAACCTAATGGAGCTTTTCTATCATATAACCACCAAATTGGAAAACTAGAGAATAAATCACCACGCAGTGCTACTTCTCCCATGGCTTTGAGGTCTTAGTTTTTTATTTAACTATAAACAAGCACGTGCGTCGTACGTGGTACAATTTTTTACTATTTTCTAATTAAAAAATTACATAAATATAACATAATTATATTTTGAGTGATAATATTAGTCGATCATTTTAATAAAATTCAATGTAATCATTTATCATTGTAATATTGGTACATTCCTTAGATTATTTCATGTAATAAAATAAATTGATCCATTGAGCAAACACAATTCTAAATCAGTTAAAAATTAAAAAGAATCACATAAGAGAAGCAGAAAAGTTCCGACTCTCAGAAACGCCCAAAGGGGGTTTATCTTTGAATTTTTTTTAACCATCCTAATAAGTGAGTCAGCAATCGAAAAACTAATGCAACAATTAATAAATGAGGGATAACTCAGAAATAGCGGTTGTGCAATCTGCCACAGCTGGTCACGAGGCATTTTTATTAACAAAATACAAGTTACAGGGCATTTTTACAAAGTGGTAAAGTTACTGGTTAATTTTGTAATTATGTAATAGTTACAGGGTATTTTTATCAAATTTTTGAAAGTTAAATAATCTTAGGTGATGTTTGGTTGGGCTTGGCCCAATCGAAAATCGATTGGGCCAACCCAACCCAATGTTTGGTTGGCCCATTGCCCCAATCTGGTGACTGTTTAGGGTTGGGGAGGGAATCTTAAAAGCCTGCCCTCTCCCTTTAATTTCAGACGCCACCTCCCCACATCCCCTTAATTTCAGACGACACCTCCCACATCCACTCACTTTATTCACATGATGTGAGAGAAAGGGGGTGTGACTGCCCCTTCCTCTCCACCGCTTCAGTCATGTTTCTCTCTCTTCTGTGTTTCTTCTCTTTGAATCTACTACTATCTACAGCAAATCGAGAGTAGTTTTGCTTTAATCGTTCTCGTAGACCTGTAGAAGGGTCCTGTTATTGACGTATTTGGGGGAAATTTAAGGCCCCAATGGCCATCTTGACCGACCCCCCTTT
The DNA here is from genome assembly GCA_958295605.1 of Ajuga chamaepitys. Classification (NCBI taxonomy): domain Eukaryota; kingdom Viridiplantae; phylum Streptophyta; class Magnoliopsida; order Lamiales; family Lamiaceae; genus Ajuga; species Ajuga chamaepitys. The sequence goes on from OY282505.1 coordinate 19,203,019, forward strand.
CTGATCTTGAATGCTCTGTTATGCTTTGCTGTTTCGTTTCTGCCTTTGCAGAGATTCTCTACTTTTATATATTGTACTGCTGTATATATGTTGTATATATTGTGTCTCTCTAATATATATGGTATTGCTTTATTTTGTATTTGCATAGCAGGTAGTTTTAGGGTTTTACTATGCATTTTCGTGTATATATATAAGCATGTCGGATGCTGAATCTTCATGTGCCTCTGATTTGTACAATCTCCGTAAAAGAGCGAGAAAATTGAACCCCCCCACACTTTGCACACTTGCACAGTCCCTTTAGTTTGGCCATACTCGCTTCGAATCAGGAAGCGGAAGGACTGCACCTCCTCTTGCTGTGTCCCGCTTGAATCGGACTCGAGTTCCGAAGTCGCCCCCCTTCCCCAAAATAAGGTGCCCAGATTTAATTAAAAATATCCCCAATTTTTCTAAAATGTTGTGATTTTGCATGCTTAAATTCCTGCTGTGCTTTTTTATGCCTCTCGCTGCTGTGTCCAGATTCAGGGTTTGTTGTATGCTCAGTTGTGCTCTTTTAAATTTTTTGACGAATTGATACACCTGTTGGATACCTGATTAATATCCTATGGTGTTTTCTGTATATTGGCTGCCATTTCTGTATTCCAGTGTGTTTCTGGATTTTAATGGCCTTTCGATTATGTTATTAGCATTATTAGTAAAAGCATAATCAATGGTCCACCATAAATGGGTTTCTTACACCCCGTAAGTGTACAGAGTAAAACATTTTCCCGAGGTCCGTCTATTGGTTATGTTTGAACTTAGGAATAGTCGTGTTATTTGTGGTGTTCGGGACATCGCACGCAGGCTCCACAACTAAGCCAATCTTTCTAAGTCTAATGTGTTTTATTTGCTCTGTTTTGCCTAGATGATATTCATGTTATGACTGGTTATTTTTGTTGTAAACGTGCTTCTTGGATCGATGTATGTTCTTAAGTGCAGTTCGGTTCTTGTAATTTATGTAGTAAGATTGCATATTGTGGAGTCTAACAACAAATGGATTGCTCTATATTACTCTTTATAGCAAATTAATTGTTACAAAGAAAAAACGAGCAATCCAACATGTGTTAGGAAAAAACAAGCCAAGCTTGGAATGTAATCGTTTATCTCTTTTTCTTTGATTTTAATTTGTATTAGGCGATTCAGATTTATAGGGTCATTATGTAAATGTTGAGACTGGAAGTTTTATTTATCATCCTTTTTGTAGAATGTAAAATAGTTCTTCAAAGAATTTGTATGATGCTTTATTGATCAATCTCACTTTTTCCTTAAATACCGAACCTGTTGAGGTTTGTCAATCCATTTAAAAAAGTGCCTGATTAATTCTGATTAATTCTTCATTCACGCCTTATTGTTAATAACTAAAAAAGTAAAAAAAAAAAAAAAAAGAGTGTTTTTTATCCTGTATATTTTAGCACCTACCATTCTTGAACCGGCAATTTGAACCATAATAATCGATTTTGAGCGAGCTAAGGACAAATTGGATTGGATCCGATTCTTTCAATTGGGCTAAAATCGCACGTAAAGAATATAATATGGAAGTTTTTTTTATAATTATATAAAAAAATTCGGAAGATTATTTTTAAAATAAAATTATTATAAAAAATATTCTGAGTTATAAAAAAAATTGAAAATATAATTTAAAAATCAAAATTTATTTTATATAGTTTGAATATTTTTAAAAAGTGTTTTTAATGATAAAGTAAATTCTAAAAAGACCGCATCAATTAATTTTATAGACGAGTCAAGAAGTCGACGGGAGTCGTTGGACATTATTGATAATAGAATAGGTTAAGTATAGACGAGTCTGTCTTCTTGTAAAACATAACTTATTCAGCATTGTTATCTATAATACAAGTCCAAGGGCTAAGGGATTTAGTCTCCGATTTAAAGCGTGGTGTCCAATTTTTAGCATATTTTAGTTTGTGTTAAGTATTATAAAACTAGAGTGCAGTTCGTAGATATTTTACTTGCAATCTTTTGAATATAATCAAACACTCCAATTCTATTTATAATTACGAGCTAATCAAATGAACAATAAACAACCGGTTCATCCTAATATGGAAATTTATTTCCTATACTTCTTTCAGATATATTTTTATTATAAAATATTTTGTTGGTAAACTTATAAAATGTTTTATATAAGAATCATTCTTTAGAAAATAATGCGGGAAAGTGGATTGTGGCTCTTCTGTTGATACTTTACTAGAAGTTTCATCTTCTAGTTCCAACTCTTTGCTCTGAATATTATTTTTAAAATAAAATTATTGCAAAAAATATTCTGAGTAATAAAAAAAATTGAAAATATAATTTAAAAATCAAAATTTATTTTATATAGTTTGAATATTTTTAAAAAGTGTTTTTAAAGGAAAAGTAAATTCTAAAAAGACCGCATCAATTAATTTTATACGTAAAATAAAGTCAAATTAATTTTCTAAAATATGGAAATTATTTTACATGATTTAAAATATTTATTGTAGAAGTTATAAAAGTCAAGAAAAGTGCTTTTTCAAATGAAATCCTTAAATTGTACTAGTAACTTGGTTTGAAATATATTGGTTTGAAAAATCAACTAGCAACTTGTATTTTTCGAAGAATTTCTTAAAATCAATTTTAAATAATTATGATCGATTTTCGGGTGTGGTTGGAGAAAAATATTAAATAGTGACAAGTTGCGATCGTAAGTGCAAAATATGGACTATGAATTAAAATCAGCCGTCTACAAGTATAGATGTTGTTGCCTACACATGTTTATTAATTTTGAGTTTTTCAAAAATCTTGTTTTTGTCAAAGTATGAAGACTGTTAACTATTGAGGATTGTTTCTAACTAGATAGTGTAGTTGTTATTATATTTTTTTAAAAAATAATAATTGTTTTAAACTAAAAACTCAAATGACTTTTGATAATTAATGATTATATCATAGAATTAATTAGATTACATCATTACAACTAGCTTGTTCAGAAATTTTGTGTGAAGCTTTATTCGGTTTTTCAATTAAACAGATACGAACCAGCCATTTATATATTTTTTGGAGAACAATTTATACTTTACAGTTGCACGAATTCAAAATTAAAATAAAAAATGAAGACCATAAATATGTTAACTTTAAAGAACAAAATTTAAATTCGTAATCGCCTAGGCTCCCCTGACACCGTGCAATTTAGTTTCCCATATACAGTTTATTGTCTCAACAGGTATTTTGGTTTAAATTGGGTCAACTAAATATATGTTAATAAGATAAATAAATTAATATGGGATATGGATAAAAATACCTTAGTAGCAATACCTATACCTTTATATAAGTCACACTTTTTTTGTAGAATGTAACCATATCGTGTTAATATTTAGGCTATATGCTATCGAATAGGACACACATATATAATATTTATCTAAATATTAGAATTATAAGCGGCAAGCTACCCTTCGTAGATGTCTATAGCTGGTGGTCGTAGCGGTCAGAGGCGGACTCAATCTACTGTGGAACGAGCAAGCTGGACCCGTCAGACGGAGCACCAATTTATTACTCTTTGTCATATCGAGTATCAGGCGGGAGGGTACATGATGCAAACTTTTGGGACAGCTTCACTTAAAAAGATTTGTAATGGATTGAATGAAAATAGGGATGGTACGTCACTCTATCGAGTCGATCAACTCCGAAGCAAGCTGAAAAACTATAAGCGAGTGTATAGGGTTCTTCGCGATAATAAGAACCAATCTGGCGCCGGCTGGGACGAAGAGAGAGAAACTATCACCGGCGCCGAAGATTTCATGGAAGATATTTATGCTGTATGTTCTCTCCCATAATAATAATAAATTATCTTATTTTCGTTATAATATCAAACGCTTCTAAGTAACCATTTACCTAATAACTGTAGCAAGCACTCGACTATCGCACACTTATCACACATGGCTGTCCCAACTACGATTTGTGCGATGTCATGTGGCACAACAGTCAGGCCAGCGGGGCAGAAGCCCTTTCTTCGGGGGCCGGTTTAGCTGGAGGGAGCGGCGGCTCGAACAGTTCGGGCCAGCGTAGGAGCTATGACACGTTCGCTTTTTTGGGTGACGTAGCTGGTGGTAGTGCCGAAGGGGGGAGGGGTCACCAAAAGAGTCGCCGTTCTACCGCTAATGACAAGCGGGATGCTAGGATTGCCTCGGTGCAAAATTGGGATGCATACGTGCGTCGTCGAGATGCTAGTCTTCCTATAGCCCAACTTGATGCAGCCACCCCTTTTTTTGAAGAGGTGATACAAATGGACCTCCCAGAGAGAGTTAAGCTGGTGGGTTGTGAGGCCCTCAAAGACCCAATGACGCGCCGGATGTTTCAGGCTTTCACCCCGGCCCTCAAGCGGGCATGGCTGATAGGGCTAGTTTAGGGTCTTTATACCCTACTTTGGGTCCTTGTGTTTGGTATTTATCTGCTAGTCTTTCTTTTAGCACTGTCTTTGAAATGACTTCGTTATTATTGCCTCTACGGAGCAAATTATTATGTCCCCCCCCCCATTCACGGATAATGTTGAGATTTAAAATTTGTATTTCGGTTATTATTTGTGTGCCTTTATTTTGAACCATTGCATCGTTCGAATTTTAATATCATTTTCCCATTATGATGTTACATTTTCATCAATTTTCAACAATTAGTAGGCGTCATGTCTAGTTCTTCAGAGGCCGAACTGTACTTCGAGGACAGTGAAGACGAAAGGAATGCGGAGGATGATTTGATGGCCGATAACTTCTACAATGTGTTGCTCACGTCTCACAGACGGACTGGGTCACGAACAAAGAACAATTCAGCGTTACAGGGCAGGGATTGGATGGCTGAGATCCTTCTGACAGAAAACCATGCTAGGTTCTATTACAATGTAAGGATGTCAAGGCCATGTTTCTTCGGGTTGGTGAATATGCTACGAGATCGTGGATTCATCTGGAAAGATCACAGAACCCGATTAAGTTGTGCAGAGTCCGTTCTTATTTTTATACGTACGGCTTGTATGCATCTCCGTATGCGTGACACTGAGGAGCGCTTCCAGCACTCGACTCACACTATAAGCACGCACTTCCACCGTGTTCGTATTGCACTGCAAGTACTAGCGGCCGAACTTATCGTGGGACCGGACTACACAAGAATTTCAGAACGTATACTAAATGATACAAAAGTGTTTCCGTATTTTGAGGTAACCTCATAACACTCTATTTAATAGTATGTCAAATTAATTTTGTTCCAAAATTCTAGATACATTGGGTCTAATTACAATTAAACCTCGATCACAGCACTGTGTTGGAGCCCTCGATGGTACTCTGATTCTGGCTTTTGTTCCGGTAAGTGATCAGACAGCGTACCGCTCACGTAAGGGGACAACTGTACAAAATGTGCTAGCTGTTGTTGACTTTGATATGAAGTTCACATATGTGTGTGCTGGTTGGGAGGGTAGTGCCCACGACGCCCGCGTACTAATGCATGCAGTGATCAATGATGACTACTTTCCTTATCCACCCGATGGTAACTTAAAACACTTATCTAATTTTAGGATATAAAAAGCTAATGTTGGAAAATTGGTGTTCCATCTACAGCTTATGATCAAATACTCAATGCAGGTCGATATTTCCTGGTTGACGCTGGGTATACCAACTACGACAAGTTTCTGGCCCCATATAGAGGAACTCGGTACAATCTGCCGGAATTCAACAACACTGGGCTCCAACCATCCGATCCAAAAGAATTGTTTAACCATCGACATTCGCAGCTCTGAAATTGTGTCGAGCGTGCATTCGGAATCCTCAAGAGTCGCTTTCCCATCCTTCGTCATGGTATGCCCCGCTTCAAAATCAGAGACCAAAAAAAGATTATCATGGCCTATTGTGCACTGCATAATTGGATCAAGATATCCGACCATCCTGATGATCTTTTTCAAGGAGGTGCTGCGCATTTTGAGGCGGACACCCTCTTATTTTCCGAGCGTCGCCTCCCTACTCCCCAGGCTGTAGCGGCCCAAGGAGGATTACGCGACGCGATCGCGAATGCAATGTGGGAAGATCACAATGAAGGAGGGAATTAATGGGTGTCCTCTACCTTTATTTTAGTTTTTTGTAGTATGGTACTATGTTTTAGCTGACACTATAATTAGTAGGACGTAGGGGCATCCTTTTCCATTTCATGACTCTGAACATTCTCCGTTATTTTTTTCTTTTGTGTTATCGGAATGATTATGTCCGCGTAGCCCCCGCATGATGTTATTTGAAACAATGACTGGCTCTTTGAGATTTTAAATTTATTATGCTTTGATGATTCGTGACAAATGTTCAATGCTTATCCCGATATATTTATCTTCTTGCGTTTTAGAAGTGGTATTAGACAAAAATTATAGTGCGATACTTAAATTAACATGGGTTACATTAATATATACAATTAAAATTAAGGATCAGTTCGGTTCATATAATGCACTTAACAAATATTTACTCTGTTATATTGATCGTTTTATTACACTGTTTAGAAAATATGAACAGGCCACGACTTGTCGATAGGGCTACGTGGACGTTGGAGAACGAGGCAATCTTCATATACCTACTGTATTGTGACTTCTTGGATGAGCTTCCACTGAGGATACACCTAGGGGATCAAGCACTGATCAATGTTGGGGCCCGCCTAAACGCCTTGACCTCTGAGCTATTTGTCTACCGACTGAGACATATGCAAAACAAGCTCAAATCGATAAGACGTGCATGGCGGCTCCTGTACGAATTGAGACATTTTAGTGGATTGAGTTGGGACACAAATCTTGAGACTGTGTTAGGGCAAAGCGATATGTTGGACCACATCGTTCAGGTAAAAAAGCCGAAACAATTATTAGACTGATTACACTTAATACACTTTTGTTTTTAACACCTACAACTTTAATTAACTAAATTTTTGGGACGCCAGTCTCACCCTGATGGCCGTCAAATAATTCATCGAGGCCAGCCATGCTTCGATATGTGCACAGAAATGTTCATGGCGTGGGAACACCCAGCGATGGATCCAGACTTCCTACATTGCGTGAATGTGGTCCGGGCGATGGTAGGAGTGGAGGTTATCTTGAAGATAGCGGCGATTCGTCGTCTAAAGATGTATCCAAATACCGAGATGTTCCTGGTGCTGACTCCGGCGGAAAGACAAAATTGGGTATTTGCGAATGAGTAGCACAACTTTCGGTCCCTTATGCAGCCTTAAAAGGCATATTTGATTTCGATTATGTTAAATGAAGTGGGTCATGGACCTTCCCCGGACACCCTGAAGAACTCCTTTTTGCTTGTGTTTGACGTTTAAAGGATTGAGAATATTAAGCGTGGAATTACCACTACAAACGCCATTATTATTTTGTTTGAGTGTCCATCGCTTTTATTAATTTTTGTGTTTAATATTCACGTTTATTATATAACATCAAAGGAGAACAAAGATGATATTCGCATGCAACCGAAAGTGTACGAAATAATATTAGGTATCTGTCCAAACATTGCTGGACAAGCCACACTACAAGAAAAACTGCATTTAGTGAGAGGAAATTCCGTGGTTAAAGCCCCAAAAACCGTCATAAAAGACATTTAGTGACGGGATATATACCGTCACCGCCCCTGGCTACAGCTTCCGCCACTAAAGGTAAATAATGACGGGACACCAGTCCGTCACTAAAAAGTATTTAGTGACAGTAATAACCCGTCACTAAAAAGATGTATAATGACAGTCAATTCCCGTCACTAATTGCACTAATCCCCGTCACTAATAACTTAATTATAGACTAATTTTATAACTAAGTCACCCGTCACTAATAACACTAGTCATAGTAATATACCGTCACTATAGAGGTTATATAGTGACTGTCAATTCCCGTCACTAATAACACTAATAGACTCTCATTATAGAATAACATATTAAATAACTAACCCGTCACTGTTTTCCTCATTATACGCTTGATGTCCTCATTAAATATCAGTACATTTAAATACAATAATTTTTTTTTTGTCCTATTAATATCGCACTATCCAAATAAGATTAATATGTAGAGGAGAGACAAACAAAAAAGACAACATAGAGGCCAAAACTCAAACAAATTAAATCATTTTTAATAAACAAGAATGTCTAACTAATAATGTCTCAACAGAGCAAAGCATTTCTAAAATGCTATTCCAAGTGTATACAAATTACAACTACACATAAAAATGAAAGCATTGCCAAAGTCTTTGACAAGACTTTTACTTCTAGTTGGCTTTCAATATCTTTAGGCTTCCCCCATTTCACCAATAACTTTGTCACCTGCGCAGTAGTAATGATCAAGAATTTCAGAATGATTTAAAAAGCTAGAGCTATAATTCTGCCAACAAAAACACGGAATCAACATGGGAGCAAATAAAAATGCATTACTAAGGATTTCAAGTAGTCGACTCGATACCTCAGTTTTCATCTGAAGAATTGCAATCACGTTGCTACTTCAAATATGCTTGAAGTTCGAGAGCATCTGGCAAAGAGAAAAAGATTTCTTCAAATACAAAGTTGAAGAGCATTCCAAAAAGATATCAATACATCAACAAGCAGTGCATCACCCAATGGATTAATGAACACAATTGATTAGTCAATGGAAACAAATAAGACAAAGAGTAATCAGCCAAACAAGTGAAATAAAAAGATAACTCAAGTTCATCTAAAAGTCAACAATTGTATAACATGATAAGGGATTCCTGAAATAGGTTAGCATTCTCCCATTCAAATTGGGATCTCAAGAGTATCACACAATTATTCAAGACATCAAGTGAATGCTATCAACAAATGTAGGGATAAACCAGTAAATAATAGCATTGCTTTTCTATAAGAAACCATCAGCAAGTGACTATAATAAGAGGATATAACTTTGTAGGAGCTCAAAGGACTACTGATTCTGCTTTGACAAAGCAAGTGACTATAATAAGAGGTTTGGCATCCAATTGTACCTCCAGCATGTTCATCACAAATGGATCTTCATTAAAATAATTCCTTCTTACAAAGATCAGAGGCACCTTGTATGCCAAAGCTTCGCTCACTGTACCATAGCCAATTTTATCTGAAAGATATAAGAGTCATTGCGATGTAAATTGAGAATATTCATATATGATAAACTTGTTCGTTTGCAGAGACAGAGAAATACTTCAAGAACTCATCTTTGAAGTACCTAACATGCAGTCTGCAGCTGCAATTATGTCAGGCGTGTAGATATCCTTCGGAAGCTTCACAAAATTTTTTGGAAGTAGCTGCCCTTCTGATGCTTCACACCTATATCAAGTAAAAATATACATACGAGAATTATTTTCACTTGAAACAAGAATCACGTAGTCAACATGCCTACATAGCGCTGTCAGGAAACAAACGAAACATATCCATCCATCGGGTTATGTAGCTCTCCCATCCAGCTGGCTGGAACATTGCATTGTGATATTATTAGTAATTGTTTAACTTTATATGCTACAAACCATCTCATCATGGTCATGGAAATATTTCTTATCAGGCCTTCCTTGAATGAAAACAAATACATTTAAAATAATGAAGACAGAGAAATATAACATGTTCTTGTTTGATAAGTTAGAATATAAGATCTAAAGAGAACATTGCTCGTGATGTGATCACAAACAGCAGAAATCTCAATAGTGTAAAAAACAGCAAGAACTTTACCTGCCCTCCAAAATTATAAATCAGGACTTTCTCTTCTTCTGTAATTCCGAGCTCTTTCCTGACCTGATCAAAAGTAAAATGATTAGTAAGTAATTCAACTCAGACCAGCAGGGCTCCTCTGGTAGAATTAACCAACCTCTGTCCTAGACTTGCGTAATCTTCGTACTACAAGAGGCACATCAATGGCATCGCAGAAAGCAGGCACTGAAGATTCAAGAATATATGACAATTAGTTTCATAAGGACTTCAGTATACCATCAGAATCACATAATTACTCCATCATCAGCTCAGTCAACTTCGGCAATAGGGAAAGACAATCATTTAGTAATTCAAGGGCATATAACAAGAATTATTGGTGTTTTATGATTTCAGCTGCAGGTGAGGAAGGAAAAGGTTGAAACAACTTATGGTTTTTTGGAATATCATGGAGGTAACAGAAGGAACCAAACCATTGAATTACAAATTCACATACTAACATTATAAAGGAGCAATCCATAATGTAAATTAATAGATCATATTTCCTTATGGTTTCACTATCGCTTCATTTCCTGCAGTAGAAAATAGAGCAGAAGCTCATATTAGCACTTAACACCATGAAACTATTACTAGAACCACATAAGAGATGTCCAATTACTAATCAATGCCTCTCTTGCAAAAGAACAAGATATGACGATAATGCCTTATTAATTTAGGGTATTAGAAAATGAAGCATCACAATGAAGAAAAAAGTCATCTAGAAGAATATTGTTGAAACTTATCTTAGTGGACAACCACTTTTCACCGTCACTTTTACTATCAGTAAACTTATCTTACCCTAATTTTGAGCTGATGTAAAAACCCTGAAATTCTTCGTCCCAAGTCCGATCTACAAGAGACACCAAACAAGATACAAAATCTCAGCCCTAAATAAAAAATCAAGTAAGAAAACAATAAATAAAGAAAACTCACCACCCAAGGCTGGAAATAAAGAAAACGATGGGAAGATTTTGATTGAGCTTGAATTTTAGATCAGTGGGGATGTGCCTTTTGGTGGATTTCAATCAATTCCATGGAATTAGGAAGCTGCATCTTGACCTGTAATTTTAGTTGGAAGCTAGAAGGGTTTTCTTGAGAGTGGAAAAGATGTGAGGGAGAGAGAGAAAGTTGAGAGAGAAATTGGGAGTGAGAATAAAGTGTTTAACCCAGATATTCTGTATTCTTAATATGTCCGCGTCAACGATCTCGGCCGAGATCACTCCCTGTCTCGGCCGAGATGACTTCCAGCAATAACTCCCAGTTTTGCCTGCCTTCTCGTCTCGGCCGAGATCACTCCATGTCTCGGCCGAGATGACTCTCCAGCAATAAATCCAAGTTTTGCCTGCCTTCTCGTCTCGGCCGAGATCACTCCCTGTCTCGGCCGAGATGACTCTCCAGCAAAAAATTTTGCCTGCCTTCTCGTCTCGGCCGAGATCACTCCCTGTCTCGGCCGAGATGACTCTCTCCAGCAATAAATCCCAGTTTTGCCTGCCTTCTCGTCTCGGCCGAGATCACTCCCTGTCTCGGCCGAGATGCTCTCCAGCAAAAAATTTTGCCTGCCTTCTCGTCTCGGCCGAGATCACTCCCTGTCTCGGCCGAGATTACGTTCCATACTCAAAAGTTTTGGTGGGAAAGTTCAGCGCCATTTTTTCAGCTCAATAGTGAGGGTGAATTTTATTAAATTTCTGAAATTTATATTTAGTCACCAACAACCAATATTTTTAGTGAGGGTATTTTTTTACTCTCATTAAATGTAAGAATATAGCACATTTAATGAGAGGCTTTTCTTACCCTCACTATTTTTTTGTGACTATAAGTGGCTTTTCTTGTAGTGCCAGTTAAATAGCTCTTTAACGGTGTTAAAATTGGCCATTACATTTTAAATAGATTTTTAATTTTTTATTAATAAATTAGTCGAATTTATGATCTATACTAATTGCGAAATCGATAATGCCCTAAATGGGTTACTTTCTTTTCCAAATTTGTAAATAATATTAATTCAAAAATTATATCAAAACCCATTCTTCTAATTTAATTTTAGTAAATATTACAACAAACATAAATAATAATTATTTGGCATAAAAATACAAAAATAAATAATAAATAATTACCGAAAACATTTAAAATAAGTTATTTTATTTTTTCTACACATTTTTATATATTTAATAAATTAATTCTAACAAAATTTAATTTCCAAGGAAGTGAATAATATTAAATAAAAAATTATCTCAAGAACCCATTTAACACAAATGTTTTAGAAAAACGAAAAAATTAGTAAATATTCAAACACAAATAATAATTTATCCACAAAAATAAAACGAAAAAAAAAACCCAAAAAAATTAAAATTAGTTATTTTATTTTTTATATACGTTTTTATATATTTAATAATTTAATTACCACAAATTTATTTTCCCTCCCACTAAAAAGTTCCAAAGAAAGTACAAACTATTAATTAAAATATTATATCTAGAACCCATACTTCAAATTCAAATTTAGTAAATATTAGAACTTCCAAAAAAATTAAAAAAAAAGGACGAAAAAAATTTAAATAAGTCAATTTATTTTAATTGCACGTTTTTAATATATTACATAAATTATTTATCACAACAATTATTTTCCCTCACATTAATATTTATTATATAATAACCATTTAACATATTAAAAAATATCAAATATATATAACAATAACCTACTAACAACTAAACATCACCTATCAACAATCATACACAACATCATTCAATTACAATTCTCAATACTACTTTAATCATTAAACCAATCATTAATAACAACCTCTTACACACTTCACATCACCTTTTACAATTAATTAATATATCCAATACTACAACCACTATCCCCAACCCCCTAAACAAACATCACTTTTTCACAATCCCAGCCACTTACTCCAGCCACTTTCCCCAGTCAACAGTGCCCCAGCCATCCCCAGCCCCAACCAAACATAGCCTTAGTCTTAACAAAAAATTTATAATAATTAATGTTAAAAGATTTATAAAAATAACATACCATGGAAATATTTAACCTTACAAAATTTTCTATTTTCCTTTTTAGAGAGCGAAAAAAATTTCATAATCACGGGGCCACAAACTTGGCCAAAACAAACTGTCAAGTGAATTCGGAACATCTCCGATCACTCGCAAACAAGAAGGAAAAACGAAAGCGAAATTCGCCAGGTGATGAGCTAAAATATTCACCGATCTCCTAACCAAACTAAGAGGATGTTTCGCTGAGCTTATAAGCTCCTAAAAACATCTTATAAAATGTTTAGGAGCTGATAAGCTCTTGTAACGTGTTTGGCAAAAAAAGATGTTTAGGAGCTTATAAGACATAAAAATAAGCTCTAAGAGCTTATAAGATCTAAAAAAAATAAGTTGTTATACCCCATCTTATTTCAATCTTATTTTTTAAGATCTTAATTATTACCCTCAAATTTCACACACAATTCACACTTACACACACTACACACACTTGACACACTACAAACATTCACACTACACACACTACACATATTTCACACACTACACACACTACACACATTTCGTACATTTCACACTACACACATTTCACACACTACTCACACTTCACATACTACACACATTTCACACACTAATTAAAATATGTGTTTAATATTAACTTTAAATTAGATCCCAAATTTATAGTTAAATCATTATATTCAATTGCAAGCTTATAAACTCTTTTATCTAAACACTTTGTTAACTTATAAACTCCTTAAAAATTTACATCTTATAAGCTTTTGAAACAACTTATAAGATGTCTAAAATAAGTTTAGCCAAACACCCTCTAAATATCACAGTCTGAAAAAAAAGAACATCAATAAAAAATACCAGCGAATAGTAATGAGATAAGAGAGGTCAGGACGGGGATTCCTTAATTTATGCTAGAGGGAGGCGTTATCCGTTTCTAAAATGATCGATGTTATCACTCATGAGATCATCCGTTACACTTTAGTGTTTTATCTTGTGTTTTACTACATTTATTAATCGACATGTGTATGATATGATGTCACAAATTAATATGTGTCACGCAGTAAATTAAGTGTAATAAAGGATGAAACACCTACTGTAACAAAGAATCTGAATTGATGTTATCAGCATAGCTCTCGCCATCTTCAGTCCCTCCAAACAGCTAACCGCCTCCGCCATTTCGATTTCCATAGGATCCAGCCACCGAACGGACAACTTTTCCCTGCTCGTCTCGTAAAACTGCCCCCAATCCCGTCCCCATATCATTTCGTACAGAAGCAAAAGAGTTCATTTTCACCCAATTTTGAGCTGGTGGTTGCCACTCAACAGCAGCCTGAATTCGCGTGACAACAGACAAAGGAATCTGTGCATTTTTTTACTCTTCAAGTGTCCTAGATGCTATTACCATGCAAGCTTTGTGATCCACCTTCTCATCTGCAAAATACAGTTTGTTTCCTGCATGCCAAATTGACCACATATGCATGGCAACATGATTATGAAGCTCTTCATCCGAAATGTTTAATATTTGCTCCAAGAAATCAGCAATCGTTGCTGATCGGGTAAGGAGCATATCTGGTAGTCTGAATGGTGCTGTTCTCCATAGTGTAGTACACCACGAACAATCTCCCAACGCGTGCTCCATAGTTTCCCACTCTCCTCCACACCTTTTGTAGTCCCGAACCAAATCAACCCCCCTCTGAATCAGGTTCATATTCTAATTAGTGTTTACTTCTTATTACATATAAACTCGCTCATAATAAAGTTATACAATAATTAAAAAATTACTCTAGAATTTTTCTTCTATTCCACAGTCTTCTCACAGTTCTCTCGTTTGTTCTACTGTGTACCCGATACGCTTAGTAGTACAAGAAGTGGAGGGCAATGGGCATATATTATGGGAGATGGACCTCCCATATTACCCACTTCCATTAATTGGGTCAGCCCACTTGGGCGACTTTGGACTAGGCCCACTAACCCGGATCATACCAACATAGGGTATAAATTTTCATGCTTTATCCAAATCATTGATATTTGAAAAAAAATACATGTTCATTTGTCTCATTACATCATCAATACACCCCCATAAGCTCATTGTTGTTATATACACAAAAAAAATATTATACCTAACGTACTTTCTCTATAATTTCTCTAACAAATAATTTTGATCTCAACATACATTTACACATGAATTTCTTCATATTTTAATGTGAGGAAAAACTTCCAGCAGCTTAGTTTCATAGTCCAACATCCAACTTTTGTTATGAAAATTTTATTCTAGTTTTTTTTTTTTTTTTTAATTAGTAAGTGTATCCCTCTTTAGTATAATTTACTTATTAATTTAAGATTGCTTATTTCGATGTTGATATTTACACACTTTTTATTATAATTTGGTTCATTATGTTAATAAAGTTTTATCTATTAATTTTGAAGTCAATTCATAAGTTTGTATATTATATATACACATTTTATCGATATGATTTTTCTCACTTCTTTGAGTTTTATCATCATATTGGTCCTATTTAATTGTTTTGAATTTTTTTTCTATTGTTGGACTTTAATAGAGTGGCATACACAAAAAATATAAAATATTCTAACATGTGTTTTTACTTAGTCAAACGTTAATTTTAAAATATAATGAAGTTTGAGATACATTTTGCATTAAGCTCTAAGCCTTTGAATTAGTTTATACTTTAGTCTAAGGCAAAAACTCGTATGTGACTGTCACACGGTCGTCACACGGTGTGACGGAAAAAAGTATCATTTTTTGTGGTAAAAGTATCCATTTATCTGTAAAAGTATCACATTTTTTGAACAAAAAAAAGTATCACTTTTTGTAGCAAAAGTATCACATTTACCTGTAAAAGTATCAATGTAGTAAAAGTATCACTTTTTCCTGTAAAAGTATCAATGTTTTCTATAAAAGTGTATTCCGTCACACGTGTGACCGTTCACACACAAGACTCACTCTTTAAATATCTTATATTCATATTTTATTTTTCATTAGATAACTTATAGAACTTCAATTTGTGTTTCTCAAAGTTGTAATATTGATACTTAATAATTTAGAAAAATAGGAAGATTATTGTAAGTAGCAAATTTATAATATTTAAATTTAGTCAAATAAATTGTTACTATATATTATATAAGTATTATTCTAATATATATTTATAATATATATTTGGCAGTCGATGATGTGGCCCAAAACCATTCTTAGCTCCCAATCCATATTCATTTGGAGATTAATCAATAATTATTTGTCCCTTGATGATAATCTTGCAAAAAAAGGTTTTGTGGCTATGTCTTGGTGTCACCTTTGTCATAATTCTTGTGAAGAGGCTAACCATACGTTTGTGCATTGCCCTGTCTCTTGGCAAGTGTGGACATACTTTGCTACTCTATTCCACCTTATTGTGCCTTCTAATATTTCAGTGGCAAAATGCTATCCTTCTGGTTCTCCAAAAATCAGAGCTCGGAACATATCTGTATAACTCTACCTTTCTTTGTGTTCTGGTTTCTCTGGTATGCGCGTAACAATGCCAAATTTCAGGGCAAAGTACCATCTGCTTCCCATATTCAACAGTAGGTAGTGAATAAGCTTAGAGAATTATCTAATGCGAATTTGCTTACTGTTGAATTTTGAAGAGGCTATTAATACCTAGCTGAAATTTGGAAAATTCCAGTTTTGATGAAAAAAGGAAAAAAAAACCTCTTTTGGTCCGTTGGAAACCCCCAAGTGATGATTTTTTCAAAATAAATACTGATTGGACGTCAAAAGGAAACCCCGGCTTGGCCAGGGCTGGTGGTATAATCAGAAACTCTGAAGCTAACCTTGTGTACGCGTTTTATAAATTTTTGGGTGTTAAAGATTCAATGTCAGCTGAATTGATTGCAATAGTTGAGGCTCTTGACATATGTGCTAAGAAGGATTGGACAAAAATATGGCTTGAAATCGATTCCCTTTCGATCTACCATATGTTGCGAAGTAACACAGTAGGGCACTGGTCATACCAAGCAAGTTTGGCAGCCATTTGGAAACTTGCAAGGGGGATGGAGTTGAGAGTGTCACATATTCCTAGAGAAGGGAATGGCGCTGCGGATCACTTGGCCAACATGGCAGTAAAAAGAAGGCATCTGCTGAATTTTGTAATAGTATAGCGTGTAAAAGCCTTCGTGGCCATTTAATTTTAGATGCCCGGGGATACCCCAACTTTAGATTTCCTACTTAGTCTTGTTATGTCTTGATGTTCAGCTCTTGTAAATCACTTGCTATTGTTATATATAGGTTGGGGGTCGACCTAACCCCTCGTACTGATGGTTTTACCAATATATATATATATATATATATATATATATATATATATATATATATATATATATATATTTATAATAAGAGTTGATTGTTTCATTTATAATAAAAAAAACTATGTAACAAATTTGTTAATCATTTGTACATAGTAATATAAATCATTGAGAATCATTTACACATCGAATTGACATATATGTTTTACGTTATTTAGATAGACTAAAATATTTTATATTAATCTCGTCTATTTTTTCCAAATATGTCTTTAGTGTTATTGCTAATTTTAATCAAATCATTTGTATATAATAAAAATACATAAGTATTCGATCATATGTCAATAACACTTAATCAAATTTCGGCTAAAATGGTCCCATAACTTTTTAACTTTTCGAATTTAGTCCTATAAGTTATTACTTTTTCAATTTAGTCCCACATTTCTAGTAATTGCTCAATTTTGGTCCAATTTTGACCTAATATTGACCAGCTGATCGGAAAAGGTCATGTGACCTTCACATACCGACGCGGTTTTGGAAATTTCGCCGACTTATATGTTTTATCAACTCATTGTGATGGAATCCAACTCCTTGTTCTTTAACTCCACCTGTTTTTTTTCCGTTAATGAGTAGATCATTCTCTCAGTATCTATCTCGGTTACGAAAATAGTTTCTTCGAGATTCATGCGGGCACTATGCAGGGCCTCATTTTCAGCGTTCTTCTCGTTAAGCCTTCACAAGAGTCCTCTTATTATGTGTCTGCTTCTCTCACATAGAAGTGCATCTATCCACCTAAAACTTGTACAATGACCTTCATTCTGCCAAAATTATACCCAGTACGTTTCAATTAATTCAATTCAACCTTGAATAAAGCAATAAAATTGAAGCAAGAACTAAAAATCATACAAGGATCGCGAGCAGCCGTTGAACCTACGCCCAACATTTTCTTCTTTCTAAGAGGTTTTAATGGGATAATTCAAACCTCAATCGCACACAATGCTATTTCGCGAGCTATTCCTAGATTGGGACATGGTTCTTTGTCTTTGTGTGTTCTCCAATTTCGGGGGAGTTGAAGCCGCGACTTTCAAATAGAAAAGGTTGGAAGAGAAAAGTTTGAGCTTTTTCTTGTAGAAGGACGCGAACTGAAGAAGAAGAAGAAGAAGAAGAAGAAGAAGAAGAAGAAGAAGAAGAAGGGATGCTGATTCTGATTTAAGGGTTAGATCGATAAGATATTACATTTTCTTATTTTGCATTTGTATTTTTGGAGTTTAATTCAATTCTGGCAAAAGAAAAATATAAGCTGACATGGTAAATGATTTGTTGATGTGGTCTCCTAATAAAAAAGAATTAAAATTTCACCTTGGAAGTCCGGCGACACATGTCATAAGTCGTCGGAATTTTCAAAATTGCGCTGGCACTGAATGTCACGTGACCTTTTTCGGTCAGTTGGTCTAGGTCACAATTGGACCAAAATTGAGCAATTAGTAGAGATGTGAGACTAAATCGAAAAAGCAATAACTTATGGGATTAAATCTGAAAAAGTAAAAAGTTATGGGACCATTTTAGCCGGAATTTCCAAAATCGCGTCGGCACGTAAAAGTCACGTGACTTTTTCCGGTCAGTTGGTCAACATTGGATCAAAATTAGACCAAAATTGAGCAATTACTAGAGCTGTGGGACTAAATCAGAAAAGCAATAACTTATGAGACTAAATCTGAAAAAGTAAAAGTTATGGGACCATTTGTGCTTTTTTCCCAGACTTAGTGATACTTTCAAAAAATTAAGTAATAATCAAGAGCTAAAACTAATGAATAATTTTTTTCTCTATCATGAATTTATACTAAAAGTTGGACTAAGACATTCAAGCTTATATTTTATTCTTCATGTAGTAACTCTATATTTTTCAAACAAAAATAGTAAAAATTAATAATATCACATATTGATGTTACAATTTAAGTTTCTTCAAGATATGTTTTATTAACACTTTGTGACTTATTATTGAAAGTCAAGACATAAAGTCATGGGTGTAAGTGTTGAACCCGCAGTAAACGAGCAAATCCTTTAACTTGTTCTCCTTTCAAATACTTATTATTAATGTTGAGTCATTCATATATTATGAAACATATGAATGAAGTGGTAAATTTAATATTATATATGATATATTATAGTTGTCTTGTCAATTTTTTTAGTGAAATGAGTACAAAAATATTGTAGTTGTAAAAGTTAAAAAAAAAAAAAAAATGAAAGAAACCTCATGTTTTGTCTTACGAGAATGAAAGGTGGAAATAAAAAAAACTAATAAGGACTTTGAACATCCAAACTTAACAGTACTTCAAATATTCAGTACCTAAATAACTCTTTTCTATTTCTGATCCAAAATAAGGTGCTTGTATCTATTATTGGACTATAAAAGTCAGACATAAAACTACTGAAATCATATTAAACTATTACAGTTTACAAAATTTAAATATTTAATCAAATAATTATCACTAATCTTGAATCGTTCATATATTATGGTAAACTAAATATTATATGATACACTATAGTTGTCTTGTCAACATACTTTTTTTGTAGTTATTTGAATGAATATAGATGTTATAGCTATGTACCTAAATAAAAATACAAAAACAAAATGTCTCAAAAATTAAAGATTGTAAATAAAATCAATAAGAGCTTCCATTATTATTCATTGTTCTAATTTTTATGTAAATGATTTTTATCTTTTTGTTGCTAATCCTAAAATCTATTAGTATTTTTTTCACCATGGAAACACCAAAACTTAATATTTTTGCAAACATGCAATACCTAAATAACTTTATTTCAAAGAATCTTTTAATCATTATCCTAATAAAGAAGTCAAACTTTGGAGTTACTAACTCCTATTAAACTATAAGATGTTTAATTTTTCTATAATTCTTTTTTATAAATACATAAATACCTTTTGTGTAATTTTCAACTATTGATATTTGAGAAACATAAACTAAAGCACTTTTACCTACTGTAAGAGCTCTTACACACACACACACACACAATCACATATATTCTCTTAGATTTTTGCTAATTGATCTTTCTCCTTTCTCTACAATTGCAAAAGAATCCATTAGAAAACCTATAAGAAATTTATGAAGAATCGAACAAAGAAAAAATATAAGTATTTTTTTCTAAAAATGAATAAGAATTTAAGAATTTTTGTTTTAAATATTTTGGTTCAACTTACGGCATTAGCTTAGCTAAATATCTTATGAAGTATAATAGAAAACTTCATAAATTGAGAGATAAATTCGAAGTATAAAATGATTCTTACGAAAGAACTTTAAAAGTTAAGTTACTAAATTAACTTTAAAAATTTCACATACTTGGATTTTTTACTTTTTGTACAATCATATAAAAGAATCTCATTATAAAAGAGATAAGTAATTTAAAAAAAAAAAATTAAATATAAAATTAAATAAAAAGAATATGATACACTATAGTTGTCTTATCAAATATATTTTTTATTGTAGTTAGTGGAATCAGTGTAAAGATATTATAGCTATGTACCTGAATTGAAAAAAAAGTAAACTATAAATAAAAAATTATCTTTAAAAAATGCATTAAAGATGATAAATAAAGTAAATAAGAGCTTACACTATTATTCATTGTTCTAATTTTTTATGTATACGATTTTTTTCTTTATGTTGCTAATCATAAAACTTATTTGTATTCTTTTCATCATGAAAACAACAAAACTTAATAGTTTTGCAAAGATTCAATATCTACATAGATGTAGTTCCTTTTTCATGGAAATAGTTTCCTATTAGGAATTGCAATTGCGGTAACTCAATTTCTTTTGAGTTTAATAATTTAAATTTGGATCGAGTTGGTTTAATAATTTTCTTTTGGATAAGAATTTGAGACCATATATCACAATTTTTTAGATACTTTATGAAACGTGTAGTTGATTGGTAATGCCCATGAATTTTCATTATCATGGGAATATACGATTTCCCAAGTTTGACTAAACTGATATAAAAAACAACGGTCAAAATCCCAAAAAATTATGCAAATAAGTTTATTTACAATTTCATTCTTACTACATAATTAAGTTCATAACTTCCAATTCCATGAGAAAGTATTAAACAAATTAAAGACAATTTCATGATTCATGTAATTTCTTATGCTTACTTGACAAGAATATTTAAGTCATCAAGTATATAAAAATTTGCATCGTTATAGACAAATGCACATCATGTCACTATAAGTGGATTTTAACTATTCTTGGTTCCCAATTCATAAAGTAGGACCAATCAATTTACTTTGTAGAAAAACACGATGTTTTCCTATGACACTTCTCATATTCAATTTCCAATTCAACCTCCACGCTAATGGAGACGAGCAAGTATTTGCAAGTACAATCAAATTTATAGAAAGAAACAAATTCGTAAGTATCAAATTATATACAAGTTCTCAATATTATTAATGAAACACCTAAAGACGTATCACTTTGTATATTAAAATATTAAAGGCATCCAGAGGTAAAATCATGTGTCACACTATAATTTAAAGATTGAGTGTCCCGGTAAAAACTTGGGTACATATGATGCACAATAGTGCTTAATATACGTTCGGATTTAAAATTGCACGGGGTCGCGCGTGACCCGCATCAACAATTTTTTTCTTCTTGTGTTCTTAAAGTAAACTTATTGTGTTCTTACAGTAGACTTATTATGTTCTTGTAGTATAGTAATTTTGTGTTTAGAATAGACTTATTGTGTTCTTACAGTAGACTTATCATGTTCTTACAGTATAGTTATTTTGTGTTTAGAGTGGACTTATTGTGTTTTTACAGTAAACTTATCGTGTTCTTACAATATTCGTTGCGATCCGTCGTCACCTGAAATGATTTTTGAGAAAACGTGAGTATTAGATTTAGTGGGTAACACTAACACCTACCTACTATATATAACATGCATGCGAAAAACTTATATTAACATTACGTATAATTTTATTTATGTGTTATCCTACATTTTTTTATAAATTATTTTATTAGGATAAAACAATCACATATATAAATATTAAATTATATCATATTAAGTTTGATTAAAATTAATATTTTTTAAATAAGCTTCCGTGCATCGCACGGGAGTAATACTAGTCTATTTTTTTTTTTCTTGTTCCTAGAATTGTTTATTTTTTGAAACAAACTGATTTTTTGAAACGATTATGATATGTTGGTCCCAGTCGTTGGATTTACTGAACAAGAACAAAAGTGGAAAAAACATGAAAAGTAAATTCCATCTCTCGGTTTGACCAAATACATATTATTAGAAAAATAAAAAAATAAACCAAAGGAGAGTTTAGACGCAAGTGAAAATGGAATGTTGTTACAATCCCGGCAGCAACAAGTAACATGGGAGATGCCTAAACATAGTAATAACCAACTGCAAAATATTACTCAAACATCAATATTAGAAAAATATTATCAATACAATCCTAAATTTTAATACTTCTCCATTTGCTATATGAATATTCTCTATTGAAACCGTTACAAAAGAAAAAAAAAAACAGTTACTCAAAATTTTGGTATATTAAATAAAATTAGTAATTTGAATACGTACCCTACAAGAAAACTACTAAATTCCAACGGTAAAAAAACTGTTGGAAAATAGCATTTTTCCGCTGGAATTTCAATTCCAACTGTAATTCCAACGGTTTTTTAGCCGTTGGAAAAGTGGTCGTCGGAATTTGTATTCCAACAATTAAATTCCAATGGCTAATTGCCGTTGGAATCAGTGGATGTTGGATTTTTTTCCAGCGCAAATTCCAACAGCTTTCTGCCGTTGGAAGTTTTCCAACGCTTATTCCATCGCTCTTTTTCCGTTGGAATTATTTTCCAACAGATTTTGGCATTTTAGTTCCAACAATCATTCCAATGCCTATTCCAACGACTATATTTGCCGTTGAAATTTTTTCCAACAGTTTTTAGCCGTTTGAATTTTTTTCCAACAGATTTTGTATTTTAATTCCAACACTCATTCCAACGACTATTCCAACGGCTAAGTTTACCGTTGAAATTTTTTCCAACAGCGATTCCAACAGATTTTAGCCGTTGAAATTATTTCCAACATAATTTTTAATGGTTTTCTAGCTAGTGGCACAATTTACCGCTGGATTTTTTTTTTTTAGTACCTGTTCCAATGTCATTCCGCTCCAAATTCCAACACACTATTGTTCTCTTGGAATTATTCCAACCACGTGTCTATAAAAAAAATAGTTTCTACTTATAACATAAACAAAGTGCAACATACGAACAAAATGCAAATATATATCGAACAATCAAATCCTCAAAAGTAACATTTTAGAAGATATCCAGGTTAAGTATGTCATAACACAAAAAGCTACAAACGACTGTAAGATTTAAATGTTAACATCAAAAACAATTTTTTAAGCATAATAACAAAAACTATATAATAATAATCAGTCGTTACCCTCCTCTACAGAATTAATATCATCTCCATCCACATCCTCATCATCGCAAGGGGGAGGCACGACTGAAGAAGAAGAACCACCATGCATCTTCTCAAATAGCTCACGCAGTTCAGCCAATTGCCTCTCCACAACTGTCAGGCGTCTATGTAAGACTTTAACTTTAACATTCATACCTTGTATTGGCTTGCACCTTTTGTATCTTGAACTAGATAAGAAAACTGTTTCCGATCCACATCCATAAGACCTGTCTCTGTTATTCTTCCCGCCATTTGCCTGATAAAACAAAGCAAAATGATCTATGTCCTTTTCATCTACACCTTCAGCTAGTTTGCTAGACTTCAATTCCTCGTACCTATTCTGCATATACATAATATTCAACAAGCACTCAACATATATCTGGCCAAAATAACCAAAAAGAAAGCACAATATTCCAAAAGATAATATAATAATACTATGTCAAATACTCAACTGAATAAATTAAAGAAGTTGGAATAAAATTGAATTAAAGGGAAACCAAATTCAGAAACAAATATGAAGAGGTAAGACAACTTTGACTTAAATTCATCAGTGGAGGTATTTTTTTTATTACGCTGTTGAATTGAAATAATGAAATTTGTCAACGCTGCATATTGATAACTTTCGGCCGTCATAAATTAAGTCTCCCAAAGATAATCAAGATACCCAAATCAATGATGTAAATGCAAATATTTTCATGCTGTTACCATTGTTCATGCAATGCTAAATAAGTACTTAATAACATCACTATGTGGGAACAGTTGTCACAAAAACTGCATGCCTAAATGAGTAGATATCCTTACTTAGTGTCTTCATCAATATGACCAATTTTATTTCTTAGCTAAAAGGCAATTAATCTCAATGATTTATCGAAAAGAATAGTTCCAAAAGGAGAATTCTTAAAGGTTATGATTAGAATCAAACCATCTCCAGTGAGCACTTATTGTTAAGCAATCACCACAACTTTCATACGCCCTATACTTTCAATCAATTCGTAAGAGCTTGAAGCTTACATCTGAAGATGATATTTTGGTAAAACTGTAATATGTTTTGTGAATGCAAAATCATATATGTTAGCTTCTTGATGTGCAACCAGAACATGGACCATGTGATATGAAAGCGATCAAATTCACAAAGAAATGAACATATGTCTGGTCAAGAAACATATTAGCATATATCATCGTATTAAACAATTTCATCAACAACACTAATTCCAACTATACAATCTGCATAACAAGAAAATTTGACCAACCACTGCATCATACACACAATCAACAGTTCCACTGCAGCACGTCATTACTTCTACCACTATTGGTGCTTTGATAGAGGATTCAATGAATTTCGTCAAAATGCACAAGAGTTATTGAGTTCACCATGCATTAAATACCACAATACACCTAGTGTATATAGTACATCATTACATGGCAATTTTCTAGAAAAATGGAATTTAAGTGGCAAGAGTTAAACATAAATAAGGGCAGAATATAAGTCTCCCAAAGAAAACACTTAGAAACACTTATGTAAACTTTTTCAGCTCTAGGATTTAGCCACACCCCCGTCTTGGATTGTAGTTGAGCTGTAGGAAAACCTCAAGAATAGTTGCATCTCGCCCCAACTTAATTCCCTAAAACCACATACAACTAATAACTATCAGTTAAATTTTGAGCACATATAAGACTTAATTCAGAAAATTAATTATCAATCCTCTTAAATGCTCGGATATCATAATAGCACCGCCTCGATTCAAACAACCATCAGTATTTGTTGCTATATTCTTCTTGTTTTGCTCAGACATGTTAAGAAAATCAGGGTCTGTCTCCCACTTCTTTTTCAGCTCCTCCAACATTGACTTAGGCAACCATTTCCCTTTTGATTTCCCTATGCGAACATCAGCCAAGCTTTGCTGCTTTTGCATTCCATACTCGGATATCATAATAGCACCGCCTCGATTCAAACAACCATCAGTATTTGTTGCTATATTCTTCTTGTTTTGCTCAGACATGTTAAGAAAATCAGGGTCTGTCTCCCACTTCTTTTTCAGCTCCTCCAACATTGACTTAGGCAACCATTTCCCTTTTGATTTCCCTATGCGAACATCAGCCAAGCTTTGCTGCTTTTGCATTCCATAGGATTTTAATTGCTACATCATGTTTAGGTTCCCATCTGCAATAGTTCTACTAAAAAACAAATAATATTTTAGATTTAATGCAATAGAGCAAACTTTTACAATTAAAAATAACCTTAAACTAACAAGATCACCTGAATATTAACAGCTTCACCCAAGCCATGGTTGGTCATACTTAGCCTTAAACACTATGCTGACTTTTTTAACAACTTCTTGAGGGTCGAACCTATCACATAATATTATGAAAATTAATTGGTCAATTTGTTTTGAATAAACAAAAAATATTAAAAGAAAAAATAAAAAAATAAATAAGTTTGGAGTAGTATGAACGTCATATTCAGCTCTGTTTGGCCGTATCAACATCTTATTATCAGCCAATCCACACCCAGGTGCATGTGCAGGTGCAGGTGCAGGTGTAGGTGCAGATGCAGGTATAGATAGGGAAGCCTCAATAGTGTGTAAATGAGATGTGTGTGATGACCTTCTTGTGAGGCTCTCAGATGGTGCAGGACACTCAGATGGTGTAGGACCCATCTCAAATGGTATAGGACCCCTCTCGAATGGTGTAGGACCCCTCTCGGATTGGGTTCGACTCCTCTTAGATGTTGTACTATCAAATGATGTAGGGCCCCTCTCGGATGGTGTGCGACCCCTCCCAGATTCTCCGTCAGATAGTGTAAGGACCCTCTCAAATGCTCCATCAGATGGCATAAGGGCCTCCTCAAATATCGTCTCAGATGGTGTATGATCCATAAAGTCCATGGGTGCGGGATGAGTAAGATGACCAATCATGCCTCTACCACTGCGAACGACACTACTACTACCAATACCTGTACCTTGACTTCTAGCTCGACCAATGCTTATGTTGGTGCTTCTATCTTGCCCCCGAAAACTACCACGTCTACCACTACCTGTCATCTGTTAAAATTACACAAACAATTTGTTATGAATCAGTTCTTCTCACACACAAACAATACACAAACAGTAAAGAATGGAAACCAATGAAGAACTCGGCCACAAGAAACCGAACAAAGAACAGGAATAGAAAATGATGAACACAGGGATTTTACGTGGTTCGATCAATGTGATCTACATCCACGGAGGTTCTATACACCTCAATTCACTCCACTTATCAATCAATTACAAGAATTAATCCAGAAAACTAGAAATCCTAATTCACAGGCCGAATTGACCTTAAGAACCATAGCAATCTAATTCTCTTGATTGAGTAATGTTTACAGAGGGAAAGAAATGTGAATCAACTCGCATCTTCAAGTGTTTTCAATGTATATAAAGGACGGAGCTCGAATCAGGGAGTAGAAGTAGTTGTAACCAATTTTGTCTTCAACTGCACAAAATTGTTTCAGCGAGCTTTCCACAACGGTTTTACATGCAACGGTTTTAAACCGTTGCAAATGGCAGTTATAACAAACTTGACTCCGGTTTCCATTTTAACTTCTTTAACTGATCCGGCTAAAACCCGGTTCTCTAACTCGGTTCTTCACATTCTAAACCCGGTTCTGGACTCCTCAAATCCCCTACTACATTCCATGATCACTTGATGATATTGAACTGTTGTCTACAAATCTCCACCTCAATGAAATCAAGGCTCCATTTGCATGGAGGGATTTGATTTGTCAGGGGATTTAAAATGAATAGATTTCAAAATCCTTAGATTTGAAATCCATGGACTTGAAATCCCTTGTTTGGATTTATGGTGGATTTGTGAAAGGATTTTGAAATCCAAAATTTTCAAATCCATTATTTGGCAAAACACTTATACAATATTTGTAAAATTCAATTTTTTTCTTTAAAGTTTAAACTAACAATTTATATTTTTTATTAAATAAAATAATATTTATCTACATCAAAATTAACCGAATAATTTTTTTCTAAATATATATATACACACATATATACATATTATGTATTTTATATCCCAAAAAATTATTGGGAGCATTTAATTGGAGATAAAAGGAAAAAAAAAGAATTAAAAAAAATATTATGAGCATTCTATTGGAGAACGAGAGGAAGAGATAGCGATAGGGAGAAGAGAAGAACAGAGAGAGCGGGGGAGGAGAGAGAGAGAGAGGACGAGAGAGATAGAGAGAGAGGGGGGGGGGGGGGGGGGGGGAGAAGAGAGAAGTGTGAGTCAGGATGGATTTGTAAATGACTACCTTTGTCAAAGGATTTGAAATCCACCCAAATATAGTGTAAAATGGAGAATTTCAAATCTTGGATTTGCAAATGAGTTGATTTAAAAATCTGGATTTTCAAATCCACTCATTTAGTATTTTATCCAAACACATGGAATGGATTTGACAATGGATTTATAAATCCATAGCACAAATCCCTCCATCCAAATGGAGCCCAAGTGTATTTCATCACCTCAACTTGCCTTGTTTTCCAGGTTTTTAATCACACCGTTCAAGCCCAATCAGGCTTGAGCAATGAACCATCTTATTCCCAGGAACTGCCTTGGTTAGAAAATCAGCAGCATTGTCACTTGTATGGACCTTCCTAACCTCCACAGACCCTGTATCAATCACATCTCTTGCAAAATGCAATCTAACATCTATGTGCTTGGATCTCTCATGGAAAGCTTGATGTTTCACTAGATGTAAAGCACTTTGATTGTCACAATATATAGTAACACAGTCCTGCTTGATCCCTAGATCCTTCAGAATGCCTTTTAACCACACAGCTTCCTTGATTGCCTCTGTCAAAGCCATGTATTCAGCTTCTGTAGTAGACAAAGCCACTACTGATTGTTGCACATTTTACCATATAATGTGAACACATAACCTGTGATTGACTTTCTGGTGTCAACATTTCCAGCAAAATCAGCATCTGTAAATCCCTTCAAAGGAATAGCCAATTTTTCCTGCTTCTGAAACTTCAACCCCAGACTTGTTGTTCCCTTAAAATATCTCAACACCTGCTTCAAAGCCTCCCAATGAGCCTTTCCTAGATTTGACATATATCTGCTAACTAGAGACACACAATATGCTAAGTTTGGCCTGCTGCATATCATCCCATACATCAGACTTCCAACTCCACTAGCATAAGGCACACTTCTCATGTATGACTCTTCTTCTGCTGTCTTAGGACTCTGCTCCTTTGTTAATCTGAGTTGTTGACTTACTGGAATACTCAGTGTCTTGGCCTCATGCATTTGAAACCTCTTCACCACTTTCTGAAGATAATGCTTCTGAGATAACCATAAACATCCAACAGCTCTGTCTCTAATTATGTTCATACCCAGAATCTTCTTAGCTTCTCCTAAGTCCTTCATATCAAACTCAGAGCTCAATTTCTGCTTAAGCTGATGTATCTTATGTGAGCTCTTGCTTGCAATAAGCATGTCATCCACATATAACAACAAGTATACAGGATTAGCCTTTAAACTTTTATCAAAATAAACACAGCTATCATACAAACTTCTGACAAAACCAGCTTTTAACATAAACTCATTGAACTTCTTATTCCACTGCCTTGGCCTTTTCTTCAATCCATATAATGACTTTTTGAGGAAATATACTTGTTCTTCTTTTCCTGGAATCACAAATCCCTTAGGCTGCTTCATATAGATGTTCTCAACTAAGTCTCCATGTAAGAAAGCTGTTTTTACATCCAGCTGCTGTAACTCCATGTCCTCTTGTGTTACTATTGACAAAAGTAATCTGATGGAACAATGCTTTACCACAGGAGAGAAAACTTCATTGAAGTCAATGCCTTCCCTCTGAGTAAAGCCCCTTGCTACCAGTCTTGCCTTTTACCTTATCTTGTTTGAGACCCCAGCTTCAACCTTCTTCTTGTAAATCCATTTTGAACTTACCAGCTTTTGCCTGGTGACACCATCAAACATATTGATGTTTACTGATCCAGTGCCTTGAACCCTGCAGGATTGGTCATTTCCTAGCAGTGCACACCCTCCATCTTCTTTCTTGAGGTTTTGGAACCATTCTTTGTGAGGACACATGTGGAATGAGCAGCCTGTATCCAGTACCCATTCCAACTCCATTTTTGATTCAGTAACATTCAAGACTTCTGGAGTGTCTTCTCCATGTTCAACAGTGGCAGCTTCTCCACCATGGCCTTCTTTCTTCTTCACCTTTTAAGGGCAATCTTTCTTTAGATGCCCTACTTGCTTTCATTTGAAACATTTCCTGTTCTCTGTCCATTCTACAGGTTTCTTTGGAGCAGTATTGCTAGTTACAACTAGCAACTCTTTGAGGTTTGGCCCTTCTTCTTTTGGTAATTCTTTTTGAAATTTAGATTCAAACCTTCTCCAGATTGAGTCACCTTCTTATTTCCTTGATTCTGTAGGCATTTAGTCTTCAAAGGAGTGATTATAGAGTCATAACTCAGTTTATCCTGCCTTCCAAACATCAAAGTGTCCTTGAACCCTTCCATGGAACTTGGTAGAGCATTCAATACCATTAAGGCTCTGTCATCATCCTCCATAGTTACTCCAAGATCTTCTAGTTTATCAAGAAGTTTATCAAACTCATCCAGTTGATCAGAAATGTCTTTTCCATCCACCATTTTGAAAGCCAGTAACCTCTGTTTGAGAAACAATTTATTTGATACAGACTTGGACTGATATAGTTCCTCCAACTTGGTCCAAGCCTCTATAGCAGTCGAGCATCTTGAAACCTCCCTCAATGGCTTATCTCCTAGACACAAGATGATCATACTCAAAGCCTTATGATCCACCTCTGTATATTTGGGTTTCTCAATCTCTGTCCATTCATTTTCAGGCTTTAGTGCTCCTACCAGCCCGTTTTGAACCAGAATAGCCTTCATCTTGATTTTCCAAAGATGGAAGTCATTCCTCCCTGAGAATTTCTCCACATCCATCTTCATTCCTGACATCTCTATCTTCTTGTTGTGAGCAATGCTTCCCACAGACGGCGCCACTTGTTATGAATCAGTTCTTCTCACACACAAACAATACACAAACAGTAAAGAATGGAAACCAATGAAGAACTCGGCCACAAGAAACCGAACAAAGAACAGGAATAGAAAATGATGAACACAGGGATTTTACGTGGTTCGATCAATGTGATCTACATCCACGGAGGTTCTATACACCTCAATTCACTCCACTTATCAATCAATTACAAGAATTAATCCAGAAAACTAGAAATCCCAATTAACAGGTCGAATTGAGCTTAAGAACCCTAGCAATCTAATTCTCTTGATTGAGTAATGTTTACAGAGGGAAAGAAACGTGAATCAACTCGCATCTTCAAGTGTTTTCAATGTATATAAAGGGCGGAGCTCGAATCAGGGAGTAGAAGTAGTTGTAACCAATTTTGTCTTCAACTGCACAAAACTATTTTAGCGAGCTTTCCACAACGGTTTTACATGCAACGGTTTTAAACCGTTGCAAACGGCAGTTATAACAAACTTGACTCCGGTTTCCATTTTAACCTCTTTAACTGATCCGGCTAAAACCCGGTTCTCTAACCCGGTTCTTCACATTCTAAACCCGGTTCTGGACTCCTCAAATCCCCTACTACATTCCATGATCACTTGATGATATTGAACTGTTGTCTACACAATTTTTATGCATTAGATAAAATTTCATATAATGTATCACATTATCATATAACAAAAGAAATGAAAAATTCAT
The DNA here is from genome assembly GCA_958295605.1 of Ajuga chamaepitys. NCBI lineage: Eukaryota > Viridiplantae > Streptophyta > Magnoliopsida > Lamiales > Lamiaceae > Ajuga > Ajuga chamaepitys. Next base: position 19,234,287 of record OY282505.1, read on the forward strand.
ATATAAACACCTCAACCATCAATCACTATATTCATCATAATCGAAAGAAGCGTCTTCTTCGGATACAGATTCTTCACTCTCGTATGATTCTTCCCCATCTTCATCAACTTAATCGTAAACTTCGTCATCTTGATCAACATTAGTGGTAAAATTGATTTCCTCACCCAAACTATGAAGATCTCATAATGCAATATCAGTTCCATCTTCACCAGAGACTCCATTAAGGTTGGAACTAATATCATCTTGATATGGAGCATCTGGTGATTTGATCACGCGTCTTGATTTAGTCCTAACAACCACAAGCCAATCTCTCTTATTAGGAGTTGGGTTTGGATAAGGTGTATAATATACCTGCTGCGCTTGTTGAGCAAATATAAATGTATCTTTCCCCCTATATCTCCTATTTTATTTCACTTCAACAACTCCATACTTAGAGCAAATCCTTGTGCCCATGGATGACGGATCGAACCATTTACAATTGAACAATGTCAACTGTTTTATTTGTGCCCCGGGATACTCTATCTCAATCATTTCCTCCACAATTCCATGATATACAACATATTCTCCAGTAAGAGAGACTCCTGAGTTATTTGTTTTCCTATTTTGGGCCCAAGTTGCGGTGTGAAAACAATTACCATTCACAAAATAAACTGGAAAAGCCTGCACGTGGTGTAATGGGCCCCAGGCCAAGTCATACAAAAACTGGTCTTGGATATCATTAACGGGGTCATGCACCTAATGGAAATACAATAAGGACATGAAGCTTCAAAGAATGTAATAATCTAATGAGTAGATACATATGTCCTATTGTATAAGCAAAGAAAACTTACATAATTTCTGAACCAATCAACAAAGTGTGGTTCCACTTGTTTATTGGCTTCAGCACTAGCGAGATTTGACTTATTTGCATACAAAGATACCACACAAGTGCTGGAATTTTAAGATAGATATCGAATATGAGTAAAACAAAAGGATTATTTAGAAGAGTATGCATTATGACACAACTAACTTACTTATAAAAGGGCACAACTTCTGGACAATTTAAGAGAACGTATAAAGAAACTACCGCCAATTCTTCATCACTGAGATAGCGGGTCTTAGATGCTCCTTCATGTCGGCCAGGATAGTTAAATATAGAAAGTGGTGGACCCTCAAATGATTCCCACCATCGTCATTCCGAGGATCTCTCCTATTTCTCGTGTGGACGTGAGACTCAAAATAATATGAACAAAATGTCGATGTCTCCTCAAGCATGTAAGCCTTAAAAATGGAACCCTCCACATGAGATTTGTTCTTAACTTTCTTCTTAAGGTGGTGTAAAAACCTAAGGAGGAACAACACACATGGATATAGACTAACGTATAAATCGATAGTAACAAAAGAGTAACAGTATTTTAAGGATAATACCTCTCAAATGGATACATCCATTGAAATTCGGCAGGTCCATTAAGTATAGCTTCATTAACCAAGTGTATGGGTAAATGCTCCATCACATCGAAGAAAGCTGGAGGGAAGATCTTTTCTAACTTGCATAAGATGATAGGAATATCCTTCTCCATCTCTTCAAGCCTACATGTTTCTAACACGGGCAACATAGATCTCGAATGAAGTAGCTCAGCTCGGTTAAAGGTTCCCAAATTGTTACTGGCGCCGGAATATCTGTTGGAAAATTCCAACGGTTCATTTTACCGTTGGAAATGTTCAAAATTTCAACGGTTATATGTTCAGTTGGAATTTTTCGTTGGAATTAGACAATTTTCTTGTAGTGGTATACAAAAAAAACTAAATATATTAATGCAAAATTTTCGGTATATATGCTGAAATATATCAATGCAAATCTTAATATATTAAATTCCTTGGTTTTTTAATATTTTGGTATTTAATTATCATATTGATACTTCAAGCCTTAAAATTTATCACGATAAAAGGAATTTCATATACCAAGTATTTTAGTACGAGATATATCATGACGAATCTTCCGGACATTAGATATTGTTTCTTATTTTTACTATGCGTAAGTCTTAAATTAAGAATAAAATTCAAAATTTAGGCCTACAACTAATAAAAATTCAAAAGAATTGATCGCACTACAAGAATTTGCCAAATAGCAACAATCAATTCCGTCGCTATTCTGTCGTTAGAGGTGATAGCGACCAATTAGCGATAGAAAAAGTTGGTAGTAATATGGCTAGTCACTATGAATACCGACGGACCTAACAGTCCATCGGTAAAAATAATGACGGATACACGTTTTTGAGCATTTTGTAGGTAAAATTGGTGTACAAAGAGTCGACGAGCAGAAGAGAATCGAAGAAATCAAGAAAAAACTCGAAGAATGAAGAAACGGGTCAAAATTGGGCCATGCACGGTCACAATCGTGCAAGCCTTCACAACCATGCACGGACGTGCGCGCAGAAGGCAAACAGGTGCCCAGAACTAGGCGCACGGTCATGACCATGCACGCTCTTCCAGAGAGTTGGGATTTTTTGGGGTCGTGAACACCGGAAATGTGGGCTTTTCAGCCCCAAAACCTTATTTTTTAGCCCAAGAACCTAAAAAAAGCCCCAATTGGGTGTATAGGTGCCCTAATTTCAGTTTCTCATGTAACACACATTCAATAATCACTTTTTAGAGAGAGAGAATCTTGAGAGCATTTTTGGGATTCTACTTGGAGATCAAGAATTGTCATCTAAATAGGTTTTATCTTTCCATTTTCTTTTAATATTTGTATAAACGTGGATTTATTTATATATTTGTGTTTGTCATTTATTATGATTATGGTTGACTAATTTCCTTAATCTAGGTTTAAAGAGTAAATTATGGGTGTTTAGTTATTATTAGCCAATTAATTCAACTCCGTGTTATGTTATTGATTGATTAATTGTTTTAAAAATGTGTGTTGAATGAATTGATAACTTATTTAACATTATTGAGGATTAAATTGGAACCGAGAGGGGGGATTTGATCCAAGATTGTATTAATTGACATAATTAAGCAATAAAACCGAGAGGTTTGAGCTAGTTATGGGAACTTTGATCTTAGAATCAATTAGGAGTTGTATTTGATTAATCGAACGGAGACAGTGATCAATCCTATACAATCAACACGTAATTCGCTCCGAGGGGGATTTTTACATATGTTTGTGATCGTTCCTTGATACATAGCATTCGGTTAAAAGTTGGATTAAATTGGATTAGTAGTAATTAGATGCCGTAATTGAAATCTAAGCCTAGATCACCCTTATTAATTGTTTAATCCCTATAATTTGTTCTCTAGTTCATCATATTAGTTTTAATTGCTTGTTTATTTGAATTAGTTCTTAAAATACCAAAAATCACTCATTTGATCGTCTAGTTAGCCATTTAAATGTTTATGTCATTTCACTTTTTCGATATCGATACCAATCCTCGTGGGATCGACCTTGTACTCGCTTAGTGCTACTATTGACGTTGTGCACTTGTGGTTGCTCAATTTTAGTTGAAAAACTAAGTGTGTGTCAGTATACTAATCCGTCGGCATTTCACGACTACATTCTGTCGCTATATTGTCGGGAATTACCGACATTATTGTCTGTCGATAATCTATTCTGTCGCTATCTTGTCGCTAATTATTAAAAAAAATAGTTGTTATTTTGTCGTTAATTATTAAAAGCTTTAGTCATTATTTTGTCGCTAATTATTAAAAAAATAGTCGTTATTCTGTCGCTAATTATTAAAAGTTTTAGTCGTTATTTTATCGCTAATTATTGTTTTTGTTATTTGGTCGGCAATTTCCGACATAATTTTGTGAGCTCTGTTATTATTTTCTTTTATATGTAATTTGTCGGTAAATATTCAATTCAATCTTCTATATTATCGGTGCCCTAGCTTTTTTATTTATATATAAAATATTCCAAAAAATCAAATCACCCAACACAATCTAAAATAAGTAATTCAACGTCTGAATATGAATTAAAGTCTAAATATCCCCACAAATCAACCACACATGTTTGAAATTTGATCTCAACATAAAAAAAGATGTGTCGAAAATAAGACAAACACTCCAAATTCAAAACTAAAATAAACCCACATAATACAGTGCAAACATAAGTCAACTCAACACTTCATCCTCACCATCATATTCCTAGGTCTGTATCGTGAATCAATAGTATCAAGAATCGAACCTGCTCATCTGTCTCATTTTGTCATGCAGAAATTTCATCGAACTTCTTCTGCATCTCAGCACGACTCTCAGCAAGGCCCTCTGATATGAGCTCACTGAGGGAGATCAACAATTTAAACAAGCTCTGATAAGTCCAAATAGACATTAAAAGCACAAAACCTCAACTATGTATACCTCCATAGCAGCTGCATTGCAGATAAGCAGTGTGCAAAGCAATAAATGCTGATTCTTAACAACTAGCAATATATTTGCTGCAACAAGAAAATGGAAGCAGTTAATAATACAAACGTGATCTCTGGTATGTGGGGAAGAAGGACCCTGTTACTCAGTGTAGATTATCTCTGATACAAAAAGATTTATATACATATATAACATTAATTGTATGATTAAGAGCCAAGAACAACTCAAAAAGAAGACAATCAAGGAAATTAATAAAAATTAAATTAGTACTTGCGTCCACACATTAAGCATCTCATTATGCCCCCGAACTAAGCTGAGGAAAACTAATTTGAGAGGTCAAGCATACCTATAATAATTCAGTGTGTACGCATTATCCATCATATAATCCAGCAATGCATGAAACGACACAAGAGGATATGATATCCTTTGTTTCTCTCACTAATCTGGTTACATAAACTCCACATCCTCCAACAGCTCGAGCAAAGGCATGGAGGCTCTGGAAGTTAATGGAAATTAAGTAAGTTTTATATTAATTGTTGTCAAAATAGGCTGTCATATCCTAAAAAAGAGCAACTCGTACATAGAACATGTCCCAATCTGAGACAAATACTTCACCGAAGAATAAACTGTTATAAGGTACAACAGCTATATGCAGCGTTTGTGTTATCCTGTTGTTGGGGGCAAGGACTGAAATCTCGCGAGAAATCGGCGATTTCTCGCCGATTTCTCGCTAAAATGAAGAGACCGAGACGAAAAACAAAGGACATTGCATTTTGTAATGTTCTCGCCGAGATTTCGCGAAATATCGCGAAAATCTCGGCGAGAAATCGACCTTATTTCGCGCTGAGAGGGTGCTGTGCATTTTTGTCGGATTTTGGCGATATTTCGGCGATATCTCGCCGAAATATCGCCAAAATATCGGCGATTTATATTTTTTTTTTCTTTTTCTGACGCTGATTGATGGTAATTGGCTGAAAATGGTCTAGGGGACAGCTTCTGTTTACTTTCCAGAGGCACGAGGGTTCTGCAGATTTGCAGATGTATAATGGAGGTGTGCAGGCTGTAAAGAAGAAGTGGAGGTGACAAATGGATTGATAGGTGTGACATTTGGAGAGATAATTTGTTCAGTTTGAGCTTGAGGGTTCCAATATATGTGTATAAATGGACCGCAAAGTTCAATTGTTCATTCTACAAAAATATTGTGTAGTGAATTTTTTTTATCAAATATCGGGTAGTAGTAGAGAGATCGAGATATAAATAGGCGCAATAGCAATTTTGCAATTGAATAAGAATTGTCTATCCAGTGTGAAGGTCGTGAAGAATCTTGGTAATTTAATTTATGTTACCTTTTTTTAATTTCAGTCTTTCCGGTTCAGTTATACATATTTATATATAATTCTTCAATCAATTTTAGTCTCAATCGTCTAGCCCTTTTGTTGAGACAATTGAAATAATTGTGACTCCGTCGATTAACCCGTTTATAATTCATATCAATAATCAAGAATTAAATTGTGCAAAATCTCTAAAATCAGCACGGACTGATTGTCTTTTTAAAAATATTTCCTTTTAATTTGTAGATACTACAATTGCATTACATTTCAAATCGTTCTATTAATTGATAAAGAAATATTAATGAACTCATGAAACTGTAATAACGAATTATGATGATCCCACAAAATAAATCCTGGAAAAATTGTCGGAAATGAGATTCGAAAATGTTAATTTATCATCTTTAACAATAATTTATGTATCAACTTTTCGTAACAATACACTTTTTATATTATTTAATTTATTTATATACATTTAATTTTTAAAGATGACTAGTTTTTTTTTGAAAAATATAATCTTCCTTTTATTCTTAAGGCCCAAACAAATCCCAATAAAATACACTCATTAACTCCTTCAGCAAATGGACTCTTATATTTATATATTGAATTTCATTTCATTTACTAGAATTGGACAATATAATAATGTTATAAACTGTGTAGGTGGGAAAGTAATGGCAAGCGAGAACGATGCTGGTGATCGCAGGTCTTCAAGACTTGACTACGCTTGGAGGTATGCCACTGCTGTTCCAGGGAATAAAACTGCTACCGTTTGTCAGTTTTGTGGAGTCCAAAATTCCGGGGGTATAACTAGGTTCAAATATCATCTTAGCGGTACGGACCCAGAAAAGAACGTTGACGACAGGGACTGTCCCGGGGAGACGAAGACGAAGACGATGAAGACGATGATGAATACATCGCACGTCCGCCAGATCTTACACCGGAGGAGCGAAATGACTACCGTGCCGCTGTTAGAGCGTCGAAGGCGAGTGAGTGGGAGAGGGAACAGACGAGACAGTATGGTGGCAGCAGAGGAGGTAGTTCGAGTATGCGCTCGGGATCACAACCTGCCCAATTCCGTCGTTCACAGAGTGGTCGATCAACCCACTTCGAACCTTGTCCGGCCCCTGCACTGTACAAATCCGCTGATGCACGTCAAAAGAGGATAAAAAGTATGTTCTCTGGTACCAACTTAAAGGAAAAGTTGGGCAAGGCCATCAGTAAATTTTTTATTTACGATAATTTACCGCCGAACAAGGCTTCGTCACATCACTTCAAGAATATGATTGCTTGTGCTCAAGACGTAGGGCCGGCTGTTGCAACCCCTACTCCATATGAGATAAAGCACAAGTATCTAGACGCGGAGTATGAGGAAATGCAGGAATACGTCAGAACCCAAAAGAAAAAATGGGAGACGTATGGCTGCACAATTATGGCGGATGGATGGACCGGGCCGACGAAGCTGTCCATAATTAATTTTATGGTTTACAGTAAGGGGACAACGGCGTTTCTGAAATCAGTGGATGCATCGAACCGGATAAAAGATCACAAATACATCTATGAGCTGCTCAAGGACATTGTGAAGGAAGTCGGGCAGTCCAGAGTTGTGCAAATTGTTACAGACAATGGATCGGCCTATGTGAAAGCCGGAAGAAAGCTACAAGAGCGCTACAACTTATACTGGACTCCATGCGTTGCTCATTGTATTGACCTTATCTTGGAAGAGATCGGGAATAGAGATAACGTCAAAGCGGTCATTGTAGCTGCGAGGCAAATAACCAACTTCATATATAACCACGGTTGGTTACTTGCGCGTGTGAGGGAGGTATGCCAAGGTGATATTGTTAGACCCGGAGCGACACGTTTTGCCACTACCTATATCGCCTTGGAGAGTTTGTATAAGAAAAAATCGCCCCTGAAGCAGATTTTCACCAGTGATGAATGGGCAGCCAATAGACTCAGTCGTACGAAAGTTGGCATAGAAGTAGAGAAAAACGTGCTTGATCATTCGTTTTGGGAAGGAGTGCAACACGCAGTGGCTTTATTTGAGCCAATATATCAAGTGCTCCGAGTGGTTGACACAGAGGTCGTTCCAACTATGCCAATCTTGTACGATCTGATTAAGGTAATGAAAGAGAAAGTCCAATCACTAAGATCTACGCAGTGGGTGACTAGGATTATTGAGTCCAGGTGGGACAAAACACTATCTCACCCACTCCACGCAGCAGGTAATAAAGTCCATAATCAATTTTTTATTTTTAACTTTAAACCTTGATTTTGCAATGATTGACTGACATTTCCTAAACAATATTTGATTAATTTTCGTAGCATACTACCTTAACCCCAAAACCCAGTACCAGCCCGGAGTTGGCGAGGACACAGACCTTATACACGCAGTCCTTCGTGTTTATGATAAGCTATATCCCGGACCAACGGGGGTTGCCGATTTTGGGAATGAGGTAACGTTAACGCAACTGAAAATCAATATCGAATTAGTGACTTAATCATTCTTGATTTTTCATTTCGTGCAGCTAATTTATTTCCGCGATGCAAAAAAATCATTCGGAAACCGAACCGCTGTAGCTGCTCGAAATACTATGGCGGCATGTGAGTTTACTTTAAATTTGTTTTTAATTTGGTTTAGATTGCATCAACCTAAAACCATTCAATTTATTGACCTAAATCCTTTTTTGACAGCTGACTGGTGGGTTATGCACGGTAGTTCAGCACCAACACTGAAAGGGTTAGCCGTTAGAGTACTGGCGCAGACTGCATCATCTTCCGCATGTGAGCGAAACTGGAGCACGTTTGCCTTGATACACACTAAACAACGAAATCGTCTTGCTTATCCAAAACTCGAGAAGCTCGTATTTTGCTACTACAACATGAAGTTAAGAATACGAGATTTGGAGGCTGAAGCAGATAGGGTTGCTGAGCAAGAATTCATAGATTTAGTGGACATCACCGGTGAAACCGACAACGAAGAGGGTGATCAGCTCTATCAATGGATTCGACCAGCACACCTAGACGACGAAGCAGGCAATCCTGATCCTCAGGTCGCTGAAGCGGCAAGCGAATTCGGAATTGATGTGGATCAGGTAATGCGTGATGAAGTGGGTGTATCAAGTAGTGAAACACAGACAGGGAGCTCTACAGATGAAGACGGAAGTAATGACGATGGGAGTGGCGGTGGTAGACGTAATGATGACCATCAAGATTATAACCTAAGTCCAAGGGAAATGAGTCCATTCACTGTTGAAGGGTTGTACACACACTCTACACAAGATGCAGATCACGGAAGTAGGGCTGGGGGTCCAGGGATCGGTGCTATTGGAAAAGATTTCACGAGCAGACAGGGGCGGAACCGAGGAACAAGCTCAAACGCAGACTTTGCTTCCCTCTCGTCGAATTTTGACTCGATGAGTGTGAGCACCGATCGGGAAGATCTGTATCCTAATTTATTTTCACATAGAATAGCAGACAGATCCCGAGATTCAGCCTGGACTGATCGTAGCCCCCTTGAGGACACAGCCCCTCACGTGATTTATGAAGAACAACAGTACAATTCTTGGGTAAATCCGAATTATCCAGTATATGGACAGACGGTTGGACGAGACGCTTCAACATATTTATATTATCTTGATGATTATCTTCAAAATTACGCTAACTCCCTTAGCTGGTACCACTATTGTAATTACATCGATAACCAATACTCTCAGGTTGAGCCTCACCGGAATTCATTTTGGTGTTAGGAGGTAGTATTGTATGATGAAAATAGTTCATAATGGTAATCCCATCAGCAGACAGTGTATGTAATGTTTATTCTTTATCGAATAGGTGTAAATGTGTGTATTTTGATCTATGTTACTCCATTAGAAACTAGAATTAAGCTATTTTATTGACAATCTAACAAATATAGTGATAAATTAAGTGTTTTAATACATTTTACGCCGATTTTCAGAAAATTGCACCGATATTCCGATATTAATCGATATCTCACCGATATCTCCGTAAATTGAAAGACCGATATCTCCGTGAATACCGATTTTTTCGTCCTTGGTTGGGGGTAATAATCATCTGATGCACGCGTAACATCAATTGTTTTTTAGTTGTCATATAAATGTTAGATGAATCTGTCACTATTTTAGTAGTGTTAGCGGCAAAATTGAGAGATTTAAACTTAAATATAATGTAAATATGATTTGAGGTCAGATGAATTTGAAGTCTGTTAGAACAATAAGCTGAAAAACTAATACATATTGAATATGAGGTCTCGAGTTTAGTATCTGTAAACAAAATCAATGTTCTAAGCCATACAACATATTATTCCATTTTCTTGGAAGTTATTGGAATTTGAGGAGGGCGGCAGTTTAGTACCTCTAAACAGAATCAATCTCGAATTTAAATTAACTAGCACTACGCACGTGCGTTGCACGTGGTTATAATTTTTTACTATCATTTAAAACAAAATTAATTTGAACGTAAAGTAATTATATATTGTGATCAATGTAATATATATATACAACTTCGTAGATAATTCAATGTAATAAGAATTAATCTATTAAACAAACATAATTTTGAATCAACTGAAAATTAAAATAACCATAAAAGATAAATAGATAAGTTAAATAAGCTTAGTCTTAATTAATAAAACAAGTTAGAATAATTAGCGTTAAATGATTCATAAAAAACAATATACCATGATATAATGTAGAAATATTTAGTCTTACAAATTTTTCTATTATACATGTAAAGTTTAATTTATTCAAACTATTGTTTGCTTCTTATTATACACAAACTCGGTCATCATTAGTATATTTTGAATAAAGTTATACGATGATTGGAAAATTATATGGGCATGTTTACTTGGCAAATTGGGTGTGATTGAGAGTATTTATCCCACATAAACCAATGTTTTCTTGGTTTCCTACAACGGGTCAATCCCACATACCCGGGATTATGTGTACAATTTAGGACTATTGGGTTGATTATTGAATCCACCTCCCCCCCTAGGATTGATTTAGTCATTTGGATTAGGATTATTGATCCATTGGACTGAGATTTGGTGAGAAAATGAAACACCCAAAGTAAACGAGCCCTATACATGATGATGAGGCATATATTTTTATGTTTTGCACCAAATCACTGGCATTTGAAGAAAAACACATTTTTAATTGTCTCATTACATCATCAACTGACATCCATAAGTTAATTATTTGTTATATAACACACAAAATATTAGGCCTAACGTACTTTTCTATAATTCTCTAATAAATAATTTCGATTTCAACATACATTTGCACATGAAATTATTTACATATTTTAGTGTGAGAAAAAACTTCCAGCAACTTAGTTTCAAGATCCAACATCCAACTTTTATTATGAAAGTTATTTTCTAATTTTTTTGTATTATTATTAAGTATAACTCTCTTTAATATAATTTACTTATCGATTTAAGATTGCTTATTTCAATTTGCCTTAATTATTTTCTCAATGCAACGTCGAAATTTAAAATTTATGTGTTATTTAAAATAAAAATCCTACTATAGTATAATTACAAAATAAATAATATTTTCTATGGAAGGTTGACTTTACATAGTGTCTCACAATCTTCAATCAAGACACATGCTATAATTTATATAAAATATAATAAATGTTTTAACTAATTTGTAATATCTTTAATTCCTTATTTAGTTATAGTGAAATACTCCTAACTTTTCAAACATTGCATATCCATTTAAAAGTCTTATATATACATGTTTAAACCACACATTCCGATTTTATTTCTCTCATTTTATTTTTTATTTAGACTATATAGTACTCTATTCCACGTAATTATTTTTTATCTAATTTATTGCCAAGTTAATATTAATATTCACATTTCACTGTCTTTATTTTTCAACATGTTTTAACTTAATTATGTGAAACTCATTCACATAGTACAATTTTTTAATCATTCACAGTACAACTTAGTTCATTATTTCTTGTTAGTTCTTTTTTATTCTTTATTGTACCCTATAATTTATATAGCATAGTAAATTCATTTATCAAGTTATTACATATGCTTAAAATATATATATAATATTTTTATTAATTTAAAATTTTGTTTAATGTTAGATCTTAAATATTTAAAAGAATCTGGTGCAACTATTCATGTCCACTAATTTTTACGTTTGCCATTTTATTATTTCTATTATTAGTACAATAAAATTTTACACTTTGATCTAAACTCTAATTATTATAAACCTTCTGAATTTTATGTCTCTCTAATTTTCTAACATAACAGTTTTTTCCTCGGTCTACTACCATTACATCACCTATTAAAAGTATTACATTAGTGAGTATATTTGTGTAGGTGTATAAGGTATGTGATTAAAAATGATGTTCAACCTATATATTTATTTGAATAAAATCGATTCATTGAACAGACCAATAGTATTTAAATTTACACAATATCACAACCGATGCATTTATAGTTTTTATATCTTCAGATATATCTTTAATAATTTCATATATAAGCTACTTTTACCGTTTTCCTCCTTCTTTTTCATCTTAAATATATATATATATATATATATATATATATATGTGTGTATATATAAATGACTTTATCGTATATCATTTGAATTCAGTTAAATTCGTAAATCAATTATTATTTTATCTTGTTGTAATGTTTATAAATATTTCTTATGAAGTATATCGATTTCATTCTTCTAAATCATTGAAAATAAATATAATATATAATCTCATTTCCTACAAGCATAATAGTCAATTTATATTAGTAATGCCATACACAGAAATTTAGCATGTAAACATATACATTGCTAGTTTAATCTACATTTAAACAGTAAGGCTAAATGCATGCCTAGTTTAATCCAAATTTTGAAATACTACATTGTCTAATTAACAATTGCATGTACATTTAACTATAATATAGATATTTAATTTTTGTTTTTGTATTCTTTTCTCATAGTATAATATATCTGACACTTTCACATTTATTTGTTCTTTGATTTTTCTATTATATTACCTAGACTCGTCTATTATAATTTTTTTTATAGTGAAAATTCACTTAGACCCTTTAATATTTATAATTTTTACGTTAGTTTTTTTATAATTTTATTCATTATGTTAATAAAATTATTATACTACAAATAATAAAGTCTATTCATAAGTTTGTGTTATCTTTCTTCACAATGCATTTTCTCACTTCTATTCGTTTTATCATCATATAGTTCTTATTCAATTGTTTTGATATTATTTTCTATTGTTGAACTTAATAAAGTGGTATACACAAAAAAAACATACAATTTTCTAACATGTCTTTTTACTCACTCAAAAGTTAATTTTAAAATATAATCTTAGCGATTTCATATGCAAGTCATTTTATTCTTTGATTTTACTTATTGTAATTATATTTGTGCTAATCGGTCTTTCTCCTTTCTCCTTTCTCTTCAATTATAGAAGAAACCAATTAGAAAAATTATTAGAAATTTATGAAGAATCGAATAAAATGTAAACAAATAAAAAGAATAATATAGTGTATTTTACTACAAAGGAATAATAATATTAGATATAATTATGAATATTTAGGTTCAGCTTACGTCATCAGTTGAACTATATATTATATGAAATGTGATAGAAAATTTCATAAGTTGAGACTTGAGAGATGAATCTCAATTATAAAATGAATCTTACTAAATAAATAAAACTATAAAAAATAAAGTGACTAAATTAGCCTTAAAATTTTACTAATTAATGGTTTTCTTTTTTCTTTTTCTATAGTTTTCGTTTTTGACAATTATATAAAAGAATCTCATTATAAAAGAGATAAGAAATTTTAAAATAAAAATAAATAAAAATAATAATGTTATGTATATTATTAAAAATAAAGAAAAATATAGAATATGATTAATACGTAGGTTCAACTTATGCTTAGATGAATTATATATCATATCCATGAATTTTTTTAGGGTATCATATCCATGAATCGATAGATGAATTATATAGGGCTCTAACCAAATAAATAAAAATTTGAGAATATAATTAATAAACTAACCTTAAAAACTAAAATTCATTAATGATATAATAGGCAAATGAAATTTGTCTAACCATATAAATAAAAATTCAAAGATACTTTAAAGATATAGTTACCAAACTAACCTTAAAAATTAAAATTCATTAAGGATATAACAGGCAAATCAAATTTTGTAAGAAACAACTCACACTTTTATAATAGAAGTAGATTAAAATGCTAACGAACAAGCCATAAGGAGACAATAATGCAAATTAAACTTAAATATAATGTAAATATGATTTATGCTAAAATCCTAAATCCGTTATTTAGACTTACAGCCGTGGGTAGGAGATGGTATAATGGAGTAAATTGTTATTCAATTAGAGTTGCAAGAGAAAATCATATTTATCAATTTTTAAAACTAATTTTATTCAATTTGCAATAAAAATGAAAAACACTGATCTTTTTTCTAATAAAAATATAAATGTCAATTACCAAAAACACTAAAACTCTTTTATTTGCAATTAGGTCTACACTAAAGCTGCTAAGTCGCGCCATCAATGGCTTGATTCATAAATTAGCCTTGTTATTATCTCTCAATCTAACACTCGAGTCCTTTAGAGAGAGAGAGAGAGTAAATAAGTGATGCAATGCAATGCAAGGCTGTCATTCTGTCAACCTTTTGGAGAATGGGAAAATTGCTCGACTGATCAATTCACAACAAGCAATGGATGGAGGCTGACAATAGGGACAAAAAAAGAACATACTGATATCTAACCAATAATAAACAAAAATAACATAATGATATTTGCACAATAATAAACAAGTTCCTTCCTCAACCTCTTTTGATTTGGTTTGAATTCAAGATTCAGAAAAAATTTCCACAACCTTAAGCTTAATCCTCAACTAGAATTCATCAATTGGAGGGCACAACATTGCAGGGCGATGGTCCGATTCCCTAGCTAAGAGAATAGTGTTCATTGTCCCCAGGTTATTGATCGAAGGCTGACGGACATTATAAACGATCGTGAGTTGAGAACTTTCAAAATTCAAACTCATATTGATATATTTTCTGAAAAAGGGGTGTTCTTATGAAATTTAGTCGGCTGGAATATCTTCTTTTATTACAAGTCCTGATTGGGTGGGGTTGATAGGAATCGATCTCCAGCCAATAGCCTGAGTTAGAAGATGTCTTAACAATTAAGCTACAATCGATCCCTGCTGGAATATATTGTTGCATTAGAAGAAAACAAAACAATCTTCCAATATGAAAAAAATAAAAAAGGAAAGTTTCAGTAAAAGACCTAAATTCTAAAAATTGCCTCAATCTGAGGCATGAATTTTGAAAATTCTCAATTTGGATCATGAATTGTGAATTTTTTTTCTTAATTAAGGGCTTTAAAATATTATCAATTCAAAGCTGATATTTTGAAAATATGAAACAATATCCGATATACGAAATATTCATTAGTTAAAAGATTGATTTTTTTAGTACATAGTGCATTGAGGTTTTCAATATATCGTACTGAACATTTTGTATATCGCATAATGTTTCTTATTGTTCAAGGCATAAACCATGAAAGGAAAAAAAAAAAAAATCTAGGCTACCAGTTGAGAAGGACTTCATATCCAAAATTAAGAACTCCGAACTGAAACATTTCCTAAAACTCAAGTCTTCAACTAAAATTTTACCTAAAAAACACAAATTGGAGAAATTCCATTCTAACCAAAACTCGGTTGTTGCTGTTGGATTTGTATACTGAAAGCAAGACCTTTTATATACAATGTTTCCAGTTATTCACTATTAATCTCCTATCACTAATCACTATATATGTCCCTATATCTCTCTCCATAAGTAGATCATATGATGTGTTGTAGATCAAAGAAGATCATATGATTGGTCAAACTTAATAAGATATAAAATATATATCACAGCTGAGACAACTTGAGGACGAGTTGTTGGTATAGGCTGTAGTATCAAGTAGGAATAGTTTATCTTGACTATTTACTTATACTAGTACGTCTTTACGTATTGATAGGATCATGGTGAGATAAGTTCTTCTGCCTGACCTTAGTGAAAAACAAGAGATCTCGGTGACTTATTGTAATCTAAACCCTAAATAAGATTACAATTATGTGTGCATGTCTGTGTGTCACTTTGATTTCCTATGGGTGAGAGTTAAGTGCTAACTCTTTATACTCTGTATATTTGTTTAGGATGATGATATCCCCTTAAGGAGCTCAAAAGGTTTGTTGTACTAAACCCTGCAGGTTGATCAAGTTCAGGTACAATAATAAAGTTAAGTGGTACTACTTAAGACATTAATAAGCAATTAATTAATTTAAGCTGTCAGAGGCTTTAATTTAATTAATGGATATTCGATATCTTAAATAAGGGAATTAATTAAGTCTAATTCAAGCCCCGACTCAATTCGGGAATAAAGGGTTAAGTCAGTATTAATTCTTTAGTGAAATGAATTAATATTTATGAATTAATTATGTTCTGGGCTGAACATAGAAGAATTAATTCATAGTTAGGTCCATCTTTATTTCTTGTATTTGATCCCTGGACTGGTCCATCAGGCTCCTAACCCAGTAGGGAATTAAACTACCAGGCCAGGCCCTCACTCAGTTATTATGTATTAAATACATAACTCTCAGTCTGTGAAAAATAATAGACACACGTGAAAAATCACAGAGCAGAAAAGAGAGAGTGAGAGGGGCGGCGGTGACAGTGTTGGTTCCCACACTTGGGATTTCTCAAAGTTCGTCGTCCATCCGGCGTTGAAGATTGTTAGTGAAAACAACTCAAGAACACACAACTCCAAAGGATTTGAAAATGTACGAAGAAAAACACTCTGAAATCTCACTCACAATTCGGCCAGAATGTAACCGAACTCAGCTTACGCAAAACAGGAAATAGAAACGAATCAAACACAGGTTTAACGTGGTTCGTTCAAGATGAACTACATCCACGGAGGCAAGGCACACCTCAATCCACTAAGAACATCAATCAATTACAGAGAATACGCTCAAGAAATGAAATGCCCAATTCTGGATACAAATTAGGGCACGAACACTCAATCTCTAAATACTCTCTCTAATCTAAAGAACAAGGAAATTACGCGACGTAGTGATCTTCTCCTTGATGAGAGCTTTACAATGATATATGGATTGAAGCTCGAATGCAACTGCACAGGAAGTTCTAACTGAAAGAAGTTGAGCTGAGCTACCGGACAAATGTGACGGTTTTCTTCGTCACTGAACTGCAACTGCTTCGTCACAATTGACGGTTATCCCAAACCACCTCAAACCCGATTTATTCTGACCAGCTTGTATTCTTGATGCTAAAACCCGGTTTAAACCTCCGGTTCTTCACTCCCTGACTCCGGTTCCACATTCCCAACACACCATATTGCAAAGTATAGCTCACTTGATGAAATTGAACATCACCTCACAAATCTCCACCTCAATGAATCATGTGTGCCTCTTCTTGCCTCACCACTGCCTTGTCTGTTAATGTTCTTCATGACATTGCTCAAGCTGCAGCAGGCTCGAGCAATGCTCCACTTTATTCCCAGGTACACCTTAGTAAGAAAATCAGCAGGGTTATGCAATGTGTGTACCTTCTTCACTTCCACAGAACCAGAATCAATGATATCTCTAGCAAAATGCAACCTCACATCAATGTGTTTTGACCTTTCATGAAATGCTTGGTGTTTCACAAGGTGTAAAGCACTTTGATTATCACAGTAAATTGCCACACACTTTTGCTTGATGTCCAAATCTCTCAGAATCCCTTTAAGCCAGATTGCTTCTTTGATAGCTTCAGTGAGAGAGATATATTCTGCTTCTGTTGTTGACAGTGCTACAACTGACTGCTGTACACTTCTCCAGCTGATGGCTGTTCCAAATAAGGTAAACACAAATCCAGAAATAGATTTCCTCGTGTCTATGTTTGCTGCAAAATCAGAATCAGCAAACCCCTCCAATGCAACAGTGCTTCCATTCACTTTCTTCTCAAACTTCAGTGACAAGTTCACTGAACCCTTCAAATACCTCATCACATGCTTCAAAGCTTCCCAATGCTCAACTCCTGGGTTTGACATGAACCTGCTTACTAAAGACACAGCATAGGTCAAGTCAGGCCTACTACAAATCATCCCATACATGAGACTTCCAACTCCACTTGCATAAGGAATATTGCTCATATGTATGATTTCCTCTTCAGTCTTTGGGCATTGTTCTTTGGAGAGTTTCTTTTGTAGAATAACTGGAGTGGAGAGAGGTTTGGATTCATGCATATGGAACCTCTCCAAAACCTTCTGTAGATATTGCCTCTGAGATAACCAAAGCACTCCAGCTTCTCTGTTCCTTAGAATGTTCATGCCCAAAATCTTCTTGGCCTCTCCCAGATCTTTCATGTCAAATTCAGTGTTAAGTCTGTCCTTCAACCATTGTACCATCTTCTTGTTCTTGCTGGCAATTAGCATATCATCCACATACAGTAGAAGAAAGACTTTATCTTGCTTTGAACCCTTGTTGAAGTAAACACAACTGTCATATAGACTTCTTACAAAGCCAACACTGATCATGAAGTCATTGAACCTCTTATTCCACTGTCTTGGACTTTGTTTGAGTCCATACAGTGACTTCTTCAGCAAACAAACTTTGTCTTCTTGTTCAGGAACAACAAAGCCTTCTGGCTGTTTCATATATATCTTCTCAATGAGTTCTCCATGTAAGAATGTTGTCTTTACATCCAGTTGTTGCAGTTCCATGTCCTCTTGAGTAACCTTTGATAAAAGCAACCTGATTGAGCAGTGCTTTACTACTGGAGAGAAAACTTCATTAAAACCAATTCCTTCCCTTTGTGTAAAACCCCTGGCCACCAATCTTGCTTTAAACCTCACTTGTTTGGATCCTGCAGTCTCTAGTTTCTTCTTGTATATCCATTTAGGACTCACAAGTTTCTGACCTTTTGGTTTATCCACCAATATCCAGGTCTCATTCTTTTCCAGGGATTCCATCTCTTCAACCATTGCCTGAATCCAGTCTCTCTTTCTTCACAGTCTAGTGCTTCTTTAAAACTACTAGGCTCTTGTGATTCCAGGTCTTCAGCAACACTAAAGGCATAGTAAACACTCCCTGCTTGACCATAGAAGTCAGGTCTATTGATTGTTCTTCTAGGCCTGTCCCTTACAATGCTATATTCTCTAACATTTTGTGAAGGTCCAGCTTGTTCTTCTTCTTCAGATGATGAATCACTATCTTGTAGATTCTCTTGTGGTTGAGATGTGTGATTATCTTCAGCAGGATGCTCCACCTGAATTGATATCTCTTATGTCTCTTTAGCAGCATCAAATTCTTCCTTAGAGCCTGTTGAAGTATAAGCCATAACATTCTCATTAAACTTTACATCTCTACTTGTGATTATCTTCTGATTTCCCTTTTCTAGACACCACAATCTGTAGCCCTTTATTCCATCTGGATATCCAAGAAATACACACCTTAGAGCTCTTGCATCTAGCTTGTCTTGCTTGACATGGACAAAAGCAAGACAACCAAACACCCTTAAACTTTCATAACTTGGTTTCTGTCCACTCCACACCTCTTCAAGTGTTTTGAACCCAATCACTGATGAGGGTGACCTGTTAATGAGATAACATGATGTAGCAATGGTTTCACCCCAAAATACCTTTGGCAACCCAGCATCCAGCAGCATACACCTTACTCTTTCAAGAAGAGTCCTATTAAGCCTCTCAACAACCCCATTCTGTTGAGGATTCATTGGGACAGTCCTATGTCTCTTGATTCCTCTTTCTTCACAAAAGTTTGTGAACTCAGTAGAGAGATATTCCAGTCCATTATCAGTCCTAAGGTGCTTCAGCTTCTTCCCTTTGACATTTTTCAGTTGAATCAACCATGTTTTGAACTTATGAAAAGCATCACTCTTATTCTTCATCAACATGATCCACACCTTTCTGCTGTAATCATCAATCAAAGACATGAAATACCTTGCTCCACCATGAGTCTCTGTCCTTGCAGGACCCCATATGTCAGAGTGGACATAATCTAATGGCTCTTGAGTTGTGTGAACACCCTTTCCATAGGGCAACTTCTTGGACTTGCCCAAAGCACACTGATCACAAAACTCCAGGTTTTGGTTTCCCATGTTTCCAATTACACCACTTCTTGACAACTCCTTCAACCCTTTCTCTCCTATGTGTCCAAGCCTCTTGTGCCATTTAACAAGCTCAGAACTGCTCAAGACCATATCAACACTCCCAACAACAGGTGAACCAATCAAGATAAACAACCCATTATGCTGTCTACCTTTAATCACCACTGTATCATGTTTTGTGATATGCAAGAAACCATCCACTGAGCTAAACTGACACCCACTAGTTACCAAAGAACCAAGAGATAGAAGATTTCTTTTGAGGCCAAGAACATATCTTACATTTGAGATGATTCTGACCACACCATCAAACATTCTTATGCTCACTGATCCAACTCCTTTGACCTTGCATGATTGGTCATTTCCCAGGAGAACATTTCCACCATCTTCTCTCTTCAGTTCATCAAACCATGACTGGTGTGGACACATATGGAAGGAGTAGCCTGTGTCCAGGACCCATTCTTTCACCATTCTTGATTCAGTAACATTTAATACCTCTGGAGGATCTTCTTGATGGTCAATGGCAGCAGCTTCTGCCCCTTGATTTCCACCTTTCTTGTTTCTCTTAGGACAATCCTTCTTCAAGTGACCAGGCTGCTTGCACTTGAAGCATTTCCTCTTCTCAACCCATTCATTCCCCTTCTTTGGATTAGAGTCTCCTGCCTTGGGATCCTTAGCATTCTGTTCCTTCTTCCCTTGCCAAGGTTTCTTGAATTTAACATTCAAACCTTCTCCAGATTGTACCATGCCTTTATCACCCTGAGTCTGGAAGCATTTAGACCTCAGAGCCTTCACTATCCCATCATAAGATAGCTGCTCATCTCTCCCATACATCAAGGCATCCTTAAAGCTTTCCATGGATTTTGGAAGAATGTTTAACACCATCAATGCTTTATCATCCTCCTCCAATTTCACATCCAGGTCTTCCAATTCCTCAACCATCTTAATAAACTCATTAAGTTGATCAGAAATTACCTTATCTTCTGTGATCTTGAAGGCCAACATCTTCTGCTTCAAGAACAGCTTGTTGGAAACTGACTTAGATTGATACAGATCTTCCAATCTCTTCCATGCTTCTGAGGAACTCTTGCATCTTGAGACCTCTCTTAGCGGTTTATCACCCAAACACAGAAAGATAAGACTGAGGGCCTTCTTATCCACTGATGCAAACTTGGGTTTCTCACTTTCTTCCCACGAATCAAGAGGTATCAAAGCAAGATCAAGGCCATTGTGAACCAAAACTGCATTCATCTTGATCTTCCACAGTGTGAAATCATTTCTTCCTGTAAACTTCTCAAAGTCCATCTTCATACCAGCCATTCCTTCCCTTCTTCAAGCTGTGAGAGTTGGTTTCCCACAGACGGCGCCACTGTTAGTGAAAACAACTAAAGAACACACAACTCCAAAGGATTTGAAAATGTACGAAGAAAAACACTCTGAAATCTCACTCACAATTCGGCCAGAATGTAACCGAACTCAGCTTACGCAAAACAGGAAATAGAAACGAATCAAACACAGGTTTAACGTGGTTCGTTCAAGATGAACTACATCCACGGAGGCAAGGCACACCTCAATCCACTAAGAACATCAATCAATTACAGAGAATACGCTCAAGAAATGAAATGCCCAATTCTGGATACAAATTAGGGCACGAACACTCAATCTCTAAATACTCTCTCTAATCTAAAGAACAAGGAAATTACGCGACGTAGTGATCTTCTCCTTGATGAGAGCTTTACAATGATATATGGATTGAAGCTCGAATGCAACTGCACAGGAAGTTCTAACTGAAAGAAGTTGAGCTGAGCTACTGGACAAATGTGACGGTTTTCTTCGTCACTGAACTGCAATTGCTTCGTCACAATTGACGATTATCCCAAACCACCTCAAACCCGATTTATTCTGACCAGCTTGTATTCTTGATGCTAAAACCCGGTTAAACCTCCGGTTCTTCACTCCCTGACTCCGGTTCCACATTCCCAACACACCATATTGCAAAGTATAGCTCACTTGATGAAATTGAACATCACCTCACAAGGATCGAGCAGGGATACAGTCCAGAAGGTCAATCCTGGAGTCTAACATCGAATCACTGTGCACACGATTCTCGGGTCAATTCTAAAATACCTATGTGTTGTATTTAAATTAATAGATGCATGTTTAGGATTAATCAATGTGTATATTGAATTATGACAACCAAGAAAGTCCTAGTGAAATTCGGAAATTCCTACGATTGGTATCATAGCCAATATCAGTTTTCTTAGCTATGTGAGATATAGTTCAACTATTGATTATATGTGCATTTATTTTATTTTCGTTCTTCGTAACTTGTTTTTTATTGATACGTGATGTTTGTTGACGTTGTGATTGTATTCACCCCGAGAAAACTCATGGTTATAATAGGTTCATTTTTTGTTGTATTTTTGTTGAAAAATCTGTAAAAATCAAAGAACAAAGAGGAAGAACACGAAAAATGCGAAGAACCCGGCTGTCGGTGCTCGGCAGCAGCAGGCGCCCGGCGCTCGGCAGCAGCCAGAGCCCGGTAGCAGCAGGCGTGCGGCGTCCAGTAGCAACAACAGCCAGCGCCCGGCAGCAGCAGCAATGGCGGCGGCTAGGGTTTTACAAACCCTAGCAGATCGTTGCCGTGCACGGGCCCGGGCGTGCGCGAGACATTGGGCTTTGGCCTAGCAGGTCCCGACGGCTCTAGGCGGCTCGACAACCCGATGTTTCTTTTTAACCCGGTCCGTACCCGAGTACGTGAGGCCCGACGTGAAGGCCCAAAAGCTTGAAAACCTATATTTTCTAAATTATGTAATAATTTAGGATTTTTTTTCCATGTTGAGCCACGAAGAACGAATTTTATTTATTTTTTATCGTTTATTTTCGCTCGATTTATGTTTAATATTTATTATTATGTCAAATATGTTTACGTGATTTATTAATTGCGCTTAGACTATCATGTTAGGAACATCACGTATTATTAACATATTTAAATTCTCCGAGCATGCTCTACTTGTTGAGTTTAGTTTTATTTATGCTTAGGGTTACGTGTTGTTGCATGGACAAATCTTTTGAAGTAAAAGACTAAGCAAAACCCGACTTTTTTTTTAATATATTTCCTTTAAAATAGTCAAAGACCTCCACAACTGGTCTCAAGCCAAAGTGAATAATAATATTAGTTAACGTCCACACGCGTGGCTTACTAAAATTTATTGTTCATAAGTTTGTCAGGTGAGACTCTTCAATTAATCTTTTAATTCCAAAAGAATAGTGGGAGTTACACGCATAAACATCCACACGCGTGGCTTACACGTATAATTTTCACAAGTTTTCTAGAAAAAATGGAATTAAATGGGATAACAAAGGTTAAATAAGTTGGAAGCGACATGGTCTGCGTAAGTATGTCAAATCCAAGAATTTATTTACAAGGGTTAGGTTGTGGTCATTGCTTAGATATTATTTTAAGTACAACTCCCCGAGGAGTCCCTTCTTAATAATAATATGGTCTAGTTTAAAGGTCCAATCATTTATTTCATTTGTCAAAATGATATGTTGACATGGATTGAAATTAAATGACTAGGTGTTTTAGTCTAGCCGAGGAGTTTACATATAAACGTCCCCCTGCGTGGCTTATATGTAGAATATTTTTGGCTATTAGAGGACTCTATCAATATTGTTTTATCAAAAGGTTACAATATTGTTGTTTCAAATTATATGTGATTGTGTTCTTACATGTTTATTGTTCATATATTTTCAGATATGTCTTTGTCATTTGTCATCAATATTCTTGCACAACACCCTTTAACCGGTCCTAACTATAAAGAATGGAAATGTAATCTGGAGTACATTCTTGTTCTAGTTACTCCTCGTCCAGATCCCCTTACTTATCAGTCCACTGATGAGGAGCGGGAAAAACATGATAGGTGGCATAAGTCTAATAATGTGGCTAAATGCTACATTATGAACACTATGTCATCTACTTTTCTGCTCTAGCATCAGACCATGGACGATGTCGTTGGCATCATGTTGAACCTTCAAGAGGTGTATAAGGAGACGGATAGAGTTGCTCGGTTTGACTTAATGAGGTAAATTATGAAAAGTTGGATGACCGAGGGTAGCTCAGTGCACAATCATGTCATGCACATGATTAACCTCATGGACAAGCTTGACTTGATAGGAGGAGGTATTGACGGCGAGGCCAAGGTCGATATCATTCTCAACACACTTCCCAAATCCTTTGAGAACTTCCGTCTCAATGTTGTTATGGCCAAGAAAGCCTATACTCTTAATGTGTTACTCAATGACATAGTTACAGCAGAAGGGGTTCTGGGAAAGGGTGCACAGACTTTGGTCACTGCCAATGGACCCACTGTTCCACCGAAAGGTGGAAACAAGAAAAAGAGGCAAAAGGGCAAAAAGGCCAAGGCAAATAGTGAGAGTAAAGTAGCGGGCCCTATTGGTGGAGTAAAGAAGCCCAAGGAAAAGTGCTTCAAGTGCGGTAAGACTGGGCATTAGAAGAAAGATTGTCCGGTGCTAAAGGCAAATGACCAAGGTACGCCATTAGCTTTAGTAACTGAAACATGGTTGACCTCTGTTTCTACTCATTCGTGGGTAGTAGATACGGGTACGACTGATCATGTTTGTTACATCTTGCAGGGCTTTCAGCCGACAAGGCAGCTTAAGGATGGCGAGATCACTATCTTCATGGGCAATGTAGCAAGGGTCGCAGCAATTGCAGTTGGAGATTTTTCTTTATGTTTTAATGACACTGTTTTAGTTTTTAGAGATGTTTTGTTTGTGCCGGATTTTCGGCGGAACTTGATTTCAGTTTCGAAACTTTATTGTGATGGATATTCAGTTGTTTTTTGTAGTAATGTTTCTATCATGAGAAATGACGTAGTTATCTGCACTGGTGTTTTGAGCAATTCTCTTTATACTATAACTTGTCTCCATAATATCCAAAACTTTGTTGCATCTACTTCATCAAACCTAAAGAAAATAAAGTTATCTTCTCAAGAGGATCAGACACATCTTTGGCATCTAAGATTATGTCACATCAGTCTAAACATGATCCAAAGACTAGTATCTGATGGGGTGTTGGATTCATTCCAACTAGTTCAGACTCGAGTCTGCGAATCTTGTATAGAAGGAAAAATGTCGACAAGGCCTTTTAAGGCAAAGGGGAGTAGGGCCAATGAGGTGTTAGAGTTGATCCATTCTGACTTGTGTGGACCGATGTCCAATCAAGCTCGTGGAGGATATGAGTATTTCGTCACTTTCGTTGACGATTACACAAGATACAGATACGTTTACATACTTTGCCGTAAGTCTGAATGCTTTGAGAAATTCAAGGAATTTAGGAGAAGAAGTTAGGAAAAAGTATCAAGTCATTACGGTCTGATCGCGGTGGCGAATACCTCAGCAACGAGTTCCAACAATACTTATCAGAGGTTAGAATTACGTCCTAATTGACTACACCTGGCACTCCTCACCAGAATGGTGTAGCAGAGAGAAGAAATCAACCTCTACTTGAGATGGTTAGATCTATCATGAGTTATGCATCTTTGCCCATTTCGTTCTGGGGATATGCCTTAGAAACAACTTCTTATCTGTTAAACCTGGTACCGTCCAAGTCGGTGCCCAAGAGCTATGGTCTGGGCGCAAGCCTAGCTTGAACCATATAAAGATTTGGGGTAGTCCAGCACGCGTGCTGAACAAGGATGCTGACAAGTTGGAATCTAGGTCATAGGTGAGATTGTTTATAGGGTATCCAAAGGGAACGAAGGGTGGTTATTTCTATAGTCCTAAGGATCAGAAGGTCGTTATTAGCATTAACGCCCGATTCTTAGAAGATGACTATATGATTAATCACAAGTCCAGAACATACAATTCCCTTCAAGAACTCGAAGGGAACGTCAATACGATTCCACTTCCACCGCCACAAGTGCAAGAGGCAATAATACCAAGTATTGCACAACCTGTTCAAATAATTCCTACACAGTCTCGACGTATTGAGAGGGTTGTTCGTTAACCTGATCGACACATGTTTGTGGGAGAATCTTCGGATTTGATCCCAGGAGACGGACATGCTGATCTAGATCCCTGGACATATAGGTCATGGAACTTATGTTTTGATGAGGTGATTAAATCCTATAATTTACTCAATGTAAAAAAGAGAGTTGCGTATACCGTCTAGATGTCAACGGAAATAAAGTATTTCTTGTACTTTATGTAGATGATATTCTTAGTTCGCAACAACGTGGAGCTATTATCAGACGTAAAGATATGGTTATCCGAACTGTTTCAAATGAAGGACTTGGGAGAGGCAGCTTACATTCTTGGGATCAAAGTTATACGAGATCGCAAGAAGAAGATGTTGAGTTTATCCCAAGCGCCTATATTGACACTGTGATAACTCGTTTTAGCATGCAAACCGCCAAGAAAGGATTGCTACCTTTCAGACATGGCGTTCCACTTTTCTAAGGAGATATGTCCTAAGACACCTAAGGAGAAAGAGGAAATGAGACAGGTACCCTATGCTTCCGCAGTAGGTAGTCTTATGTATGCCATGCTATGCACGAGTCCCGATATCTGCTATGCAGCTGGCATAGTGACAAGATATCAGTCTAACCCTGGACAGACACATTGGACTGCGGTAAAACATGTACTCAAGTACCTCAAGAGGACTAGAGATTACAGAATAGTTTACCAGGCAGACAGTCTGAATCCCTTAGGTGGATTCGGATTCCAGGCTGACCGGGATGAGAAAAGATCTACCTTTGGATATTTGTTTACCTTGGGAGGAGGAGCTGTTTCATGGAGGAGTGCAAAGCAGAGATGCATTGCGGACTCCACTATAGAAGTTGAATATGTGACCGCTTCAGAGGCCGCTAAGGAGACAGTATGGCTCCGGAACTACCTCTTGGATCTAGGCGTGATACCTAGTTTTCCTAAGAGTATCACAATCTATTGTGATCACTCAGGTGCAGTGGCAAACTCAAAGGAACCCAGGACCCACAAGGCGACTGAACACATAGAGAGAAAGTACCACATAATACGAGAAATCGTAAAACAAGGAGATGTGCGGATAGAGAAGATTTGTACGACAGAGAATTTTGTTGACCCATTCACGAAGAGCTTACAGCAGAAATTCTACGACAAGCATGTTCAGGGACTAGGGTTGCGATTAATGTCACCCACTTAGTAAACTTTCAGTATAAGTGGGAGAATGTAATAGCTAGATAGTTAGACACCTGGTATACTAAAATTTTGCTTTAGTATAAGTGGGAGATTGTTGGACTTGTATACTGAAAGCAAGACCTTTTATATACAATATTTCCAGTTATTCACTATTGATTTCCTATCTGATTCTGTTTACACTAATCACTATATATGTCCCTATATCTCTCTCTACAAGCAGATCATATGGTGTGTTATAGATCGCAGAAGATCATATGATTGGTCAAACTTAATGAGATATAAAATATGTATCATAACTGAGACAACTTGATGACAAGTTGTTGGTATAGGCCGCAGTATCAAGTAGGAATAGTTTATCTTGACTATTTACTTATACTGGTACGTCTTTACGTATTGATAGGATCACAATGAGATAAGTTCTTCTACCTGACTTTAGTGAAGAACAAGAGATCTCGGTGACTTATTGTAATCTAAACCCTAAATAAGATTACAGTTATGTGTTCATGTCTGTGTGTCACTTTGATTTACGATGAGTGAGAGCTAAGTGCTAACTCTTTATACTCAGTATCTTGAGTGACATTAGCTTGCAAATGATAACTGGTAATTTGTGTCTAGGTAACTGTATTCCTTTAGGATGATGATATCCCCTTAAGGAGCTCAAAAGATTTGTTGTACTAAACCCTGCAGGTTGATTAAGTTCAGGTACAATAATGAAGTTGAGTGGTACTACTTAAGGAATTAATAAACAATTAATTAATTTAAGCTGTCAGAGGCTTTAATTAATTAATGGATATTCGAATTCTTCAATATGGGGATTAATTAAGTCTATTCAAGTCCCGACTCAATTCGGGAATAAAGGGGTAAGTCAGTATTAATTCTTTAGTGGAATGAATTAATATTTATGAATTAATTATGTTCGGGGCTGAACATAGAAGAATTAATTCATAGTTTGGTCCATCTTTATTTCTTGTATTTGATCCCTGGACTGGCTAATCTGGCTCGTAGCCCAGTAGGGAATTAAACTACCAGGCCAGGCCCACACTCAGTTATTATGTATTAAATACATAACTCTCAGTCTGTGAAAAATAACAGACACACGTAAAAAATCACAGAGCGGAAAGGAGAGAGTGAGAGGGAGGCGGCGACAGTGTTTGTTCCGCACTTGGGATTTCTCAAAGTTCGTCGTCCATCCGGCGTTGAGGATCGAGCAGGGGTACAGTCCAGAAGGTCAATCTTGGAGTCTAACATCGAATCACTGTGCACACGATTCTCAGGTCAACTCTAAAAAACCTATGTGTTGTATTTAAATTAATAGATGCATGTTTAGGATTAATCAATGTGTATATTGAATTATGACAACCAAGAAAGTCCTAGTGAAATTCGGAAATTCCTACAGTTGCACCCAAAATGGTGTGAGAATATCAAATTGCCGAGATTAGAGCATCAACAATACAGGTATAATTCAAAGTTTTGACCCAAAATTTTGATTCAATTATATTTGAGGTAGTGGGTACAATTTGGAGAAAGAAATAAGGTGTACAACTAATGCTACCTCTTGAAAATGATTGACCGTTAAAGGGGAAGGGAGGGGCGTGGGGCGCAGGAGCGCAGAGAAGCCAAGGGTGAGGCACATGGCCCCACGCGCGCGGGCGCGCAACTGGGGTGGATCTTGCGCCTCATTATAATATTCCCCCCTTTTTGTAAAATTGTTTTGTTTTGTTTTGTTTCTATTGTTTTAATTGATTTTTTATTATTTTATTTTTTTCGATTTCGAGTTGGTATTAGTCTTTCTTTTTTTTTTTTTTAAATTTCTCCATTTTTAATAATATTATGTAAAAAAAAACGATTCGATATTTTTATTGTTGTTACAAAATTTAGAAAATAAATTAACAATATTTTTAAAAAGAAAAAAAAAAATTATTAAGAATATTTAATTTTTATAAATGATATTTTATGAATATTAATTAAATTAATTGTGTATGTGAAAATTGTAAATAAAATTTTAATAAATTGTAGACGTAAAAATAATATGGGTGGTGTGCCTGTGGGTCCTCAAATAATGTCATTTGTACTTAGAAGGATCAGGAAGAAATAAGTACAAATATAATGAATATTAACTTTAGAAGTGACAATAATATGACTGATACAAATTGAGGGTGCACTGGTTATGCTAAATAAAGTGAGCGAGTCCACTTCAAGAAATATTGAAGTTAAACATTTTTCTCTTAGGTTGTTAAGTATTATTTTATTTTAATAAAATTCTCTTAAGATTTTTTTTTCTAAAAGTCCTTATCATATCAGTTATGTTTGAATATATCCTTAAAATATTATTTTATTTCAAGATATTCTTAAAGTGTTTCTTTTTTTTTTTTTTTTCAAAAAAGCCTTAAAATATCAGTTATGTTTAAAATGTCCCAAAAGTATTAAAAAATAATACCTTGAAATCATTTTTCGGATAATGTTCAATTTTACTTTTAATTATAAAATAAACAAAGTCCAAAATAACTGAATCAAATTACCATCTTTTCCAAGTAATAAGTCATTTCATAGTATTTCTCAACCTAGAATGGGTTTCTTGAAAAAACTTCATCTTGAACTTTTGTTCAAATTCATATTATCGTATAATTTACTTCCGTTTGGAGTAATAGTAGCAAATGAAACATTACATAATATTTCCTTAATACAGATATATTATTATACCATTTTGAAGTAAATCAATCAT
Organism: Ajuga chamaepitys; assembly: GCA_958295605.1. NCBI lineage: Eukaryota > Viridiplantae > Streptophyta > Magnoliopsida > Lamiales > Lamiaceae > Ajuga > Ajuga chamaepitys. The sequence goes on from OY282505.1 coordinate 19,264,073, forward strand.
TTCAGATATTTTTATGTCTCCATTTTTATATTTTTGTAATAGCTAAAGTACCGATTGAAATAATTTTAAAGCACAACTTAGAAATGAATTAAAACAAAACCATATTAATGAAATGATAAATTGAAACAAACCTTAATACATTAGTAAATGCATATAGCCTTTTTTTTTTTTTTTTTCCTTAGCTTTACACTCTTAATAGTATCTGATTTGATCATTCACCCAAAATCTTAAACTCAGTCATTCCTAAGTATTTTATGAATTGGCTGAATGATGAATATTTCAAAAAAGTTTATCTTAGTACAATAATGGATACCAAATTACCATCATATGATCCTTAATACTCATATATAACAGGGAATATTAATTATCAAAACAGGTAATTCAATTTACCAACACTTTGTAACTTAAATTTTTTTTCACAATGGTGAAAAGAAGAAGATAATAAGCAAACAGCAAACAGCAAAAAAATCATAAATACTGTATATCTGCATAGTAGCATTTTTCCTCAGTCCAACAGCAGATTCTCCTTATACAAACCATGCTTGCAGTCTTGTTTACGATGATCACATCACAAGAGGGAACTCAAGTTCATGAAGAAACCAAGCAATTTATTCAGGATAACGCAGCAAAAAGATTTTGGGTGTTTAAGACTACCTTAAACTCAACGAGCATCGGCAGAAGTGAATGAATCCGCAAACCCAGATGGCTTAGCTGGAATACTCCCTTTACTGTCCTGACTCGTCCCGCTGTAATTTTGGTCCCCGCTTTCTTCTTGCCAGTCCTTCAACATTTGCGAAAGAGGCAAATCCATGTCGATGCCCAAAAAGTGTTCTGTCTCTTCGTAAGGTCTCCATTTCTCGACCAACTGAACCAACACATTCACTGCGTGTCCCATCTCAGGCCGATGATTTGGGTCCCGTGCGGTGCAGTGTCCAGCCAGCTCAGCTATGGAGAAAATGGTTTCAAAAATGTCTTCTTTTGCATCTAGAGCGGGGTCGATTGAAGCAATAAGCAAGTCTTTGTCAGATTGTATCTGCCAAAACCACTCGGCCAAGTACCGGCTTTCCTCTGGACGTTGGTCATCGAGTGCTTCTAATCCCGTCAGAAGTTCCATTAGTACTACTCCAAAGCTGAACACATCGACTTTTGTCGTGATTTTCCCCGTCACTGACAAGACAGGAGAAACAATTAGAGAAGAACTACATGAAATTGAAATATCCTTCCATCTCACAAAGATAGAAGAAATTCATTTAATAAAAGTAATTATAATGAACCATTCAGTACTAGTACATTAGGAAAAGAAGCATTTAATAATTGGCAAGACTCAGGGAGTAAGACGTAAAATATGTGTACCATTGAAGCTAAGGATTAAGTTCTCATTGTAACATAAACAACCCAAGATTCATTCTCCATTACAATAAAGCATGTTTTTGTAACATAACGAGTAAAGAAGAGATGTACCTGCATATTCGGGAGCAAGGTATCCGAAAGTTCCAGCAAGGCGGGTGGCAAACGACATATCACTATCGGGAGCCAACTTGACCAATCCAAAATCCGAAACTTTGGCTCTAAAATCATGATCCAAAAGAATGTTGGCTGATTTCAGATCACGGTGTATAAACCTCTGATGGGCCAGAGTATGAAGATATTCCAATCCTCTAGCAACATCGAGAGCAATACTTATCCTTTGGGCCCACGACAACGGCTCTAAACCTAGACTCTTCCATCGAAACAGATGTCTACTAAGGGCCCCTCGAGGCATGTACTCGTAAACCAAAAGCCTCTCCTCTCCTTCGGCAGAGAACCCCAAAAGGGACACGAGATGACGGTGGCGAACCTTCGAAAGCACTGCAATTTCCGATTGGAATTCCTCCAACGCTTTGTTGCTTATAGCTGCAACTACCATTCTCTTAACTGCTAGTTTCGTACCGTCTTCTAACTCACCCTTGTACACCACCCCGAAACCTCCACGCCCAAGCTCATTCTCTTTGGCGAAATTGTTGGTGACCTTGCGAAGAACGTGAAGAGAAATGAGCAAATTCCCAGCCTCGATCACCTGAGAGTTCTCCAAGCCACTAGTGGTCGTCCTACTCACGGAACTAACAGTTTGGAGATCCATGCTGGAGTGATCCGCTATGGCAATTTTCACAATATTTCCGTTATCCGATGGATCTTTAGGATGAACCACAACACCGGAAGGAGGGTTAATTTGGTCCTTTCTCTTTCTACAGCAGTAAACAGCCAGCAGGACTGCAACAAGGGTGAAAACAGTAGAACCTGCAGCTGCAGACACTATGACCATGACTCTTGATTTTGTTGAATTCTTGGTGTTTATAGGTTCGTTTACAACAATGGGTGAACTCTGATTCGAATGACCAGATGGAGGTGGAGCATTTTCTGATGGCTGACGATCATGGCCTAATGAAGGACTGTCCGTCGGAGATTCTGGGCCATTATTTGGAATGGGAGGCGGCAGATGTGGCGGCTCAGCAGCAGGTGAGGGTGGTTTCTTGGGTGCTTTAGCTTTAAACTTTGCATTGCCATCAGTTACTACTTTCACACCATCATGAAATCTTGGCAATGGTGGCTCGAAATCATTTCCTCCAACATTTAGCAATCTCAGTGATTTCAGCTGAGTTAGACTTGTAGGAACTCTGCCATGTAGATTGTTTCCTTCTAAATGAATTTCAAGAATCGAAGATAAGTTCACAAGCGAAGGACTGAGCGTACCATTAAGCCCAAGCTTCTGTAAATTTATGACAGAAATCTCGTTTCTTGAATTACAAGTGATACCCCACCAAGGCCCCGAACAAGGATCATTACCAGCCCATTTAGAAACAAGACTCTTGGGATAATTCACATCATGAAGAAAATTCAAAAGGACATTGACTTGAGGAGCACATTGCAAGCCGGGATCAGATTGACAGAAAGAATTCGATGCATAAGAAACATGTGCAGATTTAAATTTTGGTATTGGGCCCATAAACATATTATTGTTCAAGTTCAAAAGCCGAAGATCCATATCAGCTAAGCTTGGTGGAATCAGCCCAACAAGCCGATTTCCGTTGAGGTTGAGTTCTTTCAAGGAAGTTAATCGCCCAATATTATCAGGAATCGATCCAGTAAACTGATTACCGTGGAGCCAAACTGTGGTTAGCCCAACCATAGTTCCGATTACATCAATAGGACCAGTCATCCCACCTCCATCTTGATCATTCAACCACAATATCTGCAGCATTGAGTCACGAAAAGTGGATGGTATTTCACCGCTTAACCTATTGTATGAAAACCTTAAAGATGCTAACGAGGGTAACTGCCCAAGAAAATCGGGCAGTGGTCCGATTATGTTGCAACCTGAGCACGAAAAATTCACCAACTGGGAAGACTCAGCAAGGTCACTAGGTATAGTCCATCCAATAGTCTGATTGAAAGGATTACTATCCAATGCCAATACGCGAATACTAGTGAGTCCGTTAAAGAAATCAGCAGGGATCGTATCGAATTTATTAAAATCCAGGAACGCATATTGCAGGTTGGATAATCCACTAAAAGTTGGCAATTTTCCAGTGAATTTATTCCTTTGAAGGCCAACATTTTCAAGGTGTTCCAATTGATTCAATTTTGGGGGCAGAGGCCCCTGTAGTCCAAGATTCTGAACCTGAATCTGAGTGACCCTGCCATTAGAACAGAAGACATGAGGCCATGCAGGGGGCCCACATGGATCATTCCCTTGAGCTGGCCATTTCAGAAGCTCTGGATTTTTCAAACCATTTCTGAAATCACTCAAAACCTTGAAATCATTTTGGTCTGTGAAACCATGAACCACTCCAGAAAAGCAAACAAACAATTCAAGAATAATGGAGATTAATTTTCCTGAATTAACTTCCATTTTTCCCAGTCACGACTGAATTAGACAAGCACACATCTTCAATTAGCTAAAAAGTCGGGCCATTGAAAGAAAACACAGTCAGAAATTCAGGAAAAGTTGGACAGACCTTGTAATTGTTGGGTGCATGCAAATTCAACAAGGGCCTTGTTCTGAATTTTCTTGTGGACTAGAACGGTGAGAGAAAAATGACAAGTTTCCAGGGATTTCCGCTGTTACTTTTGGGGGTTTTCAATGCTTTGCATTTGGATCAAAACCCTCCATGGAGTACTATTTACTATTTAGTGATGACTACTCGCTCTCTGTTTGTGTCCGTTTTTCCTTAATTTTCATAATGTGTAATAAATACTTGTCCTTTTCTTTGTAGAAACAACTTAAAATTTTATTCTGCTCTGCTTACGTATTTTCTGTCACCGACAACCGTACTTGATTCAGCGCAAAGCTGTAGTAATTTGTTAATTGAATTTAATATACAATAAATCGAGCAGATAATATACAACGAGTTGCACTCACCCGTGTCGCTGTCGGTAAATTTTCGGGTCGACCTCTATCTCATTCAAAATTAAGTAACTGTAGGTTCATATGTTTATATTAAATTCCAACAGTTTTAGGCAATGTTTGGTTGGGGATGAGGTGGCTGGGTTGGGGGAAGTGGTTGGAGTTAGTGGCTGAGGATGTTAGAGAGTGATATTTGGTTGGGTGGCTGGGGTTGTGGTTGAAGTGTGAAATTTAATTATTAATTGTAAAATGTGATGTTTTATGTGTAAGAGATAGTTATTAATGACTGAGAGAATGATTAAAGTAATGTTTGGATTTGTGATTGATGTCCCCCCACCAAACCCTAGTACCCCGGCTTGGTCAAACCAGTCTAAAGAAACATGAGATGGGGTTGGCCAAACTGATGAGAGGTTGGGCCAACCCCAACCAAACATGCCCTTAATCTTATTGAAATGGCTCGCTAATATTTATTTCTACTTTTGTTTGTACTAAATTATCCAAAAAATCACCTACCTCAATTTTTAATTGTAATATGATATTTGATTATCAATATTTATTACTATTAATTTCTTTTCCAATTGCGACATGTACCACATTTTTAACATTTAATTTGATTGTCACCACATTAATTAGATATTCTTGATTATACCATTCTATATTCACAATCTACTTTATCTTTTATTGTTGCACGCATTGTGAATTGAGGAATAAACTTACAGTTATGACACCTGTAACTTGGAAAAATGTGAATAATGTTTTAATTAATTAAAAAGAAAAATTATAGTTTGTAATAAACATTGAGAAATTTAAAAGTCGTAGAAATTGAACGAGGCCGTTAGTTTTTAGTAATTAATTGTAATTATTTTTATAAAAATGCATAATTTAGTTTTTTTATACATATGACTTGATGAATTTAATAGAATGTGGATAGTGGCGATAAATTTGGTTCAGAATTTGTTGTGTTGAATGGAAAAAGTTGAAAGTATGGTAATAAATTTTGCAGTTTGTTGAGCGATTATGGTCACGGGACATTCATGTCTTGTCTCCCTAATTATGCCTTCTTTTTCTTTACTTTAATTTAATAGATCTTCTTTTTATTACTCAGATATCGAAATTCTAAAGACATACAGCACTTATGGGACATATATGTTTTATGATTTTATCATCCAAGACCTGTGGCTGTGGTTGGAATTTGACCCCTTTTTATTAATGAAAATCTCATCTCTTTTCAATTTTATTATTTTCTATAAGTGTAGCTAACTTATTGCTTTTTCTAAATATTTTATTATAATACGTATGTATAACTTAAATTCTACGACCTTCTTTTTCTACCAACTCTAAGAATCAAGTTTCAAAAGCTTTATTCATTAATTAATACTCATACCACTTCTTCCTAATATATATATGTGCACTAAATTCGACCTCAAGGTGAGGATAATAGGACGTACAGCTCTATAGCGACGACAACAACCATCAAGAAATTACACGACTTTTAAGATGGAATTTTTAATTATGAAAATGGTTTAATTGTTCATATTCATCTAATTATATGATATGAATTCAGTTTATAGGGATAAGGGTCAAATAAACCCTCCAACTTTACCCTTAGGTACAAATAGACATCTCAACTTTTTTTGTGTCCAGTTACATACTTTTTATTTTAAAAGTGGACAAATAAACACTTTAACTTTTGAATTTGGAGCAAATACACATTTTCGTTAATTTTTTGCAAACACCGTTTATCTTCCTGCTGACTTGGCAGTGGGGGTCATTCACGTACAACAGCTGGCTGCTCACTTGGCCTTTTCATTATTTCAATGTAACAAGAAAAGGGATCATGTATAAAACCCTCTGCCAACCCTCGTTTCTTCTAAAAATTGAGTATAAACCCTAATTTCACATAGTATACTTCCACAAATCAGGCAAAGTCAGTCCGAACAAAATCCATCTTCTCTCAGAGATGGCTTCATCTTCGTCAAACTCCAAACCGCGCTTCGTAAATCTCCTAGAAGATAAGAGAATTTGTGATTATGGTGAACTAGAGGTGTTATGGACTTCACTGATCAGTATGTGTTGTACGTAAATGACCCCCACTGCTAAGTCAGCAGGAAGATAAACGGCGTTTGCAAAAAATTAACGAAAATGTGTATTTGCTCCAAATCCAAAAGTTAAAGTGTTTATTTATTCACTTTTAAAATAAAAAGTGTGTAATTGGACAAAAAAAAATTGAGGTGTCTGTTTATACCTAAGGGTAGAGTTCGAGTGTTTATTTGCCCCTTATCCCTTGTTTATATGATTTATATTGAGAGGATGTTAGAGACCGTAAATAGGTTCTGGATCGTTAAGTAATACATAGGATACCCCACGGTACATATTGATATTGATATTACTAGTATTATGCACAGAAGTTTATTTAAAAAAATATTAATTTGAGTAAAGCTTAATATGATATAATTCAATATTTAAATATGTGATCGTTTTATCTTAATAAAATAATTTCAAAAAAATGTAGGATCACACACAAATAAAATAATAAATAATGAAAGTTTAAGTTTCTCGCATGCATGTTATATATATGAATTTAATATAACCTACTTTATATAATATAAATATATATATATATATATATATGATAGTTTAAGGTAACATATTAAATATTAAAAAATATCTATTTCAAAATGACCCTCAAGATAAAATATTTGATATAAAAAGATATTTATTTCAAAATGACCACTTCTTATCTTTAAAATTTAAATACAATTTAGTGTGTCTGTATCATTCTTCACCTCTATGCATACACAAATAGCGTAATTAATTATGAATGTTGAAACAAACAGAAATATTCAAATATCAACTCATCATATTATTAAATAAAATAAATTGAATAATGTTATAATAAATTTATTTTTCTTTAACTTTTTTCATTTTATTTTAAATACTTTAATTTATCTAAATAAAGTTTTAAATTCTAACTATAACTATTTACTTTAAAAAAAAAAAAACAACTTATTTGCAAGTTTTAACACTTTACTTTGTATTTCAGATATTCAAAATTAATAAAATAACAAAATAAAATTCAAAATTCATTTAATAGTTGAAATAACAAAATAAAACATATGATTTCTTCAATACTTCTTAGTACTTTCATATATATATGTTGAAAATTTTCAAATAAATTATACATTTGTAACGTCCCGTTTTCGGAAAGAAGTAACTTTGGGGGGCGCTACAAACTTTGTTTGGATATATTTTCATTTTTCTTTTGTAAAATAATAAGTTTTGAATAGAGATTCGAGTTATAAAAATAACTTCATATCGTTAGATAAATATCAACAACAAAATATACTTTGGTGCGGAAGCTCTTTTCTTAAGAAACATAAGTTCACTTTCAAACTTTAGAGGAAAATCCTCAAGTACTTTTACATCAACTAAATATATCTTCGTTCAAATAAATAAACAGTTAAAATATCACCTTTGAGAAACTATTATGATTGAAAATAAACTTTTACTTTGAAATTCTGTGAGTTGGAGTGGTGCAGGGCCATGCTATCCGTGTCAGTCCTCCACATCAACCTTGGTACCTGAAATGTTATGGGGTGAGTGTTTGGAAAACACCCCGTGGGTTTACTCGGTTGCTCACTTAGATGTCATACAAAGAATTGCAATAACGGGTAGTTACATAAATAATGCATGTACCATCACGCATAAAATACATTCGAAAACATATTGGACTCTAAATTAAAATAAATATACACATATATACATACTATATAGATACACATAGGAGCACATAGGTGGGGCACGTGTTGCCCCGCTCGAGCAGCATAGCATATTCGGGAGAGACCCGAGGGTGATCTTTCGATCCATAACATGTACGGTGTTACCCGTAGAGCATAATCATATACGGTTTTACGCGTAAGCATAATCATCTACGGTTTTACCCGTAACCATAATCGTGTACGATTTTACTAGTAAGCATAATCGTGTACGGTTTTACCCGTAAAGCATAGCATATACGGTTGTACCCGTAAGGTTTTTGAAAAGCATGGTATATACGGTTTTACCCGTACCATTTTTGAAGAGCATAGCATATACGGTTTTACCCGTAAGTTTTTTAAAAGCATAGCATGTATGGTTTTTGAAAAGCGTAGCATGTACGGTTTTACCCGTACGATTTTTGAGAAGCGTAGCATGTACTGTTTTACCCGTATGATTTTTGTAAAGCATAGCATATACGGTTTTACCCGTAAAGTTTTTGAAAAGCGTAGCATGTACGGTTTTACTCGTACGATTTTTGAGAAGCGCAGCATGTACTGTTTTACCCGTATGATTTTTGAGAAGCGTAGCATGTACTGTTTTACCCGTATGATTTTTGTAAAGCATAGCATATACGATTTTACCCGTAAGTTTTTGAAAAGCGTAGCATGTACGGTTTTACCCGTATGATTTTTGAGAAGCGTAGCATGTACTGTTTTACCCGTATGATTTTTGTAAAGCATAGCATATGCGGTTTTACCCGTAAAGTTTTTGAAAAGCGTAGCATGTACGGTTTTACACGTACGATTTTTGAAAAGCATAGCATATACGATTTTACCCGTAAAGTTTTTGAAAAGCATAGCATGTACGATTTTACCAGTAAGGTTTTTGAAAAGCATAGCATATTCAGGAGCGACCCGAGGATTTGTACGGTGTTACCCGCAGTCCTAACATATCTAGTACGGTATTACCCGTATACAATACACATAATATGGTTTACCCATGACTTTACATAAATTTCACATACTCGTCACATAAACATAGGCGTAAGCAGCATTCATGTAAAAACCATTATAACAATAATTTGCATGAAAAACAAGTAGACAACATAAAATAGCCACATAGAGTTACCCCACCTAGAAGTGTGTTCTGCTAGTTGGTCGTATAGTCCTTCTCTAGACATGAGTCCTCTTCTACTTCAACTTCTCTAGTCCTACAATATAGAATATTTGTCTTAGCATAGGTAGGTACTATGCTTTAAACATAAATTGAAGATTTGAGGCAAGATTGTGATTTTGTAAAAGTTGAGGGACCATTTTGTAATTTCATAAAATATTTTAGATTCATATTCTTTATGTTAAACTACGGATTTTGGAATTTGGGTTCTTTGGAAATTGGTTTGAGCCGAATCGAATTAAAAACGAACATTTTATGACACTTTGAAAGTCTAGTGGCATTGCTGTAATTTCTAGAAAAAGAGTGACAATTTTGTAAAAAAGGAATTTTCGTAAATACATGGATTGCTTGACTTTCAAAAAGACTGACTTTGACTAGGGGCAGAATTGAAAACTCGAAAATTACATTTAGCCCCTAACGAATATCTAATTTTCAAAAGATGGTACATGAACTTCTGTAGCAACTTTGACCAAACCTTTCCGGCGACTTGGTCGTCGAAATTTTAATTGGGACATGGCTACAGAAAGCTCTCGTCAAGAGCTTTCTATAATGACTAGCCACAATAGAATCGGACTTTGGAACAGAAAGTTATGACTCCTTGAAGATGGTTCGATCATATGAGTTTCGCCTAAACTTTGACCGACCATAACCGGAGTTCTAGAGCTCCGATTGCGATTCCGAAAACTGTTCCAGAATCCTCTCGCCGAGCCCTATCATATTTTAAAATAAAATATGGGTTTTGATAAAGGGACAAAATGAAAATGGGGCAGTAGTTGATTCGACGAGCCTAAAAAGTTGTCGGGTCAGTTTTCCGGCGATTTGGCCGGATTTTGGTGGCTGGGGATGGAAAATTTGAGAGGAAAAAAAAGAAGACTTACCAGCTATGCTTTATGAGAGAAGAAATGAAGACTTTAAGCTATGTTTTGGTGGAAGGAGGTGATGGAATGAAGGCTTTCTTACACCTCTATTTATAGACCTACGAAGCATAAAATCGTGGGAATAAAACCGTGGTATCGGCTACTAGTTTTGTTTATATTGTGGGCATAAAATCATGGATTTTAGCCATTGGTTTTGGGAAATATTGTGGGCATAAAACTATGGGATTTATCCATTGGTTTTGAGCAACATTGTGGGCATAAAACCATGAGATTTAGCCATTGGTTTTGAGCAATATTGTGGGCATAAAACCATGTGATTTAGCCATTTGTTTTGGGTTAGTAATACTATGGAGAGGCTTACCATAAAAAATATAGTCTTCTCTTATATCATTGGGTAATATAATGTCTAAGTGTGTTCTAATTAAACTCTTGTTATCCCGACCCATTCATACAATTAATTATGAAAAATGATAATTTATGCAAGTGTAAGAAAATAACTAAAAAAAGTAAAAATGCACAGAAAAAATAATGCAACTCATGTAGTTTCGCATAAATCCAATAAGATGATGCAACTAGAAATTCGGGTTGTTACATCTTCCCTCTCTTAGGAAAAATTTCGTCCTTGAAATTTGCATTGACCCATTGACTTTAAACACAAGGATATAACAGAAGAAAGAAATCGAATTGAGGTTTGGCGGGTCTGTAAAAGAATTCAACAATGTGTGTTGAAAATTTAATGGATAACGTAGGTAATTTTTTTTTTTTTTTTTGAGACACTATGAATTTTCGAAAGAGTCATGACAAAAGTATTATTGGCATACTTTATATATATAAGTGTATTTATATATATATATATATATATATATATATATAAAATAATTTCATGAAAATTCTTGAGTGACGAGATGAAAATATGAGAGAATGCATTTGAAATCTTAGTAAGGCCAAATTGGTATTTACTTATTAAACTAAAAACTTGGAATCAAGATTTTTTTTTTTTTTTTAATCAGAATATAACTTTCGACTTTGTTGACTTGGAATTGATTCAAATGTGGAAAATGTCAAATCTTCTGAGATAAATTTTAGGAAATCACGAACCACTTTAAAATACATTGAGAAGAACCAAATTTTTTTCAGGTTAGAAGAAAATCTGGAAAGATTAAGTGAAATTAAGAAAAGTGGTGGAAATAAAAAGTGGAGTTTATGCACTGGTCTTTCCAATTAAAACTTGAGGTTTTGAAATCGGGGGTTGAAAGTTGTAGTAAAATTTAAGATGATGGTTTAAAAAGATTTTAATAGTAGTTGGACCAAGTGAAATTAATATACATATATAAAAAAACTAACATGAGAGTGTTTGAATAAACATGTGTTTTTTGAAAATTTAGTACTTTTTAAACATATCATGAATTTTGGAAAGGAATCAGTGACGAAAACATTTACGAGATGCTTTATATGAGTAAAATGAAATCACATTTTTCATGGATAATTTCAAAAGAAGATATCTGGAATGTTTTGTTTATGATAAAAGGGGAGTAAGACGGACTTTGGTATTTAATGAAAACGTACTATTTCGATACCATTAAACTTTGAATTAAGGATTTTCATCAAGGAAAGTATGAACATTTGGCTTTTGACTCAAATAGGGAGTAGATTCAACTTGGACAATGCCATTTTCATTTTGAGACAAATTTCAAATCACAGGCTACTTTAAAATACATTAGAGAGAACCATTTTTTTTTTCCAGTTAAAATTAGGGCTTCAAAGTTGTAGTCGTATGAAATTCAAGAGAATGGCTTAATTAGACTTTAATAGTTGTGGGATCAAGTAATATTAATGCATATATATACAAGTAAATGAATATAAGGTAGAAAATGACTAAGAATGAATTAGTTCATACTAATATCTTTTAGATCGAATTTAATGAACGCATAGGGGTTGAAAAATGTGGTCGTACCAGAAAATAGTTGAAATAAGGATAGCATTTAGTTCAAAATCCAAAAAATTGAAGTTTTGAAAGTAAGGGTATAAGGACGATGATGGCTCAAGAAGGTACAAGCCCTTTCAAGAAGGATGGGGTCTTGTTGTAGGGCAATTTGGCACTTAAGGATCATGTTGTGGATGGAGGGAGTAGGCAGACCTAAGGTTTTTAGGTCAGCATTCAAATCAACTTCATCCTCAGTGTTGTGTGGATTCTCGACATTCTTACATCGTATGCTTTTGAATCATGACCGTTAGGAAAAAGTCGTCATCGAGGCTCAACTTGGAGTGTAATGTGAGAAAAGAAAATAATGGCATGCCTCAAACATGCTTATAGGTTATACTCAACACACTACATCATTTCTATCCCTGTCAATACTAAAACATAACCATAAACACTCTTATGCCTCAAATACCTAGCCCACACTACTACCAACAAACAAAGACTATTCATGCACGTGCACGAGTACTCGCTGCAGCTGTCAGCAGTCAAGTGACGACAATCAAGCCTAGTATGTTGGTTTGCAATGCTGCTACGAAGTAGTGAGGTAGCATCTAGCAATAAGTAAATTCCTCTAAATTCATAATGCATTCCATACAGAAAGCAATGTAGGTAAAACATCAAATGGGTGAAACATGTACACTAGTACTCACTGCCGCAAACAGTGGCCTGTGACAGTTTCGAGCCCAAATAGCACACAATGTGGGTAAGATAAGTACACCAGCACACTGTTGCGGACAACTGCTAGTGGCATCATTCAAAACCCATCATACACATAAGCATATTGTTCAAAAATCTAGTCATATGCATCTTTGTAAATCACATAAGTCTTGCATGATAAATAAAATTTGGAGGAGTACTTCTTGTCATGACAACATATCTTGTGTAACTCTTTCATATGAACTTGTGAAACAACTATGTGTCATAACCTTAGATTGATAAGAATGTGTATTTAAAATTGGAAACTTTCTTTCCACCTTTTCTGCTATTTGAGATTTCACTACTACAAAAAAGGTTTGAGACTACGGTCAAAAACCGTAGTTAAAGGCATTCGACGACCATAGTAGTAGATACCGTAGTGGTAGACCTACCACCAATAACTACGGTTTGTGAACCGTAGTAATTAACAATAAAGACTACGGTTGATAACCGTTGTCGTAATAGTAGCATCTACGACTACGGTATGTATAACCACGGTTTGTGATTTTCTTCAACTACGGTCTAAACCGTAGTAATTAACGATAAAGACTACGGTTGATAACCGTTGATAGCAGCATCTACGAAGGTGATGCTCTTTTATAGTTTTTTTTTATATATTTTTATTTTCTTTTGTAATTTATATCTAAATAACATAAATTTAATATTTATGTGTGTTGTTTAATCTTCAATAACATACTCCCTCCGTCCCGGCTTATTTTGCACACTTTCCTTTTTGGGGTGTCCCGGCTTATTTTGCACACCCCAAAAAAGGAAAGAAAATGAACCATTTATTTACACATTTGCCATTACTTTTTTTTACCTGATTTTTCTTTGCCTAATTAATCAGAATTACACATTCCTTAATTAACAGCTTAATGGCCCATGTTATATCCCCTCCTAACCCAACCCAACCCAACATAAACAACCCAGCCCATTTTTCCATCTGGGATCCAACTGCCCTTTCATCTTCTTCTCCAGAATCTCCTAGAACCTACTGCCCTTTCGTCTCTCTTCACTCTCTCAAAAAACCCTAGAACGTTTCCCCTCTTTTCTGAATCTCTCGTCTCTATTCATCCTACCTCCATCTTTTCTGAATTCTTGTCTCTGTTCATCCTATCTCCTTCTTCAACCAGGTTTCCTCCTTTTTTTCAGAAACTCATCGTTTCTGTGGGGGGTCTCCATTTTCGATCTGTATTTCATGGACGAAATGGAAGAATCTCCCGAATGGGATGCCATTGTTTACGACTCGGAAGATTCCTTTGTGGCTGAGACCCAGTTGCCGGAGCCAGATCGGAGTCCGGTGATGGCAGCGGAGGCGAAATCCGCGCTGAGTGATGAGTTACCACCGGATCTGGTAGATCCGTGCAGCGAGCTCCATATGTCGCAAGATCTGAAGGATTTTTGTTGGAAATGCCTCGCTCTTTGGGTTCCATCTATTTTGAAGGTCTATGTATTCTCTTCACCCTTTATTTTCGATCTGTTTTTTTGGCCCCTGTGAGGGTACTGCATGTTCGATTTCTGAACACGGTTGTGTGATTACTGTTGCTGTGGCGTTTATGTTGTGTATTGTCCCTGAAATTACATGATGAAAAACCCCTTTGTGGGATATTTTATGAATTTGAAGTTATTGATGGCCGTGTGGTGTTGATTTGGATTATATGATGACAACTCTATGTGATTTATCTGCTGAAACAGCAAGTGCTTTTATCTGCCGGCTTTTTTGCCCCTGTGAGGGATATTTTCCATCTTGTACCAATGAACAGATGCATGGTTTTGATTCTGAAATGGCCCCTGTTGTTTTGCTGTTGCCCCAGTGCGGGATAGTTACTGTATTCTCGGTTGAAACACGGTGGTGACTGAAAATATGTGATGTTTTTCTTCTGATATTTTTCTGTTGCCCGTGTTCGAATATTACGTGATGGGTATGATGCCTTCATTTTAGTTGGTAGCTTAAACTGATAAATCATCTGAAATGGTTTTGAGTGTTTAATGTTACCCTAGATGTTTTGTTGGTGCTTTGGTTGGTTTAGGTGAAGCCCAATGATGAAAATTTTCTGAGGGATCATTTGGTGTTAATAAAATCAGTCCTCACATTTGTCCATAAAATCAAAATATTTTTATAACAAAACCCTTCTGAGTTTACAACTTAAGCAAAATGTACATCTACATAAGATGTTTACGCTCTAAACTTAGAAGTGATTCCATATTTTGCCCTACCAACTGAATCTAATCATACCCCAGCTCAGTCATTAGCCCCCCTATGTCGTAAGATCCACCAGCCTGTTCTTTTTCAATTAAGTGCTCTATCGCGCTTCTTACAACTTCTTCCTCTACTTCTAGAGATATTGGGAGTGTGCCTTCTCTAGCCAAGTGCCCTTTGCCCATATGAGGGAGTTTATAGTTGTTGTGACCCTTTTGCTTCATAATCTCTATCAAACAAGACTGCAAGCTTAGATACACATTGTTGAGTTTTGATGCCTCCATTTCCTCGTATGCTTTGATCACGTTCGTCACTAGATCATCCACAGTATAAGATGCAGTTTCAACCTGTAAAGACTGAATCGCCCTAAAAAATCCTAAGTCTAGGACATTGGTGTCGGGGGAATTAGGTGGTTGACAAATAAGTTGAATATCAAACCCATCTGATGAAGCAGCTGCCCTAAATTCTGGGTCGTAATTGCTGATGTGAGGTTTTGCGTTATCTTGTTGTATGACTATATGTTTGCTAGCATCAGCTGGCCACTTAGCTTTAATGGCCGGTATAACCTGAAAATGATGATTTTGAAGGAAATTTCTGCTGTATTTAAGATTTTAAATAAATTGTAATGTCGCCAATGTGTCTAACATTAGTGTTAGACACATTTAGGAGACTTACAATTTCTGGGTAGCTATATGATGAGATTATTCTGATAGCAATTCTTTCCCAAAAAAGGTTAAAAATATCAGAACATTACCTGCTGCAATATGCAGTCTTTGATGACATTTTTGGTTATTGAGTCAATTGGTTTGGTCACCAAAGTACCTCTAGTTCGATTCCGACTGTTTCTGAGGGCTGGTACCTTAGCTGTAAATGGAAAAATTCCTATCTTTCCATCAAATAACAGCTCCCCTTCGGCTGTGTATCGTGGTCGAGCGACCGCACACATGAACATTACTTTCGGTATATACCTTTTGCTCTTACAAGCCCTATATGGGTCATCTTCTTCAACCAATTTGTAAGCCCTTTCAGTGGTCCTTTGCAAATAAAACCACTTTTCATCAATATGTATGGTATTGTGCATGGAGTCATACCTGATTTGGTTGAGCTGCTGGTCCAAATGCAAACTGCTTAAACTGAATTTTAGTCTTTGCAACATGTTTGCGTCTGTTAGTGCAGGTTTTACTGCATTTGTGTGTGCTCTTATCAGCCCTGTTTTTACCCATCTCCCTACTTGACTCTTACTGACCTCGAGCTCTTTGGCTAATCTCCTAATGCTGCCTCTTTTAGAGAAGGGGATTGTCTTCATTTGTTCAACATCAAGTGTAGCTTTTGCCTTCTTATTAACTCTTTTCACTTCTGTAAATTCAATGGGCATTCCGACTAATATTTGAACTTTTGCAGATTCCCAGATGTAATGGATAGTGCGCCGACTTGCTCCAAATGATGAAGCCGCTGCCTTGATTTTTCCGGAATGGACGACTCTGTCGGTACTGTTCGCTAAAAGGAATTGAGCGATCATGCAGCGGTCTGATGGAGTTAGATGATTCCCTCTTCTAGTGTTAGGCATCGTTCTGATACACTGTTGTAGATGTAATTTAAGTGGACCGATTTCAGCATTTAAGGTTGAATTAAATGTTGTTGAAAAGGGTATTTATATAGGGGAACCTCCAGTTTTTGGGTCTTTTAGGAGGGAAATTCAATTTGTAATTTCAGAATTGTGTTCCTGGTCTTTTGGCTGTAAATTTTCAGTAATTGGAGGGAATTTGCCCTCCTTGTAATTCTTGCTGTTAGCAGGTTCTGTTTGCAGAAAAAATAAGGGAAAGATTAGTATACTAATCTTTCCCTTATTTTTCTACTAATAAGTGTATGACTAGTCAACCAAAAGTGAAAAAGCAGATTTTTCTTAACCTCCGTGCCGGCTTACCTGTGCAAAATAAGTCGGGACGGAGGGAGTATAACATAAGAAAGAGTAAATATTAGATTTAAAAAATTCATTTATTTCTAAATATCAAAATTACATTACGTCTCAAAGCTAAAAAAGAAAAAAAATTACAAATTGATTTCTCTACACTTAAATCCATCACAGACCGCACATCGTTTCTTGAATCATCTTTCATTATCCTGCAAAAAGAAAAAAAAAACACCAAAAAAGATAGAATTAAACCCAAAAATTTATTTGTTAATCCAGATATCTACAATATAAAATAGTAAAAAACATTTAGTATAAGGTCATAATCAGATATATCTAAAGTATAAAACACAAATATAAAAATTAATAAAAAAGTTAGCAGAATGTGTTTTTGCTATTTTCACCTTAAACTCTAAGTACAACATCTGGAAAAATGATGATTAATATCAGTTGTGGATTGAAGAACACTTGAAAAATTCAAATAGCAATCATAATGAATTGAAGAGAAAGAACACCTAAGATCAAGTTTAATACAAAGATACTTGAAAACCCTATTGATCTTCAGTTTCTCAGAGAAACTAAGTAATCACATTTCTGGGATCACAGGTGCATCTATATCATCTCCAAACTATGCAAACATATAGAAAATATACAATCCAAATGAGGCACCAGAAAAGGAATTTGAAGGACGATAACAAAAAAAAAAAAAGAAACTTATCAAGAGTAAATGTTTTTCCTTCCGACCCAAAAAAATGGTTCCCTTTACCATTTCCAGATACCTTAAAAAGATAGTATCATCTCTGTATAAAGAGTGTATTAATAGTTTTCCCCTCATACACCCCTAGTTAATGTTCACTGAGATTATCATTTATATCAAACAATGGTACAACAAGAATTTCCAAGTATAAGAAATGGACTATAAAACTTGGAAAGGACTATCGTTTTAGGACAGAGTAAAATAGTATAGCAACTTAGGTTATAAAGTACTTTACTACTAAGGTTTCATTGATTTACATATGTATAGCTGATGTACAATTATGGTTTACTTCAATCTTTTTGGGACAAAGGTAGTAAAATAGACTAAGAGGGTGTTTGGCTAAGCTTTTTTTAAACATTTTATAAGCTCAAGCATTTTATAAGTTGTTTCAAGAGCTTATAAGATGTAATTTTTTTAAGGAGCTTATAAGTTAACAAAGTGTTTGGATAAAAGAGCTTATAAGCTTGCAATTGAATATAATGACTTAGCTATAAATTTGGGGTCTAATTTAAAGTTAATATTAAACACACATTTTGATTAGTGTCTGAAATGTGTGTATTGTATAAAATGTGTAGTGTGTGTAGTGTGTGAAATGTGTGTAGTGTGTGTAGTGTGTGAAATGTGTGTAGTATGTGTAAGTGTGAATTGTGCGTGAAATTTGAGTGGAACAATTAAGTTCTTACAAAATAAGATGGAAATAAGTTGGGGTATAGCAACTTATTTTTTTTAGATCTTATAAGCTCTTAGAGCTTATTTTTGTGTCTTATAAGCTCCTAAACATATCTTTTTGCCAAACACTTTGCAAGAGCTTATAAGCTTCTAAACATCTTATAAGATGTTTTTAGGAGCTTATAAGCTCAGCCAAACACCCTCTTAATAATAGCAACTTAAGGTATGAAGTACTCTAATAAGGTTTCATTGATTTACTTCAAAATTCAAACAAGGCTGTTTTGCATCAAGTGTTCCAATATAAAGACATGTGCAACCCATAATTTTAGTAAATATTTTATGAAGATTGGCTCGGATTGAAATGACCTAACTTTAAACTAGACTTCATACTTATTATTATTATTATTATTATTATTATTATTATTATTATTATTATTATTATTATTATTATTATTATTATTATTATTATTATTATTATTATTATTATTATTATTATTATTATTATTATTATTATTATTATTATTATTATTATTATTATTATTATTATTATTATTATTATTATTATTATTATTATTATTATTATTATTATTATTTCATAATACACGCAGGGGAACTTTAACATTATTATACCCTTTCATCAATTCCACCACATTACAGTGCAAAACAGGATTATTACATAACAAAATAGATAAAGCTATTATGCTTGAAATTAGCGGAACAGAATAATAAACTCAACAATCAGGTACACCAGAAAATAAATCCATATCAGTGGTAACATGTTAGATCAAATTATCTAAAAGAGAATGAAACAGAAGAGACAATAAAATAAAAAAATAGAAAAAAAATAACCACAGGAGTCTAGGGAAATAGCTACAATGTTAGCAGCAGAACCAAAAACCATATAGTCGAGCATAACGGGTTGCTTTGAATTTGAAACGCACAGAATTGAGGAGATTGCGAGAAGGAGACATAACTCATACCATGAAGGGAATTGAATGAGTGGAAACGGGACTGCAAGCAGCGGCATTGAGGTACCGACGAGGGGCGGCGGACAAGAACAACGTCGGAGGGCGGCGGTGAGGAGTAGTGGCGGGGAAGATGGCGGGGGCGATGATAAGGGCTAGGGTTTCAAAGTATTTCCGCTATTTGATTTGAATGTCATTTCTTTAAGTTAAGTAATGGACCTGCAACTACAATTGCACAATAATATAAATTAATATTATTTAATAACAATAAAAAATTAATAATAGATTCAACAACGGTTAAAAGACAACAGGGGATTCACCCGCTGTCTTTGAGCGTAAAATAATAAATACACAACAGTAAAATAACAACGGTCCCTCTAAACCGTGGTCTTTGAGCCAAAAACTCCACAAAAAGACAACGGTCGTCCCTAAGACAACGATTGTATTCAATAAGACAACGGTTTCTATAAAAACCATTGTCTTTTCAGCGTTGTGGTTGACCTTTTTTGTAGTAGTGTTTTGAGAAGGGTAAGGGTACATCTTGAGAATGAAAACATGCTTTGAAATCACTTGAGAACTTGACTAAGTAAAAAATGAGATTTTAGAGAAGAACCTAATTTTATAAACATTTGAGATCTATATTTAAATTGGCAAAAATATTTGGGCTTGACTGTGACTCCACAAGGTGGAATTAGAAAATTGAATAGTTTTTAAAATCATGGGCCGATTTGGAGAAAACGTGAAGATTTTATGGTCATTTGAGGATAGAAGGGAAACATGATATATTTTGGATAATCAAACTATTGTCATAAAAATTTAGTCATGCTCCAGTATTTTACTTAAAAAAAATGTCGAATTCACTTTTCTTTCCTTTCTCGAAACGGAAACACCCCCTTTGATTTCATTAAACTATTCAAAAGTACAAAAAGTAGTTTTGAAATTGAAATACTACCCCTAAAAAAATGAGCTATTTTTTTTAAATCATTTTAGTTCATGCCGTTTTAAGAAAATTTGGTTTTTGATGAACTTGAGGGGCATAAAGTTATAAATTAGAGCTTTGCGTATTTTTTTATAAATAACTTTAGGCAATTCAATCATTGTCTAAATATTTTTTGTGGAAATTTTATCTTTAGCAAAATTCATGTAATCTTGTAAATCATACTTTTGTTTAAAAAATCTCATGATTCTTTGAAATTTTTTAAAATAAATGAATTAAATAGATACTACATGTCTGTTTTTTCTTATCTGAGAAAATCGGGCGTAATTCTACATTGGAAACATGCAAGGATTTAATTTGGATGATCAATGTAGCAAGTTGTAGAAAGAAATTTTGTATAAGTGGGTAGCTGAGGCGTTGATTTAACAAATATCATGCACCAGCTTGGAATGAAAAGACATACTTCTTTTTAAAAAACATTACTAGTGGGAGACAATATGAAGATTTACACATGATATGATATTCATTTACCACTTAAGGTACATATTATCAATCATAAACATCACATGTGAAGATAAGACATAGTACATACCGATTTTGATGTGGCAGAATGATGTCGGATGCTGGCCCATTATCGTAATAAATTAGTTTTATCTTTCCTCATTTTTGTAAAAAAAAAAAAGGGTTGTTGACTCAAAAATAATCTTTTTCTGAAAAAAGAAAAAGATTAATTTCACATGTCTACAGAAAGGTAGACCTGCTTCAATTCAAAAATACTTTCCCAAATGTTTAGAATGCGCAAGTCTACAGAAAGGTAGACCTTGCTCTGATACCACACGGTAATGTCCCGTTTTCGGAAAGAAGTAACTTCGGGGAAAGGGCGCTACAAACTTTATTTAAGGATATATTTTCATTTTTCTATTGTAAATAATAAGTTATGAATAGAGATTCGAGTTATAAAAATAACTTCATATCGTTAGATAAATATCAAAAACAAAATATACTTTGGTGAGGAAGCTCTTTTCTTAAGAAACATAAGTTCACTTTCAAACTTTAGAGGAAAATCCTCAAGTACTTTTACATCAACTAAATAGATCTTCGTTCAAATAAATAAACAGTTAAAATATCACCTTTGAGAAACTATTATGATTGAAAATAAACTTTTACTTTGAAATTCCGTGAGTTGGAGTGGTGCAGGACCATGCTATCCGTGTCAGTCCTCCACATCGACCTTAGTACTTGAAATATTATGGGGTGAGTGTTTGGAAAACACCCCGTGGGTTCACTCGGTTGCCCACTTAGATGTCATACAAAGAATTGTAATAACGAGCAGTTACATAAAACATGCATGTACCATCATGCATAAAACACATTCGAAAACATATTGGACTCAAAATTAAAATAAATATACACATATATACATACTATATAGATACACATAGAAGCACATAGGTGGGACGCGTGTTGCCCCGCTCGAGCAGCATAGCATATTCGGGAGCGACCCGACGGTGATCTTTCGATCCATAACATGTACGGTGTTACCCGTAGAGCATAATCATATACGGTTTTACCCGTAAGCATAATCATATACGGTTTTACCCGTAAGCATAATCGTGTACGATTTTACCCGTAAGCATAATCGTGTACGGTTTTACCCGTAAAGCACAGCATATACGGTTTTACCCGTAAGGTTTTTGAAAAGCATGGCATGTACGATTTTATCCGAAGGTTTCTTTTTGAAAAGCATACCATGTACGGTTTTACCCGTAAGGTTTTTGAAAAGCGTAGCATGTACGGTTTTACCCGTACGATTTTTGAAGAGCATAGCATATACGGTTTTACCCGTAAGTTTTTTAAAAGCATAGCATGTACCCGTAAGGTTTTTGAAAAGCATAGCATATTCGAGAGCGATCCGAGGATTTGCACGATGTTACCCGTAGTCCTAACATAGCTAGTACGGTATTACCCGTATACAATACACATAATATGGTTTACCCATGACTTCACATAAATTTCACACAAGTTTCACATAAATTTCACATACTCGTCACATAAACATAGGCGTAAGCAACATTCATGTAAAAACCATTATAACAATAATTTGCATGAAAAACAAGTAGACAACATAAAATAGCCACATAGAGTTACCCCACCTAGAAGTGTGTTCTGCTAGTTGGTCGTATAGTCCTTCTCTAGACATGAGTCCTCTTCTACTTCAACTTCTCTAGTCCTACAATATAGAATATTTGTCTTAGCATAGATAGGTACTAGGCTTTAAACATAAATTGAAGATTTGAGGCAAGATTGTGATTTTATAAAAGTTGAGGGACCATTTTGTAATTTCATAAAATATTTTAGATTCATATTCTTTATGTTAAACTACAGATTTTGGAATTTGGGTTCTTTGGAAATTGGTTTGAGCCGAATCGAATTAAAAACGAGCATTTTATGACACTTCGAAAGTCTAATGGCATTGTTGTAATTTCTAGAAAAAGAGTGGCAATTTTGTAAAAAAGGAATTTTCGTAAATACATGGATTGCTTGACTTTCAAAAAGACTGACTTTGACTAGGGGCAGAATTGAAACTCGAAAATTACATTTAGCCCCTAAATATCTAATTTTCAAAAGATGGTACATGAACTTTTGTAGCAACTTTGACCAAACTTTTCCGGCGACTCGGTCGTCAGAATTTCAATTGGGACATGGCTACGGAAAGCTCTCATCAAGAGCTTTCTATAATGACCAACCATAATAGAATCGGACTTTGGAACAGAAAGTTATGACTCCTTGAAGATGGTTCGATCATATGAGTTTTGCCTAAACTTTGACCGGCCATAACCGGAGTTCTAGAGCTCCGATTACGATTCTGAAAACTGTTCCGGAATCCTTTCGCCGATCCCTACCATATTTTAAAATAAAATAAGGGTTTTGATAAAGGGACGAAAATAAAAATGGGGCAGTCGCTGATCCGACGAGCCTAAAAAGTTGTCGGGTCAGTTTTCCGACGATTTCGCCGGATTTTGGTCTGCTGGTGATGGAAAATTTGAGAGGGAAAAAGAGAAGACTTACTATCTATGCTTTATGGGAGAAGAAATGAAGACTTCAAGCTATGTTTTGGTGGAAGGAGGTGATGGAATGAAGGCTTTCTTACACCTCTATTTATAGACCTACCAAGCACAAAACTGTGAGAATAAAACCGTGGTATCGGCTACTAGTTTTGGTTATATTGTCGGCATAAAACCATGGATTTTAGCCATTGGTTTTGGGCAATATTGTGGGCATAAAACTATGGGATTTATCCATTGGTTTTGAGCAACATTGTGGGCATAAAACCATGGGATTTAGCCATTGGTTTTGGGTTAGTAATACTATGGAGAGGGCTTACCATATAAAATGTATTCTTCTCTTATATCATTGGGTAATATAATGTCTAAGTGTTGTCTAATTAAACTCTTGTTATCCCGACCCATTCATACAATTAATTATGAAAAATGATAATTTATGCAAGTGTAAGAAAATAACTAAAAAAGTAAAAATGCACAGAAAAACTAATGCAACTCATGTAGTTTCGCATAAATCAAATAAGATGATTCAACTAGAAATTCGGGTTGTTACAACATTCATATTGTAAGTAATAGATTTATTTAAAGATATACATTGATTAATGTTAAAAAAAGTTTAGATTGCAAAATGAAAAAAAGATATAATTTAGATGATTAATGTGATCAAGTATTGTATAGGTTGCAACGTCTAAAAAACATATAGTTCAAGCTGGGTAATTTTACTTATTCAAAATAAGTTTATATTGCAACTTGTATAAAATCATAGTTTAGGTTGCAACGTGTAATTCTTTATAGAAAAATAATATTTTATATATGTAAAATATGAAAAAGTGATAAAAATAATTGTAAGATTAATTATCATATATAAAGTGATATATATGAGCGAATGTCGTAATACTGTGATTAATCAAATAAAAATAATTATTATAACAAAATAAATATCAGCAAATTTAATAATTTAATAAGCTAATTATAATTTATAAGTAAAATAGTAACTTTCGCTTTTAATTCGATAAAGTACGTGTTCATTTACATATATATAAATTGTTTTTTTCTCTCAACGTAATAAATGAAGAAAATTTAAGACAATTCATGTCGGATAAATTAAATTGATTAGTTGTGGTTTAAATTAAACAATCATAATAACCTTTAGAAAAGAATTATTCGAATGATTAACAATAATCATGAAATATATAATAAAAGAAACACTAATTTATTATTTGGATACTTCATATGTAATGTAAAGTTTCATACTTTTTCTTTATGTTCCCTCTCTCTCTCTTTTTTTTTTTTTTTTTTTTTTTTATCTAAATAAACTATCTAATTATAAATAAATAATTTTCTCTTTCTAAAGTTAGATTTTCATTTGCAACTTTTAACATTTTACTTAGTGATTTTAGATACACTTAAATATTATTTAATTTTCAATAAATTCTTATTTTAACAAAATAAAATTTAAAAGTTATATAATACTTCGCATAACAAATTAAAGTCTGTGAGTTCTTCAAAATATTTTCATATTTTCATAATTTATTTGGTATTGTAAATTACTTGTATAAATTTAATATTTTTCTCATAAGTAGTTTATTTATTTAAAGATAAAAATTGATTAATACGAATAAAGTCACGTAGGTTGTTAAGAGTAAAAAAGACATAGTTGATGTTGGTTAGTGTGACAAAGTATTATTTAACTTATAAAGTATAAAAAGATATAGCTGAAGTTCAATAAAAGTAAAAAAAAATTAAAAAGCTTAGGAGAGTAATTTTAACAAAATATACATTATTAAAAGTATAAATAGGTAATTAAAAATAATTTCAGTTACAATTTTAATACACAATTATATAGATGTTCAAAGCTTTCATATTTTCATGATAAAAAACTATTAGCAGATTTGATGATTTAATAAATTGATTATAAAATAAATATTGATTTTTTCCTTTGATTTAATACAGTAGGACTTTCATTAATTAAACAATGATTTGTCTCTCTGCGTAACTTAAATAACGAAAATATTTGAAAACTAATGTCAAATAAACTAGATTTATTAGTTTTATTTTTATAAAAAATACTCAATTAATAATTTTTATACAAAAATAATTTTACTAATTTTAAGTTGCATCTCAAACAAAAATACTATAGTCCAATTCACACTAAACATCAATTCTAGCATAAATAATTAACTAACAAACAATCTACTTTTTCAAATCAAATATTTTAATTATAATATACTCCCTCCGTTTCACAATAAGTGTCGTTTAAGAGAAGCTAAAAAAATTCAAAATAAGTGTTGTTTTAACAAAAAAATCACAATTCTTCCAATTTTACCTTAAACAACCTACTTATTCCACAAAACATACCAAATTAAATGAATTTTGTATGGATATATTTGCCATTTTTATGAACCCTTAATTTTTACAAAAAAAAGATTAAAACGATATATATTTTGAAACGGAGGGAGTATGTGATATGGATGTCAAAACACATATGTGAAAGATAAGTAATTTAATATATTATGCATATATAAAAGCCGAATTAGAAATGAAAAGGTTAATTGTATATTAAAAAATGAAAGAAAGATATAAACTTACCAAAAGTAAGAAAAAAAATACCAAATATAGTGTAAAAATTTAGGAGGAAAAAAATACATGACATAAATACCCTTCATTTTGTTTATTATATATATAGATTGCACATTAATATATGAGCCAGGGACAGTAAACATATCCAGGATCGTTAAGTGATCCTTGGAGACACCATGCTCAAGAGACAGAGACCGTAAATAGGTCTATGATCGTTAAGTGGTCATTGAAGGAACCGTACTCTAGATTTTTTTACTGTTGATTTTTATGAGTATGAATTTCATGTTTTTCTTTCACGTGGTCAATTTGATGTGAACAATGCATAGACCCCGCTGATTGCATCGTTATACTCTCCCATCTAACAAATTTCAGATTAAGGTGGGCGTTGACAAAGAGGCGGTGGAGAGGTGAAAATAGATGTTTATTAGCATAATATTTCATTTAAAATGTTGGTATATATTACAAATATTTGATTGAAATATTTTAATTTAGATGTATTAGTTTGTAATATTAAAAAGACTTAATTGCAAAATAAAACACGAACTTTCATCAGATTGCAAATTTAACATACATTTCATATTTTGTAAAATATATCATGAACTCAGCAAACTTTTGCAATTTTAATCATCAACCAATTTCTAGTGATAAATTCTCAATATGTTGATTATGTACGCCACGTACGGCGCTATTGTTGGTATAAAAATTAAAAAAAATAATAATAAGAATCCGGATCAAGTGGTACATAATTAAACAAGTCTTAATAGACTTTTCTTCTCAACTCAAATCATTTTTTCTCATTACTAATGCAATGAGCATTATCCGAATATATGAACTAAAAATTATTTTGTGATTTATAAAATTAGTTTTCTTTTTATCACAAACATGACATAAATTTTTTATTTGTGATTCTTCTCTCTGTTTGCCAAAGATAAGTGGTTTTCAGTATTAAATAATCAATAAGGTATGAGAAATTAGGTATCAAGTTGAGAATACAAGTTCGGCGCTATTTCTGATCTAATCAAGAACAACTTGTTCCGTAATTTTATTAATTATTTTTTAGTTTTATTTTGTAGCTCAGCATGACATCCTATATCACATTACATGGCGTAAATAGCTATACACAGTGACAATTTATGTTTGAAAAATGACTAATGATTGAAATTGCAAAATTATATTAAGTTCGTGATTTATTTTACAAAATTTGAAAAGTTGTATTAAATTTGCAATTTAATGAAAGTTCGTATTTGTTCTCGCAATTAAGCCTAGTAAAAATATGTTTGAGACTAATACCTGTCAAAGTCTCTATGGATATTTTTATTAAATAACTTCCGCTGCGAGTATTTGGAAGGATTTAGTGTGAAAGCAAATGATGTTTCTTTAGGTTAGACTATACTCTCTTTTGATAAAAATAAAAATATTAGAATGCAACTTTTAAGGGCTTTTTAAATTATATTTATTTGAAGTCTAATTTATTTAAAATAATAATAATAATATTTTATTGAAACTATTCAGTATCTTGACTAAATGCTACTAATAAATTTATCTTTTATGTATATTTATATTTTTCGTAACGTCTCTCTATTAAGGAAAAAAAATTGTGAAAAAATTGGAGCATTACAATTATTATTATTATCATCATTATTATCATTATTATCCTATTTTTTCTTAATGTATATCTAGGAGGTTTAGGAGGTTTCTCTGTCTCTTTCGATCGTGGTTTTGCTTTTGAAGTAGAGCTCCAGGCAAGCTATCTATGTTATTGAGCTGGCCATAGATCGTGGTTGGCATACGCTTTGGCTCGAAACTGATTCCATGTATGTAGTACAAGCATTTCAGTCCCGATCTCTAGATGTACCATGGCGACTGCGTGCACGTTGGGTTCGAGCCTTGCATACTTTAGGGGATATCACGTTTAAGGTTTCGCACATATACAGAGAAGGCAATTAGGATGCTGATGCCCTCTCTAATCTTCGGACGCCTTTTACTTGGTGGAGTCCCCTACCTCCACATGTTTTAGACATTTCTTTTTGAGATTTCTATACTCAGTATTATCGTGCACATGTTTCTATGGATGCTTTTGGAGTGATTCTCGACTTTTTATTTTTACCGTCCTCCCCCATTTTCTCGTGCAGGCACATATGCTGGATTAATTATGTATTGACGGATTATAGATTTGACGGAAATTGGCCTTTGTGGCCTATACTGGTACTCTTTTTCCCTCAGGGTTTTTCCAATAGTGGGTTTTAATGAGGCCAACCGAGTCTTTCCCACACTGGGAAGATTCATGCATGCTTCATAGCATTTGGAACTTAGGTTCCTAGGCGTTTCACTGGTGTTGTATGCCCGGCAGTTCTATTGCTCTAGGACGGGACCTCCACGTCAATCATTGCTCTGCCGCCTTTAGCTGGTTTTGCTTGTACCAACACAACATTCCCTGCTCTATATATCGTTTGCGTTCCGGATGCCGTTCCTGGACCACTGATCTCACTCCATTGTATAAGTGTTTGACCTCGCACTCACGGCGCTTGGTTCCCTTCAGTGGTTGCACCCCCACATTTAGCGTCTTAGATCTGTTAAACTTATGTAGTCTGCTACCGGATTGTGGTAGTTTTGACATTTGATTTATATATACGCGCTGCGCTGCATTTTTCGGCTATTGTATTAGCCTTCGCATAGAGTGTTTTGGGTTTTGCTATTTGTTTTGTATACTCTTTATTTTCATTTTATTTATACAAGCACCTATTTAACTCCATTATAAGAAAACAATTATAAGGTCTTCGGTCTTTTTCATTTTTCAAGACTGATTAGAAAAATAGGTGGTTTATAAAAGTAAAAGAATAAGCGTTAGAAGGGCAGAAAGGAAAATTTAAAGCAAACATATACTATTACCATAGTCCGATAGCTAACATTAAGTGCATGTTTGATTGGGGCTGGAGTGACTAGGTTACTGTTGACTGAGGATAGTGGCTGGAGTTAGTGGTTGGGGTAGTGGTTATAGTGTAGTTAATTGTAAAAAATAATGTGATGTGTGTAAGAGTTTATCAATAATGATTGATTTTATGATTAAAGTGGTATTGGAATTTGTGATGGTTTGTAGTGGTTGGATCAACCTATATTAACAAACATAGGGAGATATTGTGCCAACCATTTCGGGGTTAGGTCAACCCCAACAAAACATACTCAAGTGAAAACAAATTACCTATGATGCCTATGCTATTCCCAAAAGCATGGATGCAAAAGGCGGTCTAGGCGGCCGCCTAGGCGAGGCGGCTTCCGCCGCTCGATTAAGACCTGGGCGGTTGTTCTGGGCATTTTTTGGCCTGGGCAGTCAAGGCAGTCAGGGCATTTTTTAATTTTTATTTTAAGAAAAAAGGCTCGAAACGACGTCGTTTCCATTTAGTTTATTGTGTTATTGACTTATTGTTATGTCTTGCCAACATTATTGTCTTGTTTAATTATTTTCGACTTAGTAATTGACTTATATGGACCTCTTTTTATTTTGATTTTATATTGATTTCTTATAATAAAGTTTATTTATTTGAATTTTCTTTTTTAATACAAATCCTTCGTAGCAAAAAAATTAGAAACTTTTTAAAAATATTAAACAAATTGATTGCAGTGCTATATCATGATTATCTTCTATATATATATATATATATTATATAATTTTTTAATTAAATAATTAATAAAAAATAATAATTTCTGAGCGGCGCCTAGGCGCTAGGCGGCTAGAAACCGCTCCGTCTCCGCTTTCCACCAGCCAAAAGTCGACGATGAGCATCTAAAAGGTCGGCGTCTACGAGGTGTCAAGAATATCCCCCACTTTTCATTTGTTGCAACCATATATATTTTAGGGAGAATAAAAATGCCCTTTATGTTTCACATAATTAGTTACATATCTTTTATATTTTGTCATTTTTCAAAATGTCCTTTGAATTACAAAAAATTTTGATTAAAATGCCCTACAATTGGCTGTTGCCTGTAAATTAGCTAGTTACCACTGATGTGACCCGCGACTTGATGATGTGAAAACATTTTTGACCCCCTCGTCACCAGAAACAACAGTTTGCTGCAAAAATAAAAATAAATGTCATGTCATTAACTTTTGGGAGGAAAAAATAACTTATTTCGCTTCAAACTCCACTCTTCTTGCCAATATATAAAATGGAGGACCACATCACTTCTTCATATGCAATCTGAAAATTACACAAAGAATACATTTTCTGCAGTAACTTTTATACAAAAAAATGTCGTACTCCAACACGTCACCGGTGGGGTCTCTATTATGCGATTCCGGTATTAGAACAGTCCTATGCACCGCTAGACAAGAAGGGAACAGAGGGAGGCGGTTCTACGACTATCATAGTTGGAATGTAAGTAAATTTCCCTCAGATTTTTTGAAAGAATGGATAATAGGATTATCTATTTCCTCTTTTTTTTTTGTTAAGTTTTTATTTTTTTCTGTCATCTTAGAGAGGTTGATGTGAATTTTTTTGAATGGATTGACCCACCACTACGGGTAAGAGATAATTCAATCATTCTGGAGCTACGGGCGAAAATAATGGAGCTGACACAGAGGGTCGAAGAGCTGCAACAAAATACAAATGGGAACGAGACCAAACTGAGAATTATGTTGGCAATATCATGGGTGTTTTTCGTTGTTGTGGTGTGTATGTGGGTTAAAAATTGATAGTTGATTTTTGTTTGCTATTAGTGGATTTTGTTTATGTGTTCTAGTGCTAATTGAAGTGGTATGTAATATCCTCCATGTTCTTTTTTTTTTTTTTTTGTTGGCAGTTGAATGCTTTCATTGGTTTTCGCTACTCTTATCAATTAATGTATTTTCAGCAACTGCAAGGTACTAGAAAATTTAGTCTGTTATATTCCTGGAATGCTACAATATTATTTATGAAATAATTTCCACAATTGATTGAAAATTGCTAAAAATAGAGTACCTAATGGTGTGAAATTTAAATTAAAAAAAAAAAAAAAAAATTGGAAGGAAATAGGTTAATTTTTCCTCCCAAAAGTTGATGACATGACATTTAATTTAATATTTTTTTTTGGAGCAAACTGTTCTTTCTGCTGAAGAGGCGGTAAAAAACGTTTCCACATCATCAAGTCGCTCGCCACATCAGCGGTAACCTGCTGGTTTACAGTAACAGCCGGTTGTAGGCATTTTAATCAATTTTTTGTAAGTCAGAGGGAATTTTAAAAAAATGCCAAAACATAAAAGATATGTAACTGATTATGTGAAACATAAAGAGAATTTTAACCAATTTTTCCTTTATTTTATTGATGAGGGGCCATTTCTAGATAAATCTAAAAGTTCGTTTCACGGGGTTAAATTTTTTCTAATTATGTTGGAATATGAAACAAATTTTACACTAAATAGGCGCACTTTCAAAAGGCTAGAAAACAAACTCTCATATATTAGACTTTAAATTTAAAATATTGGATAAATTACATTAAAAAAATAGAATTTTAGAAAATCTAAAAGGAAAGATCACCGCTCTGCATTCCTAAATCTCTCCATGAGACTCAATAGTATGAATGTCTATAAATAAAACTAGATAATATTGATGATATTGATACGATCAATATATTAATTCAATATTGAAAAAAAAAAATGAATGATCAAGATATAATGGTTCTAATGATTTCATTCTATTTTTTGAAATCTTTATCTCTATTTACACTTAAAATTAAGGGTGAGCACGGGTCGGAGCGGACCGGAGATCTGGGTTGCTCTGGAACCAATCCAAAATTCGGAGATCTCCGAATTTTTGGCTCCGGAACCGAACCAAAAAAATAAATATCCGAGACCGAACCAAATCGAAAATCGGGTCGGTTTGGTTCGGAGATTCGGGTCTAATGGAGCGGATCAGTTCGGTTCAGAGATTTCAGAGATTCGGAGTTTTTCACTCAAAATAATAGTATTTCCCTAAAACATGACTATATCATATCAAATGATAAAACAACATATAGTTCAATAAAAGACATTAAAATTGACCAACATAACATAGTTCATATGTGAATACAAGTCTAGGAATTAAATTAAGCAAAATAAACTTCACATATTACATAATAGCTCAAAAACAATAACCATTAACGTCTCAATATTTCCACTTCTTAATCAAAAGCTTTACATTAACTTTCATCTTCAACTTTCGTCCTCAACTTTCATCCTCAACTTATTCTTTCGGTCCGTGATCCCATTGACACCTAACAAAAGCAAGAGGAATAATTGTTTAAGTCATTATGCTACAGAAATAAATATGCACAGAAATTACGTGATCCCATAAATAATGCTAGTATGACAACAAAATACACAAATATTATTTCATGTACCTCTCTAAGTTTACATCAACTATTAGTGAGACAAACCCAATGCACACTTTTCAAAGTCAAACTTACATTTACGGAAATTCAAAAAACTATTAAATAAGTTTAATTATTTGCAACAAAGCAATCAATCCAACCGTATCAACATAGAACTAGCAATCAAACCAAACTATTAAATAAGTTACATTTACATTTACATTTACAAATACTATCACAGACTAGTAGTCTACCTCATCAATCCAATCCAGTTTTTGGCAAGAAATTATCTTTGATTTCAGGATCTTCAATTGCACCTGAAAATGCAAGAGAAAATAAAGAAGAAAAACATTAGCTTTTTCCAAGAACTACAAACCATCAAATATTAATTATACATACAAAATATGATTACCTAATTCAATTTTCTCCATATCGGCTATTAATTCTTCAACATCAATGGAACGGTTGGAATTCCTCATCCAATCTTGGAGGCAAATAATAACTTCAGCTGTAGTAGGAGTTAAAGAACTCCTAAAACGGTCCAAAGTTCGACCGCCAGTGCTAAAGGCCGATTCAGATGCTACCGTCGAAGATTGAGTTGCCAAGACATTCCTAGCAACACAACTTAAAGATGGAAATCGGACCGAATGAGTCTTCCACCACCCTAATACATCAAATTCGTGAACATATTTTTCGTTCAACTCCTCAAAATACATATCCAGTTCATCTTTATCTACAACCCCTTGTTCACTCTCACCATCTAGGAAGAACTCATCAACATCTTCCATTAGAATATCAACTTGGGAACTACCCTCACCCACACCCTTTTCTTCTTTAACTTTCTTATAATCATCGCTTTTCACAAATAATTCTAAATCCCTTAAGATGCGAATTATTTCAGGAAAACATATATTCACAGTGCAATAGGACGTACCAGACAGCTTGGTGGTGACATCAAAGAAATGTTTTAATACTTTGGTAAAGTGAGCAGCATGGGCCCAATCTATCTCATTGGGCAACTCGTCTCCAAATTCACCCACATACTTCTCATCCATATCCTCAAACTTATCAAAAGCCTTTTGATAAACTAACGCACTTTCAAGCATCAAGTAGGTTGAGTTCCATCTAGTGGGACAACCATATTGCAAAGAAGCCTTAGACTGAATGTTTGCAATCTCACAACATTTTTTGAACAGACTTAACCTCTGGGGGCTGCCCCTAACATACTTAACAACATTACGAATTTTTTTGACCGACTCGTTAGCAATCTCTAGACCGTCTTTCACAATTAATTGCAAAATATGAGCAAAACATCTCATGTGAAAGGCCTCCCCACCCAAAACAAATGCATTTTTCTTCGCCAATTTTTTCTTTAACTGTTGAATTGCAGTGTCATTTGACGATGCATTATCAACTGTTATGCACATAACTTTATTTATTCCCCATTCCTCCATGCAAACATCAATAGCATTCCCAATATTGACCCCCTTATGACTTTTAATTATGCAAAAATTCAAAATTCTTTTTTCCAACTTGCAATTAGAATCAATGAAATGGGCGGTCAAACACATGTAATTGATGTTCTGAATACTCGTCCAAGTATCAGTTGTCAATGACACACGCTGACACTCAGACTGGAGTAACACTTTCAATTTTTTCTTTTCAGTGACAAACAACTTAAAACAATCTCTAGCAATGCTAAACCTCGATGGAATTTTAAACCAGGGAAGACTATCTTCAATGAAATCCTTAAACCCTTCTGATTCAACAAACTTAAATGGAAGCTCAGCTTTAATGACTAGCCTAACCACTGAAGCTCGGACTCGGTCTTGGTCAAACTCCCAACAAGTCAATTTGGGATCCCCAGAATCACCTCCCCCACATTGAAAACTCAACATTTTTTGCTTTTTATCTTTCCCAATATATGCCTCAATGATTTTACTCTAATTTCAGGTGGACACTTTTTACATGTTATCCTAAGATGTTTCCATAAAGCAGAGGTGCCCGACTCACTCTTGCACCCATAATCTTTACCACAATATATGCACTTATATCTCCCCGTTTCAATTCCATTTGAATCTTTCATTTTCTCAAAATAATCACACACCCCAGACCTAGTCTTAGTCGATGCTTCAAAAGAAGTATTGGTACCTTCAGTTGCAATTGAGTCCGAATCAGCCATTTTAGTTGGACTGCGAGCGTTTGATGCTTCTAGCAATGGAGATGGATTACTTGCACTAGCTTCTTTAGAAATTCGACGTTTTTTGGACTCGGGCTCTTTTCTCTTACTTGCCACTGTAAAACCATTCAAATTAAAATTCAAAATATTTGATAGACTAATAAAATTTATTTTAAGCATAATAAATAGAAGATTGTTCTTACCACTTTTTCGAGAAGATGAATCTTTGCTTGAATCCATACCAACGAATATGAGCAAGCATGCAAACCGAACTTCACCAAAAAATAAGAAAATGATTAACAAACACTCATTTTACAATTCAAGATAAAAAAGAAAAAGTACTCAATCTTGAGTTCCTCACAAACAAGAAATTTTTTTACTGCTTCTTCTATAATTAAGTTTGTATTTTTTTTTTTCTTTAATCTCTAGCAATTTTTTTACTGCTTCTTTTTTTACTGCTTCTTCTATAATTAAGTTTGTATTTTTTTTCTTTAATCTCTAGCATTTTCTTAGTATAGATTCTTAGTTTTTCCCTCTTGATTCTTGGGGAAAATTTTCACGTCTTTCAAAAGTGTAATCTTTAATCAATAAAAAGTCAAAATTGAAACTTATTAGCAGCTTAATCAACAAAAATCATAACTGATTCAACAAGTTATATTCTATTAGCAGCTTATTTTACAAATAAGCTATTTTAACTTTTCCTAAGCTTAATTCTTGTTTCATAATCTATTCAATTCATTGCTTATTTATATAATTTAAACTACATTTCAAGAAAAAAAAAAAAAAAAAACAGAAAACTTGCTAGTAAACTTTAATAACCAATTTTAAACTTTACCAAAGAAACGTCGGCGGTAGCAGAGGCGTCGGCGGGGGCGGAGGCGTCGGCTGTGACGGTGGTGGTGGCGGACAGAGCAGGGCGGCTGTAGGCAGTGGCAGTGGTAACTAGTAATAGCGACAGAAAACAGGACGGCGATAGGCAGTGGGGGTTGGTGGTTGGCCTTGTGGCTGCAGTAGCGGTGGTGGTGGCGGTGGTCGCGGTAGTGCAGTAGCGGTGGTGGCGGCGGTGGTCACGGTAGTGGGGCGAGAGAGCGGTAGTGAGGCGAGAGAGTGAGGCGGAGTGTGAGTGATAGAGTGAGCGGAGCAAGAGAATGATGCGGGATTAGTGGATTAGGGTTTCTTGAAGTTATTAAAACTTAAAAGAAAACTTATAAATATATGTATATATATACAATAATGATATAGAACCCACCGGTGGGTTTTCTTATACCACTAGCTAAAACACGCTATATATATATTTTAATCATTCCTTACATCTTACTCTGAAAATCGATTTTTCACCGCTAAAAAAAACACGCTACATTTATTTTTCATTTTTTACGGAATCCTTTATGGTATTCTACTAAAAAATCAGGTTTTTCCACCATACAAGATCTTTTTCTCCCCAAAATTTATTTTATCAATTTTTTTTCTTCTCTCATCTCTCTCCCAAAATCTTAATATTAAATTTTAATAAATATTAAAATATATCATATTGATGGATAATAATAAACAAAGAGAAAATACATAATCTAGAATTCCAATATAATTGAATAAGTGAGAAAATAAATATTTTCTGGACGATTATTCTTATATAAAATCTTTCATTAGTTTAGTTCATCAATTTTTTATGCCTATTAAGATATAAATCCAAATTCAACTTTATTTATATAAATGAGCTTATTATATGAAATATTGAAGGTTATTGGATATAAATTTGAAAGTTTTGAGTTCATCTATATCTATTAAATTTCTAAATCCAAATCCAACTGAGTCAATGAGCTTATCTTTATTTATATAAATGAACTTATTATATGAAATATTGAAGATTATTGGATATAAATTTGAAAGTTTTGAGTTCATCTATATCTATTAAATTTCTAAATCCAAATCTAACTCTATTTATATCAATGAGCTTATCATATGGACTATGCATATTCAGTTTATCTTAAATAAAAAAGTATTTTCTATATCTTTCTTAAAATTTATTTCTAGTAGAGGATATTTTGTAGGTAAATTAATAAAATATTTTATATAAGAATAATCTTCAACAAATCTTTTATTTCTCAATCCTATTAAATGATATTGGATTATAGATTATGTAACTTCTCTATATTTATTATTAAGAATCAATGTGATCTAAAATTTATTTATATACAGTTTTTGGTTCTACTCGGTTCTGATTTCGGTTCCTCGGTTCGGAATGGTTCGGTTTTGTCAAAAAAAATGTCGGATTGGTTCGGTTCGGATAAAGTCAAAAAGTCAACGGTTCTTCGGTCCGGAGTGCTTTCGGTTCGGGTTTCGATGCGAATCGGATAATCTCCGAGACCCATGCTCACCCCTACTTAAAATACATACACTGATAATTATTAAATAATTATTCAAGTTAAATAATAAAATTATTATTTTATTTAGTTAAATTGTATTAAAATTGAGACACCTATATGTTATAAAAATTCATGGGGCCAAGGGGATTCATGGGGGCAGGGGCCCAGTGCCCCCTCTTGGCCCCTGTGTAGGTCCATAACTAGCCGTAATCTTCATAGCTAATATAAAGGAGGTGACAAACTGGAAATAACATTAAAGTTGGACATGGCAACACAGGACAACTCATGTATATGCTGAGGTAGTGGACTGTGTCTGTCATCCAGATTATGCAAGGAAGACTGAATGCCACTGTAACGACCTGAATTTCTAGTTGCATTATTTTATTTGATTTATGTGAAACTATATGAGTTGCATTATTTTTGTGTGATTTTTACTTCTCTTAATTATTTTTCTTCCACTTGCATAAATTATCAGTGTTCAGAATTAATGGTATAAATGGATCGGGAAAACGAGACTTAATTAGACAACACTTAGACGCGATATTACCTAATGATATTGGAGATGCCTACATTTTTATGGTAAGCCCTCTCCATAGGATTACTAACCTAAAAACCAACGGCCGAAAATCATGGTTTTATGCCCACAATATTTTCCAAACCAATGACTAAATTCCATGATTTTATGCCCACAAGATCAACTAAACCAGTAGCCGATACCACGATTTTGTGCTTGGTATGACTATAAATAGAGATGTGGGGGAGCTTTCTTTCCATCATCTCCTCCCACCAAAACATAGCTTGGAAGATTCCTTTCTTTTCCCACAAAATATAGCTGGTAAGTCTTCCTTCTTTCCCTCTTAAATGTTCCATCTCCAGCCACCGAAACCCGGCGAAGGCCCCGGAAAACTGATCCGACAGCTTTATAGGCTCGTCAGATCAACTACTGCCCCATTTTCATTTCCGTCCCTCTATCAAAATCCATATTTTCTTATACAATATGATTGGGCTTGGTGAGTGAATTTCAGAACAGTTTTCGGAATCGCAATCCGAGCTCTAGACCTCCGGTTATGGCCGGTCAAAGTTTAGGCGAAACTCATATAACTGAACTACCTTCAAGGAGCCATAACGTTTTTTTTCGAACTTCGATTCTGTTGTGGCTGGTCATTCTATAGAAAGCTTGTCCTAATTGAAATTTCGACGACCGAGTCGTCGAAAAACTTTGCTCAAAGTTGCTACAAAAATTCATGTACCATCTTTTTAAAAGTAGATATTTTTTAAGGGCTAAAAATACAATTTTTGAGTTTTTCAATTCTACTCCTAGTCAAAATAAGCCTTTTTGTAAGTCAACCAATCTATGTATTTACGAAAATGTCATTGCTCCTTTTACAAAATTGCCACTCTTTTCTAGATTTTACAACAATGCCATTAGACCTTCAAAGTGTCATAAAATGCTCGTTTTTAACCCGATTCCACTCAAACCAATTGCAAAAGACCCAAATTCTAAAATCTACAGTTTTACATAAAAATATGAATCTGAAATATTTTATGAAATTACAAAATGGTCCCTCAACTTTTACAAAATTACAAATCTTGCCCAAAATCTTCAATTTATGTTTGAAGCCTGGTAGCCACCTATGCTAAAAAAAAATGTTCTAGATTGAAAGTTGAAGTAGGAGATAAGTTTGGACTAGAAGAGGACTAGACCACCAACTAGCAAGTACACAATTTTAGGTGGGGTAACTCTCTGGGTATTTTATGTTGTCTAATTGTTTTCATGCAAATTGTTGTTATAATGAATTTTACATAAATGATGCTTACGTCTATGTTTATGTGGCAAGTATGTGAAATTCATGTGAAACTTGTGTGAAATTTATGTGAAGTTATGGGCAATACCATATTATGTGCATTGTATACGGGTAATGCCGTACTAGCTATGTTAGGACTGCGGGTAACACCGTACAAAATCCTCGGATTGCTCCCCAATATGCTTTTCAAAAATCTTACGGGTAACATCGTACATGTTATGCTTTACTGGTAAAATCGTGCAAGATTATGATTACAGGTGAAACCGTGTATGATTATGTTTACATGTAAAACCGTATATGATTATGCTTACGGGTAAAACCGTATATGATTACGCTTACAGGTAAAACCGTATACGATTATGCTTATGGGTAAAACCGTATATGATATGCTCTGCGGGTAACACCGTACATGTTATGGATCGAAAGATCACCCTCCGATCGCTCTTGAATATGCTATGCTGCTTGAGCGAGGCAACGCGTGCTGTATCTATGTGCTCCTATGTGTATTTATATAGTATGTATATATGTGTATATTTATTTTAATTGAGATTCCAACATATTTTTGGATGTATTTTATGTGTTGATGGTATATGCATTATTTATGTAGTTATTCGTTATTGCAATTCTTTGTATGACATCTAAGTGGGCAACCGAGAGAAACCACAGAGTGTTTCTCTCGAACACTTACCCCCCTAACATTTTAGGTACCAAGGCCGATGTGGAGGACTGACACAGATAGCATGACTCTGTACCACTCCAACTCACGAAATTTCATAGTAAAAGTTTATTTTCAATCATGATAGTTTCTCAAAGGTGATATTTCAACTGTTTATTTATTTGAAAGAAAGATTTAGTTGATGCAAAAATACTTGAGGATTATCCTCTAAAGTTTGAAAGTGAACTTGTGTTCTTAATAAAAAAGCTTCCGCACCAAAGTATGTTTTGTTGTTGATATTTATCTTACAATTTGAAGTTATTTTTATAACTTAAATTTCTATTTAAACCTTATTATTTGCAAAAGAAAAATGAAAATATATCCTCAAACTAAGTTTATAGCATCCTTTTTTCCGAAATTTCTTCTTTCCGAAAATGGGACGTTACAGCCACGAAGAGGTCTCTTGTAGTTGTTGTTAGAAAATGACCGAGGATAAGAAAAGAGTAAGCATTTTTTATTCTGGATGCACGGTGTGCTGTTAAATTGAGCCATACTTTTAAAATAATACTTCTTTGGTCACTACAAGAAATTTGAGCTTTTGCGATGATACAATTCGTAATATAAAAGTCATATTTTGTCACTGTTAGTATTGGGTGACGAAATTTTATCGTTACAACGATTTTCATGGTATGTCCGTGGTATTAGGTATATGTAACAATATTTGAATTCATTACCAAAAGTATGACTTTTTGTGATGATAAATGTCATCGTCACCATATTTTATAATATATAGTGACGCATAATTCGTCACCTATATCATAAAAAATTTGTCATCTACTATTGTATTTCATCATTGAAAGCAAACATATTATACGATGATAGCTTTATTTGTCATCAAAACATCAAATTTTGGTGACGAAAATTAATAAAATAGTCAACTCATCAATCTTTGGTGACGCTTTCATCGTCACAACTATATTTATTATTTCGTCATGTTTATAATAATTCGTCACAAAAGAGTTAGTTTGTAGTTACAAAATCCCTTTCGTCGTTTTATTAATATATTTAATGACAACGAATTTCGTCAGCAAAGAGTAACATTTAGTAACAAACCTTCACCGTCACTAAATACATACAAGTGGTGACGAGATGCTTTGTCATAATAAAATTGCATTGCATGATGAAAATTGTATTTATCACTAAAGACTTGGATATGCCGACGTTATATTTTGTCATTGTATAATGACATTTAGTGACAAATTTTTTTATGTCACTACAGTGGTGACAACCGAAATGTGTCATAATTTAATTATATTAGTAACAGTAGTATAAACCGTCACCAACGACATACATAGAGTGACGATATTTTTTGTCATTATTAATTGACATCTGGTGACAAGCTATTTTTTGTGCCAATACAAATATATACGGTGACGCACTAGTTGTCACGATTGGTTAATATTTAGAGACATTTTTTTCTAACCGTCGTCTAATAAATTCGTTTATGACGTAAAATAGATTTATATGCAATGATTCAATTCGTCATAAAATGTAATTCTGGCGACAAAAATATCAAATCTCACTAAATGGATCTTATGGTGACATCTACTTTCATAATTAACGTTTATTGACACAATATTGTATTACTTTATAAAATTCTAAATGCATTAAACCAAATAATGCAAAAAGGAGAAAAAATAAATCAATAAACAAGAATACTAAGTAGAATGAGATTATTTAGTAGGCTAAAGAAGTCTAAAGCATCCAATACAAACATCCGAAATAAATAAAACCTTTTACAACAGACATCCCAACTTGATAGTAAACATCACTTAACGAAAGAAACTTGATTGTCTAGGAAAAAAAAACTAAATCTTCAAACATCACTCATCCCATACTCCGAAATGATAAAGATCAAAACTATCTCGTCCTTCAGCTTCCTCAGCAATGCATCAAACCTAAAAAGACCATTAAAATAGTAAAAAATCAATATATCAAATTGATTGTTCAATATCAGAAGTAGTTGGAAAAAAATGTTATTATTTCATCGGGAGAGTAAGCTAACCTTTTACAAGTTTTAGAGCTTTGCTCCAATACTTTCCAAATAAGCCATAAGTTTGTTCACAGTTGCACTTTGTTGAGCCATTTTATCTTTCAAATCGGTCACCTCATTTTGGAATTCATTCACTTGTGACTTGAGCTCATCCACTTGGAATTCAGAATCTTGTAGCTTCTCCCGTGTCTCTTGAGGTTCCTACTGCAGTTGTTGGCCGGTTGAATCCTATGTTGCGTTATTGCTTGGTGGCTTTGGGTCATACCCAAGGCCATTTATGTAGCCTGATCCATGGCCTAAGACCTCGAGAACAATTTCATCATCAGTCTTCGGAATTCCATCTTGTATGTATTGGTCGCGCTTCTTGACCATCAATTCCTTTTTCAATATTTCGATTTGTAAAAGTTATATATAACATAATTTCCATTAAACAAATACATTTAAGTAACTTAACCAACTTTCTTTTGCCTCATCAGATTCCACGTGTCATTCTCTAAACAATGTGTACGTCTATACAACTGAATTCAATCACAGGGTTCTCCATTAAGCTTGTTTTTAGACTAGACCAAGTAAATGAAAAAAATCATAACACAATCACAAGTGCAAACTAATCATTGACTGACTAGAACAAGTTAAAGAAATAAATCCATAACACAAGATATGTGCAAAATAATCATAACACAAGTTCTTGCAGACAACACATAGTTTTCGATCCTTTTCAACTATTCTCAAGATCCAATCTTAAAACACAGAAAGGATACTATGGAAGAAAATGGACCAAAAAGAAAAAAAAAATAGTGATAGTAAACCTAGCCGTTATACGCATATATTCATATCTTGTTAAAACAACAAATAGATATAAAAACAAAAATAAAGAAAATAACAAACAAGAAACTCTCATTCTAATGAAACGGAGAACCAAGAATTCCATAATCCCAGAACAAGAACATTAGGAATAAATCCCAAAATCATCACAATTTACAAATAAAATACATATGGTACTCACAATTTCGTGGCGACGAACAGTGAAAACTTTTCTGCCAGAAATATGCTTACGGCGTAACTTTGCTCGATTTTATTCACATCACTTATATGCTACAAAAAAAAAAAGAAATTTATAAGTAATTTTTAGCTATAAATCTAATTAATATTGGTACCTTATATTTAGGTGATGCAAAAAACTCGCATAGTACTTCCCATGTATCTTTGCTAGGACAAAAGTTTGGTATGTTAAACTTAGCCTCCTCCAAAGTTTCATACTCTAAGAAATTCTTATGAAGCTTATGACATTTTTTCGGCTACTAGACTTAAATCACTCAATCAAGCATCGTTTCACTTCCGGTGCATCCACATGAACATCCATGTGAATCTACATATCAAATAACCAAGATTAAGATTACAAGAATATTCATCAACTAATAATTAATACGATTTTCTATGCATCCTAACATTTAGATGATCAAAGCTTGGCTCCAGATCATTTTTTTCATCTACTCTTTCCATCATTTGGGCACTCGAACAACATCTCTAGTAATTACACCAATTTGACTTGCAAGTTTTCAAATTCGTCTGCATTTATAGGTCGTCCTATTGATGTATCTACATTGATCTTCATTTTTTCCCATATACAGCAATTTTTTTCATTATTCCCTTACGCATTGTCTGTCCACGTCCTCTTTTATTAGAGCTTGAAGCTACATATTTGAAAAAAAAGAGTTAGAATATATTACACAATAACAATTAATAAACCATTATTATGCTTATGTACCTTCTACCCCACTAGTGTTAGGTACTGGATTCTGATGACTCTCGGTAGACTGGATATCAGAGCTTCCAGCGGCTGCATTTTCAAGAGCATGAGTTGGAGGAACTACAGTGTTCCGTGACATGGTGACACTATCACTAATTTGATATGGAGTAGTACTCTAGCTCCCTTTGGAGTTACAATCTTGTGTTCCAGATGAAAGTAATACCTCAATTTAATCCTCGAATGACATATCTTCTTCGTCACGAAGTCCACTTGTTCTCCTAAGTATGACTGAATTAGCTGACGCACTCTTACTGAAATGATCTCCGAATAGTTGTTGCAGCATTTCGGATAAGTTATCATTGTTAACCTAAGAAGAGCCCCAGGTGCCATTTCTGAAAATTGAGAAAAAAAAACAATATCTAGAAATGATCAAATATTAATCATGAAGTAAAAATTCAACATTAATATTGAAGCAGAAATTTGATTAATATAACATAACCTAACACGAGAAGATTAGGAAACATATATGCAATTACCATTCCAAGCCCGCCACTTTCTACAAAAAAGTAATTGAAAATTTTTAAGATCCTGCTAAACCAAATATTAGCCGCTAAGAGGAAACACTAAAAACCCTTTTCAGTTTTGGTATAAAAAAAATAAAAATTTATTAAAAAAATTACAACATCACAAAAGTATATAATTTTTTTCGGATATTTGAGTTTCAGTCAGAACCATAAAAATTTAATCATTTTCCAAAAATAAAATACTGAATTGTATAAGATTTATAACAAACAGAAAATAATATAGAACATGGAAAACCACAAAAAATTAATTTACTAGAAATTGACTCATTTGTGGGTAATTATTCAGATGATGCTATGACAAAAAAAATGCTTGAGATGATGATTCTAAGGATATGGATATTGTTGTAGAAGCACCAAATCTGAAAGGATAATAG
The DNA here is from genome assembly GCA_958295605.1 of Ajuga chamaepitys. NCBI lineage: Eukaryota > Viridiplantae > Streptophyta > Magnoliopsida > Lamiales > Lamiaceae > Ajuga > Ajuga chamaepitys. Next base: position 19,308,107 of record OY282505.1, read on the forward strand.
ATCTTCCAAATCTGTTCTAATTCCTTTTCAAATCTGAACCAAAAATTGAAAATTTGGTCGCATCCAAAAATCATAAATTTATTTTAGTCACCTATTTGCAAAACTATTTAATAATGAAATAATATTTTGTCACAAAAAAAAAAAAAAAAAAAGTAACTGTGACAATAAACATCGTCGTAAATTAATAGTCTTTTTTGTCTTTAAATTAAGTGATGAAATTTATTGATATCGCCACTAAATATAAGAATCGGTGAAAAAGAAAGTGTAGTCATTAATTCCTTTAAACAATTAGTGCAATATAGGACATTGTCATGAAATGATAGAATTGGTGACACCAAATTCCGTAACTAGTTATTTTGAAGTTGTCATCAAAGGTTTCCTCCAAAATTTTGGTACGAAATTCTATCTCTAAAAATTATTGTGACGCATTTTCTTTAATTATCATGATATATACAAATTAGCGACAAAATTTCTTTTGATAATGACAAATACAAAAGTTATCACAATAATGAATAGTTTTACGACAAAAATTAAATTCGTCACTATTAGGCAACAAAATATGACAACAATTTGTGCGTAAAAAAAATTGTCACAAAATGTGTCATTTCTTGTAGTGGATCCTCAATCTCAAAAAGAAAATCATATGGGATGAAGCTATATCATTCAATCTTTTTGAAATTTTTACTTATACGATTGTATATATTTCTTAATTTTGACTAATCCTATCGCAATTACTTATTCTATTTTTTTTTTTTAGATTTTCAGTTTGATCAATACAAGATATTGACTTTAAAAATTAAGGTTTTCTTAACAAAAAATAGTTTTATAATAAGAAAATCTTGTATGGAACAGACGAAGTATAATAGTTTTGGATAAACAACCAATACTATTTAATTAATGTATACTACTTTTCAGGTAATATTTCTACGCATAACAAGTAATACTTGTTGGTAAATGAGTAATATTTGTAAGTGTAATGAATAATGACTCGTACACATTCAGTAAAGCTTAATCGCGTGAAGAATCGGAGTACAGAATCAGTTTTGAAGCTCAAAACAGAAAAATGGAAAAGTCTGTTAAAAACGGTTATGACAGGATTTTACAACGGTTTTAGCCAAAACCGTCGTCTTTCAGTTTGTATCCATTTTACAGTTTTTCTGTTACGTTTTTTCTGGAGTTGTTTTGGACTGATTATAAGGATTTGTTTTTCCGGTTTTCAAGGGCAATTTAGAGAGATCATTCCAGAGAGTTCTTTGTCTATCTAGAGAGAGAACTGAGAGGATTGTAGTGAGAGAAACACGAGAGGTAAAGCTTTGAGATTGAGCTTGTTCTTGTGCTTCGGTTGTTGGCTCAATCTTGTTTTTCTTTGGATGATGATCTTGTAAACTTGTACTATCTTGATCATGGTGATAGTGATGTTCTTCTCTGCTCCGTGGATGTAGACTTTCTAGTCGAACCACGTAAATCGCATTGTGTTCGACTGCATTTTCTGTTTTTCATTTCTTTGGAATCATCATTTTATGTGATTCATTGTTTCCACAATAATTGGCGCCGTCTGTGGGAAGTGAATCACGTTGATAGCTGCGGAACTGGTTTTCAGAAGAAATTATGGCAGCCATGAGATTTGATGTGGAGAAATTTGATGGCAGAAACGACTTTGGACTCTGGCAGGTCAAGATGCGTGCACTGATGGTACAGCAAGGGTTAGCTGGTGCTCTAAAAGGGATTAAAGGTTTCCCGGAATCCATGGATGCAGAACAAAGGGCTGAGCGCATGGAGAAGGCTCACTCCACAATCATTCTGTCCCTGGCAGATAAAGTGCTAAGAGAAGTAGCAAAGGAACAAACCGCTGAGGGAGTTTGGAATAAACTGGAGGAGTTATACAAGAAGAAAACTATGGTTAACCGTCTGTATATTAAACAAAAGTTGTATTCCTTCAAGATTCAAGAAGGAAAATCTATTGATGACCAGCTGGAGGAGTTCAGCAAACATCTAGATGACTTGGAAGGAATTGAGGCAAAGGTAGAGGATGAAGACAAATCCATCATCCTGTTGAATGCCTTACCAAAATGCTAAGAACATCTCAAAGATGCCATGTTATATGGCAGAGAAACCAAAATAAGCCTTGATGAGGTTCCAACCGCATTAAGAGCAAAGGAGATGCAACAATCCAATGGTCACAAAGGGGATTTGCAGGCTGAAGGATTGAGTATAAGCCAGGAAATCATCCCAAGAAGAAGCAGTTCCCAGGAAATCAAACCATAGGAAATCAGCAGTTGAAACCTAAGGCAGCAGATGGAAAGGAAACAAGGAAATGTTTCCACTGCAAGAAACCAGGGCATCTGAAGAAAAATTGCTTTGAGTTCAAAAGAAAATAATCACAGAAAGGCCAAAACACAAGCACTGCTGATTTGGCTCAAGCAGAAGAAACTTCTGATGTTTTGAACATAACAGATGTCAGGACAGATGATAAATGGATTCTTGACTTTGGATGTAGCTTTCACATGTGCCCAAATATTGGATGGTTTTAAGAATTCAAGCAATCAAGATCTGGAACTGTTATGTTAGGGAATGACCAAGCATGCCCTGTGGAAGGAATTGGCAGCATCAAGCTGAGGATGCATGATGGATCAGAGAAAGTCTTGACAGAGGTAAGGTACATTCCACTCCTGAAGAGGAACCTCATAAGTCTAGGCACTCTAGAAAATAAAGGTTGTGAGTTCAAATCAGAAAAGGGATTTCTGCATGTGTATAAAAACTCAAAACTGGTCATGAAAGGAGTCAAGAAGTCTAGTCTGTATTATCTGTTGGCAGAAACTGTGATAGGAGATACAAACAGTGTTATGAAGAATAATTCAGATATATGGCATAAAAGGTTAGGCCATATAAGTGAAAAAGGCATGAATGAACTGCTGAAACATAACCTTTTTACAAAGTAAGACCAGCTTCAAAATTGATTCATGTGAAGTGTGCATTCTGAGTAAGAGTGTAAAGAAACCTTTTCCTGTGGGCAAGCACACATCCAAGAAACCTCTAGACTATGCACACTCTGACTTATGGGGACCCTCAAAGAATGAGACAATGGGAGGAGGAAGATATTTTTTGAGCATAATTGATGACTATTCAAGAAAGGTCTGGATATATATACTCAAGAACAAATCAGATGCATTCACAAAATTCCAGGAATGGTGTGCTGAAGTAGAGACTGAGAAGGGGTCTTCTCTGAAATGTCTGAGAACAGACAATGGTCTTGAGTTCCTCTCAGAAGAATTCCAAGCATTTTTGTAAAGAGAAGGGAATGAAGAGGCATAGGACTGTCCCTGGCCATCCTCAGCAAAATGGAGTTGCTGAGAGGATGAACAGGACAATCACAGAGATAATCAGATGCCTACTCTTGAGTTCAGGATTACAAAAGAAATTCTGGGGGGAAGCTGCAACAACAACAGTATATCTGATAAACAGAAGTCCATCAACATCAAATGATTTCATCACACCAGAGGAAAGGTGGAATGGAAATCCACCTAAATATTCACACCTAAAGGTATTTGGATGTATGGCATATGCCCATATAAAGCAGGACAAGCTGGAAGCAAGAGCTATAAAGTGCATAATGCTTGGATATCCCAAAGGAGTTAAAGGTTACAGGCTCTGGTGCATTGAGAATGGGATGAACAAAATCATTATCAGCAGAGATGTGACCTTTGATGAATACAAAATGCCAATGAAAAAGGAGCAACAAATTGAGCTTAATCATGATGAAAACAGATTGCATGCTGAAATGAAGCAAGATGATGAAAAAGAAACCCATAGTCAAGATGATTACAACAGAGAAGATCAAAGTGAAGGGTATGATGAGGAAGAAGACATCAGTCAATACCAACTGGGAAGAGATAGGCAAAGAAGGATAGTCAGACCATCCACCAGATATGGAAATGACTATCTCACTGCATATGCCTTGACAGTAGCAGAAGAGACTGAATATTCTGAGCCCAGAACCTATAGAGAAGCCATAGAAAGCAAGGATAAAGAAAGCCGGATGGTTGCTATGAAGGAAGAGATGGATTCACTTGAGAAGAATGGGACTTGGGTTCTGGTGAAAAGGCCAACAAACCAAAAACTGGTTAGCTGCAAATGGATTTATAAGAAAAAGGTGGAGTTTGTTGGGGTGGAGAAAATCAGATTCAAAGCTAGGTTAGTGGCCAGAGGCTTCACTCAGAAAGAAGGGATAGACTACAATGAGATTTTCTCTCCTGAAGTCAAACACTGCTCCATAAGAATATTGTTTGGTTTGGTTGCTCAAATGGATTTAAAGCTGGAGCAATTAGATGTAAAGACAGCTTTTCTACATGGAGAGCTAAAAGAGACTATTTTCATGACACAGCCAGAGGGTTGTATACTCCCTGGAGATGAGAATAAGGCTTGTTTACTGAAGAAATCTTTGTATGGTCTCAAGCAAAGCTCAAGACAGTGGTACATTAGATTTGACAGATGTATGAAGAAGATTGGCTATACCAAATCCAAGTATGTAACTGTGTATTCATGAAGAGGGCTGGACAGAAAATTGTTAGTTTTTTGTTGCTATATGTGGATGACATGCTTGTAGCAAGTCAAGATCAAGCTGAAATAGATAAGCTGAAGGAAGATTTGCAAAGTGAGTTTGAAATGAAACAGTTGGGAGAGGCTAGAAGAATACTTAGCATGGATATTGTTAGAAATCAGGAGAAAGGGTTACTGTGGTTACAGCAGAGAAGCTATATATGCAAAGTGTTGAAGAAGTTCAACATGGATGAATCAAGACAGGTGTCAACCCCCATGGCTCAACATTTTAAACTATCTGAACAACAGAAACCAAGGAATGAGCAAGAGATTCATGAGATGAACAACATTCCATATTCTAATGCTGTTGGAAGTATTATGTATGTGATGGTGTGCACAAGGCCAGACATATCACATGCTGTGAGTGTTGTCAGTAGGTATATGTCAAATCCAGGAAGGCAACACTGGGAGGCTCTAGAGTGGATAATGAGGTACTTAAGAGGGGCAGCAGATTATGGAATAATATTCAAGAGATGTGATGATTCATCAAAAGCTTTGAAGGGTTATGTGGATTCTGATTATGCAGCAAATTTGGATAATAGGAGATCACAATCAGGATATGTTTTTACTCTGTTTGGTGCTGCAGTTAGCTGGAGGTCAATGTTGCAACCCGTAGTAGCATTGTTAACAACAGAAGCTGAGTTTATGGCAATGACAGAGGCAGTGAAAGAAGCAATCTGGTTGAGGGGTATTCTGTCTGAATTTGGAATTAAGCAGAAATCAGTTAAGGTGTTGTGTGATTCTCAAGGTGCATTGCACTTAGTCAAGCATCAAGTTTTTCATGACAAGTCTAAACACATAGATGTGAAGTTGCATTATGTGAGAGATGTAATTGAAAAAGGAGATGTGGAAGTTCATAAAGTTTGCACAAAGGAGAATGCTGCAGATATGCTCACAAAAGCATTACCCTCGGAGAAGTTCAAATACTGCTTGGATTTAATCCAATTAGTGCAGTGTAGCTGATGTTTTGTCAAGGATTGAGACATGTCCAGAATTTGGACATGAATAAGAGTAGGGGGGATTTTCATTTGAAAGTTTGGTTGAAAAGAGTATGGTATCTTCATGTGTTGAGTCAGGTGGAGATTTGTAATGAATAATGACTCGTACACATTCAGTAAAGCTTAGTCGCGTGAAGAATCGGAGTACAGAATCAGTTTTGAAGCTCAAAACAGAAAAATGGAAAAGTCTGTTAAAAACGGTTATGACAAGATTTTACAACGGTTTTAGCCAAAACCGTTGTCTTTCAGTTTGTATCCATTTTACAGTTTTTCTGTTACGTTTTTCTGGAGCTGTTTTGGACTGATTATAAGGGTTTGTTTTTCCGGTTTTCAAGGGCAATTTAGAGAGATCATTCCAGAGAGTTCTTTGTCTATCTAGAGAGAGAACTGAGAGGATTGTAGTGAGAGAAACACGAGAGGGAAAGCTTTGAGATTGAGCTTGTTCTTGTGCTTCGGTTGTTGGCTCAATCTTGTTTTTCTTTGGATGATGATCTTGTAAACTTTGTACTATCTTGATCATGGTGATAGTGATGTTCTTCTCTGCTCCGTGGATGTAGACTTTCTAGTCGAACCACGTAAATCGCATTGTGTTCGATTGCATTTTCTGTTTCCACAACAGTAAGTATCAAGAACCGTAAAGTTTGATAACAACACTCTTGACTAGAATTAACTTAACATGGATTCCAGACCATTTTCGACACTTGACAAAATATATATATATTATATTCATGTATAAGTAAGGTATATACTTTTTTTCGGAGGTTAGGTACGATTACATGTTGCTCTACGTGCAAACGGACAAAAATATTACGGCACTTGTATTTTAATCGAGAAAGATTAAATTTAGCTAGGAAGCCGGAAACGTATACAATATCTATCGTCATTGCAAGCAAATGAATATGTGTCGTATGATGCGAATAACGTGTATAGTTTGTGACATTATGCGATCAAGTTGTCTAGATATATGAAATCACGAGATCTTCACATTATTATTTGAGAAAAAATCTTACTATATAATAAAATGAAATCCCCTATAGAAGGAAATTAGATATATTTTTCCGTCAATTTCTCTTTCTAAAAATAGTATGTTGAAATCATAATCATAGTTGAAATAATAACATATTTGTATATATAATAAAGATTTGTATATTTAATGTAAAATCTTTCCAAAATTAGTACCAAATTTTGAATTTTGTTGGCAATTTGCTATATAAAAATATTATAAGTGACAACTTTTGATTATTCATTTTATAACCAAAATAAATCAAATTAAGTAGAAAATAATCTCTGGTTCTTTTCCATTTTTAATGTAACTTATAACAAATTAATCTTTTTCATGACCTATAACTTGACATATACATTGAATAATTTAAAATAAGTTATATAAAAACAAGGGTTAATTACCAAACAAATCACGACCTTTAGTCCAATTTTCAATTGCAACATAACCTTTAAAACTTGACAATTTCTGACATTACCATTCAATTTGTTTCAATTACAACATCTCCGCCTAACTCTGCCCCCCAATTGCTGACGTGGATGGCGGCGCTCTCAAAATGACGTCGTTTTGTCTATTGACTGGGATGTTCCAGCCACGTCAGCAGACACGTGGAAATTATTAAAAAAATAAAAAAAATAAAAGAAATGAAAAATAATAAAACTAAAAAAATAATTCTTCAAAAAATTATAATAACTAATTCTAATATGAAAAGAACATTTTGGTTTTTTCTAAAACATTTTTTATTTTTTAACATATTATTATAATTAGTTACTATAATTTTTCTATTTTCTTTCTTTTTTCTAAAAAAAAAAATATTAAAGTTATTTGTTATAATTTTTCTATTTTTTATTTTTTTAAATTTCATTATTAGATATTATAACTTAAAAAAATAAAAAAACAGAATTTTTTGTTTTTTCAAAAATATATTTTTAATTTTTTAAAATTTATTATAATTAATTACTATAATTTTTCTATTTTTTATTTTTTAATTTTTTTTTTAAATTTTATTTTAGCTAGTAATTATATTTTTTCTATTTTTTTAGTTTTATTATTATTTTATTTTTTATTTTATTTTTAAATTTTATTACTAATTTCCACGTGTTCGCTGACGTGGCTGGAGCATCCTAGTCAATAGACAAAACGACGTCGTTTTGGGAGCACTACCATCCACGTCAGCAATTGGGGGCCGGAGTTGGGCGGAGATGTTGTAATTGAAACAAATTGAAAGGTTATGCCAGAAATTGTCAAGTTTTAAAGGTCATGTTGCAATTGAAAATTGGACTAAAGGTCGTGATTTGTTTGGTAATTAACCCTAAAAACAATGCAATTGTTTGTCAATTATTTAGGTTAGACTTATTTATGTAATATGAGTTGAGTTATTTAATTGAGTCTGAGATACAAATCAAAATTAAACAAATATTAAGAGTAACTTTTTTATGCATACTTATTATAAAACTAATCCTCTTAAAATATGAGTTAATTGCTTTTATATTTTTTAAGACTTTATTTTTATTTTATGAGCAAATCCATACATATACATTTCCTACAATATCACAATTATTTGAAAATAGTAAAAACTAACCACTTTTCAATTTCTAGATCTACAAATAATATATTTATTCTTTATAAAGATAAAAAAAATAGCGAGGAGTTGAAAGAATTTAGAGATCTGTTTTAACTTTCAAAAAGTATATTAAATTTAGCACTCCAAATATATACTATTATTTTTGTCATTTTCTAATTTACAGAAAAAATTATAGCAATCCGCTAAAATTACTATTCACTATTAGACAACAGTATTGGTGGTACGAACCTACTTGTGGCATGAAATACAAAGCATGACATAAGATAAAATTCATGACACGTCGTAAAATCATAGAACGAATTTTATTATAGCACAAGCTTGGCACAAAGATAATTATTGAACGAACTTTATCATGTCATAATCATAAATATAACATGAAGATATTATGAAATTTAAACTTGACACAAATTAACTAATGGTCCTTAAGTAGAAGTAGTCCATTACGATCATACTAGGCCCATCATGCTTCAATAAACTTACAAATTCTTGAAACATAAACCAACTTTGATACCTTTCGAACGAAAAATAGCCGGGTCACATCAACCAGACAGGAACCAGACAGGCTGTTTGGCAGTCTCACCACTCAATCGTAACGATTGTTCTAGGCATAGACTCCTTCAACAGTAACTGGCCCAACCTTGTTTCATTTCCCAGGCTTAGAGCATCCACTTGGTTAATGAACATAAATATGTGAACTAGGAAAATGATGAAGCAGAAGACAAAAAAATATTTAGAAATCTTAAATACTAGCAATATACATGTGCAGTGCACCTGGTCACAATTTTATGTTATTATCTAGTCAGAAAAATTAATTTGAACAAGAACAATTATACTTTGTTTTACTATTTTTTTATTATTATCTATATAGAAAACAAATTGAATGTAGAACAATTGCAATTTATATAGTGCTATTTGATCGTTCTATTAAACTCCAATATAAAAATCCATTGTTGTAATATATATGTACATATAGACACAAAACTTCGTAATTTAATTCAGTGCTAGAAAAGAATAAATAATTTGATCGACTGAACAAACACAATTCAAAATCATATAAAGCCTTAAAAGAATCACAAATGAGGAAAGAATGTTAAATAATCTTAGTTTTAACAAAACAAGTCATAATAATGCTAAAATATTCATTACAACGGCATATCAGAATATAATGTAAAAACATTTGGTCTTACCTTATTTCTATTTATATAGAGTGTTTGTTATATTATAATTAATGTTTACTTTTGTTATATGATGATTTAATAGATTGTGTAATAATAAAGTTAAGATTTTCATGTTTTTTCACCAAAATAATAATTTTTTTTTTGGGGCCTGGATCCATTTTGTTAGTATATTACTAGTTATGAGCAATTGACATAAAACTTCAATGTATTATAGTGGTGTGTGAACTTCTGCCTATTTTTTTAGGCGCATCACAAAAGCTCGACTTAGGCCCAATCATTGCTAGGTCAGACTCTATCATTACATCATCAGCTAACATCTACAACTTCATTATTTGTTAGATACACATGAAAATATTAGGCCTTACATATTTTCTCAATAACTTTCATAATTAACAGTGCTGATATCAACATACATTCACAAAAAAATTCTTTGCATATTATAGCTGATGAATTCTTCCAGCAACTTTATCATGGTTTAATTTCTGTTATGATTTTTTTTTTAAAAATATTAGCAAGTATACCCCTTTTTAGCATAATTTACTTATTGACTTAAGATTGCTTATTTCGATTTTTTGTATTCATCTATGTCGAAATTTGAATATTGTGTGTGTAAGTTTAATCATGTATACATAATCACCATTATAAGATCAAACATGGATCTTAGAGCTACATGATTTTCACATTCCATTATATATATATATATAATTAGGGTACTAACCTTGATACACCATGTATAAACGTCGATTGATGGAAGGAATTGATTTCTCCCTCCTGATCTTTCTTTAGAACATAGCACTTTATGTGTATCAATTAGATGACGTAAATTATGTGACTTTGTTTTCTTTTATAGGTAGAGAGATGACTAATTCCTGATAGGATTAGAATCTTAGTGCAATTAGGATTTCTATCCATTCACGGTCTATCAACGTGAAAATTATATCTTATCAGGACATGATCAAATCTTACCTGAAAGATTATTTTATTTATACCATAAAGATATCTAAAATATCTTAATAACTTAATTATATAGCACATGGGCCACAATATTCTTACATTCTCCCACTTGGCCAAAGTGACAGAATTGAGATTTCATGGTTTAAATAATGGAATAATTTGCGCAACATAAAGATAAGTTTTAAGTTCACTGGTTAGATCATAATTCCAACATCAAGTATAGACTAACATGAGTCATGGCGGTTCTACGTTATTCACTCAACATAGTTCTTTCCATGTACCACAATATTAATTTTCTACTTAACATGACTCATAATTTCAATAATGGTCCACATTCATGTCTCGTTTAAAGACTAAATCCTGTCAAATTTTACGTCGACATTCATGTATACATTAATGACAAAACATGATATCATTCAGTTTCAGAATCAACATATAAGAGAGCTCAGAGTTATAAGTTCATTAAGACATTTCAATAATGCCCATCCATTCGATTTATCCAATAAATGTCTGTGGAGACAATCCTTTAGTCAATGGATCCATAATCATAAGATTGGTGTTAATGTGCTCGATTGACACTTTTGTTTCTGAATTAATTCTTTGACGACAAGATACTTTAATTCCAAATGTTTGACGCATTTAGAATATTTGTCGTTTTTTAGAGAATAATATTGTTGCAGAATTATCACAATAAGTTTTCAGCGACTTACTGTCGACATCATCCAAGTCCTGAAATAAAGTTCCGCAACCAATTATCTTGAATTGTAGCCTTACATCATGCCACACACTCTTTCTTGATATTTCTCCTCTACCTAATAGGAACAAGCTAAATGTTGATTTTCGAGAATCAACATAAAGGCATAATCTGAATCAGAGTATCCAATTACATCTAAATGATTAGATTTTCAATGGGTAAGCATGATCTTTTGTTCCTTGTAAGTACCTTACTACTATCTTTACAACTTTCCAATAATCCATTTTTGGATTGCTTTAGTAACGGCCAAACATTCTGGCCCTGTACATGTTTGTGCATACATCAAGCTACCAACTATTAATGCATAAGAAATATCTTTTGTTTTCTCACGTTCCAATTCATTCTTTGGACATCTCATAATGCTGCAATTATCCAAATTCTGGATTGGAATGATGCTTGATGAGCATTTTCCCATCCTAAATCTCTCTAGAACTTTATTAATATATGCTTTCTGAGACAACCCTAACAATTTTTTTTTTTTTATTTATCATGATATATTTCTGTTCCAATTACATAAGTTGTCTCACCCATATTTTTCAATTCAAAATTCTCAAAGAGAAGTTTCTTAGTTTTAAATAATAAACCAAGAATATTCATTGCAAGCAAGATGTCATCAATAATATATGATTAGAATAATAAGCTTACTCCTACTGACTTTCAGATATATTCACTGGTCAACAATGTTTTCCTTAAATTCAAAAGAAGTAATGATATCATTGAACTTAAGATACCTATTGGCAAGCCTACCTAAGTTCGTATATTGATTTATTAAGTTTACAAACCATATGTTCATTTTATTCAATGGAAATGCCCTCAGGTTGATCTACACGGGCTTCTTTCACTAAATTACACATTCAAAAAAGCAATTTTAACATTTATTTAGTGTAACTCTAATACGTAATAAGTCATCAAAGCCATAATAATTCAAAATGATTCTTTCTGAGACATGATGATAATGTCTCTATGTAGTCAATGTCAATTCTTTGAGTATAATCTTTGGTACTAGTGTAACTTTATGTCTTTCGATATTGCCATATATATCTGAGTCGAGGTTAGTCTGGAAGACCCATTTTCTCCCAACTCTTTTACATTCTTTCGACAATTTTACAACATCCTGGACTTCACTATGAGCAATTGATTTCAACTCTTCTTTATTAGTATCCAACCACTTAGTAGAATTATTACTTTTAGTGACTTGTGAAAAGGAAACTAGACAAGCATAAATTCTAATGTCAAATTATGACTCATGTAGATAAACTACATAATCATCAGAATTAGCAGATTGTCTTGGTCTTATATACTTTCTTACTATTGGTCGTTGTGGTTATATATTGCATATTCATCAATAATAGGTTCTTTATTGGGAATTTAATCATTTATATGTTGTTCTTGTAAGTTGTTTGACGATTTAACAACTATAGAAACAACAACTTAAGATGAAATTTTAGGCAGAAGAATCTCAACCACTACTTCTTCATTATCCACTATTCGTGGTTCAATACTCCCACCGATATCATCATTTTTAATGAACCTAACATTTTCAATTTCGACAATTCTAGTACTATGATTAAGAAGTAAAACCTATACCCATTAAACTTTTCTGGATAACCAATGAAGAATCCATTGATTGTCACTAAGACTAGTTTTTATTTTTTTGTCTTGTGGATTGATGTTAACTTCTGCAAGCAACCCCAAACATGAAAGTGGCTTAAAATAAGTTTCCTAGCCATTCACAGTTCGAAAGACCTTTAGGAACTGCTTTTCAAGGAACTATGTTTACATGGCAGCTTTAGTACACACATCCACAATGAGGTGGGTAAAGAAGAATTACTTAACATACTCCTAATCATATTCATAAAGTACGATTTCGCCTTTATGTTAAACCATTTTATTGTGGTGTAACTGACATAGTGTACTGACCACAAATGCGATGTTGTTCAAGGAAATTAGCAAATGGATTTGAGCATTGCCCATATTCAACATTAATTTTCATAATATTCACCACCTCTATCAGACCTAATGATTTTCACTTTTCCAACCAATAGTCTTTCAATCTCACTAATAAACACTTCTAGTGCATTCATTGAATGATATATTCCTTCAAATAGATAAATATATAACCATAAAGTGAACAATTATAATAAAGGTGATAAAACATCTTTCTTTTTCAAAAGAACTATCATCAGAAGGCCTACAAAAATCGGTGTGTATTATTACAAGAAGTTGTGCTCTTCTCGTGACTCCCTTCTTTGTGTATTTGTTTTCTTTAATTCAATCCACACAAATAAAAAGAACAGTAAAATTCAAATCATGAAGGATTTTTTATTTACCAATGTACGTAATCTTTCTTTGGAGATGTACTCTAAACATTTATGCCATAAGTAAGTAGAACTTTGATAGACGAAACCATGTTCAGTTCCAACATTATGATGCAGGATCAAGCCATTAAGTATTATAAGGAACATCAACTGAATTTGAATTGAAACATACTAGAACATTCAGTTTACTTTAATTTTGAACCACTCTTTACATTTTTTACAATTCCTTTGTGAAATATCCAGGCTTCTTACAAAACCTACACTTAGGACTGTCATGTTCCTTTTTTTGGATTTGGACAAATGACTCATTCACTTTATAGAGTCCTTACTTGCCCTTTCCTTTCGTTCTGACTTTCTTTCCAGCTCCTTGATTCATTGTGAGATGAGCAAAATGAGACGCTTGACTCTTAAGCCTTGTTACCTCATGAACAATAATTATGTGAAATTCATTCACGTTCCATATATCTTTCATGGCATTATAGTTCATTTGGAATGGTCCATTCTCAGGGGCAATATATATATAAGAAACTGCACAAATCAATTATTATCCACGTTTATCCCCAATGGATTAAGCCTTGCTGCAATATTCGTCATCCCAATGACATAGCATGCATGCTACGAGAACTATCCAACGGAGCACCATTACTTTCCTCTGTGGTTGCGTTCGCTGTCCTCTTGTCTGCTTGATCCCTCTTGTTCTTCTTTGGTGCTTTACACTAATTTCTAAAGTGACCGGACTCGTCACAATTCCATCACTTGATCGAGCTCGTATCCTTCCTGGATTAGCTCTTTCCCCTGGATTTGGACCTTCCCCAATTCTGCTGTCTTTCCTTCGGTCTCCCTTTGTTCTCGGTGTTCAGTGCTCATCCCGAAGTAGATCTTGATTCTTTCCTACAAATCTTCTCACTAATCATCAGATCCCTTACCTTGTCAAACTCCATCTTAGCTTCCGCGGCGCTAACTGCTGTCACTGTACCAGCCCAACTATCTAGTAGAGACGATAGAATAATCAGGGCCTTTAGTTCATCTTCAAATTTAATCTCTACCGAGTTCAACTGTGAGGTAATCATGTCGAACTCGTTCAGGTGCTGCTGCACCGGTGTACCCTCCGATATCCTTAAGTTGAACAGTCTCTTAATTAGATGTGCCTTGTTTGTCGTTGATGGTTTCTGATACATCTCCTCCAACATCATAATTAGCTTCCTCGTGGACTTTGCTGCAGTCGTGTGATAAATGATCTCCTTGGACATCGATAAACGTATCGCGCTCATCGCTTTCCTACCCAATACGCCCACTCCGCCTCCTCCATCTTCTCGATCTTCTCTTTTAGAGGCAAGTGCAGATCTTTACCATAGAGGTAATCTTCCATTTGCATCTTCCAGAATCCGAAGTCGGAACCATCAAACTTCTCGATCGACACCTTTCCTTCCATTGTGATACTCCCTTCGAACCCGGAGCTCTTGATAACAGTTCTTAGGAATTAAACCCACGCGCAATCACGAAATTGAAAGAAAACAAGAAACGAGAACACACAATTTGGATTCCCAGTTTGTTACGATGTGTAACTACATCTGGGGCGTTACCAAGCCAGGGATTCCTCGTATATGTCAATTTTCGGAATACGTGATACAATGAATGAAACAACTATTTACAATAGATTAATGGACCTAAAATTCAACCTCAGCTTGAGGCCCATGCAACTTCCGTCCGCGAGGCCGCGGCCACGCCTTTCTGTTGCTGCCGCGTTGACTTCACAACACGAAACTCCTTAACGCGACCACTTTTGACGCGACCGTGCCCTTCCCTTCTGCGGTCGTATCACTTTAGGCGTATTTTAGGCTCCACACTCAACATGATTAACTTAAACACACATTCAGGATTATAATCGATAAATGTACATTGATGTTCTCTTTTGGGTGATTCAACAATATACAATCATAATCACAATGATGCTTGTAAAATTTACAGTAATTTGATAAGTTGAATACACTTACTGCTATTTTGTCATCTTTGGATGTACAAAACAGTCAAGATAATATATGAATTATCACGTTACATTCATAATTTATAAGAACTAATGATCTACCTTTAGGTGATACCTAATATCTTATACTTATGAATTTTGATTATTCATAAATTTAAGATTAGTTAAATCCCAAGCATCACATTCTTATGGATAGTCAGATATTTATTATATGATTTGAAAGTTCTTAAACTTTCTGGTCAGACCACTTTTGTTATTAACAGACCAACATCAGATAAATTCAAATCATATAATACTATCCACTTAATTAAGGCTAAATTTAGTCATAGCTAGATACATAAACAATTTGATAATTTAATATTCGATATATGATTTAAAATTTATAATCATTAATTAAGGCACAAAACCTTCTATCATAATTTTGATTTTGGGCCAAACATAATACCTTATGTCATTAGTGACCTATACACATGGTCATAACATTGATTGCCTTATGATAATATCACATAATATAAAACAAGATAATCGCATTGGGCACGTCGAAATAATTTGAGCAAATCATCAAAGCATCATCACTTTAATTGAGCGAACTGCAATATGTATGTAACATTACGTGAGATACAATGCATAAGATACCTTGATGAAAGTGCAATAAAAGTTCCAATTAATGTTGGGAAAAAGTCAAAATAGTCCCATAACTTTTTACTTTTCTGAATTTAGTCCCTTAAGTTATTTTTTTTTTACAATTTAGTTCGACATTTCTAGTAATTGCTCAATTTTGGTCCAATTTTGACCCAATGTTGACCAACTGACCGGAAAAGGTCACGTGAACTTCACGTGCAGGCGCAATTCCAGCCAAATTAATCCCATAACTTTTACTTTTTCGAATTTAGTCCCATAAGTTTTTGATCTTTCAATTTAGTCCCATATCTCTAGTAATTGTTCAATTTTGATCCAATTTTGACCCAATGTTGACCAGCTGATCGAAAAAGGTGACCTGACCGGAAAGGTTACGTGACCTTCACGTGCCGGCAAGATTTTGAAAATTCCACCGACTTATATATTTTATTAAGTCATTGTTGATGGACTTTAACTCCTTGTTCTTTAACTCCACCCGCTTTTTTTCTTTAACAAGTAGCTCATTCTCTATCTCAGTTACGAAAATAATTTCTTCGAGATTCATGCAGGCATTATGCAGGGCCTCATTTTCAGTGTTCTTCTCGTTAAGCCTTCGCAAGCCCTCTTATTATGTGCCTGCATCTAAAACATAGAAGTGTATCTTTTCACCTAAAACTCGTACAATGAACTTCATTCTGCCAAAAAATATATCTAGTATGTTTCAATTAATTTAATGCAACCTTGAATAAACCAATAAAATTGAAGCAAGAACCAAAAACCATACCGGGTATCGCGAGCAGCCGTAGAAACTACGCCCACCATTTTCTTCTTTCCAAGAGGTTTTAATAGGAAAATTTAAACCACAATCGCACACGATGCTATTTCGCGAGCTATTCCTAGATTGAGGCATGGTTCTAGGTTGAGACATGTTCTTTGTCTTCGTTGTTCTCTAATTTTGGGGGAATTGAAGTCAAAACATTTAAATAGAAAAGATTGGAAGAGACAAGTTAGGGTTTTTTTCTTGTTAAAGAACGCGAACTGAAGAAGAAGAAGGGATGCAGATTCTGATTTAAGGGTTAAATCGATAAGATATTACATGTTCTTATTTTGCATTTGTATTTTTAAAGTTGAATTCAATTCAGACAAAAGAAAAATATAAGGTGGCATGGTAAATGATTTGTTGACGTGGTCTCCTAATAAAAAAATTGAAAAAAATATTCCACCCCGGGAGTCCGGCGACATGTGTCTTAAGTCGCCGAAACTCCCAACACTGTGCCGGCACGTGACCTTTCCCAGTCAGCTGGTCAACATTGGGTCAAAATTGGACAAAAATTGAGCAATTACTAGAGATATGAGACTAAATCCGAAAAAATAAAATCTTCTGGGATCATTGTGTTTTTTTTTCCCATTAATGTTTTATGTATCATCACATCATGCTTGAAATTAAAACTATTAACAATTGGTACGCGGACATATCAAATATGCAAGCCATATCAACCAATTGAGATACGCAAGGCACATTACTATTACTTATATGCTTTCCAACTTTAGTTGAAAAAAGTTATATCAAGTTAATTGGTGTGCGGACATATCACTTAGGCCTTCCCCAATGGCAAGATATATACTGAGTTGGCTTGGGCCAAAATACCCAACTGTGGGTATTTTACCATTAGGGAGTGAATTTGGGGGCTTGGATATTTCGGTGAGATAGTGTGTGTGCTACCCCAGGTATATTGTTGAGAGGGAGAGTGGAGGGTGAAGAACATAGGCGGAAAAGGATGGAGAGGCCGATCGCGTGGGCGGCGCGCGACGTGGGCGCTGCCCCTACAGCCTGCCCCCCATTAACTTTTTTATTTTATTTAATTATTCGTTGTCTCTTAATGTGTTTAATAAATGGGAATGTGTTTAAATAAATATAGCCGTTTGCAATTATTTTGCAACGGATATTTCAACTTTTTTTTTTTTTAATTAAAACTGATTTTTTTTAAACGGCCAGTAGTATAAAATTTGTATTTTCTTTAAAATACGTAACTTTACACTATAAATACATGTTCTCATTCACCATTTTCTATATTCTCTAATACTAAAATTGCAATTTTCTAG
Source organism: Ajuga chamaepitys (assembly GCA_958295605.1). Taxonomy (NCBI): domain Eukaryota; kingdom Viridiplantae; phylum Streptophyta; class Magnoliopsida; order Lamiales; family Lamiaceae; genus Ajuga; species Ajuga chamaepitys. Next base: position 19,326,195 of record OY282505.1, read on the forward strand.
CCAAAATTCTTCTTTTCTCATTAGAAAAAAATGGATAAAGATTCATGGATGTAATGGTTCAATTCTTCAAATTTTGGAGAAAATGCATCGTCCCCAAATATCAATTTTCGTCCACCAATTACCAACTTCCACCCTCAAAATCCTAATTTTCCACCCCACAATTTTCCAACTCATTTTTCGATTTTTTCGGAAGGTAGTAACACTCAATCCAGTCTGCTCAATTCATTTGGAGCATCATTCTACATGTATCCAACTCAATTCGCTACATGCGAACTCCTCAATATGGATTTCATTCGGCAATGGGCACAAATTCATCAAGAAGGCCCAATACTGATGGTTCGGATACAAACAGAGACACTCTAACTCCAAATTCTCAGCATTCATCTCCTTTCTCGTCTCAGTTCTCTCCAATAGGACTTGAGCAGATAAATCTCGGTGCTGACTTTGAGGCCGCCGATGATCCACCAACGGTTCCTGCTGTACAAAAGAAAACTTACTCTGATGCAAAAAACACTCTTCTTGCAAGTTGTTGGCTCGATATTAGCACAGACCCTGTGGTCTGGAAATGATTAAAAGTTGGATCAAATGTGGGTCCGAATCGGTGAAGCGTACAACAGGAACCGTCCAAGCAACACCCCATTTAGGAGTCATAATATGTTGAAGATACATTACTATACACTCCAGAAATAGGTGAAATGGTTTTGTTGCTGTTTTTATCAGGAGAAGAAGGCCTGGGGCAGTGGTTGCAGTGATGTGGATATTATAGAGAAGGCGAAGGCTCAATACAAAGAAAAACATGGCCTTGATTTTAATCATATGGGTGCTTGGAATATTTTGAAAGACAGCCCAAAGTTTGCCGATCTAGAATTTGGTGCACGTGGATAAAAAATGACAAAAATGTCGACAACTGGAGAGTATGTGGTATCTTCTAACACTGACTCAAGCGCTAGAGAGAAAGTTAGGATGAAACGCACTCGTCCAATGGGGAGGAACGCGGCAAGGCATATAGGTAAGGATGAAGGAAAAACAAGTATGTGTGCTAAAGAAAACAGAGACGATATTGAGCAAAGGCTTCAGGTCTTGGAAGAGCAAAACAAGAAAAAGCTTGAAGGACTACTAAGTCTTGCCGCTTCTAAAGAGTATAAAATACTCATGAGGGTTCCTCGAAGATGACAGAGGAACAACTACGTATCTGCCTCCACATGGTGGATAAGATCAAGAACAATTGGGGGTTTTAGGTTTGAAAATTAGTCATTGTTTAGACTAATCGTTGTTAAGCTAGTCGTTGTATTACTATCCGTTGTTAAACTAGCTGTTGTGAAACTAGTCATTGTAAAAATATCCATTATAAAACTAGCCGTTGTGAAAGTAGCCGTTGTAAAACTAGTCGTTGTGAAAGTAGCCGTTGTAAAACTAGCCGTTGTGAAAGTAGCCGTTGTAAAACTAGCCGTTGTTAAACTAGCCATTGTTAAAACTAGCCGTTGTTAAACTAGCCGTTGTTAATACTAGTCATTGCAAAACTCCACTCTATTAAAGCTTCCATTCAGATTGTTGCATCTCTCACCTCAAAACATTACACTCCTCTAATAGTTTATCCTTAAGTTTTCTTCCGTCTCTCAAACATGTCTTCGTCTTCTCACTCATTATCCGGGGAAAGTAAAAGTGATAGTCTTCTTGAATTCTTAATTACACGATTGAGAAAGAAATACAGTTGTTGCTTTAACAAAAACAAGAGTTACTTGGCAGTGCTTGGAGTTATGCCGGCGGAGCCAGAAAGCAAAGAACGTATGTGGACCAAGATCGTGAGGCGGGGCACACAAGACTCTATCTTGACTACTTCTCTAAAAATCCGATATACGGAAGCGATACATTTCCCCAATATTTTTGTATGTCTAGAGAGTTGTTCTTGCTTATAATGGATACAATAGAGTCCCAAGATGACTATTTTCGGTGGAGGGTCGATGCAGCTGGAAAAAAAGGGGTTTTGTCCACTACAAAAGTGCATGGTGGCCATCCGTTAATTATGGTGGACCTGCCGACCAGTACGATGAGTACCTATGTGTTGTTGAAACAACCGCTGTAGAATATCTCTTTAATTTTTGCCACTGTTTGATCGAACTATTCGGCAGATACTACTTGAGGAAGCCTAATACCCTAGATTATCAACGGTTGTCATAAATACATGAAGAACGGCACGGGTTTCCTGGAATGCTGGGGAGCCTTGATTGCATGCATTAGGAATGGAGGAATTGTCCAGTTGCTTGGAAATGTCAATTCACACGCGGTGATTATGGTGTCCCAACAATCATGCTCGAAGCGGTTGCGTGTGCGGATTTATGGATATAGCATGTCTACTTTGGAGTTGCAGGCTCCAACAATGACATAAACGTGCTCAACCAGTCTCCTTTGTTTACGGATACTTTGCAAGGGCGCGCTCCAACCGTTAATTTTACAATCAATGGTAAGTAATATAATCAAGGATACTATCTTACATATGGAATCTATCTAGAGTGGACTACTTTTGTGAAGAGCTTTCCATGTCCTCAAGATCCGAAGAGAAAGCATTTCAAGGAACTGCAAGAGGCTGCTAGAAAGGATGTCGAACGGGCCTTTGGAGTGCTTCAAGCTCGTTGGGTAATGATTAATGGTCTAAGTCGTTTCTGGTACAAGAATAACTTGAAGGATATAATGTTAAGTTGCATTATATTGCACAACATGATAATAAAAAATGAAGGAAATGCAGCGACCAATTGGTCCGAAGATCCCAATTACGCCACTCCACCTCCACAAGTAAGTCAAGGATCAACCGGAGCATTCAATGACTACATCAGGAGAGGTTTTCAACTACGGGATAAACATAAACATCACCAGCTTCGACAAGATTTAATTGAGCATGTTTGGGCCCGATCCGAAAATAATTAGCTAAATATTAAGTTAGCCATTGCGAAATTTACTTTGTTGCTTTCAGGTTTTTCAATGTACCATGTGTGCCTTCATTTTGTATTTGTACATTTTATATGATGAGAAAAATTAATAATATTTTTTTTGGAGTTTTTTTTTTTCAAAATATAATAAAATATAAAAAATTAAAACAATCGAAATATTTAATTATTTATTATTTATCCGAAAATTAAATAATTAATATAGTTGGTAGATTAAAATATAAGAGATAGATATGATATTGAAGGGGGGCCCCCACATATTCCAGTTTTTTGTGTATATTGTTGGTGAGGAGTTCTGTTTTGAGGTATAAATATTTTTACTTTTGAGGTGACGCTGATATGGCGCAAGGTATACATGCTTTTGAGTTATACCATTGGGGAAGGCCTTATATGCGGCCCATACCAACCAATTGAGACACGCAAGTCATATCACTTATATGCTTTCTGACTTCAGTTGAGAAAAGTCATATCATAATTAAGATCATTATGCTTATATGCGACATGCAACCCATAAACAAAAGTTGCAGTTAATTTCAATTTCAACCGAAACTTTAACCAATTAACATATAATATTAACTATATAAACTCAATTAATTTCTAGGGTTCATCATATTAAGGAATGAAAAATCATAAATCAATAACCATGCTCTGATACCACATGTAAGTTTAATCGCGTATATATAATCATGATTATAAGATGAAACATGGAACTAAGAACTACATGATTTCCACATACATTGATATATAAATTTTTATTAACATTGATGCACCATGGATTGACTCCTCTAAATGTCAATTAATAGAAGGAATTGGTTTCTCCTTCCTAATGTTTCTATAGAACATATCACTTTATGTGAATCAATTAAATGATAGAAATTATGTGACTTTGTTTTCTTTTATAGGTGGAGAGAGGACCAATTTCTAATAGGATTAAAATCTTAGTGCAATTAGGATTGCTATCCATTCACGGTCTATCACTGTGAAAATCATATCTTATTAGAATACTGACCAAATCTTATCCGGAAGATTATTTTATTTAAACTAAAAAGATATCTAAATTTCTTAATAACTTAATTATATGGCACATGAGCCACAATATTCTTACAGTGGTGTACCTTAAAATAAAAAGTTTATTGTATTATAATTGTAAAACAAACTAAGTTTTCTTTTGATGGACGGTTCGTTATATACATAATATCTTATAATCTTCAATCGAGACACATGCTCCAATCTATATGTAAATAAAATATTGTTTTGTCAATACTTTTAATATCGTGTATGTATTTACTTCCCTTTTTAGCTTTAGGGAAATAGTTTCAAATTTTTTAACATTACACAATCATTTAAGAGTCTTGTATGTACATGTTCAAACTACTTTGATTTTGTTTCTCCTTTTTTATTTGTGAAGGAATTTATGCACTGGTCATGAGAGTGTTACTGAGAGTTTTGTAACACATTGACGAACACACTATTTTTTAAAAGTCGAATTGTGAATTGTATAAAATTGAAAATGATAAACAGAGATAATATAATTCAAACTCAGACAAAAAAGAAGCTTGAGCAATTTATCTTCAATCACAGCGGAATGAGTTCTATACAATGTTTTTAAAAAACCTAAATTTGATCATACAAGAAACGATCAAATTTACACTCAAACTAATTCTACATACTAAGCAATCCTCTTTTGAGAGAGAGATCACACAGAGTCACAACAAAGAATGTGAAAAGTATGAAGTAGTTAGTCTTCAACTTTTGGTGTGAAAATGTCTTGGAGAAATTTTGATCTTTACACTTGGTTTTTCCCTCCTATTTTCCACATGCGATCTTCTCTTGCCAGCCATATAAATTTCCACAAGTAATGGTAGTTATCTCCTGCAAGATAAGATCAAAGAAGATAACCGCCAATCTTCCAAAGGAAGACTTTCGGTTTGGATAAGTTTCTCATGCAGTTACATATGTAAAACCAAACTTATCCGAATTCACAAACATACTAAACATATAGAGCAAACGTATAAGGGCAGCAAGGTAAAATTGGAAAGAAGAGTAGAACATGTTTCCCAGGGTGTTTCAACACAAGGTGAAATACTGAACCAAACACTGAAGGAAACACATGTTCTAACAATTTGGGTTATACCACACTTTATTCCAACGTATTTGTTATTTATTGTTATCTAATCTCTGCTCATAACCTAATATTAACATCACATTTTACTAGCTTTATTTTTCTATTTGTTTTGCTTTAATTATCTGATCATGATTCACATATTACATTTTTTTAACCCAGTCACATAGTATATTGTTTGTTATTTCTTTGTATTTTTTGTACCTTGTAATTTTATATAGTATAGTAAATACATTTCTCTAGTTAGGACATTTATGTTTAGTTTTGATGATGACAAAGTCTCTAATTGTAAGGTAGGAACTACTGCCTCCCATGAATTTTGTACTCATTGTAATAGATAAGGGCTAGTACTAGTTAGGCTAAGTCACAACAAGCACGCGACAAGGACATCAAGGTTACATGCAGTAACGAAGTCCAAGGAAGCAGTAAGGATAAATAACTACAACGAGTGTGTAGTTTGGTTGCTTATGTTAATCCATCATACAATATTGCTTGCACCAAGAAAGGTACACTCAGCAAGCAAGCAATATTCATGCCCAAAGTGTCAAGGTTAAATTAAAAGAACAGGGGATCGATTTTAAAAAATATACCCAGTAGAGACAAGGTACAAACCTTGTACTGACTATCCAATTACGTGGGAACAAGTTACCTGACATAAAGCAATAGCAACACTGAACACTGACAACATGCCGCAACCACTCTTACCAAAGCTCTGCAGAAAGGACAAATGGCTCTAAAGTCGTACAAAAAGCATTAGATGTTAATGAGATTATTTTCTCACTCTTCAAGTGGCAGATGTCCCAAAAACTATAAATAGAAGGAGATGGACGACGAAGCAAAAGATACCTAAATATTGAACAAATGAAATTACTTTGCATCAAAGCACTCAAGCATTCTATTCAAAGCTTCAATACATACATTACTCTGATAATCTTTCAAGTGTTTTGTGCAAAGTAAACAAGAGCAAATAGCAAGCAGCAAGGGTATTCAAGTGAAGATTCAAACTGCATCCAAATTCTCAAGTCAAGCTAGCTCTCAAGCACCAGGTAGCTTGCCCTCATCTCAACTTATATTCAAGTTTAGTGGCAACTACCAGAAGATGAAAAAAACTTTCATTAACCAATCTCACGAGTAATTTTTTTGAACGGGGGATCTTCGTTTGAATTTGAGATTCAAAGCAGAATATGTGTTCTGAAGAACGTGTGTATAGTAGAGGAGTAGCCTTCCAATGATAGGCTAAAACTATTGTAAAGAGCTAAGTTGGAATTAGACTTCAATGCAGCTAAGTTTGTATTATGTGAACAACTTAGTGAATTTTCCCTGTATAAGGGAAGAATGGACACAAAAGGATTACCCCACTTTCAAACCACTATATACTTTTTGTCTACTTTTATATTGATTTTACTTACTGTTTTTGGCATACTACTTATATGTTACATTGATTTGTAAGAAAATAGATTTGAATAACATTCGGCTGCATAAAAATTTGCTTGTTCCGCGCCTACTGCCTTAAGTTAGCTTACTGTAGTAGCTTTGCTGTAAGTACAAGTTTCTTGTAATAAGTGTCAAATTTATGCTCAAACTATTTAAAAAGAAAATTTGAGTTAGAGGTTTATTCATCCCCTCTAAACCTTTACCACTTAGGACTAACAAGTGGTATCTGAGCAGTTGGTTTCACATATCAATAGTCTTTGGTAGCTAAACCAGATCCAACTACTTTCTAGCCAAATAGCACATTTTTAAAAGTACAAGTTTTCTAGTAAAAAAAACCACAATAATGGAAACTTCTTCAACTAAAGCTCCCATATTTTCCTTTTAGGGTTATGTGGAGTGGTATATTAGGATGCAAACACATTTGACATCTATGCATGGTGAGATGTGGACGGTCATCACTGAAGGTCCACAAGTAATCATGAAGATCAACACTGTTGTGCGAGTGGATGATCAACCTACACCTCCTCCCATGGTGGAAGAGGCACATATTGAATGGACTACTGACGATAGAAAAAATTCAAACTTGGCAATCTGGGGAAAATGTACTTTTTGCCACATTGGACAATGGTACCTTTAGTAAGGTCAAGACATGCAAAACTACCAAGGACATTTGGGACTTGCTGAGGGAAATCTGTGTAGGCTCTGCTCCACTTCGTGAGAATAGAGTAGCTACTACAACTCTAAACTTCGAGCTCTTCAAGGCAAAACCTAGAGATCCTCTAAACAATCTAGATGCTAGATACACAATTGAGTTGGTGCCAGTTGGGAAAGACACTACTCCCAGCAAGAGATAAACACCAAGCTGCTACGAGCTCTTACATCGTACTGGGATGTAAAGACTATTCCAATGTGAAGTTCAAAAAAGCTAGGTAGGAAGAGCATTCACGAACTCTTCTCTGCTCTCAAATCCTTTGAACATGATATTTATCGGAGAAAGAGAAAATAAGATGAGTACTGCTATAACCAAAGACCTAGTAGCAAGCAACCTCTCTAGAAACTCCAAATAGTTCTTGTAACCACCATCGTGCCAAAGTAACAATTTCATCTAATTGTTGAGGAGGATAGAGCACCTAAAGAGATGACTTTACTCGTGAAACAGTTTGCATGATTCATGAAGAAACATCAACGAGGCAACCCATCCAAGCTCCAATACACCAGGCCAAAAACCCCAAGGATAAGTAAGGAAGCTGGAGATCTTTGATTCAACTGCAGGAAGACTGGTCACTTTGCAAAGGATTGTCCATATCTCAAAGTGCACAAGTATCTTGAGGAAGCTCGCAAGCAAAGACAAAATAGAGGGCAAGAAAAGGCTCTTGTGAGTGGGGCAGAAGCCATCAAAGTTGTTCAACTGTCTTCAAGGGAACCTATAGAATGTGAAGATTCAGAGTTCGACAGTGACTCTTTATATTCTGATAGCGAAGCACTCGTTTGTCTTATGGCAAAAGAGTTTGACAATCATGCAAAGGTAGATTCTCCATGTACCTCTTCAAGATCAGAGAATGTTGACTATGAAAGCTTACTCATTTTGTTCAAGAATATTATGGCTGACTTTGACTTGGTCAATAAGTCATATGAAGAGCTGAAGGCTGAGATCATGCAGCTTCTTGGAGAATATCAAGTGCATATGGTTGAGGTTGAAAAGTTTACAGCTGAAGCAATTGACTGTTGTTATCTTCGAGAAGAAGTAAGTAAGTTAAAGATGTCACTCGCCCTTCAGGCTGAGATGGAACATAAACTGATGTCAACCATCATGTCTTTCAGTACGTTATCTAGGAATCTGGATGAGATACTAGATGTCAAGAGGGACATATCTAACATGACAGAATATGATTCTCTGACACAGTTTCTAACTGTCAAGCACCAAGTACTTCTCTTCAAGATCAGAGAATGTTGACTATGAAAGCTTACTCATTTTGTTCAAGAATATTATGGCTGACTTTGACTTGGTCAATAAGTCATATGAAGAGCTGAAGGCTGAGATCATGCAGCTTCTTGGAGAATATCAAGTGCATATGGTTGAGGTTGAAAAGTTTACAGCTGAAGCAATTGACTGTTGTTATCTTCGAGAAGAAGTAAGTAAGTTAAAGATGTCACTCGCCCTTCAGGCTGAGATGGAACATAAACTGATGTCAACCATCATGTCTTTCAGTACGTTATCTAGGAATCTGGATGAGATACTAGATGTCAAGAGGGACATATCTGACATGACAGAATATGATTCTCTGACACAGTTTCTAACTGTCAAGCACCAAGTACTTCTATTCATGTTCCAGTAGTAAGTACGTTTGAGACACAACTGCTCCCCAAACAGTGTAAAGGTAAACCTAGAAGGAAGGAGAATATTCCCAATAGGAAACCTAGATTGGGATCGGGATATACACTTGATACGGGGAAGTTAACTGCTTAAAACACACCAGGCAATTGTGCACTAGGAAGAACCAACATGCAACAAGCCTTTTGGCTACTGGATGCAGTAACTTATTACATCAACCTAAGAGTAACCAATCTAAGCTCGATGCTTGGATGCTTCCACAAAAGGCAAGGAGGAACTACTCAAGTCACTCAAAATCAGGAAGCAACCTGCTCTTGGTGAACCGAAAAAAGGGAAACGTTCCAAGGTGTACACCAAGCATGCGGCCCATCAAATAGCTTTCTACTCAGTGTTTTAATAAATAGTGGGTTTCAAGAAAGACTATTTCCCGAGGACCCATTCAACCATGGGTACCTAAGTCTACTTGATCACTTTGCAGGTCAAGTTGCCTACTGGACATAGTGATATCTAGTACATCGAATTCGGGTGTGCTAGACATATGACAAGAAAAAAAAGGTCTCTAAAGGATTTCAAATACTGCAAAAGACCCAAGGTGATGTTTGGAGACAAAGCCAAAGGCATCACCAAAGGTGTTGGGACTTTCTCTAAAAGCAAAGTCAGCAATGCAGATGTCTACTTCGTCGAAGGCTTATAGTACAATCTACTAAGCATAAGTCAGTTTAGTGACAAGGGACACTCTGTGGAGTTCACCTAAGGGAGATACTTGATAAGAGATGCAAAGTCTAACCAAATAAAGCTCACAGGAACTAGAAAGGGTAAGATCTATCTAGCTGACTGGGAATCTACTGGAGGACAACTCTCATAGCTAACTCACTCTAGAAGTCAGCTGGCTATGGCACAAGAGGACGAGTCATCTGAATTCCAAGACTATCAACAAGTTGGCACACAAGGGGTTAGTAAGAGGTTTACCATATGTAGCATACAGAAAGGAGAGTGTGTGTGATGCATATCTCAAAGGCAAGCAAATCAGGAGGTCTTTCAAAGGTAATCATGTAAGATCATCTCACAAGCTCTTGGACCTACTACACATGGACCTCTTTGGACCGATTGAACCAGTAAGTCTTATTGGGATGAAGTATTCACTAGTAGTAGAGATGGCTTCTCCAGATACACTTAGACTGTGTTTCTAGCCAAGAAATTTGATACTTAGAAAATCTCTCAGACCTTATGAAGAGAATTTAGAATAAGAAAGGCCTTAATATTGTCAAAATAAGATTAGATCGAGGTACTGAATTCACTAACAAGTTCATAGAGCGTTTCTGTAATAGTAGTAATGGAATTCATAATGAGTATTCAGCTGCAAGAACTCCTCAAGAATAATGGTATAACAAAGAGAAGAAATAGAACATTAAAAGAAGTTGCTAGGACCATAATTGTTGAAGCACAACTGCCTAAAAGATTCTGGGCAGAGGCAACCAGCCCAATATGCTATATGCTTAACATATTTCTCATCAACAAAGATCTGGATAAAACACTATACGAGATGTGGACTGCAAGAATGCCTAACATATCAAACTTCCATATCTTTAGTTGTAGAGATTTTGTTCTGAACAACGAGAAGGAACATATAAAAGCCTTTGATGCTAAATCAGATGAAGGAGTCTTTATGGGATACTTCTCTGTAAGCAAATCATTTAGAGTGTTCAACAAGAGAACACTTTTGATGGAAGAATTGGCACACATGGTCTTTGATGAACCCTATTGCAACCTAGAAGGAATCGATGGGATTACGACAAGGGTAGAAGAGATCAGGTTGGGAAAGAATAAGGAACAAATTCCTTATGTGAAGATCCAGCAACCAGCTCTAGATGAAGAGCATACTGTAGAGGATATTGTAGCTACTAAAGGACCTACAAATCCTACAACAGAGGTTACAAAACCGGAGCCTACGACACGGCAGACAGATAAGCAAGCTGCTATGAATCAAGACTTGGAACTAGACAGGAGAGGGATCAGAGATCATCCACCAACTTTGGTCACGGGGAGAGTAAATGATGCAGTCAGGAAAAGAAGATCTGCACCTTACAAAGTCATGTTCTCTTGATTCGTATCTCAAACAGAACCTGGTGCCATTGAGGAAGCCTTAAAAGATCCTAATTGGAATGAACCATACAGGAAGAGCTCAATGGGTTTGAGAGAGATTAAGTTTAGAATTTGGTTCCCAGACCTACTCATCAAGGTGTAATTGGGACCAAATGGGTGTTAAAAAACAAGTTAGATGAGTTGGGGCTTGTTACCAGGAACAAAGTAAGGTTAGTTGCTAAAGGCTTCGGTCAGGAGGAAGGCAATGATTTTGGTTAAACATTTGCCCTGTAGCTAGACTTGAAGCAATCAGAATATTTATGGCCTTTGCTACACACAGTAACTTCACTGTACATCAGATGGACGCAAAAATTGAATTACTGAATGGAGTTCTAGCTGAGGAAGTCTATGTTGAGCAACCACCAGGGTTTGATGATTCAACCGGTGATAGAGTCCACAAGGTAAAGAAGGCATTGCATGGCCTCAAGCAAGCACCTCGAGCTTGGTATGATACTCTCTCAGTATCTAGTCCAAAATGGATTCCAGAAAAGGTGTTGTAGCAGAAACTTATTTAGGATCCAAGATGGCAAGAGTACATTATTAGTTTAAATTAATGTTATGACATTATATTTTGGGTCAACTGACAAAGAACAATACAAGAATTTCAGCCAGTTGATGCAAATCAAGTCCAAATGAGCATGATGGGAGAGTTAAGCTTCTTTCTTAGATTCCAAGTAAGATAGTTGGATGATAGCGTCTTCATCAATCAGGTCAAGTACACAAAGGAGTTGCACAAGAAGTTTTGGAAGGACAACTCAACCTCAGTAGCATTCCTATGAGTACAACAACCAGACTTCACAAAGATGAAGATGGAAAGGATGTTGATATCACACAATACATATGACTAATTGGCTCACTTCTGTATCTTACAACAAGCAGACCTCACATTTTATTTGCTCTAGGAGTTTGTGCACAATACCAAGAAACACCTAAGAAGTCACACCTCCTAGAAGTAAAGAGAATTCTGAGATATCTAAGGGGCTCAACTGGAGTAGAGATGTGGTACCCAAGAGATGGAGGTTGCGAACGTAAAGGATACTCAGATTTTGACATCATTGGTTGAAAGATTGACTGCAAAACCACGTGTTTTTTTGAAAGTTGTCAATTTCTTGAAAATACACTAGTTTTATGGTTTAGCAAGAAGAGCAATCAATTGCAACATTTACAACAAAAGCACAATGCATCGCCGCTGGAAGTTGCTGTGCGCAAATACTTTGGATGCAACAATAATTGAAGGCTATGGGATGCTCGCAAGAGAGACTCCTATAATGTGTGATAACACAAGTGCAATTTTATCACTCATAATCCAGTTCTTCATTCTCGATCATGTAGATAAGAAGGATGTTAAATTAGAAAAGATTTCCACAGACATAGAGTTAGCTGATATATTTACTAAACCTCTCTGTGAATCTCGTTTCAATATGCTTAGGACCGAAATAGGGATGCTACTTATCCAGGATAACCCTTGTAGGAAAGTATGTTGCTGGTGAAAGCATGAAGACATACTTTAAAACAATCAATTTGTTGAAGCTGTAAGTATTGCCCGGTGATTTGTTGAATACTATACGGAAGCATTGTTGAAAGCAGATGGCAGTAGATAACTCGGGTTGAATCACGAAGATGCCTACAATAAGAAATGTAATAAGGAGAAACACAGTAAGCTGAAATACGATAATTCGTTGAAGCTTACCGCAGTAACCTTACTATGACACAAATACTATAAGTATTTAATGTCTGCAACATTTAAAACTTACTGCATACTTGCTACAACATTTGGTACACGTGTTTATAAATGCATATTAGGTCGATTTAAGTGTCTATTTAAGGACATTTGCATGCATAATTGATTGTGTTTGACTTAGTTTTGTATTATTGGACTATTTGACGTTGTGGACTTGCTTTTGAGATTATTCAGGTTGTTTAAGGCCAAAGTTGTACATTTGGGCTAAGGATGGACAAAAACGAGTTCGGGGAAGTCCAAAATGGAGGAAAATCGAGCCAAATACGAGGAAGTCAGTCGCAGCCGCAGCAAAAGTGTGCTAGAAAGGCATAATAGGCCTGGAAACTCCCCTCGGCCGCGGCCAAAATGCGCCGCCGCGACCAGCCTATTTGGAGATGAGCCCAGCCATGACAGTTAAAGATAATTTTTATTGCCTTTTCTCCCACAAGAATTCTGATTCTGAGCCCAATTCAACCCCAACTTAGTCCCGATTATAAATAGGAGTCCTTAGGTCCGAAATTAGGGACTTGAACTGAGCTTTGGGAGGATTCCAGAGAAGACGAGCAAACGAAGGTTGGCACTTTTCAGTTTGATCTTTCTAGTCTCTTTTATGTTCTTGAATAGAATTATGTCTTTTGTTGCCTCCATGTACGGCTAGTCGTTTATTTCAGTCCTTAATCAATGCCAAACCCTCGTTCGCATATCTTGTAATTCGTATAGTAATTATTTGAAGGTTTAAGTTTTGAAACTTTTTATGTTATTCTGGCGTATTTCAATTATTATGTGCATTTTTACTTAGATTGATCACCTAGGTAGTTAATCACATATTTATCGCTAGTTAATTGTCGTAATACGTAATCATTACGAATATATGCCATTAGTAACAAATAGTGATTTAATCACTAGGATAGCATAAGTCGCGGTCCTTTGTAGCGAGCTGGCGAGTCTAACACCGTGTCTATCCCTAGTGCCCTATGCATTCAGTTAATGAGGTATAGAGAGCTTATTATAAGATCACTCAATCGGATAGACTAACCAAAGAGCTTGTTTTGGTTAGTTAAACATTAGGCTAACAAGGTTAGCAGAGCTTGTTGCTAATCTTGGGATAGGAATTTCATAACTAAAACTGGACAACAATTGCGTTAATTATAAGGGTAATTCGACAAGGGGGAGACTGATTAAGGGCTGGGATTTTATCATATTTGAGTTTTAAGTACTTTTTGATTGCTACTTGGTTATTTCTTGTGTTTAGTTTAATTAGTTAATTAAATCAAATCGACCCCCCATCCTCTCTCTCTCTCTCTCTCTCTCTCTCTCTCTCTCTCTCTCTCTCTCTCTATATATATATATATATATATATATATATATATATATATATATATGCTACTAGTATTTTAGGTTATTATCTGAAACACATTAAATCTTCCTGTTCCTTATGGGTTTGATCCTAACTTGCCACTTCTACAAGTTAGAAGAGGAAAGCTAGGTTTACTAATTTTACTGCACCTCGACAGTGCGGTCAAATTTTAGCGATGTTGCTAGGGAAGGGTGCTAGATTTATTGTGTTCTAGTTTTAGTCATAATTATTCTTATTATATTTGCAAAGTACTTCGTTTTAATTCTCTGAAACTCACTTGTGGTTTTCTCCGATTTTATTTCAGTTGTGAATGATCACCCGCACATGCCAAAATAAAGATTTTCTGTTCAACCCCGAGATAACCCGGAGACTGATCTTGAGAAAATTAAGGCTATGACCAACTGGCCTCAACCAAGATCAGTTAAGTCTCTCAGGGAGTTTTTGGAACTTACTGGGTACTATATGAAGTTTATAATGGGGTATGGAGTGTTAGCTAAGCCTTTAACAGATTGAACTAGGAAAGGGAAGTTTGCATGGAATACAACAGCTGAAGAAGCTTTCATACAGCTTAAGCAAAGCATGACTTCTGCCCCGGTGCTTAAGCTGCCTGATTTCAAGAAAACATTTGTGTAGAGACTGACGCTAGTTATGGTGGCTTTGGTGCAGTGCTGATGCAGGAGCAACATCCAGTGGCTTTTATCAACAAAGCTTTAGGGACAAAAAATCTTGGATTATCTATATATGAGAAGGAGTTTTGGGCCATCATCATGGCAGTGGATAAATAGAGGAGTTATTTACTTCATGCTCCTTTTATAATCAAAATAGATCAGAAAGCCTCAAGTACCTGTTAGAGCAAAAAAAATCCACACCTTTACAACACAAATACCTTACCAAATTGTTGGGTTTTGACTACTTGATTGAGTACAGAAAGGGAAAGGAGAACAAAGCAGCTGATGCACTATCTCAAGTGGAGCATGAAGTGGGAGAATGCTCTGCAATCACTCAACTAAAACTTGTTTGGATGGAGGAAATACAACAGAGTTACCTTCATGATGAAGAAGTGCAAGCCATCATCACTAAATGTGTCACAATGCCTTATAATGTGTCTGTTTGTCATTACAAAGGTGATCTATTAAGGTATAAGGACAAGCTGTTAGTTGGAGGAGGAAGTAATCTAAGGAAACAAGCATTAGATTACATGCATTCATCTAGTGAAGGGGGTCACTTTGGAGAGGCAACTACTTATAACAGAACTACTAGTCTGTTTCGGTGGCCTGGAATGAGACAACAGATTCACCAATTAGTACCTTCTTGCCACACTTGCCAAATTAGTAAACATGAGAATATCAGCACTCCTGGTTTACTACAGCCCTAGCCAATTTCTGATCAGGCTTGGTCACACATCTCTATGGAATTCACTGAACAATTACCCATGTCAACAAGAAAGGATACTATTTGGGTCGTGGTTGATAGATTGACCAAATATGGGCATTTCATTTCTCTTACACATCCTTTTTCAGCCTCAAAACTTGCTACAATAGTTTTAGACACCATTTATAAGTTGCATGGCTTGCCACAGAGAGTGGTGTCTGACAGGGATAAGATCTTACCAGTAACTTTTGGCAACAACTGTTTAAATTACTGGGAATACAACAACAAATGAGTACTGCTTACCACCCACAAATAGATGGTCAAACGGAGAGGGTAAACCAGTGTTTGGAGACTTATTTAAGGTGTATGTACAATTCTAACCCCAAGAACTGGTCCTTTTGGCTGCATGTGACAGAATTTTGGTATAATACTACCTTTCATACATCCTTAGGCGCCACATCTTTTGAGGCATTGTATGGATTCAAGCCAATCCCTTTAAATTTTGGGCCCTATATTCAAAGCTCGGTGGAAGGGGTGAATGAATCTCTGAGAGAGAGGCAGTTGAGGCAACAACAGCTCAAAGAGGTATTGAGAAAGGCTCATGAAAGGATGAAACTGTACGCTGACAGGAAAATGACAGCTAGGGATTTTGTGGTGGGAGATTGGGTGTACTTGAAACTGAAACCTTATAGACAGAAATCGTTGCACAAGTCTAAAGTATGGAAGTTCAGTCCTAAGTATGCTGGTCCATTCCAGATAGTAGAGAAAGTGGGTGCTACTGCATACAAGCTTCTTCTCCCACATTCTGCCAAAGTCCACCATGTGTTTCATGTGTCTCTTCTTAAGAGAAAGGTGGGCCCCGTCACATTCGTAGCAAATGAGTTACCAGAATTCGAGGAGGAAGGGAAGGTGTTGCTAAAACCTCTAAAAATATTGGCTAGGAGATTAGTGAAGAGGGGTCAATCCCCAGCAACCCACCTATTAGTTGTTGGTCTCATTGACCAGATGAAGAAGCAACGTGGGAATTTTATGAAGATATTGCAGAAAAATATCCGGAGTGTTTGTCTTGAGGACAAGACAACTTGACGGGGGGAGTAATATTACACATTCAATTTCTGCTGCTACTGTTTTCATTTCATATTCTGTTTATTCGGTTATTTCATTTGAATAGCTTAAAGTCATGCTTCACTTATTAAAGTGTAGATTGCTTAGGGAGGATGGGAGACGACGTCATTTTGGGTAGAGACAGAACGTTGCATTTAAGTAGCACACATTGTACACATGAGACTGTACTATAACAACTCACTTATGCAATTTCAGTTCCCAGTTTTAGCAAATGAAAAGTATTATCTGATTCTCCCTCATTTTCTCTACGTAACTTTTATGTATTGAGCTCACGAGCTCATTTTCTTCTGGATTTCACTTGCCCTTCGTGACAGGCTGGAACCCTACTGTGGATGATTCGTCATCTAGAATTTATGCCGATTATCCTTATAATTTCTCGTAAATAAGGGATCGAATAAATTATTGGCTCTGGATCATTTTAGTGGTGAGCGATTGGAACCATAATGGCGTCGATTCTTCTTCGAATTGTCGCCGCTGTAGTTGAAGTTCTGCGGATGACGGAGATATTATTTGTCTATATTTCTCAGATAAGTTTTCTTCCCATTATTTTCGTTTAATCTTAAAATTGAACCCAACTTACATATATTCAATCCACGAATTTACTCTTTCAGACGCCTCTTGCAGAACCGAGAAGGGTAAGAAGAAAATGCGGTGGAGGAAGAAAAGGGGCGAAGAGAGTGAGGAATGTAAATAGGAGAGGTGATGGAGTTCATGTTTCTATTTCGATGTTAATGGAAGTTAAAACCGTTTTATAGACGCAGGTAAAATCAGCTAATCTTTTGAGTTTCTTGTTTAATTCTACTGTACTTTGGGAAATCAAATTTTTATATCGTGTATGTGTTATCGGTTTACTCGGATTGAAAAATTTACATCACTGTGTTTATTGCTCACATGTTGTATCATGCTAGCTTACATAGAAAAGTATTTATTTTGCTTGTGTTCGCATCTGTGTTTTTCGATGACAGATCGGTGGATCTCGGTGGAGTAGTTTGTGATCAACAGGGTGCAGTAATTATGACATGCGCTATACAGATCAATGCAACATGAAGCTCCACTATTGACACGTCAGTTTTCTAACCTAGTGTTCCGCAAGTGTACGGTTGTAGATGTAGTAGCGGCAGTCAAGGTCGATCCCACAAGGAATAGATTTTAGGTAGTTCGATACCTCGATACTCTAGGATTGTCCTAACTAGATACCAGGTTGCAAAAGGTTGATTTTACCAAAAACTGAGGAATTTAACTAATTAACTATGACTTAACACTTAGCAAACAAAAAGGAATAACAAATCAAGGAGAAAGGGTATCTTAGGGTTTCGATTTCAGGATAATACTTCAATGTTGAATATGATTAACCTATAGATTTACCAATTCTAGTGTTTATTAGGCGGCACGACAATAATCTAACCCTTCTCTTGAAACGATTAAATCATTGATTAATTAAGCTAATTACCCTCTCGAGTCAATTAAACCTAATAACTCTCAAACGATCCTAAGCCACAGCCTACACAGTCATAGACAACTGTGCTCTATGTCATAAGTCTGATAACGATTCCCTCCTCTCGAAGCGGAATTGCTAAACTAAATTACTAAATCTAGGTGATCAAGCTAAATTTAGTTATAAGCACAAACATAGAGATAAACACATATAGAACGGAATTAATAAATTAAATCATAATCAAAACATTATCATAATAATCCCTACTCTCTAACCCTAGGATACGAATAACTTAGCTACTCATGCCTAGCAATAACCCAATATAAGATTCTACGGAAAACATTGTAAAATATTAAACTAAAAAAGAACCACTAAACCCAGATGAATCCGTCTCGATGATCTCCGTCTTCTTTGTCTTCCAAGTCTTCTAACTCTTCTTCTAAGTGTATGTGAGAATATGGAGTGGCTAACCCCTCAACTTGCAAGTCCAAGGAACTATTTATAAGTATGGGTTTGAATCCTTAAGAGATTAGGATAAATATCCCAATCAAAACACGATTTTGCATTCCGAAGGACTTTTGACGCGCCCTTGTCAAGCCTGACGCGACCTCGTCAATATGTCCTCAAAACTCCTCAAACGACGCGGCCGCGGCGAGCCTTGACGCGGCCTCAGCAGCCTTCACAGTGCTGAAAGCTTAACGGGGACAATTTCGACGCGGCCGCGTTGCCTTGTGACGCGGCCTCGTCAATTCTTGCCCAGAAGTGTGATTTTCTGTTCTTGGGCCCCTCGCGATCGTTTCGCCTCTAATTCACCATAAACTCACTATTTTAGCCTAAAATTAACAGAACTCCAAAAAACACGTCAACTGGTCCAAGATATGAAATATAAGCAATTATCGACCATATACACATGTAAATGCTATAAATATACACTTAAAATCGACCTAAATGCATGTATACACAACATATACCATCCTTGAAGCTCTGACTCTTTGGTATTCTCTTCGCATCACCATTAAATCAGGTCTGCGTAGCAGATTGAAAGTGATAATTCGATACTGATTAATGTATTAAGTGATGGGGAGCTGCTAGTAGGGTTGTGCACATATACGTTAACTGAATGAATCGGACTGAACTAAAAATTTAGTTGGGTTTAGGGAAGCGGGTGACAGGCCGGATCGAAAAACCGAATGTAATTTTCTTTATTTGAAAAATGTTATTATTATTTTTTTTAATTTAAATTTTCCAGGCCTGAACATGCTGCTTTCAACATATTTCAATTTAATTTTTCAACTAAACCTGACTTTGGCCGAATTGGACTCTTAATTTCAACATTTCTTCATTTTTCAATTTTTCAACCAAACCTGATTTTGTTGTTAGCTTGTTGTTGATCCACCAGTTGTTGGCTTTTTGGAAATTCTTTAATCAGTTTGTTGTTGGCTTTGTATAACAGTTTACGAAATCAGCATAAATTCAATGTGGTGGTCCACTGCCACTCCCCCTCCCCCTCCCCTGAATAGCAGCACTAGTCCTATGTTGAACATTGTTGGAGAATACAACCAATAGGATTATATACTCAACCAAATATTTTTTCCCAGGTACAGAAAATGAGCAACCACTACAAGAAATCACACATTTTGTGACGATTTTCTTATTGATGCACAAGGTTTTGTCACCTTTTGTCACCTAACAGTGACGCATTTAATTTTTGTCGTAATAATATTCGTTATTGTGACAACTTTTTAATTTGTCATTATGTAAAAAAAATTTCGTCGCTAATTAGCATATATCATGACGATTACTGAAAATGTGTCACAAGCATTCTTAGAGATAGAATGACGTACCAAAATTTTGGAAGGTAACCTTTTGACGACATGAGTGTTAAAAATAGCGACGACATTTAATGTCACCAATTCTATTATTTCGTTACAATATCATATATTGTCACTAATTGTTGAAAGTAAATTAATGACAGTTTAGTATTTGTCACCTATTCTTATATTTAGTGACGATATGAGTGAATATGTTACCATTTATTTTAACGACAAAAAATATAATTAATGTATGACGATGTTCATCGTCACAATCACTTTTTATTAGTGACGACAAAATATTTCATTATTAATACTCATGCGAAAAGGTGACGTTATGATTTCGTCATATTTAATTAAATTTGGTGACGAAAGGCAATTAGTATGTCATATTTGATAATTTGTGATAACATTATATTTTGTCATAAAATTTTAAAATTTTAAGTGACAAAATTATTCCGTCGTGGATATTCTTATTCAGTGACGACGAGGATCAAATTATCACATTTATTATTTTTCGTAAGGACTACAAAATTAATTTGTTACAAGAATTAAAGTTGGTGACAATGTATGATATTTCGTCATAATTTAATATGTTTGTGAGCTATGGTGACAAATACGAACTTCATCACTAAAATATTTCTATTTTTTATAAAAAAAAAAAAAATTGTTGCATTACAGTAATTGAAACATGAAGATAATCTTTCGTGTAAGATATTTAAATTTGTTGATAATATCCATTAATTTGTGTATTAGAATTGTGAACTATAAAAAGAAAAAAAAAATCATGAATAGGAATTGAACCCAAGACCTTACATAAAAATAACCAATTAAACTTTTACCAATAAGTCTAAAGCTTCCAATATTTATTATTTCATACTCAATATATTTATAATCGTTTGTTAAAGAAAAGTAGTAAAAATATTTATAATCTTTTGTTAAAGAAAAGTAGTGAAACTATAAATGCTAACTTGGGGTTCGAACCCAAGTCCTACAGGAATTAAGGTAAGAATTCTACCAACTCAACTGTTACCCAATTGAGAGAAGATTTCATAAGAATATTATATGATTATATATGACTTGCGGTTAAATCTTATTTTTCCTAGTGTAATAAGTTATAGTTGGGCTACTGGTTTATTATATATATATAACAGTAACGAATGATTACTATTGAGCTGGAAATTAGCTCTTGAATATACAAGAAGAAGAAGGAACTTATGTCTTCAGGTTTACAGCTTGGAGAAATCAGCTTAGAAAAGTAAAACGTATTAATTGCCCTCTAGTCTATTTATAGAGCAAAAGAATTAACTAACTGCCTATTAACTAATCCTAACCGTCTGATATAATGAGGGAGATATATATATGTATATATATTGTATATCTCAAGACCCCCCCCAGAATGGGTGTGGATGTTGAGTAACCCCATTTTGGATATGAGAAGCTGGTATGTGGAGGACCCCAACGGTTTAGTCATGATGTCGGCTACGTTTTCGGATGTTGGGATTTGTATAATCTTTAGCAGCCCTTCTTTGATCTTTTCCCTTGTGTAGTGGAAGTCTATTTGAATGTGTTTCGTCTTCTCATGCAACACGGGATTGTGAGCAATGGAAAATGCGGCTTTGCTATCTGTGTATACTATGGCAGGTTGTGTTTGTGAAATGTGCAAATCATCCAGAATATATTTGATCCATTGAAGCTCACAGGCAGTGGAAGCCATTGCTCTGTATTCTGCTTCGGCTGAAGACTTGCTAACTGTACTCTGCTTTTTGGATTTCCAGGAAATGAGATATGTCGAGCTAGATATGCTCTGATACCATATTGAGCTGGAAATTAGCTCTTGAATATACAAGAAGAAGAAGGAACTTATGTCTTCAGGTTTACAGCTTGGAGAAATCAGCTTGGAAAAGTAAAACGTATTAATTGCCCTCTAGTCTATTTATAGAGCAAAAGAATTAACTAATTGCCTATTAACTAATCCTAACCGTCTGATATAATGAGGGAGATATATATATGTATATACATTGTATATCTCAAGAATTACCAAATAGATTGGTAGCGGAGTTGGTAGGAACTCTCATGGTATGGGCAAGGGTTCTGAGTTCGAACCTTGGTGACAATATTTTTGAGTTATTTCAGGTTGGTTTAACTATTAATGTTTTATAAATTATTAGAGAATTTTGATCACAAGCAAATATAGTTTTATGGTAAGAGCTTTGCCAAAATAGTTGTAGGTCATGAATTCAAATCTTGATGATATTTTTTTTTAAGGTTTTTTATATTTTGTATTATCAACTTATTTTACTAGCATTTCTGTTCTTATTTGTAAAAGTGCAGTTACTTTAATTTGAGGGCTTATGTTCGAACATTTGTAGTTTTTTCTTTTTTTTTTAATATTAATTGTGTTTCTTAGGTTCAAATCTATGCAAGTACGACCACGGAAATATCGGTGTTTCAAATTAGAGAGATTTCAGATTTCGATGAAATCTCGATTAATATCGAAATATCGGTGCAATTTTTTGAAAAATGCCGAAAAATGTATTAAAACAAATAATTTATTATGATATTTTATAAATTATTATAAACCTACTTAAATTCAAGGCAATTTTTTCTTTCTTTTTTAGTAGTGTCCAACTCATTTTGATTTTCCATGTCATCTTATTGGCAAGTAAATAATAAATAAAAAACACAAAATAAAAATTAATAATCACGGTAAATCATTATAACCCTTCTTCCTCCCAAAAACGCGATTTCTTCCTATCATTTCTTCCCAGAAATTGAACACAAATGAACTCTAATTTCTTGTAATGGAATCCATCATCCATAGCCCCCTCTCTTCAATATCAAATTTCACCTCCATTCACGTTATCTCCTCCACAATCAACAAACTCAAAATCAAACAAACAAAACCTCCAATGTGGGACTGGAATTCGTGGCGTTGTACTCTCCCTAAAACGCTCTAAAAAAGGCCCAATCAAACCTCACTCACAGCCCCAAAACGATGCTGTATGTCGGAATCGCAAATGTATCTCCTTCGTCGCCATCGCTAGGACGCTAACCTCCTGGCTAAACCGCTGCTGCGACTTGCTTCTGATCCTCTACTTCACCTTGCTCCTCCCTCTGTTCTTCGCGATGTGCCCCTCATCTACGTAATCGAAATTTGGTTCTTTATGTGCCGGAGGCGGCAGACGGCGAAGGATGATGGCGGCGATGCGAAGGGCGGTGAAGCAGATTGTTGCAGAGGTATCTGGAAGATCAATTGATGTTGGTGATTGGGGAAGAAGTCGGGGTCAATGTGGAATATTTTGATGCGTTGAATTTATGGGAATGGAGGATATGAAGAAATCGCGTATGTTTTGGGTGAGGAAGAAGGGTTGAATGATTTTGTCTGTTCCTTTTAATCTTTATTTTGTGTATTATTTATTATTTTATTTCTCAATAAGATGACATTGAAATTAAAATAAGGTAGGCATCATTAAAAAAATCACAAAAAAATACCACATCCCTCTTTCTGACGCCACATCAGCTAAGTGGCCAGAAAGCCCCAAAATTAATCGGCATGTGCAAGTCACGTGCCAATTTCCGGTCAATTTGGCAATCTCCGGCAAAAATTGGCCCAAAATTGGATAATTTTTTGAGCTGCGAGACTAAATTGAAAAAGCAAATAATTGTGAGACTAAAAGTGGAAAAGTAGATAATTATGGGACCAAAAGTGATTTTTTCCCTGGTATGTAGATAGTGGAGCCACTCATCATGTCACCTCAGACTTGACAAGTCTCGCACAACAAACTCCATATCATTGACCAGGTAAAATAGTTATCAGTAATGGATAAAAAGTACCATTACACATGTTGATACAACTTATTTACCTACAATGTGACTTTATCATTGAAAAATGTGTTATTTTTACCCACTATCACAAAGAATTTACTATCGGCCTGTTTGTTTGTGGTTGGGCTCAGCCGTTCAGGATTGAGCCCAATCAATGGTGTGTTTGGCAAGTGGTTGTGCCCAATATATTGTGAACAATAAAATAAATCATCAATCCATTAACTAACTCTTACACACATCATCAATCAAACATCATTCCCAATATCAAAAATCAATCATTCACTAACTAACTCTTACACACATCAAATCAACTTTAACACATTTTATATTATAATTACCCCACAATCTAATCTCCAACCAACCTAAACAAACACTTACTTATTTACCACAACCTCCATATTCCACTTTATTCCCCACAGCCTACAATACTCCAGCCACCCACAGCCATAAACAAACAGAGCCTATGTGTTTCACAATTTCTGAAAAACAATCATGCATTTATGATATTCTTTTATTCTTGCCTTGTCAAGGAACTGAATTAAAAAAAATCACTGCTTAGAGGTTCCCTTAGGAATGGCCTTTACCATCTAGACTTGCTAACCACTTATTCTTTCAAGGTTAATTGGTACACGTGTCTCGTGCACGCACTTTAGGGCACTTTTAGTGTCATTTTAATGTTATTAATGTGCATAATCACGTGTATTTATTGTTTTTGTATTCTCATGGGCAAAATAATGTGTTTGTGTTATTTATGTTCTAAAACAGGTTCAATTAGACCAAAAGCAGGGAAACCGGACCAAGAGGGGTGAAACAACAAAGGAAGAGGCAGGACTTGGCAACGCAAGGCAGTCCTTGCCCGTGGAGAATTCCACGATTGCGGGGCATCTCACCCGCGCCCGCGGGGAAGGGAACATAACAGATCTCAATTTTAAACCCCCAAAGGCCGCACCCGCACAATCAAAGCCCACGCCCGCGGAGGATTCAATCCGCTCCTGTGGACAAAGGCTCAATAGATTATGAAGAAACCAAGCATCCAAGTCCACGACCGAGGAGCTATGAAGACCTCGACCGTGGCATTCTACTCCACGATCGAGGAGTGAAGCCAGGCCGCGACCGCGGCCCCAAACCCTGCCTAAACCCTAAACCCTTACCCACGGCCGTGGACCATCTTCATGCCGCGACCGCGGCGGGCAACCCCTGTTTTCTTTAACACACACGATTTTGCCTATTTTTTACCAACACTTTTTTCTCTTATATATATCCTCCCATTCGAATTTACCCCATCTTTGGCACGAATTTGGATCACTTTTCAGCCACCATCACTTCCAAGGAGGAGAGAAGGGCAAGAAGGAGCCATCTCATCTTCCCCATTGGTCACCCTTGGGTTCTATCCTTTTATTTTCATGATTTCTTGTATTTCCTTTAAATTTCTATTAGTTTTGGGTAGAATGGGTGAGTAGCACCCCATTTTATACCCTTGATCATGTTCAAACTTGATTGAAGATGAATATGTGATTATTAGCTTTTGGTACCCTTTTTATGCAATTTAAATGTTCTATAATGCTTGTTTGAATTGTCTCATGCCTAGATGCTTTTTTTAGGATTGATCACCCTTTAGGAAGCATTTATTGTATGTTGCTAGAGATTGTAATTCACTTTCCGTGATTGTTGAAGCTTCTCCCTTAGTAGTGAACAATGCTTGATATCATTGGTGGCATTATAGAGTTTGGCCTCTAAACCCGATCGATTCGAGATTTATGCCTTATTTATCCTGTTGTTCTAGTTCGCGATCATCTAATATTAATTAGTGTGGAAAGAGCTTGTTTGGATCACTAATTGATTTGGGTAGGGATAAATCGATAAGCGGACCTTTGATTTATCCACAATTAAGGAACAACACAATTTACATAAGCGGGCCTTGTAGATTGTGGGATAAGGATTTAAATTTCACTGAATTGGGGCATCAACAATAATCCATAGGTAGTTGGATTCAAGGGAATACTAGATCGAGGGTAGGCCTTTTTAATATATTCAAAAACCGAAAATATTTGCTTATTGTCTTTCTTTGATCCTTTGATTAATATAAAACATCAAAAACATTTATTGATTTTCTAGATTGGTAGTTGGTTACTTGGTAGAATTTAGTTGTTATACTCAATCAAACCCCCCCTCCCCCTCCCCCACTTACTTGTTTATGTTTATTGCTTTTATTCCAACTGAAATCATTAATTGCTTGAAGTATTTGAATCAACACTACTCAATCGTTCTCCGTGGGATCGAATCGGACTTACCACTTTACCTAGCAAAGTTGGGAAAGTTCGAAAATCAATTAATATTCTAATTTGGTAGCCAAACAGTTCAACGACTGGTTTGCTCCTACCAAATTTTGGCGCCGCTGTCGGGGAACGGACGGTGTGTGAAGTGTTATTTTCCTTGTCAAGCACCATCTCTAGCATATTAATTATCTATTGTAATGCTTAACTAGTAATTGACACTTACTAGTTTGTGTGATTTTGGTTGTATAGAGCATGTTCACCTGCTCCCAAGGAGACAAAGGTCTTTGGTTTGAACCGAATATCGTTAAGAAAGAAAGAATACTGAGAAGATGAGCTCGATTGCTTGACGAGATCCGGGAGTCTTTTGAAAGCCTCGACATTGAGAGCGGAGAATCAAGCGAACCTGAACTAATGGCAGCAGAACGAGAACCTGAGAAGACACTGAAAGAACTGGCCAACACAAGGGTCAACCAAGAACCCTTGTGTATTACTATCCCTGAGATTGGAGCTGATACACAATTCGAACTGAAGACAAGGGTAGTAAACTTACTACCCTCCTTTCATGGCATGGCTGGGGATGATCCACATAAGCATCTAAAAGAATTTCACGTGGTATGCTCTTCCATGAAATCGGCACGAGTCACCGATGAACAGATTAAACTTCGAGCCTTCCCATTTTCTCACAAAGATTTGGCTCGTGATTGGCTTTACTATCTTCCGGCCGGCTCGGTTACCACGTGGGAACAAATGGAATCTCTCTTTTTGGAAAAGTACTTCCCAACATCAAGGGCCACAAACATTCGAAAGGAGATAAGTGTTATCCGGCAGATGCAAGGGGAGACGCTATATGAATACTGGTAAAGATTTAAAAAACTCGTGTCGAGTTAACCTCAACATCAAATAACCGAGCAGCTGTTGATACAATATTTTTATGAGGGCTTGTGTATAGTTGACAGAAATATGATCGATAGTGGTGGGGCCTTGGTGGACAAGACAACCACCGAAGCCCGAAAACTTATCTCGAAGATGGCTGCGAGCACGCAATAGTTTGGTACTAAAGAGAGTGTCAGATCAAGTCAGGGAACCCAAGGATTCAATATAGAAGACCGGCTGGATCAGTTGACGACCCTTGTGAGAAAAGTAGCGGCTGGAAGTATGCCTAGCGCTAAACCGTGCAGAGTGTGCCATGTCACAAATCACAATACTGACAATTGCCCGGTTCTAGGAGAGGATATTGAGGCCCACGCAAATTCTTGTCACAATTAGTGCGACAGGCCAAGGTCACCTCCGAAAAGAAGGAAAAATAACCCCTATTCGAATAGCTACAATCCGGGATGGCGAAATCATCCAAATTTCAGCTACGGTCCATAGAATCAGAATGTTCAGAAACCGGGAGAACAGAGCCATCAAAATAGGCCTCCCTTCCTAAAGGGAATTTACCAACAGAAAGCACCGGTCGACTTAAATCCTTCGGACCCATCCCTTTAAGTTATTGTTAAGAGCCTCGCGAATAGTACAATCCAGCTGCAGAAGGACAACAATTCAAGATTCACCAATCTCGAAACTCAAATGAGCCAAATCGCCTCTGCCGTGTCAAGGCTAGAAAACACCCAAGGGGTAAGTTACTGGCTCGACCGGAAGTCAATCCGAAAAATGTGAGTGCTGTTGTTGTTGTGAATGAAGAGTTACTTGGAGAGCCTGAAAAGCCTGGGTATACTTCACAGGAAAAGACTGAAGAATTGCATGAAAATCCGAGGACATAAGAGATACCAACTCCCCATACGGCCGAAGTTCAAGTTCGGACACCAAAGTGGAAGATTGCTAAAGAGTTGAGAGGACAAAATGAGGAATTAGCTGCATGCTTTCCTGATCACCTACTGTCTTTTCCTACCAAGAAATACTCTTCACAGAACGAAATTGAAAATGTTAGCGTGGGAGTCTTGATAAGTGGGAAGGTACTTGAAAAGGGGAAGATAAGAGATGAAGAAAAAGGCAACGCAGAGTACACCACGACCGCGGGAGGAAAACCCCTCGACCGTGGGGAACCTCAAGCCTCGCTCGAGGGAATATCAGGCCTCGACCGTGGCCAACGGGAGAGATTTGGTGGAAATTTCACTAGAGGAGCTACCACGCCCACGGAACCTAAAACCTCGACCGCGGAACACACCACGACCGCGGAAGAAAACTGCAAGAAACAAGGGGTCATTCTGACCCATTTTCCACGACCACGGACTTACATGCCTCGATCGCGGGAAATCCCACGCCCGCGGCCCCTAGATCAACCTCGACCGCGGCACCTGGAAGTTCAAGACCTAATTTCCCAGCCCCTCCACTTCCGTTTCCGAGTCAAATGAAGAGGATTCCAGACAGAAATTGAGACAAGGAGACAATGGAGGTATTCAGGAAGGTTGAAATCAGTATTCCCTTGGTGGATGCCGTAAAACCGATTCCTCGATATGCAAAGTTTCTGAAGTACTTGTACACAAACAAAAGGCGGCTACAAGGGAATGAGAAGGTCCTTATGGGAGAAAGTGTTTCGGCTGTTTTCTAGAAAAAGATGCCACAGACATGCAAGGATCCGGGAATATTCGTCATTCCGTGTAAAATTGGTAACATTAGAATAGAGAAAGCCATGGTAGATCTAGGGGCATCCATCAATGTGATGCCCCGTTCTATTTTTGATAGCTTAAACTTGGGGCCACTGAAGAATACGAGGATAGTCATCTAATTAGCCGACCGAGGCACCTCGTTTCTGGACGGGGTGATTGAGGACGTGTTAGTTTAGGTGGATAACCTCGTATTTCCAGCGGATTTCTATGTGCTGGATATGCATGAAGATTCGTCAAATTCCACTCCAATCTTGCTTGGGAGGCCGTTCTTGAACACCTCCCAAACAAAGATTGACGTGTGAGAGGGAACTCTTAGCATGGAATTTGATGGCCAAGTGGTGTAATTCAACATCTTCGAATCGATGAAGTATCCCGAAGATTTGCATAGTGTGTATTCTATTGATGTTATTCATGCTATTGACCCATTTGTAGAGGAAGTGCTTGAGTATTATTTCAGGGACCAAGAGACAATTGAATTGGCAAATGATCTAGAGGAGATAGAGCCAATGGACACCAAGGAAGAGTTAGTGGGGACAGTGGAACAATCACAATCCTCAAAGCCATTCCGAACCAAGACCATTCCCAAATTCATACCATTACTGGAATCTCAAGAAAAAGTGCTACCCTCTACCATCAAAGCACCAACTCTTGAGCTCAAGACCCTTCCCTCCCATCTCAAATACGCATATCTTGGGGAGGAAGAAACCTTACCGATGATTATCTCATCAAAGCTCACACCCACTCAAGAACAAGCATTGATCGGGATCCTCAAGGTGAACAATGAAGCTATAGGGTGGACCATTGCCAATATCAAAGGTATTAGTCCAGCCCTATGCATGCATCGAATACTGCTTGAGGATGACGCCAAGCCTAGCCGGGAGCCTCAACGACAACTCAACCTGCCAATGATGGAGGTCGTCAAGAAATAAGTGATCAAACTGTTGGATGTGGGATCATCTACCCCATATCCGACAGTAAGTTTGTGAGCCCGACCCAGGTGGTCCCGAAGAAGTCTGGAGTGACAGTGATAGAAGGGAAGGATGGTGAAATGGTGCCTACGCACCTACAGACAGGTTGGAGGGTTTGCATAGACTACAGGAAGTTGAACACAGTAACAAGGAAAGATCATTTTCCTCTACCCTTCATCGATCAAATGCTCGAGAGGCTAGCAGGGCATCCTTTCTACTGCTTCTTGGATGGATTCTCGAGGTACTTTCAAGTGCTAATTCGCATGGAGGCGCATGCCCTTTGGACTATGCAACGCCCCTGCAACATTTCAAAGATGCATGGTTAGTGTCTTTTCTGAGTTTATTGATCATTTCATAGAGGTCTTCATGGACGACTTTAGTGTCCACGGTACATCTTTTGAAAATTATCTTGATAACTTGGTAAAAATCTTACAACAATGCATTGAGAAAAAACTTTTGTTAAATTGGGAGAAATGCCGCTTCATGGTGGAGCAAAGAATTGTGCTAAGCCATGTAGTTTCTAGTAAGGGAATAGAAGTAGATAGGGCAAAAATTGATATTATTTCTTCTCTCCCTTACCCCGCAAATGTGCGGGAAGTGCGTTCCTTTCTTGGTCATGCAGGATTTTACAGGAGGTTTATCGAAGATTTCTCAAAGATTGTTGCTCCATTGTGCCGGTTGTTACAAAAAGATGTGGAGTTTGATATGCGCAAGGAATGCAAGTTGGCATTTGATGTGTTGAAAAAGAGATTGGTCACTCCTCTGATTATTCAGCCGCCGGATTGAGAATTACCTTTTGAACTAATGTGCGATGCTAGTGAACAAGCCTTGGGGGAAGTTTTGGGACAGAGAAGAGGGAAAGTGGCCCATGTCATTTATTATGCCTCACTTACT
Source organism: Ajuga chamaepitys (assembly GCA_958295605.1). Taxonomy (NCBI): domain Eukaryota; kingdom Viridiplantae; phylum Streptophyta; class Magnoliopsida; order Lamiales; family Lamiaceae; genus Ajuga; species Ajuga chamaepitys. The sequence continues at coordinate 19,356,561 of OY282505.1, forward strand.
TTAAATCCAGCTCAGATGAACTACACTACCACGGAAAAGAAGCTGCTAGTTGTTGTGTTTGCTTTAGAGAAGTTTCGGTCCTACCTTGTTGGGACAAGGATCATCGTATATACCGACCACGCAGCATTGAAGCATCTCATGGCTAAGAAGGAGGCGAAGCCTAGGCTTATTTGTTGGATATTACTTCTCCAGGAATTTGACCTTGAGATCAAAGATAAGAAAGGAGAAAAAAATGGTGTTGCAGATCATCTCAGCAGGATAACCCAATAGGAGATGCACCTGCCTCTCCGGGAAAGCTTTCCAGACGAACAACTACTTGCAATGACAGACGCGAAGGTTCCTTGGTATGCCAACATGGTGAATTACTTGGTGTCCAAGCGGTTTCCTAGTGGGATGAGTAAACCTCAGAGAGACAGGTTAAAGAGTGAGTGGAAGCATTTTGTTTGGGATGGCCCCTACCTTTGGAAATATGGTTCAAATCAAGTAATTAGGAGATGCATCCCCGAAGACGAAGTGCAGTCGGTGCTTAATTTTTGCCACTCATACGCTTGTGGAGGCCATTTTGGGCCGAAGAGGATGACCTACAAACTACTTGAAAGCTGTCTATATTGGCCAACCATCTTCAAGGATGCCCTCTTGTTTTGCAAAATCTGTGAGAGGTGTCAAAGGACCGAAAATGTGTCACAGAGGAACGAGATGCCCCAGCAACCAATTATTGTTTGCGAGATCTTCGACGTGTGGGGTACAGACTTTATGGGGCCATTTCCTACATCCTATGGCAATGTCTATATTCTTCTTGCGGTTAACTACATGTCAAAGTGGGTGGAAGCCAAGGCCACTTGGACCAACGATTCAAGGGTGGTTGTGGACTTTGTGAAATCCTACGTATTTGCAAGATTTGGGATTCCAAAGGTCATCATCAATGACCAAGGAACCCACTTTGCAACCGAACATTTGAATCACTGTTGAAGAGGTATGGGGTTGTTCACAAAGTCTCCACACCCTACCACCCTCAAACGAACGGTATGGCATAGACATCAAATCGAGAGATTAAGCAAATCTTGGAGAAAACAGTCAAACCGAACCGGAAAGACTGGAGCTTGACTCTAGAAAATGCTCTGTGGGCTTATAGGACGGCGTACAAGACGCCTCTAGTGATGTCTCCATATCGCATCGTTTATGGAAAACCATGCCACTGCCTGTGGAACTTGCACATAAAGCCTATTGGGCAATCCTGAAATGAAATCTGAACTTGGATCAGGTTGGAGTGCATAGGAAGTTGCAGTTACAAGAGCTCGAGAAGATAAGAAACGAAGCATTCGAAAATGCTTTGTTGTACAAGGAAAAGACAAAGCAATTTCACGATGCAAGAATCTCGAGAAAGGAATTTGTGGTGGGAGACAAGGTACTCATGTACCACTCCCGACTTAAACTGTTTCCGGGTAAGCTGAGGTTCCGTTGGGTTGGACCCTTTGTGGTTAAAGGAATATCACCACACGGAGCGGTGGAGATAGAAAGTGGAAAGATCGGAAAGAGTTTCAAGGTCAATGGGTATCTTCTCAAGCTCTATCTTGAGAACTCACAAGGAGACTGCATAAGGGAAGAACAAGTGGAAGACTTAGAAGATCCACACATAGCATAAACGGGACCCCGTCGAGCCAACGACGTAAAATAAAGGCGCTTGTTGGGAGGCAACCCGACAATAATCTTTAAATTCTTGCATTTAAATTCGTAGTTAAACGTAGTTTAGTTTTATTTTGTGCTTTTTGAGGTTTTTGTTAAGATGTGTGTAGGTATTAAACAATCAAGATAAGAGATAGTATGGAATGGGGGTGAGGACACCCAAAATTGTACTACCTCCGTCCCGCTCAGATTTGCACGTAGGGACGGGCACGGAGGTTAAGAAAAAGCTGCTTTTTTTTTTTTTTTGGTTGACTTTTTGAAAGGTGGAGATTGAAAATGCAGATTTTAAGGGTGGAGATTATTTGAGAAATTTCCTTTTTAAGAGTGTGGAAATCTGAGTGGGACGGACCAAAAAGAAAGTGTGCAAATCTGAGCGGGACTGAGGGAGTATCTGCCAAGTGACTCACCACGGTCTAGGGACAGCATAGGCCGCGACCGTGGGTCTCCATCGCCCAAAATGATGGAAATGTTCTGGATGGATTCCCGCGGGCGAGGATAATTCTTCACGACCGAGGAGAAAATTGTGCCGCGCTCGAGGAGTTCAATCACCGCAACCGCGGAGAACCAGGACATAATTCTGCCTAACTCACTGGACTAATCTCCGTGGTCGAGGAAAAATTTTGCACGACCAAGGAGAAAATTGTTTCGCACTCGAGGAGTTCAATCACCGCGACCGCGGAGAATCAGGACAGAATTCTGCCCAACTCACTGGACGAATCTCCGCGGTCGAGGAAAAATTTCGCGCGACCAAGGAGAGGGGAACTTAAAAAAAAAAAAAAAAACGGCCAATTTTCTGAGGGAAGGTCCTTGATCGAGGACATTACAAGCCCCTTGACCAAGGAGGAAAAATTTGTGCCCACGACCGTGGCACTGGACCACCCTGCGACCGCGGCGATTGAACAGGTATAAATATCTCGAATTCGCAGAAGTTAGGGAACATAATTTCTTCTCCCCTCCTCCACCGCGGCTGCACGAGAAAAATACACACACACACTCAAACTCCATTTACACTCAACACACCTCACCCACATCACAATACATCATTTTGTCCGAACAATTTTGGATTTGGGGTAAAAATTGAAGCGCGTCGAAAAAGGGCGCGAAGAACAAGTTTGAAATTTTCTTCGATTAAACCGGATCGACATTTTTTTTTTTCGCTTCCTATTGATCTTTTCTGTGATGTTAGGAAGAGGTTTGGCCTTCAATTTCATATTTATGCATGATTTGGAATTGATAAACTGTCAACTTTTGAACCCTTTGAGTATTGCTTGTTCAAAGTCGATTGTGATGATGCATAGATACCATATTGATGATGAGTATATGTTTGTGATGATTTTGAGGGTTAGAATAATGATTGGAATGATAAATTTTGTGTAGAGTGTTGAATTGGAATGATTGAGTTGTGGTTAAGGTAGCCATTCAAGCATGATGTGTTGATTGTTATGGTTTTAATGGACGAATTGTTGTCATTTGAATTTTTAGGACTAGTTATTTTATGTTTTATGAGATGAAGTGAACTAGTACCTATTTTTGTTGAAATGATATGCAATTTAAGTTCAATTGTAAACCATTTGTTCTTGATGCTTGTTTGGTTATAATTTAATCAATTGTCCAAGGTCAAGTTCATATTTTGTGGAGTACTTGAGTTAAATTTTGCATGAACTTGGATTTACTTGGTTTTGATTAGAATGTGATTGAGGATCATACGTGGTTAGATTGTAGAATTAAGTTGAAATATACTATCAAACCGCGTTTGATTTGTGTTTGAATGTTTTTCTCTTAAAAATGGCACCAATAAGAAAGAAACAAACTAAAAAGGCACAAGGAAAGGCACCAAGCACAAGCAAGGCTCCGACTATGAATAGGGGCCGGGGCAAGGGAAAAATGGTAATCAGGGAACCGGGTAGCGAAGAGCCGGAGGGTCAGAAACCGGGGGTGGAACCGAGCCATTATAACTTAGTCCTGAGAGATCAGAAACATTATGCACGTTTTAAGGCACTAATGAAACGTGAAATCGGGCATTCTCGCTACATCAAGTCTTAGTATCTGATCTCCATGGGAGTCAAAGAAAATGTCGATGAGCTGCTGGAGGCATCAGGCCTCACTGAATTGCTCAAGCCAAGGCCCACTTACCTCGTCTTCGTGGTGGAATTTGTTAGTACCTTCGAAATGTGGCAGCCGGTACGCTACAATCTCCTTCAACCTTGAAAATGTAAGAAGAGAGCTTCGGATGTCAGACCTGAGGGAAATTTATGGACTTCCAGCACCGCCCGAGCTGGAGGGTAGTGAAGATGAGGACATAGCTGAAGTGGATGCCTACGAGTCAAAGTTCAACGTTGTAGAATTTTGGGCCGAGTTGACAGTTGCTGAGGGGCTGACGCCTGCACAGGCGTATGACTCAAAGAGCTCAAAGACCACTTGGATTAGAAATCTGGTGGTTAGGGTGATTCAAAAGCTTCTAGCAGTAACTATTTTTGGAAGAAAGGAGACGGGAGCTGCCCGGACAGACAAACTAAGTGTGCTGTGGTCGATCCTCAACAAGAGGAAGAGGAATTATAAGGATGTGATAGTGGAGTCCTTCCAGAAAATAGTGAAGGATTTGGAGAATAAGAGAAAAAAGGAGCCGAAGCACATGGCTCCTGTACTGAACGAAGCACTAATCACACCCATCCTCGAGCACTTTAGAGTGAATTTGGACAACCACAAGCCCTTTTCAGATGCCTTTCTTATTGGGTGGGAAGAATTGGCCCAGATGAGAGTCGTGATCATGAGAACGATCGATGGAGTACGTATACCTTTCGTACTCCAAAAAAGTAGGCCCGATGCTTCGCCTACCGAATAGTCACCTCACCCAAATCCACAGTATGAAAGAGTCCAAAGTCAACTTGCCCATGAATTTGACAGCTCACACAGAGGCATCCGAGAACCCTACTCGCATAGAGCGCGAGCAAATCCAGGGCGACTAGGGTTCGAGACCAATCGGAAAGGGTACAAGTAGAAGCCAGCAGCGGTCAAAGAAGAGGCTCGCAGCGGCCATAGAGTGAGATGCAGAGTTCTGGGAGCAAGTGAACACCCGGTTAAGCAGCATAAAGGAAAGACATCAAGAGCTCAAGGTAGAACTCCAGGATGTGAAAAAGGAAATGAGGGCGGGTCATAACAAGATCATCGAGCCGCTCAACAACATCAAAGGATGCTTCACAGACTCGAGCTGCCAATCCTGATGATCTACGTAAGCGGAGCACTGGAAATGCCCTTCCCCTTCTTTACAAAGTTAGTCTTCGACTAAGTTTGGGGAGACACTCGGGGAAAAGACATTCCCGGACGCTCATATTTTCCCATTTCCTCCTGCTTTTATTTTATTAATGCATTTGAATTTTAGGTTGACCTGTGCGCCCCTTTTTGCTGCTTTGGTTATTTGAATTTCTACTGTTTTTTGCCTGTGAGCCCCCCTGATATTGGAATTGATGTTATTTTTCCCCTGCTTGATGGTGACATTTGGATACCTTGCTTGTTGGTGATTTATTGGTGTTATATCTTAGTTTGTTGATGATTTATTGGTGGCCTTTGAGGCAATTTGTTTGATTGATTGGTGCCTCTATTGATTGAATTGATTGTGTTGATACCTCACACACACTTTAGGAGTAGGACTTTTCATAGATTAGTTAATTAGTTAGTTAGTTAATAGCTGTGAAAAGTGATGAATAATATGGTTAAATTCGGCGAGCACCAACTTGTACTCCTCTTTCCCACAAACTTAGTTTGCAACTAAGTTTGGGGAGGAGGTGGGGTTCGTACAAGTTGGCAGCTCGAGAAAGCGATTTGACTAGTTTAGGAAGGAAAATTGTGGCGTTGATTAGTGATTAAATTTTTTTTCGAACAAATATTATTAGAAATAAGCACATGGTAGAGCGTGCTAGGCTTTTTGAAACCAAATTGAGCATACACTCAAAACTTTTAATTAAAAAAATTGCAACCAAGTGAATCTTTGAGCCTAAAGTATTATACTCCCATTTTTGGAGTAAAATCATATTTCCTTTCGGTGCGAAAATTCTTTGAATTTATGCAATTTCTTCTAAAATTTGCCCTAATTCTCTACCTTTGAATAAGTCAGTATGTGTGGTGACAGTAAAAATGATTTTAGGCATTTCTTGATTTAAGCCCTTTTCAAAAGTTTGAAACCAACTCCTTTTAACAAAAAATATACAAATTGTCCCTAGTTAGTCCTTTGAGCTTAAGCCTTTTTGTTTGATACCCAACACTACAAGCCAATTTCCCTTTCATTTAGCCTTTGAACCCAAATGGACTATTGAGTATGAGGGAGGCGGTTGGAAGGTAGTTGGTTTGGAAATTGGGATCGAATTTGGGTAAACTAGTGGCAAACAAAGAAGGGTGAAAGGAAACACTTGAAATTGGCTAGAATTGAGAACATTAACCTCTCCATAATTTGTAATTAGTCATGTTACAAAAAAAAAAAGGAGAAATAGTTGGAAAAAACCAGAAAAACAAAAGAAAGAGGAAGTGTATATACCATTTTTAGTATTTTCTTTTAGAATTGGAGAGGTTAGTGAAAATCACATCATTTCGTGATCACAATCCCTTGGTTAGAAAAGTCTTAAGAAACACATTTCATGTGAGGATTAATAAATATGGGAGATGTATGCAGGAATAAGGTGAAGAAGTCGAATCTTAAGGTCGACTCGATTGGGAATTGAAAGAGTGAGGTTGAGTGACCATTGCTTGAGGGCTAGATGGGTAGTGCACGACTCATTTAGTCCGTTTTATAGTTACTTTTACCTAAATTTTGTCCCACCTTACCCCAAGCCAACATTACAACCCATACTAGACCTAATTGATTCATTGTCACGCATGTCAAGTACAATTTCGCCCGTGGAGAATTCCACGGTCGCGGAGCATCTCACCCGCGCCCGCGGGGAAGGGAACAAAAAAGATCTCAATTTTCAACCCCCAAAGGCCACGCCCGCACAATCAAAAGCCCTTGCCCGCGGACATCTGAAGCCCGCGCCCGCAGAGGATTCAATCTGCACCCATGGACAAAGGCTCAGAAGATTATGAAGAAATCAAGCATCCAAGTCCACGACCGAGGAGCTGTGAAGACCTCGACCGTGGCATTCTACTCCACGGTCGAGGAGTGAAGCCAGGCCGCGACCGTGGCCCCAAACCCTAAACCTTTACCTACGGCCGCGGACCATCTTCATGCCGCGACCGCGGCAGGCAACCCCTATTTTCTTTAGCAAACACGATTTTGCCTATTTTTTACCAGCACTTTTCTCTCTTATATATATATCCTCCCATTCGAATTTACCCTATCTTTTGCATGAATTTGGATTGCTTTTCAGCCACCATCACTTCCAAGGAGGAGAGAAGGGCAAGAATGAGCCAACTCATCTTCCCCATTGATCACCCTTGGGTTCTATCCTTTTATTTTCATGATTTCTTTTATTTCCTTTAAATTTCTATTAGTTTTGGGTAGAATGGGTGAGTAGCACCCCATTTTATACCCTTGATCATGTTGAACCTTGATTGAAGATGAATATGTGATTATTAGCTTTTGGTGTTACCCTTTTTATGCAATTTAAATGTTCTATAATGCTTGTTTGAATTGTCTCATGCCTAGATGCTTGTTTTAGGATTGATCACCCTTTAGGAAGCATTTATTGTATGTTGCTAGAGATTGTAATTCACTTTCCGTGATTGTTGAAGCTTCTCCCTTAGTAATGAACAATGCTTGATATCATTGGTGGCATTATAGAGTTTGGCCTCTAAACCCGATCGATTCGAGGTTTATGCCTTATTTATCCCGTAGTTCTAGTTCACGATCATCCAATATCAATTAGTGTGAAAAGACCTTGTTTGGATCACTAATTGATTTGGGTAGGGATAAATCGATAAGCGGACCTTCGATTTATCCACAATTAAGGAACAACACAATTTACATAAGCGGACCTTGTAGATTGTGGGATAAGGATTTAAATTGCACTGAATTGGGGCATCAACAATAATCCATAGGTAGTCGGATTCAAGGGGATACTAGATCGAGGGTAGGCCTTTTTAATATATTCAAAAACCGAAAATATTTGCTTGTTGTCTTTCTTTGATCCTTTGATTAATATAAAACACCAAAAACATCTATTGCTTTTCTATATTGGTAGTTGGTTACTTGGTAGAATTTAGTTGTTGTACTCAATCAAACCTCCCCTCCCCCCCCCCCCCCCCCTCCCCCCCCTCCCCCAATTTACTTATTTATGTTTATTGCTTTTATTCCAACTTAAATCATTAATTGCTTGAAGTATTTGAATCAGCACTACTCAATCGTTCTCCGTGGGATCGAATCAGACTTGCCACTTTACCTAGTAAAGTCGGGAAAGTTCGAAAATTAATTAATATTCTAATTTGGTTTGCAAACGGTTCAACGACACGTTTGCTCCTATCAATAATACAATTGTATTCTATACTGGTTGTACTAAAGTTGTTACATGTAATTCAAATTTTACTGATTGTAATAAAAGTTCTGTTGCTTAATACAAATTCTATAGATTATAGTAAAAATTCTACTGCATGTAATTTGGATACTTTACAGTGGCATAATAGTTTAGGATATCCCTGTGATTCTTTCTATCAACTGTACTAAAGAATTTGAACATTTTTATTTTAAAATGAATAAAATGCCATTGTGTGAATCTTGTGAAGCTGGTAAAATGTAGAGTATTTCTTTTCATTCTATTGATCATCATTCTACTGATCCTTTTGAGCTAATACACACAAATGTGTGGGGGCCTGGTATTGTGGATTCTAATGAAGGATATAGGTACTATTTGTTGTTAACTGATGATTTTATCAGGTACACATGGCTTTATCCCTTAACTCCAAAGTCTCAAGTTCATCAAACAACTATCAGTTTCATAAATATGATTGAAAGGCAATTCAATTATCCTTGTTAAGGTATTTCAATTTGATTTTAGAAGAGATTTTAGAAGTCTATCTACTTATTTTCAAAATAAAGATATATTTTGTAGATATTCTTGTCCATACACACATCCTCAAAATGGTTTAGCCGAGAGAAAGCATTAACATGTAGTGCAAACTGGTTTAGCTTTATTAGCTCAGTCTAAACTTCCTTTTTCTTTTTGGTGGGATTCATTTGTTACTGCTTGTTACACTATAAACAGATTGCCTGCAACTATTTCGCATAACAAATCACCTTTTTTTAAAGCTTTTCAGCATAATTCCTGATTATTCTTTCCTCAAACCTTTGGCTGTGCATGTTTCCCATATCTAAGGCCTTAAAATGCTTCTAAGCTACAATTTAGAACATCTAAGTGTGTATTTATTGGCTACAACCCTCTTCATAAAGGACACAAATGTCTTAGTAGCACAACATAATTTATGTGGTTAGAACTATTAAGTTTGTTGAAAATGAATTTCCATATGTTTGTTCTCTTTCCTTATGTTTACGATAAACCAACAACACAAACAAATACTATAATACATGTTTTACCAATTTCTAACAATGATGTGGAACATTAATATGATCAAAGTGATCAAAGTTCTTGTACAAGCCACTCAAGTTCAAATAATTCAGATTCATCAAATGATCCACGTGATTCATCCACTAATGGAAATGGACAGCCTGTTGATGTTGGTAAAGATCCACCTAATTCATTTACTAGTGGAAATGATCGGCCCACTAATGCTGCTACTTGTTCTCAAGCAAACAAACATCCTATAACTATTAGATCTAAGAGCGGTATATTCAAATCAAAAGTTTTTTGCTCCTATGACCAGTATTCACAATACAAAACCAAGTAGTGCATCTTAGGCTCTTATATCTCCTAAGTGGAAAGTAGCTATGGATGAGGAATATAATGCATTAATGAAAAATGGTACATGCAACTTATTCCTTATCAAGATAATATGAATCTTGTAATTAGTAAGTGGGTTTTCAGGATCAAATATAAATCAAATGGGGCATGTTGATAGATTCAAAGCAAGACTTGTTGCAAGGAGTTTCCAACAAACAGTTGGGGTGGATTATTTTGCTACCTGTAATCTTGTGATAAAGCCTGTTACAATCAAGATTGTCATTTGTCACAAGAAAATGACCAATCCAACAAGTGGATATCAATAATACATTTCTTAAAGGTGATCTTAAGGAAAAGGTCTTCATGGTGCAGCCAAAATGGTATATTTTCAAAACTCACCCTAATTATCTATGTCAACATAAAAAACCTTATATGGCCTGAAAAAAGCCCCAGAAGCTTGGTATGACAAGCTTAGAGAGTTTCTCACCAACGTTGGTATCAAGAATTCTATGCAAATTCTTCTTTATTTTACAAAAAAACAAGGTAACAATGTCGTACTCTTGCTTGTGTATGTAGATGATATATTGGTTGATAACAACAACACTTGTGAAATGAAAAATATTGTTGATCTTTGGATAGGGAATTCTCACTAAAAAATCTAGGAGAAGTAAATTACTTCTTAGGCATTGAAGTGCAACAGAATAGTGAAGGAATGTGTCTAAAACAAACTAAGTATATCACTAATTTGCTAAAAGAAGTAGACATCAGTGGAAGGCTTGCAAGAGGGTACTTAGATACCTAAGTGGAACATTAAGTCGTGGCTTATTCATCAGACTTGTCACTAGACTCACACTTCACATCTTTTAAGATGCAGATTGGTAAGTTGTCCAGACGATAGGAAGAGTACTAGTGGCTACTATCTATTCCTAGGAAGCAATCCCATTGTGTGGTGTTCCAAGAAGCAACACGTGGTGGCTAGAAGCAGTACAAAAATAGAATATAGAGCTTTGGCATTGGCAACCACATAGATTATTTGGGTGCACAATTTACTACAAGAAATAGGTGTTGCTTTTATCAAGCCTACAATGTTATGGTCAGATAATGCAGGAGCAATATCACTTGCTTCAAACTCTACAATGCATTTAAGTAGAAAACACATTGAACTTGATATACATTTCATAATGGAGAAAGTCAAATCAAGAAAGTGGAAGTGTGCTATGTTCCTACAGAATCACAAACCGTTGATATTCTAACCAAGAGCTTTTATGCAAGAAGATTTCAGTTCTTAAGTTAGAACCTGTGTTGTGATTTTCAATAGAGTTTAGATGAAATGGGAGCATGCTACATTTAGAATTAATTTGTATTAGTAAAGCTTTTAGCAAATATGTTAATTATTAGCTTTGGTAAGTTAGTATGTTAACTCATTAATTAGATCATTTAGAAGTTAGAAATATAGTTATTTCATGCACATGCATAGCATGTGCCAACCTGTAAAACTCGACTATATAATCACCTCAACCACCGCTGCGCAAACCATCTTCAGTATATCAAATATACGGTTTCTATTGCATAACATTTTAGAGTAAATACATAATCACTTTTTGTTCATGTAAATATGTCATGCTTCATTTTCTGTAAGGGCTTGTTTGCTTGGGCATAATAGCCACATTATATAGTTTTGTTAGGAAGTTTATGTATAACTTTGATGATGAAAAAATTACAATGTAAAGTAAAAAACAAGTGCCCCCACAAACTCTGCAATCTTTGTAATAGATAGGGCTAATTCTACTTAAACATAAGTCACAACAAGCATACTGCAGAGTCATCAAGGATACATGTAGCAAGGAGCCCGTAGCAAGAAGCAAGGACCATAAACTGCAGTGCAATGCAACAAGGAAGCTTATGCCTTTGTGGCATACAACAATGTTTGCTGCAAGGAAGATCCAGCATACTGTTTACTTGGATTTTACAGCAAGCATGCAACAACCATGTCAGTAGAGTGATAAGTCAAGTTAAAGTCATAAATCGAAGATTAGATAATATAGCCACTGCAGACAAGATAAAAATCCTATACTGACTAGTCAATAATGTGGGGACACGTAATCTCACAAAAGCAAAAGCTACACTGTAACACTGATATCAAGCCGCACCTTCTCTAAACTAATTTCATAGGAAAAAGGATAACAACGACTAGAGCATATGAAAAATATTAAATGTCAACAAGGATACTTCTCACTCTTCAATGAGAAGAAATGAAACAACCATAAATACATGGAATGGAGGACAAGTTGATGTACTGATTCTGCTAAGAATCAACTACTTCGAGCTTTTGATTCAAAGCGTTCAAGAACTTATCATTAGATATCTTTCTAAATGGAAGTGCTTTGTAAAAAGAGCAAGATAGCAAAGCGCGCATCAAGCTTTGTACAAGTGAAGATTCAAGCTGCAAGAGCATCTCAAGTCAAGCAAGTCAGCTCTAAAGCTTTGTCTCGGTCATAATCCTTCTCATCAAGGAAACTTGCCCACATTACAACTGATCTTCAAGTTTAGTGGCAGCTACCAGAAATTGAAGAAAAACTTTCATTAAACAAACTCTCACGAGCATTACTTGAGGGGGAGGGGGAGGGGGGGGGGGGGGGGTTGTCTTTGTTCGAATCCAAGATTTAAAGTAGACTAGGTGTTCTGAGGAATGTGTGTATCGTGGAGAAGGTAGCCTTCCGAGGATAGACAAAAAACTATTGTAAGGACCATCATAGCTAAGATTGTACTGTGCGAACAACTTAGTAAATTTTTCATATGAGAAGGAAGAGTGGACGTAGAATGATTATCCCACCTTCAAACCACTTTAAATTTGTGTTTATTTTTTTATTGCTTTTATAACTGTTGTTTGTATATATCATACTACTGCATAGCTTTTTAGAAAATGTATTTGCTTCATAAAACTCTACCTGAGCATTGCTTGTTGTAAGCATCCCAAGTTTAGCCTGCTCCAAGCATACTGTATAAAGGCTACTTACTGCGCCAGTTTTGCTGTAAGAATCAGTTCTTACAGTAAGCAACATATCATGCTCAAAGTATTTAAAAGTAAAAATTGAATTACCTCCAGGGCCTCTGAACCTCTATCACTTGGGACCAATAAGTTTTATTAGATCATTTATGATGTTTTGTTGTAAGTTGTTCGGCCCTGTAAAATGGCAAGGCCCCGTTGCATTATCGTGGATCGGACTGATTGTACATTTGCCAAGGAGGGCCTGATCAAATATCTAGAGAAATCTTGCCCCCTTATTAAACTGTATATTGACCAAATTGCCCATCGGTTATAAATATTTTGCCTTCCTCGCAGAACCCTAGGTTTCCTAAGATTGTTTTTGTTGCAGCAGCGGCCAGAGGAAGAACAATGGAACCTTGACGATCCCTCCGACTTTTGGTAGTTGCGAAGAATTTCTTTCCACTAATTCTTTAATAGAAAATATCCTTCAAATTCCATCTCCAATGTTGAAAGCCAAAGCCATTATAGTTCACATATAATTATTTGAGCAAAATTATAGCTACATGGCTTTATTTGATGCTGCATAAGCTCTATTTAATTGAACAAGATGACTCGTCGCAATTCGCTCCATCATCGAAATCGAGATTCCAAGGAGGCACTGGAAGAACATTCTCAGTTCCCAAGATTTACATTTTCATATTTTCAAACATAAGCATGGATGCAAAAGGCGGTTTAGGCAGACGCTAGGCGACTCTGACCGCCCCGATTAAGGTCTAGACGGTTGCTCTGGACGTCTTTTTGTCTGGGCGCCGCCTAGGCGGCCTGGGTGGTCAAGGCGGTCTGGGCGTTTTCCGATTTTTTTTTTTTTAAAAAGGCTCGAAACGACGTCGTTTTCATTTAGTTTATTATGTTATTGACTTATTGTTATGTCTTGTCGACATTATTGTCTTGTTTAATTATTTTGGACTTAGTAATTGACTTATGTTGACCTCTTTTTATTTTTATTTTAATTTTATGTTGGCTTCTTATAATAAGGTTTATGTATTTGAATTTTCTTTTTTAATACAAATCCTTCGTAACAAAAAAATTAGAAGCTTTTTTAAAATATTAAACAAATTGATTGTAGTGCTATATCATGCTTATCTTATATATACAATTTTTGAATTAAATAATTAATAAAAAAATGCAATAAAAAAAATAATAATAGTGATTTATGGGCGGCGTGTAAGCGATGCATAGGCCCCGCCTAGGCGGCCTAGGCGCTAGGCGACCGGAAACCGCTCCACCTCCGCTTTCCGCCTTCTGCAACCATGAACATAAGCAAATAAAGTATTGATTAATGAGTTGGATATCATGAGATGAAAACCCGTCAAACTAAACATACTAACCGGTAAACACAGATGGGCCAATACTCGTTTCGACTCTCGAGTTATCATACAGATGTATATTTCAAAGCAACCAAATGCACCCCTAAGGTATAGTATGGATGGATTTTTTTTTGAAACAATACCACGAATGTACTACCTCCGTTTTTGGGATGTAGTTTTAGGTTTTATGAATTGTTTATAAATAAATATATCTCTTATAACCTTTTTCTCCAAATTTATTTCAATATTACTTTATTTCTTTTTAATTTCCCATATCCAATACCATTGGAAAAAGAAATAATATATATAAAGAAAAGGAGAGAAGGAAAACAATACTCCTTTAGTTTCATATTAATTGTCTATCTAGCCACTTCTTTTTTTTTTTTTCAATTAATTGCCGTTCTAGAAATTTTTTACGAATTTTATCAATTTTCTTTGGGCTCAAATCTAAAATATCTCTGTTTTTCAATCTATCATAGATATTTTATTTGGTCAAATTTTTATCCCATAATATTAGCTGATGGTATATCTGTCAAAATATTACATCATTATTCTTTCAAAAAAACTTTTTAGAAAAAATCACAATTAATATGAAATTGAGCAAATATAAATGGAAAAAGGGGAGAAAACAAGAATTTTGAGGGGAATTAGGTGATGATTTATTTGCATATTTTCCAGCTTTGTCTACCTTCGATTAATTTTGCCTAGGCGCTAGGTTTTTATTGAATCCCGCGTCTATGCGCAAGACTTTCATTAACCGTCTAAGTTTATTTTTCGATTCCTTCCTATTTAATCATGTCTATGTTCGACAATCCGCTTATACTTGGATGAGTCTCTAGATCTCAATTCGCCGTCCTATAGTAATATTTACAACCGTCTGACTTTTTATTCAAATTTTAAAAAGTGTTAAAAAAGAGGGAGGTATAATATTATTCAAAGTTTGTTAGACATGAATGCATTGCAGGGGATCTGGAGATATTTTCAAGGAATTGCCCTTAGAAAACTGAAAACGCGTTTTAATTAGTTTTGTAATTTTCCATTTTAATGGCACTACCTCTGGATTCGAGAATAATAATAGAAGTATTTTGTTTGTTAATATATAAAAAACCATTAAAGAGAAAGACAGGAAATTACTTAAAAAAGATGAGATATTATTGATAGTAAAAGTTGAAAATAGTAGTACTTTTTTGTGAGTGTCTGGGTCAGAATTGGAATAAAATGTAAAAATAAGCTAATAAAGATTCGGTAGATTGTCTCCCGGTGGCGGTGACGAAGAAACCATCAATTTCCCCCAACTTCACAGCCCAACTTTCTCTCTCTTCCCTTCACACACAAACACACTTACTGCGTGCTAGAGTTCTGCAATCATAGACGTCGAACCACCGAGATATCCGCTAATGGAAGACCCTAATAATAGACCTGTCACAGGCTATCCTGCCCCAAATCCCCATCCCAACGGTTACTCAGCCACCAATCCACCGCCCTCCGGCACCGCCTATCCTTACGCCGCCCCTCCTCCGCCCAACGCCTACTATTACCAAAACAACCCTTACCAGCCTCAGAATTACCACTACGATCCCGATTCCATTCGCCGCGCCACCTGCCTCCGCCGCATCTTCGCCTTCGTCATCGGCCTTATCGTTATCTTCGGGACCATCACCTTCATCGTCTGGCTTGTACTCCGCCCCCAGCTCCCCGAGTTCCGAGTCGACTCCTTCTCCATCTCCAATTTCTCACTCGGCAACAACTCCCTCATATCCTTCACTTCCGGAATCCGACTCACTGTGCGAAACCCTAACAAAAAAATGACCCTCGCCTATGATCACATCGAGGCCGTCATATATTACAAGTCCGGTTCCCTCGCCGACACTACCGTCCCTCCCTTTTCGCAGGACACCAAGAACGAGACTTCTTTCTCCGCCAACTTTGCGGCAGCTGGGAGTTTCGTGGATAAGTGGGTGATGGAAGGGATCAATGGTGAGAGAGCAAGGGGTGGCACTGTGGACTTCAATTTGAGGATGCTTTCCAGGGTTAGATTCGAGGCAAAGGCGTGGAGAACTAGGAGGAGGATTCTGAAGGTGTTCTGCGGCGATTTGCTCGTTGGACTGCCGAGCAACGGGCAATTGGGGCGATTGACTGGTGGCCCCAAGCAGTGCCGCGTAGGGATTTGAGGTGAACTCATGAATTTTTCATTTTCTTGGTTAAATTAATAGATGCTTTTGTGGTTATTCTCTTTATTTGATGTTGAACCAGGAGGATAAATCTAATTTGAATCTGTATTTTGATATACAGGCGGGTTCTTAGGTAATAACCTATTATGTTGTACAGTTTGGACTTCATAGTTCATATGTTCTTGATTTTTTAATTGTATTTTCTGTTTGATGATCTGAGCTTTGTTCAGTACTTAGTTTATGTGGTTGTCTGATCAAGTTTTGTCAAATAATGTGGCATATTCCACTGCATGAGAGAAGGGGCAGCAATATATACATTCTCTATGGTTTATAAGATACTACAAATACTTGATGCTATAGCACGTTTGCATGTTAACTTGGATATTTTCCATTTAGGGAATGATTTTTTCCTCTCAAGAAATTACTTGCACATCTGTAACTGTAAGACTTGATCTGTTGTGCGTTGCAAAGTTTGTATTTTTGTGTTCTATGGCTTTGTTGTATTCATTGCCACATGACCACGTGTCCACCAACCAATTAACGGAACTAATGCTTCAAGTCTTAGCTTCATTGAGATGGAGATGATCAAATGCTCACCATGGGCACATGTTAATATAATGCGATCTTGATACATAACAAGTAAGCACATTAACATGTGCCACGGTAATTTGATCATTTCCAACAAGTGAATTGATGAATTATTAAGAATGGATGCGAATTAATGGGTCATATCATTTTTTGGTAAGCACACACGTGTCCGACGGGGCATTTTGGTGTAAAAGAGGTACTCTGATCTTTTATGCATAAGAGGAACTGATTAAGTAAGCTAAGGAACGTGTATATGTAGTTATTAGTATGTTACTTTAAACTAATCTTACTGTATTGTCTACTTTATCTAATACAATTTTATGTTTAAAAAAAAGAACAGTGTATTTTACCTTAGCTTCATTCTGTCTCGTGGCAGCCAATGTGATTGATATTTCCTTGTCTACTTGAAAGGCCACAGTGGTATTTCACTGTTTGGTTGTGCAGCTACACCTCCATTGATAAACCTGCTTTAGTTGGGTGCTTCCATTACCCAAATCAGATGGAAGTCCCCAATTAATTGGTTGCAATCAGTTCTAGTGTTTGTGTTCAACTTAGGAGAATGTACACTATTTCAGTGATGGGATTCACATACGTTGGATGAAGGGAATTCTGCTTTGGGAATAAGTGAAAATGGGAAGTGCGCTCAATTGGAGCAAGAAAACCTAGTTAAATTGGTCCCAACCAACTTTAGATGGTAGGGCCTCGTAATCTTCTGAATCCAATCATTTCTAGACATGCAGTGAAGTATGTAGGAAAGGGAAAATGTTTCTTATAAGTTCATTATGAAGGCAATAGCTTGAAGGACGCTTCTTTGTGTTCACCAGTATGATTTTTCCTTGGCATTTAAGCCTTGAGATATAGTTCACAAGTATTCAATTTTTCACAAGACATGATTATGATGATGTGGAGCTGATGTTCGGTTTCATTATTTGCTCTTAATGGGAAAAGTTGATTTCGAGTTCATTGTTTGTATGGTCTTGGTTGTGATTGAAAGTTAGGTTTTACTCATGAGAAATTAGGTATTGGAAATGTTTGTTTCTGTTGTTATGTTGAGAGTTATGATTAAAGTGTGTTAGAATGTTTGTACCTTAAGTAGTTTGTTGGAGGTATTTTGCTTTTAAGCATTTTTGCGTTTTTAGATGGGTTTAGATTGTTTCCTGAATTAGGATCCTGAACATTTTTCCATACATGACCTCATTTTGGGTTACCTGTCTTATATGAACCCAACATTGCATTAGCATTTGAATGCGGCAGAGTAATGTTTTTAAGACTGTATTCTCTAGTAAATAAATTTTAAAATCAGTAGTGTGTTGTTTGGGGGTGGAATGAAGACAGTTTTAGTTTTCTTAGCAATTGAGAGAATACTTAAATTGAAGTCGTTGGAGTAGTTTTGATTATACCTCCAACTAAAAATTCTTCCAAAATGCATAATTTTTTTAAATTTAAAGGATACTTTTAAACAAGAACAAACTTGAACTTGAACGATATTTTTCAGACTTTAGTATAAATACTAATATAATGTGTAAAAAAAACTACTCTTCGATAGAAATAGGGATGAAAATATCTGGAAATTTCCATTATTTTTTATTAGAATTTTCGAGGAATTTTGATTCCGATTGTTTCTAGGTGCAAGTTGTTGATATTTCATATTTCCAAAAATTTCGGTAAAAAATTTGGATATTTCGATTTTCTTTTAAATGGCTGATAAAAATGTAATGAATCATTTTTTGTGCTAAAGACATTGTTGGACCTTCTAATGCAATGAATTCCTACTTAATATAAAAGCAGAACCACATATGTACACGTGTGCCTCAGGTTTTTCCATATTAATAAATTTAAATTAAATTAAAATAGTTAAAATATCAAAAAATACACTTAGAAATTCATTCCTATTTTTTCTTAACTCCTTCTAGTTACCAATCAATTTTTTTTCTTTTTCTTTTTTGTTTTGTTTTTCTTTTTTTACTTTTCTCCATATAATTAAAAAATCGTATCGACTCTATTTTTTTATGAAAATAATACCAAATTAATACTCTTTTCATGATCTTCAATTTGAGATCAATTATGCATATATATATATATATATATATATATATATATATATTAAATTTTGATTTTTAGGTATAAAATATTTTTTATGACTAATTTTTTTTTGATTAAATAAAAAAAAATTTGATACTTCCTAAAATAATTAAGGACTAAAGTTATTATGACATTAGATGAGGAAGAAATTGATTAGACAATAAAAGATTAATGGACAGATTGATCAGAACATGTCAATTTTATGCTTTCAAATTAAACTAGCGAAAATCTAGTTGGTACTAACATTGTGAATGCAAAGATGGAGCATTAGCTCCATTTGAGCCTCATAAATCATCATTTTGGTACTAGCAAATAGTAATGTTGTGTGAAAAAAACTTTAAAATATGTGTCATATTGTTAAACACCGTTTATATTGTTTAATATTTATAAGTTGTAAACATTTCCGTTGTGTCAAAAGTTTCCCTAAGCATGTTTGTTTAAGTTATTTATGACAATCTGTTCTAAAAAAAGAGTTAGTTATAACAATCTGTAAAATATCATCTAAAATTTTTGAATTTTTAATACTTTTTTTTTAGTCTTTTTTTTTTAAAAAACAGTACCGATATTTTTATCGATATGGATTTTTCACCAAAATTTCCGTAAAATTGAATACTAATATTTTCGCAAAAATTGAATTTTTCGTCCTTGCATAAATACAGGTATATATATATATTTTTTTTTTCTTTTTTTGCTTTTTCAGTTCCATTTTCAATTTTATGTTTGCTTTTAATTCCACACTTATCTCATATGGTTAACTTAGTACTTTCCCGCATCTGTATTTAACTGGACTTCACGTAGTACTGGCTGACCTGCATTGCCAAGGTATTAGGAAGTCGGTTTCAAAGTATGATACAATTGACAGAAATTTCACCAACCAGAAAACTATGGTTGTCTAGGAGACAAATCCTTGTATTCTACTTTGAAACGTAAGGGGTACTTGTGATGGGATATAGTGACATATGTCACATTTATTGTGGCACATTCTCGAATATTACATCTACTTAAATAGTAAAAACGCATGTTTGTTTAAGGAATTTGTACGGTAGGATGTGTATTGAAATTGTAAAAGGTGTATTAGAAATTGTAAAAGGTGTATTGAGAATTGAAAAAAAAAGTGATGTAGGTAATTGGATATGAATGTAGAGGGATGAATCATCAGACTATAAAATTAAATACGTTGGGGACGAACCATACCCATCCGGATGGAGACATGTCAACTCAAATATCCCCTAAAAGAATAAATACAAAACTGTACAAAAAAGGTACGCAAAAATTGGTCTTGCCACTTGGTGAAGTGGATAAAATGCCCTTTACGGCCGCATCACATTTATCACAATAGAATCCAAAGTGGTGGCAATAGTTAAGACCTACAAGAAGGAGAGGACCCAGAACATATGGTTAGGGATCGATAAATATAAAACTGTTGACCAACATTAATATAGACGTGATAAATATATTATATTTATTATTTAAATAAAATATCAACAATATTTATTATTAAATATGTCAAATTGTATCATTCATTATCATATATTAAAACTTCAAGTGTTTTTATTGTATATTATGAAAAATATCTAAATTTATCTTAGTACCTTATAATCTTAAGGGGGGACAAAACACACAGTCTTCAAAATAAACATACTATATACATATATATTTAATACATAAAATTAGTGGGGTGAAGTGGGTGGGGTTAGGGGTTGGGGGGCAGGGTCACCCCAACTCTTGGGGTAGGTCCGCCGCTGCCTACAAACTTTGTAGATTTGGAGCGGCGTAAGCACCAATCGCCCGACCATAAGAAACTTATCACACGTAGTGCAATTCTCTAAAACTACTTTGGGGGATTTTCGATAAAGGACGACACTTTGTTATTCCAAACTGACCTTGAACAAATATTTTTAGATCAAATCGTGTATCCACAGTCTGGAAGGAGTCACATAAGAAGCACGTGTCCATTTCCATGTTCCTTGCGGACAAAAATTACTATGACCACCGCCAGTACACTGACAGCCACACTTCATGTGTCACTAAGTACATGGGACCACCTAACATATTCCTACGACATTGGATCTGTACTGCTGACATGTATTAGGGTTTGATGAAAATTACACAGTGAGG
Organism: Ajuga chamaepitys; assembly: GCA_958295605.1. Lineage (NCBI taxonomy): Eukaryota > Viridiplantae > Streptophyta > Magnoliopsida > Lamiales > Lamiaceae > Ajuga > Ajuga chamaepitys. Next base: position 19,377,379 of record OY282505.1, read on the forward strand.
ACATCTTTATCCTTTTTGTACCATTAAGTATAAATACCCCTTCATTTTTACAGGTACCTTTATTATTCCATTAAATTTCTCACTACTTTTAGATACTCAAAACAATAATCACTGACTACCAGATGAAAGTACATAAAACATAAATTCTACGACAACATTACCTATAGGATATGCTAAGTCCCTCTTATAGGGATGTAGAATAACCAAATCTTGCATAGTTTCACAAGTATTGACTAGTCGATGTGCACCGGATAGCCGGATAAGTTGCCATCACCTGGAATGATCTTTTTGTAGCCCACAGATATCATGTACGCAATTAAGTCCGCACCCTTCGGTTGTAGCTCAAACACTTTGAAAAAGATCGAGTCGTCGTCGATCTTATCAGCTATAAAGATCGTTGTTGTCTTGTTCAAACTTCTGCCATCCACTTTTGGAGAACTTTGGAATTCATTATGTCATACTTTCTAACATCACACTTTGACCTTGCCCACCTCTCGGGTAGGTTACCTGTCAATGAGTCGTACACATTCAACTAACAACTGCAACATTGGAAAATGCCTTATCAAATTCTTCTGCGGTGTACGCGTATGTTGCTTTTCTGAATTAAGCACAACCTGTTGCCCGAACGTAGCTAAATTTTGCTGAAGGTGATAACTGCATAAACCGTGCGTTGTTGTAGGAAAAGCTCTTTTAATTTCAGCACTTATGCTGGGATGTCCGTCAGATACGATAAGGAGTTGAGGGTGGCAGTCATATACTTCTTTAACTTCGCTAAAAAACATAGTACCATGAATCTTCCGATTCAATGGCTCCAGTGTCGACAACTAGGGAGAAATTTTGGTTGTTTGGGTCCTTGGTCACTGCAACAAAAGCTATACCCTTGTATGCTCCTTTCGGACGAGTCCAGTTAACTACAATCACTGGTTAACGATATGTAAATCTAGATATGGACACGCCGAGGACGTAGAACACATACTTGAACATCCCTTTGGCTTTGACCTAGGAATCGACAGCTATACTAGGATTCATTTTCGTCAACACATCAACATATCTAGGCATCATATGAAAAGAGTCCTTCAGGTCTCCATAGATAGATGCATAAGCATAGTTTTTAGCCCTAAGTCCTAGGTCGTACCTGACGTCAACGGAGTGGTCCCTGTGCAACTCAAAAATCATCTGGCGTGGAACTAGAGCTGAGCCCTCTCATATTAGATCCTTTTGAAAATAAGTATCGAGTACCTTTACGAAAATCGAGCATGGAGCACTGCAGTTCGGGTCTAATCGATAACCGTTCTCGATCAATTTACAAACTCGCTAGATCCCACCGTTGTCATTTACATGTAAAGTGAATGAACAATTCTCCGATTTGCCAATTGCACTGTAACAGATCTTCTTGGAACAACCGACCCTAAACTCAACTGTATTTTGTAGGTTGTAGATCTAGACGGCTGACATCAACTCACTATTCGAATCGTACATGGCACCCTCCACTAGGTCCTTGGACGAGTCTGCAGATGCAGAATCATCATGCATGGGAGAATTTTGAACGTGCATGACTGGAATTACCCCAATGTGTAAGGGGTTAGCTACTGGAACGGGTACCGTTAACATCATCAAAGTTAGTGGGTATCTTTGTTTCTAGAGTAGGGTCTATCAAATTGTTAAGGTCAACAAAACCTTCAAAGTCCCTCTGGGTGGAACAACCTGGGAAATGCAATAATCAGTGAATGATTGTCAATTCTTTTGGTTGTCTACCCTATACACTATGTTAGTATCAAAAGCATTGGAATCGTCGTAATTGATCGTATTGCCACTGCATGGTGCACTTTCGAACTTATGACCACCTTCGTGGTATTCACATAAGTAAAACACTCTAGGTCGCTTACGTTAACTACGAATTTGAAACACAACATGAGGGAGGGTCAATGATTCATTAAGAAGATTTGTACCAGGACCGGCATTATCTGGACCTGAAGGGACGAGCTGCTGACAGAAAAGGGTAGACCTTCTTTGTGTCGAGAATGTCCCACTGATTCAAACACATTATTGTTCAGCCCACCATAGTTGAGTAGAGTATTTGAGGTCTGATTAGGTTTCAAGGTAACAAAGATTACATGGTCCTCGTAAGACTCCAACAAATATTGAACGTCAGTGTCATTCTTTATCTTCAGCTTAATTACTCTACTCCCATTAGCATCAAACTAGTATAGCACGTATGATGCTTTGTTCAGATCGACTGGGATAATTGACTGTATATTGTCCATTAAGGCTGAAAAGCTCCTCCTCTGGGAAGGGATTGTCAATACCTCTTCCTCCCCATCTTTGTATTCAATGTTCTCCCAGTGACCTCTAAAATGAACGACAATCCTTTTCCAGCTCATTTATAACCTTAAAATATTTAACTAAAGAGTCGAGTTGTTGTTATTATTATTATTATTATTGTTGTTGTTGTTGTTGTTGTTGTTGTTGTTGTTGTTGTTGTTGTTGTTGTTGTTATTGTTGTTGTTGTTGTTGTTGTTGTTAACCATGGCTAATTGTATACTGTATCACATTTGCTAACATTGTTAATAATTTTTTTTTCTTTATGTATATTACTTATTTCTACAAGTATTATTAATTAAAGAAATACTATCAACATCTATGATTTTAATTTTTAATAATTTGCTATCCAAATAATTAATGTGGGATTATGTCAAGTTTGGAATAAGCACGAAGCAATTATGTCTTGGGCAATACGACATGATAAGGTTTCTAGAAACATACACAATTTGCAAAAGAAATTTGCCACACAAAGTTATGTATGACAATACACAAAATCGTGTATGGGACTGAAATCATCCAAAATAAGGTTCATACACGACGCACGATATCATTCCCACATTTCGTAAACAATATCGTGTTTGAAATGAATTTGTATTAATTGTTCTAATACATGATATCATGTATCATAGCTACAAAAATGATACACGATATCATGTATAGAGTATTTTTATCCACGATATCGTGTATGATGGTAAAATAATTGATACATGATAAAACAGCAAGGTATCTAATGTGATACAAGAAATCGTGTGTGATATTGAAAAAATTAATACACGAAATCTTGTACGGACATAACTTTTTGACATATACCATCGTGTATTTTCATACACAAAATCGTGTACGATGGTAAAATAATTGATACATTATGAAACGGCATGATATCTAATATGATACACAAAATCGTGTATGATATTAAAAATATAATACACGAACTCATGTATGGACGTAACTATTTAACATGTACCATCATGTACAATTAACAGTTAAGCGTGACCCATCGTGTACAATTTATGTAACATCGTGTCTAGTTCAATTGGCCAATAAAATATAATCGTGTGCAATATTTGTGCTTCACAGAATAATCGTGTAACATTTTTGTGCATAACAATTTACAATCGTGTACATGACGAATCAAATAATGAACAAGCTCGAGTGGTAAACTTTTCATACAAATTACAAAATGCAGCTATCAGATTTACTGACCTCCGAATTGTGATTCGACGCCGGATATGTATGGGTGCAGTTCACCGTAAAGGGACACCGAGTAAAATTTTAACCGCCGAGCTCCTCGGAAATATGACAATTTTCTTTTGAGGGAGGGTGACTGTCACTTTTGCTTTTTAGGGGTGAAAGAGGGGTAAGTGAGAGAGGTGGGTGAGACAGAATAAAATGAGGGTTAATTTGGGTAGCACAACCTAAAAGGCTTTATCTTCCGGTTGTGACATGAAAAGGCTTTCAGTTTGTGACATGAAAAGGCTTTCGATTTTTCTCTTCTGAGTGACCGTCCTGTGGTCTCCACATTTGTCGTACGGTTTCTGTTTTTTTTTTTTTTCTTTATTCATAATACTATCTATTTAGCACAACCTAAAAGTAAGCATAATTGCAATTAAAAAGTAAGTGTGAAGAAAGTTTTTTAAACTTTCTGACATGGGACAGTGACCTTCCCCCCCTTTAGATTCATTATCATATGTGCTGAAATAAGTTAATACAACTGTTCAAGTACAAATTTAATGTACTTTTTAAATACTAATATATCTCATTTCATAAATAAAAGGGAATAAAAACTCTTACATAAAATAACGAAGCATACTTTTCATTTAGATAAATGACAAAAAAGAAATAAAAAGGAAATTTTTAAAATTAGAACCACTTTATAGACTAAGAGGGTGTTTACAAACCCAGTAATAACGCTGCTAAAATCACTTTTAAAAAGCAATTTTAATTTGAAAGGGTGTTTGCAATCTCATATTCGGGGTCTCAAATCACTTCCCAAAAGTGCTTTTGAGAATCCCAGAACCCTAGAATTTGGTAGCTTTTGGCTTTTTTAAATAAATGGAACTATTGTTTTATTTATTTAGAATCACTTTTTTCGAAATACTACCAAATTCTAATTTTATCACAAAATCAATTTAAATCACTTCTCTAGAAACACTATTGTTTGCAACACCCCTTAATAAGTAGCTGATTAATCAACCAATACATCCACCAAGTACGCTTTACATAAATAGTGGTCAAAATTTCTCTCTTTACATGAACCCATCATTTAAATAGATCCAATGGAAAATCCCTTCTTCTTGCCCTAGAGTATGTATTACAGTCATGCAGATCGGAGTACTGATGTTCGGCACAGAAAGTTTAGTTACATCGGAACATCAATCTGGTCAGACCAACCTTTCTCTGGTAACCGTGACACCAGTTAACTTCCTCTTCATTAGAGGAGACACGTTTGTGGTTAACTTCGAATCTAGACTCGTCTCTGTCGGATTGTATCTGAAGGATTTTTGTACACCGACGATGTATAAAGGCCTTTCTCCATCTAACGTCGTGGTGGCACCGACAAACGTTGTGTTTAGACATTTATCTCATAGAATATGGTGGCAGATGCAACGACGCATCGGGATATGGTCTCAGGTTCAACCATGAACTACTCCATCTCTTCATTGTCCATTCTCTGCGCTATCGCCTCCTAACAAAACTTATTATAAATAAACAAAAAATAAAAATAAATAAATTTTCGTTTAGAGAGAGAAAATGTGTTAATTTAGAGAAGGAATATGTGGAGAGGAAAAAGAGATGAGGGAAGAACTCGTAGTTGGGAAGAGAAGGGGAATGCACAGAAGATCTAAAGTGTGCAAGTCTTAAAGCATCACCAATGCATTCCCATATTGTACCCGCCACACCACTACCACATCAAAAGTTAAAACCCACTACATTTGTACCTATTTCTCCCCAATTCTCCAAGGAACAAATGACACTATTTGGGGGTCCCACATTAAAACAATATTATTTTCACATTTTTAATTTATTAAAATCTTATTTACCATTTTCACATCTACAATTAATTTAATTAATATTAGTAATTTTTTTTTATTAAAATTAAATTTTCGTGAAAAAAAAAATAATTTATTCCTTAGTAATGAATTTTAGTTCTTTTTTCTAATTTTGTTGCAACAATAAAAGATTTGACCCATTTTTTTATTTTTATTTTTATATACTATTATTAAAAATGATGAAATTTTAAAAAGAGAAAGATCAATACAACTCGGAATCGAAATTACAAATAATAAACATCTTATTTAATCCTGAAATATAAATAGTTAGTATTGCATCGTCTCCATAAGTGCTCAATCAAGTCGGCTCAAAGTTGATGATGTTTTCCCTTATCCCCTAGATCGAAATCTCTTTGTATATACTCATTAAATCCTCCGATGGAACCTTGGAAAAATTAAGTGGTTGTGTTGTTGTCGCTGTTAGGTTCGTCCATCCAATTAACCATTGATTCTCTTCAACTATCATGTTATGTAAAATAAGGCAAGTATACATGGTATCTTTTAAATTACTCTTGTACTAAAAATGTGCCGGACCTTTAATAATTGCCAACGAGCTTGCAATACCCCAAATGCTCGCTCGACATCCTTCCTTGTAGCCTCTTGCATTTTCTTGAAATGAATTCTTTTTGGATCAGTTGGATATTGAAAGCTCTTGACAAAAGATGCCCATTCAGTTTGTATTCCGTCAGTTATATAGCATCATCTACTATAGTGTATACCATTTGCTATGAAATTTATCTCCGAGGCTTTTCCTTGCAAAACGTCGTTGAACGAGGGGATTGGTTGAGCACATTGATGTCGTTATTTGAACCTACAAATCCAAAAAAGGCATGCCATATCCACAAGTCTGCGGATGCAACTGCTTCAAGCATTATCGTAGAAACTCCATGATCACCTCTAGTGAATTGACATTTCCACGCAACTGGAAAATTTTTCCATTCCCAATGCATTCAATTGAGACTACCCAACATTCCAGGGAACCCATGTCTCTTCTCATGCATATGGATCAAACGTTGACAGTCAGCAGCAGTGGTTTTTCTTAAGTATCTTTCACCGAATACGTCGATTACGCAACGACAAAAGTTAAACAAGCATTCAACACCTGTAGTCTCAACAAACCGTACATACTCATTAAAAAGGTCGGCTGGACCATCATATACCAGTTGTAAAATTATGGTTGTGCATTTTTGAAATGGAGAGAAACATTTTCTTCCCAATGCATCAACCCTAAGCTGAAAGTATGGATCATGTGATTCCAAGGCATCGACTATTCGAGTGAACAAGTCTCGCCTCATCCAAAAATGCTGCCCAAATACATCACCATTATATCTGGGGTTGTCACAAAATTAATCCGAAATGAGGCGAGCGTGTGCTCCTTCACGATCTCGTTGCACGTATCTTGTCCTTTTTGGTGGGCCGGAAGAGCCTTCTGCATCACCAAGCAACATCCTCTGTTGATTTAGAATTTACAAAAACATTCTGTCATCAGGATCATCAATAAAATATTCATAGATCGCCGCATCACTGTCGGTATTATTGTTGTTGTTTGGATTTGAAGACATATTTAGCTCGTAATGGGGGTAGAAGAAGTTATTGAGCAAAGTAGTTGTTGTTGGAATTCTGTTGCAAATGAAGTATGACATTCCATTTACAGATCAAATAATAACGACTTTTTTGCAACGACTAGTTTATAATGGCTAGTTTGCAATGACTAATTTGTAATGATACCTTTTTTAAATACTAAACTGGATAAACTCTTACATAACTTACAAGAAATAAAATACATAACATAACACACTACGGAAATACAAGAAATTAAATACACACAATAATGCAATATGCTCGAAATTTAAATTATAATAAATAACTACATTCCCCAGCCCCGTCTCTTCTTAATTTCCTCACACAGTTGCTAGTGCACACGAAGTTGCTCCGGAGTCATCCTTGTGGTATCTCTCATGAATATGTCGTAATCTTTTGCTTGGTTGAGGACATTTAGCTCGGCTATTTTTTGCTATGAAATGGTCATGTACTCTTCCATATTGTTATTGATGTTTGCCTATATCTCGTCGTAAACGTTAATTTGTTCCTTGCCTTTCCTCTTTGCCATTTTTTTCCTAATTGGACGAGTGCAGTCTGGATCATCGTCTTCATTGTTGAAAGATGATGTGTATGTCCCTGACTCAGAAGTTCTTATCTTTTTTTACCGTGATGATCACGATCTTGCTGGTTAACCCACTTAAGACAAACATTAAGAACTTTCCACATGCCAAGAAATTTATTGAAGTCCTGACCATTGATAGTATTTTTCCACTGCTACAACGACTCCATCAGGATATCAACATCACTGCGCCTGCTTCCGTAATTCTCCTTTAGAGCAATGTTTGCATTAAATGTAGCATGAATCTTTGAGTAGTATAGTAACGTGTCTTCATCGGGGCCCAATCTCACTTCGGGAATTATGCGGGTCGATTCTTGTTGTAATCGGCAGCGATTCTTTTCCACATATGTTCTATCTTTTGAGCGTTACCGATTACTAAATGTTCAATGATATTCACTCAACACCGTGCAAGCAACTCATTTTCTAGTCCCTTTCATCTTGGAGAATATATCATTTTTTTTCCTTGTGAGATATTGCCTACCCCATCGGAATACGCATCTTCATCGAGATTAATATTCTCGATCCCTGGAGGAGACGAACTTGGTGGGAATGGAGAAGTTGTCCCTGAGGATGGAGTATTACACTACCTGTCAGTGTTCGACCTGTCTATACTGGCTCTTCTGGACGAATTTGGAGGGATCGTTTTTGCACTTTGAGGAGAAAATCCATAAGGAGGGGGCGACATGAAAGGATAGTGAAAGCCTTCACGTTGATACATAAAATATGGAGCACCCCCAGGGTAGCCATCGGATTCATCTAAGGAGTTGAATGGATCGGAAAATTTTGAGTTAGTATCATGTTAGGTCGAATGGTGGAATTTTGGGAACCAGTGATAGAGGATTGGGTTTTTGTACCGAACTAGGAGAATTATAGAACCAATTCGTCCAAGATCTTCCTTCCATCGTAAGAGTAAAAATTACCAAAAATAAATAGTAAGAAATGCTAGAAGAAAATTATAGAAGTTGATGAAAAAATTGAAAGAATTGCCCTCTGTTTATAGGTGATTTTTTTAATTATTTTCCAAGGGGCCTAAATAGTATAATTTACCGTTGTCAACAATAAAGTAAATAGCTGTTTGAGTATCTGCTGACCATGTCTTGTTCTTTCTTGAAAATTCCCTAAAATTTATATAAAAACAATAAACAATCCTAATATTAATAATAGAAATAAAAAAATAAAAAAAAATGAAAAGGAGGCCGACAACAATTAATGGGGCGCGGACCGCACCGTTGTGCGCGCCCATGCGCGCGTGGGTGCCACGCGCCTCATGCCCCATGCTTTTTTGGGCGCTTGCACGCTACCCTCCATTGCCGCCCACTCTCGCCTAGTTGATGAACAGTTGGTACAATTCTTTGTACCCAAAGTAATTTATTTAAATTGTACACAATGTATCCAATGGAATTGTACCAAATTTGGGGGTACAAATTTTGCAATTATACCCCATTAGTGGTGCCCTGATGTAAAAAATAATTTAGGCTGATCTTGGAAGCTGTATATTCTAATACCTCTGATATCGAGGGTCTTCTACACCAAAGCAACAATAAGGTGCTAGTGACTATCTTTCTCTTTTTCCCCTAAAAAAGGTGTTGATGATAATAAAAAAGGGAAAAAGAAACAGAGTAATTTTACTTTTACAACAGAAAAATGACACTATTGTTATATTTCCAAATTGTCATGTTGTTAAATAGTTACATATTTTCGAAAACTATTACTGAGACCATCAACGAGGTGCGATAATAGGAGAATTTAGCCTGGATTTCTGTTCTGCGTCTATCTAAGATCATTCGATACAGGCTCAATTGTGCTACTACTCCATCTGAGCACCGCTGCGGGAATTGATCATCGAAGGGGGTGGCATGTTAAAGCAGAGTACCAATCCCTTTGTATATTCATCTTCTTAGTTTCTTATTTTGTTAATTATTTTCTATGAGGACTTTCCAGTTTCAAGAGGTATCGAGTAGAGAAACAATATAAATTTTGTAATCGTTAAAAAATAATGAAATCGATCCAATAAAAATGTTCATTATATAATCCCCCTTTAATACCAAAGAAAGAGCGTTCCTATTTTTAAGCTACCTATGTGTCTTCTCCACAATGATCCTCTTAAAAAAACACGCATCGGGTTATCAATTTTTTTTTCTTTTCTTTTACGAGCAGTTGTCTGGATTTCGCTATTTCTTTTCTCCGTTTACTCTTTTTAAGGAGGATTGTTGGCTTCCTCTGTCTTATTCTAATCTCATAAACATGATTTTGTTTTCACTAAACCGTTATTCACGCAACCTCTTCACATTCTCCCCTTCAAATCATGCAGATGTGCCGATTTTCTGCATGACAAGCCCTTCCTTTCTGCACGATTTCGTGATTACAAAAAGTCAATCTTCAAAAAAATTCAAATACGGATGAATTCGCTGGAGATGATGGCCGGAAGATCTCCTGTGGGGACGAACCCGAGAAAAGTGCCGCGGATCGGCGTAATTCCGAGATACGCAAAAGATGAGGCTGAAAGTGGTGGTTTGAGGTACCGGGATTCAACGCATTCATGTTATCAACGCGTGGGATGAAGACAATGGGAAATTCCTACTCTCTCTAATTCTTCTCACACAAAACTGCAGACGTAGGTTTGAGAAAGAGTAGGAGATGCAATTTCTCTTTATTCTCGATTCCCATTCCTCTGTCTCTCCCCATCCATTTCTGCCATAAATCAAAGTAAGAATGACAATCACAGTTTTCATAATTAAGTGAGTGTTTGATTTTCTTAGTTTTCATAAATGACTTTTGTCGATTATATTTCCTTTATGAAACCATCTGACATTTTTAGTTTAACATAATGATTATATATTTTGTGTATGAAATTTAATTAGAAAAATCATATCCGTACGCCCAACCAAAAAATCAGATGGCATTGATGGAAATATACTATGTTTTTGGTGTTAGGGTGACTTTACTGGGACTATGAATTCAGTTCTAGAATTTGTGGAAAAATATCCTGAACTTGGTTCCATCTTTAGGCAAGAAGTCGAATACTGGTCAAAGTTTACATCACATTGGATGTGGTTTGAATCCTTATGAGCAAGCAATATCAATTATTGGAAAAACCTTGGCAGCTTGCGATGATGATAACCTGATCCCCTGTATTGGGTTTGGAGACGGTTACTACATTATAAATTTGCTCTGTTTCTGAAACTTATAAGTGGCTTACCCAGAAATATATTTATTGGTTATTCTAGTGGAAGCATCAACTCATGATCAGGATGTATTCAGTTTCTATCCTGATGAAAGATTTTGCGATGGATTTGAGAAAGTCTTGAGCCGAACAAAGAAATTGATCCTATTTTGAGACTTGTGGGTTAATATCTATCTACCCTATTTTATCAAGCTTACTATTTAAAATTTAATGCCTATAAAGAGGTAACAATTTTATCATTTGCTGCAGGTCCGACATCTTTTGCTCCAATTATCGAAATGGCTACAACTATTGTTGAGCAGAGTGGAGGCCAGTATCATGTTCTAGTGATAATTGCATATGGACATGTATTATCTTCAATAACTTTTTCATACTTATAGGTGTGCTCTGTTCTTATAATATTTGACTCAATTATTCACACGAATCTTGCCCACATTTGTAGGTTACCAGAATTGTAGATACTGAAAATGGTTAGTTAAGTTAACAAGAGCGATAAACTGTTGAAGATATCGTTGAAGCTAGGCAAGTTTCCATAAAAAACTAAATTTTATTAATGTCTGCAACTTTGCATGATCTAACTGTAATTTATGTAATATTTGAAGCAAGTTCCTTTTATCTATCATTTTGGATTTGTGGATTTTTTTTTGTATCTAATTATTTTTATGTCATCTATGGTAGTGCCCACCATCTATTTCAATACATGCACGAGTATGTGTGCACAATCCTTTTTTGGTGGTGGTATTTGTAAGAACTTTGAATTGTCTTTATTTTTCACTGTGAATAAGAACTTGCAATTGCCTACCTCTAATTATCTAATGTTCATTTTCAGGGTCACCACGATATGAATGCTCCACTATCTCATTACCTCGATGGCACACTCACAATTCATATAATCGATGATTCATTTCTCGATAGCGTTGTTCTTGAGGCATATATGTACATTCACCAAAGTTTTAAAATAACAATGTTTGTTTTTCTCCATTATTTCTGGGTTCGATATCTTTGATTTTCAATAGAAGTTATTTTATTAATTTTCATATTTGTCGATTGTATCTCCTTTATGAAACTATATGACTTTTTTAGGTTATAAAAATTGATTATATAATTTGTGTATGGAATTAATTAGAAAACTCATATTCGTACCCCTAACAAAAAATCAGAAGATGGTGTTGTTGGATATATACTAATTTTTTGGTGTTAGGGTGGCTTTATTGGGACTATACGACATATTGAATTGATTAAGCACTTTTGCATTGACATTCTTTGTGTCTGTGAAAGTTGATGATGATGGTAAGGAATAATTATCTACAATTGATTCTAAATTGTTGCCCCACTCCTCTGAATCTCATACTAGAACCATGGCTCCCTTCGTTTAGTATAGTTCACCATGTCAATCCATAAAATATCGGCAATGCGAATCAGGTTGGTTTGCTTCTAAGTTCCCGCCCATCAACACACAGCTGAAATTTTGTGTTTGGACTTTATTTTCACGACAAAAAAAAAGTAAGGAAGAATTCCAATTAACAAATTCTTTACTTACTATTTTTCTATTTTTCTTTTTCAGATTAATTCATGTTCCACTAATTAAATATTCAGGATCCACAACAGTATTTAAATATCCAAGAAACAGAGAATGGAGATAAGCTAAACCTTCTGGTGGCGGAAAGGAAAATGAGGCACCTGATGGAGAAGAGTGTGACACAGTGGCTAAGAGATCATTTATGGATCATTTCTTTACGACTAATGGAGGGAAGAAAAGGGGTCATAAAAGGAAAAATAGTTAACTCCATAGGTTATTTACTACTTCAATATTTAATTGGCTTCAACATATTTCCAGATTTCAAGTTTCTATACATTTTTGTTTTAGATTAGGAAAAGTTAGGCTTTGTTGATGTACTTCAATTCCCCAATGGTGAACTACAGTCATCCTGCCCTACTACTATTTTCTTAATATTTGTGTTTCACCTTCTTATTCATCATGTTACATATTTTTCATCTCTTCATTGACTAAAATTTTCATACTCCCACTAATTTGCCAACTATCCAAACTGTGACTTGGTAAGTTTGGATAGTTGATATATTTGATGGCTAACATGTTAAGTGATTTTGTGTTTTACTAAGATCTTAGTATTTCATACACACAATACTGTTTATATACATTTGTAGTGAATAATGAAGTGAAGAGTGTATATATTTATAGGGTGACCATTTATACTAATTGATCCTTCGCCTGCACCATATAGAAATGGTTTGGGCTTTTAAAACCTAAATTGGGTGTTAGTTGGGCCGATGCACATGTACTATAGGAAAAAAATTGGCTTTTTATGTGGCTGTGTTTTTATAGTGTTAAAATATAAAGACACACAAATAATTTTGGTTTGCATTTGTTGGTATCCACATCCTTTTACAAATATTATTCAGCATAAATTACACCACAAAATATACACATATTTCTTTTTGTACCTATGTTAAATACAAAATGATAGTCTTTCATAGATTAATAATTATATTACACGTAATAAAATTATTTGATATATATTTACCACCAACACCTTATAATTTGTATGTAAGTATAATATCATTAATAATTAGTAATAATTAATTTCAAGGTTTTTTTATGACACCAGCAGATTAAAAAATATCGTTTAGGTTTCATTTTTGCCAGGTTCCTCATGCAATTGCCTATGCCATGAAGATTAACAGAAGCCAAGACCAATCTCTAACTAGTGGATTATTCTTGCGCAAACCATTTTTTAGACACATCTAATAATTTGTTGCATTCTCAAAAGTCTCAAATCACAAAAAGTTTTAATTATTAATAATGAGAAAAAATGTATAAATACAAATCATTATTTAGACACATATAATAATTTGTTGCATTCTCAAAAGTCTCAAATCACAAAAAGTTTTAATTATTAATAATGAGCAAAAATGTATAGATACAATTGCTATTTTTTCTTTAGAGAGGTGTATATAGAGATTTATAGTATGCAACCTCATAAATTTATTAGTGGTTTGTACATTGTATCGAGTATCACATCAGTTGTATCAACATATCATGTTATTACATATTTTATCAATTCTACTATGTTCTATTAGCACGATAATTTTTTAAATTGCTCTGAACCGTGCGTTGTACGGGTAGACAACTAGTGGTTTAAAAGACGAGAGAGAAAATTTCAGTGGAGAAAATAATTTTGAAATTATAGAAGCTATAAATAAATTACTTTATAGCAATATAAAGATTAATCAGCGGATCAACAATTCATTTTGTTAGTACACAACATAATAATCGGTCCCGCAGATGTATAAATTACAAATTAAGACCACCAAACATATTCCGTCTTGCATTTATGCACAAAATGGCCATTGCTATTAGAATGGAAGTATTTATAGAGAGGAGCCTAGAAAGTGGCTTAAACTGTCACCGACTTACTGAGTGGTAGAAAGTGAGAGAAAATTATAATAAATAGATTCATTTAATGATTCAAGTATGTTTTCGAAGAAGCATATAATATGATAATTATGCTCTTTATAATATTTATTATTCAGAGTTTAATCGATGATGGGGATTAAATGTCTTTCAATTTAATGGTGATGACTTTATAGATGTATCAATATCATTTTAATACCGATGTTGGACTCGTAAATTTTAGAAATATCCGAATTTGTCTAAAAAGAAAAAGAAAATAATCAGTTCAATTTATTCTTAAAAAATCATATGATGAATAGATTGTTCCAATTTAAAATCGGTATGGATTTCAATCCAATTTAAATAATCTCTATGCATCCATACATAGCCCTAGTTAATATCACACATCCTTACACGTCGATAATATATTTAATATTATACATGGAGTTTCCTTCAATAAGGTTTTCGTAAAAATAAATATGACATTGCTTATGCATAATAAATTCTCCCCCAACTATTAAATTAAATTAAGTTATCACAAAACCCTCCATTAAGGCAATGACTATAACTATATTAAACAATTCTACAACAACATTAAGAAAACAATATGATGGCCAAGGACTGCGGCCACCATGACCAAGACCGGAAAAGATGCAGCTGCCTCCTCTTGGCGGCCTTGCTCAGGTTTATTGTGGCAGTCCTCTTCGTAATCCTTCTGGTATGGCTCATCCTCCGTCCCACCAACCTACATGTCCTCCTCTAAGAAGCCACCATCCAAGAATCGGTTGTAGCCAATTGGTGGAGCATCTTGTAACTCAGGCCAGTAGCTAGGGACTGACTCCCACCAACTACACCCCCATCGGAAATTATACTAAAAACATTGCCTGGAAAAAGTCCACAGTGCCCCCTAACCATGCTCAATGTAGTAATTATGTGGGATAAATAAATTGAAAGGATTTTAGATTTTGATCAATTAGATTCCTGTTTTTATAAACTTCATAATTGTCATTAATGTACATTAATAGAGGCCTAAAAAGTTATTAATTGGGGTCCATGGTAATATAATATAATATAATATAGAAGCCCATCTTTTGAAACTTTTTAGTACTATACCTATATTTTAGAAAATACCTCAATTCGGGGCCTGAATTTTGATTATTTTTCAGTTACGAGTCAAGATTTTAAATTGTATTCTCAATTCAGGGCTTGTGTTTTATAAAATATGAAACATTATCCCGTGTATTATGTACACTAAATATCAAAATTTTAAATATGAAATCTAATAGGGATTGTTTGAACACAACCCTCAACAATGTTTGAATATGAAGAATACTTGAAGTTCTACCTATCAAAGGGTCCATATTTCGTCACAGGATCGGATTGGACCTCCTCTTCGTGAATGTTAACATGTCTGCAAAACAGACTCGGGGGTGTCCCGACGAAAACCCTCCGGTACTCAAGTATGGATCTCACTAAAGAGAGTAAGGAAAAATAATGAAATAGTACGAGTGTTTGGAGTGTTTAACCTTTTTGCAATTGAATGGAAGACTATTTATACTTTTGTTCCCTAGGCAAAAGGCAAAGCTTTCATCTCTGGTTATCCAATCGGCTCCTGCCACATGTGTCTTTGTACCCGGCCGCTGTGTAAGAAGGTATTGTCCTTTTTCTCAGTAAAGGGGCAGTTGTATGTTCTCTTAGTCGGAGGACCAGGGAGCACCTTTCTTAGCACTCAATTTTACAACTGCTATATTGGACCCAGAGCTAAAGTTATACTCAAGGCCTTGGCTTGGTCAGAGTTGAGATAGGGCTTCCTCTTAACTGGATATAGCATCCCTTGGAGCTGATTGACTCTTATGGGAGTGGACTCCACTCCAGAGCTAAATTGCAGTTGCTCGGCCCAAGGTCCATCTTTAGAGCCGAGATGGCTCTTCCATGAGAGATCGGGGCTTCTTCAGAGCTAAGTAAGCTTCCTCACTCTGTTCCTTTCCAGAACTGGGTCAATGCCTTTAATCTCTGGTCGTTGGTCATTTGGGGCTTGGTAACCAGAGCTGGGTATCCATATTTTCCCTATCCACTTCTCCCCCAAAATTTGAATGGACTCGAGGAGCCACTCAGAGTAAAGGCTCTTTTTTGCTCTATTCTAGCACCCCTGTAGGGATAACCCCTAGCTGTGACTAGGGCTCTTCTTTGATTATTTTCCCTCCAAGTTTTCAAATTTTGAATTGCGCCAATCTAGGCCATCCACGTGCCAATTTTTGTCTGTACATGTGTCCGATTCTAGGTGATGGGAGGCTTTTCACTTTCACCTTACTATAAATATCCCTCTCATTGTTCACTTTTACCTTTTACTTAACACATTGTTCCCTTCGTCGGTGATCAAGCGTTCTTCCCAAGCATCGTTCTTCCGACGATCTAGCTTACTCAATCTTTCTTTCTTCCTTCTCTCCTTCAAAATCATCCAGGTAATCTTCTTCTTCCTGGATTTTTTTGTTTTTTCTCGACTTCCCCTCTTGTTCCTTGATTTTTTTCTAGAAATCCTCATGAAGATCTCCAAATCTTCCCCTCTTCCTCAAGCACCTGTAATAGTAAAACAACGTTGTAAGTTGGGGAGAGGATGGGTCGTGGCTTTCTAAACTCTGAACTCAGAGCTCTGAGATAGCCACCTCTTCTCTGACAAATATGAGAGCATCTCTCGAGCTTTAGTCATATACCCTGATTAGGATAGACTGTCCAGCTCTGAACCGCGAGTAGGTATCCCCTTTTGCACCCATAAGGACATTTTCATAATTCCCCCTGCTTAGAGATGTAAGTGGGAAGATGTGTCAGAATCCTCCACCTTTCGGAATCAGATCTGAAGTTATTTTGGGACTCGCAAAGCCTTCCACCAGCGATTTATTTTTTATATCCTTGAGCTTGATGAATATTGTAACTGGCTCACTCCTCTTTCTATGGCATTTTGAAGAGCTCACATCGATGCAGGACTCTGTGTCCCTATTTGCTCCTACATAGAAGGAGCATGTAGGAGGCTTGGGGTCCCTGTTTGCCAAATCAAACCCTTCCATATGCGGATCTTGATTGGTTTCTACATCTTCATGAGGGCTAATGACGATAACTACTCCCCTGAATATTTCCTTGTCTGCCATAACTTCAAAAAGGGCAACAATGGCTTTTTAATGTCAGATTTTGACCCTCAAGCCATCCCATTTTGTGGGGTTTGGAAGCCTAGGTAGATAGTGGTCTCCTCTCATCATGTAGGGTGGACTTTTCCCTGTGAGTAGAAGTATTATGCTCATCGCATTACTCACCCTCCACCACTTGTATCTTAGAGAAGGGTAAGAGGATTATGTGTAGGTTAAATGATCATGTAGCCACACATGACCTCTGGTATATGCATACAAATTTCCGAGATATAGATCTGCTTGCGCAAGTCGGGCTTCTGGGGAATGAAAACGACCTCATCCTTGACCCCAGTAATTCGGTAGCTCTATATTCTCATTTGTGTTATCTTTCGCATGCCTCGTTCCTAATATAATTGTGTTTTTCACAGGGATGGACTTCTCTTTCTTAGTGGTTCTTGGTTCCAGTGACGAAGAGGAGCCTCTAGACCAGGATGCTTCCTCCGAAACAATAACCTGCAACCTTAACTGTTGCAATGCTAACTGCCGTGGAGCCTAACGAGACTCTTCCCCCTGCCACTGAGGTCTATCTGAGCGTTGTCCATCCGCAAGATCCTCCTGCTAGGGAGAAATCAACCACAAAGGGGAAAGTCGTGGCTACCTCTTCCCCTGTCCCGACTTCAAAGCTACCTCCAATGAACAAAGGCAAAAGGCATGCTGCAAAAGAGCCAGAGTTATCCTCTTCTTCCAATAAGTTAAAGGTCAGCAAGTTTGGGAGCTCTGAGAAGAGCTCGGAGAAGCATAAAAGCAAAAGCAGATGGGAGGTGCGTAAGGTAACCAATAACATGTTCAACATTGAGCTTCTAAAGGACTTCCTTGCCCTAAACAAAGCCCAGTGCTCCAAATTCTTGAAGCAGTTGCCAACAGTGGAGGACAATGCCACCATGAGAAAAGAAATTTATGAGTGCATCGTCAAGATCATGAGCCAATACATGATCTAGGTTTGCGAAATAGATCTTGGTTTTCTCATACGTATTTATTCCAAGTTACTCACCTCCTTTGTTTTTCTGGAATTTCCCGTTCTTGGCCCACTTCGGCCGTCACCTAAGTTGCTCTAGCTCCTCACCTCTGAAAGATTTGCATACCGACTTTGAAAAGAGTCAGTAACAAGTGCACAAGGTGATGGAGGAGTTGTCCACTGCTCGGGTGGAGAATAAGGAACCGAAGAAGCACAATTTCGTTCTTACTGCTGAGAACGAAGACCTGAAAGAAGATATTTCCACCTCTTACACGCACTTCTACAGTGCTCTAGCCTGTCATCGAAAGTGGGAGGTGGAATGAAAAGTTGAGGGCAGAGCTGAATAAGTTCGGGAAAGGGTTGAGTCCTGTCGTCGCTGCTTGCTGGTAATAAAGGTGGGACAATCATTTATGTAGGAGCTGCACCATGGGCTCATTGAGGACTATCGCAACAGTTCTAATTACATAAGGGACATGGCCCCCTACTTAGGTAACTACAGCTGTGTAGGCTTCAAGGTTGCTTGCACTGAGGCCAAAGCTAAGGGTCTCAATGAGAAGTTCCCCTTCAATTTGGCAAGATCGTTTTGACTCCGAAGACCCCAGAATGCTTTCAAGGCGATGAGACGCTACCTCACTGCCTCCCAACCATCCGTGGTGGATGTCCATGATCTAGAGAGCTAAAAAGCAGCTGAGCCGTGAGGGTGAGCTGCTTCAGACCTACCTATTATGGAGGAGCCTTACCAAGACTTGGTCAGCGCTAGAGAGGATACAACTGGCCCTTCTTCGGCTCTGCCTACTTGCCTCCCAACTCTGAGACCACCCCTCCTAATCTTGAACCTCTCACCAGCGGTTCAAATCCTCTGCCGCTAAGCTCTGAGAACCCCGAAGCTCTGTCTTAGCCATTAGTATCTTAGAGATATTTTGTGATTGTAATTATTTAGGGTTCACATCTTTTTTGTAATCTATCCCCTTCTATGGGGTTCACTGAGAACTTGTTCAGTTCTTAATCTTCCTTTAGTTTTAAATTTCCATTTTTAAGTTCTATCTTCGTCACGTCCGTTTTCATCATATTTTCCCCCTTCTTCCCCCTAAGCTCTCTTCGAAACAATTGAAGGGAATTCTCTCAGAATTGCTGAGCGCTGAAATGCGCATCATTCTCCCCTCCCCGAGTTCTCTTCAAGGCTTGCATCAATCATGAGCTCGGACTAGATTCCCATCAAACCCTCGACATTCAACTCTAGAGCCAAGGGCAAGATTCCTCTCAAACCCTTGGCGTTCATCAATCATGAGCTAGGGAAGATTCTCCTCGAGCCCTCGATACTCAGTTTAAGGCCAAGGGTGAGGTACCCCTCGAACCCTTGGCTTGACATCAATTAGGAGATAAGGCGAGATTCTCCTCGAGCCTTGAACGCTTAGTTCTGGGGCCAAGGGCGAGGTTCTCCTCAAACCCTTGGCTTGCATCAATTATGACTAAGGCAAGATTGTTCTCGAGCCCTCAAAGCTTAGTTCTAGGGATAAGGGTGAGGTTCCCCTCAAACCCTTGGCTTGCATCAATTATGAGATAAGGCGAGATTCTCCTTGAGCCCTCAATGCTCAGTTCTGGGGCCAAGGGTGAGGTTCCTCTCAAACCCTTGGCTTGCAAAAGCTATGAGCTCAGGCGAGATTCTCCTTAAACTCTCAATGCTTGTTCATTAATTAATCGTCCAAGGAGCACCCATAGGACAATGCTCTTCAGAAGTGAGGCCTTAATTAACTGACACAATTTTGTTATCAATCCCTGGTGAAGTCCTTATATCATGGATGCTCAGTCAAGTTCATAATAAAAAGACATTACAGATCTAGACATTCTCATCCTTGATTTAAAACATGTAAATTTCCAAGTTGCTACACTAGGTATAGTATTATTTTAGGTTGGTCATAATCCAAGGCCTCATCACTGGCTCCCATCTTCGTTCTGCGGCTCATATACTCCAGCCCCAAGGGTGTTTGCAATGATCCCAGTTGGGTTCCAACAACCTATTTGCCTTGAGTTGAACTTGTCACGAAAGTCGCTCTAAATCGATGTGATTAGAGCGACCTTCTCAAACAACAAGCGTACGTTTGTGATAGGTCACATGAAAATTGAGAGTGATAACTAATCTAGTAAATAAAATAAATAAATAAAGAAGGGAGGGAACCGATCCATGTGGAGATATTCTCGAAGCTCGGTTTCACACAAGCAAGTGGAATTAACAATTCGAAGGCGATTAAAGGAAACTAGTGTGAGTTCTA
Source organism: Ajuga chamaepitys (assembly GCA_958295605.1). NCBI lineage: Eukaryota > Viridiplantae > Streptophyta > Magnoliopsida > Lamiales > Lamiaceae > Ajuga > Ajuga chamaepitys. The sequence goes on from OY282505.1 coordinate 19,397,912, forward strand.
TGTGGTTGAATTCTCATCCCAATCGATATCCTAATTGGGTGATAATTCCAGAATACGGTTAAGGTGCCGTATTCCCCTAAGATAGATAAGTAATCGGGGTTAGATGTAGACTACCTGCACCAATGAGATGTACAAACTCAACCCCGAGCCCCGGGTTACCAACTACGAAAAACTAAAAGAGGTTAGCCCCGACTTCCCAGACACTAAAGACCGGCGTAGGGGTGTAGTTCCTACACACGCGACTGATAACACGTTATTTATGCATGTATTTAGGCCGATTTAGGATCATATTTTATAGCATATACGTGTATATTTGACCAGCATTTATTGATATTTATAATATTTGGGCCATTTGACGTGTTTCGACTTGTTTTGAAGATAATTAGGTATTTTTATGCCATTTGGATGAAGTTCGAAGGAGAAACAAGTCAAATAGAGTGAAAACCGGCCCAAAGGAGTAAAAAATCGTCCAAGAACTGGTCCAAACCGGTCCGAATCGGCCTGAACCGGTCCAGTAGTAAAATAACACAAGAACCGACACGGCCGCGTCAGACCTTCAACACGGCCGTGTCAAAAGTGGGCTACAAAGCGCTGTTAGTTCTGGAATAGAACACGGCCGTGTCACAAAGCAACACGGCCGTGTCAAATTGTTGCTGGAAAAGGAAGATTTGCAAAGCAACACGGCCGTGTCATTTAAGCAACACGGCCGTGTCAGAAGGGTTTTTCTGCGATAATTTCCTAATTTTAATAGGATTTTGATCCTATCTTCCCCAAGATTCGTTCCCAACTCTATAAAAAGGACCCCAAGCTCTAGGAAAAGGGGAATCAATCACGGAAGAACATCAATTACATTATTCCACCTAGAAGACATCTTGGAGGACAAAGAAGACGAAGATCATCGAGACGGAGTCATCCGGGTTTAATTATTCTTTTCTTAGTTTTAATTCTTTACAATGTTTTTATTAGAATTTTGTATTGGATTATTACTAGGCATGAGTAGCTAAGTTATTCGTGTCCTAGGGTTAGAAAGTAGGGATTGTTATGACAATGTTTTGATTATAATTTAATCTATTTAATTCCGTTCTTTACGTGTTTTATCTCTATGTTTGTGCTTAAAACTGAATTTAGCTTGATCACCTAGATTTAGTAATTTGGTTTAACAATTCCGCTTCGAGAGGAGGGAATTGTTATCAGACTTAGAACATAGAGCGCAGTTGTCTATGACTGTGTAGGCCGTGGCTTAGGATCGTTTGGGAGTTATTAGGTTTAATTGACTCGAGAGGGTAATTAGCTTAATTAATCAACGGTTTAATCGCTTCGAGAGAAGGATTAGATTATTGTCGTGCCGCCTAATAAACACTGGAATTGGTAAATTAATAGGTTAATCATATTTAACATTGAATTAATATCCTGAAATCGAAGCCCTAGGATACCTATTCTCCTTGATTGTTAGTTTTTGTGTTTCCTAAGTTTGAGTTATATTTAATTGAGTATTTTAATTAGTAAAATCAATCTTTTGAAACTTAGTATCTAGTTAGGACATTCCTAGAGTATTAGGGTATCAAACTACCTAAAACTATTCCTTGTGGGATCGACCTTGACAATAGTACTACACCTACATCCGTACACTTGCGGAACACTAGGTTAGAAACCGACGTGTCAAGTTTTTTTTGGCGCCGTTGCCGGGGAATAGGATTTAGCGCTTAGTTTTTATCTTGAAAAATAGGAGGAAACTAGACTAGATTTTATTTTTTCGTAATTTTAATTTTAATTTTCGTTTTTATTTTTGGGTTAATTTTTGTATTACACGGTATTTGCTGTTTTTGGTGTTATCAGGCATCGCATGCACACCAGATCAAAAGGAAAAGAGACTCTTCTTCCTTTCGATCCAGAGATTGAAGCGACAACTCGTAGACACCGCAATAGAAGGTCTGAGATGGAGAACCCACCGCAGCAACCGAATGATGAAGCATTAAATAGAGTGCTAACAGCCTTAGCACGATTGGACGATCGCGTCACTACTATGCAGCAGCAGATACCTGTACAGCAGCAACAGTTGCCACAACAGCACGGACAGATTCCAATAGAGCCAGATGCGGGAGAAGAAGACGATACACCTATTAGTGACTGTTTAAAGCCGAATCCTAATCAACAGTCAGGAGGAGTACGACTCCCGCCTCTGAATGCCAATAGTTTCGAGCTGAAGTCTGCACTGATCAACATAGTGCAGCAGAACCAGTATGGAGGAAGTGCAATGGAGGATCCGAACGCTCACCTGATAAAGTTCCGAAGATTGGCGGACACAATCAAAATAAACCATGTACCACACGAGCAGGTTAAGCTGCGATTGTTTCCTTTTTCATTGAAGGATAGAGCCCTCCAATGGTTCAATTCCTTGGAAGATATCATCAGCTGGGAAGAGTTGAGCACTTCGTTCCTATTGAAGTACTTTCCACCGAGCAAGATGCTCGACTTGCAGAATCAAATTAATCAGTTCAAGCAATTGGACCAAGAGCCATTCGGAGAGGCTTGGGAGCGATTTCGGGATCTTATCCGGAGTTGCCCTCAACATGGGTTCACCAAGAAGCAGCAAGTATGCAAGTTCTACAATGGTCTACTTCCTCCGACTAGAAACCAAGTGGATGCAGCTGCGGGTGGAAGTTTGATGGAGAAGTCAGTGAGGATGGCATTCTCAATCCTGGATGCTATGGCCAGAACGAGCTACCAATGGTCGAATGAGAGAAACATGCCAAGGAGGGTAGCAAGTGTCCAAAAAGTCGAGCCCGTCAATAATGAGCCAATTGAAAAGCTCACAGCACAAGTAACAGCATTGACGAGCCAGGTGAATTTGCTAACTAATCTGACGTTAGCACAATAGCCAGGGGGTCCGGAAGAAGTTGAAGAAGTAAAATTTGTGAATCAACGGAACTTCAACACTTTCCAGAACAATCAGCCTCGGTACAATCAGTACCCTCAGAATCCGAACCATCAGAACTTTTCATATGGGAACGCGCAAAATACACTTAATCCGCCACCCGGATTTGCTGTTACAAATGGCATGATCCATGACGGTAAGAAGCCATCACAAGAAGAAATTGCGCAATCACAATTTGAAAAGTATGATGAAAAGTTAGCTCAGTTGGAGAAGAAAGTGGATGGGAAATTCATGGAGCTAAACAAGCATATCACTGGGCAAGGGGCAGACATCAAGAGGCTCGAGAACACATTGGTGCAGACTCAAGCTAGCATTGGAGAATTGACATCAAACATGAGTCAACTGATAAAGATAGTAGGAGCTCAACACAAACAAGGCCAATATCCGAGTGATACAGTGGTTAACCCGAAGGAGCACTGCAATATTGTGGAGCTAGAGGAGCATGAAGGACCAAGGAGCGAAGAAATCAAGCGAGGAAGTCAAAAACATTGAGAAAGAGGAGGTCAATAAAATCATAGATAAGAAAATTCCATCTCCTATTCTTGATGAGTCTTTTGATTTTTGTTTTAAAAATTCGTTCTTTGCTAACCTTGATCCTTTAGAGCAATCTAGAGTTGTTGTTATGAAACAGGAATCACTAAAGGAGAGAATCCAAGATAAAGAGGAAACCAAGAAGAGGGAGGATGGAAAAGAGATGGCGAAGAAGAAACCGAGCAGGCCCAAAAAGAACGCAACCACAAGCATGAAACCGAGAAGAGCAACAAAAGCAAAAGATCCAGGGAGTTTTACTATTTCTTGCTCAATTGGTAGTCATGAGTTTCATAATGTCATGTGTGATTTAGGGTCTAGCATAAACTTAATGTCTCTTAAGCAGTATAGACAATTAGGATTAAGGGAAATTAAAAGGTCATTTACTACTATCAAATTGGCGGATGGATCTTCATTAACGTCGTTGGGAGTAGCAGAGGATGTAGTGGTGAGAGTGCTAAATTTTGAATTCCCTAGTGATTTTTTAGTTGTCGACATGAAAGGGAATGATGAATTTCCTTTTATCTTAGGAAGACCCTTCTTGGCGACTAGCCAAGCGCTAATAGATGTACCTAAAGGGGAGTTGAATTTTCGTGTTCAAAACGAAACAATCACACTCAAAATACATAAGTCGGGTCTAAGGGGTAGGCACAATTGTAGCATTATTTACACTACCCAAGCTGCTGTAGAAAATCCTCAAGTCTTAAATAACTCTTTAAGTGTTCAGAAAACATCCAACTCGGGGTGGCTAGAAGAAGGTTGATAGGAAAAGGACGTCCGGCTGAAGACGTAAAACAAAGCGCTTGTCGGGAGGCAACCCGATGTTTATTGTTTTATGTTTATTTTTATTGCGTTAATTTTACGTGTGTTTTAGTGTTTTATGTTTTTAGGAATCAACATGGACGAGTGTTGCAACCAACGGGGGTCGAAAAGACGGAAAAATCGCGTTAAAATGAGCAGAAGATGCAACACGGCCGTGTCACACTATTGACACGGCCGCGTCAAAAGGCACCTAGAAAGTGTTTCTAGCACTGGAATGCAACACGGCCGCGTCACATGCTGGACGCGGCCGCGTTAAGAGAGTTCAAACGCAACACGGCCGTGTCACACAATTGACACGGCCGCGTCAAAAGTCTTCTCAAAACGTGAATCCACACTGAAATGTAACACGGCCGTGTCACACAAACGACACGGCCGCGTCAAAAGTGTCCCAGAAACATCAACTTTGGCTCAATGGTAACACGGCCGTGTCACAACCTTCAACACGGCCGTGTCATTTCCTCAGCAGAAAAATATGCAAAAAAATTCAGAGCGTGATGCGGAGACGGACGAACCAAGATTCAGTAGGGGTTTCAAAATGTTGTCGTCGTCGCAACGATTTGTAAGTTAGCACCAAGGCGTACCACGTTTTTTCCTCCAACCATTGACTTTCAGCCAAGTTTGGGGGAGGGGGTAGGCCGTGGGACGTCTTGGCAGCTATATTTCTGATTTAATTTTTTTTAGTTGATCGGTCAAGTCATTTGCTGGTAATTGTGGGTCCGTGTGCCCATTGTGCTGTGTTTTATTGTTTCTATTGGTGTTATCGGGTCTGCGAGCCCAAGTTGATTGCATATCGTTTCCATGTTGAGTTTAGAAGTTTAGAGTCTTATTAGTGTTTCAGTGTTTAGAGTCATAAGAATAATAAAACCCGGAAATAGGTAACAAGTGAAAAGAAAAATAAAAAAGAGAACAATAGGGAAAGATGGATGATGAATAGTTAATGATGAGATGATTTAGATGAAAAAATGGCACATAATAGAGCATGAGAGGTGTTTTGAGACGAAATTGAGCTTGAACTTAGAATATTCAATCAAAATTAACTTTGTGAGAATTTGAGCCTAATTAGACTCCAATTTTTGGAGTCATATACTTTCTTTCGGTGTGAATTTGATTGAATATGTGTACTAATCTCTAGAACTTGCCTTGAGTCTTTACTAAGAATGTGTCAAGTATGTGTTGTGATTTAGGAAATGATATTAGGCAATTTTTTGTTTAAGCCTATTTGTTTGAACCATGAAAATTGCCTTTGACCCATAATGGAAAAATTGTCCCTAGTTAGCCCACTTGAGCCTTATAGCTTTATTTATTCATAACCTTAACAATATCAGCCAAAATCTTTTGATTTATCTCTTTTGGCCCTAATTGGATTAATCAAGTTAGAGGGAGGAGAATTGGAAGGAATTTTGGGTGAACAATTTGTGGGAAGGAATGGGAAGTAGGGATATTTTCAAAAGATGAAGAAAATAAGAGAAAAGTGATAGGTAAAATACCAAGAAAAATAGTCTCTCCTAGAAAAAAAAAAAAAAAAGAAAGAAAACAAAAAGAGAAAAAAGAGAAAAGTTGTTATTAGGAGAGGCTAGGAAATAAAGTGCTTAAATTGTGAATTTGATTAGAACAGTCGGGTAGTCCCAAAGATGTGGTACCCGCAAAATTGAAAAGCACTTAAGTTGTACGGACTTTTGAAGGTGAAGAAGTCACTTTGAGGGGTGATTTGCTGAAATTTGAAGAGTGAGGCTGAGTGATTGTATTGAGGGGTAGTCGGGTTAGACGTAACTTGATTAGTCCAATGAATAGTCACTTATATCCAAATGTATCCCACCTTACCTTAAGCCCACATTACAACCAAAATAAAGACCTTTTTTATCCTTTGTCACACATATCAAGTACGAGGTCTAGTTTAGACGATTGGCAAGCATATGGTAGGCTTTGCATGTAATTCAATATGAGTGGAAATTATTTTAGCCTAAACACTTGAGAGATGAGTGAAACACTTACCCGGTGAGGGTTGAATAATTCGAAAGTTCAAAGTCTCGAGATTAGTTGATTTTCACGTTATCGCATATGCTCAAGTGAATTGTGTTGCCTAGTTGTTTTAAGAAAAATCAAACTGAAACTGAATTCATCGTCTAATCGCCCTAAACAAAATGCATAATCACTTGTCTTCTTTGTGTCTTTTTGTATGATGTTCGGGACGAACAACAGTTTAAGTTTGGGGGAGTTTGATAACACGTTATTTATGCATGTATTTAGGTCGATTTAGGATCATATTTTATAGCATATACGTGTATATTTGACCAGCACTTATTGATATTTATAATATTTGGGCCATTTGACGTGTTTCGACTTGTTTTGAAGATAATTAGGTATTTTTATGCCATTTGGATGAAGTTCGAAGGAGAAACAAGTCAAATAGAGTGAAAACCGGCCCAAAGGAGTAAAAAACCGTCCAAGAACCGGTCCAAACCGGTCCGAACCGGCCTGAACCGGTCCAGTAGTAAAATAACACAAGAACCGACACGGCCGCGTCAGACCTTCAACACGGCCGTGTCAAAAGTGGTCTACAAAGCGCTGTTAGTTCTGGAATAGAACACGGCCGTGTCACAAAGCAACACGGCCGTGTCAAATTGTTGCTGGAAAAGGAAGATTTGCAAAGCAACATGGCCGTGTCATTTAAGCAACACGGCCGTGTCAGAAGGGTTTTTCTGCTATAATTTCCTAATTTTAATAGGATTTTGATCCTATCTTCCCCAAGATTCGTTCCCAACTCTATAAAAAGGACCCCAAGCTCTAGGAAAAGGGGAATCAATCACGGAAGAACATCAATTACATTATTCCACCTAGAAGACATCTTGGAGGACAAAGAAGACGAAGATCATCGAGACGGAGTCATCCGGGTTTAATTATTCTTTTCTTAGTTTTAATTCCTTACAATTTTTTATTAGAATTTTGTATTGGATTATTACTAGGCATGAGTAGCTAAGCTATTCGTGTCCTAGGGTTAGAAAGTAGGGATTGTTATGACAATGTTTTGATTATAATTGAATCTATATAATTTCGTTCTTTACGTGTTTTATCTCTATGTTTGTGCTTAAAACTGAATTTAGCTTGATCACCTAGATTTAGTAATTTGGTTTAACAATTCCGCTTCGAGAGGAGGGAATTGTTATCAGACTTAGAACATAGAGCGCAGTTGTCTATGACTGTGTAGGCCGTGGCTTAGGATCGTTTGGGAGTTATTAGGTTTAATTGACTCGAGAGGGTAATTAGCTTAATTAATCAACGGTTTAATCGCTTCGAGAGAAGGATTAGATTATTGTCGTGCCGCCTAATAAACACTAGAATTGGTAAATTAATAGGTTAATCATATTTAACATTTAATTAATATCCTGAAATCGAAGCCCTAGGATACCTATTCTCCTTGATTGTTAGTTTTTGTGTTTCCTAAGTTGAAGTTATATTTAATTGAGTATTTTAATTAGTAAAATCAATCTTTTGAAACTTAGTATCTAGTTAGGACATTCCTAAAGTATTAGGGTATCAAAGTACCTAAAACTATTCCTTGTGGGATCGACCTTGACAATAGTACTACACCTACATCCGTACACTTGCGGAACACTAGGTTAGAAACCGACGTGTCAGCGACTAAAGCAAATTTAGTCCATCCTAGCCAAGACCCCCTAGGCTCTACTTTCCCTTTTGGTAGATGTTCTCCTCCATAGGTATCCCTCCTACAAATTGGGTTTTGATTGATTCACATTCTCAAATTAAATTTCCCTTCCCTAACAATCTAAGGCACAGAACTTAAATCCTAAGCTTATTTAAGATCAAATCGAATTTGCCCGGAAGGATAGCAAACCCTAGCCTAGGTTCCGATATCCTTTCTCAAATGTAAAATCATACAAAATAAGGCTAAGTTATCGAAAGCCCGAGCGACCATAGCAAGCCTATAAACAAAGCCCTAATTTCATGATAATCATAACAAATCAACCAAATTCAAACCCTAGGTTACAACAACTCACAACAATACAATAATCAATCAACTAATCATCAACCCCGAAGCTTGAGCTACTCTTGGGCTGCGGGAAATACGGAAATCAATCACAAATCATCAAAGAAATAAAATCATCATCAACATCAAGCAATAAAAATAATAAAAACTGAACATAAAGAGAAGAGATAGGAATTGCTCAATGTATTGAAGAAACCCTCGAAATCCTTTGATAAAATAGTCGGGCTTCACAAGCCTACGAGTAATCCCCGAGTTCTCCTCCGAATATGGCTTCCTCCTTGAAGAGGGGGAAGAAAAACCCTAGTTTCTAAGCTAAAATCTGAAAAAGTAAAAAGAAGAGAGAAAAAGAGTGTAGAAGAAGATTTCCAAAGGAGGCAAGTGTTGTTGGATAATGGATAATTTACAAATGAGAGGGGAAGGGATATACATAGGTCCCCCAACCCCTAAAATCTGTAGAAACTTGACCTAATAGTAAGGGCATAAAATTAAAATACAAATAGAAAAGCAAGGGATCATAAGTTGTTGAGTCGAGCCTCTTGTGCGCGCTCGACTCAGCCTTCTTGTGATTTTTGGGAAAACTTTATCCGGAATCAGCCTTTGAATTCAACTACAAAGTTCTAGATCTTCATATTGGCTATGCGTGGCAACTTGAATCACTCAAATTGGAGCTCGGACGTGGAAGTTATGGCCAAAATACAAAAATAGCACGTTGAAAAACTAGACACGTGCGCAAACCGCTGAACCGCCACCGCGGGCAGCCGGGCAGGTAGTATGGGTGGCTGTCTTCCTAGGCTAGTTCTGGACAAACTTCCAGCGGTCCTGCCAGTCTAGCTGGTGTTGCGGCTGTTTGTCCGGTTCAGCCCCTGTTTCTCACTTCCGTCTTCCGTTGCCGTTTCGGAGCCCTTCCTCTCGTTTTCTAAACCCGACCCCTTCACGACTTTTGTTCGTGACTCAACAAACTGCAATTTAGACTCTTGTCGGGTCTAATTTGGGTTTTTTGGGCCTCTTTTTGTGGGCTGGAACATGAAGCATGTTCGATCGCCCTTGTCTTCTTTCTTTCTCAATTTAGGGCTTTTCTATCCATTTGCTCGGCCCGATTTCTTCACGAACTTTTCTCATCTCTTGATTATCCTTAGTTTGGGCCTGACCCTAACCTATTTTGGGCCCATTTGGGTCTCAAGATGCTGGCCGGAGTGTGAAAATGGACTCAAATGATCTTCTAAATTCTTCCGAGTTTCCTAACCTTCAAAATACGACTCAAAAAACACCCAAAAGCGCATCAAATCATATTAAAAATGAAAATCAACCCGGAAATATAATGAAGCACAAAATCGCACATGAACATAGCAATTACACGTAATTCCCTACAAAATATGAACATGAAAAGTGCAAGAAAAACGATAATTTTTACGTTCATCGTCTCCACAAACTTAGGTTTTGCTCGTCCTTGAGCAAATTAAACATTTAAGAACATAAATAAACGAGGCTGGAAAGTTATTTGAAGCCCCGTTAAACATGAATTTCTCTTTTTATTGAGCGTTTTCCACTTTTCAATTCACCACACTTGCCTTAATCATTTTCTTTCAAATAATTTGATAGACGAGTAGAGGAATATAAAGGCATAGGAATTTGGAAAGGCACATTGTATTTTTATATCACTTAGTACCCTAGGCCATATGCTAAGAGCTCTCTCCAAGCCCAAAACGTGCATATGTGAAGTGACCTTAGGCGACTCATTATTTTTCAAAATCCTCCACTCTAGGTGGTTCGACTCGGTTCTTTTCGAGGAAGATGTCATGCACTCACCTGGTGTAGGTGATACGGCTCTTTTCTCCCTCGAGCCAACTGATTTTTAATTTTATCTTCAAATTACTCTTTTTTCCCACCGGGCATAGTCGAAAGAAAGAAAATTGACATTCTAGTTTTTGTTCTTTTACAACATAATACTATTTTCGAGTTTCACAAGATTTTTAACTATTTCACACTCAATTTTTTATTGTGCTCTCTTTTTTTCTATGTTTCATACAACGTATTTTCTTCTTATGCTCATTTCAATACTTATACAAATGTTACTAGAATCCTTACAATCAATGAAAACCAATGACTTTGCTCGGCGACCTAATTCACCTTATAGCTCCTCCTACATCTCCTTTATTTTTTTACCACCTAAAGCCAATTCATTCTATTTTTCACAAGTTCGTCCTTAATCGTGTCATGTGACTTTTGGAATTATAGTAATGCTCGCAAGGAACACAACATCGGGCTAAGTTATTTCATTTACACATGCAATCTTCCTTACTATGCCCAAACATTTCACTACCCTTAAATCACATCAACCAATTGACCTTATTGATTTTTAGGCAAGGAATCCTCTAGTGTTTTATGCTCAATTTTTAGAGATTTGACACTTCCATTACTTCTTCCTCATCAATCACACAATAAGCCAACACAACAATCTTTTAACCAAGCACATTATTCATTCAAAGCAATAAAGACCTAGAAACAAAATGTGGTAGAATGGCATAGATCATAACTACGAGCAATTTAATCAATAATGAGGAACATCCTCTTTAAGCACATAAAAATAACAATCCTTCCATCCTCCCCACAAACTTGGACGAAATTCTCAAGCCCAAGTATCAAAGGAAGTGGAATTCATGTATTTCCCAACGATCATCAATCAAAAAGCTCATAATGCTCATATTTTCAAACCAACCATTTATTCAAACAAAGATTCAAAGATTCAAAGATTCAAGAGATATATAGGTACGAGAGTTCATGATTGATTATGCAAATATGAGTAGAGAACCTCAATTAATGCAAACATATGTCTCTCCTCCCCCACAAACTTAAATGCAAACATGTCATTTAAGTAAGTGATAACACGTTATTTATGCATGTATTTAGGTCGATTTAGGATCATATTTTATAGCATATACGTGTATATTTGACCAGCACTTATTAATATTTATAATATTTGGGCCATTTGACGTGTTTCGACTTGTTTTGAAGATAATTAGGTATTTTTATGCCATTTGGATGAAGCTCGAAGGAGAAACAAGTCAAATAGAGTGAAAACCGGTCCAAAGGAGTGAGAACCGTCGAAGAACCGGTCCAAACCGGTACGAACCGGCCTGAACCGGTCCAGGAGCAAAACAACGCAAGAACCGACACGGCCGCGTCAGACTTGTAACACGGCCGTGTCAAAAGTGTCCTGTAACGTGCTGTTGAGTCTGGAATAGAACACGGCCGTGTCACAAAGCAACACGGCCGTGTCAAATGTTGCGCAGAAATTGAAGAATTACAAAGCAACACGGCCGTGTCACTTAAGCAACACGGCCGTGTCAAAAACTCCACCGATAAGAGAAATCGTGTTTTAATAGGATTTTGAGCCTATCTTCTCCAAGATTCGTCCCCAACTCTATAAAAAGGACCCCAAGCTCTAGGAAAAAGGGAATCAATCACGGAAGAACACCAATTACATTATTTTACCTAGAAGACATCTTGGAGGACAAAGAAGACGAAGGTCATCGAGACGGAGTCATCCGGGTTTATTTATTCTTTTCTAGTTTAGTTCTTTACAATGTTTTTATTAGAATTTTGTATTGGATTATTACTAGGCATGAGTAGCTAAGCTATTCGTGTCCTAGGGTTAGAAAGTAGGGATTTTTATGACAGTGTTTTGATTTATGATTTAATCTATTAATTCTGTTCTTTACGTGTTTTATCTCTATGTTTGTGCTTAAAACTGAATTTAGCTTGATCACCTAGATTTAGTAATTTAGTTTAACAATTCCGCTTCGAGAGGAGGGAATTGTTATCAGACTTAGAACATAGAGCGCAGTTGTCTATGACTGTGTAGGCCGTGGCTTAGGTTCGTTTGGGAGTTATTAGGTTTAATTGACTCGAGAGGGTAATTAGCTTAATTAATCAACGGTTTAATCGCTTCGAGAGAAGGATTAGATTAGTGTCATGCCGCCTAATAAACATTAGAATTGGTAAATTAATAGGTTAATTATATCTAACATTGAATTAATATCCTGAAATCGAAGCCCTAGGATACCTTTTCTCTTTGATTGTTAGTTTTTACGTTTCCTAAGTTGAAGTTATATTTAATTGAGTATTTTAATTAGTAAAATCGGTCTTTTGCAACTTAGTATCTATTTAGGACATTCCTAGAGTATTAGGGTATCAAACTACCTAAAACTATTCCTTGTGGGATCGACCTTGACAATAGTACTACACCTACATTCGTACACTTGCGGAACACTAGGTTAGAAACCGACGTGTCAAGTTTTTGGCGCAGTTGCCGGGGAATAGGATTTAGCGCTTAGTTTTTATCTTGAAAAATAGGAGGAAACTAGACTAGATTTTATTTTTTCGTAATTTTAATTTTAATTTTCGTTTTTTATTTTTGGGTTAATTTTAGTATTACGCGGTAGTTCTTGTTTTTGGTGTTTGCAGGCTTCGTATGCTCACCAGATCAAAAGGGAAAGAAACCCTTCTTCCTTTCGATCCGGAAATTGAAGCGACAGCTCGCAGACACCGAACTAGAAGAAACTCCGCATCTGAGATGGAGAACCCACCACAGCATCCGAATCAGGATGACGCACTTAACAGAGTACTGACAGCTCTGGCACGGTTGGATGATCGAGTCACGAACATACAGCAGCAGCTACCTCCACAAGGGCCACAGCTACAACAGTAGTACAGCCCAATTCAGATAGACCCAGCTGCAGGCGATGAAGATGACACGCCTATTAGCGACTGCTTGAAGCCAAGTCCAAATCAGCAGGCAGGAGGAGTACAACCTCCACCACTCAATGCCAACAATTTCGAGCTGAAGCCTGCACTAATCAATATAGTGCAGCAAAACCAGTATGGGGGAAGTGCGTTGGAGGATCCGAATGCGCATCTGATCAAGTTTCGCAGACTGGCCGACACAATCAAGATCAATCATGTGCCGCACGAGCAAGTCAAGATGAGACTGTTCCCTTTCTCACTGAAGGACAGAGCATTACAGTGGTTCAATTCACTAGAAGACATCAGAGATTGGGAAGACTTGAGTACTTCTTTCCTGTTGAAGTACTTTCCACCAAGCAAGATGCTCGACCTGCAGAACCAGATCAATCAGTTCAAGCAATTGGACCAAGAGCCATTCGGAGAGGCTTGGGAGCGATTCCGGGATCTTATCCGGAGTTGCCCTCAACATGGGTTCACCAAGAAGCAGCAAGTATGCAAGTTCTACAATGGTCTACTTGCTCCGACTAGAAACCAAGTGGATGCAGCTGCGGGTGGAAGTTTGATGGAGAAGTCAGTGAGGATGGCATTCTCAATCCTGGACGCGATGGCCAGAACGAGCTACCAATGGTCGAATGAAAGAAACATGCCAAAGAGGGTAGCAAGTGCCCAAAGAGTCGAGCCCGTCAATAATGAGCCAATTGAAAAGCTCACAGCACAAGTAACAGCATTGACGAGCCAGGTGAATTTGCTAACTAATCTGACGTTAGCACAACAGCCAGGGGGTCCGGAAGAAGTTGAAGAAGTAAAATTTGTGAATCAACGGAACTTCAACAATTTCCAGAACAATCAGCCTCGGTACAATCAGTACCCTCAGAATCCGAACCATCAGAACTTTTCATATGGGAACGCGCAAAATACGCTTAATCCGCCACCCGGATTTGCTGTTACAAATGGCATGATTCATGACGGTAAGAAGCCATCACAAGAAGAGATCGCGCTGTCACAATTTGAAAAGTATGATGAAAAGTTAGCTCAGTTGGAGAAGAAAGTAGATGGGAAATTTATGGAGCTAAACAAGCATATCACTGGGCAAGGGGCAGACATCAAGAGGCTCGAGAACACATTGGTGCAGACTCAAGCTAGCATTGGAGAATTGACATCAAACATGAGTCAACTGATAAAGATAGTAGGAGCTCAACACAAACAAGGCCAATATCCGAGTGATACAGTGGTTAACCCGAAGGAGCACTGCAATATTGTGGAGCTAGAGGAACATGAAGAGAGCATGAAGGACCAAGGAGCGAAGAAATCAAGCGAGGAAGTCAAAAACATCAAGAAGGAGGAGGTCAATACAATCATAGATAAGAAAATTCCATATCCTATTCTTGATGAGTCTTTTGATTTTTGTTTTAAAAATTCGTTCTTTGCTAACCTTGACCCTTTAGAGCAATCTAGAGTTGTTGTTGTGAAATAGGAACCACTAAAGGAGAGAATCCAAGATAAAGAGGAAATCAAGAAGAGGAAAGATGGAAAAGAGACGACGAAGAAGACACCGAGTGGGCCCAAGAAGAACGCAACCACAAGCATGAAACCAAGAAGAGCAACAAAAGCAAAAGATCCAGGGAGTTTTACTATTTCTTGCTCAATTGGTAGTCATGAATTTCATAATGTCATGTGTGACTTGGGGTCTAGTATAAATTTAATGTCTCTTAAGCAGTATAGACAATTAGGATTAAGGGAAATTAAACGGTCCTTTACTACTATCAAATTGGCGGATGGATCTTCATTAACGCCGTTGGGAGTAGCAGAGGATGTAGTGGTAAAAGTGCTAAATTTTGAATTCCCTAGTGATTTCTTAGTTGTTGACATGAAAGGGAATGATGAATTCCCTTTTATCTTAGGAAGACCCTTCTTGGCGACTAGCCAAGCACTAATAGATGTACCTACAGGGGAGTTGGTTTTTCGGGTTCAAAACAAAATAATCACATTCAAAATACATAAGCCGGGTCTAAGGGGTAGGCACAATTGTAGCATTATTTACACTACCCTAGCTGCTGTAGAAAATCCTCATGTCCCAAATAGCTCTTTAATTGGTCAGAAAACATCCGACTCGGGGTGGCTAGAAAATGGTTGATAGAAAAAGGACGTCCGGCTGATGACGTAAAACAAAGCGCTTGTCGGGAGGCAACCCGATGTTTATCGTTTTATTTTTATTTCTATTTTTATTATTTCGTTAAGTTTTATGTTTTACTTGTGTTTTAGTGTTTTATGCTTTTAGGAATCAACATGGACGAGTGTTGCAAGAAACGGAGGTCGAAAAGACGGAAAAATCGCGGTAAAAGGAGTAGAAGAGGCAACACGGCCGTGTCGAACAAACGACACGGCCGCGTCAGAATCGATCCAGAAAGTGTTTTAGCACTGGAATGCAACACGGCCGCGTCACATGCTGGACGCGGCCGCGTTAAAATGGTTCAAACGTAACACGGCCGTGTCACACAATTGACACGGCCGCGTCAAAAGGCTTCGCAAAACACGAATCCAAACTGGAACGCAACACGGCCGTGTTAGACAAACGACACGGCCGTGTCAAAAATGACCTAGAAACATCAACGTTGGTTTAAATGTAACACGGCCGTGTCACAACCTTCAACACGGCCGTGTCATTTCTTCAGCAGAAAAAAAAAATGCAAAAATTCAGAGCGCCATGCGGAGACGGCCGAACCAAGATTTAGTAGGAGCAAAATGGCACGATTTCGGAGCTCGTAAGGGTTTCAAAACGCCATCGTCGAAACGATTTGTAAGTTAGCACCAAGGCGTACCACGTTTTTCCTCCAAACATTGGCTTTCAGCCAAGTTTGGGGGAGGGGGTAGACCGTGGAACGGCTTGGCAGCTAGATTTCTAATTTTGATTTATTTTTTTCGTTCGAGAGTCTTGCTGTTGATTGTGGGTCCGTGTGTCCATTGTGCTGAGTTTTATTGTTTCGATTGGTGTTATCGGGTCTGTGAGCCCATTTATCTGCTTTATTGGTGCTGATGGGTCTGTGAGCCCAAGTTGATTGCATATCGTGTCTATGTTGAGTCTTAGGAGTTTAGAGTTTAGAGTCGTATTAGTGTTTTAGTTTTTTTTTAGTCATAAGAGTAATAAACCCGGAAATAGGTAACAAGTGAGAAAAATAAAAAGAGAAAATTAGGGAAAGATGGATGATGAATAGTTAATGATGAGATGATTTTGAGAAGTAGATGAAATATGGCACATAATAGAGCATGAGAGGTGTTTTGAGACGAAATTGAGCTTGAACTTAGAATATTCAATCAAAATTAACCTTGTGAGAATTTGAGCCTAATTATACTCCAATTTTCGGAGTAATATACTTTCTTTCGGTGTGAATTTGATTGAATATGTGTACTAGTCTCTAGAACTTGCCTTGAGTCTGTACTAAGAATGTGTCAAGTATGTGTTGTGATTTAGGAAATGATCTTAGGCAACTTTTTGTTTAAGCCTATTTCTTTGAACCATGAAAATTACCTTTGACCCATAATGAAAAACATTGTCCCTAGTTAGCCCAATTGAGCCTTATAGCCTTATTTATTCATAACCTAACAATGTCAGCCGAAACCTTTTGATTTAACTCTTTTGGCCCTAATTGGATTAATCAAGTTAGAGGGAGGAGAATTGGAAGGAATTTTTGGGTGAACAAATTGTGGGAAGGAATGGGACGTAGGGATATTTTCAAAAGATGAAGGAAATAAGAGAAAAGTGATAGGTGAAAAACGAAGAATGGCCTCTCCTAGAAAAAAAAAAAAAAAAAAGAAAAAAGAAAACAAAAAGAAAAAAAAAACAAAAAAGAAAAAAAAAAGTTGTATTATAGAGGAGAGGCTAGAAAATAAAGTGCTTAAATTATGAATTTGCTTAGAACATTCGGGTAGTCCCAAAAATGTGGTACCCACAGAATTGAAAAGCACTTAAGTTGTATGGACTTGGGAAGGTGAAGAAGTCAACTTGCGGGGTGATTTGCTGAAATTTGAAGAGTGAGGTTGAGTGATTGTATTGAGGGGTAGTCGGGTTAGACGTAACTTGATTAGTCCAATGAATAGTCACTTATATCCAAATGTATCCCACCTTACCTTAAGCCCACATTACAACCAAAATAAAGACCTTTTTTATCCTTTGTCACACGTATCAAGTACGAGGTCTAGTTTAGACGATTGGCAAGCATATGGTAGATTTTGCATGTAATTCAATATGAGTGGAAATTATATTAGCCTAAACACTTGAGAGATGAGTGAAACACTTACCCGGTGAGGGTTGAATAATTCGAAAGTTCAAAGTCTCGAGATTAGTTGATTTACGCGTTATCACATATGCTCAAATAAATTGTGTTGCCTAGTTGTTTTAAGAAAAATCAGACTGAAACTGAATTCATCGTCTAAATCGCCCTAAACAAAATGCATAATCACTTGTCTTCTTTGTGTCTTTTTGTATGTTGTTCGGGACGAACAACAGTAAGCATATGAATTAAGTGCACAGAAAGACAAGTCACATACACCTAAATTCACAAAAAAAATCAATCATGAAAATCAAGGACAAGCAAAGATGACACAAATCACATGATTATGAATTATGCACGTGCAAGAAGGATAGGTAGAGATATAGAGTAAAGCTCACCCCGAGGATTACTCGTCTTGATTTGGCATCATCAATGCTTGGGGGACCTTCCTTCAAGATTTAGGCTCTTTCACCTAGTTCATGTCCCCAAGAGTCAAGTACCTATTCACACACTCAAGAATTCATCAAATCGTAAAAAGGAAAACTAAACTAAGAACAAACAAAATTAAATCCTAAGAAAACAGCAAAGATTTGTGCTTAGATTGCATCCCCAAGAAGCGCTTGATTTAAAGTCGACGGCCTGACTTTCACAAGTGTTATCCGGTATCCAAGAACAAGTGTTGATCGCGCCATGCTTTTGTTTGCTCAAGGTATAGAATTGATCCACCAACATAAACATGGCATGATGGATCACGGATAAGATTATGGACCTATGATTTATACAAGAATATACGCTTAATGTCCTTAATCGATGCAAGTTTTTCAAAACATTAAGGAAGACAAATCGAAACTTGCATCCAGACCACTAAATGATGCCTCAACAAATGGATCATCAATAAGAATGTGCTCATAATCAAACACTTTGTTGAGACATTGAGATTGCTCTTCCAAAGGCAATGCATTGTCTTGATTGGAAGAATCGTCACTATTCTCCAATGGTGGCTCATGAGAGAGAAGGTTTTTACTCTTCTCTTCTTTCTCCTCTTCCCTCAATTGCACACTTTCATCTTTATTTCTCTCCGAAACATGTTTGAAAGAAGAGCTTCTATGACCTTAGTGTGTGCCAAAAGTTCATCAAACTTTTGATGAAACTCATCCTTATCTTTTTTCTCATTTCTTCTTTCAATGCATCGTTTAAAGAAATTTGGTAAGACTAGGATAAATCAAAGGTTTGATGACTTGAGGAGAGAATGTTTTGATCGGCCTCGCATTCCAATTCATAATTGTTTGAAAAAGAATTGTAATCCATGGATTAAGACGAGTGGGTGGGAGGATAGTGCATTTGTGGGTAAAGCTGGTAAAAAGAATCACAATCGATAGATAAGTGGCCCTTGTTCCCACAAAATTTACATTGCACTACTTCTACATTATCAAAAATGGGAGGAAAATAAGAATCATCATCATGCGTAAGAGGTAATGCATTCACTATGGAGTGATTGAGAGCATAACTCTCAAACAAATATTGATAGTGATCGGGGTTCTTTTTTTTTGTTAGATTTTTTCTCGTTTTTTATTAATAAAAAGAAAAATGACCTAATCTAACTCTAATTGTGCTTAGGCTAAATCCGCGGGAAGGAAATCCTCCCCGGCAACGGTGCCATGAACTTGTCGTGAAAGTCGCTCTAAATCGATGTGATTAGAACGACCTTCTCAAACCGCAAGCGTACGTTTTGTGATAGAGGTAGTATATAAGATATCGATTCTACAGGGAGGATTTTTCGTGAGAATCGGCTTAAGCACATTCGAGCAAGTTAGGTCAAATGCAAATTGAGAGTGATAACTAATCTAGTAACATAAAGCAAAAAAATAAAGCAAGGAGAGAACCAATCGATGGAGAGATATTCTCAAAGCTCGGTTTCACACAAGCAAGATGGAATTAACAATTCGAAGGCGATTAAAGGAATCTAGTGTGAGTTCTATGTGGTTAAATCTTCATCCCAATTGATATCCTAATTGGGTGATAATTCTGGAATACAGTTGAGGTGTCATATTCCCCTAAGATAGGTAAGTAATCGGGGTTCGATGTAGACTACCTACACGAATCAGATGTTCAAACTCAACCCCCAGCCCCGGGTTACCAACTACGAAAAACTAGAAGAGGCTATAGCCTCGGCTTCTCATATGCTAAAGACCCGCGTATGGGTGTATTTCCTACACACACGACAAATCCTAATTTAGTCCATCCTAGCCAAGACCCCCTAGGATCTACTTCCCCTTTCGGTAGGTGTTCTCCAACATAGGTCTCCCTCCTAAAAATTGGGTTTTGATTGATTCACATTCTCGGATTGAATTTCCCTTCCGTAACAATCTAAGGCACATAACTTAAATCTTAAGCACATTTAAGATCAAATCTAATTTCTTCGAAAGGGTGGCAAACCCTAGCCTAGGTTCCGATGATCTTTTTTCAAATGCACAATCATACAAATAAGGCTAAGTTATCGCAAGCCCGAGAGACCAAAGCAAGCCTATAATCAAAGACCTAATTTCATATGATAATCATAACAAATCAACCAAATCCAAACCCTAGGCCACTACAACTCACAACAGTCCAATAATCAATCAACTAATCATCAACCCCAAAGCTTGGGCTACTCCCGGGCTTCGAAAAACACGGAAATCACTCATAAATCATCAAAGCAATAAAAGGCATCATCAACATCAAGCAATAAAAATAATAAAAACTGAAAATAAATAGGAGATAGAAATTCCTCAATGTATTGAAGAAACCCTCGAAATCCTTTGATAAAATAGTCAGTTGTCACAAGCCTACGAGTAATCCCTGAGTTCTCCTCCAAAGATGGCTTCCTCCTTGAAGAGGAGGAAGAAAAACCCTAGTTTCTAAGCTAAAATTTGAAAATGTAAAAAGAAGAGAGAAAAAGAGTGTAGAAGAAGATTTCCAAAGGAGGCAAGTGTTGTTGGATAATGGATAATTTACAAATGAGAGGAGAAGAGATATATATAGGTTCCCCAAACCCTAAAATATATAGAAACTTGGTGTAATAGTAAGGACATAAGAGTAAAATACAAATAGAAAAGCAAGGGACCATAAGTTGTTGAGTCGAACCTCTTGTGCGTGCTCGACTCGGCCTTCTCGTGATTTTAGGGAAAACTCTGTCCAGAATCAGCCTTCAACTTCAACTACAAGGTTGTAGATCTTCATCTCAGCTATACATGGAAACTTGAATCAATCAAATCGGAGCTCGAATGAGGAAGTTATGGTCCAAATCCGAATACAGCACGCTGAAAAACTAGACACGCGTACAAACTGCCGGTACCGCCGCCGCCGGCGGCCGGGCCGGTAATATGGGCGGCTGTCTTCCTGGGCCATTCCTGGCAAACTTCCGGCGGTCCTGCCGGTCTGGCAGGTGCTGCAGCTGTTTGTTCGGTTCAGCCCCTGCTTCGCACTTCCATCTTCAGACGTTGTTTCGGAGCCCTTCCTCTCGTTTTCTCGACACGATCCCTTCACGGCTTTTGTTCTTGACTCAATGAACTTTGATATGACTCATGTCAGGTCTGATTTGGGTTCATTTGTGTCTCAGTTTGTGGGCTGGAACATGAAGCATGTACGATCATCCCTGTCTTCTTTCCTTCTCAATGTGGGGCTTTTCTATCCATCTTCTCGGCCCGATTTCTTCACGAACGTTTCTCGTGGCTTGATGATATTTAGTTTGGGCCTGACCTCAACCCATTTTTGGCCCTTTTGGGCCTCAAGATACGGGCCAGAGTGCGCAAATGGACTCGAATGATCTTCTAAATTCTTCCGAGTTTTCTAACATTCAAAATACGACTCAAAAACACCCAAAAGCGCATCAAATCATATTAAAAAGGAAAATCAACCCAGAAATACAATAAAGCACGAAATCGCACATGAACATAGAAATTACACATAATTCCCTACAAAATATGAACGTGAAAAGTGCAAGAAAAACAGTAATTTTTATGTTCATCGTGAGCGCGCCCACTCTTTGCAACACCAAGTCATCCTCCTTAAATATCCTAGTCTTTACCTTCTTATTATAGGCCGTCCAGATCTGCCCTTTACATTGCTCGACTCTGATCCTAGCTTTCCTCCACAATTCTTTCAGCATATCCAGATTTTCTCTCAACAGAGTCTCATTCTGGACTTAGTCATTATTCAAAATTCGGGGTGTTACCATTCCCAACTCTGCAGTGATCACGACTGAGGCCTCGTAAACTAGGTTAAAGGGAGCCTCTTCCATGGAGCCTTAGCAGCGGTCCTGTAAGACTACAATACTAAGTCTAGCTTATCGGCCCAGTCTTCTCTAGCCTTCTTCAATCGAGCTCAGGTTCCCTTCAGCAGTGTTCAATTAGTAACTTCAAATTGCCCATTTGCCTGAGGGTATGCAACTGATGTGAACCACTGTTGGATTTTCATTTCTCTGCACCAATTCTGCATCTTCCCTCCAGAGAACTAAGTCCCATTGTATGAGACCAACATCCTAGGGATGCCATACCTTCAGCAGATATTCCTCCATAAATACTTTATGTCGTTTTCCTCCTCAATTTTGGTGACAGCCTCTACCGTCACCCATTTTTTGAAATAATCCACCACTACAATCAGGAAGATTTTTTTCCCTGGAGCTGCTGTGAATTTTCTTATAATGCCAATCCCCCATTTATCAAATGGGCAATGGAAATGCATGTCACCCATCTCTTCTGCAGGGCTGTGGATGGGTGAACCATACCTCTAACACTTATCACATCTTTTGATTAATTTCTCCGTGTCGCGCACCACTGTGGGATAATGTCATCCTACTCTGATTACCTTTCGGAGAATATCCCTTGGACCCGTGTGGCTGCTAGGACATCTTCCATGCAGCTCTCTCAAGAAATAGGTTCCTTCTTCCAAGGATAAACACCTTGCATGGGACCATGCAAAAGACTTTTTTATAGTAGGTCCCTATAATACAGTATTTTTCATACACTCAAGTCTGCGATCTCCCCTCCTGGCACTTTCCAGTTCTGAGAAAGTGCAAAAAGGGGGCCCTCCAGTCATCGTACTCTTCCACATCAACTTACTTATGAAATAGATTGGTTTCTGAATTCCTTCATCTTCACGGAGAATGACCGTGCTCAACGCATCCTCTCCTACCGAAATGTACAAGTACAACGCCTTTCCCTTGGGATTGGTTTCGTCAACAAGGGAAGTTTAGCCAAATGCCCCTTAAGTTCCCTAAACGCCTGGCTGCACGCTTCGTTCCATTCAAACCTGTTTTCCTTTAAGTATCTTAAAGAATGGAACACTTCTTTCAGCAGATCGTGAGATAAACTTGTTGAGGGTTGTGATCGTTCTATTTATCCTTTGCAACTCCTTCAAGTTTCGCGGTTCTTGCATTTCCAGAACCGCCTTCACCTTTGTTGGATTGACCTCTATCCCCCTCTCTATGACCAAGTATCCTAAGAACTTTCCTGATGTTACTCTAAAGGTACATTTATTTGGGTTCAGCTTAATTCCATGGGCCCTTATAACCTCGAATACCTCCTCTATATCACTAGAATGATTTTCCTTCCTTTCACTCATGATGAGCATATCATCTACATAAACCTCCATGTTTCACTGATCTGATGACGAAAAACCCTACCAACCATTCGCTAGTACGTTGTACCTGCATTTTTTAGTCCATAGGGCATACGGACATACCCATAAGTTCCACATTCCACCACGAACTCCGTCTTTGCCATATCTTAAGGGTTCATCATAATTTGATGGTAACCCTGGTAAGCATCCATCATGCTGAGTAGTTCACATCCCCCTGTGGAATCCACCAATTGTTTTATCCTTGGCAAAGGATAATGATCCTTGGGCATGCCTTATTCAAGTCTGGGGAGTCGTGACACATCTACCATGCTTCTGGTCCCTTTGCTACCATTACTGCATTCGACAGCCACTTCGGAAACTGTACTTCCACAATGTGTCCTGCCTCCATTAATTTTAGCACTTCGCTTCGGATCGCCCTATCTTTTGCTTCACTCACTTGCCTGAGCTTTTGCTTTACTAGTTTGATAGCAGGATCAACGTTTAATGAATGCATTGTGATGCTTGGTTCTGTACCCCCCATGTCTGCTGAACAAAAAACGATTAAGCCATTGTTCCTTCTCAAACATTCTATTTTGGAGGCTAATACTTCGGGGACTAAAGATGCTCCCACTTTTGTGGAGAATCCTGCTTGAGCGGCGAACAACTCAACGCTCATCAACTCTTCTTGTGGTATTATTTGTACTTCTAGGTCCTCCTCATCCAGCTTCATTGCCTTTAACTTTTTGCTACTTCCCTCCACATAGCTTTGCACTTTGCTCTTCTGCCTGGAGCTCAAGGCTTCCTTAATCGTGCTCATAAAACACCTTCGTGCACTATATTGATCACTTGATACCTCCCCTACATCTTCACCCACCGCAAACTTCATCTTCATGTGGTAGGTGGAGATGACTGCTTGAAAAACATTGAGCGAAGGTCTTCCCAAAATGACATTATGTTTTGATGGGGTATCCACTATCATGAACTTTACCATCCTTGTTTTAACATGGGGCTCCTCTCCCAACTGGGTCTGCAGCGTGACCTGACCCTTCGGGTGTATAGCACCCCCGCTGAACTCGTACAAAGAAGTTTCTACCGACTCCATCTCCACATTGATATCCATCTGCTTGAAGTATTCTTCGAACATTATGTCCACCGAACTCCCAGTGTCCAAAAAGATTCGTGCCACCGAATATCCCGCGATGTCCCCTATTATGATTAAGGCAGTGTGGTTGATGTACTAGACCATAGTCACGAGGCCCGAACTCAATTGTCAGTGATGAACTAATCTCACCTACTTCATGATATTCTTTCTTTTCATTCCCGGTTCGTGTCTCCATCAGTGGGTCCTCCCACTATCATCTGTATCTAACAATTCTTCCCCTAAGTATCCTTCTTCGTTCCCTCCTGGACCTCTTTACCCTCGTTTTAACTCGGGGCTTTCTCCTCGCTTTCTTTCCTCTTGTTCCTATTATCTCACTCCCTTTTAACAAATTCCACCAGTTGCCCATCATTAATCATCCTCTCGATTTCATTGGCCAGATGTTGGCACGAGTTGGTAGTATGCCAAACTCGTTGTGAAATTTACAGAATTCATTATTGGGACTCTTCTGGGGCCCATTTTTCGTGACTTGAAAGAAGTCGAAAGTTGGGATGGTCGCATGCTATCTCGAATAATTCGACTTATTGTATGATCAATGGAATGTAGCTCGTGTAACGATTGTCTTTGTTATCTGGTTCCCTTTTTGGGGTTTGATGTACCACAGCATCCTTTTTATCTCCTCATTTCTATCACTTTATCTTCCCTTATTTTGCCACTCTGTGCCTCCTCCAAATTAATGTACATGTTCGCCCTTTCCAGTAGTTCATCGAAGGATCGCAGCGCTCTTTTAGCTAGGGATTTGAAAAAATCCCCATCGTGTAACCCTTGTGCCAGGGCATTGATTTTGACATCGGTCGTGGCCGAAGGTACCTCCAAGGCAGCTTTGTTAAATCTCCCAATGTAGGCCCTAAGTGTCTCGTTCGCCCCTTGCTTGAAGCTAAGCAAGGACAAGGCCGTTTTATATTGCCTCCTGGCGCTCGCAAACTGATGCACGAACTGCGAACTGAAGTCAGCAAATGATTGTATAGTGTTTGGGACCACCTGCCCAACCATTGTTGTGTGGCTTAGTGAGCGTGGTGAGAAACACGCGACACTTCACTCCATCACAGTATTGGTGTAGGAGGGCACCGTTCTCAAACCGCAAGAGATTATCGTACGGGCCAGATGACCTTCTGTAGCCTGTGTAGCGCTACTGCGTGCTTCCGTGGGGGGCGGAGTTCCCGTGACCCCAGAAGGGGGGCGTTCAGCCTCCTTATGAAATTCAAATCGTAGATCGCGCTCCAGGCCCTCACTTGCCATGCTAAAATGATTCAATATGGGGAAAAAAATGAGAAATAAACCCACATTGAGCAAAGATTACTAAGGGGGGAATGATTCTCTCATCACATCTCAAAACAAGAGAAATCAGTTTCCCACAGACGGCGCCATTGTAGTGCCTTTGTGAAATAGGTCGGGCACTCACAAAAATACAACAAACTCTATCTAAAATAATTCTCGGTAGGATCGGTATTTTGTTCTTCATGTATGCTAATTATCCGGACTGGAACATGCAAGAACCAACACCGGAGGAGGTCTCCGGCAAAGATTCTCCAACGCTCAAGTCAGCGGTTGGATGATTGAATTGTAGTGTATATGTATTTACAAGTGAATAGTAATATTTAGTGAGTCATACCTTGGTGAGAAAGAAATATGAACCCTTATATACTTACCAGATTAAGGCTTAAAAATGCCCTTTTGCATGTGCCAACTCAGCTCTAATCCTAATCAACACTCTAAAACAGGTAGTTGGTCTTGAGGCATGTTAGTGGTCCCCCAACTTTTGGCAGAAAAAGAACAGATATCAGTGTAATTATTGACAGTTATTTACTTTTTGGTCGGAACTTGCTCTGCAACGGTTTCGCATATCCTTTGAGATAGTTCAGTTTATGCTTTGGGTTAGTGCATAGATCGCACTTCGTGCTCATGACTCCTGAGCTCCGGGGTGAAAATAGTCTACTTCGTGCTTCGCGGTCTAGTTACTTTTTACAAGACGAGCTAGTGGCTAAGCCCTCTACTGACTTAGTTCATGCTTCGTGATGGATGTGTCCCATTATGGCACCACAAAATATTTTTATTAATTTTTTACGACATACAAAATATTATCATAAACTGTAAAATTTAATATACAATATATTTTTATCAATTTTTCCTTATTAATTCTTATTCAACGTAAAGAAAACAGAGGGGGTAATTTGTAATTGCATTACCTTATGATTGAAACATTCCCACGTTCACATTCACAGTATGGAGAAAAAAAAAATAATAAGAAACAAAAAAAGAAAAAAACTGAGCCTATTAAAGAAGTAATTTTGACCTTGCTAGCTACAATACATCACTCAAAAAATTGAGTCAGCCGCAATTGGACTTTGGCCGCAGCCGCAGCCGCTGCCACAACTTATATAATGTTCCTATTTCTATTTAGGATTTTTATCGATTAAGAATTCGAAAAATAGGTCACCTATCAATTCAGATCCTGAAAGATAAATTTTATCAATTCAAAGTCTAAAAATTTTGAAATTATCAAAGAAAGATCAATAAATACAAAATCATGATTGGGTCTATTTGAAAAATTGCAAAACCCAAAAAATAAACTTATCTCAAAGTGATAAGTAAGGAAATATACATAAAGAATATTTCACTATATTATTTTTTTAAATTATCGTGATACATTTAAAATAATTAAATATTTATAATATTTTTTAAAATATACAAATTAACAAAAGGTATTTACATAAGACAAAATACATTTTAGTGAAACATATTTACATGAATTTAAATGTTATGAACTCAAAAAGAAATTACAAACTTTTTTTAAAAGTAAGTTTTTTCTCCGCGTATGACTTAAAAAAAATTACAGATGTTTAAAAGAAAAAATTAAATAGACTAACAATTTCAAGTATGAAACTACAAAAAATTCAAAAATAACAAATTTAAAAAAATGCCGTAAAAGACTTTTGACGTATATTTCCACCGCTTATCACTTTAAGAAAATTTTATTTTGTACAACTTTATTTTTTGGGTTTCGTAATTTTCTAAATATGCCCTAGCATGATTTTGAATTTATGAATTTTTCATTGATAATTTTAAATTTTTTAATAATTTTAAATTTTTTAGATCTTAAATTGATAAAAAAAAATATTTTAGGATATGAATGAATATTTGACCTTATGTTTGTGATCTTTAATCGATAAAAATCTTATTTAATAATAGGAGTATGAATTGTTTTATGAGTCAAAATAATCAAACGCGTTGAACTTGGATACTGCATTACTTGACTTGAATATATTTTAAACATCCATAACCAAAAGAAAACCCGTGTCTGAAACTGTTTGCAGGAACACTGTATTCATCCACTATTAAATTACAACTTTCCAAGCAACATAATAAACATCATCTTCCCTCTCTCCTCCTTCTCACGATCCTTTTCCTTTTCACCATTTGCAGAATTATGGCTTCCGACAGCTTCTACGACAAACCTATTAAAGTCCGAGAAGTATGGTCCGATAATCTGGACTCCGAGTTCGAGTTAATCTCGGATCTCATCGACCGCTACCCCTTCGTATCTATGGACACGGAGTTCCCTGGAGTCATCTTCAAGCCTCAACTACACTCCGCCCACCGGCGCTCACCACCCTCCGATCACTACAAGATCCTCAAGTCCAACGTCGACGTTTTGAACCTCATTCAACTCGGTATCACTCTCTCCGACGCCACCGGTAACCTTCCCGACCTCGGATCCGGCCAGCGCTTCATCTGGCAGTTCAATTTCTCCGATTTCGATGTGGAGCGTGACCCACACGCTCCGGACTCCATCGAGTTGCTCAGGACTTACGGGCTTGACTTCGACAAGAACCGGGATTCTGGGATCGAGTCGGCGCAGTTCGCCGAGTTGATGATGAGTTCCGGACTGGTTTGCAACGACGCTGTCAGCTGGGTTACTTTCCACAGCGCGTATGACTTTGGGTACCTAGTGAAGATCCTCACGCGCCGCCAGTTGCCCAGTGGTCTCGGCGACTTTCTTGCGGTCTTGAAGGCGTTTTTCGGGGATAACGTGTACGATGTCAAGTACATGATGCGGTTCTGCGAGAGCTTGTACGGTGGATTGGACCGGGTGGCTGGCTTTTTGAATGTGGACCGGGCTGTTGGGAAATGCCATCAGGCCGGTTCCGATAGTCTGCTGACGTGGCACACTTTTATGAAGATGAGGGATTTGTATTTTGTCAAGAAAGACCATGAGAAATATGCAGGTGTCTTGTACGGCTTGGACCTGTATTGACTTGTACCACTAGGTTCACTCTAATTTGTTAATATTTATTTTTTGACAAAATACACTCTAACAATTTACAATTTTAATCTAACATAATATTTTCATAATTCTGATTAAATTACAATATATTGAATATTCGATAATTATAACCTTCGTCTAAATTAATTTACGTGGCAAGTGGTAGTTCATGTGGCAATGCTTACTCAGAAAATATATAAACATATTTCACAGAAAGTTTCAATAATTATAAATTAATTCGCAAACAAACAATCAAATTAGCTCAAAAAAGAGATAGATTGTGAATTAATTAGTAAACATTGTCATGTGGACTTCTACATGCCACGTAAATTAATTTAGACGAACACTACTTGTTAAAATTTCGATTGATTGTAGATTAATCAGCAGTTTTTACATCATTGTGTTAGATTGGTTAAAATCATGAAATATTGTGATATATTCTTTTATTTTACCTAATAATTGAAAAACAATTCGCCAACTTTACCTTCATTTTTATTTACAACATGAACTATGAAACTTTGCAAAATAATTCACCAATTTAGTATTTTTGTAAATTGGTTTATCGGGTTCAAAATTGGGCTCCAATTGCTTATGTTGAGTTGGCGCAATTAGTGACGTAAAAATAAAAATAAAAACTCCAGCAAATCAACAAACTAGAGGGCGCTATTTATTTATAAGATCAAAACTGATCTCACGTCCTTCACAAATTTATTGACAAATAAATAGGGTTTGGCAAAGAAATTGATTGTGGTCTCTAAAAGCAAGAGGAATTTGTTAATGGCATACATGTACAATTATTATACTATTTGGTTTATGTTTTGTGGTTTATGCACATATTTTTTTTGTTATGTAATTAGTTGATCGTCTTTATTGGTTGTCTATAGTGCCTCGTTTTAGTTGGCTTTATTTATGTGTTCCTTTTAATGGAAACATAATATATATATATATATATATATATATATATATATATATATATATATATGTGCTGGCAATTTTATACTCTAAAACTAAGTGTTGTTATATTTTGTCATTCAGTGTTACATTTTCTGACCACTTCAACTATGGGGGCAAGCTTCATGTAAGGGACTAGGGTGTCTTCTATGATGGGGGTGATGTTACATCCATGCATGAGTTTGATCCAGATAGGTTTGAATATTTTGATCTTGTGGATGAAGTAGAGAAACTATGTTATTTTACATTTGATAGACTTGGATTCCAAGTTCCAGGATCTAATGGAGAGGTATGGTTTGTGACGGACGGTAATGATGTAACAAAAATGCTAGAGTATGTTCACAACAGGAATGTGATTATTATTCTTTATGAAGATGGTGGGAAAAAAATAGATAGGAGTGGGACAACTAGTGGTCAAACTGAAGGAGTGGGGTTAACGATGGTGAAGTAGATAGGGTTGGGACACATGACAGTGAAGATGAAGGCAGTGATAATGAATATGAGCCGGATATGAGAAATGAGGCTGACACTAATAATGAACTAGATGACATTGAGCTTGTTTCTAATGATTAGGAGTACATAAGTGCAAGGCAAAAGCTCGCAAAATACAAGAAAAATGTGTGTGGGGATGATGTCCTTAATGGCTTAGTGGTTGTGAGTGTGTGAAGAAAGTAAGGGAAGGCATATCCAGTTTTTACGTGTGAAGATGTGGAAGCTCGTGATGAGGAGTGTAATCAATGTAAACCAAAACACATTAAGTATGATCCTAATATGATCATAAGAAGTTCAATTTTGAACTTGGTATGACATTTGATGATGCCAAACAATGTAATGAAGTTGTTCAAAAGTGTGGCATCAACCAAGGTTTGCCTATTAGCTTTATCAAGAGTAGCAATACACAAGTAGAGGTGCATTGTGAAGGTGGGTGTATGTGGAAGATGTATGGCTCTGTGGTTAGGGTGAGAAGACCTTTCTAGCTAAAATGTACCATAGAAAACACGCATGTCACCAAAAGATGACAAACAAGCTAGCAAAGTCTGTTGGATTGCTACTACATACTTAGAGAAATTTAGGAGGACCTGAAACTAGTTTGTTGATGATTTACAACATGATTTATTAACTAACTATGCTTTGCAAGTTCCTAGGGTGAAATGGAAGGCCTTATCCCTACTAAGAGGATCTATTGATGAGCATTATGCACAATTAAGAAATTACCAGGCTGAATTGATGGGAGTCGATAGGAGAGGTAGACTTGAGACACTTTTAGATGATGATGGTTGCCTCAAAGGATTTTTTATTGGTTTCAACTCGTTGGTTCGAGGTTTCTTGAAAGAATGTAGGTCCATAGTTAGTTTTGATAGATGTTTCTTGAAGACATTCTTGAGGGTGCATTATTGGCTGCAATTGGAAAGGATGGTAGTAGTCAAATGTATCTAATTTGTTGAAATATTGTGGAGGCTGAGAATGAATTATGTTGGACTTAGTTTATGAAATTGGTCTTTTAAGAACTAAATGTTTGTGATGGACGTGGCTGGTCTTTCATCTTAGATCAACAAAAGGTAAGTATATTCTATTCTTCTATTGCTCTTTATTTTTTTTTTAATTATTTATAATTATTTTGGAACATTATTTTGTTGATAATTGTAGGGGATGTTGAATGCCATTCAGAAATAAGTCCCATTTGCTGAAGCAAGAAACTGTGCAAGACATGTCTATTGCCATTGGAAGAAAGAATGCAAAGGACAAGTTTTGAAGAGTTTGTTTTGGAGAGTTGTATTTGGCACCTCTGAAGCGAAGTACAATGCAAATTTGGATGACTCGAGCTTGTAGATGAAGCTGCATATCAAAATTTTGTTGATAGGGATCCTACTAAATTATGTAAGTTGTTTGTTAGTATGTCACCTAAATGTGACATGGTAGATAACAACATATGTGAAACATTTACTGGATTCATTGTTAAGGCCAGGTCTAAGCACATCATAGACATGTTAGAAGAAATTAGATGTGATATGATGGAAAGACAATACACTAAACTGACAGAAATGAGTGGGGTCGATGCCATCATATGTCTTATTATTAGGCGGAAGTTAGAGAAGAATAAATACCAGAGTAGGCATTGTGGGGTTAATTCTGCTAATGGGGATAAATTTCAAGTTATCATCGGTGGTGATCAATTTGTTGTTAATTTGAGCCAATCAACAATACATGTAGAGCTTGGGAGATATCCAGTATACCTTGTATTCATGCTCGGTCTTCTATTCACTTTTTGAGACAAGACACAATACATTATGTGCACGCACACTACTCCATTGTGAAATACATGGAGGCAAATTTGTCCGGCTAGAGCCTATAAATGGGACGAAAATGTGGCCACAAGCTTAAGGAAATCCCATAAAGCCACCTCCTCGTACGGTCATGCCAGCCAGACCAAAAAGGAAAAGAAGAAGACAACCGGAAGAGGATAAAAAAGATCCCCACAAGCTTATTAAACATGGCGTAAGAGTGAGTTGCAGTAAGTGTAGGTGATTTGATCATAACATGAGGAGTTGTACCAATGTTCCAAACCTACCAAAGACTCTTGTAAGAAGTCCCTAGTTTTTTTTTTTTTTTTTTTTTTCATTTAAACAATATTTTTTGGTGATTTTTTTTTTTCTCAGAAATCTATAAATTAAGAATTATATTTCTTTGGTGAATGGTACTCTTTAGTCGAAGAGAGGAAGACCAAAAAAATAATCAAGTAAAGAAACATCCACATAAATTGGTAGCCAAAATCGTGAGAGAGGTGGAGGTAGAGTTGTTCGAAGAGGTGGAGGCAGAGTTGTTCGGAGAGGTGGAGGCAGAGCTAGTGGGAGACATCAAAATTTGACTCAAGCTAATGAGCTCAGACATGAAAATTTACTGATCGGATATTCTTTTACTCAATTTTGGATGGTTCAATTGTTTACTAAGAATGTATTTTTTTTTTTCTGGTTATCTAGGCGAGGTCAGGATATGGCTTATTGCACTCGGAACCTGGAAGAGTGTATCTAAGGGTAATATTCTAAATTAAAATTTGGTAATCCTTGTTTATTGATTACTTAAATTTACTTAAATATGTAGGTTTCTCAAGAGAATGCAACATTAGGCACACAAGAGAGCATTGTCCTTAATTGATGATGTTTTTTTGTCAATGACATGATAGTTGATAGATTCACTGCCTTTGCGGAACTAGGACATTTTGGTGATTTTATAGTTCAGTACTTAACTGTTTTTATTTATTTGTCTATTGGAATGTATTGCCATCTTTATGGAATGAAAATATTGTCAACGCTTGGCTTATGGATATGGTCTTGTGGAATAATATTCTCAACTTTTGATATTTTTGTTGAATGGAAGTGTTGCTGAACATAGACTAAAAATTGATGTAAACTGTGTGACTTCACTGTATTCTAAGCTTGAATTGACCGAATGCTCAAGTGTTCAATATAGTGGTTGTTGTTGTTGTAAGTCTAATAGATGTTATTCAGGGGAAAGGTTGCATGGGTTGGGATTGTTTTTCCAAATTCTTGTAAATTGTCTTGCAAAATGTTAAATTTCTAGACATATTATATTTACAAGACTCAGTAAAGTTTGTAAGTTGAGTTTGTTCAATGATCACATGATTGTCATCTTTCAATTTAATTATGCAATTTGTAGTATCTTGTTTCATTTGTCTATCTTTGCGCAATGTTGTAAAAATCGCTAGGTGCTAGTCGAGCTATAGACTAGGTCCTAGCGCCTAGTCAAGGCTGAGCAGGTCATAGGCGTTGTTAGGCGGGTAGAAATCGGGAGAAAAAAATCAGCGACCAATTAGAGCCTAGGTACTAGGTGGGAGCTAGTCGGAGCTACTCGGGGAATATCGGTCATCTGGTATCCAGACAATGACAATGTTTATTCGTGTTTTATTCCTACAGTCTTTCTCCAAAAAAAAGCAAACACATCCACATGTTCAATACATCATATTTTCATAAATTATTCTTCAAAGCATCTTTAATAACAAACATTCACCATCCAAACATCCTTCAAATCATTGTTCTATGAGAATTATGTTATGATACTTATTATATTATGTGGACTCATATGTTCTTTTACATACTCTAAAAGCTAGGCCTTTCACCTGACGATTGTGCTCGACTAATCGATTTGATATCACATTGTCCTAGTGTTGATGTTCTATTGACTTGACTTGTTGATGTGCTACTCAGATATGGATACTAATCTACAGCTGGGGACCGGAATTCTTATAGCAACCCCTATTCCAAGCGAACATTATACTTCAAGAAGCATGATTAAGTTAGCAATGCAAAAAGCTTTTCTTGAAGCTCGGTAATCTGTACTATCTTTTGTGCGAAATAACTGTAACTATCAAAGATTGTATTTCAATTGCGAGATATGAAATTCAAGAATCCGATCTTATTTTACCATTTTCTTTGGTGTATTGGACTCCATCTATAAGCTTAATTTTCTTTGCTAATCAGATTGTTGGACGATACCAATGGCACACGGAGTAAAGCGAAAAAGAAATAGATATAATATTTGGGGAAGAATCGATTAATTTTACAAGAAGTGAATTGTGGTTATTTTAGAGAAGAAATTGACGGTGGCTTTTGAAGGATAAGAACGCTAACTAAATTAAGAGCTTATTAATTTTGTATTAACAGGTAGGGCCTAGCTGGTGGTTTTTTTCTTTTCCTATTTTTGACATGTCACTAATTGTTCCAACTCAACAATCGGGCTTCATATCAGCAATTAAAGCCTGATTTTGAGCCCGATGCATCCATTTGCAAAAATTATTAAATCGATGTTGAAGGAAAAACATAATTAGTGTACCTTCGTAGTAACTGATGAAAGGAAATTTAGGTATCCACTTACATTATGTATTTGTGGAACCCTTATATTTGGCACCCTATATAAAAGATCTAATGAATAAGATAACCCTGATTTGATGTACCTCTTCTTATTCTTCTTTTCTATTTTCCTACAACACATTATCTACACGAGCGTCTCTTATTCGATTAAGATTGTATCATGAAACCTTTAAATCAAATCAAACTGATTTAATTGCAGGATGGAACTCCTTTGCTTTCTGGGCAAGCGACAAACCTTCATTGAATCAGTACGCAATTCTTTAAATATTTTATTCATATATGATATGATCTCGTCTTCGTGTTATACCTACTGATGGAATTTGTATCTTTAATTTGTGATAATAAGTTCATGTATTTCCTTATTTTTTTTTTCCGACTTTCTATTGAGTTTGAATGTTTGATCCATGAGTGCTTAGATCTATATGGTCTGATACATTAATTTTGTATGCTTTTAGTATGTGATTTTTTTAGTTCTATGGGTTTCATATATTAATCTATAGATCTTATTTTTGCATCTATATGCCTGAAATCCACCAATAAACTTGAATTAGGTTGGATATTTTTTTTAAAAGCACATGTTACGACTGAATATATTATATAAATTCGAAAAGGACTTGATATTTTACGTTTTCCTCAGGGTTAACATTAGAAATTATTTTTTGAGTGGTTAAGATATCAGTTATATCATATGTGTAATTGTGTATATAATTGAATGCCACTGTATATTATTTTTGTGGATAACTATTATTTTTGTGAATTTCTTGGTATCTGCGAGTGTCGACCGTTCTCATTTACGTGGAGGTTTGATTCTAAGTATGTTGTTCCTAACGAATGATCTTTATTTACAAATTTGGGAGAGTGTCATATGAAAGAATCGGGTATTTAGAATCACCTTATTTTGCAAAGTAATTTGAAATTATTATTATCTGCTTATGATAGCATGATGTGTTTGTTTAAATATTCTTGAGGTTGAGCATGAGAAATATCAGGAATATATGTTTCTCCTACAACTTATATCTCCTTACCTTTAAAAGTCTAGGTGGTTTCTTACAAAATAATATAGTGACAGAAAAGCCCTTCTAACATTCATTTATATAAGAAGACATATAATGGACAAATACGTAATTTATCTTACTAATATGTATTTATTATAAGGAATTAATAAACTTATCCATTAATTACTTAGTTATATATTGTCTATTTGTATTGTTTTTAATTAAACTTAAGGTAGCATTAATTTATAATTTTATTAAATTTTATAAGATTTATTTTACTTAAATATATTAATTGACATGAAATATTTTGAAAAATCATTTGGAGTGCAATATGGAAGGACAATCCAGTCAATTGAATATTGATATAACTTCTAATGCATACTTTACAAGGTAATTCTAATATTATTTCTAGCAAAAAATATATACTTATGATGCAAAGAAAAATCATGCATTACAGTTTTGTTGCTAATTAAAAAGTGGTTTTAATTTTTAAGATAAGCAGCACCTGAAAAATTCTTTAAACTAGGATTATAGACTTGTTATCTAAATTTTGGATCTTTATTATTAATTATTTGCTCTAGATCCTTTTGATGTTTATATGAGATTTAAGTATAATTTAATTTATCTCTATGAACATTTTTTTTTATCAAGTATATAAGTACAAAATATAAACATCAACTTCTAGTGCATATGTTACAAGGTAATTCTAATATTATTTCTAGCAAAAAAATATATACTTATGCTGCAAAGAAAAAAATGAAAAAGAAAAATCATGCATTACAGTTTTGCTGCTAAATTAAAAAGTGGTTTTAATTTTTAAGATAAGCAGCACCTGAAAAATTCTTTAAACTAGGATTATAGACTTGTTATCTAAATTTTGGATCTTTATTATTAATTATTTGCTCTAGATCCTTTTGATGTGTATATGATTTAAGTATAATTTAGTTTATCTCTTTAGGACGGTGAAACAGTGTGAATGACAAGTGTACCAACCAGATCCAGGATACTATTCTTGCTTCACTTCAACAATTACCTGCCTTCCCTTTACACGACCTGTCTGCCTGCACATTCTTCACCATCTCTTTAATAATAGATATTGATATTTTCTCTCTGCCATTTTTATTAATTTCTTTTTTATAGGCTTTCAGAAGTGACTATATAGCTTCACAGCTTTGCATCTTATAAAGCACCTCCTAGTCCTACTACCTTGTTCTTATCCAAACATTTATGCAATTAAATAAATTGATCATTTTTCACAAATTTAATTCTTGTTGCTTGGGAAAAAATCTTCAATAAGGTAAACGTCGAAATGTCCGGATAATTAGCTGCTATTTGTGGTTAGCTATGAAGGTAAAATTTAGCACTGGAGAGGCTTCATCCCGCGTGTCTTAACACATCATTCAACCTTCCCTGCAAATTTGGAACACTACTGCAGATGTTAAATATATATACGAAACTACATATAAATGAAGACAGAAGATTTGAGGGTCATTGCTGATGGGGGGCCTCAACCCGCTACCTTCACCACCTAAAGGATTGTCCATTTTTTAATGTTTATCTTTCTATTTATGTTTACCGGTTCGTACCACCACAATTCATCGTTGTACCAACTGAAAATGATGATGTCAGTTTAAGCAAAAAATAAATTCTT
This sequence comes from Ajuga chamaepitys, assembly GCA_958295605.1. Lineage (NCBI taxonomy): Eukaryota > Viridiplantae > Streptophyta > Magnoliopsida > Lamiales > Lamiaceae > Ajuga > Ajuga chamaepitys. The sequence continues at coordinate 19,434,718 of OY282505.1, forward strand.
AATTCTGAAAAGAACAATTACAACATTCAACCAAAATCATTATTTTTATTCATTTCATCTACTCTGTTACAAAGTTTAAAAGGACATAACTGTCAGAAGTGGCTAAAAAAGAACGACATTTGATACAGATACCTCTATGATAAAAAGTTACATCATGGCTGTGTTTACTTATGACTGAAGGAATACTGTAGGCTGGGCGAAATAAAGTGAAAGAAAAATGTTAGGTTAGGATATTAGTTTTGCATTCTTTGTGATTGCTTGCTCGTTTTCTTGGAGGTTATCAAGTGACCCCCTGCTCCACTAATAAATCAGTGTTGAGAACTGGGAAATCCTTGATTGTTCTATCCTCCCTAAAATCTGTGTGATTTTGTGACGGTTTCTGTGTCTGTGTTTAGTCTGGCTCCATTCGATGGACGCTCAGACTTTGGTATTTGGCAACAGAAAATGAAAGGTATTCTGATACAGCAACGTGTGTTTAAGTGTATCAATTTACTATTTTCTGAGTCTGATTCTGACGAGAAAAAGGCTGAAATGGATGAGCTTGCGTACTCATCCATTATCCTCAACCTTTCTGACTCGGTGTTAAGAAAGGTTGGTGATCAGAATAGTGCCAAAGAGTTGTGGGAAAAATTGCAAGAACTGTATACTGAAACTTCGTTGCCGAGTAAGATGTTTTTGCTTGAAAAATTTTTCCGGTTCAAACTTGATTTGAATAAAGACATAGAAGAAAATCTTGATGTTTTTACAAAACTGGTTCAAGATATTAAGAAAACGGGTGATAAAAACATTGATGACTATACTCCAATTGTGCTCTTAAATGCCATCCCTGATACATATAGTGATGTAAAATCTGCTATTAAATATGGTAGAGATCAGGTTAGCCTTGAAACTGTGATAAATGATTTAAAAAACAAGGAGATTGATTTAAGAACTAATTCGGGTAGGGAAAATCATGGTGAGGTTATGTTTGTGAGAGGGAGAGATAAAGACAAAAATGGTCAATCTCACAATAACCAAAATTATGATAAAAATAAGAAGAACCGCAGTAGGTCTAAGTCTAGGCCTAAAATCAGAAAATGTTTTAACTGTGGTGAAACTGGTCATTTTATGAAAGAATGTCCTGAGAAACAGAAAGAATAAGCTAATAAGGCTTCGGGGGATGAGATAAACGGTGTTGTCTTTATGGTAACCGAGTCTATGCCTGTGTCTGACGTTGCTCCTTTTGAGGTGGAGCAATCAGATTTATCTATTTTTTTACTTTGTGTCATACCCTTGACTGTGTGTCATACCCTTGATTGTGTGTCATATTCTTGACTGTGTGTCATGTGCTTGACTGTGTGTCATACCCTTGACTGTGTGTCATATTCTTGACTGTGTGTCATCTTTGACTGTGTGTCATCCTTGACTTTGTGTCATCCTCTTGACTGCGTGTCATCCTTGACTTTGTGTCATACTCTTGACTGTGTGTCATACTCTTGACTATGTGTCATACCATTGACTTTGTGTCTATCTTATGCTTTGTGCATTACTCTTAGACTTTGTGTCTATCTTATGCTTTGTGCATTAGACTTTGTGTCTATCATATGCTTTGTGCATTAGACTTTGTGTCTGCTTTATGCTTTGTGCATTTTGACTTTGTGTCTGTTGTATGCTTTGTGCATTAGACTTTGTGTCTATCATATGCTTTGTGCATTAGACTTTGTGTCTGCTTTATACTTTGTGCATTTTGACTTTGTGTCTGTTGTATCCTTTGTGCATTTGACTTTGTGTCTGTTGTATGCTTTGTGCATTTGACTTTGGGTCAACCGTATGCTTTGTGCATTTGACTTTGTGTCGATTGACTGTGTGTCTTTCCCTTGCTGAAAAATTACTTGCTTTGTGCTAGTTATCTCCTGTACTTTGTGTACGGGAGTTTGGCGATGATGATTCCTCTGTTTCCGTGATCGATCGACAGCATATGTGAATTGGGCCCAAGGTGGAGATTGTTGGTTTTTTAGGCCCAATTTCGGGCAACCCAATTTACCCCAGCCCAAACCCATTGGCAGCCCCAACCTTTTATATTCCCCACCAGATACATTCCCCCCACTTTGCTGTCTCTTTGATTTACGTATTATCAGCCATGGTTTTCTGCTCCATTCTTCTCTATAAGAATGGAGCCCCTTCTCTGTGTGAGGTGTGTAGCAGAAACTATAGAATGATACACTTTGTGTGTGTGAGGGTTTCTGCCACCATTAACGACCCCTTCTTCGTCTACGTCTTCCTTGTTCCCTTTGTGGGATTGAGTGGGTTGAGTGTGAGAGAAGAGTTTGGGTGTTACCAGGGTTTGGGTTGGGATATCTACTGTGTGTGGATATCTTCCATTGGGTGCCAAGTTCGCAGCTGTCACAAGGTCGATCGAAAACGGGCTCAAGGTTTTTCTGAGCCAAACTCAAACCAAGACCACGGTTCGATTCCTAACAGTGGTATCAGAGCCACGGTTGTCAAAACTGTGGTCTCTTCAGTGTACGTAAATCCCTGTGTGGGATTGGAGGTGTTTCCGGCGAAACAAGGCCTGTTCGTCTTTCCTGATTTTCTGTCGCAGAAAACATCTCGGCCGAGACAATCATTCTTCTCGGCCGAGACGAGTGTCCAGCAAATTCTGTCTTTGTGACGAAGTCAACAATCTCGGCCGAGACTCACCCTTCTTCTCGGCCGAGACGGGCCTGTATAATGCGGAATTTTACTTTTGCAACCTCCAGTTATATATTCCGGCATGTATAGGCCATATGTTCAGCACATGCCAAGAAGGCCCAATAAAAATGCGAAACGTGGCCAACTTAATTAAAAAAACTAAAATAATTTATTAAATAATATAAAAAAATATTTAAATTCTAAATAATTTTATATAAAATATAGGAAATATTAAAAAATTCAGAAAATTAAAAAAACAATCTAAAATTATTTTGAAAATTTTAGAATTCATTTAAAAATCCAAAACTAATTTTAAAAATTAAAAAAAAAATCAGAAAATAAATATAAATTCAGAAAAATTAAATAAATTATTTCTAAAAAATATTTTGAAAACTTTTAAATTCATTTAAAATTCAAAAATTTTTAAAAAAAATCAGAAAATTATTTTAAAAATTAAAAAAAAAAAACTTCAGGAAAAAATATAAATTAAAAAAATTAAAATTTTATTTCTGAAAATTATTTAAAAACTTCAAAAAATTAAAAAATATGTTCTGAAAATTCTAATATTCATTTAAAATTAAAGAAACTAAAAAAATAATTTTTTAAATTTATTTAAACAAATTTAAATCTCATTTAAAGTTCAAAAAATTAAAAAGTTTATTTCATAAAATTATTTTCGAAGTGAAATATGTTTCTAAAAAAATTATATTAAACTAATAAAATACTACATATCACAGTGAGTGTCGCAGCTGATTTTTCAAGAGATTTGGGGGAGGGCAGTGTCGTCGTGCGGCGGAGGGACAAGGTTCGGCAGCGGCACAACGGCGGATCTGGCGGAGAGGGAGTTGTATTTGTGGAGTTTTCTATGGTCGGAGTCTGCTTTGGGCCAGCTAGTGTTTCATCCATAGATTGTTCAGCAGTTTGTCGAATTTGTCCCTTTTTATTTTCAAAAGAGATTTATTGAATTTATGCACTTTTTGTGTGAGAAAATTGAGAAATTTGGTTGAAACAGGGGAAGAATCATGATGAGTTTGGAGGTAGGAGATCTTATTATTTTTTTTAGAAAATATATTTTTATTTTATAATTAAATTTTCTGGAAATATATTTCGCTTCGAAAATAGTTTTATGAAATAAACTTTTTAATTTTGTGAACTTTACATGAAATCTAGAAATTTTTTAAATAATTTTAAAAAATTATATTTTTAGTTTTTTTTTTAATTTTAAATGAATATTAGAATTTTCAAAATAAAATTTAATTTTCTGAAAATTTTAAATAATTTTAAGAAATAAAATTTTAATTTTCTGAATTTATATTTATTTTCTGTTTTTTGAATTTTTAAATAATTTTTGGATTTGTTTTAATTTACGGATTTTTAAATGAATTTTAAGATTTTCAAAATAATTTTAGATTTTATTTTAATTTTCTGAATTTTAATTTTATTTTCTGAATTTATTATATTTCTTATATTTTATATAAAATTATTTAGAATATAATGTTTTTTATATTAATAAAATAAATCTTTTAATTAAGATGGTCACGTGTCGCATTCCTATTGGGCCTTTTTGGTATGTGCTGAGCACATGGCCTGTACATGCCGAAATATATAGCCGGAGATTGCAAAAGTAAAATCCCGCATTATACAGGTTGTAATCGAAAAAAATAATTAATTTAGGTTGCAAAGTGAAAAATCATCGAAAGTACAGGTTGCATTCTGTAATTAGTCATTTTCTATTAAAAGAAGTTACTCACACAAACCTTCGACCAAATGAACACCCACTATTTTTCTTAATTTTTTTTCTTTTCTTTTTTTCGAAACAAGCCTGATCAGTAGAGTATGGAGTTCAAATACCTCTTCTTTTTTCTTTTTTATGAATCCAAAATCAAATATAAATATTCTTTTCATGTTAATACTCCTCTCATTTATAAAATAAGTTATTTTAGACTTTTAGGTGAAACTTAAGAATTTAAGATTGACAAAAATACCACCACATTATCTATTTTTATTATTTTAATTTCCATTTTAGGTAGAGTCAATAGGAAATGAAATATGATCAATTTACAAATAGAGATAATAAATAAATTAGATAATGATAATATTATGAGATTTGTAAAGAAATTTGTTTGAATTTATTTAAGGGGAATATTTGAAGAAGATGGAAAGTTTACTAGAATGACTTGTTTTTTGGTAAAAAAATATTCTCTAAAATGACTTTTTTTTTTTGTGAACAGAGTAATTGTTAGATTTTGTTTACTTCTTTATATATCCTAGTATTTCTCACATGAAAATTTATTAATTACTTAAAAAAATCGATTGATTACTTTTAAAAACTTAAATTCACCCTATGATGGGACTACGTCATGTTTATTACCTATGTGAACAAGCAATATTCAAACAAATACATATCTAAATAACACATAACACGTCAAAAAAAATATTAATATAAAATAATTACTAAAATATATTGATTAATTTCCTTGTATTTTTTCCCCTTATTCACATAAGCTCATATTTTTTATTAAGAAGAAAAGTGATTGATTATATACTCTACAACATAGGTTCACCATAAATTGTCTTATCTATCAATTATCAAATCTAACAAAAATATTCAACTTTTTTTGAATAATTACTACCCCCTTTATATATATTTTATTCAAAATATATAAACATTCATTGAACGATCTCATGCAATTATAGATGGTTTTTCTATTTTTCGTATTTAGATATAGATAGATGTATTAAATATAAATATAATTATTCTTTGCAATATTTTAATTTAACATCACAAATTAGTTTAACTTTTTCAAATAAATTATATTCAGATATATATTTTCAACTTTTAGGTGCATAATTTATATATATGTATATATATATAATTATAATTATAATTAATAATAAAAATATTCATTACTTTACGGATAATTTATAGGTTATAAAAAGTTACATTTTTTGTGTCAATATTATCATGACTAACTATTTATAATTAAGAAATTTCAAATGTAATGTGGAATATTGGTATTAAATTAATTATTTTTTAAAAAAGAATTAATATGATATGCTATGTGTTAAGAATGGACTAGAAATTAGCTAAATATATGTTTGTAAAATTATTAACTGTGAAAAATCAATGCAAAGGGTTGTCAGCCTTGAAGCTATTTTTAGGGGAAAATTTTATTGCTTTTTTATTTTGACATAGGTCCTACCTCTATTTTCTAAATTAGTATTTTATCATATGTGTGTGTGTCTCTATATATATATATATAAATTACTTTAATTAAAATTCTAATTAATCTAAAGTTTTTAATGTAAATGAATAAGAGTCAAAGTAAGAGGAATAAAAATAGAAAGGAAAAGAGAAGCATTGGTTACAAGTTTAGCAAGTAGCAAGTCACCTTATTCAATGGCCAAGATTGAAAGAACATAATCTAATGGCTATTATTATAGATTGTATCAATACAATTATTGTATTGTAGAAGGACTATATATATATATATATATATATATATATATATACACACACACACACATACTACCTCCGTCCCGCTCTAACTTTCCTACGTTCCTTTTTTTTTGTTTGTCCCAACTTAACTTTCTAGCCCATAAATGGCAAATTTCTCTCACAATCTCCACCCTCAAAATCTCCACCCTCAATCTCCACCTTTAAAAAAATTAAAGATTCCATAAAAAAAATTTATTTTTTTAACCTCCGTGCCTGATCAAAGTAGGAAAGTTAAATCGGGACGGAGGAAGTATATATTATTTAAAACAGAACTTCTTGCATAAATATAATGTCATCAACATAAATTTGGCCACACAATGTACTCGTGCCTTCTTGAATTCTAAATAAGGTTTTTCTACAACACCTTTCTGGAATCCGCTTTGCACTAAATACTAAGAGAGAGTATCATACCAAGCTTGAGGATCAATCAAAATCTTATGTTTTTCCTACAAACCTTTATGACATGATTGGTATAAATGAATGGAATAATGTTTGAATGGAATCAATTTAGGAATGGAATGAAGATGGAAAAGGAATGATATAATTATAAGCATTCCAATAATTGATTTGCTCAATAAATGATAAGGAATGAAGTATTCGATTAAGTAAATAAAATACCAAAATAGTAATATTAGTAACATATTATTATCGACAATTGTAGCTAATTTAGTGATTTAATTAATTATCAGTTAATGATAATGACGATCATAATCATAATAATGTAATAAAAATAATAATTGTGGCAGTAATAGTAATAATAATAACGGTGAATTGAAAGGGATTGTAAATTATGAAAATATATTATTAATAATTAAATTAGAAATAATAGTGGTCAATAGTAATTAGTTAATTAATGACAACAATATGCATAAGAACAAGAACGCAATTATCGTCAATAAATAAATAAATAAATAAATTAATTAATTAATGATGATTAATTGAGAGTAAATTAAAAATTACTAAAAAAACTATTGATGATAATAATAATAATAATAATAATAATAATAATAATAATAATAATAATAATAATAATAATAATAATAATAATAATAATAATAATAATAACTAATTAGTCAATTAATATAATGATAAATCTAATAATTAGTTCATTCCTAGTTGTTAGGAATAGCTAATACCATGTTGAATTGGAGGAATGATTAATCTCATAGATGGGAGTAGTAATTCATTTGGGAATGAATATTCCCATCATAAATTTATATCAATCAAATGAATAAGAATGAACAAGTTAATGACTATTTCACTCCCACCTTATTTTTTCATACCAATCATGTCGTTATTTTCTTACATCAAACTCCCATGTGGAATGAAATCATAAGCAAATCACACCCCCAAACAGTAAGTTTGTGCAATAATGTAACTGGATTAATTAGATGTCTCTATTTGAATGTGGTACATTTGTCATCTAAAATTCTACAATCCTCTAGAAATCATAATTACATTTTCAATCATTACCTATCAATGATTATTCATACAAGTTGATATAATAAAAATAAATTCATCAATCCGGATAATCTTTTAACCATTACCTATTACATCATACGATATAATAATATGAAGATCATTACAATACACATTATACCTCATTTCATTTCAATACAAACATACATTTTGTACTGGACGTGACTTTCCTTGTCCAAATATCCCTAACTTTTTCGTTTATAACTGATCTCAATTCTCAAAGTATCAGCGTCTCACTATTTTTAACTCAGATTAATTTTGTGATGGTAACGTTTGCCAATTTCGGTAGTAATGTTTGACCAGATTGATATGACCCAATGAGAATGTAAAATATATTTAATTACGGAGATGAAGTGAAAAAAAGAAAAGCAGAAAAATAATCTGATTATGTTACTGTTGTTTGTGGGACGCATCTTCATAGTGAATCTTGTTGTTGTTGTTTGAAATTAAATCCATATATACATACTTGTTTGTTTGTTCACCTGCAACATTAATGTGTTCACATCGCCAACCCACGCGCGTCCTTCATTACTCAGGACCACACGGCGGGGGCTCATCGTCGTCGTCCCATAACTCCATGAAAGCTCGAAGGATGATTTGGTGGTGGTGTGGCGAATTGAGATCCAAAAAGCATTGTAGAAGGTGGTGAAGATCATGGATAGAATCTATTTGATTCTGAATTATCATCTGAAGCATGGAGTGGCGAAAATCACGGTAGGGATGGTGAGAGTCTTTGATGACGACGAGGGTGTCGTGGAGTTTGGGGGGAGAAGTGGTGGTGGTGGTGGCGGCGGGGCAGGAAGAGACGGAGGAAGGAGGACACTGCCTGGGTTTGGGTTTGGGTTTGGGTTTGGGTTCAATAACATCAGTCGGGTTGACACCGCATCCACAGGCTCCTCCATTATCGGCGGTGAATAGATTCTTCAAGTTCCATCTCTTGCTCCAAGACATATATATATGCTTGCTTACCTTCACCCAACTCCCATCAATGCTTTGCTAAATATATAACAAACTGGGATATGTATATGTACAAAATTTCAAGGCACAAATTCTTCCACTAACCCAAAAAAACAAAAACAAGAGACAAACTCTTTAAATGAGGGCATTGGATCCTTTATTTTTAGTCAAGATTTTTATTTCATAATAAAATGTTATAATTTTCCTTTTAAAAGAATTGGTCTCCAGCTCCAATGTTTTAGGAGAATATTACTAGATCTAGGTGAGACCTATTCTCATATTGTGAAACATGAAAATATATTTGTAGGAAAGATGTAATTAAGTTGACACTACGATTAGCTGGGTAGGTTGAGTGTAACTTGAAGAAAAGGGATGTTAATTTCTTCATTTTAGGGTTAGTACTATTAATTAAAGGTTACTCGATCCATATATTAAATAATCACTATCCACCACCACAACTTCTTATCCATTTTCCTACCAAATAACCATATTTTTCATAAATAACAAATAAACAAAAATGTAAATAATATCTTTAATTTTTGGGTCCTTCTACTATACAACCATTACATTAATACAACTCTAGAAAATAACCACTAGATCTCCTTCTTTTAATCTTGGCCCTTAATTGAAGTTACCTACAACTTGCTAATGTGGTCACCAAACTCTAACTATTACACTTTCAACCTGATTATATATATATATATATATATATATATATATATATGTCCCATTTTATTTTATTTTAATGTCTTTTTTCTTTTCTTTTCCTTTTTCAAATTTCTTTCTAGCTGATGTGGCGTATAGAGTCCTATTACTTATTCATGTTCTTTATTATCCTTTCCCCTACTAATTTTTTAAAGTTAATAATTGGTATAGTATGATATATATATAGGGCCAATTACCAAAAGCAACCTGTATTATGAGCCCTTTTTAGTTATGCAACCTAAACTTTTTATTTTTTCCGATGACGACCTGTATTAATTATTTTTTTTCAATTTGCAACCTCCGGCGATATTTCCGGCTATATAGACCATGTGACTTGCACATGTTCCTTTTTGGACTAATAAGATGGCGACACGTGGCGGCTAATAACATATTTAAAAAAATATTAATAAATATTTTAAAAATTTCAGAAATTTCATTAATAAATCTAGAAAATTAAAAAAAAAAATCTGAAATTCTTTTAGAAATTCTAAAAATTTATTTAAAATTTAAAAAAATTATTTATAATCGAAAAAATAAAATAAAATAATTTTGTAATTAATTAAAAAATTCTAAAAATTCAGAAATTTCATTATAAATTCTGAAAATAAAAAAGAAATTATTTCTAAAATTAATTTGAAAATTCTAAAAATATATTCAAAATTAAGAAACATCATTTAAAATAAAAAATATAATTTTAAAATCAGAAAATAAAAATAAATAAATAAACCAGAAATTTCATTTATAGCTCCAGAAAATTAAAAAATAAAATAAAATTATTTTAGAAATTCTAAAAATTTATTAAGAATTCAGAAAATTTATTTATAATCCCACAAATTAAATTCATAAAATGCACTTCTTAAATTTATTTATACCAGAATATACGAAGTTCCCTTCTCTTTTATACTAATTTTCTAAAATTTATAATTATTTTTTAGTATTTAAAACTTAATTTCTAAAATGACTTTTTTTAATTTTATAAATTTTAAAATTAGCTATCTGATTTTAAATGATTTTTCTTAATTTTAAATAAATTTTTAGTATTTTTAAATTAATTTCAGATTTATTTTATTTTTTGAATTTATAAATGAATTTTCTGAATTTATAAATGAATAGATTTTTTTTTGGATTATATCTATATATTTTAAGTTTAAATAATTTTTTTTTCTGAATTCATAAATGAAAAATAATTTTTTAAATAATTTTTTTTTTCTGAATTTTAAAAATTTATTTAAAATTAAGATAAATAATTTAAAATCAGATAGCTAATTTTAAAATTTAGAAAATAAAAAAAAATTATTTTAGAAATTAATTTTTAAATACTAAAAAATAATTATAAATTGTAGAAAATTAGTATAAAAAAGAGGGAACTTCGAATATTCCGATATAAATGAATTTAAGAAGTGCATTTTATGAATTTAATTTTTGGGATTATAAATAAATTTTCTGAATTCTTAATAAATTTTTAGAATTTCTAAAATAATTTTATTTTATTTTTTTAATTTTCTGGAGTTATAAATGTAATTTCCGGTTTTTTTATTATTTTTTATTTTCTGATTTTAAAATTATTTTTTTGATTTTAAATGATTTTTCTTAATTTTAAATAAATTTTTAGAATTTTCAAATTAATTTTAGAAATAATTTTTTTTTTTCAGAATTTTTAATGAAATTTGTGAATTTTCAGAAATTTTTAATTAATTACAAAATTATTTTATTTTATTTTTTCGATTATAAATAATTTTTTAAAATTTTAAATATTTTTTTTAATTTTAAATAAATTTTTAGAATTTCTAAAAGAATTTCAGATTTTTTTTTTTTAATTTTCTAGATTTATTAATGAAATTTCTGAAATTTTTAAAATATTTATTAATATTTTTTTAAATATTTTATTAGCCGTCACGTGTCGCCATCTTATTGGTCCAAAAAAGAATATGTGCAAGTCACATGGCCTATATAGCCGGAAATATCGCCGGAGGTTCCAAATCGAAAAAAGAACATGTGCAAGTCACATGGCCTATATAAATGGTACAAAAGATATTAGCATAAATCAAATTTGTTAAATTCAAAAGATGATTTTGAATTTTTCCTCTTTTCAGGAATTTAATTTCTTCTTATTTCCTGAAATTTTCCTTTCTTTGTATTTCTTGGAAAAAAAAAATGTTGATTTTTTTTTATCTTTCGGGAATTTTATTTTTTTCCAAAAATTTATATATTTCCTATAAGTTTTTTTTTTATTCTTGATTTTTTTTTTGGCTTTTCGAAGTCTTCGTTTTCCTAGATTTTTTTGTTTCCTCCAGTAACTTTTGGAATTCTTCTTTTAATTTTTTTTTATTTCCTTTTTTATTTTCTGTATTTTCTGAAAATCTTTCTAAAATTTTGGTTTCTTTTTACTTTCCTTAATTTTAATTTTTTATTAGACAACCTAGAAAAAATTATCAGTCACATATAGGTTGGTTCAATTTACGCTTGTGGACTAAATGAACAGAGATCATAATTCAAAGAATAAGTACGTTAATTTTAAATAAAAACGAATTTTGACATATTTTAAATGAGAATCATTTTTAATTTTATAAAATTTAGAATTGCCAGTGCTTTTTTAAAAAAGAATTGGCTCAACGAATAAAATGTGTCACTTATATTCCATAAATTTATATTTATACTTACTTCTAGGTATTTTGTATTATTATTTTTCAAAGGGACTATAAATAATTTTCTCTTATTATATAGGGTTAATTGTCAAAAAAATTATGACTTTTAGTTCAATTTTTAATTACAACATGACTTTTAAAACTTATCAATGTTGGTCACCAACTATAAATGTTTTTCAATTACAACATCGACTAGATTTTTATACACCTGATTGTGTCGCCATCACCACCGTTAGTTATGTCTAGACAAAGCCTTCATTTACCATCAATCTATTTCACAATCCGTCATTTTCATTGCCGTTAATAGGTGATTGAAGTTATTATGTCATTCCTTCGACACCAAATTAACGACTGTGAAATTGATCGAGGGTAACTAAAGGTCTTGTCCAAGCGCATTTAATTATGGTGATGACGATACAATCAGATGTCAAAAAAATTAGTCAATAAACAAAAATTATAGTTGGTGACCAATATTAATAAATTTTAAAACTCATGTTGCAATTGAAAATTGGACCAAAAATCATGATTTTTTTTTATAATCAACCCTATTATATATAGTTTTTTCATATTTTTACTATATTTTCAACCATACACATAATTATTCAGTGAATAATTATACAAAGAATTTCAATTAGGACTAGTAATTTTACATTATTCTTTTCGTTATTAGTTTCTGTCCCCCTAGGTCGGTTGTTTACAATTCAAAAGATAACAAGCTTAGGGGAAGTGACATTGGAATCAAAATATAAAAAGAAAAGTTAGATGATTTTTTGGGACCAAATGATAGATAATCTAAAAAAGCATTAAGAAAAAGAAAAAATAAAATAAAAGAAAGGAAAAAATTTGTCAGCCTACAAAGGAAGAGAGAGGGGGCATTAATGGGACCTACTTTACTAAATAAATAAATATTACTTGTTTTACCTGCTATAGTAAGTTAAAAGTATGATTCTATTGATAGAATTGTTGTACTCTAGAATTACCCTTAATTTTTTATCCCTTTGATAAATTCATTTATTAAAACAAATATGCCGTATCTGGATTTTCAGACCTTATCAATATTATTCAAGGATGTGAAAATACTAAAAAAGTTTTCCGAAATATCTAATGACAATAACAATTGATTAATTTAAATAAAGAAAATACAATACAATAATTTAATTAAAGATGAAATGCATTCACTTTCATTATATTCTAACTGGGTAAATATGCTTTGGTGTGATGCACAACATGTTACTTGATAAATATAAATAATAACTTACAAAAGTTTAAAATAATTTGTGAAAATATAAAAATTATATAACAGTTAGAAAATAATAGTTAAAAACGATCATTTTGTAGATCCTTAGAATAATTTAAAAAATATAATATTTCTTTAGAAGTAAGCAAATACTCTTTCCAAAATCATATTCTTGATAATCCTTAAAAATTTAAAATATCTTTCAAAAGTTGAAATTACATTACAAAATCAGATTTTTTTTCACAAAAGAATAAAAATAATTTAACATTGTAAATTCTGAGTTTTTGAAGTAATTTCAACTTCTAAAAGAATAACTCAAGGATTTTTAGAATTGTTATATTTCAAAAATTATTTTCTGCCTTTTAATTATTTTTTATATTTTTTCAAATAATTTAAAGTTTCTAATAAAAAGTTTATAATTATTTGAAAGTCAGAAAATCATTTATGAAATAATAATTTTGAAAATCCTTAAATCGTTTTTTAATTTTTTATTTAAATAATTATTTTTGAAGTTTGAAATTTTCCTTAACAAGTTTAAAATAAATTTGAAAAAAAAAATATCTCTAAACTTTTAAGTAATTTTTATATTATAAATAATTTTTACCTTTTTAAGAAATCAAAATTTATAAAATAATTCCAACATTTGTCAGGTAATTTTCAAATATTTTGAATGATTTTTTAGAGTTTAAAAATAATTTTAAATTTTTTTAAATATTTTCAAATATTTTCAATTCAATTCTAATTTTCCTATTGAAGGTTGCAAAAGTAAAAAAAAGACATAACACTCTGGTCATTATCGGATAAAAAAAAAAAGTACTAAAGTAAATTATTAAAAATAAAAAAAAAAAGTGTGTAATACCGATTGCAAATGATATTAACCTAAATAGAAATAAATAGTCTAAATAGAAATAAATAGTCACTCTTGAGTCCCCATTAAGTTGGGTGAGCAGTAAGAAATTTAGTGAAGCCAAATAGATGTATAAATCGGCGTATACTCCACTCCAACCCACATTATGGGCAGTATTACCTTTTTCACATGTCAGAATTAGGGTAAAAACTTGACGCATGCTGAAAGTACTCCACCATACATTGCATCCTTTATTTCAATCCTACATTTTTATTTTTTTCTCACATAAAGAGTGTCACTTTCTCCCCAAGTTAATTTTTTTTTTCTCTTTTTTTTTTTTCACTCCCTACTTAAATTTATATATTAAGGAACGAACATTTTTCTTCATTGTTGCGCTTTAATTCCTTTTACAAACAGGCATCTATGAGCTTTCATTTACAAGTTGTACTTAAAAAACTAAATTATATATTTCGCAAAAGATAGCTTTTTACTTCGCCTCATCATACAGTTGGGTCAAGTACATTGGAACACAGAGAAGCTCTGTCGGTTGAGTCTAGGCCAGTCGCTCGCAATCGATTCCTATCAATTTCACCCCTGCAAGTATTTGGTGTAATACAAATACTCAACTTTTACATATATATATATATATATATATATATATATATATATATGAAGGTATGAGATTTAAATAGAAGTACAAGATCCATGATCATAAGCCAGCAGTGGGGAATTTAGAGCACATTATAGCACAGTAGGGTGAAACAAAATGAATGGCGACTTGGTAATCTTACCTGCTATAGCATAAGCAGAATTTTGAAGATGGCCTGAGAACATACATAATATATGTATGTATCTGTGTGTATGTATATATTACAAAAAGAGCCTAAGAATTCTAGTGAATAAGCTATTAAGGACAATGAACATAAATCCTCCGACCAATTATTCAATCTGTACACAGATGCCAATCTACCTCATTTTGCTTCCCCAAGTTGAAGGCACTCAACGATATCTACATTATTTCACGTTCCAAGGATCACGGAGAGCAGACCTTTTGGTTTCCGATGTACATCAACACTTACGAGTGTTCGTCTTTGTCAAAAATCAACGTCTGATCTTGCTTAACTCCCTGTGCTTGTACTTTGAGATGGAGCTTGAGCTTGTGACACAGAAGGCGTAGGGGTTGTACCTTGAGGTAGCGTTTGACCTTGTGGCACCGCAGCAGGCATTGAGGTTGTACCTTGAGGTGGAGTGAGCTCTCGTGGCATACTGATGCCTGTGATTGGGCTCTGCTCGGCCACATCCAAGCTATCCCAGTCAATTCCAGCTACAGTAAGTAAGCACGCGTAAATAAAAATTACTTTACTGAGAAACGAATGAAGGAGTAGAATAGAAAGGAGAGAATGAAACTAGGATACATTCTATGCTCCACATGTCAGTGATGCTTATGCCTGCGTCTGATAGTAGCCAATAATCAGCATCGCTCTGCAAATTTCGTAAATCAGTGTCAAGTTAGTAATCCACTATAAACTCTCTCTATCTCCCCCACCCACTCGCACAGAAGGTGGCTCTTGCTGCTGTAAAGTTTATTTTCTATTGTAATAACTACTGACTTACGTCGACTTCAGGGACAATCTTCAGGATTCCGCTCACAAAATCCTGTGATGTACTCGCGTCTGAACACATTCTTTGAGCATCTAATCCATGGAGGGCAATTTCGTCGTCTCTGATCCCCGGATTATGAGATGGTCCAGAAGGATACTCATTAGCACTTGATGTTTCAGGAATGCTTTGTTGTTCTTCAACAGCATTAATCTCCTCAAAATTCTCCTCAAATTGACTAATCCAAAAAGAAGAGAAATGAAGAAGAAATAAATCAAAGACAACTCCAAAACCTATTTAAAGCAGATCAGATGGCCAAACTTCATTCTGATGAGGTTAGGCAGATACCTTCTCTAGGAGATGAGTAATGCAGGCAAAAACGTACCTGACAAGGTAAACATCTATGGGTCCCATTGTGCTCCGTAAGACAATTCTGTATCTTCTCTGTGGATAATCAACTGCCTGTAGGGGGTGAATCAACAGTAGTGTACATAAAAAAACAAATAGGATCATCCAAGTTATCTGATAGAAGCAAGAAAAAAATACCTCATCAGGGTCTGGAACTTCTAAAGTAGTACCATGAGGAGCTTTAATGGCTATCAGAGTTTCATTCTGGATCAAAGAACAAAGTTATTTTACAATAAAAAAATAACAACTAATTATTTGTGTCAACTGTTATCCAATTTGATACCTGGAAGCAGGGTAAGTTTTTGATATCTTCTTCTGTCACAAAAAGCCACCTGTGAAAGAAATCGAAGTCAATATGATAAAATCTGAGGTGCCCAAATTTAATTTCTGACAGTTTGGTTCCTTGAATAGTAGAGATGCGTTACTTCTGATTGTTTTCATCTTCACTAAGGCCCCTCAGCTTTTCCTGCATTTCTCTGAAACAAGAAAAGTTTCAGAAGACTAGCATTTCTCAGTAGTAAGTTAGAAACATATAAGCATCAGGTTAGGACCTTATGCGTTCATCCAATCTGTGCTCTTCCAAGTTTAGATTTTCAACTTCTTCCTGAAGAAAGAGAAAATAGCTTTGAGGATTTACTGAATGTCGGAAAAATAATACACGTGCTGTAAGGTACGCCATACAATTCGATTTGGTGTTGCTAAAAGTTGCTTCAACATATATTTGCAATTACAATTTTCTTATGGTTTATTGCATAACTACTAATGCTGGCTTTCTTATCCTGTGGGTGCAAAAGAGCCTTCACTTAGGGATAATTCAAGTCGTAAAAAACACTACCAAAAAAGCCACAAGGACTGGGCTAAAGCACAGGGTAACGTAAACCAAAAATCAGGAGTGTAAAAGCTCGTGTGTTTGTAGATTTACAGTAGTACCTGCAAACCAGAAAGACTCTCATCGGCTTCCCCTGGCCTTGATACATCAACACCCCTATTAGATAAGAGAATTGTTCAGTAACTTGCGTTTTCATATTGATTCACGAGGGCATGTGAAATATTAAATGAAAGAAAAGTCTAAAACGGATGAGTTCTCATACTTCCACTGGATTCTGTTCTTGAGTTTCTTTTCTATAAGACCAATGCCTTCAAGAACATTAGTTATGTCATATATCCGCCTCTTCTGAACCTGTTGAACAAGAGTAAAGAATAAAAACTTTAGCAACTAACAGTCAAAACAGAAGCATCGACTAGTGACACAATCACCTCTAAAGTATCTGCCGCTTTATTCAAATCAAGAATACCATCCTCTGCGTGTTTAATTAGATTAATGAACTTTTTTGTCAAGAGACCTGAGAGAGGAAAATGAAGTGTAATGAGTGCTATCATTTGATATACAGAACGAAATAGAGAAGTTCTTGTTAGAAATTTATTACGAGGCATAGACATATAATCAACCAGCAAGAGGAGAGATATAATTGTAAATTAGCAAAGGGATTTTTGTCTTACCTAAAGAGCTATCATAACGACAAGGACCGACAGGAGTGAGATTATTGCCACTAGGAGAACCTGCACAAAGATGTTTCTGAAAAATTACTATTTCTCTATCTCAATATTTCGCTCCATATCAGACAAAAATCCATTTGATAGTTTTCACGAACTACAATTCAGTGAATTGGATATCATTAAAGTATTTTTCAGCCAAGATAAAAAGATTAAATCAATGCTTACCAACATTTGCCATGGGAATCTGGGATGCAGCTCTGTTGGCCTTTGTTGCCCTTGGAGCCTTTTGGGATTTTCCCGATTTCGCAGATGGTGGTGTCTGGAAAGGACCTTTCATGACATCAACATTACCATGACCCACATTCTGGTCAGCAGATTCAGCTTCACGATCCACTACTGCAGTTTTCCGCTTTAATGGCTTGCAGAGAAGAAATAGACAAGTCAGAATCAGCAACACTCATCAAATGCAAGAAAAAATATCCTAGAAAATAATTGACATTCAATAAGAATAAAGGAAGCACCAATATGGTTTCTATGAAAACACAGCATTACTAGAATAAACACATTTTTGCATTTAGTGATGCAAAATTTATCCTAATAGATATTCAATTACAATTCATCAAACGCATACTACTTCTCATTTTTCACTAAGAAACATCACGCTAATGAGAGAAAATAGGTATAATTGGCAGGGTCAATCTAGTGGTTATGCGACGTGTAGAACAATGCACGCAGGTCTAACAAGTTATTAGTAGGACCATTCAGCAAGCACTGCCATATCGCCTCTAAACATGAAAACAAAATATTTGAATAAGACTCTTTAATTCTTTCTGACATATACAAACGCTTTACGAGGATATCATCCCCCACAAATTTACAATGGATAATATGGTTTGAACCTCGCTTTAGATGAATTACATATATATATGTCAAAAGACCATGCATACCATTAATGTGGTTATTGAACTTTATTATCTTCATTCTGATGAATCCATATAACAAATTGAGCATAGTGCTTAATATAGAAGAACAAGCAACTGTACTTCTCCAAAACTACAGGCAAATTCAAGCATAATTATATTGAAAATCTGAAATATGTGTCCAACCTATCATGGAGTTTAATATCCAGCAGACACAAGATGATGGAAGAAATCTTTAAGGAACTAATTCTTCTTTTTGGCTGGTGAAGAAAATCAGGTGCCCCAATATGACGGAAAGAACCAGACTCAAATTGCAAATAAGATGCTTTCAATATTGACTCTGGAAAAGAGGTGATCATTTCCCAAAATGCAGAATAAAGATCTTCGATATTGGAATCAATATAACAAAGACTTGTAAGTAATTGAATTATTTTCTTGACACTACTCAGAGAAAGAGGAAGTACCCTATTTCAAGAAACAGTTACGGTGAAACAATGTAAAAAATGATGAGAAACAGACAGCGACACATGCTGTTTTGCCAAAGCATATCATGGGAGGGTTACTCTATGATGCTCCCCTTGGCGGAAGTACACAGTTTTTTCCTACTTATTTTGCTACAAGGGCACATAGCGGAACAAAAGAAACAAATAAAAACAAGGTGGTCGAAAGATATATTGTCTGAATGTAGCCTCTTATATTTTAACCTGTCTCACTTATACGAATATCTCAACATTGATTAAGCTCTTATATCAGCCTCTCCCAAACCATATAGTTTAAGGTGGGAAAATTAAGTGAACAGAGGAGATAACTTCCACATGTACTCTCCCTCTTCAGTGCCACATCCCCAGCCATAAAGTCCAGGAACGCAAACATCTTAGAGTTTGCATCACAACTTACTTAGAAGATCCCAAAAGTTTGTGCCAGAATTTAGAACTAGTTCAATTAAGTCAAATATTTAGATGTATACTCGCAGTCACGTGGATCTTTTATCAATTCGAGTACTTAAAATGCAATCAAATTTTCATTGTGATGAAGAATGGAAAGATAGGACAGTAGTTACAAGATTAATAATACCTCCAAAACAAAGACTGAGTTATCCAGAAACTCACACTAAACTGAAGCATACATCAACATAAATAACATACTGTAAGACTCGTCAGGAGATAGATCACCTCAACTTCCAACTTCTACCTATATAACATAAAATTCGAGACATTATGACTGACTCGACTTAAATTAAGTGCAAGTTCCTGTAACAGCCTTGAATTACATCAGTTCTTTCCAATCAGAACAGGCTTGATCCCAGAACTTCACCCTAGGATTCCAACCCAAACGAGGCAATACTTAATTCAGAAAATTCAACAGGATTTATGAATTTAATCAAACAAGCAGATGTAGGAAGTGAAAGTGTGAAGAGCTCAAGACTCACAGGCCGCTTCTTTACAAGGAGGGTCTCATTAAATTCTTGATCAGGGCGGTCAGCATCACCAGCAGCGAAGTGGTGATAGTCACCGCCTCCAAATGGCGGCTTCCTTGAAGTGAATGATAACTGTTTTCTGGAAGTCTGCTGCTGCTGCTGCTGCATGATTCGATCTTTTTTTCTGGTGAAGCTGAAAGACCCAAACAAAGCGGGGTAGTTGGTGAATTGTGCAACCAATTCGGGTTTGCAAGAATTGATCGGGGAGGTTTTGGGGTTTGGATGTGAGGAGGGAGAAACAAAATTGAGGAGAGAGAAAGGATTGGAGGAGAATGGAGGTGGGGTTTGGGAGAGATCTGATTTGGGAGAGAAGCAATAAAAAAGAGGGAAAGAAACGGAGAAGAAAACGAGGGAAAGGGGAGTGAGGGAGGAAGCGAGGGAATTTGGTTCGGATATAGATGTGGAGGGAACCCCACTTTATTTCCTTTTCTACCCCTTCCTATATTTTTCTTATACATATATACCCCATATATGTTGCCACTAGACCTCACCCCACCCATCACTAATGTCACCCATGTTTGCTCACTTTTAAATCTTAATTTGCTGTTTCTTAATACATATATTGCGAATATTTGTTAATGTTCAATCAGTTAATTTATTTTCGTTAACGTTCACTAACATTAATGAACTTCAAATTCGTAAATATTTTTGTATTCGTGAACATGAATATTAAATATTTTGTAGCGAAAAGAAAAAATTAGTAATAATAATATTTTGTTAGACGAACAGAAATAAACAGAGATTAAATCATTGCTAAGTGCTAACCGAGCTAAAACATTTTCATTAGTAGCCCTACACACACTTATATATATTTTCGAAATAACTATGTGGTGGGGGTGAGGGTAAAGGTAATTCGCTACAAAAAATTGTTGTAGCAGTTTAGTAGTCTATGTAAATTACTTTTTGTTGTGGCTATAATATTTTGTTTGTAGAGAGTACCATGTTAAGTCACTTAATATTGATAAATAATTTAGTAAAACTAAACCACTTTTATATACTCCCTCCGTTCTATATTAATTGACATTTTAGGATTTCTTTTTTTTTTTTTTTTTTTTTTGCAATTAATTAAGATTTTACATATTTTTTATCAATTCTACCAATTTTCTCCCTAAACTCAATTCTAAAGTATCTCTATTTTTCAATCTATTAGAGATAATTTGATTTGATCAAATCTTTAGTTGATGGCATATCTGTCAAAATATTACATCCTTAATTCTTTCCTTTCATCCTAAAATATCAATTAATATAGAACCGGGGAAGCATTAGAAAAATATAGCAGTTTGTAAATAACAATTATTTTGTAAATGAGAAAAAGAGAGATGTTGATGGATTTAATTTTATATAAATAGAAACAGTTCCATGGAAATCACATGAAATTAATAATAGATCTTATTAGTAGTATTTTGCATTTTTTTAGTACAAATCTTGGTTGGAGTAGGATGGACGGGAATTGAACCATGGTAAGGTAACTGAATTATAGACTGCTCTACCAATTGAGCTATAAATAATTTGCTAGTATTTGCATATAGACCTTTGATGGTTTTTTTAATTTGATAAAAATCTCCGGAAACACGTCTAACAAACTTCAATACCAAATCTGCCCCACCTAAGACAAACTAAAGAGAATAAACGTGTTCCACGACTAATAATGAAACCTAGTTAGTAACTAAATTTTCTCTTAAAAAATCTTGTTATGTGTTACTTGACTCCTTGTGACATGTGGAAATCACACTTTATCCCCTACCCACTCTTGGACACAGCCCAACATTTCATCTTAATGCTATGTGCCCAGAAGTTCTTTCTCTATTAACGAATGGAAGAGGTAGAGGAAGTAATCGCAGTTGTTAGGTTCATGGAAGGCAATGCTGGTCATTGGTATGGATGATATGTGGAGGGGAAAGAGGAAGTTGGGTGGGAGATACTCTCTCAAATTGTCGTGCAGTGACAAACTAAGGCATGAAGGCTTTGTGAGTGACTACATTCCTCACTTTCAGGAACTAAAAATGTTAGAAAATTTATATTTAGTTTTGATGATATTAAACCATCTTATAAAGTAGGAATTATTTCCCTCTAAATATTATGTAATCTATTGTAATAGGTAGAGCTAGTTCTACTTAGGTAAAAGTCACAGCACAAAGATTCAACAAAGTTATTGACACCATATAATAAGAATGTTCGTTGTAGGATGAAAGGTTCTAACGTTGTAAGGATATCACAGTGAATGCTTACGCAAAGATTGTGTACAACAAAGTCTGTCAGTAGCACAATCCACACTTGCAACAATCATGATCGTACAACAAACCATTTAATAAGCAGTCAACAAAAAGGACAAAGAGCCAACAAGTCAACGGAGACCAGAGACAATCTTTTACTGACTATGCAATAACATTAAGACGCATATCCTAACAAAAGAATAAACAAATTTGCAGACTGACATTGCCGCATCTACTCTGGCCTAGTCTCTTAGCAAAAGGGCAACAACTCCAAGTCGTAAAAGAGCACTAATTGTCAAACAGGAAAACTTTTTTCCCTTCAACACTGACAATTCCCACTTCTATAAGTAGAGGAGACTGCAAACCAAAAAGAGTACATACAAGAGCACTAAACAATTGAAGGAATAGAACAACACTCACTAATACTCCCATATTCAAGCATACTTCTCAAAATGTTGTGAAGGTTCTCAAGCATCTAAGAAGCTCACTCAATCTCAGTCCTTCTCACTGAAGCATGGCCATATCTAAATCTCTTCAAGAACGTTTAGATGCGACTTCAAGTTGAAGAAATCACTTATACCCAACTCTATGAGTAGTATAAACATATAGTTTTATTGAATCAGGGATTCAAACTAGATTAGAGTAGTTCCAAGGAACTAGTACAGTTAGAGGTGTAGCCTTCTGACAATAGGAGAAAATTATTGCAGGTGCCAAGTTGAGACTCAGGCTTCATGTAACTAAGATTGTACTATGTGAACAACTTAGTAAATTTTCCTTGTGGTAGGGAAGAGTGGACATAGAAGGATTACCCCCACCTTTGAACCACTATAAATTCTGCTTGTGTTTATTTTCCCTATTTGTGTACTTTAATTGTTGTTGTTACAAACTACATATATCTGCATTGATTTGAAAATAACTTTACATACTCCGCGTCGGAAAACCTCATAAGGTATAGCTAGCAGTAAGTGTTTCGAAAAGAACAGCTTGTTGTACACAACCTGCTCTGTACAAACTTATCAATGTAAACACTATGTAAGAGCCAGTTTCTTACGGTTGACAACACACTACTGGTACACGTGTTCCGTGCACACACTTTAGGGCGCTTTTAGTGTCATTTTAGTGTCAATAATGTGCACAATCACGTGTATTTAGTGCTTTTGTATTCTCATGGGAAAAATAATGTGTTTGTGGTGTTTATGTGTTAAAATAGGTGCAAAAGGATCGAAAAAGAACATCAAACGATCGCGGAGTCGAAGGATCAGTCGAGGCAACAAGGGACAGGGCTGAAGGATTGATCTCGGCCGAGACAGGGCATAAATCTCGGCCGAGATACCTCTCCAAGGAAATCCTGGAATCTTGAGAGACTGAAGATCTCGGCCAAGACGAATATTGCATCTCGGCCGAGATAGCTCTCCAGGGAAAAGTAAAAAATTCAAGAGAAGAAGATCTCGGCCGAGATGAAACCCAATCTCGGCCGAGATAATCCTAACCTTAAAAAGCCCTAAATTTCCCTTTTTACGTCTCGGCCGAGATGCAACCCAATCTCGGCCGAGATCATCCCTCGGTTTGGAATTTGAAAAATCCCTTTTCATGTCTCGGCCGAGACACACTTGCATCTCGGCCGAGATTCCTTGCCCTATTTTAAATTTGTGAATGCGATTGACACGTCGGTTTCTAACCTAGTGTTCCGCACGTGTACGGATGTAGGTGTAGTACAATTGTCAAGGTCGATCCCACAAGGAATAGTTTTAGGTAGTTCGATACCTCAATACTCTAGGAATGTCCTAACTAGATACTAAATAGCAAAGGTTGATTTTACTAATTAAAGTACTCAATTAAATATGACTTCAAACTTAGGAAACACAAAGAACTAACAATCAAGGATAATAGGTATCCTAGGGCTTCGATTTCAGGATATTACTTCAATGTTGAATACGATTAACCTATTAATTTACCAATTCTAGTGTTTATTTGGCGGCACAACAATAATCTAACCATTCTCTCGAAGCGATTAAACCGTTGATTGATTAAGCTAATTACCCTCTCGAGTCAATTAAACCTTTAACTCCCAAACGATCCTAAGCCACGGCCTACACAGTCATAAACAACTGTGCTCTATGTTCTAAGTCTGATAACGATTCCCTCCTCTCGAAGCGGAATTGCTAAACTAAATTACTAAATCTAGGTGATCAAGCTAAATTCAGTTTTACGCACAAACATAGAGATAAAACACGTAAAGAACAGAATTAATAAATTAAATCATAATCAAACCATTGTCATAAAAATTCCTACTTTCTAACCCTAGGACACGAATAGCTTAGCTACTCATGCCTAGCAATAATCCAATACAAAATTCGACGAAAAACATTGTAAAGAATTAAACTAGAAAAGAATAATTAAACCCGGATGACTCCGTCTCGATGATCTTCGTCTTCTTTGTCCTCCAAGATTTCTTCTAGGTAAAATAATGTAATTGATGTTCTTGATCCTTTTTTTCCTAGAGCTTGAGGTCCTTTTTATAGAGTTGGGGACGAATCCTTGAGAAGATAGGATCCAAATCCTATTAGGAAATCAAATTCCCTATCAAACAGGATCTTCATTATCAGCGGCCTTTTTGACACGGCCGTGTTGCTTAAGTGACACGGCCGTGTTGCTTTGCAATACCCCCTTTTCCAGCAACACTTTGACACGGCCGTGTTGCAATTGTGACGCTGCCTTGTTCTGTTCCAGAGCTGTTTTGAATGTTGCGCATCACTTTTGACACGGCCGTGTTGAAGGTTTGACACGGCCGTGTCGGTTCTAGCCCCGTTTTACTCCTAGACCGGTTCAGGTCAGCTCGGACCAGTTTGGACCGGTTCTTGAACTGTTCGGACCGATTTCCACTGGCTTTCACTATTTTGGGCCGGTTTTCACTATGTTCCAACTTGTTTTCTTGTCCGGTAGTCGTAAATCACCACTTTTTATCCTGGAAATGCTCAAAAACACCTTAAAACAAGCCGAGTACGTTAATGGGTCACTTATATAATATTTCATCAAATTCTTGACCATCTATGCACATAATTCCTATAAAATAGTATCATAACTCGACCTAATTACAAGCATAATTAACGTGTATCAGCGATTTTTCCTTAAACTGAAGTAACAACTCTTCCCCCTATATATATCCTCCCTTTCGAAATTAACCTATCTTGGGACATTGAATAACATATTTTCCAGCCTCCATCATCCTCAAGAGCTACATTGGGAAGGAGATTGAAGGCTTTTCATTCCTTCTACCCAAGTTCTTGGTTTCTTCTACAATTTTATCATGTCTTATTGTATTTCCTTTGATTTATTGATTGTATTAGGCGTAATGGGTGGCTAGCACCCTTATTTCAGTCCTTGGTCATTAGTTGAACCTTGGAGTGAAAATGTTTATGTAATTTCTACTGTTGTTAATCGATTGGATTATGTCTTTGGAATTTTCTATGTTATTTGGGATTATTGATTCACACTTATGAATTGAATTGTGGCTTGATCACCCATTTGAATATTTGTTAGTGAGTTGCTAGAATTGAGTTTATAATCCGTAATTGTTATGAATTCGATTCCCGGGTAGTAAACAATAGATTCATTTTATTAGGGATAACATAGATTTCGACCACTAGATCCGAGCTTATGAGTTCTATGTCGAATCTACTCCACTGTCTTAATTCGTAAAGCACTCAACTATTGATTCTTAAAGAGCTTGTTTTAGGATTTGATAAGTTGAGTAGGATTAATTGAAGAGCGTATTTTGATTAATCATACTTAAGAGACAATTAGATTGATAGAGCTTGTTATCAATCTTGGAGTAGGACTTCCATGGCTACCTAATTAATTAATGACATTAATTCCATAGATTGTTTGAAACAAGGGGATACTTGATTAAGGGTTGAATACTTCAATCATACTTTAAAAATCCAAAAATCAATCTATCTATTTTGCTATCGTTTGTTAATTGAATCTTAAGCTTAGTTGATCATAGTTAAATAGTTGTTCCTAATATTTATTGATAGTTTATAGTTTGACAAACAAAACCCCCTACCTTTATTGCTTTCGTTGTTTGCTTTTGTTCTTATTTGAATTTTTTAATTGCTTGACATATTAAAACAATATTAGACTGTCGTTCCTCGTGGGATCGACCCTTACTTATCGCTCTACTGATTAGAATTTTAGGTTAAGGTTTAGTGTATATATATTCATATATATATATATATATATATATATATATATAATACTAATTTAATTTGGCACGTCTGACGAAGCGTGACACCAAATTGTAGGAACTTATCAATGTAAACTCTATTGTAAGATCCAGTTTCTTACGGTTGACAACACACTACTACCTATTATTATGGAAAGAAAAAAAGTTCGCTAAAGGCTAGATGTTTATTCACTCCCCCTCCCTCCCCTCCCCCCCTTTGGGACCAATAAGAAGCATTCATGGTGAGCTCAAATCCTTCCCTTAATGATGAGTATTTTTTAAAAGTTTCATAAGTGGTCTTAACGATGTAAATGTACAAATGGTAGACATGTTTAGCCCTAACATTTTATTATGGCAAATGTAAATGACAAGAAAGCAAGAAGCGTTGTTGGGTTCACTTGTTAAACATCAAATTGGCTAGAGAACATTCAGTTATTCCCATGGTTATTGAAAAAATAATATATATATATATATATATATATATATATATATATATATAAGTAGAGTAAGAATAAAACTACTAAAACCACTTTCGGAAAATCACTCCGATACTATCAAATTGTTGGGAAGGTGGGCACTTGATACACGTCAATTTTGCATGTAATTAGGCCAATTTTATGATAGTATTTTATAGGAATTATGTGCATATTTGGTCAAGGATTGGATAAAGTAATATAAATTGGATCATTTAACGTGTTTGACTTGTTTTAAGGTACTTTTGAGCATTTTCAAGATTAAAAGTCGTGATTTACGACTACCGGACGAAAGAACAAGTCAAAAGGGAGACTAAATCGGACAAAACCAGAGAAAACCGGTCTAAACCGGCAAAACATCAACTCAAACCGGCCCAGACCGGTCTGAACCATCTTAGAAGGCAAACTAGAGCAGAAATGAGACGGCCGCGTCAAAAGTGACTCACAAAGTGTAAAACGGCACTGTTGCTCCAACACGACCGTGTCACTTAGCCAACACGACCACGTCATTTTGGCCATTGTTTAGAAGATTTAAGCATAAAGCGACACGGTCGTGTCACTTAACCAACATGGCCGCGTTAGAAGACCGATTTTGAAGCCAAATCCTGTCTCAAGTATGAATTGATTCCTAACTTCCCGATGACTTTTCCAAAGCTTATAAAAAGACAAGTAGAGCTCGTTTTTCAGGACTTGAGATTGACACATCCGTTTAGACAAAGAGTTAGACGACTCGGAACACGAAAAAGCTTACAATTATAAAGACAATTCAATCGGCTTTAGTTATTTCTTTTCTAGTTTTTTTTTTCTTTACAATGTTATTCATGAATTATTATATTGGATTGAGACTAGGCATGAGTAGCTAAGCTATTCGTGTCCTGGGGTTTAGAAAGTAGGGATTTTTACGACAATGTTTTGAATTATGTTTTGATTTATAGACTCCATTTTATGTGTTTATCTCTATGTTTGTTTTTCCAACTGAATTTAGTTTGATCACCTAGATTTCGTTAACTCGTTTAACAACTCCGCTTCGAGATGAGGGAATTGTTATTAGACATACGACATAGAGCGCAGTTGTCTATGGCTGTGTAGGCATTGGTTTGTGAGCTTTTGAGAGTTATTAGGATTAATTGACTCGAGAGGGTAATTATTTTAATTAATCTACGATCTAGTCACTTCGAGAGAAAGGTTAGGTTATTGGAGCGCCGCCTAATAAACACTAGAATCTGGTTTAAAAGTTTATAAGTTGAGCAAAATCATCATTGAAGTAAGTCCTGAAATCGAATCCCTAGGATACTTTCTTGTTAATCAAAATTCCTTCTTGTTTGATAAGTCATAGTTAAGTAATTAATTAGTTTAAGTACATTAATTTAGTTACAAATAACCTTGAAATTTTAGTATCTAGTTAGGATAATCCTAGACAATCGGAGTATCGAACTACCTAAACTATTCCTCGTGGGATCGACCTTACTGCCACTACTACACCTACGCCCGTATACTTGTGGTAATTAGGGGATGAAAATAGGCCTGTCAAGTTTTTGGCGCCGTTGCCAGGGAATAGGCTTAGCGTCTTAGTTTTTATCTTGAGTAATAGGAGGAAACTAGACTAGATTTAACTTTTTGTAATCTTTTTTAATTTTCATTTTTATTTTTAATTTATTCTAGTATTACGTGCTATTTCTTGTTGGTGGTATTTTCAGGCTTCGCATGCAAACCAGATCAAAAGGGAAAGACAATCTTGTGCCTTACGATCCTGAAATTGAAGCAACAACCCGCAGATATTGCACAAGAAGAAACCCCACGTTTGAGATGGAGAACGTACCACATCATCCGAATCCAGATGAAGCTCTTAACAGAGTACTAACAGCTCTGGCACGCTTGGATGACCGAGTCACTAATATTCAGCAGCAGTTACCTCCACAGCAGCCACAGCTGCAACAGCAGCATGGACCAATTCAGATAGAACTGGATGCAGGAGATGAAGATGACACTCCCATAAGTAATTGCTTGAAACCTAATCCAAATCAGCAAGCTGGTGGAGTACAAACCCCACCACTCAATGCCAGCAGTTTTGAGCTAAAGCATGTACTAATCAACATAGTGCAACAAAACCAGTATGGGAGAAGTGCTTTAGAGGACCCGAATGCGCATCTGATAAAGTTTCGTAGACTGGCGGACACCATTAAAATAAACCATGTGCCGCATGAGCAGATCAAATTGAGATTGTTCCCATTTTCCCTGAAAGACAGAGTCCTTCAATGGTTCAATTCGTTGGAGGATATTACAAGTTGGGAGGCCTTGAGTACTTCATTTCTGTTGAAGTACTTTCCACCGAGCAAGATGCTCGACCTGTAGAATCAGATCAAATAGTTCAAGAAATTGGACCAAGAGCTATTCGGAGAAGCTTGGGAGCGATTCCAGGATCTTATCCGGAGTTGCCCTCAACATGGGTTTACGAAGAAGCAGCAGGTGTGCAAAGTCTATAACTCCGACTAGAAATCAGGTAGATGCAGCTGCAGGTGGTAGTTTGATGGAGAAGTCTGTGAAGACAACTTTCTCAATTTTAGATGCTATGGCCAGAACGAGTTATCAGTGGCCGAATGAGAGAAACCAGCCAAGGAGGGTAGCAAATGTGATGGAAGTGGAGACAGTCAGCAATGAGCCGCTTGAAAAACTCACATCACAGCTGACAGCATTGACAAGTCAGGTTAATCTGCTAACTAGTCTGACGTTAGCACAGCAGCAAGGGGGTCAGGAAAACATTGAGGATGTTAACTTTGTAAATCAGAAGGACTTTAACAACTTCCAAAATAATCAGCCTAGGTACAATCAATATCCACAGAATCGGAATCACCAGAATTTCTCTTATGGGAATTCCAAGAATACACTCAAACCGCCGTCTGGGTTTACTGTTACAAATGGTATGATCCATGACAGTAAGCAGCCAACACAAGACGAAGTTGTCCAGTCACAGTTTACTAAATATGACAAAAAGTTAGCTCAACTGGAGAGAAAGATGGATGGAAAGTTTATTGAGCTAAATAATCAAATGACTTGACAAGGAGCTGACATAAAGAGGCTCGAGAATACCATGACTCAAACACAAGCAAGCATTGGTGAGTTATCTTCAAATATGAGCCAACTAATAAAGATTACTGGAGCTCAACATAAGCAGGGGCAGTTCCCAAGCGATACAGTGGTGAATCCGAGAGAGCAGTGTCACGCAATTCAAGTAAGAAGTGACTTTGGTTATGCAAGCCCAGAGTTGCCGGCTGATACTGGAAATGAAGTGCAAAAAGAACACTCAGTGGAAGAAAGAGGGGTAGACGAAGTAATGAAGAGGCCAAAAGCCAATATACCAGAATATATCCCTCCAATTCCATTCCCACAAGCTCTGAAGAAGAAAAAGGTAGATGAGCAATTCGCAAAGTTTTTGGATGTGCTAAAGAAGATCCAAATCAACATACCTTTTGTCGAGGCATTACAGCAGATGCCTAACTATGCGAAGTTCTTAAAAGAGGTGATCGCTCAAAAGAAAAAATGGGAGGACTATGAGACGGTGAACTTAACAAAAGAATGCAGTGCAATTATCCAAAAGAAGTTACTCGCAAAGTGCAAAGATCCAGGTAGTTTTACTCTTGGATCCAAAATAGGTAATTTAACTTTTGATAAAGCACTGCGTGATCTAGGATCGAGTATCAACTTAATGCCTTTGTCTATATATGAAAAATTAGGAGTAGGCACATTAAAACCCACTACAATTGCTCTTCAAATGGCCGACCATTCTATAACTTGGTCATGGGGCATTGTAGAGGATGTTTGAATAAAAGTTGGTAATTTTATAATCCCAGTTGACTTTGTAGTCCTAGATATGGTAGAAGACTAAGAAATTCCCTTAATCTTAGGTCGCCCGTTTTTAGCAACGGGTAGCGCACTTATAGACGTTAAAAAGGAGGAGTTAACTTTGAGGATAGAAGAGGAAAAAATCACGTTTTCAATATACGAAGCTCAAAAACAACACGAGGGTGAGAGGGTGAATAACATTGAAACATGTGGCTCTATACAGTCTTTAGATGTCACAATAAATAAGAACGTAATCTCGCCTAGTGATTGCCATACCCCTAAAGTATACTTTGTTGATTCTACAATTCATCTTGATCATCATGATTCTGCTAATCTTGAGCTTTTGGAAAAGGATAGTGTTCTAGATGTCTTACAGGAACCTCCAAAAAGAAGGTCGGCCAAAAAAGGCGTAAAAAGAAAAAGAAAGTTGAGAAGGCATTAAAAAAGAACGAAGGCTGCGAAAACAATGAACTGTTACCTAAACATCTGAAGCCAAATCCAATAATGAGGGAAGTAGTTAGAAGAAAGTGCGGCTGAAGAAGCTGAATTAGAACCAAAAAGGTCGTCAAGCTTGAGACGTAAAATAAAGCACTTGTCGGAAGGCAACCTGATGGTTACTGTTTTATTTTATTTCCATTATTTCTTTTTAGTTATATGTTTTATTACTTGTTTTTAGTGTTTTATGTGTATAGGATTCAACATGGACGAGTGTTGCAAGAAACGGGGGTTGAAGAGACGAGAAACTCGAGTTAAGGGAGAAGGAAACAACACGGCCGTGTCATTTACATAACACGGCCGCGTCAAAAGATTAGCCAAAGCCACATTCCAGTTTAAACTAACACGGCCGCGTCACACATTGAACGCGGCCACGTAAAAAAGGCCGCAGAAATCCTTTTCAGCACTAGAATGCAACACAGCCGTGTCACAGCAGTAACACGACCGCGTCAAAATCGCGTCCAAAAAGCTAATCGCAGTTCAAATTGAACGCGGCCGCGCCAAACTTTCAACACGGCTGCGTCATCTTTTCAATAGCTTAAAAACGCGATCATCAGGTTTTATCATTCCCCCTCTTCTCTCTTACACACACGCGAAAGAACACACATCTACTCACACTCGGCAAAATCACACACAAACACACTACAAATCACACACATTCAATCACAAACACAATCACACACACTAATTCACGCATTGCATCAACAAATTCGCAATTTTTTGACCCAATTCGAGGAATTCGGCCACACTCCCAATCTCAACCTTTTTTTACTAAACATCTCCGGTAAGTGAAGCTAACCCAAATTTATATGCTTCCAATCTACTTCTTATGCTTAATTTACATGTATTGGAGATTGTTTAATTTCGAATTGTAAGCATAATGTAGTGCATATTTGAGAACTATTACTCTTTGTAGTATGAACGTGCTAAATTTCAATTGGGTCTTGAGTTATGAACTATTGTTGTGTTGATTATAGTTAGAATTGACGTGAATTTTGTGGTTGGAATGAAATAAGAACATCGAGATTGAATTTCATATGTTTTCATCATTGGGGAATTTTATCGAACATGTTGTGTACATGAGTCGGCATGAGCTTTTTGCCTATTTGTTGCCTCTTGTTGTGTCTTCTTATGTGATACAAAGATGAGTTAAGATGCATATCTTAAGTTGATAGGATTCGATGTTTCATTATCTAATGACTTCAATTGAAGATTTTCGGAGTTGAGCATGAAATAGGGGGTATACAATGTGCAAGTTGCTTGGACGTTGCTAGCATATAATTCTCTTGTTGATAACCTAGGAATTCTTTGCTCCTAGACATTACTTGTGATGAATTGAGGATTGTGCGATTGTTGATGGCTTGTGTGTATAGGTTCACTAAAATGGCACCACGAAAAGGTAGCTCTAGTCGAAGCAAAGGAAAGCAAGTCATGGTAGAGGAAACCCCAAGGCAACAGCCAAGCCACGAGACAGCCTCGGAAGAAACGAGCAGCAACCGTAGTTGCATCCGAGTCCGAATTGACTGAGGACATGGTCGGCCTCATTACTTCTCTCCAAGATGATATTCGTCTTAATAATGAGTCGGTGCAATCAGTTCGCACCTCGGTCGACAGGCATCGAACAAAGGTCCGGGGAGCAATTCAAACGATCAACACAGAACTACATGACCAAAGAGGAATACTAAACACACTCCTTTAAAGGAGTAATAAAGAGCAGGATTGAAGGCAGCAGCTGAGGATTCAGTGGGAGGCCATGGTACAATTTTGGAGCCAGCATGGGTTCCAACCCCCGCCGCCCTCCCAGTGATTTTGTAAGTTAGCACCTAGGCGTACCACTCTCTTCCTCCAAACATTGGCTATCAGCCAAGTTTGGGGGAGGGGGTATACCGTGGGTCGTCTTGGCAGCTATATTTAATTTTGTTGCTGCTTCTTTACTTTCAGTTGGTCATTTTTGTTATTTGGATGTCGTTTAAGCTGCTTGATGCATAGTTATTACTTTGAGTAATTGTCGGGTCCATGTGCCCATTGTGCTGTTTTTTTTTTTTTACTGCTTTGACTTAGAGTATCGGGTCTGTGAGCCCATTATCTGTTTTATTGGTGTTGTTGGGTCTGTGAACCCAGTTTTGTGTTTAATCAGTTTCCATGTTAGTCTTAGGAGTCCAGAGTTTTATTATTATTGTCTTATTTTTTTGAAGTCATAAGAATAATTAAACCCGAGTTGTAATCGTTGAAAATTTAAGGATTTGATGGATGATGATGAGTTAATGATGAGACGATTTTGTGCATGAATTTGAAAAATTGACACATAGTAGAGCATGATAGGTAATGAGAGACGAAATTGAGCTTAAGCCTAGAACTTTGATCAAAATGACCCATGTGAGGAATTGAGCCTAAAGAGACTTCTTGTTTTGGAGCAATATATTTTCTTTCGGTGTGATTTTCATTAGATATGTGTATTGGTTTCTAGAACTTACCTTGAGACTTTGCTATGAATATGTCAAGTGCGTAATGTGACTTAGAAAGTGATATAGGCAGTTTTGATTTGTAGCCTATTTTGAGCCTTTTTAAGTAATCCTTTTTGCAAAAAATTGTTGAAAATTATCCTTAGTCAGCCCACTTGAGCTTTTAGTTTGTTTGTTTCATAACCTTACCTTATAAGCCAAGTACCTTTTGATTTAGCTTTTGGCCAAAAATTGGACTAATTGAGTAAAGAGGGAGGTGGATTATGAGGTAGTTTGGATTAAAAAAATTGGGAACAAAGTGGGTGCACTTATGGATGAACTAAAGGGTAAAGGAAATTTGAAGAGTTAGGTGCAAAATCAAGCAGGTATAACCTCTCTTAGTGTTATGTTCAGTGTTTTGTGTAATTGTTGCATATGTTATAAAAAAAAAAGTGAAAAGCAAAAGAAAGAGTCAGTTGTAACTAGTTGTTTTACTGTTTTAGTATAATAAGGAGAGGTTAGAAGAAGAAGTGCTTAGTTGATTTGAAAAATATTGGGTAGTCTCATAATGTGGTACTCGAATACTTAGTAAGAAAAGCACTTGGTTGGAAAGTACTTTTGGGGAAGGTGAAGAAGTTACCTTGAAAGGGTGATTTGCTGAAATTGGGAAAGTGAGATCGAGTGACTGTATTGGGGTGTAGTCCGGTTAGGAGTAACTTGATTAGTCCAATGGATAGTCACTTTTATCCAAATTTGTCCCGCCTTACCTTAAGCCAACATTACAACAAAATGAAAGACCTACTTGATTCTTTGTCACTTACGCCGAGTATTGAGTCTAGCATAGACAATTGGCAAGCCTATGATAAGCTATGCATGTAATCTAATTTAAGTGAAATGATATTTTTAGCCTAAACACTTGAGAGATGAGAGAAACACTTACCTGGTGGGGATCAAATACTTCGAAGGTTCAAGTCTTGAAAGTAGTTAATTTTTGCTCTATCACACATGCTCACTTACACTATGATGTCTAGCTTTTGGAAAAATCTATCTGAAACTAATTCATCATCTAATTACCCTAAAATATTGCATAAATCACTTGTATTCTTGTCTTTTGGTATGTTGTTTGGGACGAACAACAGTTTAAGTTTGGAGGGTTTTGATACACGTTAATTATGCATGTAATTAGGTCGATTTATGATAGTATTTTATAGGAATTATGTGCATATTTGGACAAGGATTGGATAAAGTAATATAAATTGGATCATTTAACGTGTTTGACTTGTTTTAAGGTACGTTTGAGCATTTTCAGGATTAAAAGTCGTGATTTTCGACTATCGAATGAAAGAACATGTCAAAAGGAAGACTAAACCGGACAAAACCAGAGAAAACCCATCTAAACCGGCCAAACATCGGCCCAAACCGGCCCAGACCGGTCTGAACCGGCCTAGAAGGGAAACCAGAGCAGAAATGACACGGTCGTGTCACATATACAACACGGCCGCGTCAAAAGTGACTCACAAAGTGTAAAACGACATTGTTGCTCCAACACGGCTGTGTCACTTAGCTAACACGGCCGCGTCATTTTGGCCATTGTTTGGAAGATTTTGGCATAAAGCGACACAGCCGTGTCACTTAACAAACACGGCCGCGTCAGAAGACCGATTTTGAAGCCAAATATTGTCTCAAGTAGGAATTGATTCCTAACTTCCCGAGGACTTTTCCGAAGCTTATAAAAAGATAAGTAGAGCTCGTTTTTTAGGACTTGAGAGTGACACATCCGTTTAGAGAAAGAGTTAGACGACTTGGAAGACGAAAAAGCTTACAATTATAAAGACGATTTAATCGGGTTTAGTTGCTTCTTTTCTAGTTTTTTTTCTTTACAATGTTTTTCATGAATTATTGTATTGGATTGAGACTAGGCATGAGTAGCTAAGCTATTCGTGTCCTGGGGTTTAGAAAGTAGGGATTTTTACGACAATGTTTCGAATTATGTTTTGATTTTATAGACTCCATTTTATGTGTTTATCTCTATGTTTGTTTTTCCAACTGAATTTAGTTTGATCACCTAGATTTAGTTATCTCGTTTAACAATTTCGCTTCGAGATGAGGGAATTGTTATTAGACATACGACATAGAGCGCAGTTGTCTATCACTGTGTAGGCATTGGTTTGTGAGCTTTTGGGAGTTATTAGGATTAATTGACTCAAGAGGGTAATTATTTTTATTAATCTACGATCTAGTCGCTTCGAGAGAAGGGTTAGGTTATTGGAGCGCCGCCTAATAAACACTAGAATCTGGTTTAAAAGTTTATAACTTGAGCAAATTCATCATTGAAGTAAGTCCTGAAATCGAATCCCTAGGATACTTTCTTGTTAATCGGAATTCCTTCTTGTTTGATAAGTCATAGTTAAGAAATTAATTAGTTTAAGTACATTAATTTAGTTATAAATAACCTTAAAATTTTAGTATCTAGTTAGGATAATCCTAGACAATCAGGCGAACTACCTAAACTATTCCTTGTGGGATCGACCTTGACTGCAACTACTACACCTACACCCGTATACTTGCGGTAATTAGGGGTTGAAAATAGGCCTGTCATTCCCCACACTTCACCCTCAGAAAAATTCATCACAAGGTCACTTTTAAGCAATCAACATAGATAAAGGGCAACCATAAACTAGACTGAACCAAATTCAGCAGCTAGTTTAAGCTGCCAGCTTCAACTACATAAATTCAGCACACCATAAATTGAAATATCAGGATAAAAAAACACACCATTTATTTCAAGCTACCAATTGTTTCATTCTATCATCTGTAATTTGTACAAACATCAACCTATTCAACCAACACCAAAAGATGCACATCATATAAATGAACCCACATAGGGGATTTTTCAGCATAATCATAACCCACACAGGGGATTTTTCAGCATAATCATAACCCACACAGGGGTTCAGTCATACAGAATTACTGAACAGATTAAACAAAATCACAAGCACACCCAGACCCAGACCGAGACTTTTCAGTCCAATCAAAACCCGCACAGGGGTAAACTAAAATCATCAACTCATAGCAGATTGAACATGCAGACAAATCAAAGCCCACATAGGGGGTACAAGCACGTAGAAACTTAGATCAGATGAACCACACAGGGGCATATTAACATCAGCACAACCCAGATCTGGGCTATAATAAACCGAAAAAGGTGAGAAAAATTTACATCGACCTTTAAAACTGCCGGAATCCAGATTGAAAGGTAAGTCAAGTAATGCTCTCGGAGTTCCTTTGTAATAAGCAACCCGCTACACGGAGCCAGAGAATCTAGAAAAGCAACCCACTTCGAACACACCTCTTCAAACTCTGGCTTAGTCGCTTCAGTTTCTAGCGTCGGCACCGGCTCCGGCATCTGGGCCTCAAGGACGAAAGTCCTCAGAATCGTAAGCGATTTCGTCAAAATGAGGAGAATCGTCCATGAATTATTAAAAAAAAAAAAAAAAAAAACTGATCTGAAACCCAAAAAAATTATACAGATATAGCAGATCTAGTGGAAGAGGCCAACTTCAAGACTCAATCGACCACCATTTAGGTAGATCGGCGATTGAGATGAAGAAACCCTAGTTTCATTTCGGCAACCAAGAAAAAAAATAGTTTTTTGAAGAGAAAGAGAGATGAAAGAGAGAGTGTGATCCAGGATCTGGGGTTGGATATGGGCTGGGTATGTTAACAATGGGTGGGGATTGGGATTAATGGTCTGGGCTTGGGTAGATAAATTAGGATAAGTTTAGAGTTAATGAAATTGGGTTTAGTTAATCACCTAATTACCAAAAATTTTTAATTGAAAAAGTAATGATAATTTTGAAAATAGGTGTGTGTTATGAGGATATTTTAGGAGTTATTTCTTTCCATTTTGGGAGTGTGCAAAATAGGGTGGGACGGCCGAAAAGAGATAGTGTGCAAATTAAGGCGGGACGGAGGGAGTATTAAATATTAGTTTTATTAAGCCATTGACTTCTTTGTTTTATGACTTATAGTACAATGAAGCCGGAGAAGTTTGGACTTTCTAAGCAAGATTAAGATGTTGTTATTGATGCGTAGCAGCGAGAAAAATAATTGTGGACGTTAAAGGGGATTATGATTTGATGTTTGTTTGAACGTCGAATTTAGAATTTGTGTTTTGCACTCTTACAATAATTTGTGGCTTCGTTTTGGCTAGAGGGTACTAATTGCAATTCTTGATATGATTGTGTGTGCTATGGAATACTTGACGAACTTATGCTTCTCATTATGTACAATTGTAGCTCCTCTCTAAACATAATTATTCCCATACTTTTGGTTAAAATATTTCACACTGATTTCTGTATTTTCTTGATTTTTCTTTTTGGAAAACATTATGATTCCATAAAACTAGGCAACCATCTCATTTAAAACAATATGTTCAAGTGATTCTAGTAAAGCTCAATCACTCACACATGAGAATCAAAAGAAAATGCTAATTGAGTTGGATGATGAGCTAGACAATTGTTTGAACTTTTAACTAAAATGAACTGAATTTAGTCAAAATCAGAGAGTAAAGAACAAATATAAGAAACTATAGCTCTGAAATACATCATATCACTCTTGTTGTTCTTCAGTCTGTAGGAAAACAATGAGTTATCAGTTTCAACCTCAACTTGCTTCAAATGGATCTCCTTTGCCAGCCAAGCTCCTTCACATCCTCCCAACGTTTCAGCCACATCAATCGTGAACACTTCCTTTAAGGGAATTGATGATGTTTGAATTTCTCATTGTGGATAACCACTCCTAAACTAGTTCTGTACCCTCAAATATTGATGCACCACTTCACTATTCAGCTTTGAACGTGTCGTAGACATCCTTCATATTTCATGCAAACAGTACATTTTCTAGTTGCAAGCGTACAACCTAAGGTATCGTCGCTATGAGGAGGATTTTTCGTGAAAACTAGCTAAGTCATTCGATCGGTGATGAACGTAAAAATTTTCGTTTTTCTTACATATTTTATATCCATATTTTTATGAGAATTAGGAGTATTTATCATATCTACGTGTGATTTTGTGTTTAAGTGTATTTTCGGGTTGGTTTTTCTTTTTGATATGACTAGTATTACTCATGTGCGATGCACGGAAGTTTATTTAAAAAATAATTATTTTAACTAAGCTAAATATGAGATAATCTAATGTTTAAAAATATTACCGTTTTATCCTATAAAATAATTATTTAGAAATTTTGAATTAAACATAAATAAATTATAAGTAATAAAAATATAAGTTTCTTTCACATTATATATGAATTTAATATAACTTACTTTATATTTATATGAATATGTATATATACTATAAATTAGCATTAAGATGAAATATTAAAATTGAAAATAAAATATATCTATATTCAAAATGATCGCTTCTTATCTTTGACCCAAACACATTAGTTTGTATGTATCATTCTTGACCTATATGAGTACACAAATAGCTTAATTAATCCATAAATGATGAAAAATAATTTTCAAATTAATTATCATATGTAATGTTATATATATGCGAGAAAGTAATAGGCATGTGATATAACAAATAAAAATTTGCATATTAATAATCTAATAAGCTGATTATAAATAATAAATTTTACTTTAATTTAATAAAGTATGTGTTCAATTATACATGCGTTGATTTTCCTCTCAACTTAATAAATGAAGAAAACTTGAAAAAATTCACGTCAGATAAAATAAATTGATTAGTTGTGGTTTTAATGAGATAGTCAAGTAAATTTTTTTTTATAAGATAATTATTTGAGTGATTTTTAGTTGTATTATGAACAAATACTATACATAACAACCAACAATAAACGGTAAATTCTAACTCAAATATCAACGAATAAATAATCTAATATTTTAAAATGAATATTTTATTTTAGTATATGCGGTATGGATGCTAAATGAAATATCATCAAAAGAGGATTAACTTGATGTACTATACATACTAAATAAATTAGAAATGGAATAGGTCATTTGCAACTTTAAAAAATAAAATAAATTTTGATTCTTACCAAGTGTTACAACAACTTACCGGTTATAGTCCAAAATTTTAGTCTGAAAAATGTTAATTTCAAAATTGCCTATGATGTGGCTTATAC
Organism: Ajuga chamaepitys; assembly: GCA_958295605.1. Classification (NCBI taxonomy): domain Eukaryota; kingdom Viridiplantae; phylum Streptophyta; class Magnoliopsida; order Lamiales; family Lamiaceae; genus Ajuga; species Ajuga chamaepitys. Next base: position 19,474,489 of record OY282505.1, read on the forward strand.
ATATATATATATATATATATATATATATATACACACGCATATATATATGTGTGTATATATATGTGTGTATGTATGTATGTATGTACACACACTCACACATATATATAGTTTTTTTAATTTATGAAAATAATTTTTAATTCTAACCATAAATAGTTAAAAAATGATCATGAAATATATAATAAATGAAACATTAACAATTTAGTTTGATATTTCAAATCTAATGTAAAATTCTATACTTTTGTCCCTACTTTCGTTTTATATTTTTAGTTTATCTAAGCAATTTTTTTTTTTTTAATTATACACATTTAAAATTTTCTTGTTACGTTTGCAACTTCTAATATTTCACTTGATAGTTTCAAATGTACGTAGATAATTCTTATTTTTCAATAAATCATTACTTTAATAAAATAACGTCTAAAAATTATTTAATAATTCAAAAAATAAATTAAAGTCTATGAGTTCTTCAAAATATTTTAATATTTAATATTTTAATTGATGTTGTTATTTATTTATATAAATGTTACATTTTTCTTATAAAAAGTTTATTTGTATAAAGATAAAAATTGATTAATGCGAATAAAGTTACTTAGGTTGTTAAGAGTAAAAACATAGTTGAGGTTAGTTAGTGCGACGAAGTATTGTTCATGTTACAAAGTGTAAGAAACATACTTGGGGTTTAGAGGTGTTTGGCTAAACTTATTTTAAACATCTTATTAGCTGTTTAAAGAGCTTATAAGATGTAATTTCTTAAGAGTTTATAAGTTAGTAAAGTGTTTGATAAAAGAGCTTCTAAGGCTTGCAATTGAATGAAGCAATTTAGCTATGAATTTGTGGTCTAATTTCAAAGTTAATATAAAATACACTTTTTAATGGGTGTGTGAAGTGTGTGTGGTGTCTGAAATATGTGTAGTGTATGTGAAGAGGGTGTAGTATTTGTAGTGTGTGAAGTGTGTTTGAAGTGTATGAACTATGTGTAGTGTGTGAAATGAGTGAAGTATGTGAATTATGTGTTAAGTGTGTGCAGTGTGTGAACTGTGTGAAATGTGTGTAGATTGTGTGAAGTGTGTGTATATGTTTGTAGTATGTGAAATTTAAGTGTAACTTATAAGATCTTAAAAAATAAGACAAACTTGAGGAACTTTTTTTTTTTTTTTTGGAACTTATAAGCTCTAAGAGCTTATTTTTACATCTTATAAGTTGTCTAACATCTTATTTGCCAAACACATTTCAAGAGCTTAAGTTATAAGATGTTTAAGAGCTTATAAGCTTAGCCAAACACCTTCTTAGTTAACGTAAACAAAAAAAAAAATACAAAGTGTAACAAATATCATAATTTCAATTGCAAATAGTAAATTTCCTTAAAAAGTCGTTCTAACAGAAAATATATTATAAAAAAATATATATAAGTAATTAAAAATAATTTCGATGACATTGTTAAAACATAATCATATATATGCTTAAAGCTCTCATAATCTCATGATAAAATAGTATTGACAGACTTGATGATTTAATAAACTGAGTATTTTTTTTCCTTTTATTTAATATAGTAGAATTTCATTATTTACTCAATAATTTTTCTCTCTGTGTAACTTAAATAAGGAAATATTTAAAAATTCATGTCAAATAAAATAAATTGATTAGCTGTATTTTTATTAAAAAAAATACTCGATTAATATTTTTATTTGCAAATTATTTTATAAATTTTAGTTGCGTCAAATTCACAATAAATGCTCGAATTTAACATTAATAATTAACCAACAAACAATCCACTTTTTCAAATAAAATATCTTGTTATAATCTATGTGATATGGATGTCAAATTGAAAATCATGCAAAGATGAATAATTTGATATATTATGCATAAAAAATGGAAAAGAAATAAAAAAAGATATTTGCATTTGAAAAAATGAAAGAAAGTTATTACTTACCAAAAGTGACTAAAACTTACCATTTATTGCCCAAAAATTTAGGCGGGAAAGATAGAATTACATAAAAATCCTTCATTTGGCTTATACATATATATATATATATATTTATATATATATATAGAGAGAGAGAGAGAGAGAGAGAGAGAGATTTGATGTGCTTTCGAGTATTTTTTATTCATGTTTTGAAGGTTAGAAAAATTCGGGAGATAAAAAAGGCCATTTGCACTCATTTTCTCACTCTATCCTGCAAATCGAGGCCAAGATAGGACCAAACTGGGCCAGTTTTAGGCTCGAAATGTATTTCGCCAAGTAACGAACAAAAGTCATGAAGGGGTCGAGCCGAGAAAATGGGTGGAAAGGCCTTAAAAAGATGAAAAATGGAAAAAGAGGTTAATCGCACACGTTTCCCCATTTTGGCCCAAAATTAAGGCCCAAACAGGCCTGAATTAGACCCCACCAACATCCAAATCGAAGGTCATCAAGTCATGAACAAAATTTGTGTAGAAGTCAGATCGAGAAAACGTAAGGAAAGAGTTCAAAACGGCGACGGAAGAAGACGACGCGTAATGGGAACACGTGGTACACCTCGGTGCGAGCAATGGGTGGATTTCAGTCCCGCCGGACCCAGTACCAGCCAGCACTGGTCCAGCAAATTCATGTAGTGAGCAAGGACTAGATCTGATTTGGGTCCGGTTTTCGTTTTCGACTCACAACAGTTTCATATTTCGGTCATAACTTCCTTATATGAACTCGGATCCGAGTGATTCAAGTTGCCACGCATAGTCGAGAAAAATATCTACAACTTTGTAATTCAAGTCAAAAGATGATCCCGGATGGATTTTTCCCAGAATACCGGGAAAGTTTGAATCAAGCGTGGACGAGGGGTTCGACTCAACATTTTAAAGGGTCAAACACTCCCTTTTGTTACCTTCTTACTTTAAAAGGGGATTTTCAGCAGTTTTTTGCCTTTTTGAATGTGTAGGGTTGGGGTATTATAATTCCCCTTCCCCTTCTCATTTGTAAACAAGCCTCCATTTTATAAAGCTTCTCTACTACTCTTGTTTTCTTTCTTCTTAGCATTTTCAGAAATTCTTAGGAAAAGTTAGGGTTTTCTTCCTCCTCTTCAAGGAGGAAGCCATCTTTGTAGGAGAACTTGGAGATTATTCATGAACTTGTGACACCCCTCAAGATTATCAAACTGTTATGAGGATTCTTCAACAAATTAAGCATTTTCTCCCCCCCCCCCCCCCCCCCCACAATTTTCAGTTTTTATTTTTTTTCTTGCTTTATGTTTGTTGATTCATGTTATTGGTTTGATGATTTGTGAGTAATTTTCATGTTTCTTGAAGCCTGGGAGTAGCCCAAACTTCGAGGTTGATGATTCATCGATTGATTGTTGAATTTGTTGTGGGTTGTGGTAACCTAGGGTTTGATCTCGATTAATTTTCCAATCAATTTCGAGACTAAGTTCACAGGCTTGCATTATAGTCGCTCAACTTTGGTAGCTTAGCATTGTTTTGATTGGTTGTGCAATTAGGAGATGATCCCTAGGCCGGGGATTGCTCCCCTTTCGAGGCTTGCCAACTTGATTTTAATTGAGTTTAGGATTAATTACTGTGCCTTAAAGTTTTCAGGTGGAGAATTAATTCCAGAAAGTTAGGTTAATCGAGAGCCAATTCTTAGAAGGGAGACCTATAAAGGAGAAGCTCTACCGAGAGAGGGAGTAGAATCTAAGGGGCGTAGGTTGGGATGGACGAAATTAAGTTTCGCCTTGTGTGTAGGTTCTACACTCCTAAGCCAGTCTTTAGTGTAGGAGAAGTTGGGTTATTTTCTTCTAGTCTTACGTAACCAGAACCCCGGGGCCTAGGGTTGGATAATAATTTCTTATCCGTGTAGGTAGTCTAAATAGAACCTCCTTTACTTAACGATTCTAGGGGATTAGAGGCACTTCAACCTCTTTTCTAAAATTCACATCCAATTGGGACGTCGGTTGGTTTAGGAATTCAACCACATAAAACTCACAACAATGTCTTATATTATCTTTGAAATATCAATTCCATCTTGCTTGTGTGAAACCAAGCCTCGAGAATATCTTCCCATCAATCGGTTATCTCCTTGCTTTATTTATTTACTTTATGTTGTTTAGTCTAATCTCCACTTCAATTTGCATTTAGCCTAACTTACTCGAACGTGTTTCAGTCGATTCTCACTGATTAATCCTCCATGTAGATTAGACATTCTTTATACTACCTCTGTCACAAGTCATACGCTTGCGGTTTGAGAAGGTCATTCTAATCCTTGTGATTTAGACTGACTTCATGACATTTTCAATCAGCACAAGTTTAATAAATCGATAATTGTGTGAGTTGTAAGATAAGAGTATCATAAACACCGTAAAGTAAAGAGGAAATTAATAATGAAGAAGAATTTCTCAAAGTTGGGTCTCACAGAAGCTAAGAAGAGGTTAATGTTGAAGACAATTAAACAATTCGTCGTGGAAATCAATAGGGCGGATTGTAATACACCAACCAACTAGCATCCTAATAGGGATACAATCTTCAGAATCAAACCTCCACAAGATTATTGTCACCTCTTGTGGTTAAATTAGGTTAATATAACCTAGAGAAAGAAAAGCATAACAAGGTCTTATGATGAATACCAACGTGTGTGTGTGATCATGAAAATTGACCCCGGTTCATAAGGTCTTTATTGCATAAAATTAAAACACTTCTACTGACTTCTCACATGTAATAGACTGACATGGGGTGTAATTTCTGCATGCAAGCATAAGGTAATTTTGTTGATCCTGACAAGCATTACCTAAACTCTACACCTCTTCCCAATATAGCTTCTCCTTGATGTCTCCCTTACATTGTAAAGATTTCAATTAATGTAATTTTCCAATACTAAAGACTCCGATAAATGATAATCGTAAGTTTTAATATCTTACTTATTTGAGGATCCGAATTGGAAACATCGATCGACAAGCAACAACCGAACCTATGGACCAAAACTAGGGGTGGGCGCAGTACGGTGTGGATCGGAGATTTGAAATTCTCTAGATCCATACCAACTTTGGTTATTTTGAAAATGAGTATCGAAAACCAATCCAATAAATCGGGGTGCTACGGTACAATTATTTTTTTGGGACATTTTGGTTCGAAATTTGGGACCTAACGGAACGGTTCAATTCGATATGTTTCAGTTTAGATAACTTGGGTTTTTAATCTTTAGAATAACATATTCAATTTGAACAAAATATATTTACATCTAACCAAAATAAATAATTTAATTACATCAAATTTGTTTCCATAAATCATATAATAATTAAATAAAAGAATCCTTTAATTACTTATGTTAAAGGAACTAACTGCAAAAGTATGGATTATTTAATTTCAATTCTTATTTAAATTAATATTTTAGGTACACTATATTTTTAAATATATAATTTGTTATTTTATTTGGTTATTCGGTTCATTGCAGTTTGTTACAACTCATTACAAATCAGCACGATTTTCGGTTTGGAATTTGAGAAATATCCAAATCCATATAAAAACTAATAATTTGTTAGATTTGCTTCAGAAAAAGGCAAAACATTAATGGATTTTCTCGGTTCGAAACTTGTCCAGATTCAGTAATCTCTCGTGCACACCCTTAGCTAAAACATATTTCCCTAATGTTCATTTAAGGATCCCATTACTAGGGCATCAATCGACATGCAATGGTCGAATCTATGGGCTAACACGTTAAATCCCTAGACATCATTACACCTTATTTGATTTCAAACCATAGGTTTATCAACACAACAAATTGAATAATAAAAAAAAAATATATTAAACCCGACGTTTGGGCTACTCCGTGACCTTGGAAAACACTGAGATCACTCATCAATCATCAAAGAACATATAAGAATCCACATCATTAAGCAAAAAATTAACATAAAGAGAAAATAAAAGGGAGAGGGAAGTGCTTTATAATTATTGAATCCTTGAAGAAGTTCAACAATATTGATGAGCTTTACAAATCCATGAGTATTCTCCAAGCTTCAACTCCACAATGATCTTCTGCCTTGAAGAGGGAAGAAACCCCCAGCTAAAGAACTAAAATCTGAAAATAAAACTTTAACTATGAATTCTAAGAGAAATTAAAACTTAGTTCTTACAAATGAGAGGGATTGAGTATTTATAGGAACTAAACCCTAGATAAGTAAAAAGGAAAAAAAAAAAAAAAGGATTAAACAATCGAAATGGCCCTTCAGTGGGGCCAAAAAAAATCGTAAAGAACGAAAGAGAGTGCTCGGGTTTAAGCTTAAGTAGGGTCCACTACAACAAGTATGCTGATTAACAACACTCCAAATACAACGGTTTTTGTAATAGATTGTTGTCTTTTATTCTTCAACAACAATTTTCGTAAAGACTGTTGTCTATTAGCTCATTATTAGCGCAATAATGCGCTGATAGACAACAGTCATGTGAAGATAGACATCAATGTTGCTCTATTGTTGTCTATTAGCGCATTTTCTGCCTAGAAGACAACAATCTTTACAACGGTTATGAAAGTGTTGTCTTTTTGCAACAAAATTGCGCCGAGTGACAACAGTTTCGTCAAGAACAACAACAGTTCTAACTTAATGTTGTCTATTGCTACCTTTTCTCACTAAAAGACAACACTATTTACAACGGCTAGAACATGTTGTCTTTATGCAAGTTATTACGCTGAAAGACAACGGTTTACACAACTGATTTAGGAACCGTTGTCATTGTGCATAAGAAGAAGTTGAAATACAATACTATTAACAATAGTTATAGTACCGTTGTCCATTCGCACCGTCGACTATTCGCATATTCAGTTATATATTATCATATTCTATCATTTAGGAGATGATAAAGCGTAATCCGGTATCCAATCAATTCAGCCTAAATCAATCCAAGAAATATAAAAACACACAGGATTTACGTGGTTCGATCCGGAGATCTACGTCCACGGGCAGAAAATCACTCTTGCCGAGGTGTTTCTTTCACTAAAACTTTGAGTTTACAGGTAGCAATTCACAATACAGAGTGCGAACCCTAGTGCAGAGTTCTTTTCACGTATTTATACTTAACTTTCCTAAACCCTAACAAACTCCCTATTCTCACGCCTATTTATCGCTGCATGGTAGTTGGGAACGAATCCCGAGCCTTGATTCGCGGAACAAACCACCTGTTGGGCCAACGCGTGTTCCTGGGCCTGCTGGGCCTACGCGTGCTGGGCCTTCACGTACTTGCTGGGCCTACGCGTGCTGGGCCGGTCAGTGGGCTCAGGTATTAACCCGACCCGAAGTGACCGGGTTATCCCTATCAGATGCCCCCCCCAGCCGAAGCGAGGAGGGAGCTTCGGTTGTCATCGGGGTGGAACCGTAAGCAAGAAGGGCCGTGGTCGTTGGCGGGCCGAAGTGTTTATGGTTGACTAAGTCTATCTGCGTCCCCGGGGACTCTGCGGAGCAGTCTGCTGACGCGGAGTCGAGCTAGGCCGAAGTGCACAAGACATTTATCGAGATACCAAAATTCCCAGAAGCAAGAAACACGTTGGAAGTATATAACAACCTGGCCGAGGTGGAGGGCACACCGGAGTGAGTAGTCTGGCCAAAATGAAGGGACCACCGGAGTGTGGTAATATGACCGAGGTGGAGGGTACACGGGAGTGTAGTTTGAATCTTCCTGACGAAGGGTGAGGTTGATGTGATTGGCGGCGCCATCATGAGAGAGAGGGATGTGAAGTGACACGCTCTGCAACTTCCAAGAAACCTGTTCCCCACGCGCCTTGGGAACTGTAAAGCGCGTGAAGAGCACGTTTACATCTCCATCACTGAATTTGAATAGTCTGCATCGAAGCCGTTCGTTTTTGCGTATATAATTGGAGTAATTGCACAGTAACTTTTCATCTTCTTCATTGCGATTTACCAGTTTAGAAAGCGGGAAAAAGAGGAAATCTGCACTCGTGATTCATCTCAGATCAAAAACTTCTCAAATCAACCCACTCAAATTCAACCCAAGTAAGTATGTCTTCCTCTTCACCTTCTGCCTCATCTTCTGCCTCTATTGAAGAATTAGGGACTTCGAGTACCCCGTTAGACGTTCCCCCCCTATCATATCTCATTCCGGAGAGGAATGAGGTTAGGACTATAGACAGGGCCGACGGCCGGGAATGCAACGTTATGATGGTTGCTTTCTATCCATGCGCGGAGGAGGGTTTGGAGGTGGCCTCCGTAGCGTTACGGATGTCGCGAGAGCAAATTGAGAGAGAACTCCCGTCATTTTACCTTCCTTTCAACCTAGAGTATATAATACCGAACCCCGAGGATAGGGCCTGTTGCCCACCGCAGGGGTTTATTAGTGTATATATAGATCCCCTTAGAATAGGCCTGAGACTGCCCTTGTGGGACATTGTGATCCAATTGCTGAAATACTACGGCATTGCCCTCTGCCAATTAGCGCCGAACGCGGTGAGGCAGGTAGTGGGATTCACCGTGGTGTGTAAAAACGCCGGATTAGAACCGACCGTAGAGCTTTTTAGGTTCTTCTTCCAACTAAAAAACTTCGGGAAGTCCAAGGGGTGGTACTCCTTCAGTCCTCGAGCCCGAGGTGGGTTCAAGGTTCAAAACCCAAGTAAGGTAGAGGGGTGGAAGGAGAGGTTTATATTTATTAGGAATAAAGTAGCTCTCCCGAAGTGGAGGAGTGATGAGGTGCTTGATACCGCTCCTGTGGAGAGCCCGGGGGCCGAAGTGATACATACATTCCGGACAGTGGGGACTTTCAAAACCCTCTGTTCCGAGGAGGAATTGGAGGAGGCAGGACTGAGCCCGTATTATTCGGGCAATGCGGGTGCCGAAGAGGGTAGGAGTTCTTTATCCTGCTGTTTATAACTGTCGCTTTGCGCAGGACTAACCATAACCTTTATATGCAGTGGGACGCTTCGGAAAGGAGCCTGCCGGAAGCCCCGCAACGTCGGCGGCGGCCAAAAAGAAGGGGAAAGCCGCGGAGGCGTCTCCCCGGGGGTAGATGCCACCAAGTGCGCGACCGTCAGCGGGGTCGGAAGAACGGGTTATGCCGGCGGGGTCACCTCCCGGACCGAAGAAGAGGCCGGAGCCTACCGGGACTCCGCTAGCGTCCTCCAAAAGACCCCGGGTAGGGGAGAGCACACAGGTAAACTTGAAACGCTGCTCGTAATTCGTACGTGCATGAAGTGTGTGTTATGAAGGCTGCTCATAATCTCAATTTTTGTGTAATTGTCCAGGTTGAACAAGTGGCCCCGGGTCTGCTGGGGTTGGAGGGCGCAGACGCTGAAGAACTTCTGCGCTTGGCGCGAGGTATCCTAGACCTCGGCCGCAAGAGCGAGAAGGAGGGGAAGGAGGGGAAGGAGGAGCTGGCCGAAGTGGCCAGGGAACTCCGGGCGCGCAACGACCGACTGACCCATGATATGACCGAGGCACGCCAGAGGGCTGCCTTGGTCGAAACCGAGGTTGCGCGTCTGCGCGGGGTGGAGGCGGAGAATAACGTCCTCCGGGGTGAAGTGCTACGGCTGCGAGCAGAGATGGAAGCTCGGGAAGCTGCTGTGGTCGAGAGACAGGGAGCGGTGCTGAAGGCCTTTGCCGATAGATTATTCCAGACTAGCACATTCCTCGACTTCCAGACGGAGTTCGTGGCCATAGGGGACCGGGCCACTCGATCCGCGCTGCTGGAGCAGGTGAAGGAGGTCTACCCGAACGTGGACGTATATCGTCCAGAGTTCGGGTATGACTTTGAAGCAGTGGCCGGAGTGGAGAAGGCCTACTATGCGGCTCTGACGAATCTGCCGGAGTGGCCCCTGGTGAAGGCGCTCGGGGAGAAGAAACAGCTTCTGACGGCCGCGGAAGTTGCTAACTGTGAGGTGGACCAGGATCCAGAATTTATGGCATTCTGCCGAGGTGAGCTGGTCACCGCACCCCGAAGCAGAGAACCCCCTCCATGGATGGAGGTCGAAGCCCCAGCTGCGGTCAAAGCCGTCGCAGCAACTGAAGAAGGAGAAGCCGAAGTGTCCGAGGGCCGGCGAGAGGGGTTGCCCGAAGAGACTGAGGCAACTGAGCGGGAGGTCAGTCGATCCCCGCAAATTTAAAATTGTATAGTTTAGGAATATATGCGAATCAATGTACCGAATTTGGAACAATTGTACTTCTGTTTTGTGAAATATAAGTTTCTGTTTCTCAGGCTCTTGAACTTCTCGTTTTATTTGCATGATCAATTTATGTCTGTTGTCGAACTGAACTCCAACTTTGATATACTTGAGATTGATCGATCTGGTTGACTCTTCTTCTGTTTAGAATACCGCGGAGCTACACGAAACAATACAGAAACTCATGCGGTCACTTGAGTGGTTCCGCGGAGAAAAGAACAACCTGCAAATGCACGTAGTGCCGAAGCTAGAGAAGCAGGTGGCCTCGGCAGAGAGGAAAGTAGTTGAAGCTGAAGAGAGAGCTAAAGACTTCGAGATGAAACACCGGTCTACAGCTGCCGAGATGAGCCGTGTCCTCGTTCATCAAAGGGAGTATGACCGGATACTGTCGGAGTTCGGTCTTCTGACCTTTGAGGAAGTGGAGGAACGGGTTGTAGAGATCCAAGGTGACATCGCAACATTGATGTCAAGGAGCTCTATCGAGTCATCGGAGCTCGTAAGGAAACGATAAGTTCTGGAGTTGCTTCTCAGTATGTATGAAGGGCTGAAGGGCCGAGGCAGGTGGAGGCCTTCTGCCGAAGAATTCATCGCGAGCTCAAGCCGAGACCAAAGTACGCAGAAAGCTCCTCGGAAGGATAAGAAAAAACCCTCCGGAAAGAGCAAAGGCATAGTTATCCGAGAGCCAGCTCCAGTGACCATGATCGAAGAAGAACCCGCCGTGGTCACCGAAGAAGTAGTCGAGGAGCTGGCCAGGGAAATCGAAGTGATGGCTCCGGAGGAGTGGGACCCTGAGCGGTGGGCCCAAACCCCGAGGTCCGCGCCACAACCAAGTAACCGAGCGCGGACTAGAGACGAAGTCCCTAGGCAAGCGCCCAGAGCAAGTCCTCGGCGTAGGGAAGCTCGCGGTGATGACAGAGCCGGAACCCGAGGCCGAAGAACTTCAGGATCTCGGAGGACACAGCGAAGATCGAGGAGTAGGCCGCAACGCCGGAGCGCTGAGTATTGGCTCAAGGGCCGTAGATAATGGTTTTCTCCTTTTTGTTGTTTTTTTTTTTGTTTTTTTTGTTTGAAGTCTTATGTAAAAAACTTCTTGATGTTGTAATATTCAGAAGATAATAAAACTGTTGCGGTGTGTACAAACGGGTTTAATGAGAGCAACAGGTTACGAACCATTTTAATCGGGTGTTCGGGAACACGACAGGAAAAATTATTAACTACTTTAATTGGGTGTTCGGGAACACAGTATGGATAAATCCATTCTCCCCGGACGGATCAGGCGGGAGTAATACCTCCCCGGACGGATCAGGCGGGAGTAAACACTTCTCCGGTTAAACAGGCGAGAAAGTGATATAAGTCCGGGGACGAAATGCGAATCTCCTCGGATGGACCAAGGAAGAGATTTAATTGTCCGGAGACTAATAACGATAATATGATTGCGTTAGGGCGTCCCCGTAACGTAAAGGAAAACACAGCAAGATGTATAAGCAAAGAATTTTTATTCAATGATAAGTGCCGGAGCAAACTCAAAAGTACAAAGAGAGATAACAACTATAAAAGAAATTAAAGATAAGATGGTACTTGAGATTTGGCCTTCACAGATAGAAGCGCCTCAAGTTAGTGACATGCCAGCTTTGGGGAATCGGGGTCCCGTTGAGATGCTCTAGCTGATAGGATCCAGAATCGTGTGCGGCATCGACTCGGTAGGGACCTTCCCAAGAAGCATGTAATTTCCCCTCGGGGGCAGCTTTGCTGGCTGAGTTGAGCCGAAGAACTAAATCCCCGACATTGAACTGAGTACCCCGGACCCGGAGGTTATGATACTGGGCTGCTCGTTGTTTACACCTGGCCTGTTGAATGAATGATTGGTCACGGCGATTTTCAAGCTCATCCAAATTTGCCCGGAGAGCCTCGTCATTATCCTCTGGAACCAATGTGAGGAGGCGGGGGCTTGGTACACTGATTTCAGCCGGGATAACGGGTTAGGAACCGTAAGTAAGGCTGTAAGGAGTCTCCCCGGTAGAGGTATGCGGTGTTGTGCGATAAGCCCATAGGACTTGTGGAAGGTTTTCAGCCCAGAGACCCTTGGCACTATCCAGGCGCTTCTTTATTCCCGTGAGCAATGTCCGATTGGTGACTTCAACCTGCCCGTTGGCTTGAGGGTGAGCAACCGAAGTGAAAATTTGTTTGATGTGGAGCTCTTCACACCATGACCGAAATGGATCGTTGGCAAACTGTTTACCGTTGTCCGAGATAATAGTGCTCGGGATGCCGAAGCGACAAACAATATTGCGCCACACAAATTTCAAGATATTCTGACCAGTAATGGCTGTAAGTGGTTCGGCTTCGACCCACTTAGTGAAGTAGTCTACGGCAACGACCAGGAACTTCAATCCTCCCGGAGCAACGGGGAATGGGCCAACAATGTTGATACCCCACTGAATAAACGGCCACGCACTCTGGATTCCAGTGAGCTCGGTCTGTGGCAGATGCTTTACACGGAAGTGCAGCTGGCACTTGCTGCATTTGGTCACTAAGTCGTGAGCATCGTTGAACAGGGTTGGCCAATAGTACCCCCAGCGGAGAACTTTCTTGGCTAATGTCCGGCAGCCGATATGGCTGGCACAGGCCCCTTCGTGAACCTCCCGCAAAACTTGGGTAGCTTCGGCAGGAGCGAGACACCGGAGACTCGGTTGTAGGTATGACCGCCGGTATAAGACTCCATCATGAAAGGAGTATTTGGGGGCTTTGAGGACAACTTGCCGAGCTCGTAGCTTGTCAGTGGGCAGGATTCCATCTCGGAGATATTGGATGATAGGAGTCATCCAATTCGGATCACTATCGGTCAGTACCGAAACTGTGGCCTCATGAATTGCTGGATGAGATAGGTCTTCGACCATGATATCCGGAGATATATTAGTTCGGACCGCGGAGGCCAACTTGCTGAGTGCGTCTGCTCTTGCATTTTGAGCACGCGGTATTTTCTGGATAATAACTGCATCAAAAGTTGGCATGAGCTTGAGTGTTAGAGCACGATACCTGACCATTGTTTCATCCTTGGCGACATAAGTCCCCTGAATTTGCTTGGACACGATCTCGGAGTCCGTGAAGAGCTCAAGATGACGAACACCTAAAGATTGAGCGAGCCGAAGCCCGGCGAGAACTGCCTCGTACTCCGCTTCATTATTAGTCACCTTAAACTTGAATCGGATGACGTATTTAACTTCAACCTCCTCGGGGTTGATGAGAAGCACCCCGGCACCACTTCCTCGAGTTGTGGATGCTCCATCCACATATAGCTGCCATTTCCTATGTGAGGGTACATGGGTAGCGGGGTGATGAGTATCACTGTCTGTCGGAGACTCATGATTGTCTCCCGGGGTTTCAGCCAGAAAGTCGGCGAGTGCCTGACCCTTGATTGCTCGTCGGGGAAGATATTGAATATCATATTCGCCTAACTCGACGGCCCACTTTGTGAGGCGCCCAGACACCTCGGGTTTGACAAGAATCTGGCGGATAGGATGATTGGTCAGAACCCGTATTTCTCGCCCTTGGAAATATGGCCGTAGACGCCGAGCTGCCATAACAATTGCCAAAGCAGTTTTTTCTAACACGGAGTATCGTGTCTCTGCCCCGTGAAGAATACGACTTGCGAAATACACGGGATGCTGAACCCCATTGACTTCGCGTACGAGTGCAGCGCTAATAGCTTCCTCGGCGGAAGCCAAATATAAGTAAAGCGGCTCTCCGGGGAGAGGAACTGACAGAGTAGGCAGCTGCTGTATATGACGTTTCAAAGCCTCGAATGCCTCGGTGCACTCCGGTGTCCACTCAAAGGACTTCGTCTGTCTCAAGACTTTGAAGAATGGGAGCTGGCGCTCCGCCGCCTTAGATACGAATCGATTTAAGGCCGCCAAACCACCTGTGAGGCGCTGAACGTCCCTGAATGTCTTGGGTGGCTGCAGTTCTAGCACATCCCGAAGTTTGGCCGGGTTGGCCTGCAAACCGTGTTGTGAAACCATATAACCCAGAAACTTGCCGGAGCCGACGCCAAAAGTGCATTTTGCCGGATTAAGGCGCAAATTGTAGCTACGCAGGGTGCGCAACGTTTCGGCAATATCTTGCACACAAGAAGAATGGGAGATACTCTTTATAACAAGGTCATCGACGTAAACCTCGACGTTGCGGCCAATCTGGCCATGGAAAACCCGGTCCATGAGACGCTGGTATGTGGCTCCGGCGTTCTTGAGCCCGAAGGGCATTTTCTTAAAAGCATAGCACCCAAAAGCAGTGATGAATGCTGTCTTGATGGCATCTTGTGGATCCATAAAGATCTGGTGGTATCCCTTGTACAGATCTAAGAAACAAAGTGCCTCATACCCAGTGATGGCCTCGGCCTTTTGATCTATGGAAGGTAGGGGATAACAGTCCTTCGGACAATGTTTGTTGAGGTCGGAGAAGTCGACGCACATCCGCCATGCCCCACTGGATTTAACCACCATTACTGGATTCGATAGCCAGGAGGGTTAATATACTTCGAACAGGATGTCCGCATCCAAGAGTTGTTGCACCTCGATTCGAATTGCGTCATTTCGCTCCGGGGCGAATTTCCTTTGCTTCTGCTGGATAGGCTTTATGCTGGGATCAATGTTCAGCTTGTGTGTTATTATGTCGGGAGAAACCCCGGGCATATCTAGAGGAGACCATGCGAAGACATCGGAATATTCTCGCAAGGTCTGAATTATAGCCTGATGTAACCATGGCACATCCACGGCTCCGACGGTTACAGTCTGCTCCAGCTTGGACGGATCAAGTGGTACTTGAACGGTGGCATCTCCCAACGAAGTACATTCCCGAGATTCCAGAACCGATGATGCCACATGAAGCTGTTGTTTAGGAGGAACTTTAGCAGTCTTTTTGAGTGCCACGTACATACACTCCTTTGAAACCCGCTGACTCCCGCGGATAGCCACTTCGCCATGCGAAGTGGGGAACTTTAGTGCGAGGTGATACGTGGAACATATGGCTTTAGCGGGGGTAAGCCAGTCCCGGCCCAGGATCATGTTGTACGGTGATGGGGAATTCACCACATAAAAATCCACGAAAATGGTTTTTATTGCCGGATAAGTCCCCAAAGATGCCGGGAGAGTGATGACACCTTCTGGCTGGACTTCACCCTGAGTGAAAGTCTGCAGTGGCCCGGGGGCCGGCCGAAGTTGTTCCCGAGGAATCCCCATCCTTTGGAAACAGTCGGCAAATATAACACTCACCGCGGCCCCATTATCCACGAAAACCCGCCTTATTGTTATGTTGGCTACAGTCATGTCGATGACAATAGCGTCAGTATGAGGTGTTATCTCCGGAACCGGGTCCCTATCCGTGAAGCTGACAGTTTCGGATTGATGGAGGCGTTTATGACTTGGCTCCTCGGGAGGAGGACGTCGAGCCTCTGCCTTTAAGGCATGTCGCGAAGCCCCGGTAGGTAGGGCTCCATATATCACGTTTATCACGTGAGGGGGTGCGTTGTCTCCGGGTCCTCCCGGAGGAGGAGGTGGTAGCGGAAGACGTGGTTGTTGGCGATTGCCAGAATCTTGCCGTGCGTAATTACTAGGCCCCGGCCGATTATTCTGCCACGGCGGTCGATTTTGTTGTGTACCGCGGTCATGATAACCTCCACGATTATGGGACGACCCCCCATTCTGACCTGTCCGAGGCTTGTCATCGGTCCGCGCAATGTATTGGTGCAAGAAACCTTTCCTCAGGCACTCCTCGATTTCCTTACTGAGTTCTCGGCACTCTTCTGTCTCGTGCCCATGATCTCGGTGGTACGCACACCACTTCCCACGATTCCTTTTTTCAGGCGGAGCAGTCATCCGCGGACAGGTCGTAGGTCGTTCTTGTGGATAGAAAGGATTTCAGCTCGTGACTTTGTCAACGGAGTCAATTGTGGAATATCGCCTCGGGATTCTGAACGCCCCGGGGTCAAGCGGGAAAATGCACTAGGTCGCGTACTAGGCCCGGTTTGTGCTTTGTCGGACTGCCGCTTGCTAGCGTGTTTTTCACCTTTTCGGCGAGTCTGCTCCTCGGCCTTAGCAAATTTGCACACCGTGTGGAACAGTGCTCGAGTTGTGACCGGTGTGTTTCGAACCAACTCGCTGTAAAGTGCCCCGGGACGAAGTCCATTCATGAATGCGTTGATGACTACGTCTTCGGGGCAATTTCCCACCTTGAGGCTTACCGCTGTAAAGCGGTCAAGAAATTGGGTAACGGTTTCACCGTCCCGCTGTTCCATATTCATGACATCGGCCAGGGTGGCCATGGGCTTCGCCCGTGCTTCGAACCGCGCCCAAAAATGCTCGGCGAGTTCTCTGAAAGAGGATACGCTGTTGCGCGGGAGAGAATCAAACCAAACCCGAGCTTCATCCTGTAAGTACTCGGGGAAAATCTTACAGTAATGGAGGGATGTAGTGTTATCACGGCTAAGCATGTTGTGCCGGAAAGCTCCAAGAAAATTGGCTGGATCTCCGGTACCATCGTAAGGTGGTATGGCCGGCCGTTTGAACCCTTCGGGAAGGGTGGTGGCCATGATTTCTTGGGAGAACGGTGTGATAATATCTCCATTGGCATCAAGGCCCAGAATTCTGTCCAGTTCAACATTGCGTTGAACTCGCTCATACTCTTGAAGATCTAGAGCATGAGGATTGGCGTAGCGAACTCTCTTAGTAACGTTTAGTGGACGGCGGCGATCCATATCAGTGGGTTCATCGTTGCGCGGTCGTGATTCGTTAGAACTCCCATGGTCCTCGGAGGAACCAGGTCGTTCCCGTCGCCGATCCTGACGCCCGCGATGCCCCGGGTCTTGTTGATCACGCGAGTGCTGATGAGGTGGAGGCACCGCGGGATTAGCATCATGTCCGGTGGGCGCCGCGGCGGGTCCCGCCGGATGTAGGCGATTAGCTGCCCAATCTTGAAGAACATGTGCATGTTCTTGTAAGAAAACCTGGAGCAATTCTGGAGTAATTTGAAAGTTAACCGGTGGTTGGACAGCAACAATGTTAGGGTTTTGCATGTCTTGATGGGGTGGAGGTAAATTCTGATTGTCTGGATTCGCAACCGGGTTTTGATTGCCCTGATGATGAGACGTACTCCTTGCCGGCAATTGCCTCGGCGGCAAAACTTGATCCACGGGTGGATCCTGGTTGGATTGATCACCGTGGCGAGATTGATTCAAACGAGTTGTCACCATGATTCTGGAACACGCTATGAACGTCAAAAGTTGCTTTTCGTTTCCCACAGACGGCGCCAATTGATAAAGCGCAATCCGGTATCCAATCAATTCAGCCTAAATCAATCCAAGAAATATAAAAACACACAGGATTTACGTGGTTCGATCCGGAGATCTACGTCCACGGGCAGAAAATCACTCTTGCCGAGGTGTTTCTTTCACTAAAACTTTGAGTTTACAGGTAGCAATTCACAGTACAGAGTGCGAACCCTAGTGCAAAGTTCTTTTCACGTATTTATACTTAACTTTCCTAAACCCTAACAAACTCCCTATTCTCACGTCTATTTACCGCTGCATGGCAGTTGGGAACGAATCCCGAGCCTTGATTCGCGGAACAAACCACCTGTTGGGCCAACGCGTGTTCCTGGGCCTGCTGGGCCTACGCGTGCTGGGCCTTCACGTACTTGCTGGGCCTACGCGTGCTGGGCCGGTCAGTGGGCTCAGGTATTAACCCGACCCGAAGTGACCGGGTTTTCCCTATCAGGAGATATATAATATATAATTTTTTTAAATATTAATTATATTTTTAAAAAAGAAATTCTTAAGTATTTTTCATTACTAGTAAATTATTTCAAAAGGAAGAGATTAAAAATAGTAAGGTCGGACCCTTCCTATTCATTTCTTGTCACTTCATCCGTAAAAAAAATATTATATTTATTAAATTAATTTGGACTAGAGGTCAAAATGAACCCGACCCGACGGGCTAACCCGCCCAACCCGAAAAATAGACTGGGCTGGCACGACTTTATATTGGTCCGTTCGGAGCACCCCGACGGGTCAAATGGGTTAAACCGATTTGGTCCGAAAATGATCCAACTATATTTTTTCTATATTTTTTATTTTTTAAATAGAAATATTTTAAATAAATTGTAATGGAGAATATATAGTAAGATTTACATTAGATAAGAAACTAGAAGCAATAATTAATAATAACAATAACAATAACAACAACAACAACAACAACAACAACAACAACAACAATTATTATTATTATTATTATTATTATTATTATTATTATTATTATTATTATTATTATAAACTAACTTTGAGTACCTCATAAAAGTAAATTTTAAGCGAACTTTTTTTATTCGATTTACGGTTCGAATTAAAATAGCCTGATTCAGATTTGAAAAATAAGAATTCAAATCTAATTATGAATTAATTTTATAATTCGTATATATTTCGAATATAAATACGTCAATATCCATTATCTGCAAAACATGGGGCTACATTTTTACGGTAATTTATTTCGCTCTCCATTCTATAATAAGAGACTTGTTCAAATAAATTTATTGTTCTTAAATAAAAGTATTATTTCAAAAGTTAACGTCTCTTTTTTAATTAAAAATTGAAAATATTTGGTTTCACAAACTAGTTACATATGATTAGGGGTGGTAAAATCGGAGCGGCCTGATATTTAGATGGATTGGGCCATATAAATTTAGGGCCGAAGTACTATTTGGACAGAGGCTCGACCCGATGTGCCCAAAGTCCGACTGGCTGCAGGTAGGCCCGATAATCTTAGTATTTGTAAGGGGATATGCTGGGCCAGACCAACTAATTTTAGACCGGATCAAATTTTGGTCTGGCCCGACCTGACCCAAAATATGACGTTGGCCCTACGGGCTAGGCTAGACCTGACTGGGCGCCCAAATTGCCACCTTTACATATGATTGAATAAGTTAAATAAAATAAGACATTCAAATACAAAGTGATGGTTTCGGAAAGTTGCACCTTCATGAAATTAACCAAAAATTAAAAAAAGTTATACTTTTTAAACAAGAATATCATTATGGGACGGGTAGAAGGAGTATTATTTTTAGGTTAAAAGTTTTTGTAATTTATTAACAATACACCAATAGAGATGGCAATTCGGGCGGCTTGGCTCGGTCGGGCCTAGCCCATTGGGCCAATTCCATATTTCTGGCCGGGCAAAAATTTGATCGGGCGTAAAATTAGTCAGCCCAGGCCAACCTACCTCCTTATAATGTATCAAGATTATCGAGCCGATCCGCGGCCCGTCTTTTGGCCCATCGAGTCGGGTCTTTCGGGCCATAAATATTATATTTTAGTATTCTTTTAAAATAATAATTTATTTCATTACCGCCCGAAGTTTTTGTAATTTATTATTTTTACACTATAAATATTATGTTTTTGTATTCCATTTCAAAATCATACTTTATTTAATTATCACCACTGAAATAGTAACCAAGTTTCGAGAATGTTAATTACTTTATTCTTTTTTAATTTTTTAACATATTAATATATGAAATATGACACCTCATATTACCCACACAGTTTTTTGTATGAACATATCAACATTTTCCTCTCCATCTCAACTTCTGCTAGAAGTTGATCGATACTCTAGAGAAAACAACAGAACAAAGGGCGTCCATCTCTCCATCGGAACCCTAATTAAACTTGGAAGTCTCCATTTTCAGGGTCACGCCACCCATCTCTCCTGCTCTCTAAGAAACTAGAAGACGTCTATGGATAAGGAAAAGAAGATGGCCTCCTCTCGCCTATCAACGTTGGTCTTCAAATTTCTGCGGATTATATCTCTTTCTTCATTTTGTTTTATATGTCGACTTACACTCCTTATGGTACCAGTTTGAACCCTAAACTTTTCCCCAATTCAAACCCTCTTAATTTCAAACCTAGTTTGAACCCTAAGTTGTTTCCCCATCTTAAATAATTCAAATTCTAGTAAACTCCATCCCAAATCTGATTTTACCATAGCACAAGCATTCAGCGAATTTATTTCGGAGTACAGGCTTGATCACTTTTCGCTCATATTGCTCACTGGAAGACAAATTTAATTGGTTTTAGATCGCATTCTTTTGTTCGGATAAATATTATTGCATCATGGGCTGCTAGGAAGAAGTGAGAGCTTTGTTAAGAAGAGGTGTAGGTTCTCTGCTACACAATCTAAACCTTCAAGAGCTGCTTAATTTGTTTTAGGTTGCCATCCTTGCTATGTTGCTTACAAATTCAATTCTGAGTTGTGATATTTTTTAGGCTCTTGAGTTCAGGATGTTTGTCAAACTCTCCTTCACTCACTTTTTTATTTTGTTTATCAGATTTTAATAAATATTATTGCATCACATACATGGCATTTTGGATAATTTTATCTGATTTCCTTTGATTTCTAAGTGTTCTATGTGCTATTTTGCAAGCGTTTCACTTGACAACATGTTGTAGTTAAGCTCTATGTGACAAGTTGAGCTATATATAACATGGTGATGAAATTTTAGTTGTCTGGTCCACATTCTATAAAGAGTTCAGGCTATTTCATTTATTGAGGATATTTTGTTGGAAATGGGATGATATCAAGTGCTTGATCGGCTTTCATTGCAATAGTTCTACTTGACATTGTTAAACAATTAAGTGGTGTTGAATTATGACCAGTGTAGGTAGAACCAAAATATATGTAGCTCCTCATCCGAAGGAATCCTACAAATTATTGCATTGGGAAATGGGTTGCATGAGCTTCAAGTTTATCAGGCTTGGAGAAGGCAACAATATGAGTAATTATTTTCTGTTCTTTTTTATTTCAAATTTTATTGGTTCTTTTTTAGTTTGGTAATTTATGTTTTTTAGCTTTGCAGGTCTCTCTTTCTCATTTTATATTAAAGGATTGGATATAATTTGCAAGGAATATGTGAAATATGGCAATGCTTATGCCAGCTCATTTGGGTTTTTTAAGTAGAGTTTTGCAAGATAACTACGATATTTAGCTAATGAGCATGTTAATATAATTTACTGTTTTATTTTTTATTAAGAAGGAAGATTTCTTGAGGCTGAGAATTGGATGTACCTTCAATCTTTTATTCAGTTTTTATCCACAGCCTTGATATTCTTTTAGTCATGGCAGCCACATGGAAGTATATTTATACTTAAAACTTGATGAACTGGATAAACTTGATTTGGTGCTTAATATTGTTTATATTTTATTTTTCTTGTTCATTTCATGAGCTTTTAATTATTTTCTTGCTTTTTTACAGAAATTTTACTTTCAAGGAAGACATACTGATGGGCTAGAGGTAAGGTCCTTGGCTCTCACTATAATTTTCATTGTAACTCATCTCCCCCTCTCAATTCTTTTTTTTTTTTTTTTTCGTGAATAGTTTAGAACTACTCTTCAAATAGTTGGAGATATCTTATGGATATTGTCATTATTTTGACATCATTTGCATTTCCCTCTCTATTTGATGTCAAAAAAAAAAAATATATATATATATATATATATATATATATACATTTATGTGTGTGTGTATACATATCTCCTTACCTTTAAAAGTCTAGGTGGTTTCTTATAAAATAATATAGTGACAGAAAAGCCCTTCAAACATTCATTTATATAAGAAAACATATAAAGGACAAATACGTAACTTATCTTACTAATATGTATTTATTATAAGGAATTAATAAACTTATCCATTAATTACTTAGTTATATATTGTCTATTTATATTATTTTTAGTTAAACTTAAGGTAGCATTAATTTATAATTTTATTAAATTTTATAAGATTTATTTTACTTAAATATATTAATTGACATGAAATAGTTTGAAAAATCATATTGCAATATGAAAGGACAATTCAGTCAATTGAATATTGATATAACTTCTAATGCATATTTTACAAGGTAATTATAATATTATGTCTAGCAAAAAATATATACTTATGATACAAAGAAAAAAATGAAAAAGAAAAATCATGCATTACAGTTTTGTTGCTAAATTAAAAAGTGGTTTTAATTTTTAAGAAAAGCAGCACCTGAAAAATTCTTGAAACTAGGATTATAGACTTGTTATCTAAATTTTGGATCTTTATTATTGATTATTTGCTCTAGATCCTTTTGATGTGTATATAAGATTTAAGTACAATGTAATTTATCTCTGTGAACATTTTTTTTTATCAAGTATATATTATAAGTACAAAATATAAACATCAACTTCTAATGCATATGTTACAAGGTAATTCTAATATTAGTTCTAGCAAAAAATATATACTTATGATGCAAAGAAAAAAATGAAAAAGAAAAATCATGCATTACAGTTTTGCTGCTAAATTAAAAAGTGGTTTTAATTTTTAAGATAAGCAGAACCTGAAAAATTTTTTAAACTAGGATTATAGACATGTTATCTAAATTTTGGATCTTTATTATCAATTATTTGCTCTAGATCCTTATGATGTGTATATGAGATTTAAGTATAATTTAATTTATCTATATGAACATATTTTTCTGATCAAGTATATATTGTAAGTACAAAATATAAATTTTAATAGTCATCAAGAGACAAAATGAAAATAATATATGCAATTTTGACACTAATCTAAAATCTCATAATATTATTTGCAAACATGGGATGAGATTACAAAGTTACTTTAAATGGGAAATGTTTCATATATAAGATTGTTCTTTAGCATATCACTAATTTAACTTTTTAACATATTCTCATTATCCAATTTGTTCTATAACTATGCAGTTAATGTGTGACCTATTTAATGAGTTATTATCTACATATTTAGAGTCAAATCTTTGTTTATGTTTTTAAAAGTGATGTTTCAAACTCAAGTGAATATATACTTGATATATTTTTTTTTTATTGCAGTAACTAATATTTTTTTATAACTAAGTTATTATTTTTCTATTTCCATCTAAGAGTAATTGTTAACTACTAAATAAATTAACTCTAAAAAACCTACTATATAAATTACGCAAAAGTTAGTTAAGCTTAGTAACACTTGCTAACAGAGTTAATATCTATTCTTCTCTCCCCGAGAGGAAGATAGAGGTTCAAAATCTTTCAAAATCATACTCTTTAATCTCTACAAGAGTCAAAACTTTAGAAGGGAACAAAAAGTAACTTAATTTGATCTTTAAAAAAAAATTGATCATTTCTTGAAAAATCATACTTGAATGTATTTCTATTTAATATATATCTTGAATATAAAGTTAACTTATTTTATCTATAATTATTAATAGTTACTTGAAAAGTATTCGATGATCACAATTTCAAGTAAATATATTTAAAGAAAGATATATAATTTACATTTTCCTATTGAATTAATATTTGATAGTATTTGTATAATATGAATGAGGTAAGACCTTAAAATAATATTGGTGTTACATCAAGTAACTTTAGTTCAAATGTTATGTAGTACAATTTGATTCTTGGTGAGATAACTAAATACATAAAAAAATCTTAGGACTTCTAAACTATCCATGACACAAGGGAGTGCAGACATGAAGTAATTATATTTGCATAATTATCTATAAGCTTATCAAAGTTAATAACTTATTATATACCCAACCCAAAAAAAAAAAATTATACCATCCCCCAACAAAAAAAAAAAAAAAAAAAAAGGAATTGTGATTGTAAATGTATAACTTTTCTTATTTTTGTTTTTGGTCAGTTAGATGAATGCATAACCTTCTAAAAACCATGAGTTCTCACATATACGGCTTTATTTTTTTTCATTTGACTTATCCAACCATATTAACTTATACTTAATTTTAATATTTTTGCTTTAACATAATAAAATAATGCTTTGTCTTTTTTAAACTTGACTCCTTTTTAAGGGCACAAAGTATTTTTGAAACATAGCTATTTTTATGTACTACATGAGCGTAATTATAAAAAATATAATTGTTTAACTTTAATAAAGTAACCTCTTTTAATTACAAATTGTACTTAATATTTTTTTTTTAGTTTGTCAGGATTAAGCATTCAAATTACTTTATCAGATTGTGTAAGACATTATACAAGTTACATATGTATCGAGAAATATAATTTAGTCAATTAGATAATTAATTATATATTAAGGAGTATTTATTTTTATCTTGACAAGCTATACAATTTTTTTAGACATTTATTTAGAAAAACATAATAATATATTTTTTATAAGTTTTGTAGATCACGTGCAACGCACGTGTCTCTAACTAGTATATATACATATATATATATATATATATATATATATATATATATATATTTATGTCGCACACATAATGTTAAATAGCTTAAGCTATTCATTTGATGCATAGAACAACAAAATTAAAGTTATTGTAAATGGTATTTTTTTATAAAGATTTATTATTGTCTAGCTAAATAGTTTCCGAACACACTTTATCACATTGCAGTCAAATATTGATTTAGACATGTTTGTTATCTTTCCTTAATTTGGTTGTGTCGTGCATTTTCCAAACGAATAAAAGTACTTCATTGCCTATAGCCTTTGATAGGTTTTCTTAAGATTGACAGCTTATTTGGTTTTTCCACCCAAAAATTGGATGGTACAAGTAAACAGTAGAACAAAAGAAGTTTTGACATTTGACTAGGAAATAATTCTACCTTCTTTGGAACCAACCTAAATCTTTTTAGACTATTGTCTTCCCAGCGTGCCGCTTTTCCCACACTCATCTCATTCTCATAAGATGATTGTAGATTTATATGTTCATATATGTGAATAATATACACACAATACATTCATATATTTTATATGTATATTTGGCTTTATTAATTAGTTGTGTTTTGAGTTTTGGGATTTTTTTGTTTGCTTAACTCTGATTTGCTCAACATTTTTCATTTTTTATTTTTAGACCACTTCTAGAGTATCTTTTTTCCCTTTTAACAATGTTTATGATAAAACGGTGACATCATTTTATTACTTTTTAGGTGGTTGCGTATCTGTTGAGGATAACTAGATGAGAGGAAACATTTGGGTAATAGGCATATCCAGATTGGTATCTTTCAATTATATCATTGTTATCTCAGTTCAAATTATAGTGGAAGTATTTAGTATTTTATCCTTATACTATAGCATTGTGAACTTTATTTACTGACTATGCAGCATGGAAGAAAATGTACTACTTCAGAAGTTTTAGTGTTCAGAATTATTATTGGAGTCATGTTATACGTTAATGATAATAATGCACCAGAATGGTATCATAACTACAAAATATAGCTACATTTAACTCAAAATCTTTTTATTTTGTACATTTGACAGATTGTGGAGGAAGCTTCGTGGAGTTGTGCATTCGCATCTAGACTAATTGATGGCATTGGTTTGCGGTAGGATTTTCATCATGTTACTAATACCACTGGAATGTAAAAATTGTTTATTAAGTTATGTACTGATAATACTTTATTTTTATGATACTTTCTTTGTGAATAAAGTCTATTATAGACGGTATATTGTGGAGCAATGTTTACTTAGTTTATTTTGCTAAATTTGGTGATGTTCTTTTTCCCTTATTGTGATTTGCGTAATTGAACAGTAATTTGCTCTCAAACAACAAATATTGGAAAATTGTTGTTAAAGTAAAAGATAATGGACAAAAATCATTATAAAAAAATAATATAAATTCATCTTAAAAGTAGTTGCAACTGAAGAAAGACAACGAATTTTTAAACTAGACAACATATAGAAATTGATGTCTTCTAGAGCAAACACAATGGTTTACAATTGTTGTTTTTCACAAACCTAATTGTTGTTGAATGCACTGTTGTCTTCGACCCCACTAATAGACAACAGTTTTTAACCGTTATTATTACCAACAATTACATTGATCGTGCAACACAATAGCACTGATGTATTATATATGAAAGACAACGGTTTCTATCCGTTGCAGAACCATTGTCTTAATCAAGAAAGACAACGATTTAAAACCATTGTTATCAGCGAACTAAAAGACAACAGTGAATTCAACAACAATCCGTTTCTAGATTTAACAACGGAGAAAAACGGTTGTTGGTCTGCGATTTTGTTGTAGTGGTCCTAATGCTGAACTATAACTTGGGTTGTCTTCTCGATAATTCTGGAAAAAATAGATCGGGAATTAGCTTTCAACTTATGTTACAAAGTTGTAGATCTTGAAGTTAGCTTTCCACAAAATTTTGAATCATTGAATTTTGACACTGGACAGAGGAGTTATGTTAAAATACAAAATTATAACGAATCAAAATGAGAACAAGGGCATGTTCGTGAAGGAATACTACTCACACTACCGCATCGATATTGCTTAGGGGTATTTCAATGCAGAGCCTTTTTTAAGCAAGACCGGTGCCAATACCCCCATTGGTACCGGCAGTTGTACCCCTAGCAGTACTGATTAAGGTATTGCTCAGGTATTGCCCTTTCTCGCACCATCTTCGTGCACCTTCGTCTTTCATCATCGATTCGGACCTCTTCCACTTGTTTCTCTTCCTGGTTCCTTCATGACTTTTGTTCGTGACTCGGTGAAATTCGAAGTGACCTAGGACCAGGCATAGGGCTCGTTTGGACCTCAAAATACATGCTGAAACAGACGGGAAATGCGGGAATGACTTCCTTTTATCTTTGGATTCTAACGTTCAAAATACAACTCAAAAACACCAAAAAGTGCATCAAGTAATCTAAATAAGGAAAATCAATCCAAAAATATACTTTTACACGAAAATGCACCAAAACGTACCAAATGAACACAATCCACAATAAAATATAAACATGAAATGCAAGAGACAAACGAGCATTTTGACGTTCATCAAGCTTGCTGCCCTTTTGTATCTAAATTCGTGATTTTGAGAATACCCAGGAAACACACACAAATTAGGAATAAAAGTAAGACTCGTTTCATATTATCAAAACATCAAATCAACTAATTGAAATGATAAAGAAAGCTCATATTTATATTAATATTTCAATCCTAAAATACTAATGACAATATAGTTATTATCTCTCTAATAAATAAAATGTAACAAATCAAAACAAATATCCTTAGAGATAACTATAACAAATAAAATATTTTATATGTAATAAAAAATACAACTAAATCATATTCTTATCCGCACAATTCTTCTTCCGCGCTTCTAATTGCACAAGGTGTTAATTGATTTTGTATAACTACAAATAAAAAGTAAATATATTTATATGCCATGTAATAATTTACTTTTGTAATTGCAACATTGAGATACAA
This sequence comes from Ajuga chamaepitys, assembly GCA_958295605.1. Classification (NCBI taxonomy): domain Eukaryota; kingdom Viridiplantae; phylum Streptophyta; class Magnoliopsida; order Lamiales; family Lamiaceae; genus Ajuga; species Ajuga chamaepitys. The sequence continues at coordinate 19,501,851 of OY282505.1, forward strand.
TTTATTACTACAGAAGGTATTATTACTGTAATGTTGTAACCACACTTCAAGTCTTCTTTCTGAAACTATTATAAAAATATTATTTTAACATATAGTACTAAAAGTATAATATTGTTTCATTGTATAATAATACTAATACATTTATGTTTATGTAATAATAATTCGACGTGAAGATGATTTTTAATGCTAAACCGGTAAACCCTCTGGTTACATTTGAATGTAGGGATTTGATGGATGAGTTTTGAAATTCAAAATCCAATTTAGATTGTATTTGGAGGGAGAGATTTGAAATGCTTCGACTTAGAATAAATGGATTGGAAATCTACTCAAGATAGAGTGAATTTGAAATCTACTTAAATACTCTAAAAATAGCTCAAAATGAAAGTGATGGATTTCCAAATCCATAATAATCCAAACAACATCAATGAATTTGAGACTATGGATTTCAAATCCATTTTAAAAAATCATTCAATCCAAATGCAACTTCAACTTGTTTGGCAGAAAAATCAAATTGAGGGGTTTTAAATCCCTCCTAAATTTCTAGTTTATTTTAGATGGATTTGAAATCCTTTCCACAATAGCCATTTTAAAATTCATCCTTACTCTCTCTTATATATCTAGCCGCACAATCACACATCACACACACTACACACTCACTTCACACAGAAAAAAAAACACACACACACATGACACGTCGATTTCTAACCTAGTGTTCCGCAAGTGTACGGATGTAGGTGTAGTTAGCGATAATCAAGGTCGATCCCACAAGGAATAGTTTTAGGTAGTTCGATACCTCAATATTCTAGGAATACCCTAACTAGATACTAATTTGCAAAAGATTGATTTTACTAATTAAAATACTCAATTAAATATGAATTCAAACTTGGTAAACACAAAGAATTAACAATCAAGGATAAAAGGAATCCTAGGGTGTCGATTTCAGGATATTTATTCCAATGATGATTAGAATTATTGATTTTTAAACCGATCTAGTGTTTATTAAGTGGCGCAATATTAACCTAACCCTCCTCTCAAAGTAGTTAAACCGTTGATTAACTAAGACAATTACCCTCTCGAGTCAATTAATCCTAGTAACTCCAAAAAGCTCATGAACCTATGCCTACACAGTCATAGACAATTGTGCTCTATATCGTACGTCTAATAACAAAACTCTTCTCTCGAAGCTGATTTGTTAAACGAGATTATTAAACCTAGATGGCCAGTCCAAATTTAGTTATTAAAACAAATATAAAGATAAACACATATAAGGACGGAAATCAATAAGTTAAAACGTAAATCAAAACATTGTCATAAAAAATCCCTACTTTCTAACCTAGGACACGAATAGCTTAGCTACTCATGCCCAGGTTCAATCCAGTACAATATTCTAAACAAAACATTATAAAGAATCAAAACTAAGAAGAATCGCTAAACCCGAGTAAATCGTTCCATTGATTGAATCTTTGTCGTCGTCCAAGTCGTCTATCGCCTCAAAACTCGGATATTATGTGTCTCTCTTTCAAAAAACGAACTTGGACCCCTTTTTATAGAGCTTAAATAAGCCCGGTTAAATAAGGAATCAAATCCCCTTTAAAACAGGATTTCTATTAACGGAGGCCCTTTTGACACGGCTGTGTCGATCAAGTGACACGGCTGTGTTGCTTGTAAAACTTCAGTTTCTGCGCATCATTTGACACGGCCGTGTTGAAACCTGACGCGGCCGTGTTACTCCAGAGCCAATTTGGCATTTGCGCAACACTTTTGACACGGCCGTGTTGCTTATGTGACACGGCCGTGTCGGTTCTTGCCCTGTTTTGCTCCTGGACCGGTTCAGGCCGGTCTGGACCGGTTCTTGGACGGTTCGGACCAATTTCCACTAGTTTTCACTATTTTGGACCGGTTTTCACTCTGTTCCAACTTGTTTTCTTGTTCGGTAGTCGTAAATCACAACTTTTAATCCTGAAAATGCTAAAAAACACCTTAAAACAAGCCGAGTATGTTAATTGGTCACTTATATCACATCTCATCCAATTCTTAACCATTTATGCACATAATTCCTATAAAATAGTATCGTAAATTGACCTAATTACATGCATAATTAACGTGCATCAACACACACTACACACATTTTACATGTACAAAAATATATGTAATGCAAACATTTCACATACTATATACATTATACGCAGACACTATATGCGCATTTTATAACACATACTACACACACATACACACACTACACACTTAAAATACATTTCACGCATACTAACATGAGACGAATACTTGAAAGTCAAACATACTTCACAAGAACACAATATTCTAGAGAACTAGAATGCAAAAGAGATAAATTTATTAATTGATGAATGAAAAATCAAAAGTCTAGACAAGTTATTTATAGGATAGACAAATCTCTAAATATAAAAGGAAAATAAATCCTAAACTAATAAGGAAAAAGAAAGATTTTAGGAAAAGTAAATCAAAGTCTACAAAGGAAACAGGAATAAAGATATTAAATCCTAAATAATTGAAAGAAAAATTAGAATAAACGAAATTCCTAGATATACTGAGATCCCTTAATTGATGGACTCAAGGAGTCTTCAAAATGTACTACGTCAGACTCTCTCACCTGAAAAGAAATCGTCCTCGAGTGACCCTTTGACTCAGGCAGATCAATCACATAAGAACGACCACTAATCTTTTGTACAAACTTGTATTTCTCAAGCTCTTTTAGCTGCAATTTACGTCTATTCTTCCATCCATGTCCCTGATCTAATGTAGATATGGTGATGATACCGACTTCGCAACTATATTTTTATGAAGATTCTCACCTTAGCCAACCTATGCAACATATCTTTAAGTCGATGAATATGTAATCTATACCACACAAAGATTTTATTTATATCTTGACTATCAACACACATGCACCAACTTCCATATTTCTTCAGGGTTGATAATGTTGGAACTACACAAGGACTCGTACTCTCTTGAATCAGGCCTGTGCACAACAACTCTTCCATCATTTGCTGTAAAAAAAAAAAAAAAAAATTGCTCTTCATACTTAACTGATAATGAGGTAAATTCGGTGAAGTCACCTTGGGAACTAAATCAACAACATGTTGCATATTTCTCATTGGAGGTAAAATAGATGGAAGTTCGTCTGGTACGAACTCCTCAAGCTCCAAAGATAAATCACTGCCTGATGGAATATCTTATGCCGACTCGCTGTTTGTAATTAAAAGCACGTTTGAGGTTTGAATTTCATTTGTATCTCGGACTTTCGATATTAAAACAGAATCCGAATGAGTGAAAGTTAGAAAACCTTTAACTCTTAGTGATTCAGATTTCTGCTCAAGATCCATTGATGGCAATGTGACTTTCTCCCCTACATATTTCTTTCTAGCCCCAACACTAGGTCCTGCTCTTAGACTTGCGCCTTCTTGTTGTTCCTCAATTTCCATTAGATTGCTCCATGAGTATAACAAAAAGGCATATACGGTATACTTATTTATAGATTTTTGTGCCGGCGTTACCGTCTGGTTTTGGTGGAATAAAAGTCGATCATAGTCTGAAAGAAAAAAATATATATAGCCATCAACGTCATCTTCATCTTCGGCCAAAATCTAACATGTTATTTTCCTGGACGACGACGATGTGTCTAGATTTGCTCCCACCAAGAACAATCTCCTCCTTTTAATTGATAGACTACCAGTTTTACTTATTTTTCTGTAAGATTTTCTGCATACTAAAAATCCCTCTTCTTCCATCACACAATCAAGAAAATCTTCAATGTTTAGGTTTCCATCAAATGGAGGAATATCAACCCTCAAATGAAATTTTTTGCTCCTTATATTGTTGTTGTGCTCTACGGTTAAGATATCTACCTAGCATATGTGCAACCTTTCATCATATGAACCATCCTCGTTGTTTTGAGTCCACCGGGATTGTTGGAGTAACACGAAATTAGCTTGAGGTGTTTAAGTGTCTCTCCGATTCTATCTTCGTCAATTGCATCACCCTGGATAGCTTGCGTTGCTTGCAACCCCTCATTTGTTCGTTCAACACGCACATATAAGGTTTGGAATGTTGTTGCTATCTTTCGTATCTCTCTAAACACGTCAGAGAGAGAAGGTTCTTTGTCATTAACCATCGCCGCGGAGAAACCTAGGCTCTTGATACCAACTGACACAGGACGAATACTTGGAAATCAAACGTACTTCACAAGAACACAATATTCTAGAGAAATAGAATGCAAAAAATATTATTAATTGATGAATGAAAAATCAAAAGTCTAGACAAGGTATTTATAGAAATAGACAAATCCCTTTATATAAAGGAAAATAAATCCTAAACTAATAAGAGAAAAGGAAAGATTCTAGGAAAAGTAAATCCTAGTCTAAAAAGGAAACAGGGATAAAGAAAGTAAATCCTAAATAATTATAATTAAAATTAAAATTAAAGCAATTCCTAGATATACTGAGATCCCTTAATTGATGGACTCCAAGAGTATTCAATTTGTCCCACATCAGATACACACATTACACACACAACACATACTACACACACCCTTCACACACTAAACACACATTTTACACAAATCTCACACATACACACGCTACAGACACATATTAGGTACCCATTCAATACATACTTAACACACTTCACACACATACAAACACATACACAAACTACACGCACACTTCATACACGCACTTGCTACACACACTTTTATTATCATCCTCCTTTAAAAAGTGAGAAAGGAAAAAGTTCAATCAAGTAAAACCCACTCATTTAATTCAAACTCAAGAAGGAATTTGAAATGGGTGAATATTCAAATATAAACGATTATAAATCATAATCAAATTTCCAATTCCTTCCATCAAAACACAACCTTACTTAAATGGGGCAACTTGTTGTGTATATTTAGCAGATTGTTAATTAGATCAATGAGTACTCAGTGTAGTTGAGGATTTTGATGATGTGACACTGGGGGTACTAGTAACCCCCAAGTTTACATTTTTGTGTGTAATTTCTTTAAATAAAACAATAACAATTATTTTATAGTTTATATTTCTAAATACCTCCCAACTATTTCCTTGCTTTTGGATAATAATCAATAATGTTCTCGGGTGCAATATTGATCATGGAAGGTTTCTACAAGGGTGTAGATTTGTTTGTGTTCAACACTTTTAATATTATATTAATTTAGAGGCATAACAAATTCCTTATATGTAATTGATGTGCTGAGGCATCGATAATTCAAGGTTTTAAGATTGAGTTTTACAAGATCTGTAGGTTTGTGTCCAACTTTAAGTTAGACTTTGATTTTGTATTGAGTAGTTATAAATTTGTAATTTGGACTAATTCAGCAGTGATAGTTGCAAAGTTGAATACCATTTGCCTTCTTCTAGTTATAAATTTGTAATTTGGTCTAATTCAGTAGTGATAGTTGCGAAGTTGAATAACATTGATTAGTTATAAATTTATAATTTGATTCTTTCTTATTTTGATTCTCTTTCGTATAACTGAACAAAATATACTTGTATAATACTATTATTATATTGTTATTTTTTAGGAAAATTATATTGTTATTGTTAAAAAGAGGATCATCTATAAATAGCAAAATCCAGCCAATTTGTAGTTCCTAAATATAGTAATAACTCTGAGAATTCTATCATATATAAAAAAATAAAACCCTTAATCTCCTATACAAAAGTAGTAATTCCTTTTCTTTTAATTATTTCTAGAAAAAAAAATCTTGTTTTAAAAAATGCACATAATTTTTACATTCATTATTTTCCTAACGTGTAATATGTGATATTAATTATCTTTTCACGATCTTTAAATTGACATTTATGTTGCATATTTATTGAAATAATTAAACCGAAATATTGATTGTAATTTTTTCTTGGGCCGAATTATTTATTTTAGATGGTTATCGTTATTATTAGTGAATATACTTATACTTTTTACAAGGGAATTTGTATTAGATTGTATTTGATGTAAATAAATAAATATATTTCTAATTTTAAGGGAGAATTTCTTCAAACTGTATGCACATGATATATGTAACTTATTTTATTGAAATTTTGATATTAATGTGAATTTGTTTCTATCATCTTAAGCGTAGATTCAGAAACAAAATAATTTTTATAGGTGAAGTTTTAATTTTATTAAATATAATTGTAATGTTTTATGGTGAATCTGTGAAGAATTATAATAAGAAAATAAACAAAAATAAATTTTACACACATAACCTCTTAAAGAATGGGACATGCCTTGCTATTGGTTTGTTATATATACAAATCCGAAAAATAAAAGAAAGACTAGGAGAAGGAAGTTGCACCCAGCTCGATGAATCTGAAGCAGTTATATATATATATATATATATATATATATATATATATATATATATGTTTGTGTGTGTGTGAAAATCCAATAGCTATTAGCATAGTACGTGTAATTACTCAATTCCAATTTCATATTAGAATCAATTTATCCTTCACCTTATCATCCAAATTTCATAAGAGCCAACAAAAAAGAAAAAGAAAAACACATTATTTTTCATCTTTTTATTGTTTATTGATTTACCATTTAATTATGTCATAACATATCAAAATATCAATTTCTATGATATATTTATATTACATTTACAAACTGCATCGCACAGAAGCGTTACTTGTTTTTAGGAAGTTTCCTATTGTTTTATATATATAAGGTTTACATATTTTCCAAACATAATAAAAGATAAGAGTTTATTTAAAAAAAATAGTTTAGGATCTAATTTTAGGCCATAGTAAAATTTGTTTGGAGTAAGAAATTTATTTGATTTTTTTTTTCAAAAAAAAAAAAAAAAAGAAGAAGATTTTGCAATTACAAAGAATTTTAACCGACTTAAAGTACTATTCTCAATCCACCATGAGGAAGGAGTTGAACAAAAGTAAAAACACCACCATGTAAGGAAGGAGTTAAATAGAGGAAACAACATCATACCTCAACGAAAACTTTTTGACTAAAGTGCCACATACCATCAAACTCTACTCAATGAATCATATATCTCTTATGTGACTCGATTGTTTGCGACTCTACTAGAGAAATTATGGTGATTTGAACAACAACAAAAGAAACGCTGCAGGATTTGCTCAAAAATGAAAATAGGAAGCCTCATCAGACGTGATAGGAGCACATTATATGAACTACACAAAGTGTGGTCGACACAACACAAATTCTAAGAAGTCTAACCAAAGAATGGAGATTGGAAGTCGCATAAAACATGAAAGGTGCATAGACTATGAAGTATACACAAGGCGTGAACTCAACAATACTAGTGTTAGGAAGTCTCCAAGGGCAAACATAATGAGAGGAACAAAATCGAACAAATTGGGAAAAAAGAAAAAAAAAAAAAAAACAAAAAAACTAAACCACTAATATATAAATACAAGATAAAGAAGCGGAGAATTTGGTCGCTATATTTTTATATGGGAAGTTGGTGGATAGTTGTTAGCTGCTATAAGTAATCCATTAGTTCCATAATGAGCGTCTAATTTAATTTTTTCTTTCAAAATAAAAATCATATTTAAAAGTCTAAGTATCGTTTAATAGTAAAAGTAAAAAAGACAAGTTTTTTTGTTGGTACAAGTAAAAAGATAGAATTCTTAATTTCACTAGTTAATTACCTATGTATGATTAAATCAGTTAAAAAATATGCCGTGTACGAGCAAATGAATGGTTTTAGAAAATTATACATTTAGGGCCCCTTTACTTCGTGGGATTAGGTTGAATAAGGATAAATAATTCAGGTTAGTCCAACATTTACTTCATTGGTATTTCAAATTCGGGTAATCCCGGATACCCGAGATAGCACAGGTTTCGATGCCTATTAACCCCCATTACTTATCCCACCTAGTGAGGTGGGTTTATTAATCCCATTTGCAGGATTGGGGTAACTTACCCTATAAACCCAAATAAGCACTTTTACAAAATATTCAGATATTTCTCTCATATTTACCAAAATCTGCAAAACAAAAAAAGAACACCTCTCTTCAAGCCCTAAAACCCCGTAGCTGGAGAACAATTCAAAGTTGTCGTCTTTCGTCGCCAGCAGGTGGGTCTTGCTTGGTGGAATTTTTTGGGTTCCACAGATTTGCGAATAGGAGAGGCTAATAATAAACCTAATTCTGAGAAAGCTGTAGGAGGTAATTTGTTAATTTTCTTCAATGAACCTTCGGAGAACTGGTTTTGAGAGGCATTAGCAAGCTATTGGAATAAGCACTGCAGAAGCCCTCAGAATTCGGCCGCACATTCTAACAATTCATATTTGTGGGGTGAGGGATTAATTGGAAAAATATGATTTCTGGAAATTGTAGCAAATGAAAGACGTTTTCGGATCAGGCAAGAGACGATTAATGCAGAAATGTTTGGTGTAGAGATGGTGTGGAATTGAAAATGCGCATTAAAAATTAAGAAGGCAACCATTAACAGGTCGAAATAAATAAGAGATGAAGATAATCATATTGGACAACTCAATTTAATCATTTGGGGTAAACATGAATAATGTTGAATAGTTAATTATCTTGTATAAATAATAGGACATAATCAATTATAGTAAACATTGGATGATAGTTTTATTTCTCCCAATCCTTTATTCTAATACGTTATAATCTTATACACCTTATTATTCATAACCCGAAGTAAACAGCCCTTATTTGATTAACTTAAAAATAGTATATCTTGTTGAACAAGATTCTAATTGTTGGAGGAGATGATAATATTTTAGGGGTAATTTGCACATTTTTCCTCTTAAATACTCCATATACTTTTTTTTGGAAAAAAAAATTATTTTCTTTATCATCGAAGAGATAAGAAAAATAATACTCAAAAGCATTATTGTTTATGTGGGCCACCAGTCGGTCTAGGGTGTTGCCATCTGTTGACTCCATTTTGCCACCATTTCAGCAGCCACAGCACACGCATCTGCATATACTTCTTACACTCCAAAAATTCATGGAAATTCTTCTCTAATAGTCCATGACTTATATCATCATTAATACAACAAAACAAAATTAATCATGCCGTGGTTGAGGAATTTTATCCAGCTCTCCGCCGCTTTCACTAAACAATCGCCGCCCCCCCGCAAGCCAGCGCCGCTATTCGGTCGTTCTCCGCCGTCGCTGACCCTATTGTTGCGTCATTTCAGCACCGAATCTCATGACAAATACCCCGGTCTGGCGCCGACGAAGGGGGACGAGAAACCTAGGGTGGTCATTTTAGGTACGGGTTGGGCAGGATGCAGGCTTATCAAGGATATAGATACAAAGATTTACGATATAGTCTGTATTTCCCCTAGAAATCACATGGTGTTTACTCCTCTCCTCGCTTCGACGTGCGTTGGTACACTTGAGTTCCGGTCCGTTGCTGAGCCGATTGGGAGGATCCAGCCCGCCATTTCTCGGGAACCCAGTTCCTATTTCTTCCTCGCTAATTGTAAGGGGGTTGATTTTCAGAATCATCAGGTATTCCCTATTTTTCTCTTTTGTCTTGATGTTTTTATTTCTCATGGAGATTTGTTGAACTTGTAATTAGTTTTTGATGCTTCATTGCTTACTTTATTGGAAGTGGCATTGTAGTCCCAAAAGTGTTAGTTTGAAAGTTGGAATGTTTTCTAATTCTGTTTTGATACCTTTCTGGCTGATGTTTTCTTTTGGTTGGCTGATGTCTTTTTATTGGAAGATAGGGGATAATGTTTGTGCTTTCATTATTGAGTGGATGGTACAGCTTAGCATTTTTCAAAATGATTTTTGAAGAAGGGTGATAAGTTGGAAAAAAGAAATTAAAGGTAGGGTGTGTTTGCTTATGATTTCTTGGATTTATTGGACCAAATCCCAATAAATCACACTTATTAACTCTTTCAGCCAAGCTTGGCTCAGCATTCCCCAGCCTTAAGCAAACATACCCGTAATGTAATGATATTGCATATTAGAGATTGCCACATTTTGGAGTAAGTCAAGATACTGTATGATAAAATGGAAGAACTTTTACTGGAAAAAATATAGGAAATATAAGTACGAAAATTCATTCTAGTTCATGATATGCTCATAAAGGGTTGAAAATGGTCTTCATTGTGTATAACACTTGAAGTATTTACTTATGGATCCCTCATACGAGTAAGTTCTGGTAAACTGAACAAGTCAGCCATTCTATCTCCTCTTCTATCTTTTTCTGTTTCATTATTTTTTCTGTACGTGGGAGCATATATCTCTTGCTTCTTGTTTTTTGCTTATTACTTTTCTGTTGTTCCGGGTTAAAACCTTTTGTTTTTCATGGTTAATTTGCTGCGGAAGTTTGAAGAACTTAGGATTAGCTGTAGGTATTCCATGGTTACTTTCTTGGTCATGGATCTGTACATCTAACTTCTAACTTGAGTTTCGGGTACTTCTTTGTACCGTTTTAGCTGATGTGTATCATGGGTAGACAGGTTATCTTTATGGGTCTAATTTTTATACTATCATTATTAAGTAAATTGTGGACCTTCACGTCCTATTCTGAAAAGGTAGGGTGGGATCTACGAAATTTAATTTAATACTCCCTCCGTCCAAAAAAAAGAAATCCTCCTTTTTATCTTTGTTAATTAAATGACGGTACAACCTTCTAAAAACTGTGAATTCTCCTTTATACGACTTTGTTTAGTTTTCTTATTTGACTTATTCAATTTTAATTCTTTTACCTTAACTTATTAAACGAGGTTTTGACTTTTGAAACAAGACTCCTTTTTTGGACAAAAAGTGCTTTTAAAACATGACTTTTTTTGGGATGTAGCAAGTATGATGTTATTGCGTTATGGAGATTGCCACATTTTGGAGTACTTCAAAATATTTTATGGTACAGTAAGACAAGAATCCACTTGAGGGGTTGGGGGGTGGGAGGTGGAAGATATTTCACTTATTTATTTTTTATTTATATTATTGATATATCCACTCTTGTGGTCTGAAACTTCGTATCTTTTTTATTTTTGCATTGTGACCTTTGCGGAAGTCAATACAAGAGATATCGTCATAAAAGGCTGGAAATTATCTTGACAAGTAAATAACACTTATGGTGATTACTTCTGTTCAAGCAAACTGAGAAAGTGAAGGTAACCTTAAAGGTGAACCAGTGGAAACATATAAAAGTACGTAGTATTCTTATTGCTCTTCTGTCTTTTAGTCATGAGAAGCTTTTCAAGTTCCATAAGTGGAATTTGAAATTTTCTGCCGCTTCAAATAGTATACAAACTTTTCCGTGGTCCCCCAAAGAAAGAAATTGAGTAACTTGAAAATACTGTATACTCCTGCATGCAATATGAGTCAGCTAAATACATGGAACTACGATTTGCATCATCTCTTATTGAATTTGCATATTTATAGAATATTTAAGTTTGTTGGTTAGAAGGGCTTCCCATCTGACCACATTTTATTTTTTCAAATACGTCTTTCATCTTTTCTGGATAGTTCTTCTATTGGTTTGTTCTATAACAACTTGAGTACTTTTATATTTCATACTTGATAGTATAATGACATTTACTCTACATATCATAGTCATTTCCAATCTATAGAATTTAGGTAGTAATGCTCTAGTCTAATGTTTGGAATAAACTCCATTACAGAACCCTCTCTTGATTCTAAAATCTTGACCATTACTGACATGAACTTCTATAAATTGCAACTGAAAGTGGAGGCACTTGCCATCAGTGCAAGTTGAAACCCTGTTAGTTAGTGGGATATTGACTTTTTTCATAACTATATGAATTCAGAGTTCTCTCAACTAAGAATACAACCAACTTTCATGCTAGATTTACTGCGAAACTGTCACTGATGGGGTTGATACCCTAAAACCGTGGAGCTTCAAAGTCGCATATGACAAGCTAGTAATTGCTTCCGGGGCACAGGCTTCCACATTTGGCATTAAAGGTGTGCAAGAACATGCGACCTTTCTCCGTGAAGTTCATCACGCACAGGAGATCCGGAGGAAACTGCTACTAAATTTGATGTTGTCAGATGTGCCTGGTATGCCAACTGAAGTATTAAATCTAATTATATTATGTATAATCTCAAATTAACTCCTAATTCGCAGTCAAGAATTGTTGTTAACCCAGGTGTCACGGATGAAGAGAAACGTAGGCTCCTGCATTGTGTTGTTGTTGGAGGAGGTCCTACTGGAGTTGAATTCAGTGGTGAACTTAGTGACTTTATCAGGAAAGATGTTCATCAAAGATATGCTCATGTGAAAGATTATATCCATGTTACATTGGTAGAGGTTAGGCTGAAAAAATGCTGTTTAATTTTCTGTAAATCATCTCAACTGTTTTGTTGCTCTAATCTATTGGAGGCTGAAGTCGATGCTTTTTGGATGGTCAGAGCTGAAGTCAATATAGTTGATTTTTATGTCCTGAATCCTAATGTTTTTCATCCTGCAGGCAAATGAGATACTATCGTCCTTCGACGATCGCCTCAGAAAGTATGCAATTAAGCAACTGACAAAGGTGAGCAATTACTGGCAAGGGAATATGATTTAATTACCATAATTTGTCTCTGACTCCACTACTTAATCTTTGTCATCTCTTTTAAAGCCAATTCTTTCGGCAGTAGACTGCGAACATATAAAAGCTGTTGGCAACGGAATCATCTTCTCGGATTTATCCTAGGAAAATGTTCAGCACTTCAGCTGCATGCTTTGCCTTCATTTCTTTTTGTAACAACTTCAAATTGACTGTCATTTTGTGGGAACTTGCAACCAGCTTTTGTTTACAGTAGTTGACCATCAAGTTGAGTTGAGAGGAATCGAAGAAAAATAAAGTGAGAGATTATTTCTTTATTTAATTACCAGTGGACTATAAAATAAGTTGCAATATACCTTTGTATCCTTGAAACCCTCCATCTACCTCCCTCCATAAGCACGAGTTAGGTGCATATGCTATTTTATTTACTAAAAAGCACCCAGTTTTTGTTAGGCATATAAGCTAGGGAGCCCTAACTTAACCCAAAATCATGGTTAAAGGCAGAAGATTGATTCCCCTTATATAACCTTCCACACTTTCATGTGGAACCGATGTGGGATTTCGTAACAATCCATCCTCCTTCAAAAGGGTAACAATTCATCCTCCTTTCAAACCGGACGTCCACGGACGGCACACTCCGGGTGGCAACCCATACCAAGGCTCACTTCTTGGGTGGCAAACCCCCTCGGGCACACATCCAGGGTGGCAACCCCTGGGCCCACCATCGAGTAGCCCTTTTCCGCACCCCACCCGAATCCGGCAGGTTGGACCAAATTGTTAGGTATATAAGCTAGGGAGCCCTAACTTGATCCAAAACCATGGTCAAACATAAAGGGTGGCTCCCCGTTATATACCCTCCACACGTTCATGTGGAAACAATGTGGGATATCGTAACAGTTTTGCTCAATGAAAGCACCATTCTAGGGTTGGTCTCAGTATATTGTTTTACAATGCTTACTTGCCATCCATTCCCTTATATCGATTTCAGAATTACTCTAGAGCATTCCATTTTCATGTGATATCTGGATCTGCTTGATATTTATATATCAGTTTCTCAGTCAGGAGTGCGTTTTGTCCGTGGAATTGTGAAGGATGTCCAATCTGAAAAAATAATTCTTAGCGATGATACCAATATCCCTTATGGCGTTTTAGTGTGGTCTACAGGGGTTGGTCCTTCACCGTTTGTCAATGCCCTAGAAATTCCTAAGGCTCCTGGTGGAAGGTATGTATACAATTTACACTAAATAATTGTGCCTGCTTTGCGTTCTTTACACGAACTAAACTTTTCTATACCAATCTAATGGAAATTTATGCACCGTTAACGTTTATGATCCATCTTATTGTATGTGAAGTAATTTAACTTATAGGTGTAGGAGCAGCACCTAGAACATGTGCTTACCCGTCTCCCTGTGGACTGTGTTTCTATTCATGTTTCTGATACTCATTTTTTCTTCAATTACAAAGGCTATAATTTATAAGGATAGCTGCAAAAACTAGTTTTGAGGTTTAGCCTTAACTAATAGGAAAAAGATAACAATAAAAATAGAAATCCATGAAGTTTTTTTTTCTTACAAATATCCCCCTAAAACTTTTGTGGGTTCTTTGGAAGCTTGGCTAAACCTCAAGTGTAGTTTTTTTAATAAGGCGTTTCTTTCAATTTCATACTGCCTTTGCTTTGTTCTTGTATTAAAAGCTTATTTGGGTGGCTAAACTTATCACCGTGCAAACTTCGCTTCCTATGAATATATGACTGAATTTTAGCGGACATCTTCGCTTGCGGTTATTAATGGGAAGTTGATTATTGTTATGTGCATGGTTTTTCCTAGTCGGCGCTGCCATGTTTTTATAATTTCCCATCGCAATCTTCATGCTGCTGTCCACGGATGGACGGCAGTGTACTACTCCCTCCGTTCCATATTAATTGCCGTTTTATAAAAAATATTCTAAAAATGAAAAGAATTAAGGATGAAATATTTTGACATATATACCCTCAACTAATATTAAGGGATAAAGATTTGACCAAATAAAATATTTGTGATAGGTTGAAAAGTAGGGATATTATAGGATTGAGCCTAGGGGGAAAATTGGTAAAATTCGCGAAAAATATCTAAAACGTCAATTAATTTGAAAAAAGGAAGAACCAGCTAGAATGACAATTAATATGGAACACATGGAGTATTATATGTGTATTTTAGTCGATTTTAATATAACTCAATTAAATAAAACAAATGATCCTATTGTTTAAATTGAATAATTATTTAATAACGATAAATGGATGTATTATTAACCCTATTTGTATAAGTAATAGAGACAAAAAAAATTTGGAATGAATATAGAAACATGATATCTTGCTGCTTCTTCTTTTTTTTTCATTGAATCAATTTATTGATCTTATCAAAATTGTTATTACTTTCTAGTTTTATTTATAGAGTCGAGTATTGTTGAGACTCGTGAACATATTTAGGAGGCGCATTATAGTAGTCCTCCCTTTTATATTAAAAAAAATATATTATTGTAATATAATTTATCCAAATATCTTAAGTTTAGATGTTAATCTATAAGAAAAAAATTATAGGCTATCAGAATTTGTCCCCTACTTAGTAAAAGATAGCCACATAACCTTAGAGCATAGTAAAAAAGAAAAATAACCTTAGAGCATAGTAAAAAGATTACCCCATGAGATGAACTCTTAGATCTATCTATAGATGACTCCCTCCTACTAAATTCCTGGGTCCGTTACTGCTGCTGTCTATTACTTGGTTCATCTTACTTTATATCTTCAAAGTTCCCTTTACTAAAAAGTGACGTAGAGTATGTGCTGCAGGATCGGGATAGATGAATGGCTACGAGTCCCTTCTGTGCAAGATGTGTTTGCAATTGGTGACTGCAGTGGGTTTCTTGAAAGTACAGGCAAGCCCGTTCTTCCAGCCTTAGCTCAGGTAAATGCAATTGGACAATCAGATGTCTTCAGAAATCAATGCAGTCTAAAGAAAACCTCTCAGATTTATTTGATAGAATATCATCAGTGATGTCTTTCTGAATTGTGACTTTTCGATTTTTAATGCTCAGATGCATATAATCCTCGGAAGATTCATTGTTTTAGGACAAAAAACCAAACATTTCCCAAAGTTATGAAAGCAATTTCATCCTTCCGTTTAATTATATCAACGCCAGTGAAGTAATATCAACTTTCTAACTGGTAACTTCTCTATATTAATTAAAACGAAGAAAAACCGTATATTTGGGTCCTTGTAGTTTCGAGGTTATTAGATCAGATCCCTATATTTTTCGTTTGTAACATGTATCTTGGATGTACATGAAAGTAGAGACCCAGTTCAATCAAAACTGGAAGTACAGAGACCATTTCCAACATGTTGAACTGTCTTTTCTGTATCTTAGTAGTAGCCGTAATTGGGAAGGCTTTATTTTTTTCAGGTGGCAGAGCGGCAGGGGAAATACTTAGCGCAACTGTTGAACCGTTTGGGCAAGGCTGGAGGTGGATGTGCTGATGCGGCAAAAGAGTTGGACTTTGGGGATCAATTTGTCTATAAGCATTTGGGGAGCATGGCTACCATAGGGCGGTACAAGGCCCTTGTGGACCTCAGGCAGAGCAAGGTTAGTTCTTATGACTTCTTGATGAAATTTGAAGGTTGTGTTTCGATTTCAGGGATGCGAGATTCAATAAAATGTGTGAAATTGATTGATTCCACCTAGATGACTGAAAAAACTGTTTCAAACTAGGAGCCAAATTATTAGGCCAAACTACAAAATTGATTTGGTATTATGGATTTTTAAATCCCAAATTGGGTGGATTATAAACCAATTCCTTTCAAATCCTCCAATCCAAATGCGATCATAGCTAATAAAACCTACGAGATATCTCTATGACCAGGAAGCGAAAGGTGTATCGATCACAGGATTTACGAGCTGGTTTATTTGGCGCTCGGCATATCTGACTCGCGTAGTAAGCTGGAGGAACAGATTTTATGTAGCAATCAATTGGTTGACAACTTTCGTCTTTGGTCGTGATATTAGTCGGCTATAAACATGAGCAGAGAAGGTGTCTCTTTTCTGAACACTAAAACAGGCAGTGTTTTCAACTATAAACAAGTGAAAGTCAGGGGCAACAGCATTTTTCCTTCTATTTTGTTCACTTACTGAATTCAGGGGATAAGTATATGGGCATCTTATAGAGACGAGAAAAGTTCCACGTCGTTGAAGATTCTAAACGACTTTCGATTGGTGTCATGACTGTATATAACTCTTGAAAGACAATGGCTATAGTCGTACGTAAAGTACTCGGAGAAGAAGATTGCATTCCTCTTTGCTATACAATCTGTCAA
This sequence comes from Ajuga chamaepitys, assembly GCA_958295605.1. Lineage (NCBI taxonomy): Eukaryota > Viridiplantae > Streptophyta > Magnoliopsida > Lamiales > Lamiaceae > Ajuga > Ajuga chamaepitys. Next base: position 19,518,723 of record OY282505.1, read on the forward strand.
GTGTGAACATTTTGTGTTGAGAGCACCACTTTGAAATGTTGTACAGGTTTTCAATTTTGGCTCTTAATAATCGACCATTACATATTATACAATGTGTAAAATATGGATGTTGAATTTTATATTATATTAGGCATAAAAACTGTTCACCTTGTTTTATTGTTAATATATTTTATGTCAATTATTATAATATTTATATTTATTTCTCATGAAGAAAAGTACTACTCTGCAATGCACATGCTGAGTAATAGTTTAAAAAAACTAAATTAACCTTTCCCAGAATCCCTCGAATTCTTCCATGTAAGGCCCGGGAGTAATTTTGAAAAATGGGGACAATACCCACTATCCTGACCACTGTACCAATCTTTCTTTTTTCTTTTTTTCTTAGTTTTACTTTTAAATTGGAGATGTGAAATGTTGAAATGTTGAAATGGTGTGTTTTGGCCTGTCACAGACATAGTGAAATGTTTTTTGATAGTTTAACTTTTTATTTGATAAAATAGTCAACATGTGTCAGGAGGTGTAGTAAATTATCGTGTACAGGATAATATTATCGTGTACAGATAAAATATTATCGTGTACATGTACCAATTTTTATCGTGTACACGATGTAAATTTATCGTGTATACGATAATTATATCGTGTACACCGTGTACAGGATAATTTTATATCGTGTACACGAAATGAAACCTCTCTCTGACAGACTTTTGCTATTTTTACATGTAAAAAGTTAGACTATGTAAAAAACATTACACTATGAATCTGATAGGCTACGGTGCCAAGAATCCCATGTGAAATTACTGACCCTGCCAATCTGCCATGCCCTCATTTTTTCAACCATTTTCTGCATAAGGGAATTGGTATTCATGATGAAATTAATTTCTGTATTTTTATATTTTAACTTTTTTCTTATTTCTTTGAAAAATATAAAATAAATATTTTTTTAAAAATAGAAAGATAATTTTAGTGAAGGAAAATATAAAATTCATAAAAAAAATCTTGTTTTAAAAGTTTGTGTGTATTTTCAGTTATATCTCATTTAGACACTAGACAGTCCTTGGTAGAGGTGGGCAGCCGGTTCCCGGTTCCGGTTCCGGTTCCGAACCGCCGGTTCCTGGAACCGCCCCTACTGGAACCGGAACCGAACCGGGAACACCCCGGTTACGGTTACGGTTCCGAACCGGCATAGAACCGCCGGTTCCGGTTCCAAACCGCCGGTTCCGGACGGTTCTCTCTCTTTTTTTTTTTTTTTTAATTATTATTATTTTTATTTTTATTATAATATACAACTTATAGTTTCTAAAAGATAAAATTAATAAGTCAAATTTAACTTAAATGTTATAATACCATTTATAATTTCTTAAATTACAAAGTAAAATTTAATACAATAACACAAAGTACAAATATAAACTACAACTTAAATGTTATAATACCATTTATAATCTCTTAAATTACAAAGTAAAATTTAATACAATTACACTAATTAAAAACACAATCAACCTACAAAGTTCAATACAAGTATACAACTATACAATTTTAACTAATAATATTGGGAAGGAAAAGGGAAAAAGATTAAAGGGCTTGAGTTTGATTCTAAGTTAAAAATTAAAACTAATTTTTAACTTAGTACCAAATTGCCTACGTATCCTCGATCTTCCGGCTTAAGGTCAAGGAATCAAAGCCCACGTAGTTCTCTTACCTCACTTACCTTTCGAAATGATCTGGGCCGTTGATTTTCAACGGCCAACAGATCATAGCCGTTAAAAAAAAAAAAAAATTTCGAGGAACCGGAAAACCGGCGGTTCATGTAACGGCCACGAAGATCACGCCGTCAATTTCCAACGGACACTTCACCAGATCGTGGCACGTGGCATTTTTTAATTTAAAAAAAAATAAAATAAATTCGCGGAACCGCCGGTTTGGAACCGCCGGTTGGAACCGCCTGTGGAACCGCCGGTTTAACCGCCGGTTCCCGGTTCCAGATTAGGTGGAACCGGAACCGAACCGCGATGTGACCGGTTACGGTCCCGGTTTGGAACCGGAACCGGGTCAACGGTTTTGCAACCGTTGACCGCCGGTTCTGAACCGCCGGTTCCACGGTTCTCTGAACCGGATGCCCATGTCTAGTCCTTGGTCGTCTATTTTTTTTCCGACTACTTCACGTTTAATTCCACATGGACTCGATTAATTAAGTCTAGGCCCAATAGGCGCTAGACCCTATTTGCCGGACTAGCGCCTAGCATATTTAGAACTTTAAAACATAAATTAATGTAAAAACTACAAAATAATCTTTTTGTACTCTCTCCGTTCCATATTAATTGACGTTTTAGGATGAGAAGGAAGAATTAAGGATTGAATATTTTGACAGATATATCCTCAGGTAAAGATTTGACCAGATCAAAATATCTTTGATAGATTAATAAATAGAGATATTTTAGGATTGAATCCAGGGAGAAAATTGGTAGAATTGGTGAAAAATATGTAAAACGTCAATTAATTGGAAAAGAGAAGAACATCCTAAAACGTCAATTAATATGGAACGGAGGGAGTATTTTTTTTTTTTTTTAATTTTCTACTTAATATAAATATAATTTAGAAAAAAGTGAAAATGCTTATTATTTATTTTTTATTAATTTTAATATAAAATGAAAGTTAAAAAATATTTTTTTATTTTACAAATTGTCCATCCACTATCATTAGTAGTACTTAGTGGATATGATATAATAGAAGTGCCACTGTCACCCACTATATCTCTCTACGAGTGCAATTCCCCTCTTATCCTACCTTTCGTAGTATACAAGCTCTTGGTGGACACTTTCCCAGCTAATAATCATATATAATACTTTGACGTAGTTGTATATTGGTAGAATCATAAGCATGAAATACAATGAATATCTACATGCTGCATTATAAAATCCCATGCTAGTTTTTTTTTTAGAATGAAACCACAATCTATTGGTGCTGATGAGGCACAAACTTAGCTTAGGTAGTGGGCCAAATAATTCGCAAACGAAATCGGCTGGAAGGACTGACTCATCTCTCTCGGGTATGAGGGATCCTTTACTGCTTCTAAAGCTTCTGCTGCAGTCGAAGACAGTCCACCTCCACAACCAATTTGCTATTTCCCAGCTCTTGTGCAAGATGGACCTCACCAACCGCAATAGTATAAGCATTTGGCAATAGCTCAACTCTTACTTTGCCCACTTGTCCACAACAGCTTCGCAGTACAACTCCAATGCCAGCTCCCACCCCTCAACAACGGAGGCACATAGCCTCGGACTGGGGACTCCACGTAGCAGCAAAAGACTTTCTCTGAGTTGGATTATTACGCCTCGTATTTGCATCCCAGTAGTCGTGAAGGGTTCTAGCACCTTGTCGAACACAATCCAGCTTATCAAATTGTTTATCCTTGAAGACCAACCCATTTCTAGCTTTCCAGATTGAGTGCAGGAAAGCCCCAACATATACATGGAAATCTGCATCTTTCTCCTTCGCATTCACGCACAACCAGTCACTAAATCTACCTTCTATCTCATTCGGTGAAAACCTCATTCGCAAGGGAGACGTATAGCTGGCTCGACCAGCTACAATTTCGAACCACATGTTCCAATGTCTCGTATCCATCAAAACATCTTGGACAGATTGGGTCTAGCTCTATACCCCTATGTTGTAATTGGACTCATACAGGTAACACATTATGTAAGCATCGCCATATGAATACTTTCACCTTTGGAGGCAAATTTTAGCTCCGTATCTATCTCCATCCATTCCAACCACCTCTTGAAGTGGAAGCCATCACCCTCGACTCATTCCTCAGCCCCAAAGCTATCTTATATCACGAACATACCGAGTACATCCGATTCTTCATGAAGTGCCACACCAATCTATCATGGATAGGAGAGCTTCAGATGGGAATAAACAAGATCAACTGAGCCTCCAAGGCTGAAACATAGCAATGACCTTTTCAGGATCCCACCCCTCTAGAAATAAATCACGGACCTTCTTGCATGTTGGCGTAAAAATCCGAAATGCAGGTCCATCTAGTAACCAGGCGTCATTCCACACACTAATACAACGTCCATCACCCACTCTCCACCTTAGCCCCTTTCCCTTCTTGTTAACATACTTCACCACGAATAACTCGAATAAGACCCCACTTGGGCTTCCATAAAAGTGGTGTGTGGGAAGTAGTGGAGCTTTCATAGTTCGTGCAAGAAGCGTATTATCATCATTCAGTATCCTCCATCCCTGCTTGGCTAATATAGCCCAGTTAAAGGCCATAATATCCCGAAATTCAAGACCCTTCCTCCTTCGACTTACAAGATGTACCCCATTTCACCCAATGAATATGTCTTTCCTCTTGTTGTTGTCCCTACCAAAAGGAATAAATAATGGAGTTCAACCTGTCACATATATTCTGTGGAAGTACAAAACATCCCATAATGTATGTTGGGATGGCCTGGGCGACTGATTTGATAAGGGTCATCTTCCCTACTAATGAAATAGATTTCCCATTCTACCCTTTAAGTTCCTTCACCACACGATCAACCAACGTCCCAAATATTTCCTCTTTCGATCTTCCCATCACCGATGGCAATCCCAAATCAGTCTGATATTTTCCGACTAATCTCACTCCCATCCTACTAGCCAAAATCCTCCTTCTATGTAACGTCCCTCCCTAGTGGGATGTTACTTATACTTAATAAGACAACAACTTTTGACAATTCATACCAATAAACTATTAAAACGATAATCTTTTGTAGATTTTTTTGTTCGTTCTGCCAACTAGAAATAAACTTTTCTTTATAAGACCAAATAATAAACTTTGACTTACTTTAAAACATAGGAAAAATTATTCAAGCAAATCTAACTCCAAAAGTGCTAGGAAGATTAGCGAGGTCTTATCAGTTTTACATTTTCATTTCTTTTTCTTTGTTTCCACTTGAAAATAAGTGTTAACGATATATGACTGGAAAACTTCAACTTGTGTTATAACTTTTGAAAAATTAACTTAAAAATCACTAAGTAAATACAAGGTGCACAACTTATCATTATTCAAATAGAATATTTAACTCAAAATATGATGAGAATCCGACCGTGGTGTACGTGAGGCGTAAGAAGAAGGACGAGAGTGGCAATTTTAATTATTAAACATAATATTATATCTTTTTTTTATTTTTTTATTTTATGCTTTTGTTATGGCTTAGGCCCATTGGTTTTGTTAATGGTTGGTCCACGGGCTGTAGGTCTAGGATAAGTATTTATATTTTACTTCTGTTGAACTTTGGGGATTATCAATGAATTATTTTCTTGAAGTGTAATTGCTATTTCATTAGGGTTATTTGAGCCAGGTTGATCACCATGAATTTCTGCAGCCATGATGACTAATAAGCAACAATTCGAGAGAATTAAAACAATATTGGCTGAATTGAGTGAAGTGGTGTGCACGATGACAACGCAGTGCAAAAGTCAGTCGGACGACGATGGAAGCGTACAATGCCAGGAAACGCATGAACAGTGCGCGACAGGAGATCGGGTAAGGGAACAAACAGTTCGATGCGATCGCGACGGTCGCAGGCCCGACGACCCACACGAAGACGGAGCAAATTTTCGCGTGAGACATGGTCGCGGGCGTGACGAACAACACGAAGGAGACGAAAATTTTCTCACGAGACACGATCGCCGCACCCGCAACGGGCAATTCGAAGACAATGGAAATGGGGCCGCACGACACGGCCGCTGGTGCAACAATGACCACGACGGGGAAGAGAACCCCTTCGCGTGACGCAGTCGTGGTGGGGATCTTCTCGACCCAGACCCGTTTGTTGAGGATGGGGCGAAAATGGATAATTCAAAGGAGCGCGAAGAAGAATCTGATGACTCCGAAGACAGGGGCTCAACATACAGTCAAGCCTCGAATTGATCGAGGAACCAATTCCAGGACCATCGACCGAGGGGAATTCGGCTGGAATTTCCCAAATTCACAGGTGAGGATCCGGGCAATTGGGTTGATAAGGCCGAACAATATTTTGAATTACAGGAGACCAGTTTAAAGGATTATGTGCAGATTGCATCCTATTACCTAGATGGAGAGGCACGCCAATGGTGGCACTGGTTTGAACAAACCAACTTAGGTCGCCTCACGTGGAGAAAGTTTAAAGAAGGTTTGATATTGAGGTTTGGCAATTTACAATAGGAGGAGCCAACGAGGCATTAAGTAAGATGCGGCAGAAGGATAGTTTGCGAGAGACTATTTACGCGAATAGAGGTTAGCTGTTCGCGTTCCACACTGGCCTCAAAGTGCACTCTTGGGAGCGTTTATGGCAGGTCTTAAGCTGGAATTAGCGGGAGAGGTAAGGATGTGGCGAACTCGAGATTTGCAGGATGCAATTGAGTTGGCCACTCGCAAGGAGGAGCAATTGAGAGCCAACCGGCTATGGGCGAGTTCAATCGGGGAGCACCCCCAGGCACAGGGTATATGCCAAGGCCAGTGGCTGGGGCCGGGGTCGTGACGACGAGCCTAACTACAGTAGGTAATCAATCGTGGGTTGGACGAGGCCGAAGTTTTCTTTCTAACGATGAAATCAACCAACGGTGGCAAGCTGGTTTAGGTTTTATGTGCAATGAAAAGTATTCCTGGAACCACAAATGCGCGAACGCTAAAGCCCAGAGTCTATTAGTGAAGGCGGTTGGGGAGGAGGAAGACTATATATGATGAGGAGGGTCCGAAACCGAACGATGAGGTATTGGTGGAGTTTGAGCGAGTATCGACGGAGGCCCCCAAGCCCAATCTGGTCATTATAAATAGTGATGGCAGTGTCGAGACCCTTCGGTATGAGGGCCGCATTCATGGGTTGAACGTAGTTGTTTTGGTTGATAGTGGGGCCACGTTAAGTTTTATTGCGCAGGATATTGCTGACCACATGAGATTGACGGCATAGCCCTGCCCGAAGCCGGTTCAGGTTATAGTCATTAACGGTAACGCCATGTATTGCCAATTCAGGTATGAGCGTGTCCCCGTGGTTATACAAGGGATTTGGTTTTATGTTACGTTTATGCTCTACCAGTACACAATTGGAATGCGATTTTTGGTACTCCTTGGTTGGAATATGTAAGCCCACTAATGATGGATTTGAAAGCAAACACGTTAAACTTTTGGATTGGAGAGGAGTTGGTGTTGCTTAAGGCTATAGGGTATACTACTTATGAATGGGCAGACAAAAGGGGATCTGATTATATGCTGTAGAATCATCGGCAAGAAGGAGAATATTATATACTGTCTTCGTCAGGTATCAGCCCAACATCGGGCAGTGTGGGAATTGAGGGGAAAAACAAAGTTGAAAGGTTGCTAACCGAATTCGATGGATGTTGCACCATACCGCTATGCCCAGTTTTAGAAAGATGAAATTGAAAGACAGGTGGAAGAAATTCTCCAGGCCGGACTGATACGGTACAGTACCAACCCATTCTCGTCCCCAGTGCTATTAATCAAGAAGAAAGACGACTCTTGGATATTTTGCACGGACTACCGAGCGCTTTATGCGGCCGCTATCAAGGACCGATATCCGATACCGACAGTTGATGATATGTTGGATGAGTTGCATGGGGCAAGATACTTTTCTAAGTTAGACTTGAGGGCTGGTACCACCAGATCCGGATGCACCCCGAGGACATTCATAAGACGGCATTCCGAACTCATAGTGGCCACTACGAGTATTTGATCATGCCGTTTGGCCTAAGCAATGTGTCGGCTATTTTCCAGGCAATTATGAATCATATCTTCCGACCCCATCTAAGCAGGTTTATCGTTGTATTCTTTGATGATATTTTGGTGTATAGCGAGTGATGCACGTTGATTTTGCATGTAATTAGGTCGATGTATGGTATTATTTGATAGGAATTATATGCATAAATGGTTGGAAATTGTATGAAATATGATATAAGTGATCAATTGACGTGCTTGACTTGTTTTAAGGTATTTTGAGCATTTTTAGGCTAAAAAGTTGTGATTTACGACTACCGGACAAGAAAACAAGTTGAAACAGAGTAAAAATCGGCCCAAAGTAGTGAAAATCAGTGAGAACCGGTCCAAACCGGTCCGAATTGTCTAAGAATCGGTCCAAACCGGGCTGAACCGGTCCAGGAGCAAAACGAGACAAGAACCGACACGACCGCGTCACAAAGCAACACGGCCGTGTCAAAAGTGTTCTGCAACACGCTGTTGGTTCTGGAATGGAACACGGCCGTGTCACAAAGCAACACGGCCGTGTCAAAAGTGCCCTGAAACGCTCTCTGGGTTCTGGAATAGAACACGGCCGTGTCACAAAGTAACACGGCCGTGTCAAATTGTTGCTGGAAAAGTGAAATTTGCAAGCAACAGGGCCGTGTCATTTTAAGCAACACGGCCGTGTCAAAAGGGTTGTCGATGGTTAAAATCCGGTTTTAAGTGAAGATTTGATTTCTTAATTCAAGAGGGATTATCTAATTCTATAAAAAGGATTCAAGTGCTCTCAAAAGGAGATATACACATATTATCCGAGTTTAAGGCACGAGACGACTTGGACGACGATAGAGATTCGAGCAACGGGACGAGATACTCGGGTTTAGCAATTTTTCCTAGTTTAATTCTTTAGAATGTTTTGTCTAAATCATTGTATTGAATTGAGCCTAGGCATGAGTAGCTAAGCTATTCGTGTCCTAGGGTTAGAAAGTAGGAATTATTTATAACAATGTTTTGATTTATGGTTTTACTTATTGAATTCCGTTCTTTGATATGTTTGTCTTTATATCTGTTTTAACAACTAAATTTGGACTGGCCATCTAGGTTTAGTAAATTCGTTTAACAAATCCGCTTCGAGAGAAGGGGTTTGTTATTAGACGTACGATATAGAGCGCAGTTGTCTATGACTGTGTAGGCATAGGTTTATGAGCTATTTGGAGTTGCTAGGATTAATTGACTCGAGAGGGTAATTGTCTTAGTTAATCAACGATCTAATTACTTCGAGAGGAGGGTTAGGTTAATAGTGCGCCGCTTAATAAACATTAGATCGGTTAAAATCAATAAATTAACCTTAATCATCATTGGAATAAATATTCTGAAATCGATACCCTAGGATGCTGTTTTCCCGTGATTGTTAATTATTCGTATTTATTCAAGTTTTCATTTAGAGTTAATTAAGTATTTTAGTTAGTAAAATTAATCTTCCCTGAATTAGTGTCAAGTTAGGATATTCCTAGAATATTGAGGTATCAAACTACCTAAAGACCCTATTCCTTGTGGGATCGACCTTGACAATATTACTACACCTACATCCGTACACTTGCGGAACACTAGGTTAGAAACCGACGTGCCAACTTTTTGGCGCCGTTGCCGGGGAATAGGATTTAGCGCTTAGTTTTTACCTTGAAAAATAGGAGGAAACTAGACTAGATTTTATTTGTTTTTCGTAATTTTAATTTTAATTTTCGTTTTTTATTTTTTGGTTAATTTTTGTATTACACGGTATTTGCTGTTTTTGGTGTTATCAGGCATCGCATGCACACCAGATCAAAAGGAAAAGAGACTCTTCTTCCTTTCGATCCAGAGATTGAAGCGACAGCTCGTAGACACCGCAATAGAAGGTCTGAGATGGAGAACCCACCGCAGCAACCGAATGACGAAGCATTAAATAGAGTGCTAACAGTCAGGAGGAGTACGACCCCCGCCTCTGAATGCCAATAGTTTCGAGCTGAAGCCTGCACTGATCAACATAGTGCAGCAGAACCAGTATGGAGGAAGTGCAATGGAGGATCCGAACGCTCACCTGATAAAGTTCCGCAGATTGGCGGACACAATCAAAATAAACCATGTGCCACACGAGCAGGTTAAGCTGCGATTGTTTCCTTTTTCGTTGAAGGATAGAGCTCTCCAATGGTTCAATTCCTTGGAAGATATCATCAGCTGGGAAGAGTTGAGCACTTCGTTCCTATTGAAGTACTTTCCACCGAGCAAGATGCTCGATTTACAGAATCAAATTAATCAATTCAAACAGCTGGATCAAGAACCGTTTGGAGAAGCTTGGGAGCGATTCCGGGATCTTATCCGGAGTTGCCCTCAACATGGGTTTACGAAAAAGCAGCAAATATGTAAGTTTTATAATGGCTTACTTGCTCCAACCAGAAACCAAGTGGACGCAGCTGCAGGTGGTAGCTTGATGGAGACATCGGTGAAGATAGCATTCTCAATTTTGGATGCTATGGCTAGAACAAGTTATCAGTGGCCAAACGAGAGAAACCAGCCACGGAGGGTGGTGAATGTTATGGAAGTGGAGACGGTCAGCAATAAGCCGCTGGACAAACTCACATCACAGCTGACAGCCCTGACGAGTCAAGTCAATATGCTAACTAGTCTGACGTTAGCACAACAAACAGGGGGTCAAGAAGAAGTTGAAGAAGTTAATTTTCTAAACCAAAGGAACTTCAACAACTTCCAAAACAACCAGCCTAGGTACAATCAGTACCCACAAAATCGGAATCAACAAAACTTCTCATATGGGAATTCGAAGAACACACTCAATCCACCGCCTGGGTTTGCTGTTACAAACGGTATGATACATGACGGTAAGAAGCCATCACAAGAAGAGATTGCCCAATCATAGTTTGACAAGTATGATGAGAAGTTAGCTCAATTGGAGAAGAAAGTAGAAGGAAAATTTATTGAGCTAAACAAACATATAACTGGGCAAGGGGCAGACATCAAGAGGTTAGAGAATACGATGGTACAGACTCAAGTAAGTATTGGGGAGTTGTCTTCCAATATGAGCCAGTTGATCAAGATTGTCGGGGCCCAACACAAGCAGGGCCAATTTCCGAGTGATAAGGTGGTGAACCCAAGAGAGCAATGCCAAGCCATTCAGTTGAGGAGTGGTATTGAGTACGAGGGACCCCAGCTGCCGGTTGATGCAGATAAAGTGGTGGAGAAAGAACAAATGGAAGAGAAACACGAGCAATCGGGCAAGAAGAAGGCAGTAAAGCAAAGCGAAGGCCAAGAAATCAAAGCAGACATCCCATCTTATGTCCCGGCTGTCCCATTCCCACAAGCCTTAAGGAAGAAGAAGATCGATGAGCAGTTCGCGAAGTTCTTGGATGTGCTGAAGAGGATCCAAATTAACATCCCTTTCGTTGAAGCACTGCAGCAAATGCCGAACTACGCTAAATTTCTGAAGGAAGTGATCTCAAAGAAGAAGAAGTGGGAAGAATACGAGACAGTCAACCTGACTGAAGAATGCAGTGCTGTGATCCAAAGGAAGCTACCGCTCAAGCGAAAAGATCCAGGTAGTTTTACTATTGCATGTCAAATAGGTACTATTACATTTGATAAGGCACTGTGTGATTTGGGGGCTAGTATTAACTTGATGCCATTATCTATTTTTGAAAAATTGAGTCCAGGTACTTTGAAACCCACTACAATTTCTTTACAAATGGCTGATCGGTCTATGACTTGGCCAAAAGGGATTGTAGAGGATGTGTTGTTAAAAGTTGGGAAATTTATAATACCTGTGGATTTTGTGGTTTTAGATATGGTAGAAGATAAAGATGTCCCTTTGATTTTAGGTCGCCCGTTTCTAGCAACGGGAAAAGCATTGATAGATGTCCAAAAAGGAGAGTTAACATTAAGGGTAGATAAAGAGCAAGTTACTTTTTCAATCTATAAAGCTCTACAACATCATGATAGGGAGGATGAATCTCAATTAGAAACATGTAGTTTTGTTCGTACAATTGAAGCTGCATTTTATAGGAAACTAACCTCCCCAAGTGATAGTGATCCCCTTGATACATGCATTTCCAATTCTATTTATAATGTTAATCGCCATGACCCTACTGACCTTGATCTTGCCGAAAGTGTTAGTGCATTGAATGCCTTGCAGGATGCTCCTAAGGGGAGCTCGACTCAAGGAAACATAAACAAGAAGGCGGTTGAAGAAGAGAAAAAAGGGGGCGATGGATGTCCGGAGCTAAAACCATTGCCTGATCATCTGCGGTATGAATTTCTAGATAATGAGCACAAATATCCGGTAATAATCTCCTCTTCCCTTACTGATGTTGAAACTGATAAGCTGTTGCGTGTATTGAGGAAGTATAAATCTGCTATAGGATGGTCAATAGCTGACTTGAAAGGAATTAGTCCTACGATTTGCATGCATAAGATTTTGATGGAAGATGAGTATAAACCCTCTGTTCAAAACCAACGTAGGCTTAACCCAATGATGCAAGAAGTAGTTAGGAAAGAAGTACTTAAGTGGTTAGACGCTGGGATCGTTTTTCCTATTTCTGATAGTAAGTGGGTAAGTCCAACGCAGGTTGTGCCAAAGAAGGGGGGGATGACTGTAGTTAAGGGTGATCTTGATGAGGTCATAGCCACTAGAGTAATCACGGGCTGGCGTGTATGTATAGACTATAGGAAACTTAATGCAGCCACTCGTAAAGACCATTTTCCCCTTCCCTTTCTAGATCAAATGCTTGATAGGTTAGCAGGATATGAGTATTATTGTTTTCTTGATGGTTATTCTGGGTACAATCAGATTGTAATTGCCCCGGAGGACCAAGAAAAAACTGCTTTTGTATGTCCTTATGGTGTCTTTGCTTTTCGTAGAATGCCATTTGGGCTCTGTAATGCCCCTGCTACGTTTCAAAGGTGTATGATGGCAATCTTTGGGGGTTTGATAGAAAATATTATGGAAGTCTTTATGGATGATTTCTCTGTATTTGGTTCGTCTTTCGATAACTGTCTAGATAACTTAGCTCAGGTGCTTAACAGGTGTGAAGAAACCAATCTAGTCCTTAACTGGGAAAAGTGTCATTTCATGGTAAAAGATGGGATAGTCTTAGGACATAAAATTTCCGCACAAGGATTAGAAGTCGATAGGGCTAAGGTAGTGGCAATAGAGAGATTACCACCTCCTACGAATGAAAAAGGGGTTAGAAGCTTTTTAGGACATGCGGGGTTTTATAGAAGGTTCATAAAAGATTTTTCTAAGATAGCTAAACCTTTATCTCATTTGTTAGAAAAAGAGACTTCTTTTGTTTTCGATGATGCATGCATACAGGCTTTTGAGACTCTGAAGAAGGCATTGATCACGGCTCCAATACTGATTACACCTGACTGGTCACAACCATTCGAGGTTATGTGTGATGCGAGCAACATGGCGGTGGGAGCTGCATTGGGCCAAAAGCGGGAGAAGATTTTTCGGGTCATATACTATGCCAGCAAAACTCTCGACCCCGCTCAAGCAAATTATACCACCACGGAAAAAGAACTGTTAGCTGTTGTTTATGCTTGTGATAAATTTCGTGCATATCTTGTACAAGCTAAAACAATAGTTTATACTGATCATACTGCTCTTAAGTATTTGTTTGCCAAACAGGACTCCAAGCCAAGACTAATCAGATGGATACTACTTCTACAAGAATTCGACTTGGAGATCAAAGACAGGAAGGGCTGCGAAAACGTGGTAGCTGATCACTTGTCTCGCATTGAGAATGAAGCAGATGCAAAGGGTCAACAAACGGCCATTAGCGATATCTTTCCAGACGAGCACGTGATGGTTGTGGAGAATGGGCCATGGTATAGTGACATCGCCAATTTTATAGCGAGTGGGATCGTTCCGGACTTCCCTCATCATAAGAAGAAGAAATTTTTCCATGATGTGAAGTTCTACATATGGGATGATCCCTATCTCTATAGGAGGTGTGCGGATACAATCATTAGACGATGTGTTCCTCAAGAGGAAGTGAAAGAGATCATAACACATTGTCACTCATCCCCAACTGGGGGACATTTTGCATCAGCACGAACAGCAGCGAAGGTGCTTCAAAGTGGCTTCTATTGGCCAACAATCCACAAAGACTGTCATGCCTTCATTCTGCAATGTGATAAGTGTCAAAGGACCGGAGGAATCACACGGAAGCACGAGATGCCTCTTACCTCAATCCTTGAAGTTGAGTTGTTTGATGTATGGGGAATAGATTTTATGGGACCTTTTCCGTCTTCAAGTGGGTTCCAATACATCTTGGTAGCTGTGGAGTATGTTTCGAGATGGGTGGAAGCTGCTCCGACCCAAACAAACGACGCCAAGGTGGTGCTCAAATTCCTCCAAAAGAACATCTTGACAAGGTATGGCAATCCAAGAGCCTTAATTAGTGATGGGGGATCCCACTTTTGTAATAGATGGATGGCTGCATTATTGGCTAAGTATGGGGTCAAACATCGGGTGACCACTTCGTATCATCCTCAGGCCAATGGCCAAGTGGAACTAGCGAACCGAGAAATCAAGCAGATACTGGAGAAGTCGGTAAATGGGAACCGGAAAGATTGGGCGATGAAGTTAGATGATGCGCTATGGGCATATCGTCGCATATAAGACTCCATTGGGGCTGTCGCCGTATCAATTGGTGTTTGGGAAGGCATGTCATCTACCGGTCGAATTGGAGCATAGAGCGTATTGGGCAGTCAAGAAGCTCAATTTCGACTTCGAAGCTGCTGGAAAAGAGCGACTCTTAAAGCTCAACGAATTGGAGGAGTTTAGACAACAAGCTTTCGAAAACTCTAGCTTGTACAAAGAACGTGTCAAGAAGTTCCACGACCGAATGACCACGAATCGCATATTTAAAGCTGGGGAGCAGGTTCTCTTGTTCAATTCTCGTCTACGACTTTTTCCGGGCAAGCTGAAATCTCGATGGTCCGGGCCATTCACAATCAAAACTGTCCGAGTATCGGGGGTAGTGGAGCTGTTGAATCAAGACGGGAGCACATTTCTCGTGAATGGACAACGCATAAAGAAATACTACAAGTCCGACCAAATTCACACCGTCCATGAAGTGCGGTTGAAAGAAGCAAAGTAGAGCAAAAGGTCGTCAAGCTTGAGACGTAAAACAAGCGCTTGTCGGGAGGCAACCCGATATTTAGTATTTTTGGCATTGTTTTAATTTTTTTTTAGTTTTTGGTAATTTTATGTTTTTTTTGTTTCATGTTCGATATTAGGACTCAAGACGGACAAGTAGTGTAAGAAACGGGGTTTCGAAAGGACGAAAACTGGCGAGTGGAAAGAAAACAGAGCAACACGGCCGTGTTACACACGGAACACGGCCGTGTCAAAATTGGAGTGAAAAGGGAAAAACCTACTGGAATGCAACACGGCCGTGTTACATACTGAACACGGCCGTGTCAATAACGCCTCAGAAAACCAATTTTGGCTCAACTCCAACACGGCCGTGTCACATGCTTAACACGGCCGTGTCAAAATAGGGCTCAAACAATCAAAACACACTGGAATGCAACACGGCCGTGTTACATACTGAACACGGCCGTGTCAAAAGCGCCTCAGAAATACAAATTTGGTTCAAACACAACACGGCCGTGTCAAATTACAACACGGCCGTGTCACTCAGTCAGCCAGTTCATAAACGCGAATTCAGGATTCTAGAAAATGGCACCACCAAAAGGACAATCTAGTCGTAGCAGAGTCAGTGGGAGGCCATGCAACAGTTTTGGAGCCAATATGGGTTCCACCCCCCGCCTCCGCCTCAGTGAGTTGTAAGTTAGCACCAAGGCGTACCAGTTTTCCCTCCAAACGTTGGCTTCTAGCCAAGTTTGGGGGAGGGGGTGAACTGTGGACGTCTTGGCCGCTATGTTTATCTCTTTGCTGTTTTTCTTTGCTGTTTTTTTCTGCTTTACGGTCTTATTAGTCAGTTGGGTGTGTAATTGAAAATTTTTAATGATGTAGTGATGCGTTGAGTTGAACTGGTAGTTAAGTGAGTTAATGGGTCTGTGAGCCCTTTGCTATGATTGGTTACCTTTATTTTGGGGTCTGTGTGCCCATTGCAAGCAAAACTATGTTATGATTTTTAGTTGATTTTGAGTATTGGGTCTGTGTGCCCAAATATTTGTTAAAGTTGGTGTTGATTGATGTGTGCACTCCAGTTCTTTGTTTTAATTTGTCCATAATTGAGTTTAGAGTTAGTTTTTGTTAGAGTCGAACGGAAAAGTATGCAAACTCAAGGAGTAATCGTTGAAAATTTAGGGAAAAGATGGATGATAAAGTGTTAATGATGATACGATTTTATGCATAGATTTGAAAATTGACACAAGAGTTGAGCATGATAGGCAATTTGAAACGAAATTGAGTAAACTAAGAACTTTGATCAAAATGACCCGTGTGAGAAATTGAGCCTAAAAAGTGACTTCTATTTATGAAGTGCTATATTTTCTGTCGGTGTGAGTTTGATTGGATATATGTCTTGGTTTCTAGAACTTGCCTTGAGACTGCATTAAGAATAGGTCGAAAGTGTAATGTGACTTAGAAAGTGATATAGGCAGTTTTTGTTTCGTACCCAATTATTGAGCTTTGAACTAACCTTTTTACCCGAAATTTTTGTGCAAAAGTGTCCCTAGTTAGCCCACTTGAGCCTGAGAAGCTTTATTTATTCATAACTTAACACTGTCAGCCGAACCCTTTCGATTTAACTCTTTTGGCCCTAATTGGATTAATCAAGTTAGAGGGAGGAGAATTGGAAGAAAATTGGGTGAACGTGTGATAAGGAATGGGAAGTAGGGATGTTTTCGGAAAATGCAGGAAATACGAGAAAAGTGATAGGAAAAATCCAAGGAAAAATAGCCTCTCCAGCAAAAAAAAAAAAAAAAAAAAATCGAAAAAAGTAAATCGAAAAAAAAAAAAAAGAAAAAAAAATTCTTGTTATTCTTGAGGAGAGGCTAGGATATAAATAACTGAATGTGAAGGTGAAAAGGAAAATCGGGTAGTCCCAAGATGTGGTACCTGCAGAAATGGAAATCACTTTAGTTGTACGGTATTTTGTAAGGTGAAGAAATCACCTTAAGGGGTGAATTGCTGAGACGGGAAGAGTGAGATTGAGTGTTTGTATTGAGGGGTAGTGGGATTATATTTATATAACTTGATTAGTCCAATACACAGTCACTTGTATCCAAATGTGTCCCACCTTACTTAACCCAACACTACAACCAAATATAAGTCCTAATTGATTCTTTGTCACTTATATTAATGTACTGAATTTGATGTAGACAATTGGCAAGCTTATGGTAAAACCGAGCGTATAGTCCAATTTGAGTGAAATTTCAAATTCTCGCCATAAACACTTGAGAGATGAGAGAAACACTTACCTGGTGAGGATCAAAAGTTTTGAAAGTTTAAGTCTCGAAAGTAGTAGATTTTTGCACTATCACACATGCTCGTTTATACTATGGTGTCTAGGCTTTTGAAAAAATCATTCTGAAACTAATTTATCATCCAATCGCCCTAAGTACATGGATTAATGTGTTCGGGACGAACAACAGTTTAAGTTTGGGGGATTTTGATGCACGTTGATTTTGCATGTAATTAGGTCGATGTATGGTATTATTTGATAGGAATTATATGCATAAATGGTTGGAAATTGTATGAAATATGATATAAGTGATCAATTGACGTGCTTGACTTGTTTTAAGGTATTTTGAGCATTTTTAGGCTAAAAAGTTGTGATTTACGACTACCGGACAAGAAAACAAGTTGAAACAGAGTAAAAATCGGCCCAAAGTAGTGAAAATCAGTGAGAACCGGTCCAAACCGGTCCGAATTGTCCAAGAATCGGTCCAAACCGGGCTGAACCGGTCCAGGAGCAAAACGAGACAAGAACCGACACGACCGCGTCACAAAGCAACACGGCCGTGTCAAAAGTGTTCTGCAACACGCTGTTGGTTCTGGAATGGCGTGTCAAATTGTTGCTGGAAAAGTGAAATTTGCAAGCAACACGGGGATCCTTCGGACTTATAAACAGTTACAACAGATTTTCACGTGGTCGGGATTAAAGAAGGAGGTCATA
This sequence comes from Ajuga chamaepitys, assembly GCA_958295605.1. Classification (NCBI taxonomy): domain Eukaryota; kingdom Viridiplantae; phylum Streptophyta; class Magnoliopsida; order Lamiales; family Lamiaceae; genus Ajuga; species Ajuga chamaepitys. Next base: position 19,536,591 of record OY282505.1, read on the forward strand.
GAGTACATTCGAGCTTGCGACAACTGCCAACGAAATAAGTCCGACAGCCGGAGTCTGGCTGGCTTACTCGCGCCACTTCCGATTCCGCAGCATGTATGGAGTGACATTTTGATGGATTTCATAACAGGATTACCTAGGTCGCGGGGAAAGGATACTATTTTGCTGGTGGTGGACAGGATGTCGAAGTATGCGCATTTTATTGCCTTGGGGCACCCGTATAAAGCTAAGGAGGTGCCGATATATTCGTTCGTAATATTGTGCGATTGCATGGGATTCTGACGTCTATTGTCTCGGATCGTGATAAAATATTCTTGAGTGTGTTTTTGGCGTGATTTGTTTGCGTAGTTTTTCTTATCAAAAGCCCAAGGAATGGGATCGAGATCTAGCTTGGGCCAAATATTGGTATAATACTACATACCAATGTTCGATTGATATGATGCCATTCGAGGCAGTTTATGGCCGACCCGCGATACATATAACGTTTCATGAGCCGGGCTCCACTGTTGTCCATGAAGTCAATGTTCAATTGAGGGAACGGGAGGAGCTGCTTCGGGAATTACGTTATAATTTGGTCGCTGCTCATAACCGAATGCGACAGTATGCAGATGCTAAGCAACGTCCGGAGGAATTTAAGGTGAGGGATTGGGTTTTCCTTAAGTTACAACCCTATCGCCAGCAATCAGTCTTTAAGCGACTCAACGAAGCTTGATAGTAAGTTCTACGGGCCGTTTCAGGTGGAGGCTAGGTGGGGTTTGGTGGCGTATAAGTTCGCATTGCCGAAAGGGGCTAAAATTCACCCGGTATTCCATATCTTATTGTTGCGTCGGCGTGTAGGGTCATCTGATAAGGTGCGAGCGACTTTGCCACCTTATACAGAGGATGGAACGCCTGTTTGTATTCCAGATACAGTTCTCGACTATCGTTGGATCCATCGTAAGGGAATGGTCATCCGCAAAGCACTTGTCCAATGACGTCAGTTGAGAGTAGATGATGCAACGTGGGAGGAGGTGGAAGGGTTTCGTGCACGTTTTCCTGATCTTAACCTTGAGGACAAGGTTCGTTTCGGAGAAGGGGGAGATGATGAGAATCCGATCATGGTGCACGTGAGGCATAAGAACAAGGACGGGAGTAGCAATTCTAATTATTAAACATTATATTATATCTTTCTTTTGTTTTAATTTATGCTTTTGTTATGGCTTAGGCCCATTGGTTTTGTTAATGGTTGGCCCACAGGCTGTAGGTCTAGGATTAGTATTTATATATTACTTCTGTTGAATATTGGAATGAATTATTTTCTTGAAGCTTAATTGCTATATCATTAGGGTTATTTGAGAATTCTGTCTCAAATCTATAGCACGAAACCTTTCGATTTCCATAAAAATACTACTTAAATATCTAACCAATTTCGAAGATCCGTCACCACTAACATTTTCACACCGGCTTGCTCCCTTCTTGCTCTTGCCTTTATCTGCAATATGAGGTAAAAAACTATAAGCTAATGCTTAGTAAGTACATCACCTATCTCACAAAATGTTTTGGTTTAAAACTCAAGTACTTAAAAAGACCACTTTACAAATAGGTACACTTTTACTAAAAAACTCAATTGAAATATTTTGAAATCATCTAATCAATAAGAAATTCATATACCATATAATAAAAAAACTATTGTGGCCCCGGACATGGTACCAATTCGCACAACTCTATTAAGACCCAGGGTAGCTAGCCACTGAATCCTAATGGAGCCACTAAAAACTCATAGGGCGGTCTCGTCCCTTTACTCATAAAACTCATAGGGCGGTCTCATACCCTTACTTATAGTTGCAGGTCTCATACCCAAAAGAATTCCTTCGTGGGCGGTCTCGTGCCCTGTACCAGTTCTATAAATATAAGAAAATAATATATCTTTTCAAAGCTTTGCATAATACAATATGGGCTTACATCTCCTCGAACTTTGCTAATATATCATATACTAAATATAATGAAAACTACTAAGGGGCCCGAACTTGGTACCAATGCGCACAAGTAAAACTGATAGGACGATCTCGTGCCATGGTACCGGTGCTATTAATATAATTAAAAAAAATTAATGTATTACTTTTCCAAAAACTTAACTTTAGATGAGATGAACATGTTTGTGGGCAGAAAAATCACAATGTTTCCTGAATGGGACGATCATGTTGTTATAAAAAAAAAAAAAAAAGTTAGGATTTTATTATTTTTTATGCCACCGGAGATTAAGATTTACACCTATAAAATCGGATTAATTGATATATTATGCTAACTATTCAGATGCAAGAAAATATTACTAATATATTTTGAATTATTTAAGATCGAGTGGTTTTGATGGCCTGATTTAGGAATAGAATTTTTTCTTGGAAAAAAATATATATATTTTCATGATTTGATTATTTGTTGTTTAGTTGGATTATTTTATTTTATGAAAATCGGGTCGTTACACTTCGAAACACCAAATAATATTTTAGCTGGTTTTGATTGATGTGGTTACCTCATTGGTGTTGGATCGATCAATTAGAGGATAATAATTGTTGATATATTGCTTCAATAATTCCGATTAAATTAAGAGTGCAATTATATTCTTTTAGTGGAATAGAATATAATTAATAAATTAATATGTTAACTCAAGAGTTGACCGGGTCATAATTAATTTATTAGAGCTTGATTTAATCGGGTCCGATCGGGTCCCTTCGGTGGCTCAATATGAACTAGAATAAATTATAGAGATTATAATTTATTATTGCAATACAATAAATATATTGGATATTGATAGATATAGAAGATGGAGATATACAGGATCTCCTATATCTATCAGGATATGCTGCTTGGAGAAAAAGAAATAATGTGCTATATAAGTAAGTCAAGGCAGTAATCGAAATTACATCTCCATGTTTTCCTATATATTTTATCGAGTTGTATACAAGGGGGTGGATTACGTCTCCATCCCTTGTTATTTTTTGAAATATGGTACAAAATATGTAATTTTTGTTGTAATTTTCGCATCTGGGTGTAATTGCAAACTATTTAAAGTTTTCTGGGGTCATATTGAAAGATTCCAGAAGTAATAAAAAATTGGATGGGGCCATTACTCATCATCTCCGAAAATTGGAGGACTGATTTGCAAATGCGAGAATCCTCCATTGTTGATGAAGTTGGAGCATTTGAAACTCAAAACTTTCGACTAGAAACAAGCCAAAGCCTGACGATCTGGATCAGCAGCGCTACAGCCATCACGGCCGCGACGCAAAAGACGACGGCAGGGCGGAAAACGGGTAGAAAATTCGCTGCGATTTTTCTTCCAGTTGCGTCTTTATTTCCGATGAATGTATGGTTCAGGCGAATGCGGCGGCTGCCCATCGCCTTGTGACAGCACTGAAGGAAGACTGAGAAGGGCGGCGGCGCACATCTGTTTTCCAGCAGCCTGAAGGTGATGGCGGCGGCATCACTCTGCTGTCGGAGTTCAAAGCAGTCTGGGTCACGATCTGGATCGGGTCAGTCCGGCTCGGGTCGGGGGTTCTGGTCTTGGGTCCTTGTGCAGCTGGGCCCATTGGTATTCAATTGTATATGCGTCAATTTTAATAAATGGGCATGTTTTAATTGAATAATGGGCTGACTAAATTTAACAAGTTGTTGGGCCTTACTTGGGTTGCTGGAAACGCAACAATTGAATCATTCTGGGCCCAAGAAAATTGCAGATGGACCGTGAAAAATTGGGCTGGATTGTGGTTCAATTAGTTTTTCAATTTTTCTGTAATTTTGTGTCTAGGATAACCATAAATTTGTTCTTATTTAATTGTTGCTTATTATTTGCTTTGATTATGCTTGAAATTAATTGGCATTCACATAGCATGTCATATAGAATTGTGAACACCGCTCTAGGTAATAATCTATCATGCATATTCTTTATTTATTTTCTTTTCTAATTTAGAATTAGATTTGAGAATTAATAAAGTAATTAATTATTAATTATTTTGAGAGTCAAAATAATTTAGAAAATATTAATTGGATAAAATCCAAATTTGTTTTATAAAATATTAAGTCTGTGGAGGTTTATTTATAAATCCACGATCTCCTTTATTAGCTCATAAGTAAGAATGTATGTATGCCTCGTACTAATTCAATTGGCCTCCCTATAGGAGGGCTGCATTGTTTTCGGTTACTTGATTGGGCCCAATTATGGTAGTAAATTTTAAATTTCAATTAATTATGTTTACCCTATAAATACCATAATTATTTGATAGTTTTAAAATTTATTAAAATAAAGGTTATACACTTAAATCAAAATATTGTAAGGACTTCCTATAGAATATCCGAGCAATATTATTGAGGGTCAAATAGATGTGATACTAAGTCAATATAGCATGAGATACGGGATATTTAATTTAGTGGGAGATCCCAACCTAGCTTTAAATCAACATTTACCACTCCTATAGAGGGGTATGCCTTGATTTTGGGGTTTTAGGTAATCACATAATAATGTAGTTTATGGGTCTACTTATCACAAGTTTTATTTCATGTTTAGAACATGCATTCATTTCATTCTATGCAAGCTCATATGTGTTGTTTTATTTCAGAAAAATGTCTTCTAGCGCACTATCTGTGATATTGACTAAAAACCAACTAGTGAGAGATAACTACATTGATTGGAAACGTAATCTGTTGATTGTTCTCATTGCTGAGAAGTTGAAATTTGTGCTAACTGAACCTTGTCCCAAAGTGACCATGGAATCCAGTGATGAGGAACGTGAGGCTCATGACAAGTGGATTCATACCAATGACATGGTTCGTTGTTACATTTTGGGTTCTATCTCAAATGTGTTGCAACAGAGGCATGGAGATATGGAGACATCTGTTGAGTTCATGGAGAGTCTTAAAGAGATGTTCTCTCATCAAGGAAGCCAAGCACGTCAGGCTGCTATTAAAGCCATTATGACTGAGCGTATGAAGCCCGGGACGCCCGTTAGAGATCATATGCTAAATTTGATCGGAATGTTTAATGTGATTGAGGCTTTAGGGGCTGAAATTGTTCGGATACTCAGGTAGACATGGCACTGGAGACTCTCCCTGAGATGTTCTCCCAGTTCAAGGTCAACTATAATATGAATAAGCTGAAAATGTCTCTGAATGAACTAATGAAAGAGCTCCAAAACGCTGAAAGCATTCTTAAGGCTCAAAATGGTGATGCTTTTGTTGTTACTTCTGTTGGACAATCCTCATTCAAGCCAAAAGGTAAGGGTGGAAAAAGGAACAAGTCTAATAAGAAGGGCCCACACAACAATCAGCCAAGAAGGCCAAAACGGATGGGAAACCTACGGGGAAGTGTTTTGGATGCGGCGAGAAGGGCCATTGGAAAAGAAATTGCCCGGTTCTCATAGCTAAGAAGCAAGCTAAGGGTGAGTTATTCTCTATTGAGTCTTGTTTAGTGGTTGATTCTACGGATACTTGGATAGTAGATTCTGGAGCCACTAACCATGTTTGCAATACTTTGCAGGGGTTCCAAGTAACTCGACAACTTAATGAAGAGGAGCATACTCTGAAGGTTGGCACAAGAGCTATGGTTTCTGCAAAAATTATCGCAGTTATTTATCAAATAGGAAGTATTTGGTTTTAAGTGATTGTTATTATGTCCAGGATATTACTAGAAATTTCATTTCTGTTGCTTTATTATTCAAACAAGGATATTGTGTTCATTTTTCATTAATGGCAGTCGATATTTCTTTTAATAAAGCGATTGTTCATAAGAGGCATATGGATAATGATTTATATATCTTAAAACCAACCGATAGCTCATAGCATCACACAACTAAGCGTATAAAATTGTCTCCTACTAATGAAACTTACTTATGGCACTTAAAATTTGGTCACGTTAATCTTAATAGGATTCATAGACTAGTAAGGGATGGTCCTTTAAGTAACTTGAAGGTGGAATCCCTGCCTGTATGTGAATCTTGTTTAGAGGGTAAAATGACTAAGAGGTCTTTTAAATCTAAGGGATTGAGGGCCAAAGAAGTTTTAGAATTAGTACACTCTGATGTATGTGGACCAATAAATGTTCCAGCTAGAGGTGGATATGAGTATTTAATCACTTTCACAGATGACTACTCAAGATATGGTTATGTTTACCTAATGGTCCGCAAATTTGAAGCACCTGAGAAATTCAAGGAATTCAGATTGGAGGTGGAAAAATAATTAGGTAAGAACATAAAAACACTTCGATCAGATCGAGGTGGGGAGTATCTATCCAATGACTTTCGGACATACTTGACAGAGAATGGGATTTTATCCCAATTGAGTGCACCAAGGACCCCACAACAAAATGGTGTCTCAGAAAGGAGAAACAGGACCTTGTTGGACATGGTCAGGTCTATGCTAAGCTTCTCAACTCTCAAAAGTTCTTTTTGGGGATATGCCCTACAAACAACAATATACTTGGTTCCTTCTAAGTCTGTACCTAAGACACCCTTGGAGTTGTGGAATGGGCGTAAGCCTAATCTAAGACATCTTCGGACATGGGGTTGTCCAGCACATGTGCTAAAGAGTAAGACAGAAAAGATGGAATCAAGATCAGAATATTGTGTGTTTATAGGATATCCGAAAGGAACAAGAGGGTACTATTTCTATAGTTCTCAGGATAAGAAGGTTTTTGTAAGCACAAATGCAACTTTCTTAGAGGACAAGTATATAGAAGAACGTGAATCCAAGAACAAGGTTCTTTTGGAAGAGATAAAGAAAAATATTCCTAGATCATCTGCTCCAGAGATCCGCACTGAACCTGTTCATGAATTCACAACTCTACCATCCGGTGTTGAATCCAGTGGGAGACATATGGTGACTCTGCCAAGAATGTCTAAGAGAGAACCAACACCTGAAATGGTAGAAAATCATGTTCCTAATGTTCAATCACCCCTAGGTGATGAGATGGACATCGAGGAACATAAGGAAAGAGAACCGTCTCCAATTGTAAACGAACCTATAGCGACTAGACGTGCGAAGAGGGTCATTTGACCACCTTCCTGACTTGTTCTTTACGGAGAGTCACTTGAGGCGGTCACTGTTGAACAAGAGGAAGATCCTACATCGTTTAGAGAGGCTATGGAAGATAAAGACGCTGATCATTGGAGAAGTGCCATGAATTCAGAAATGAATTCCATATGCACTAACTCTGTCTGGGATCTTATAGACAAACCCGGTGGTGTAAAACCTATTGGGTGCAAATGGTCTACAAGAGAAAGAGAGGAATAGAAGGAAAGGTAGAAGCCTTTAAAGCAAGATTGGTTGCCAAGGGTTATACCCAAAGAGAAGGAACCGATTACGAAGAAACCTTCTCGCCGGTAGCTATGCTTAAGTCTATTCGGATTCTCTTGTCCATTGCGGCACATTTCGATTACAAAGTGTGGAAAATGGATGCCAAGACTGCATTTCTTAATGGAAATCTTGACGAGAGCATCTATGTGATGCAACCAGATGGTTTTATCCAAAAAGATCAAGAGCATAAAGTATGCAAGTTGAAAATGTCCATTTATGGACTAAAACAAGCGTCTAGATCTTGGAATATCAGATTCGATCAAGCTGTGAAAACTTATGGTTTTGATCAGAATCCTGATGAATCTTATGTCCATAAAAAGAAAGAAGACAAAAGAGTAGTTTTTCTCGTGTTGTATGTGGATGACATCCTTTTGATTGGAAATCATGTCGGAATGTTAACATCGGCAAAACACTGGTTGACACAACAGTTTGATATGAAGGACTTGGGTGAAGCAAACTATGTTTTGGGAATCCAGATCTTACGAGATAGGAAAAACAAAAGGATTGCTTTGTCCCAAGCTTCATACATCGACAAGATATTGGTGAGATTTGCTATGCAAGATTCCAAGAAAGGCCAAATGTCTTTCAAACATGGAATTCACTTATCACGGGAGCAATCACCTAAGACTCCCAAAGAAGTGGAATACATGAAACGGGTTCGTTACGCTTCAGCAGTAGGAAGTCTCATGTATGCTATGCTATGTACTCGACCAGATATTTGTCATGCTGTTGGGATAATCAGCAGATATCAGTCGGACCCAGGGCCCGAACACTGGATTGCTGTTAAACATATTCTCAAGTATCTTCGAAGAACTAGAGATTATATGTTGGTTTATTCAGCATCAGACTTGGTGCCTGTGGGATACACTGATTCTGATTTTCAAACTGATAGAGATTCTCGAAAGTCTACGTCAGGGTCAGTATTCACACTTGGTGGCGGTGCTGTTGTTTAGAGGAGCATAAAACAATCTTGTATTGATGATTCCACTATGGAAGCTGAGTACGTGGCAGCTTGTGAAGCAGCCAAAGAAGCTGTTTGGCTTAAGAATTTTTTGCAGAGCCTAGAGGTGGTTCCTTCCGCGTCACAAAGTATTCCTTTATTTTGTGACAATAGTGGAGCTATGGAAAATGCAAAAGAGCCTAGAAACCATCTACGCGGAAAACACATTGAGCGGAAGTATCACCTCATAAAGGATATTGTTCAGAGAGGCGATGTGATGGTGTGTAAGATTGCTTCTGCAGAAAATCTTGCTGACCCCTTCACAAAGGGTTTACCGGCTGGTGTATTTTAGGGTCATATTAGAAATATGGGTATACTAGACATGTCTTATTTACTCTAGGGCAAGTGGGAGAATTTTTTTGATAGTATGAGTCACCTTATTTGGATTTACTTAGATGCCCTAGAGTAAATTTTATCTTATTTGTTTTTTACATTTTGAAATAAATTTATGAGTTGTTCTTTTGATTAATTCTTTATGAGTTTGCATGTGTCCATGGATGGTAGATATATTTAAATCGAGTGTTTGAGTTGTTCAACACAAAAATATTCGGTTTCTTATTCGATCCGTAAATAATTTTTTGTCCGCGATCAATAAATACTTTTGGACAATTTGTTTTGATAAGATCATCTCAATTTCATTAAAGTTTGTCTTTAACTTGGTAATGAAATTGAGGATACATGTATGATGTATTGGACAGGACCACGTGAAATTTAAATTGTGTTTGACCATACAATTTAAAATTCATTGATTGACGTATGTATTACCTTAATCTTGAGTGAATAATGTACCTTTATTACCAACTGAACATTCTTTGAGACACCACAGAGTGAGATTATTATATTGATCATATCTCGGTGTTTTGGGAATTAAAGTGAAGTGATAAAGAACATATATTTACAATATTGGAATCCTACATCTATTTAATAGGCATGATTAGGATCTCACGGGTTCTTCTATGAACAGTAAATCTGAGCTCAATATTTGACATTTGTTGTCAAATCACATTGTGTGATGTAGTCACACAGGACTATCAGATAGAAGATGAGTGTTGAGATTGACAAGTGTTTGAACATAGGCTTATTGGTCATGGTAGCCTATTGCAAATACTTTAGTTGATCGAGGGGGGCAATATGTTGGATCGATCAATTAGAGGATAATAATTGTTGTTATATTGCTTCAATAATTCCGATTAAATTAAGAGTCCAATTATATTCTTTTAGTGGAATAAATATAATTAATAAATTAATATGATAAGTCAAGAGTTGACCGGGTCATGATTAATTTATTAGAGCTTGATTTAATTGGGTTCGATCGGGTCCCTTCGGTGGCTCAATATGAACTAGAATAAATTATAGAGATTATAATTTATTATTGCAATACAATAAATATATTGGATATTGATAGATATAGAAGATGGAGATATCCAGGATCTCCTATATCTATCAGGATATGCTGCTTGGAGAAAAAGAAATAATGTGGCATTATTTATATAAGTAAGTCACGACAATTACATGATGATTATTCTTCTTCAATACTCTCGCATACAAAATATCCAAGGAGGTATCTACACATCGTGTATTGCAGTGCAATTCGTGAGAACACCGGAGAAGACTTGGAGGTTTGAAGCTACATGCTACAAAGGTATTAATTTAATCCTTCTACCGTAAATTAATTAATTGTAGAACATATGATAAATCGGTCGATCCTACAACGATGTATCCGATCTTCAATATTCAATATTGTGGATCGGATAGGAATCGTGGTTCTAACAATTGGCCTGTTAATTTCATTACTAAAATGGTTTTGTACTGCCATAAGGAACACGCCAATAGTTTGGAGATCAACCATACAAACTCTTACATCTACTTCATCAAATCATTCACAGACCATTATTCTACATGTAGCATGTCGTTATTGTCAAGCATTAAAGATTATATCATATACATATACAAGAGGCTCGTGCCTTGTCTTACTATTGAAGATATACTGATAATTATGAAGGCAATACAGTTTGCAACAAACAGATGGAAGTAGCCTACAATGAAGGTGATAATACGAAACATGTACAATTGACGTTTTTCTACAACGAGCAACCACATACTTTTCTCATGATTGATGTAAAATCGAGGTGTGAGAATATATGAAAAATTCTCTTGATAAATGTACGTAGGTAGACTTCAGGGGGAGTCTCAACAAACGTTGCACTCTTTTCCCTTCGACCAAGATTTATTTTTCCCACTCGATTTTGCTTCTTAACAAGGGTTTTAAGGCAACAAGTTATGCAACATTTCATCCTTTGGCTTGGCACAGGTGGAGTTTTGAAGGAAAAACACAATTAGTGTGCCTTAATAAAAAAGAACTGATGAGGGGCAATTTAGGTATTCACTAACATTATGTTATGCAATTGTAAAATTCCTGTATTTGACACATTTCAAAAAAAAAGAAAGGAGTAGGTTATAAGTTGAAGTGAAGTGGTAATATACTCGAGTATCTCTCACTATTGTCAGCTTGCTTGTGTCAAACCTTCAAATCAAAATTCATTACTCAGCTTTGTTGAAAAAAGGCTTGAATATTATGTTATCCAAGAAAAAAATATTGCTGGTGAAAACTTAAATGGTATGATATCAAATGAGAGAATATATTGTATGAAAACAAATATTGTTTGACAATTTACTATTTTAATCTATATATATTTAAAAATAAAATGACATGGTTCCACACTTAATTGGGAAATAACAAATTGTTTATCAATGTTGTTGATTCTCACTTCTAAGATAATGCGTTATACTATAGAATAAATCTCTTACTTTTTGCAACTGAATATCTTTTAGTATTTGACCGAAAACATAAACAAGGGAAAGTTTTAAATTTAACCAAATTTCTTAACAAAAAATAATGTACTATTCTCAAATAAATCTCTGGGAAGACTATTTATAATCCCCTAAGCATTTTGAATTAATAAAAAGATACGATGGTAACAACTAAGATGTATAGTTGGAATGTATCACGTTCCTCATAACATGATTTTCCATAATTCGAAATGAGTAATCCACGAAATAAACCTATCCACGTAAATTATTGTTATTATTACTAATATATCTATAAAAAAAAAAATAGGTAAACTAAAACTGGTAAATAATTATCTTTTTCAGTTAGCCGACTTTTAGGATTTTCATCCCAAGACATTATTTAACAATATAAATACCTAATAGAAGAACAATTTTTCACACCCCATCCATCATTGAATATGCAAGATGACTGCTTCTTTCATGATTCGATTGTTTTTCTCTCCTTTTTTTCTTTCTTTTTTTATTTTTCTCTTTTTTGTTCAAAGTGTCATCAGTGTATTCAATTCATGAATACAACTGACCTTTCCCATAAGATAAGAGTAAAAGTCAGCATGTTTTTTTCTTTTCTTAATCCTAGCAATGTATTCAGGTTATGAATACACCTCTAAATTTGCTAATGTGTGCATAATTGATGGCAATTGATATATAATTGTTGTTGTTTATATTTGGTTATTTTAAGTTATTCGTGAATTGTATGTAGATATATCAATGATCTCGAATCATACAAATATCTTAATCCATCGAATCATACTGGTATCTTAATCCATCAAACAATGATCGATTACTATTCAATCATTGTTCAACTTATATGGTCGAGATGATATTACTGTGGAATACTATAGCACTTTCACACATTGAGGATCACTCATGTACATATTAAAATCTTTATGGTACATCTTTGTGTTGTGTGATGGCTCATGTATACTCGTTTGTGAAAGATGCCAATGCAACATGCACTGCTTGTGCTAGGCTTACGACATTCTTGTTGACAAAAATTGTAGTCAGATCTAGATTTTTTAATGTGTCCTTAGATATATTGAAGTGAGTACATTGAAAATGTTTATTACACTATTTCCATAATAATATGAACCAAGCGATCGAGAGACGATAAGTTTTTAATGACATAGAAAAACTTATCTCATTATGCAGGTCTGCTATTTAGTCCAACATGTAATGTTGAAAAGAAATATAGCAATTTGTGTACCTGTTACATACAAATGGTGTTTTGAAGTATTTAAATTGTGAGAAATGTAATTTTTTTTTTTGTTTATTAAATATCTGTGTGTCTGACAATTTTGCACTAATTACTCATTTTTATCTTAACTTTTTACTTGTTCTTGATATGATGTTTTTTTTGGAGCAAAGTTCTTTACATGAATTGATTACCCTTAATTTAAAGACTTATAATATTTGATAAATGTGTACCACATCAGAGGCCAATTAGTCAAACAAGTAGTGCATTTGTAAATCTAAATATGAATGAAATAAGGAATTATCTATTACACTTTTTTTTGTGTGTGTATTTTCATTGAATATGCAATTAGTATTTTAGTATCTTACTAACAAAAATACATCTTTTTCAAAGATCAAGAGAGTGAATGCCTAATAAATTTTTACGCCCATGCCAATAATTTTCACACAAATAATGAAATTCTGAAATTAACCAAAGGATGTATCAAATATGGAAAGAATACCTTAATACTTTTTGTTTGCAATAAAATTTTGTGAATATGTTCTGATTTTTTTTCATTTAAGTGATTTGGGCTTTTCAAGTTGTAAAGCAAGTTGGTAAAGAAGGATGATGGAATTTTGTTAAGAAGATGCATGGACTTTGTTTTCTATGTATTGTGGATTGTGATTTTGGCAGCTCAGAGTCTCAAACACACTACCCCAGAAAGTGAGAAATGAGAGAATGATGAGGTGTAACCTGTGATCACGTCGTAGGATGTAATATGTGGCATATCTAAAAGAATTAATGGGTACAATTATTTAAAGCATGGGACATGTCACACATTCTGTAGAATTCCCCATCAAAATTGTGTTCTAACCAGTTTATTATCTACTTTTTATATATAATTTCTTAAGAGAAATATACAAATTTGCCCTTTAATTTATACCCTAAGTTTCAACTGGATCTTATGTTATTTTTTTAATAGGTCAATTAAGCCTCGTAACTCGTAATTTCAAGTCAAATATGATATTCCTATATATTAAAATAACTAAATACATTTGAAAATTATTTAATAAATAAAAAAGTATACAAATTAAATAAATTGTATATGAAAAATGAAGAAAATTGTTAGAAACTATTTAATTGAATTTCAGAAAGTTCGTTAAATAAGCGAAGAAAAAATTTGTACCAAATCCATAAAATATTAATTAATTTTTTAATTTGTTAAATCATTTTTTATATTTTAAGTTATTAGATACTTTTTTAAATTTTATGTTGCTAAATTCTTAAATAGATTTTTTTTCTTGAAGTCGTTATGTTTCATATTATTTATTTCATATTTATTAAATAATATTAAAATTTATTTATATATTATCATATTTCAGAGAATCTTATTTATCTCGAATTTAAAAGATCAGGGGTATTGTAGATATGTAAGTTTTGTATATAATTAAAATGTGTCATATAATAAAATATATATTGAAATATTTCATAATGATTATTTTAATGTCAGGAATTAATTAAATGAAAAACATAAGTTAAACAATCAATTTAATTGGTAATTTACTATATATTTGACCAATTGGAAGCCGCCACATGTCAAATCATTGATGACCAATCAAATTTTTATGTTATATTCCAACACCTACTAGGATTCTAATCCTAGGCCCATTATGTTTCTCTATCATAAAACCATAAATAGGGTCTAATGTTCCATTAAACTTCACAATGCAAAGCAAATTCTTCTCCAAGTCATTCTTTGGCATTTGTCAGCGTTCTTCCGTATTCGTCAGAGTTCTTCAAGAAAAACCATCATAAGTCAGTGTTTAATCAACATTCGTCAAAGTTCTTCAACATGTTTCAAGAGAAACCATCACAAATCAACGTTTAATCCGGGACTAAGGTGCGAAATCTATCTGATCGGCGATGACGTTCTTCCGCATTCGTCAAAGTTCTTTGACGTTGTTCAAGAGAAACTACCACAAATCAATGTTTAATACGGGATCAAGGTACGGAACCTCTCCAATCAACATTTCAAGTTAAATATTTGAAGATGTTCTTTGGCGACCTCAAGATTTTCAAGGTCGTTCTTCAAATATTCATCCAGTCCTTGAATTAAACCTTATTCAAGTCCAAGTCCAGAACCGAGGAGGATCAAAATCTACTTAGAGTATGAAGGTATCAAGTTATTGAAAAGAAGAATCAGAGGAAAAATAGAGATTGTACTCACAAATATTTTGATTTGATTCAATAGATTATATTTATACCATTCTTTTTGTTTGTTTTATGCATACAAGAAATTTATTGTTACATGCGAAAATCCATCCTATTTAAAAAGTTCAGTATCAATTTGCACGAAAAAATAGTTTGAGTTATAATTTAAATTTAAGGTAGAAATTGAGGGGTACTTTTCCCATCTTTTAATTTATCTATGGTTTTATGTCAATTTCTAAAAAATAAATATAGAATAAAGTTGTGTATTAATTAGTATATGATGTATTAAACTTCAATCAATATGCAATACTTCTTAATTGAAAACCTATATTAGATGTGATTTTAAATTGCTATCATAAGTACGCCCTATAGGTTGTGCAGAAAATAAGAACACTTTGAACTGCAAATTTAAATTCTCATTTGATTCTTTTGGTGAAGATGCATCTCTAGGTTCTGTTTCTTATTCTTGCTTGAGATTTATTTTATTTATTCATTTGTTTTATTTTTCTTGTCACCATATATTTTTACAATTAACATTCTACTAGTTTATTTTATTGTTTTAAAATCTCATATTCTCCCTTCATATCATGATGGTTGCACTTCGATTAGAGAATTAGAGAGACTTGGACTAGAACAAAAGAAACTCAGAGGACGCGGGCGAAGAACCTCATATTACATGTTACACAGATGCCATACAAGGTGTAAATGCAACACTTAGGAGATAAAATAAATAAAAAGAAGAAAAAAGGATATCTAAATATATGGCACATAAGAGACCAATATTGTTATAAATCGAACCGTGGCCGGAATTGATTTGGCTCAGAATATCTTGAGCACGTTCCGATTGATCTTCTTGACAGTGTGGTAAATAAGCCCAAATCAGTAGTTCACATCACAGAGAAGAACCCCAAACCCAAACCTGGTAACACCCCTCGCTCTTACTCTTGACCCACTGAACAAATCTCACAAAGAGGAACATGGACGAAGAAGATGAAAGGGGACAGAAGGTCAAGAATCGATTCCAGTTCTCACAAAGAGAAGCCATTCTTATGGGAGAAGAGGGACAGAGAAGAAAGAGGGAGAGCGAGTCTCGGAAAATCGAGAAACATAATGAGGGACAAGGAATGTGGACCGGCACATAAGAAAGGGGGAGGGGGCTTCCATTGGCTTGGGTTACAAATGGGCTCAGGTTAGGCGGAAATGGGCCAGCCCATAATTGGGCCTAAACCCAACAAATCTCCACCTTAGGCCCAATTCACAAACACTATCGATTGATAATGGAACGGAGGAATCATCATCGCCATTTAACACCTACAAACACAAACACAAAGTTAGAGTAGGACAAAATAAGCACAAAGCACGAAATGTCACAAAGACCGTCACAAAGACACATACATGACACAAAGTCAACAAGCAAAGCATAAGGAGAAAACAAATAAGAACACATATCAATTAGGCAGAACGAAATTCAAGATCTTCATGCAAGAGTGGAACTTCTCTAATGGCAAGCTCTTAGTATCCATATCAGCTGGATTAAACTGAGAGGGAATTTTCTCTAAATGAATAATCCCTTTTTCGATAATGTATCTTATGAAATGGAAGCTAACGTCTATGTGTTTAGTTCTATCATGAAAGGCAGGGTTTTTGCATAACTGAATTCCAGATTGACTATCAGAGTAAACAATAACATCACCATTCAAATAGCCAATTTCAGAAAGTAAACCCCTCAGCCAAACAGCTTCTTTCAAAGCCTCAGTTCCAGCGATGTACTCAGATTCAGTGGTAGATAAAGCAACAATGTGATGAAGCTTAGACTTCCAACTAATGGAAGAACCACACAACGTGAACACATAAGAGGTAGTAGATTTTCTATATATCTATCATTATCATAGTTAGAATCAACATATCCAACGAGATTAACACCTTGGGCAGAATTGCAAAATTTTAAGCTAACATTCAACGAGCATTTAAGATATCTAAGTAACCATTTCATAGCCTCCCAATGTTGTGAACCAGGATTAGCCATATACCTGCTTAGACAGCTTACCATCTAGGCAATATCAGGTCTAGTGCTAATCATAAGGTACATAACAGATCCAACAACGTTGGAGTATAGCACCCTAGACATTTCAGCAATTTCAGAATCTGTCTTTGGGGACAGATCCTTACTTAACACAAAGTGAGCATCAAGAGGGACAGAAGCAGGTTTGCAATCAGACATGGAGAATTTATCCAAAACCTTTCCCACATAGGAGCACTGATTCAAGAGCAATTCTATCCCGAACAATGTTCATAGCAAGAATCCTTTTAGCATCACCAAGATATTTCATATCAAAGTTGGCACTAAGACATTTTGGATCATGTTCAATAGATTTCAAGCAAGGACTCACAAGAGCATATCATCAACATATATAAACAAGAAAATAGGGATAGAAGCACTTTCTTTAAAATACAAGCAGTGATCATAATCACTTCTCTTGAAGTTCATAGATTGCATGCATGAATTAAATTTCTTATTCCACTATCTCGGGGACTGTTTTAAGCCATACAAAGACTTTTTTAACAAGCAAACATGATAAGGATGATTAGAATCGAAAAATCCATCAAGTTGTTCATATATATGTCCTTATCAAGGTCACAATGAAGGAAAGGAGTTTTAACATCTAACTATTCCAATTCCCAATCAAAATGAGCAACTAAGGCAAGCATGATTCTAATAGTCACAAATTTAACAACATGGGCAAAAATTTCAGTATAGTCAATGCTTTCTTTCTGAGTAAAGCCTTAGCCACAAGCCTAGCCTTAAACCTAACTTTCTCACCTTCATCTTTAAACTTGAAAAACCACTTACAATCAACAACGGAACAATGATCACGCTTAGGCACAAGGATCCAAGTTTCATTAACATGCAAAGAATTCGTTTCATCATTCATAACAATCAACCATTCATTTACATTTTCAGATTTTAAGGCTTCTTTTAAGGACTTAGGCTCACAATCATTCACGGATTCCAAAGTATTAAAAGCATGAGAGTCAATATGAAAATCGTCAAGTCTAGCAGGAAGCTTAATGTTCCTTCTAGATCTATCTCAACAAGTTGATAAATTTCAAGATAATTTTCAGTATCACTCACAATATCATGCTCACCATTATCAGAATCAGACACTACAGTATCAGGCGGAGTAACCACAGGAAGCTCCACCTTAGAGGGAGCAGTATCAGGGGTGGGCAAAGGCACCGAAGTAGATAAACAAGGAAAATTAGATTCATTAAAGTTAACATCCCTACTTATCACAACTTTAAAACCAAGAATCAGAACACAACTTTTCCAGAAGGTTGTTTCAAAATTCAAGACCATTATCAGTCCTTAGATTCTTAATTTTCTTTCCTGTATGATTTTCAATTAACACTTTCCAGTTTTTCAGATTTTCAAAAACATCAGATTTATGCTTTAGCAACATGACCCACAACATTTTGGAAAAATCATCAATATTTTTATCTCTAATTTTCTTTATGTCTTGAACAAGTTTGGTAAACACATCAAGATTTTCTTTGATATCTTTACTTAAATCAAGTTTGAATCTAAAGAACTTTTCAAGCAAGAACATTTTGTTAGGAAAAGATGTCTCAACATACAACTCTTGCAAATTATCCCATAGAGCCTTAGCACTGTCCTGATCCCTAACCTTTCTTAACACATAGTTAGAAAGGTTCAGAATGATGGATGAGTATGCAAGCTCATCCATTTCTGCCGGCAGTATCATAATCAGAGAATGCAAGGTTAATGCATTTGAACACACGCTGTTGAATTAAAATCACTTTCATTTTTAGTCGCCAAATACCAAAATCAGAGTGCCCGTCAAATGGGGCCAAGGTAAAACCAGACAAGGAACCCATCACACAGATACGAAGGACGGCTGAACAATCCAATAATTTCCCAGTTCTCAGCACTGATTGATCAGTGGAGCAGGGGGTCACTTGGAAGCCTCCGAAAAAATAAGCAATCACACAGAAAGCCCACAACAAACTAGAAATACAAAATCAGAGAATAATAGCAGAAGCAAACAAGCAATCACACATAAAGCCTAAATCCACCGACACGCAATCCCAATCCTGACCATTTCAAACGGCATCTACAAAAGCAGGAAATAGGGTATCAGCCTCTTTACTAGAGCGAATCCTCACTAGAAGAAGAGCCTGACTTACCGAAACAAAGAGAATTACAGCTCACGGCAAGCAAAGGCGCGACGAGAGGACTGCCAAGGGGGTAGGGACAGCGGTACTGCACCGGTCGACGGGATAGCACTAGGCAGAGTGTTCTTGGCAACGGCAGAAGCAGGTCGCGGCCGAAAATAGCCCATCGGAGGCACGGCTAGACACGTTGCTTGAGGAATGCAGCCGGAACAGTGCCGCCGGAACGCGATAGAAGGAATTGCCTCCTGAAAACGTGGCCGACGGAGAATGCAGCCAAAGAACAGGTCGTCGTTCGCGACCCAAAAGCAGGTCGCCAGTACGGCTGAAGAGGAGCCGTTGTTGCAGCGATTTCACACAAAAACTGGGCCTCTGAAAAAGAGACCAGGGTTATACAACCGTGGCTCTAATACCACTGTTATTAATCGAACTATGGTCGGAATTGATTTTGCTCATAATACCTTGAACCCGTTCTGATTGATCTTCTTGATAGTGTGGTAAATAAGCCCGAATCAGTGGTTCACATCACAGAGAAGAACCCCAAACCCGGTAACACCCCTCACTCTTACTCTCGACCCATTGAACAAATCCCACAAAGAGGGACAAGGACGAAGAAGATAAACAGGGACAGTAGGTCAAGAATCGATTCCAGTTCTCACAAAGAGAAGCCATTCTTATGGGAGAAGAGGAACAAAAAAAGAAAGGGGGAGCAAGTCTCGGGAAATCGAGAAACATAATGAGGCACAAGAAATGTGGACCGGTGCATAAGAAAGAAGGAGGGTGCTTCCATGAGCTTGGGTTGCAAATGGGCTAGGGTTAGGTAGAAATGGGCCAGCCCATAATTGGGCCTAATCCCAACAAATATGATAGAGGAAGAAAGACGAAGAAATCGAAGCCATAATTGGAGATGGAGGGACAAAAAGGCGTTGACTAGGACTTTACTAATAGAGAAGTAAAGATTGACATCCCATATAATATTCCTTTGAAGAGTAATGGTAATCAAGGCACAACTATCATTGAGATCATCTTTCCTAATTTTTGGATGGTCAATGTGATAATGAATATCTTAGGTATGGCAAAAGTAGCACTAACTCTTAATGTCATGGAGTCAATTCATAAATACATGACTGTAAAGAAAAACTCACAGAGTGGGACATATTTGAGAACTAATACTACATGCAAATCAGATTCAAATGTTATCCTGTTTAACAATTTGCATACACTGGAATCATAGATGCAAAGGGCATTTTAGGCGGCCGCCTCGGCGCTAGGCGCCGCCAATCTGTTCCGCTTTTACCCAAATCATCCTCCTTAGGCTTTTTTGGGCCTAGGCGGGCCTAGACGATCCTATTTTTATTTTTATATTATTTTTTATTGAAAACTCCGTCGTTTTTTGAACTTGAAGCAATTTATTAAATTAAAAAGATAAAACTTAAAAGTTAAAACACTCAGTCTCCTCATTCCAATGGCAGAAAAAATGAAACAAAAGTTAAAACCCTCTCTCCACAATTCGAGTTCCTCCGTCGCCTCTCCTTTCATTCCATCTTGCATAATTAATTAACTATATGAACCTTTGTAGTAAAATTTGGTCTACTTTAAGTATAAACCTTTCAAATAGACGTGTAAAAATTAGATTTGAAAAAAAAAAGAGGAATTCTCTAGGCACTGCCTTGGAGCCGCCTAGGCAGCCCAAAACCGCTCTGCCTCTGCTTTCCGCCTTCTGCAACATTGACTGGAATTCTCAAGTGCAATTAAATGCTATTGCAAATTTTGGATCACGCTCAAGGCTTGTGGGATAAAACTTGGCTGGTAATGACAAAACTTTTTCAGGAAGCAATGCTGGTCAAAAGTTCTGAATCCTCAACCTTCTATAACTCCTTTTAACAATATAATGTCTTTCTCATTTCAAAGAAGTCGCTTTCATTTTATAGGTTTTTTCTGCTTGACAATAAGTGTTAAGGACAATCTTTTAATCATGTTGGATTGTTCTTGATGAAGTATGTTTTCTGCTATGTTCAATTTTAAGAGGTTATTTCTGGACTTACGAATTGTAATGTTGGAAGATATATGTGATAAAGATAATCTACAAAGAAAGACTCCCACAAATATGGTATGTAATGAAGTGTTTCTAAATTCATAAAAATAAAAAATTATTCGGACCAACAAATTGTTTGTATAGTTATTTTCCTTAAAATTAAATGTTGTGCATAGTTAGAAATTACACTTCACCTCATAAGAAGATGCTAATTATATAATATCTCAATCAGCTATCCGTGGTGAATTTTATGCTTATTAATTTTTTTAGTGCAAAGTATAGCAATCAATACACAAATGAAAGAGTAGGTCGCATGAAAGAGTAGGTCTCTTGTGTGGCGGTCCCACGAATCTCATTATGTGTGGCGGAGCCCATTTAACAACTTAACCAGCCCAAATTTAATAATTCAACCCACTAACTTCTTTTCTTCAACTTGAGCAAGGAAAATCAGCTTGTCTCTCGCTGATAAACAGAAACGGAGAAGAAACATTACATAATCGAGTGACGGAAAGAAATACCCCATCGACGGCAAGAAACACCACCATCGACGGAAAGATCAACGGCACCATCGGTGGAAAGCTCAACAGAACCATCGACAGCAATAGCAGAGGTAAATTATCTTTTTACGAAAGTTGTAGATAGATGTGAGACTGAAATTTTATATTGTACATTTTGAGTCCAATTTTTTTCTAAATTAGTTGTTATTATATGCTTGAATGTGTGGATGGGTTGTTGTTGTTGTTATGTTTTTTTTTTTTTTTTTTTTTTTTGAAATAGTGAGGATTAGGCCACAACTTCTCTGTCAAGATGAAACAATACAAGGTTGCCCTTTAAATGTTTGATGAAATGTGTCAATTCAATTGCTACTGAAAACTTATATAAAGTGATTATTCATTTGTAAAGATTAAGCGGAGAAAACAATCAAACATCAGTCTAAAGTTGGTTTTCCCCCTCCAAATTCATGTCATCCATCTTTCCTGTATATCTATTTTTTCTTGATTCTGTATCATACATCTAGTGGAATGTGTATTTATTATTATTTTTGCATACCAAATTATATGAGTTTTATGTATGAATAGATAATAATTATAGCACCTTACAATAGAGAAGAAAGATACACACTGCTTGTGGGGCAACGGATGATTTGTATTGCATTATTTTACATTCGTTGTTACATGGATGGATGCTGCCAATTTCGTGTCCATTTCTGATAATGCAAATCCCTTTTTTGTTAAATTAAACTGACTTTGCTTGTTCATTTTGTTTTTATTGATCCTTGCTTGCAGCTAATTGTTAGTTTTTTTTTGCTTAGGCAAACATGGAAGGTGAAAATAGCGATCTACAAAGACAGCCCAATGAAGATGATAATAACATAATTGACTCTCTTCATGGTTTGAAAAGAACTACGCTTAAAGAAGTGTATCAGTTATATTGTAGTCATGCACGGCCCTAGGATTTAGCGTATGCAAATCGACTAATAGATCTAATATGGGTGTAACAATAGAAAGAAATTATGTATGTTCTTCAGCAGGGTTTAAAGAAAGTGGTGATTCTAATGGGTTGATTTCACTTGAAGTTGACGAGGTTTCTTCAGTGAGTGTAAAGAAAAAGAGAAAGGTTCCAATTACACGGACCAGATGTGAAGCTTCATTGAGGGTGAAACTTAACAATGAGGGGTTTTATGAAGTTATTAGGCATTCCTTAGATCATAACCATGTTTTAACTAAGAAAGAGTGGGGTCATCTTCATCGTTCGGAAAGAATGATAACCAATGAGAAAGCTGGAATGATAGTAGAAATGATATCTTCGGGATTTAAACCAACTGATAGTTATCGTTATACGGCGCACGATGCTGGGAGGGAAAAGTGTCTTGGTCATACATTGAAAGACCACTTGAATTTTGTCAACCGTTTGAAGATGAATGCCATTGAAAGAGGACATGCTCAAGCGTTGTTAGAAGTACTGTATCAGCGAGCATCATAAGATGTGGATTTCTTTTTCAAAGCTAAACTAAATGATGAGGGTAAAGTATGCAATGTATTTTGGAGGGACTCAATGATGAGTGAAGACTTCGAGATATATGGGGATGTTGTGGTATTTGATACAACATATAGGACTAATAGATACAATTTGATATGCGCTCCATTTGTAGTGATTAACAACCACTGGAAGAACGTTATGTTTGGATGCGCATTTTTTGCGGACGAGAAAACTGAGTCATTCGAGTGGCTGTTTGAGAATTTCAAGAAATCAATGAAGGAAAAATGCCCTGTGAGTTTGTTTACTGATCAAGATCAAGCAATTGCTAATGCAATCGAAAAGGTATATTTTTTAACTATGACTCAATTTCATATTATCTCCATGAATTTTATTTTTGCTGTAATTCGACATGTCATGGACTTGAAAGTTAGATGCATGTTGGACATGCTTATTGGCCTCTAAGAAAACACGTGGTATATTCTTGTTTAAGTGCATACATATTCATGTGGATGTGATATAATTGACGTACATGTGGTGTATTCTTGCCATGCTGACATCTTGGTGATGCTTGGTGGTTCTTGTTCTGCTGGACTGTACTTCGGGCCTACATTTCTATTGCCCAAAGTTGATACTTTTTTAGGAAATAGTTGATACTTTTACAAGAACTGCTGATACTTTTTCAAGAATTGTTGATACTTTTTCAGAAAAAGTTTATAACTTTTTAAAATTTCAAAATTTAAATATTAAAAATAAAGTTTAATATAATAATCATTAGTAATACTTTTACAAGAATTGTTGATATTTTTTCAGAAAGGATTGATACCTTTTTAAAATTTCTAAAATTAAATATAAATATAAAGTTTAACATACTAATCATTTGTGATACTTTTTCAAGAACTGTTGATACTTTTTCAAGAATCGTTGATACTTTTTCAAAATAAGTTGATAAATTAAAAGTGATACTTTTAGTTGGAAAAGTGCTTCTTTTACAAATAAAATTGATAGTTGTTATGCAGGTTTTCACAGTGACAAGACATCGGCTATGCTTATGACACCTTCACCAAAATATTGTAAGCCGGTTTGGAAAATTGAAGAGTGAATAGTACCTTCACTGAGATATTCAATAAATGCTTAAAGGATTGTGTTGATACCTAAGTTTGAAAACTGTTGGGAAACTATGATTTCAAGATACGGGTTGCAAAATAATTCTTGGTTTAAACGTTTATATGATTTAAGGGGAAAATGGTGTACAACACTAATCAAGGACTATTTTTCGGCTGTTCTACTATCGTCTCAAAGAAGTGAGAGTACAAGCAATGCTATTGGATTCAATGCAAAGAAAACAACAAGTTTGATGGAGTTCTATGGCATTTAAATGAGACATTGGAATGTTGGAGATCCAAAGAAGAATATGATGAATTTCAAAGCTCAAGATCTAATTCCATATCGGAATATCCTGTGGCTCGGTTGTTACAACATGCTTCAAAGGTATACACATTAAAACTCTTCAAAAATTTCAACAATGAGTTAACCAAGTGTATTTCTGCTTTGTCTCAAATACTTCTGATTGAAGAAAATACATTTGTCTATGAAGTTTCATATGATGGTGAAGGTTGTATTGTCCATGTGATATTTGATAGTTTCACAAACTTCATTAGTTGCTCTTGTAAAAAGTTTGAGGAGTGAGGTTGGCTATGCAGTCATTACTTGAGAATTCTACATGTACATTTTATAGTTCAAATTCCAGACCGCTATATTCTAAAAAGATGGACTAAATCTGCCAAATCTGAAGTATGGGACAGGTTCAACAACACAAATGGGAACTCTAAAGATTACATTCCTTGGCGTCATGAAAGGGCACGTAAGTTTTATAACTTTTTACTGAAATATGAAGGGAATGACAAAGCAAGGAAGGTTATTGATGATAAGCTTAATGATTTGATGACTTCATTGGATGTTAATGAGGAGTCAGAGATTATTAAGGTTTCAACTTCATCTAACAAGATTTTGGATCCTTCACGTTCTGTTACAAAAGGGAGAAGCAAAAGGATAAAAGGATAAAAGGATATTTACAAAAGAAAATGAAGAAAAGAATGAACATGCAAAGTTCCGTCACAGAAAAGGAGCTAGGTTGAAAAAATCCAAACCCTCGTTTATTTTAAACATATTTGTAATAGCATTGTTGCAAAATTTGATGGCGTACATTGTTTAGTGTTTTGACTAGTCTTTATATTTACATCTTCAATTTCTGGTTATGTTTTTTACTATTTTTGTACTTCTTTTAAGCATGTTACAGATAGAACATTGTTGTTGACAGTATTAGAGAGATGATAAGCATTTGTTGTTCAATGGATATATTGTTGAGGTTAACATATGTAGTTTGTGGAGAAGTGAGATTAGAGGTGCAATTTGGATGGTCCGGCCTTTTTGGGCTAGCCCATCGAGCCAACACCATATGTTGAAAATTTGAAAAGGTATCCACTATTTTCTAAAAAAGTATCAATTTCGAGCAATTACTAATGTAGGCCTAACTAACTATAGAGCAAAATAAGCCAAACCCTATAGACGAGAAGCTCGACGTTGTTATAGCCCGGTCCAGAAGTCTTAGTTTTTTTAAGGATAGGCTGGGCTAGACCTTATAATTTTCGCCTCGATGAAATTTTCAGCTGGACCAACCCGACCTAACATATGGTGTTGACCTGGATTGGTCCGATCCTACATATAGTGTTGGCCTAAACACGCTAGGCTGTCTAAATTACCACATATAACTTCATATTTATATTTTAATTTTGAAAATTTGAAAAGGTATCAAGTTTTTCTAAAAAATTAACAGCAATTCTTGTAAGAGTATTATAATTTTTCGTATGTTAAACTTTAAGTTTATATTTAAAATTTGAAAAGGTATTAACTTTTTCTGGAAAAGTATCAACAATTCTGGTAAAAGTATTACAAACTTTTAATATGCTAAACTTTATATTTATATTTATATTTAAATTTTAAAAAGTTGAAAATGTATCAACTTTTGAGCTTTTCTGGGGTGCACTTGGGACACGGTGCACCTAGATGAGATTTACCTGCTTTGCAGGTTACATGTTAATATTTACTATTTTTAATTTATTTGTGTTTTAAATATATTTTCCCCACCTTTTTATTTTTCAATTTACCATTTTTAATTTATTTATATTTTAAATATATTTTCTCCGCTTTTCTATTTTTTCACGTTTATTTCTATATTGGGGCGAACTTTTATTTATTTCTTTTTATAATTTTGGGCCTTCGAATTGTGTGGACTTATTTTATTTATTAGTATTATTTATGCCTTCGATTTATTTAGTGATTTTATGACTTATTATTTGTTTTTTTTTCTTTTTTCAAAGTATGTAGTGATTCCAATTTTTTTTTAACATTTAATATGATTGGAAAAAATTGGTGTACCTAACTTTAGAATTTCAAAAATAAAAAAACGTACATAAAAATCGATATCGTTTTCGATTCAATAAAAGTGAATCATGATTCGGAAGACATTATTGTAATTAATAATAGGTAATTAATTATTTAATGTTAAAAAATTTAGGTGAAACCTGTAGAATAGATAACAAGTATAAGGAGAGAGAGTATTATTTTGATCTAATGGTTGAATTATAAGTTGACCAAATCTAATGGTTTAAAATAATCCAGGTACACCATGTCCCAGGTGCACCAAAGTTAGACTCTCAACTTTTTCTAAAAAAGTATCAACAATTCTTGTGAAACTATTACAAATTTTTAATATGTTAAACTTTATATTTAAATTTAAAAAAATTAAAAAGGTGTCAACTTTTTTCTGAAAAAGTATCAACAATTCTTGTAAAAGTATTACAAATTTTTAGTATGTTAATTTAAAAAATGTATCAACTCTTTCTGAAAAAGTATCAACAAATTCATGTAAAAGTATTATAATTGTTTTGTATGTTAAACTTTGAAATTTTAAAAAGGTATCAACTCATTTTGAAAAAGTATTAACAATTCTTGAAAAAATATCAACAATTCCTGTAAAAGTATAATAATTATTTCGTATGTTAAACTTTATATTTATATTTAAATTTTGAAATTTTAAAAATGTATGAAACTCTTTTTGAAAAAGTATCAACAATTCTTGAAAAAGTATCAACAATTCCTGTAAAAATATTATACTCCCTCCGTCCCAGTTAACTCGTCACAATTGACCGGGCATGGTTGTTAAGAAAAAATAAATTTTGTGGAGTCTTTGACTTTTTTAAAGGTGAAGATTGAATGTGGATATTTTGAGGGTGGAGATTGCTGCCTTTAATTGCCATTTATGGGTGTGACAAGTTAAGTGGGACGGAGGGAGTAATCGTTTCGTAAGTTAAACTTTATATTTATATTTAAATTTTGAAATTTTAAAAAGGTACCAACTTTCTCTGAAAAAGTATCTGCAATTCTTGAAAAAGTATCAACAATTCTTGTAAAAGTATTATAATCTTTTAGTATGTTAAACTTTATATTTATATTTAAAATTTAAAATTTTAAAATGGTATCAACTTTTTCCAGAAAAAGTATCAACAATTCTTGAAAAAGTATCAACCATAATTATAAAAGTATCAACTACTTTCTAAAAAGGTATCAACTTCGGGCAATAAAAATGTAGGCCCAAAGTATCGTCGAGCCGAACAAGAACCACCAAGCATCACCAAGATGTTAGGATTGCATATTCAAAAAAGATTTGGCACTGTCACATCAACATTGTATCGATTTTTCCAAATTAACAAACAACTATCAAGCTCCAATTTGTGGACTATACAATGAACACAAGTAAAAAAATAACCAGGATATCATAACTACTCCTTCAATCTCTTCCCCCTTATAGTTGGGCCTGTCATCTTTGTGTCGTTATTCTTTCTAATCAAATCATGTTTCTTCTTGTGAAACTCCAAGACTTTATTCAAGATATCATCCCTAATCTCATTTAAATCACTAAGAACAATATTTGCACATATTTGGGCTCTAATAAGGTGTCTTATATCACCCTGGAGTTAAATGAAGTAATGAGTTAAAAGTGTACATATATATAAATGTATTTACACCTATTTAATGAGATAACTAGAAAAATATCTTTGAAAGATTGGGATTGTCGTATGCTTCACCATTAAAATACTTCAAATGGTGCATCATGTACACACCACAGTCGAGATCAGTTTTCCTTGTTTGCATTTAAGAGTAACATTATCAAATTTGAAGTTCGGGATCTTATCAGCTTCGGCATGATATTTTTCTTTCAAGAATTGAAGCATCAAATCCTGCTACAAAACAAAAAAGTATTTAGCAATTAAGACAAGTAACACTTCTACAAGAAAACTGAATACTTTTATAGTAAATCCTTACCGAGATTTTGCTTGCTGTGACAAAGACACTAACATCTTCTCTCTTTATGTTATCAAGATACTGCACTTTCTTATCCTTGAAATTGATGACAACAGTAGCATAATGTTCCCCAATACAAAAAGGAACAAGTATCTACAGTTTTAAAAGAAAAAGAGTCAGAATTCAAAAACATATATAATGTATCATTTCAAAAGATAAAGGCCCTTTTGTTTACTTATCTGGTATTAACATGGCACACTTTCTTTCACCCTCTGTAGAATGCATCTAATTTCAACACACTCAAGTTCAACTTGTATATCATAGAATACGACTACCTACCCGTTAGTAGCTCACATCCATACACAATACATGTATACTTATACATATACACACGAATAATTACAAGGCTCGTTAGCTTGAGAGTCAGCCCTAGAAAAAAGAGTGATTTTCCAAGTACAAACATAGATCCTCGATAGCATCTTGTAAATCTACAAGGACTTGGATGGGGATGATTCCATGTGGTTTAACAGTAGCCAACAAACATGTCTTAAGAGGTGGGTCAGAATGGTCATTTATTGTTGATCAATAACAATATCATAAAAAAATGTAAGAATCATTCAAATTAAGTTATATATATATATTTAAAGCATAACGAACCAAGTAGATAATTCAAAGGAAGGAACTGAGATATACATGTCAAAACAACTGCAAGAATACAATTCCAAATGAATAATTGTAAAGCTCACCTGCTGCGGCAGCTACTATAGATGTAACTGGACTATTGGAGAGAAGATGATGATTACGATATTAAAGAGAACTTACCATATCAATCAATACCAAATTAATATTTTGCTAACAAGAACTTACACTATGCTCCGTGCTAAAACAGAAGTGGCTACAAGTGTTCGGCATTCGCTTTTCATTGTTTATGCTATAGCACCACGCAGTTACCAAAGAGTTGTAGATTTTAGTATTTGGATATAATGACATCATGTCCTAGCGATTAACAATATGATACATATAAGCATGAAACAACTCCTCACTGCAAAACATGCAAATAATAATTTTTTCAAAAACAATATTACTATTTAAGTTAAATCAGATACTTTTAAGGTAAAGAAGAAACTTCGTAAGATTAAATAATAAGAATAAGATAGAATTAACCTCTTTTTGTGAGCATCCAAGAGATATAAGCAGTGATACATGATTTCTTGATGCAGACGATCCATACCACATAAGACCCTTTTGTTGGCATTCATAAACACAGACAAAAATCCAACATCATCTAAGGAGTCCAGTGACTTAAGTCCAACTTTGTCTTTACTTTTTGGCCCAACATATTCCATAGCATCAATCAATTCTTTTCTCGTAACATCTGGACTTACATGTTGTGTGAAAGAAACATCAACATTCCTGGAAACATCAACAGGACCTGTTTCGGGTGCTTCCGGTGTTAAAAGATCAAAAGAAGGCATATCAGGATTATCCTTCATAGTATTCTTGATCACGGTGCACTTTGCAACAATATCAACAATACACTTGAGAACTTTCTCATAAAAAAATTGTTGAGAATCAATCATGAAAGGAGGATTGGAAGAGCTTGAATCTTTCACGGAAACTTTCTTTTTCAAGTCCAACAACATTCTCATATGATAATTAGAGACAATTGTAATATCTCTATTGAACAATAGAAATCGCTCATGAAGATCCTACAATGAATTAATAATAAACAACAATCAGATTGGAAGAAAAACGTAATACTTTTAGAATAAAAAACAATACTTATAAGGAAAAAATTGTTACTTTTATTTAAATTCAAATGCAAGATTCTATTTTGTACTCCCTCCGTCCCGGCTAAGTTTGCACACTTTCCTTTTCGGGACGTCCCATCTAAGTTTGCACACCCTTAAAAAGGAAAGTTTTCTCACAATCTCCACCCTTAAAATCTCCACTTTCAATCTCCACCTTTAAAAAAGTCAACCAAAAAGCAAAAAATAGTTTTTCTTAATATACGTGCTGGCTTACATGTGCAAACTCAGCCGGGACGGAGGGAGTAGCTGATAAGCTAAAATAGTACCACGGATTCACACTCCCTAGCCACCAATTTCAAATCAACAAAAACGGGAGAACCAATTGTGAGATTCAAGCATGAATATAAATATAAACTACTAGTGAAATGTATAATTAATCATGAGTTTGAATAAGAGAAAATTACTACTCTTTCACAAAAACAAAAAAAAAAAATGAAAATATCCAAGCCAATACTCAATAAGACCAACCACAGCAGCAAAACCCCACACACCCACCATTAACACATTTCTAAAGAAACACACAAACATTGAGGATGGTGGTTCCATCAGAAAGCTGATAAGCCAGCTCAAAAAAGTAGTAAACCACATCTGCATACACTCAGAACCATCAAAAGGAATTGCAAAAAGATATTTGTGTGAGCTACAATTGAAATAATTGTTACATCTTTGACCTTATGATACCACATAGAATACGGGCTGCACATTTAACGTAGAAACATGTCATCATCTCACATCGTGAAAAGAAACATATCATCTTATATGCTAATTCCTCATGACACAAAGCTGACTATGCAACTAACAACTTTATTGATTTAAGCAAGATTTCATCTCAACCAAAGTCAGCAATATCTTATTAAACAATAGAAAACTCTCATGAATATCCTACAATGTATCAATACTAAATAACAATCAGATTGTAAAATACGTAATACTTTTAGAATAATAAACAATACTTATAAGGAGAAAACTATTACTTTATTTAAATACAAATGTAAGATTCTATTTTGCAACTAATAAGCTGAAATAGTACCACGGATTCACAATCCCGGGCACCAATTTCAAATCAATAAAACTGGTAGAACCAATTGTGAGATTCAAGCATGAATATAAATATAAACTACTAGTGAAATGTATAATTAATCACGAGTTTGAATAAGAGAAAATTACTACTCTTTCACAAAAAAAAAAAAAAAAAAAAATGAAAGTATCCAAGCCAATACTCAATAAGACCAACCACAACAGCAAAACCCCACACACCCACCATTAACACATTTCTAAAGAAACACACAAACATTGAGGATGGTGGTTCCATCAGAAAGCTGATAAGCCAGCTCAAAAAAGTAGTAAACCACATCTGCATACACTCAGAACCATCAAAAGGAATTGCAAAAAGATATTTGTGTGAGCTACAATTGAAATAATTGTTACATCTTTGACCTTATGATACCACATAGAATACGGGCTGCACATTTAACGTAGAAACATGTCATCATCTCACATCGTGAAAAGAAACATATCATCTTATATGCTAATTCCTCATGACACAAAGCTGACTATGCAACTAACAACTTTATTGATTTAAGCAATATTTCATCTCAACCAAAGTCAGCAGTATCTTATTAAACAATAGAAAACTCTCATGAATATCCTACAATGTATCAATACTAAATAACAATCAGATTGTAAAAAACGTTATACTTCTAGAATAATAAACAATACTTATAAGGAGAAAACTATTACTTTATTTAAATACAAATGTAAGATTCTATTTTGCAGCTGATAAGCTGAAATAGTACCACAGATTCACAATCCTAGGCACCAATTTCAAATCAATAAAACTGGTAGAACCAATTGTGAGATTCAAGCATGAATATAAATATAAACTACTAGTGACAATTTAATAAACAAGTCAAAACTTGCATAAGTAACAATTTAGAGAAATAAACTTATCATTAAACTACATCTTGATCAATGGATTGGATCTTCAAATCACTAAGATCGGCATAGCAAAGTTTGAACTTTATAAGCTCGGTATCAAAATCATCGAGTCTTCCATTAACACCAACATTATCAACACTTCCTTTCAAACAAATCCTTGAACTAACAGGATATACTCCCATGATTAGACCCCCCCGCCCAAAAGGACCATCAGCAGCCTCTTCAATGCTTCTTCTTCTCATCTTAGAATCCGACCAGTGTTGAATTAAAGGAATAGTGCTAGGTTCCGAGACTCCTCGAAATGCCAAACGATGAAAGTACAAAATTTGAAGTAGCATGACACATCCAATGATATTTGTGCTCTTGTTCAAATTATACTTCACCACAGCCGAACATAATTTCTTCAATATAAAGCTACACCAATCATAATTTCTTCAATATAAAGCTACACCAATCATAATCCTTGATCTTATCAACATCTATCAAACTCTTAAAAACTCTTAACCTTACCAGATGATTAGATGACAGAGTCAAGAAGGAGGAAATACTATACAAGACGAATATCCTTTTAAAATCATCACCTCCATTTCCAAACTAATTGGAGAGCAAATTAAACAATAAGGTCAGTGTCGTTGATCCATCTATCCCATATTTGCCCTTCAATTGAACTAAAATATCGAGTTCCTCTTTTATCTTAATCTTTACAATATCATCCCCAACCCTCGGCAACATAAAAAGGTCAAACACGTCCTCTTTTGTAATAAAAAATCGCCTATTACCATCAAGAGTTAGCATCCGACTTAACCCATTGAAATTCTCTACCAACCATCTTAGAATGTTCGTATTACATGAGTTGATGGAAAGGAGGAGACCCCAAAGCCGATTGCCTCAATATCTTTCTTCTGTTTTTCATTGAACGTGTTCACAAGTTGGCATAACCCATTAGGCCAACCTTGTGTAACAAAAAGTCTACAAAAAGAAAAAGAAAAAGAAAAAAAAAACTTTTGTTGGAAAAGAACAAAAACAGGAAAAATATTACTTATAATAAGAAAAGTATTACTTATAAGCAAAAAAGCAATACCTTGCTTTAAGATCATCATCATTATCATCATCATCTTTCCCCCTAACTGTTTTCTTCAAATAAGACAATGATAACCTATCTTCTTTAGCCTTACTTCTCTTCTCAGGAATGTGTAATCCTTTAGAAACTAATTTTCTTTTTCTGGACTGATCAGTAGTTTTAGGGCCAATCACCTGAAAATAATTAATACTTAGACAAGAAAGATAGATAGTCAAACAAAGCTTACTAAATATATGATTGGTGTGAGTGATCAAGGGCGATGATCATTTGTGAAAATGTTGAATTAAACTTAGTTATGTGGCAATTATGAAAATGTGGCAAATGGTGTGAGTGATCTTTTTCATGTGAGTGATCAAGGGCGATTGTTCATTTTTTATCCTGATCCTAGTGGTTTACTATTTCTCGTCGAGATATTTTTTTACCAAATTTCGTGCCTCTAAAAAATTGTTCTACTAACATAACTTCAACATAAATTTACTTGTACCATTATCCTGAGCTGTGTTATTAATTATATTGTGCATGGTGGATTTGATTTGATCTGCAGTGGGAGAGACAAAATTGAAACTCCAGAACATGTAATGTTGTATTAGATGCATAAAAAAAATAAAAAATAAAAAGCCTTTGTGTGAAACTGATGAAGCTGCATCTTCCCATTTTAGTTTAAACAAGCTGAAGAAACAACTGTTAAGCTTGATCTAGATGGCCTTGTTGTAATTGGTGGAGATGACTCAAACACAGTTATATATAGTAACTAAGCACACTATGTACCATAATGTTACTTTAGGAGGCACCATCTCACAAACTTTACTGGGGTTTGCCTTCAATTAAACTAAACAAGAAAGTGGAACTGTGCAGGTGTGACCGCATTCTATGATTTGGTAAAGGCATTAAACAACTTTTTTACAAGCAAAGCTGTCAGATCATCGGCATGTACAGACCCCGAAACCACCCTGATTGCACACTAACATACACACACACAAAAACCGATACATATACAAGTGGACAATACAATTGACACATTTCATCGAACATTTAGAGAGCAAAGTTATAATGCACACAAATGCACATAAACACACACTAACATGTGTATTTATCATGAAAAATAGCACTGACCTCAATAAGAACAGAACAGGTTCACGCCTAATATTAGATGCGGAATCTCCGACGAATACAAAACTCGTGTAACGCTGTGGAAATTGATTTAGAAAACTGCAAAAATATGAAGAAAGCTCCAAGGAAGAGTGCTATAACACAATGAGAGTGAAATATCTTTGCAATTGCACATAGCGGGAAATGGCGGAGAGAATCACGAAGAAACGGGATTTGGCGGAGAGAATCACGAAGAAATTGTTCTTTCCATTTTTGCGTTCTTCTTTGCAAGATATTTTTCCTTTTTGCAGTTTCTGCGAGAATCACGAAGAGTGCTTTAAATGGTGGGTCAATGGGACTTCATCACATGGATTAGATCAGTGTAACGGTCACATATAAATTTTTGTCCAAATAAAAATATACAAAATACGAAACAACTCAAAAAACATTATGAGATGAATCTTAAGTAACATATCGAGTAAATCTATCACTACAGTTGGAAAATATTGTAAGTAGAAAATATCTTACCAGTCACTAGGGTTGTAAATAAATCAAATATTTTTTATTCGATTCGTGATTCGAATCCGATTAAGATGATTCGGATTCGAAAAAATCGAATTCGAATTCGAATACGAATTGATTATAAGATTCGAATAATATTCGAATTCGAATATAGTTATATTCGATTCGAATAATTCGAATATTTGATTAGTTTATATATAATATATTTTAAAAATTAAATAATACATATAATACTAATTATATGTATATAATATATTTATATAGCTATATATTTAAATAAATTTATATATAATATATATTATTAAAATTTGTAATTGAAAAAAATAAAAAAAATATTTGAATATTTAAAAAATAAAAAATATCTATATATAAAAATAAAAAAAAAACTTTTCGAATTTCGAATCGAATCGAATAATTCGAATATTTCTTACGAATCGAATTCGAATCACTTATTTAAATTCGAATATAAATTTCTTAATATTCGGTTTGATTCGATTCGTTTACATCCCTAGCCATCATATAAAAATTCTTTAAATAAGAATAAATTAGATATTTAGGGATCTAATAAAGTTTATATTTTATCTACTTTTCCTACGACAAAATAAATAAATAAATAAATAAAAATTGAGAAGACTACGGGTACCCATCATCACCACGTAGTCCGATCTCTTTCGCGGCTCTTCTCTCCGCCGCCTCCACAACCACCAAATAAAACCCTCCCCCCCGCCGTCAACCAATACTGGGACTCAGAAACCACCATAGATATATTACTCACTGATTCATGCTTTCTTTTTCACCTCTTAGACTGAACTGGTAGATATTGGCGTCCGCGTGAATGGCAGCGTGGAGAGCTTTAGGGAGAAAGGTTAGTTATTTCTCTCTCTTCCCCCACAATTTTCCCAACAAAATTAAATGTAGAAACTCTAATCTTTTGCCTCAGATTTTTTGCTGTCATTTGGTTTTTTCCTTTCAATTTTCCATTTGAAGGAGTGAATTACATCAGATTTCACGAATATATGCCTATAGTTTTGTTAAGTCTGTTTGCTCATTACTCCTTTCCTCCTGTTCTCTAGAGATACGTGTTTTGGTCTTGAACTCGTTTTCATAACTTTAAGTGGTAACACGATCGAAAATTCATTTTTTCCTGGGTATTGCAGGGCATTTCTGCAAGTCTTACCAAAGCATTGACAGTAACGTCTAGATTTTCAGTTGCATCCGTTGCAAAATGTGAAGTTCAAGATTCCAAAACATTATCTGTTTCTGTGCGACATTTGCACGGTAAAAGATTTTTATTTGCCTATTTTGATTGCACCCATTTGACATTTGTTAATAATTAACTACCCTTTTTTCAGTTTAATTGTTTATTTTCATTTGGTATGATGACTCTAGTCATATACCGGGTGGGGTTAAACCACCTCTGTATTGGTAGAAGCATGTTATGTACTATACTTTGTGAATGATCAAATTGTTACATCCTTTCCTATTTTCCTGTGGTATATATATTGTATAATATCCTAATGTTCATGGGATATAATTTAGATAAGGTATGGATTTTGTAGTCTTAGAATCTGAGTAATTGTAGCCAATTTTTGTTGGTTGCATGAGGTAGTAATTGAAGGAACATGTATTGCCATGTTCAGTGTCCATGACTTTATTTTCTTTTAGTCCGATGACTCTTTTTATCTTATAGTATCATATACCTTCTACCATCTCTATATCAGGTATAAGCAAGCCATGCCTTTACTTTGTGAACGAACATGCTTCTATTATGTTCCCTATTTTCCTATGACATC
Organism: Ajuga chamaepitys; assembly: GCA_958295605.1. Classification (NCBI taxonomy): domain Eukaryota; kingdom Viridiplantae; phylum Streptophyta; class Magnoliopsida; order Lamiales; family Lamiaceae; genus Ajuga; species Ajuga chamaepitys. The sequence continues at coordinate 19,572,947 of OY282505.1, forward strand.
TATATTATTGTAAGGTTGATCTGTTCGAATTTCAATAAGGTGTGGATTTTATAGTTGTAGTATCTGAGGAATTGTTGGTAATTCTTGTTGGTTGCAAGAGTTTCTTTAAACGAAGGTGAGAGATGTTAAGCTTACCATTTGTGTTGAATTTCAGGATGTTGCCATACTGCAGCATTTCTGGCAGCTGATAAACATCTCACTTTTTCTGAAGAAAGATGGTTGATTAGGTAATTAATCTTTATTTCATCATGTCCATCTATGCTGACTTGTCTTAGTTGTTGAAGCATGGATTCTCAATATTATTTCTACGGTATTCCATTTTCTTGTTGTGGCTCTCTATACAGAGTGGTAATTGCTTCTTTTGTACCTTAAAAATTTCCATATCAGCTGGAAGAGATGACAGTTTAATTGTCTGTTCAGATCAAAATAGTTTTTAGGAGTCCTCCCCCCGAAAGTGGTTGTATCATCTCAAGCTTTGCTCATTCAAGTTACTAGAGTTCTCTTTTTTTATATTTAGCCAAAGCCACATGTTCATTCATCCTTGGGATGTATTTGTTTACAGTTTAGTATGTGCTCTCAATGATGTTATACTTTCTTTGAAACATCTTTATGGTATTTGAATGGTTTGAAGATGTCTTATAGTAGTTGTAAAATGCTTATAAGCTTCCAAAAGTTGATGAGTGGATTGTACGACTTATAAGTAGTATCTAGAAAAAGTAAGATGTCTTCAAGGGTCCCCCAATCATAATAAACACATTGAATTGTTTAATTGATTACGAAGTTGTGATTACTAACATCTTATAATCACAAACTCCATGATCTTGGTTCATTGATCACATCAAGATCTAAGCTTTTGAAAAAAAATCTCTATATAATCTTTAAAATAAACAGTCAAACCCCGCCTTTCGGACATGCTGATAAACAGAGATGAGAGACAGACCACTAGCGACTCATCATTTCTTCTAATCAGTCCGGTTTGAAGTTATTCACAAAGGCTATAGCCAATATGTTTGGTTTGATTTCTGAGTACATAGGAACAGAAGTTATGCCAGAGGCCTAGAATATTTTATAGGGCATACTGTACTATGTATACTATTTTGCTACACTATATGCATTTAAACAACTCACACCAGTTAAGATATAATATGATAGCTTAGATCATTTTTAGGAAATGATTACTTTGTTGCTTCTTTATTGGAAGTACATTAGGAGTATTCATACCAAATATGACAACTTATGTTAGGCATATAAGCTAGGGAGTCCTAACTTAACCCAAAATCATGGTCGAAGATAAAGGGATGATTCCCACTTATATACCCTTCTACACTTTCATGTGAAATCGATGTGGGATATCGTAACAATCCATCCCCCTTTCAAACCAGACGTCCACGGACGGCACACTCCGGGTGGCAACCCATACCAAAGGCCTACTTCCCGTGTGGCAACCCCCCTCGGGCCCACATCGAGGGTGGCAACCCTGGGCTAGCCCCTTTCCACAGCCTGCCCGGATCCGGCAGGTCGGACCAAATTAGGCATATAAGCTAGGGAGTCCTAACTTAACCCAAAACCATGGTCGAAGGTAAAGGGTTTACACTCTTCCACACTTTCACACTTCCATGTGGAATTGATGTGGGATATCGTAACAACTTACGACTTTTAAGTGAACAATATCACAAATGAGAAGTAAAGATTACTGGATGGAGGATAGCAAATAATGCTGGCAACTACTAAATCCGTAAGAAATAGACATTTGTTGGATGATCACTCAACACACTTTTCAATCAGGTCTATCTACAGATGTTTCCTGCTCATAATTTTCTTACAACATTGATGTTAATCATATTATAATTCACTTTCTATTCTTAGTTTTGTGTCATGGGTACATGAGCTTGTAGTTGCTGTAGCTTCCACAGTTTCTGTATTTGTTATTATTATATTTTGCAAAAATAGGAAATGTTACTCTAGTTTCTTTCATTAATTTGTTCAAAGTTGAAATAAAACCTTTTATTGGCACATAAGTATTTAAACCTGCATTCACCTTAAATTTTAAAGAATAAGTGGATTACTTTACTTGGATTTTAATACTGGGTGTATTACTGTATTATTTTAGAAGGAGTAGCTAAGGTAAAGAATCTACTATGCTCTCTTAAGGTCCACTTATGAGAAAATCAGAATGTATTTATGCAATGCTTGTGCTCATTAATTGTAATCACATGATTTTCTCGAGCCTTGATCTTGTAGCTAACTAAGGAACTTGCATATCTTCTGTTTTCTTTTTCTTGGGTTTGTATACCTGTTCGTCATTCCAGGTTGTGTCTCTGCATTACTTTGAGTTAGTCTGGTGATACAATAATACTTTAGGTGTTTCCGTGCAAGCCCAGAACTTCTTTCTAGGAGAAGGCATGATGGACCATCGGATCAGACTTCCAAAAGAGTAAAAGTTGTAAATAAGGGAAAGTTCTCCAAGAGAAAGAAAGAAATAAAAGCTCTGATTGATGCCCCTTACGTGCCTCCTAGACTGAAAAGAGCTGCAAAGTCTTTGCCAGATAAAACAATTGAAATATTCGAGGGCATGACCATTCTAGAGCTCACCAAGCGTTGTGGAGAATCTACTGCCACCATTGAGAATATTATCACAAATGTTGGTGAGAAAGCTGATTCAGAGTTTGACATCCTCAGCATCGACATTGCAGAGCTGGTGGCAATGGTATTCCCTTAACATGGGATGTTATACTCTCAATTCTTATGCGAGGAGTAACAAATCTAGATGCACTCTGGTTTAAAGTTATTATCTAGATAAAGATATGTCATAGAGATGCATTGAGTCTGTATATTATTTAACTGGAATTACGGATATTAAACAGGTCATTTCAGTAAAATGTTGATATTACCTTCTCCCTCTCTCTCTCACACACTCACACACACAGATAGAGAGAGTAAAGTTAAAGCGATGGTGAAACATATCTTTTCTATGGACAATGTATTTCTGGGGGGGGATCATAGCTCCTTCCTTACAAAAAGTTAAGAGAGGAATGTATAAATCGAAATTCTATTAATTAATCAAATGCTTCAATATTTATTCTTTTGCTGTCCATAATCAGGTATTCTTGTTTTTTAGGAAGTTGGAGTCAATGTCCGTCGTCTGCACGCAGGTAGTAAAGTGTTACCACGCTCTCCAGTAGTCACAGTTATGGGTCACGTTGACCATGGTAAGACATCTCTATTGGATGCTCTTCGTCAAACATCCCTGGCGGCTAAAGAAGCTGGAGGCATAACCCAACATCTTGGTGCATTTGTCGTTGGGATGCAATCAGGGGCATCTATCACTTTCCTCGATACTCCTGGCCATGCTGCCTTTAGTGCAATGCGAGCCAGAGGTGCAGCAGTTACAGATGTAGTGGTGCTTGTGGTGGCTGCAGATGATGGCGTGATGCCTCAAACTCTTGAGGCCATATCTCATGCAAAAGCAGCTAAGCTTCCGATTGTTGTTGCAATTAACAAGTGTGACAAGCCAGATGCAAACCCCGAAAGAGTAAAAGTCCAGCTTGCGTCTGAAGGGTTGCTGTTGGAGGAGATGGGTGGAGATGTCCAGGTGGTTGAAGTTTCTGCTGTAAAGAAAACTGGACTTGATTTGTTGGAGGAAGCTTTGCTTCTCCAGGCTGATTTAATGGATCTTAAAGCACCCATTGATGGGCCTGCCCAAGCGTATGTAGTTGAAGCAAGGGTCGATAAGGGCCGTGGCCCTTTGGCTACTGCAATTGTGAAGACAGGAACATTGGTTTGTGGACAGCATGTCGTTATAGGTGCGGAGTGGGGAAGAATCAGGTGTATCAGGGACATGGCAAGAAAAATGCTATCACAGGCTACACCTGCTATGCCCGTTGAGATCGAAGGATTAAGGGGGCTCCCGATGGCTGGGGATGACATTGTTGTTGTTGAGTCTGAGGAAAGAGCAAAGATGCTAAGTGAAGGAAGGAAAAAGAAGAATGAGGTAGATAGACTCTCCAAAATGGAATATGAGAAGCAGAAAATAGAGGAGGAGAGGAAAAAAGTTTTAGAAGATCAAGAGAATGAGGATGAAGACCAGAAATTTGAGAGAGTTGAAATTCCGATAATCGTGAAAGCAGATGTGCAAGGAACTGTTCAAGCAGTCAGTGATGCATTGAAAAGTTTGAACAGTCCTCAGGTTGTGTTACTTCTAAAAATAAGGATGTTCTATGCTTCAATTATTCTCTTCCTAACTCCTTGCTTTTGATTGTTAATTCCAGGTTCTGGTGAGGATCATTTATGCAGGAGTTGGGCCTGTTTCCCAGTCTGATGTCGATTTGGCAGTCGCCTGCGATGCATGTATTGTTGGATTCAATGTTCGGGACCCCCCTGCTGCACTCACACTCTCTGCTTCTCAAGCCAAGATTAAGGTATAGTCACTTTTATAATGCTTTTGGATTAGGGTGTACCATTTACATCCCTCGAGATTTGGTCAAATTACCAAAAGTTCATAATTTCATTATGTGCATTCAGTCCTGATAGTTACAAGAGCAAGATGGTCAAGATTAAGGGAAAGTGGTTTCGGGTACATATAGTTTATTATTATCTCTGATTCTTTCTTATACAACTTCGTTTTCCATGAACGGTAAGGTTTATAGGAATTACAACCAAACCCTTCGACCGGACACTGGTCACCGTTCAGTGTATGATCCCCTAAGATTGGAAGGTGATGCATAATATAAAGTTAACAAGATAAAAGTGTTATCATAGTAACTTGGGTGTGTTGATTGCATTGTCAGCTGAGATGTTTGAGTGTCATTTTTTGTTCGGAGATTTTAAGGGAAGATGTGGCATTCTAGTTTGGAAACACTCATCTCTTGTTGACATGTTACTAGTCTATTATCTTCCAGTCTCAAAGGGTCGTATCTTGAAGGTTTGAGTCTTTTGACTGTTCGAGGCATTTTGATTGTAATTATTCATAAGATTTAGGTCTCTTTGGTATGACTAAACCTTGAGGGAGATAGATGTAATTTACCCGTGGAGTATTACTGCTTGTGCATTTTGACAGTATCACCATGCCACTTTGGGCGGAAAGTATATAGAAGTAGCTGTCCTTTTACTAACTGCAGCTATAACATATGTAGATAAAACTACATCGCGTGATCTATCATCTTTTGGAGGATATGGGTGAGTTGATTGTGGAAAGAGCCCCTGGGACACTTGAGACCCAGGTTGCAGGAGAAGCTCAGGTGCTCAACATATTCGAAATCAAGGGGAGCAAATCCACGGGCGAGCCAATCAAAATCGCTGGTTGTAGGGTGTTGGATGGGCGTCTAACAAGGACGGCTACGTTGAGACTTCTGAGAAGCGGGGAGATCCTATTCGAAGGCAGTTGCGCATCTCTGAAGCGGGAAAAGAACGACGTACAGGCGGTTGGCAAAGGGAATGATTGTGGGCTGGTGCTGAAAGATTATGGTGATTTGCAGGTTGGGGATGTGATTCAGTGCTTAGTGAAAGTAACTCGAAAACCCAGGTTCGTTTCGTCATCCAGTGGGGCTGTTCGTATAGAATGCTGATAGTGTTTCCACCAAACCAGTATTGGCCTCAATGATTTTTTGTTGATAGGCTAAAAACTTGTAGTATTAGGTTTATATGTTAATCTTGGTTAGCCTGTTGCAATTTTTGGTAGGGGTTTAACTCTTGTTAGATATTGTTAAGCTGCTTTATAGACTGCTGACCATAGAGCATCTTTTGACCGTACATGAATTTTTTTTTTTTTTTGTTGTGTTCCATTATTGTTGTCTATTTGATCAATAATATTATATTGTACACGTAGTCTGTAGTGATAGAACGAAACATGGATTATTTTGAAGACGTGGTTTGTACTGGTGCAATGATACATAATCGGCACGGAACTCGTTTGTATTTTCATTTAGCTGTTGAGTTTCTCTGTTGCATGCAATATACTATGTCTCTATTTATTGATGATGGTGGTCTATAACTGAAACACGAAACATATTACAATTACAAGTATAGTATAGTATAGTTTACTAATTGCTCTCATAATGAGAGTCGTTTCAATTTTATTTTCATAATATTTTAAAAATCAATGTCTTATTTAATTAGCTTAAATAGGATTTTGGAAATTTTTATTGTATGTATACGATTTATATGATTGAATAAGTCATAAAAACAGAGGCGTCTTGAGGTCGAAATGATTGTTTGAGAAAGTTATTCAAAACTTGTATTTGTCAAATATGAGTACAGCTTCTGCTTCATCTTTTGCATCTAATTAAAAAATGGGAAATAAACACCATGAGCATCTGAACGACATTTTCCTTTAATCCTCCAATATACATTGAATTTTGATTTTTAAAAAATAAATAAATTGCTTTTTTACTTGAAAATTAAATTTGGTAATGATTAGCGAGCTAGTAATCAATCCTGTGGAAGCTTTGGAGTTGAGTGGAAAGTTGGAGATTCTGAAGTTGAATTCCCGGAGAGTAGAAACCTGTGTAGACCAATTTCAAACTAAAAATATTTAAGTCATTTTTACCTCATCAATGCAATTGATGAGCTTAAAATCGTGTCCTCTCTATAATAAAAAAAAACACCCACAACTTGGCAACAATGATCAATAACAAGAGGTGACGTCGGATAATAGCAACCGGATTGTTCTTTAGTTGCATCTTTGAATTTTTTTAAAAGTGATTCAAATTTATACATGCATCCCATTGTAGAGGATATATGAGAATATTATTTGTTGGGTTTTGTTGGAAAAAGTACACAAAGCCTCTTTATCCATGTAATAATTACTTAACATTTTGTAAGTAGAGTTCCAACGATGAGGCACATCTATTGAAATTTTTTTGGCGGCCAAACGTCGATTTTTGCAAAATTTTGTCCATTTTTTTGTTAAAGAAAAATATCGGGTCGAGCAAGAAAGGACCCCCCTTATAGGCGCAATGTGTGTTTTAAAGTGTTTAAACCGTCTTGTACATACAAGTTTAAACAATGATATATGCATCTAATATGAAAAAATCTACCACCACTAGAAGGTTGGCAAATGTTTTTTAGTTCGGGTAATGAGGCATTGTTAGAGTTAGCATTGTTAAAAGAATCGGAAAATATTTTTTGAACTAAACCACACTCTTGTAAAATTGTAATAATTTTATGGAAAATGTTTTGTGCATTGTGCACGGTGTCAAACTCCCTACATGCGATTAAACATTTTTGCATCAATCACGAACCATTAATCCAATGACAAGTAATACCCATGTAATGATGACTTTGCCAATGATCCGATCAAACATCCGAATAAATTGAAACCTTTTGAGCTAGTGAAGCAAGCATGCTTACCAAAATAATTTTATACTCCCCTATAATTTTAGCAATGTCTCGTGTTAAGGTGCTACGAGAGACTTTTCTAGCTTGAGGATTTTACCACAATCTAGCAAAGTCTTCGTAAATTTGATCATCGACCAAATTGAAGGGTAGATGTTTGATACAAACAAATTTTGCCATTTGGCGACGAAAGTTTGCTTCACTATATATAAAGAGTGAGTTAGAATACATACCTTGCGAGGCCCCAGATAGACCGGACATATATCCTCGCATTTGAGTTTGGTTAGTTTAGATTTCCACTTTGTCGGGGTGGTGTCCTTGGAGGTGCTTGGAGTAGGTGCCATATCCACCACCATATTGTATTGTGTACTTCTTCGAGCAATAGTTGCACTGAACCGCGTAAAGCTTTGGGTCAAGCGAGCCCGGAATGTAAGTCCTCATGAAGTAAAATTTAAATATTGGAGTCTTGGAATCAAAATCGCCGGACGGTGATTTTTTAGCTCTACCACCACGCCTAGTAGTAGTAGCAGTAGTGGGTTGGTTAGGAACGCTATCTTGAGATGGACGGTCATCACCAAATTGTTCGGCAAAGGTGGCGGCGACATTAGCACCTTCAAATCTATATATATATAAAAACAAAATGGATTTATACTACTTTTGGAAAATAATGTTTTTCCCGCCCAAACTGCTTACTATATATGGTAATAAAAAATATTTTTTTAATTAAAAAAAGAACACAATATATGCCTAAAATATCTCCGAATCTGGTACATATATATGTAATGGTTATGTTTTCGCAAAATTAGGGAAGTTGTTGCTGAATTTATTGGAATGAGTTTTTTTGTCCCTAAATATAAATAATAATTAGTTGTATCCAGATTTACGTTACAAAATTATCAAATCGTAAGATACAAATCAATCTTAACCATAATATTTTAGAATGAATCTTTACCAATATTATTTATGTTACAATACCTAAATAAATCAAATATTTCTTTTATCGAAATTAATATGCAAATGAATCTACAAATTTATTTTATCACATAAAATTAGGGTAAAAAATACTAATTACAAACCCTATATTCCAACTATCTTAAAAATGTATAATTTTTATATCTAGAAATAAAGCATTTCATCCCCCCCTCTCCTCCCCCCAACTTATATACTTATTTGGGAAATAAAAAATTATTTTATTTATTATTTGACTGTAAATTTTAATTTATGGCTGGTCCACTGACCTACCCATTTTTTATTCCGATAAATTAGGAAACGGTTTCCTTAACTAACTAATTTGGTAAAAATTAAATCAAATCACATTTTTTGTGGAAGTTATGTATCCCTCCCTAAAAATAAAGAATAAATAAGCATATAGATTTAATTTACAACATAAAATCCCTTAATTTTAGCAACTGAATATCTTTCAGTATTTGACTGAATACATAATCCATTTTAATTAATTGATGAATCTGTTAATATATTCACCCCGTTTCGAAAACTAAAATATATCAATCTTATCTTATTTTACTGAATAATAAGACATCCACCATTAATCTATTTTTTTACAAATTTGATATTAAAATCATTTATAAATTTTTCAAATTTTGAAGGAAAAAAAAAATGAAATCTTTAATTTGTGGTGATAAAAATCGGCAGATTTTAAAACTCCTATATTTTAGATTATTATGTTATAGGATTTTTGACCTAATAAGATATTATAAATATCACATCTTCACACTTCATTTCATAAAAAAATCACCATTCAACAAAAGCATACTCTCACTTATTTTCCAAGATATATTCATAATCCTCTTGAATTTATCATTCTCATGATCTAAGGTTTATTTGACAGCCTTACATCAATGATAATCTTGAAGAATGATTCCATGGAGCTATGGCGCATCACGGGCACCTCCCATGGAAGGGACATATGAAGAGTTTGTTTGCACTGTCAAGGGATGAGTCTTTGTTGTCGGCATTTTGACTTGCTTGAGGGCATTTATTCCTGTCTTAATTGTTCATCTCTGAATATATTTTGTACCTTTGCTTTGTTTTATTTGGCATATGATTAATTAAATCATTGTGATTCTTGATAAAGTTGCGAGACAGATGTTGTTACTATTGGTTATTATAGGACATTTGTTTCTGATTCAGTAGGTTTTCTTCTTAGAGTGATATCAATATGTTATTGAAGCTAATGCCGCAAGTTGGGTTGTGCTCGAAATACGGGTTGTATGAGACAAACTGAGAGTAGTTGCAAATTGTAAGATTAGGTATCAGATTTATTACTTACATGTTTTCAAACTCTTCGTCAAGTAAATTTCTTCTACTAGATCAATCAACTCCAATATTTCCAAATAAATTATTACTCATAAGTTATAATTAGAATATTAAAGTTATTGGGCAATTATTTTGCCTGACCAAAATTTTATCATTGATCCAAATTTTATCAGTTCTTATCAGGTTGACCCTATAACGACCCAGGTCCGATAGACATCCATCGGAACTCAGAATTATCATACAAGTTTGTATTTTGGTAATGGGTCGTGTCGAGTTTTTCCATCTCTAATTTCTTAACATTAAACAAAATGACATTGTTGTATATAAAATAGAATTATTTAAGATCTTTCCCGTGCATCGCACGGGGGCATAACTAGTATTAATACACATTAATATTAATAATTAGAATAAAAGTGTAACATAACATCTAGGAAGATAAAAATATACTACACATATTAAACTTGACTTATAAAATAAAATTTCTAAACTTGAATCAAATTAGAAATTGACTTATAAATTATAATTCAACGAAATTAGAAATTAAACCTAAGAAAATAATGAAAAATATACCTAGAGCATTGGCTAGGTCTAAATCAATTGGAAGGTGGTCCAAGTTGATTGGTTCCACGGATACACAAATCGTAATCGTATTGACCCATCTCCCGGAGCCGGTGCATTTGGAATAAAAAATTGGAGTCAACGGTTCCAGCACCGTTGACCGCCGGGTCGGTCCGGTCCGGTTCCCCGTTTCCCGGTTCAAATGTGCACCTCTACCACCAGCCACCACCGACTCTCACCGACCCCATACTTAACACAAATCGTATTACGACATGCACTTGCTACGAATTGTGCAATAAAATGTACTTACTACGAATCGTGCCACAAAATGTACTTACTACGAATCATGTCATGAAACATTTAACACGAAGCACACTTGCCACGAATTTGTATAATTTAAGCCTTTTAGACTGTTGTGTCACTATTGCCACAAATCATGTCACATTTGTATGACAAACAAACTTGCCATGAATACTTATGTATTTTACCCTTTCAGTTTGTCATGGCACTATTGCCCCGAATTGTGACATTTTAGGTTTTCAGAATGTTGAGGCAAGTGCATATCGTGACACATTTTTCATGACAGTCTGAAAGACTAAAATTATACAAATTCTCGTAGCAAGTGCATATTGTGGCACATTTGCCACAATTCGTGGAAAGTCCTTTCAGACTGTTGTGACATTATTGTCACAAATCATGTTAGACTTGCCACGACACAGTTGCCACGAGAATCTATATAATTTTAGCATTTCAAACTGTCGTGGCAAATTCATATTGTGACACATTTGCAACGACAGTTTGAAAGGCTAAAACTGTACTGATTCTCGTGGCAAGTGCGTATCGTGGCACAGTTGCACACAGTTCCACGACAGTCTGAGAGGCTAAAATTATACAAATGCTTGTGGTAAGTGTGTATCATGATACATTTTCCACAAGTTGTGGCAAGTGCATGCCGTGCTACAATTTATGGGTGTAATATGATCTATACGCAAAAAGAGGTTGGACTGTAATAACTTTTGAGTGTCACTCACCAGCAGCCCAACATAACAAAAATCCAACTCTTGCTTCGTGACTGTATGCACATCAAGCAAAGAATCTGAATCCACCTCAATTGCATCAAAACCACATTCCATACAAAAACATACTCCACTATGTATTGCTAGAAGCTCCCCCTCCATCATAGTAGCCAAGTCTCTTATCCGATGACAGCCAGCCGCAACAATAGCACTAACATGATTCTGTAACACAAAACCAACCCCATACCGATTTGCCCGACCGGCATAAGTAGCATCAAGATCTAAACGCAAATTACTCTTAATAAGCCTAATCCACCTCAACGAATTCTTAAAAAACAACTTTATTTCTGAAAGAATTTAACCACGACGCAAAAAAAAAAAAAAAAAAAAAAAAAAAAAAAAAAAAAATCATGCATCGACATACCTGACTGAGATCGACACATCCCACAGAAAGGAGAGATTGAGACATGATGAGCATCTAGATTAGAGGAAATGCCAAAAAATCATGAGAAACTTGCCACATAAATACTTCAACTTTGGGCGGGACAGACAGTGCCCACATGAACCTCCACTATGCGGAAGAAACTGAAGAAGATGAAATTGGTGAGGCAAAGCCCCCATAGCAAGACGGTAAGTTGGCTTTACCGAATAAATACCCTTTGCTTCATATAAAAGACAAATTGGATCCCACATCTGCATCTATGACATCATAGTAACGAAAATATCTTGCCTTAAAAACCTTAGCAACTAATGAGTCATGCCTCTCAATCAATCTCCAAACTTGTTTACCAACAATGCTTTATTAAATTTCACTGAAATTACGAAAACCCGTCCCACCTCCACCGTAGGAAGACATAATTGACTCCAAGGAGTCCAACACAAGCTCGATTGATGTGTTGATGACCCCCACAAAAAAATTACGCAATGTTGTTCCAATTGGCGGCACAGTGAGAGTGGCAATCTAATACAAGACATCACGTATGTTGGATAGCTTGCAACACTGCCTTAATCATCACCTCTTTACCACCTCGAGAGAATATCTTATTGCCCCACACCTCAATTCTCCGCATAAGTCATTCTCTAAGAAACCGAAACTACAATTTCCTATTACGTAGAGAAAACGTAGGCAAACCTAAATACAAATCATGACCTGGAACGAATGCAATAGATAAAAACCCCTTAATCTCGTCAACACGCTTCTCCTGCACCTCTGAGCTAAAAGTGATAGCAGATTTGTCATAATTAATCAACTGCCTAGAAATAGTCTCATACAACTGCTAGCACCGTATAATCTGCAAAGTATCAGCAGAGGCAACGCTAAAGAAAAGCAGGCTATCATCTGTACAAAATAGGGGTGATACCGACGGACAAGAGCTAGCAAGCTTAACACCACGGAACGCACCCCTGTCTTGAAAACTAGTCAATAACGCAGATAACCCCTGGGCACACAATGTGAATAGAAGAGGAGATAATAGATCCCCATGTCTCAAACCCCTCTAGGAAACCCATGCGCAACATTATCTCTTGCAGAAACAACCATTTCACCCCGATCATACACTTTGCTCATGTCCAATTTCAAGGCACAGGTTCCCGTCTTGGAGTGCCGGTTGCATCTCAACCAATACATACATTCAAAACCAATCACAACATTATCCATAATAAGTCGACCTGGAATAGAAACACTCTATTGCGGATTAACCACTCTAGCCAAAATCGGACGTAACTAATTAGAGATCACATAGGGGACAATTATAGCCAAGGTATTACACAAACTAATGGATTGTACTCCTTCAAAAGCCGTGGTTGGGTAACCTTTGGAATCAACATTACCAGCGTCTGGTTCTACTCAATTAGATCAGCCCCATCATTGAGAATTGCTAACACCGCATCACCGGAGTCATTTCCCACAAAGTCCCAAGCTTTCTGGAAAAATAGGGTTGTAAAGCCATTTGAACCGGGTGCCTTAGAGGGGTTCATTTCAAACAAAACTTTCTTAACATCGACTGCTGTAAAAGGTAGTAGCAGCCGACGTGTCATGTTCTCTGTGACAACTGGTCGGACAAACTCCAACACTGCCTCAATAACGAATGTGAAGAAGTATAAAAAAGTTCCGTGTAATACTAGACTATAATTTCCGCCATCATTTCTACCTGATGACACCAATCACCATGTGTATTGAGTAGACCCGGTATAACATTATGCCGATGCCTCTCCGATGCACATGCATGAAAATATCCTGTATTTTGATCTCCCTATTTGCACCAATTGACGCGTGCTCGTTGCTGCCAATAGATTTCCTCCTCGCCTCCAAATTCACCACGTCCCACTGCAACTATCTAACAACCCCCATATCAACCCGGGAAGAGGGCCGAAGAGCACCATCTAACTTTATGCGGGCCTGCCGCAACCGTTTTTGGGGTGCAGCAAACCGCATTTTGCCCCACTCCTGCAAAAAAGAGTGTTATCTTTCTAATCTATCAAGCACAGTAATCCGAGTACCTCCCAACCACATTGCCTCCAACTCAGTCAAACAATCATCCTCACGTAGCCATTTGTGTTAAAAAATAAAGCAACGATGAGCATGTACCATAGCCAAACTCCCTCCACCACCCAGAGATAAACAAATCACCTATGATACGATCCATAAAAATCAAGATTAGCTACTGTCGCCATAGGAAATTGATATCTCCATGTCTGATTAGCCACAAAACGATCCAATCTCTCCTGAGTAATCTCCCTCGCATGTCCACCTTTAAACCATGTGGAAAACTCACGCAAACAATGCAAATCTTGTACCCCCAATATCTGCTAGCACATCGCTAAACACATTTATTTGTGCAACTGGTTTAGGAGCAAACCCCCCCTCCCCACTTTTCCGAATCAAATAAAATCTCATTAAAGTCCCCCTTAATCATCCACGATAAATTAGCCAGATTATCCAGTTCAAATAAACAGTGTAGTAATGACCATTATTGAGATTGCAAGTGTGTAATCGAATAACCATATAAGCCCGTAAAATGCCAATAGTAAGACTCCAAAACCACCTTACTATGAATATGACCCTTTGAAAAAGATAAAATAGATACGTCGTACGATGACTCCAAAATAAAATAAGACCACCACTATGACCCACATGATCAACACAAAACACACCAGCAAAATTAGAATTAACTGCCACCTAGCACAAAGAGACTTACTAATTTTAGACTTGCAAATAAATGAAAGAACTGGATCCTTATCAGCAATCAACTGCCTTAGATTCCAAAACACGTGTTGTGTTCCACACCAAGCAATTCATTGGGCCAGGCGGGCCTGGTCATCACCAACCACCGCCTGTGAATCAACATTATCTTCATCCACTAGATAGTTTCATTGACTTTTGGTCCCTATCTCATCGTCTACATTCTCCCTTCTTCATTTAAAAGGTTTAAGAGCAAGTTTCTGGGCAGTCGGTAGTCCCTCATCACACGATCTTTGACGCATATTGTCTCTGGGACGTCCCCGCGGCTTCTTCCCCGACCCTAGTTTCTTACTCAACCTGAAATCTTCCCACCTCCTACAACCTTTGACAACCTGTCCATCACCGACACCGTGTGTGCAGCCATACCGGTTGCGCCACTACCCTGAACCACCGAAGACGACACTAGCCTCCCCTAGCCATTTCGCCATGCCTCCCATCACCACCCTTAACACCGACGCCCCCTCCTGTTGTACAACAACAACTGGCAGCAACTCATTAATAATTCCCACCCCACTGCTCTTATTCTCCGAAGACAGAAGTTGCGTGACATGCACGACTTCAACCCCACCATTTTCATGCATGCATGGTACCTTCACACCCCTACTATTCTCCAGATAATTATCATCCCTCTCACCCACAGTATCATGCACTTCATCCACCCATCATGTCCCCGTGCGAGAATGGCTCTCGAATTCGCAACCACTCCTTCCAAAGCATTCGAATAAAACTGACCCACCGTAACAACAGTCAAAAGTTGACGGCCATTGGCCCAAAGCCACATCTCGAATAATTTTCCAACCTCTTTTCCCTTCTCCTTGGCCCGTTGCACCACCCCACAGTCCGTCTTAGTGTGGTCCAATGGCCACACACTTAGCAATAATCCGATAATTTCTCATAACAACACAAAATCCCTTCCTTCACCCCAACTGAAATCGACGTACCTCTACAGAGAGGCTTAGTGATGTCCACAAGAACTTGCACCCAGAGATATTTTGCCTACGACCCTTCACTTTGCGGCACATCAACTTCTAACACCTTGCCAAATTTATTACCTAAAGCTCGTCCAATGACATCCGTCATCATTCGAAATTGTAGCCCATGAAACTGAACCCGAGATGGAGCCATGACGATATTCAAGGAGTCAGGTTTATCATGACTTCTCATTTGTTGTAACCCCAAAAGAGAACCTTTCATATTCAGGGCTGATTACGAAACACACGAGTGCATTCCGTCTCATCACCAAAATGGAAGATGTACATATGCCTCCCCAGGGAAGGGACGTCTAAGGATTCCTACAATTTCCATATATGACGGAGCGCCAACAAAAGATCTCGCTGGCCGATCACACGCGATAATATCAGCTTTCCATATAGTGCTGACGTTGTATTTGTCAACGTCAGAATCTCTGTTGTTACCTCCCCTTCTTCGGCTTCAGTGAGATTGTGGGATCCCCACATCTGCGCCAAATCAGTCACCTCATCATTTGTCATCCCGCACACCTTGAAAAAATGCAACCCTAGATACATAACGAAAAGTAACGCTGCCAAAACCTAACACCGTCTCCAAAGAACACAACCGATCTGCAGCAGTTCACACCGCCAGAAGTTAATGACAGGAAGAAAACCAGAAGAAAATAGTAAAAATAGACCAAGAATGGCCAGAAATGTTGCACGACCGCGTGGTTCAAGTCTCACGTCAAAAACCCTAGACGAATAGATTTTTACCTCAGTTGTCCTATATTAATAAAATAGAAGGAAAAATACTTTACAACCAAAATTCTCTTTTGGGACCAAAGACGAAAATATCGATTTTTACGGAAATATCGGTGTTTCAATTTTAGAGAAATTTCGATTTCGGTAGAAATATCGGTGCAGTTTTTTAAAAAGTTGAAAAATGTGTTGACAATCTGAAAATTTAAGATGATATTTACAAATTGTTATAATTAACTTAAATGCACATGTTCAGGAAAAAAAAGATACAAATTAAAATGTTTACAACTAATTTATAAATATTAAACAATATAAAAAATGTCTGACAATATGATACATATTAAAAATGTCGACAAACTACTATTTTTTTTGTCAGAATTTCTTCTTTTTGTGTGTTCAACAATGTCTTTAGCTCAAACGAGAATTAGTTGCATATCATGTCAACCATTTAAAAATATAGAAAATATTCAAAATTTCACCAAAATATTTAAAATTCACCAAAGTTTGACCAAAATTTACTGAAATTTCATCGAAATTAACCGAAAATTCACCGAATATCACCAAAATTATACAGAAATTCACTGAAATTTCGGCAAAATTTCCACGAAATTACAACAAACTGTAATTGAAGATAGCTGAAACCGAAATTTTCGGATACTTCGGAGAAATTTCGAAGAAATTTTGACAGAAATTTATTATATTCGAACTTCGTTTCGAGATCGTTCAAGAAAAAAGAAATTTCAAAAAAATTTCGATGAATTTCGAAGATATTTTAATCCGTGTTTGAGACAAACTTGGGTGAGCTAAACTTCTGAATGAAGCATCTATTCTTTTTCATAAAAACTAGTAGTATCCCCGTGCGATGCACGGTTTGTAAGTGTAAATGAATGAATTAATATTTTTTTATATTTTTATATAATTTTAATGTAATAAAATATTACAAGCAATAAATAATAAGATATGAAAAACTATATGTTAATGAAAAAAGAGTGCAGTGAAAAGTATTAAAGACTAAAATATATATTAGTATGAATATTTATTTTTCTTAATGTATGAATATCTTTAGCATCCTTCCATATAAGTCGTGTTGATGATTGAGGTTGGAATTGCAATATATGGTTGCCAGTGGATATATTTGTAATGTTAAAAATTTAGTTACCGTCTTCATAAATAATTTTTCATTAATAATATTCAATAAATTTATAAACAAAATTAATTTTAAGAAAATATGTTTTCTTCGGTCCGAGTGGAATCAGCTCAAATAACTTTATCCTATTTATTTTAGGCTAATATATGACAAGTTATTGTCAATAATTGTGTTTTATATTGGGGTTGAATTTTATATATCAAAAATTATAATTTCCAGAATTAGTAATAAATTTTGGGCAAACTTCAAAGTTATTAGTTTTGACGGATTTTGTTATTATATTAAGTATAGATTTTGCAAATTCTGTTACATGATCTTTTTGGTGTGGACAAGAGGTTACCAAATCGTGGATCACATTACTTTATAATTTATTTAAAATAATATATAAAATTGCTGATCTGTCACCGTCCTATTAACGGGTCCAAATTCAATCGCATTGGCATCTAACTATCCCCGATCAAATCAGACACAAGCTCCACTCCGGTGGTCCATTATTCCCGCCCCGATCCGCATCCCAAGATGAACGATGCCGATGTATCCAAGCAGATCCAGCAGATGGTCCGCTTCATCCGCCAAGAAGCCGACGAGAAGGCCAACGAGATCTCCGTCGCCGCCGAGGAGGTGTGCTTTCTCTCTCATCTCGATCGCCGCCCACAGTGTTCTCTTACTTGCTTCGTTGATTTTCATTTTGTTCTTCTGTTAGGAATTCAATATCGAGAAGTTGCAGCTAGTGGAAGCCGAGAAGAAGAAGATCAGACAAGAGTATGAGCGCAAAGAGAAGCAAGTTCAAATCCGCAAGAAAATGTATGTATTTAATTGGTTCTTTGCTTAATTTTATAAATTCTGCGTTGTGTGTATAGTTAAGGGTAAATATCGACTTTATCCTAGCTTAATTATTGAGAATTTTGTCAATGTGAGTATTATTGTAATGCAGAATATTTAATTTGGTAGGTTAATGCTGATATGCTCAAGTGATTGGAGAAGATTTGTATAGTAGTTCCCAATTTAAGTTGGAGATCTGGATTTGGTGATGTATATGAACCATGTCTGGAGTTCTCCTGCTTCTGAGGGTTGACTAGTTTTCCAAAGTTTTACTGATCTTGAACTGAACTTGATATTCCTTCAGTAACGAATTTAGCATTATGTAGCCAGTTTTGGCATTTTCACTTCCCAGTAAAACCACAATAGAGTGTATATTACATTAGTAACACTAGTCTGGATATCTTGTGGATGATTTCTGTGCTATTGGGTCTTGCAGTGAATACTCTATGCAACTTAACGCTTCGAGGATCAAGGTTCTTCAGGCTCAGGATGAATTGGTCAATTCCATGAGGGAGGCTGCATCCAAGGAGCTTTTGCATGTTGGCCATCATCACCATAGCTATGAGCATCTCCTGAAGGATCTTATTGTTCAGGTTTGCAGCAAGCTGTGTCCTGAATCTGTTATAATTGATTTATATTGAATAATTTGGCAAATTTAATCTAAATGTCACCTAAGATATTAGTAGGTTGAACACAATACTGAAGTTCAAATTACTATTTTGAGTTTGGCATTACTCCCCCGCAGTCTCGTTATAGATCTAGTTGATAGTGACTAGGTCCTGCATGTAAATATTGATCAAGGTTCTGAAATTTTATACCTTGTGTTAGAGGATGTTGAAAGTTTCTCCATGAAGTGAATTTTGCTGAGGGTATGAATGTGAAACTCTCTTGAAGTCAATGAAACATTCATATTGTGGTAATCCAGTTAACGACTATTTGCATGTCCTTTTCCTTCATGGTCCTTCATCTGAATATTTCATCTTCTGACAGCAACCTAAAAGCTCTTCATGGCTCTGTTTGTGTTGATGCATGATAGTTGTGATGGTATCAAGTAGCAACCAAGTCTACCTTGCCTGTGACTGTTAATTTGTGATATGATTTTACAATTGGAAATTTAACTTGAGGCCTAGCATGTTTGCATATATTCATCCATTTCCCATTGCTTAAAGTAACTTTTTTCATTTCAGAGTTTGCTGAGGCTGAAAGAGCCATCTGTGTTATTGCGCTGTCGTAAAGCTGACTTACATTTGGTGGAGTCTGTCTTGCACTCGGCAAAGGAGGAGTACGCTCGTAAGGCAAATGTTCATTCACCTGAAATCGCAGTTGACAGTATCCACCTTCCTTCTGCCCCTTCTCATCACAATGAACACGGTCTTTACTGGTAAAAACCATCAAACTTATTCTTGTACCTTCACTATAAGACATTTGAACTTTATACTAATTCTGTAGCTGAGCAAATTTTAGGCTACAGACCTAGGATGATTTTTCATGTTCTATTGTTCTCCTGGTCTTTCCTTGACATGCATGTAACACTTGAGCTTGGGAAACAATTATAACATCTGATGCAAGTCTTTTCACCGTTGTATTTTTAGCTCTGGTGGTGTAGTTTTGGCTTCTAGAGATGGAAAAATTGTGTTTGAGAACACCCTTGATGCCAGACTTGATGTTGTGTTCCGAAAGAAATTACCAGAGGTACTCCAACTGATATTTTTTAAACATTTTTCCTTGTTCTGCTATGCATCTGTATTAGTAATCCATATGATGAAGGTTGTAAAATATAAGTTATGAACTGGATCTTCCAGCAGTCTCATTCTTAATGGTTAAAAAATATAAAATATCTTTAATTTCATTTTCTTCTTTTGAGATGCATTTCTCCACCACCCACCCCGCCTAAAAAATAAGAAAACGAGATCCAACTGCGAAAACAATGGGAGATAGAAAACTGTATGCTCTTAACAGCATTGCTTCCTTGGTATTTCTGGATAATTTTGTCAGCGGGAGAGTTATAAGAATCAAGAGCAACATTTTATTGTGTGCAAGAATTAATATATTCGCATACAGAAGGGGTTTGTGTTGACCGTGGAGGTCTTATTTCTCAATACGAGCTTAGAATTCAGTTCCCAGGACCACTGCTTGAGAACTACTATTAATAAACTTGATGGCAATATGAACAAGCAGTTCCCCATATACTTCTGATGATGTGATGCAGACTAAGGGCTAAAGTGGGTATGCTGTGAAGATACAATTAGGTAGAATAAAATTGAACAGATCGTAAACAGAAAAAGAACAAGATTGTAAATGTAAGAACCATCCTGCAATTCTCGAAGAAATCTGTTTTATTTTTTAATATTGCGTGCTTCTTATACTTCAACTTTATGGGTCGGCTGTTCTTGCGATGTAATGTCTTAAAAAAACAATTTTACTGTGTCACTAGTCTAACTGCTAATTGAGTGCTTTACTCTGAATATGATCACTTTGCTAACTTAATCTGTATTTACTCGCAGATTCGCAAGAGCCTTTTCGGTCAAGTTGCTGTGTGATGCTTGAGAGCTTTTCTGTATTTACCATATCGGTTTGAATCCTATCGAAATCTAGTATTATCATCTGATGGATTTTAATTCTATTCTTTCAATATTTGTTCCAACACTATAGCTGTATTTAATATCAATTATCACTTATCAATAAATCGGATTGGGAGACGATGGTCTTCCAATTCGCGTTCTTTACCTTGCTATTTGTGCCCGGTCTGCTGCTGCATGTGGGAGTTTTAACGGTGACAAAATTGTTACTTGCTGTTTAATTTTATTTTTTATTTAAAAAATCGTGGTTATTTACAAAAAATCACAACTTTGGATAAATTTTTAATTGCAACATGATTTTAAAAAATTTCAGTGTTTGTCATCTACTATAGAAAATATTCAATTACAATATTGACTACATTTTTTGACATTCAACTGTCACCACCTCCATCATTGAGTGCAATTTTACAAGTTCGTCCTACATCTACCATTTAAGTTGCCTTGCATTCTTTATAATTGTAGTGAATTGAATATTGAAGTAATGATTTTAAAACTGCCTGACCTCGGTTTATGATTTTGGTGGCGGTAGGTTATAAAAGATGTGGTAGATGTATGAAGGTCTCTGTCATGCTCCATATGATGATGGTAGTGGCAACGAGCAGTAAGCTGTAAAAAATGTGGTCGATGTTGATGAAAAAAAATTATAGTTGCTAGTAAACATGTGATAAGATTTAAAAATCATATTGCAATTGAAAATCGAATTAAAAGCTGTGATAATTTTTCCCTTTTCCTTTTCCCTAATGAACTTTTAAATAATTGTACTCATAATTACAGAGAACGGCAAATATTCGGAAGTTAGTAGTAATACATTTCTAGTACTTATTCGGCAAATTGGAACTTGGCCCGAACAATGCCTTTTCATATTTGTCAAAACATAGATTTATTGTTATTATTATATTTTTTTTAGTTGGATATACATTATTTATCACCTTCTTGTATAGGTGGCTTTACATTAAATTACTTGAATTGAAGACCAACTTCCTTGAACTTATTATAGCAACACCCTAATAAATTGTATACTAGACATAGCGAAAGGTTTGTTGATGCATCACTTCAATGCATTTAGTGTCGCAGACCAATTGTATGGGTTTAATTCGACCGAAAATGCTCCCCATCCACCACGACCGCAGTCCATAGGCATATGTGTTTATGTGATGCGTCCATTATTAATGTATAAAGATCTTGTCCCTAAATTTTTGGTAAGGTAATTAAGTTTTTAGTAGTATGATTTTGGCAAATCAGTAAGTGGACATAGGGAACAGAACAATTGATTCGGCATGTACGTGGCCTTGAAAGTTAGGAGTATGTTGGACATATTTATTGGCCTCTAATGTAAATTATTAGGCCTAAGGATTGAATTATCTGGTTTCGTAATAGAAAATCTGTTGCTTCTTTAAGTGCATACATATTGATGTGGATGTGATGGAATTGACGTACACGTGGTATGACATGTTGTATTATTCTTGCCATGGATTACAAATGAACATTAAATTGCTTGCTTCCAAGAGTTCTTGACAAAATTATGGTACTTGGTTGCATCAGTGTGTGTAGATATGTAGTCGTAATATTTGCTATTATATAGAGAAAGCTGAAACAAATATTACAAAGACAAGCCTTGAAAGTCATTCCTAAGAGCAGAGCTGAAAACCTAAAACTAATTAAAGAAGAGAAAGTAGAGGGTTGGTTGGAACTAGTTTGTATTGAGTCTCCTGGTTCTGTCATGCAGAAAATCAAGCAAAACAGTGCTCTTACATTTGGGACACTTAGGATCCTCCTCAAACAGCATCACATACATTAGGCAACGAGGGCACCCCACTAGAATCATCGTACTCCCCCCCTCGGTGCTGTTGTCAGGGCTCGTTTCGCGGGACACACATGAGCTTCTGGGCGATATCTCTGTTGGAGAAATGAGCCCTTTTGGCGACAGATCCCTTGGTGGGGATAGGTTGAGTTTCAGGTCAAGTTTTGGGCTCTCAGCATGGTAATTCATCTTTTCTGCACTACCTGTTGCTGCTATTAGACAAATTATAAGTACGGATGTCTGTTGCGTTGCGGTTGAATCATAAGAAAGTAGACATCGGAAAAAACAGCAAAATTTTACCTTTGAGCAGAGAAGAGAATTGCATGTAAGCTTTTGATGAATTTGAAGTTTTGTGATGTTGCTTTCATTTCATGGGTTAAGGGTCATTTATATATAGCGCGGACATTAAATTCAAGAATTGATTGTGGATGGTACTGTTTAGAGAAATAAAAAAAACACAAGAGAGTGAATTGAATTGTATTTAAGAGGAGGGGTGTGGTAGAAGATAAGTGTTAAATTTGAGGCCTGAAAATGTATTAATTGTAGAGGGAAAGATCACAAGAAGTTTGCTGGGCTGGCAGAATGAAAATTTTGAGGAAATAGTATTTGCAATTGCAACCACTACTCTGTGCTAATTGATCTCATTTATTGGTTTACATGCAAGCAACAACCAATTAAAATTTCATTAATACTCTAACTGCCATCAGATTTCACATTTAAGCAAGGCCCAACGTATATTGTAACTGCTTTTTCACACCTTACTTGTATTTTCTATATCGGCTTCATATCTTATCATTCTCATTTTTTTCATTTTTTATTATATAGCTAAGGTTTAACATATCCGAATTATATGTATGAACCAGTGAAGTAAATGTTTTTTCTTTAAAAAAGGGAGTGCAGAGCAACTAAACCCCATAATCCTCCTTTTCGTAAAAAGGAAAAACTGTACTTCCAAGTCCATTAGATTCTTTTTGGGAATGGGGGAACTGCTCCCCATTGGCCCCAAATTAGAAATTAGAAATAATGATTGCAAAGCAATAAGCAAATTTAAATTCTAAAAAATTACTAAAATATCGACACTGGAGTGGCTAAAATTCATGGGAAATATCTGGATGTTTTTCTCAAAATCTGCTCTTGCTTGATCATGAATATAGAATTATTGTGTGAGATTTTTGATTTACTGAAATATTTTTGTCAAAATTATATAGAATACAACTAAATTATCTTATCATTTTCTTATGTTATTTTCATCGTTATATCTTATCAAGTGTCATTTTTTTTAAGCTAACCCATCAATAAGATGGAGGGATTGAGGCAGATTCCCAAACCCGTATATTGCAGAATTAGAGAGCATTTACAACAAGTATGAGTCTTAAGCTATTAGAATTGGTATCCTAAGAAGGAAACCTAAAACATGGAAGGCCCAAAACATCTACAGTTAAAAAGCCTCAAAGGCTTTTACAATCGTTTTATGTCTTCAAATTCTAGTATGCTTTGCTTTCTAATAGCCAGGTTGCTTAAGTGATCTGCAACCTTGTTTCCTTCTCGATGAATATGCGAAATACGAAGCTCAATCTTCTCCACCAGCTTTAAGAAGTGCGCAATATGCTTTTGATATCTCCACCTTCCAACTCCCTTTCGTTTCAATAACAAAAGCAAGGCCAAGGCATACCCCTCCAGCCAAACTTTGTTGATACCAAGCTTAAGACACAACAATAAACCTTCACGAATTGCTGTTAATTCTGCTGAAATTGTATTAGTAACATTCAAATACTTGTAGAATCCAGAAATGAACCTACACAGGAATTCCAAATTAGACCACTAGCCCCGACAAAGCCAGGGTTGCCTTTTGACGCCCCATCAGTGTTTAACTTGAAAGATCCATCATTTGGGGGTATCAAACAGACTAAAAATGGTTTTTTCTTTTTTTTTTTTATTATTTTTTTTCTTTTTGTATCCTCAAAGGGATATGCCAAATTGCAGTCAAGTGTCAACTTCCTCTCCAAAATCCAATGGGTAGCAGGTCAGCCATAAACATAAGTCTAAGCTTCTCCACCACCAAACGTTGGATTTGGGAGGCCACTTGGTTCCAAAACTTAGCCTGATTATGAGCATAACAAATGAACCAAAAGATAAGATTAGGCAAAGATTATCTGATATGCTCATGAATACTGAGATCTTTAAACCAGATATAGAAGAGCTGCTGAACAAAGCAGTTATGAGAAATATCTAAGCAAAAGAAATTAGTGAATTTTTTCCAAACAGCAGAGGGCACTGAGCAATGAATCAAGGTAAGGTTGATCTCTTCACATTTGGCACAACAAAAAAGACACCTAGAAATGACCACAAATCCTTTTTTTTTTTTTTTTTTTTTTTTTTTTTTAAGGTTATCATCAAGAGCAACAAAAGAGTTGATTAACCTAAAAACAAATAAGGAGTGGGAGTTCAAAACATATTTGAGCCGCATCATGTATTGCCAAACCGTTAAGGGTTTGTGCAATCTCAGGGCATTCCACGAAGAAGAAATATGAAGATACCATTCGAGATAAGGTTCCAAACAGGATGATCAGGTAAGCTTGGATTAATACACAAGGACTGAATTTCCGACAATACATGATCAAGCAGACTATTATGCAAATATGCGAATCCCATTGATTATTAACCCAATAAGAATTAATCAAATCATCAAAATCAAACTTATCCACAAAGAGGCATAAAGGGGTCTTACAACAGATGCAAGAAAGAACACATAAATGAGAAATAAAATGACACACAAATTTACGTGGTTCACTAACAATGTGTTAGCTACGTCCATGGGCAGAACAGAGGAATCAATTCACTATATCAGAGTGTTTACAGATAGATTATTCTCAGACTATGAGTATTTCTAGACAGACTGAGTACGAATTCATAGTACTCACAGACACACTGAATTCAAAATTAGGAATACTAAGTACAGGCTTTTACAAACAGAATAATCTAATGACTACTAAATACCTTAGATCAACAATAGGACTATATATAAGCCCCAAGCAGACTAAAATAGAAAATAGGTTGAAATTGGGCCTGAACGCGCAAAACCCAACCTAACCGACTTAACGGATGCAACTGCGTCGAACTGTCGCGGCCGCGTTCTGAACACAGAGCTCGACTCCTTAATTAGAAAAGATTAGTCACGACCCTGTCGAGCCTTGCCGCGGTCGCCTTCGGCATCCTAACGCGGGGCGTATTCACCCTGACGCGGCCGTGTTCACTAGTCAACTTCCACAGCCTTATCGAACCACCATCTATTGCGGCTGCGTCCATCCATCACGCTGCGTCCCTCAGATTTGTCCAAAACTCAGCAAAAACATATTTAAGGCATTCAAAGATCAAACTCCACCTTGGCGATAGATGTGTACCCTAAAAACAGACGAGATTCAAGGCACTAATCCAACAAATCTCCACCTTGACTTGATTCCTCTCATAGATCAACAGATGTCCTCTCACAGACTAAAAGTAACAAACATAACAGACGTAACAGATGCACCCTAAAACTGTGCAGATTAACAGGTGCATCCTAAAAAATGCCAGGATTGTACAAGCAGATTCTCGTACTAAGACTTGTCCCAACGATGGGACAACTAACAGCTTGTGACGTTCAACAAATTTGAACCTTCAGACATACCTCCAAGATACCGGAAAATCCTCTTCAGATGCATCAAACTACCCGTTGTGCTAGCATAGGAAACTCGAGACAATGTAACAACAACATAATCAGAATCACCTCCGGATACCTCGAACGATACCAATCCCACCATATCCTCAAACCCATACTTTTTTGGAGCTTCAACTCCAATTCTTCTTGCTTCAGTTTGTTAAGTTTCTGGTGGTACATATTTTAGCTCAGTAACAGAGTGTGAATCTCCATCACCTTCTTGTGACTCATTCTGCTCCACCTTTTTGTCAACAATATCGGTTTTAGAAAAAAACAATAGATTTCACAGTAGGACTAACCTTAGCCAGATTTTTCTTTGAAAACTCAGATGATGCAGCGGAAGTAGCAACAGACAAAGTTGAACCTTGCAATAAATACAAAGTTCCTCGCTTTACACCTTTCAGAACCACATTTAAACTCTTGTAGACATTCAGAATAAGACCTACACCTTTGAAACTGAACCCCTTACTATCCAATAGACTAAGTGATATTAGATTCTTCGTTATATGTAGAACATCCCTAACATCATTCAACGTGCATAACCTAGCATCATGTGTCCGTTTCGTGATTGAGCTTATTCCAACCCCCTTGCAAATAGAATTGTTGGCCATAGAAACTCCATCCACCTTCTTGTGAGTTGTAAACCACTCCCTTCGCGGACTTTATGGTATGACGCCCCAGAATCAAGAACCCACACATCCGTAAGACGTGTTTGTTCACCAGCAACTAGAGCCAAATCCTCCTCGGAGCTACTGTTATCTCCATCAGCAACAACAACAATACATGTTTTATTCTCCTCCTTCCACTTCTTCTTTGGAAAATCATTCTAATGCCCTGTCTCTTTACAATAATTACACGTATCATCCGGTTTGGGACCTTTGAAGCCTGATTTCTTCTTCCCTGGATTTCTAGGTCCCCTACTCCCACTGGCTACTAGCCCAACGGCTTGACTATCCGTACTTGAAACTGATGCCTTATGGCGTAGCTCTCTGGTATGCAAAGATGATCTAACTTCCTCTAGAGAGACAGTTTCTTTCCAAAAAATAAAAGACTGAACAAAATTCTCATATGACAGAGCCAAAGAAACTAACAAAATTAAACCAGCATCTTCATCTTCTATTTTAACATCAATATTACGCAATTCTAATAAAATTTTGTTTAATTGATCCAGATGTTCACGATGTTAGGAATTCTGCCTTAAATCGGTTTGGTTTGGTTCGTCGTTCATGTCAAAGTTGGAGGCTTGGATTTGAAATACGTTGAAATACGTTGGAATTAACACGACCGCGCCGGAAGACAACACGGTCGTGTCATATCATGGCTAGAAAGTGTATTTAAAACTGGTACGTTGATGCGGTCGTGTCATTTGTTGGACGCGGGCGCGTTGCTGGTTGGACGCGGTCGCATCAGTTGTGGCGGTCTAAATTATGGGCTTACGCGTTATTAGGCCCTATTCGGTCGATTTTGAGTCTAGGTCGAATTTGGGGTTTATAAATAGTCTCATTGATGATTTTAGGTGGTGTGATTAGAATTGATTAGTCTTTGATTATTGGTTTGGTCACTAGAGTGTGGAGAATTAGTTTTGGTCGGGTATCAATTAATTGGTACTCAATTTGTCTCCATTTGATAGGATAGAATAATCTTATATTGTAACACTCTGATATATTAGAATTGAGTTCCTCTAGTTTGGTCGTGGACGTAACTAACAAGTTGTTAGCGAACTATGTTAAATTTGGTGTATTTTTTGCTTTGTCGATTTTTTCGTTTATCGTTTGTTCTTTGTGTTTGTTGTTTCTCAATAATTGGTATTAGAGCTTGGTTTGAGCTTCCGCAATCTGGTGGGAAAGATGTCAGGGACAAACGTGAAGATCAAAAAATTCACAGGGAGGAACAACTTTAGTGTATGGCAGATCAAGATGAGAGCCCTATTGAAATCATAAGGGTTGTAGCGATGCCAAAGCCAAAGAAGGACAAAGGCAAGGTGGTTGATCAGGGAGAGGTCGAGATTCCGGTGTCTGCCGAGATGGCCATTCTGGAGAAAAAAACACACTCAACGATCATGATGTGTCTCGAAGACGACATCATCACCTAGGTAGCAGAGGAAGAAATCGCACAGGAGTTTTGGTCGAAACTAGAGAGTTTGTATATGATAAAGTCGCTTACCAATAAGTTGCTTTTGAAGCAACATTTGTTCGGGCTGTGTATGCATGAAGGCTAGTCTCTTCGTGAACACATAGATCAATTAAACACAATCCTATTAGAATTGCGTAACATTGATGTTAAAATAGAGGTTGAGGATGTTGCTTCGATTTTGTTTGTTTATCTGCCGTTGTTCGTATGAGAATTTTGTGCAGTCTTTCGTTATTGGAAAAGATTCTGTGTCTCTGGAAGAGGTGAGATCATCACGGCATCCCAGAGAGTTGCGCCACCAGGAAACTTTCCTAACGGGAGAACTGACTACTGTGCTAGGAGTCAGTGGTAATCGGGGTTCGGGAAATTTGGGGAAGAATTTCAAGATGAATTCAGGCCACAAAGGACCTAAACTGGGAGATATTTGCAACTACTGTAGTGAGACAGGGCATTGGAAGTTTGCGTGTCCGAAGTTGAAAAAGAAGCAGGAAAGTACTGTTGATGCTGTTGTAGAAGTTGATGCCGACTCCGATGAAGATTCGGTCCCAGTTGCTGAGTAACAAGCGAATAAATTTGATGTGTGGGTTCTCGACTCTGGGGAGTCTTACCATATATGTCCGCGTATGGAGTGGTTCGCAACCTATAGACAGGTGGAAGGTGGCAACATCTCTTTGGTCAATGGTTCCAAATGAAAGACGGTTGGAATAGACTCAATCAAGGTTATGACACATGATGGTAGATTATGCACGTTAAATGATGTCAGGAATGTTCCACTTATGATGAGGAATCTGATTTCACTAAGTCAATTAGACAGTAGGGGTTCATTTTCAAAGGTGAAGGTGGAGTTTTGAACGTCTGTAAAGGTTAGAACGTGATTTTGCAGGGCGTGAAAAGGGGGAACTTTGTATTTAATGCAAGGTTCAACTTTGTTTGGTTCTGCTGCTGTTAGAAGTTATTAGTGTCCCATTGTTTGGGACAACTTGGGTACGAGGAGTAACTCGTACGTTTGGGTATTTAAAGCACATCTAGTACATTGGGTACATCTGGTGCATTTGGATTATTTGGGAACACTCTGTTTGAATTTGTGAGAGGATTTTGAATTGAGGTGGAGCCTAGAGAAGTTGCACTGTTTGTGGATTCAAGTCAAGGTGGAGATTGCTAGGAATTGTGCCTAATCTATTTTGTTTGGCTCATCATTTGTGTCAAAGTTGGAGATTTAAAATATGTTGAAATTAACGTGACCACGCCAGAAGGCAAGGCGGTCGCGTCATATCATGGCTAGAAAGTGTATTTAGAACTAGGATGTCGACGCGGTTGCGTCAGTTGGTGACGCGGTCGCGTCGCTTGTTAGATGTGGTCGCGTCAGTTACGGCGGCCTAGATTATGGGCTTACACGTTATTAGGCACAATTTGGTCTATTTTGAGTCTAGGTCGGATTTGGGGCATATAAACAGTCCTACTGATGATTTTAGATGGTGTGATGAGAATTTATTAGTCTTTGATTATTGGTTTGGTCATTAGAGTATGGAGAATTAATTTTGGTCGAGTATCAATCAATTGGTACTCAATTTGTCTCCATTTGATAGGTTAGAGTAGTCCTATATTGTAACACTATGATATATTGGAATTGAATTCCTCCCGTTTGGTCGCGGATGTAGCTAACAAGTTGTTAGCGAACCACGTTAAATTCGGTGTGTTTTTTGCTTTGTTGATTTTCTCATTTATCATTTGTCTTTGTGTTTGTTCTTTCTCAACACACGAAGTGACTCACCTTCGTGCATACGTAGACTGAACAGACGTTGCTTCAACAACAACTTATTGGTAAGCGACTTCATCATATACAAACTCTCCAGTTTCAACCACAAACCTGCCCCAGTTTCCTCCTCTACGACCTCGGTAATGATATCATCTACGAGACATAACATGAGCGTTGAGTGCGCTTTCTCCTCTAGACTGGCCATCTCAGCTTCTCCTAGAGCCACCACCTTGCCCTTGCTCTTCTTATCCTTCGACATCAGCAGTGCCCACAACCCTTGATGTTTCACTAGGGCTCTCATATTGATTTGCCACAAACTGAAATTGTTCCTCCTCGTGAATTTTTCAACGATCACGTTTATCCCAGACGTCTTTCTCACCAGATTACGAAAGCCCCTTCACCGAGCTCTAGTACCAATTTGTCATAACGAATGCAAGAAAGAACACATAAAAAAGAAATAAAACGATAAAAAAATTTACGTGGTTCACTAACAATGTGTTAGCTACGTCCACGGGCAGAAGAGAGAAATTAATTCACTATATCAAAGTGTTTATACAGACTATTCTCAGACTACTGAGTATTACTAAACAGAATGAGTATGAATTCAAAGTACTCACAAACAAACTGAATTCAGAATTAGGAATACTAAGTATAGACTTTCATAGACAAAATAATCTAATGAATACTATGTACCTTAGATAAAAAAAAAGGGACTATATATAAGCCCCAAACAGACTACAACAGAAAATAGGCCGAAATTGGGCCTGAACACACAAAATCCAACCTAACCAACTTAACGAACGCGACCGCATTGAACCTTTGAGACCGTGTCCCGAACACAGATCTCGGCTCCTTAACTAGCACAGATTTGTCATGACCGTGTCGAGCCTTGTCGCGGCCGCATTCGGCGTTCAGATGTGGCCGCGTTCACCAGTCTGCTTTCACAGTCTTATCCAGCCACCTTTTGTCGCGACCGCATCCATCCGTCATGGCATGTCCCTCAGATTCGTACAAAACTCAGCAAAAACAGATTCAAGGCATTCAAAGATCAAACTCCAACTTGACGATAGACGTGAACCCAAACATAGACGAGATTCAAGATACTAATCCAACAAGAGTAAAAGACACACCAATTATCAAACCAAAAAGACAAATCTCCTTTCCCAAGCCTCCATAAAATATTTTCATCCGTTTGCACTTTAAGCATTCTTTTCCAAAAGTGAGACTGATTTCTGTCAAAATCCACATTAAAAGGATGGGTATTTTGTAAGTATTAATGCTTCAGAACCTTGCACCAAAGCACGTAAGAAGTTCTAAACTTCCACCATGCATTGGCAGCAAAGGCAGTGCTAATATCAACAATACTTCTCACCCCAAGCCCCCTTGCATTCTCAAGGAAGCAGACCCTATCCCATGAAGCCTAGTGGATTTTCCTATTATCCAGTTTTGATCCCCATAAAAAGCTATTAAACAGTCTGTGAAACCTGTTAATAACTATTTTAGTAGGACCAACAACTCTCAAGGTATAAATCGGAATGGAAGCCAAAATGCTTTTGATTAACACAAGCCTCCCCCCATATTAAGAAACAACTTATCCCACCCAGTCAACCTACCTTTAATGTTTCAAAAAATTCTTGGAACAGGACAATTTTCACTCTACCTTTGAAAAGAGGGACTCTAAGGTACTTAAATGTCAGACACTCCTCTGTAAAGTGAGAAAGCTCCAATAACCTTTTCTCTCTCTAAGGAGAAGTATGTCTGCAAAAAATGACAATACTCTTGGAGTAATTTATTTTTTGCCGAGATGTAGATACAAATCAAGCCAAAAAATGCAACAACTTTTTAAAGCATACTAAGTTAGTGGAAGCAAATATCACAGTATCATCAGCAAATGACAAAGAAGGTATAAGAATACCTTTCTTATGGAATCTCGTATCTGGGTATATGTCAAAGAGTTCAAGCAAGCCATTAGTTAAGACATTAGAAAACAAGGCAAAAAGCTTGGGAAAAGTGGACCCGCTTGCCTTATGCCTCTACAAGACTTGAGAAAAAAAAGAAAGGAACCCATTAATTAGCAACGAGAACCAATAATTTTCAACACTATTTTTCACATAACCAATAAAAAAATCATTAAATCCTAGCAAATTTAAAAATTTGTACAAAGCAATCCATTCTATTATGTCATAAGTTTTTTGAAGGTCAACCTTTAAAATAATTATACCTTTCTTGTTCTTAACATTCAAATCCTGAACCATTTCTTGAGCAAGAATTATGTTATCTTAAATGTCCCTAGTGGGCACAAAACCACTTTGAAGGGGAGGTATTGATGTAGGAAGGAGATGTGAAAGCCTATAATTAACCATTTTAGTAAACATTTTGCTGATTACATAACATAAACTGATTGGTCTATAATCTTCCTACACAAGGGCATAATCTTTCTAGGGAATTAATGCCATGGAGGTGCAAGTGAAACTCCTAGGCATTGGAATGCCTAGGAAAAACTCCACAACAGCTTCACGCAAATCTTCCTTTATTAAATTCCAATAGTGTTTAAAAAAAAAAGGAGGGGAATCCATCACGCCCAACCATGTTATCTTTATCAATATTAAAGACCACTTCATGAGTTTCCTCCAAAGTAGGAGGGACAGTCAGCTTTAAAGCATCCTCCTATCTTATGAGGGTAGGGCTATCAATCTCACATCCCTCACTAGTGTACATTTTCTATAAAAAATCACATGCAATTGAGCAATGGACAGAAGGTTCATAAATCATGACATTATCCACAGTAATTTCAGAATGTCTAATTTTAAACCTTTTTTTTCCTTTCTAAAGAGTGGAAATAGGCTGTATTTTTCCTCCCTCCTTCAACTATTTACATGCTGATTTCTGCTTCCAAAAGGAATCTTCCAAAGTCAAAGCATGAGCACACTTAGCTTATCTTTGTTTTAGAAGAATCAATCCAGAGTTAGAAGGATTGGACATATAATCATTTTCTTGCTCAATTAACTTTTCTTCTCCTTAACCCTATCCATGATATTACCAAAAGGGACCTTATTCCAGATTTTAAGACAAGCTTTAAGTCTAAGAAATTTTTGCTGAAAGTTAATCATTCCTTTCTGAAAAGTGGGGTGGGACCAAGAATCCTTCACCACTTTAAAAAAGGAATGATGTTTGATCAGCAGTAGAAGACATATAAATCAATAAAGGACAATGATCAAAGGGACCCTTTGATAAATGGGTCACCTCAAGCTTATTAAACAGCTCCACCCAATTGGAAGAAACTAAGGCTCTATCCAACCTTTCAAATACATGGTTCGCATGCCATGTAAAAGGAGGGCCATTGAACCCAGCATCTTCTAAAAAACAATCCACCAACATACTACAAAAATTATCCATTGACCTTACTTTCAAAGCACCACCCCCTTTCTTCTCCTCAACAGTAAAAATAGTGTTGAAATCACTACTTATTAACCAAGGAGCATTATGGTGGGCATTTTCCCTAAGGTCATCCCAAAATTTAATCTAGACTTCCTATCACAAGCAGCATAAATAGAAGTAGCAAAAAATCAACATCCTATCACAGAATTAAAAATTTCAACATCAAGCAACTGATCAGTAACACACACTAGCTTACTTTAATAGGGTCTTTCCACATAATCCAAATCTCAGCATTAGCATTAACCAATACATAATGATAACCCAAAGTATGTATGCAAAATGGATCAGGTGAAGCACATTTAGACTCTAAAATAGCCAAAACATCAAGTTTTTTCTTTTTAACCAAGTTTTTGAAGTAAGTTTGGGACTTTTTGTTGCCAATACTCTTATATTTCAGGTTATGACAATCATTTCTTAATGGATGAGGAGTTACCTTTAGAAAAATTGTACCTCTTCTAGTAAGCATTACTAGAGGCCTAGAAATATTTTTTGCTGATTTTTCTGCTGTTTCGTCTCCACTTTTTTCTTTCTATTTGGTTCCCAAATATCTTCCCAAGAAGCTATATCCCTTTCATCATCTTCATTTTCCTCCACCATTTCATGCAAATGAGACATTGGAACAACTTGGTTAGCAAAATGACTATCCTCAAAGATACATTCATCATCATTCACATCAATAGCAAGCTTAGAGAATGAATTCTCATGAACTTCAAAATTATCAAGAGGGTTAATATGAGAGGGACCTGACCCCTCAAGTTTCCTAACGATATCACTCTAGAGAGTAGGCTCACCCTTATCATTTTGAACTATTGGTTGGGCAGGGGTGGAGGCAAATCCCCTTAACTTTGCCAAGGCAGAGAGTATGCCTCACAATATCCCTATCTAATACTGAATCCCTAGGAGCAACATCCTTATCAGAAGGAGTCACTCTACCAGGGGCAAAGCCTCCTTAGGAGGAGCCACCTCATCTAGCGATACACCAGTTATAGATAAACCAACATATGCATCAACAAAAGGCAATTAAGGATTAGTTTCAGAATTAACAAAATTTTTATCATCATTGGTGTCAACTTCCCTAAAGATCACCCTAGGAACCCACTGTTTTTTCACCCTCCTAGCCTCATTTAACTTATTACCAGTTTGAGAAGAAATCTTCTTTTGGTACTTCTCATTAAAATAATCAATAGCAATGTGACCAAGATGCTTGCATTTAGAACAATACTAAGGAATTTTTTCATAAGAAACTTTTTGAGATATCAAATTTTCACCACATCCAATAAAAATCTCATCAACTCTAGGTTTTGTTAAATCCAGTTGAACACAAACCTTGGCCACACTTGGCCTAGACCTATCCGCAGTGGCCTCATCAATACACAAAGGGGCACCAATCAGAGATGCAATTTTATATAAGGCTTTTTTGTAAAAAACTGCAAAGGTAACTCAGGCGAACTTATCCAAATAGGAAAAATAGGAGATTCAGCTTTGTATCAAACTCTTTGGACCACTTAAAAACACGCATAGGATAACCCGACACATGCACAAGTTGTTTTACCCATAAACGTGAAAATCTTCTTCATTGCCTAGCTTAATCATGACATGTTTTATATTAATCGACCCAATAAAAACAATCCCCACAAAACCAAAACCAGATAAACTTGATTGCATAGACCGAAAGGGGGGACTACAATGGGAGATTTTCCCTATTAGGACCAACGTACACTGAAAAACAAGGGATTCCATTTCCTCCTCCGTAAATTGGACGATCGACGCCCCTCTGTAGATCCCGGTCGAGCCATCTTCGCCAATCTGCCTTGCAGCTTCTTAGCCAAAGATTCCCATGCGCAACATTCAGGAAAGATTTAGTGACTAGGTTGACAATGGGTGGGGGTTTATCTAGATTTGGACCTCTGTTTCTTAAATCTGGAAAATCTCCACCCTCGACGGAAAACGGGAGTGAGAAACTTGTCGACACCGCCATCAAGGGAGCCGAAGGGTTGCAAGATCGGAAACGAAGCAAAACTTGGGTTTTTAGTGAGAAGGAGGAGTTTCTCTCTTTAGATCTCCCTGATGGTGTGTTTCTTCAATGAAGAGGTGCACTCTGATAGTATTCATTAGTTAAGGGGTACCCTGATGAACTGTGGGTTTCCATAAAGGAAATTTTGGAATCTCTTATCACGTGTCTTTTTTAGGTTAAACTCTTATATCTAGTAAGGCCATCTCATGTGCATTAGCTGCACGGTACAATTCTGGGGTGGGTATGTATCACGTGTTCTGGGTAAAGGTACTATTATATATTTACCCATAACAAGTGATACATTTAAGCATAAACATCAATATATTTTTACCTTGATACTTTTATCCAGAATATGTAATATCTTTAAACATAAAAACTAATACATTTTTGCCCATGGCCCAAATTATATGGATATAAGAATCGTGCAACTAGTGGACAAGAGACCTCCTTTACTAATAATGACTAATTTATATTTATATTTGCACTAAAATTGGCCCATTCTATTAAGTATCCAATTTATTTGGCATAATAAACCATCCATAGAAAATAAGTATTCAACGATACATTTATTTTTCTACTCAGAGTTTATGTATAATTTTTGTTGCAATATTTAGATTTTAGTATTATCTTCTAGTAGCACTGGATGATACACGTCATTTGTACATGCATTTTAGGTCGATTTAGGGACATATTTGGTATCATTTGCATGTGTATCTAGTTGGAAAATGCTTAATTCATTATCTTGAGCTAGATGACTTGTATGTGCTTGTTTTAGTGTTAATAAGGTATAAAAAGGCTGAAAAGTCCATTTGAATGAAGTCCGGACGAGAAACGAGCAAGAGGGTTGGAAGAAACGAAGAGAAATTGTAGATTGGGCAGAAGTACTCAACTCGACCGAGGCCACTTTGGCAACTTGATAGAGTTGGCCAACTCGAGCGATGCCGATTCTAACTCGAGCGAGTCAATTCAGGCAGTATAATTATTATTGTACGCATTTTGTCTTTTTTCAAGGCCGTTTCAGCCCTAAGCTTCCCCAAATTATAAATAAAAGCCTTCAGGTCCGATATTAACACAAAATCATCATCGTAGAAGTACCTGTAAGCTAGATTGAAGAGCTAGGAAGTGACAAGACAACGGTCGGAGATCGAAATTCAGGTTTTATCATCTCTTTTCTTTTAGTTAATTTTTCCAAACATGTTTGTCTAAGAATTAATTTGGGTTTTGACTTTAGTTATGAGCAGATAAACACCTTTTTGTGTTATATGGTTAGAAAGTAGATTACAAATAATTATTTTTTAATTTTTATCTTTAATTCTAGACTCCAATTTATTTGTTTATCTCTGTGTTTGTTTGATTCACATACCATGTTTGAACTGATCACTTGAATAATATCTACACGTTTAATGATTCGGCTTCGAGATAAGGGTCTCGTTAATAGACGTACAACATATAACGTAATTATTAATATTGTCGGAGTGGAGTAAGATAGATACGTAGACATTCGTTTAGGGGCTTTTGAGAGTCTTTAGGTTTGGTCGACTCGAGAGGGTGATCATTCCTATTTGATCAACAATCTAGTAGCTTCGAGAGGAGGGTTAATCAACATAAGTGCCGCCTAATAAACAATATAATTGGTTCAAAAGTGAAATCTATGCCCTAGAATACATCTTTATCCATCTGAGTCTACTTTCCTATTTGATCACTTGTTTCTCAAGCAATTCTTTCTTAGTTAGTTATTTTTTCGCAATTAGGTATTAGAAAATATCAAATCCATCCACTTATTCGAAAGTTTAGATAGAGTAGAGGTATTACAATCAGGGTATTAAGCTTACATAATACAGTCTCTGTGGATGGACCTTGTATGTCACTAGCTATTTTATCACCGTACCCTTGCGGTATACTAGGATATAAAATAGTGCATCAAGTTTTTGGCGCCGTTGCCGGGAAGTCACAATTGTGTTAAGCTTTTATTTTGATAAATATCTCGATACTAGACTAGACATTACTTTTTCTGCAAATTTATTTTTAGTTTTTTTTATTAGTTTTACGTTGGTTTTTGTGTTTTGTAATCTTAGGTAGCGTGTGCACACCCGCTCTAAAGGGAAGGATACACTCATCTCTTTTGACCTGAAAATCGAAGCGACTGCTCGGAGACGCAGAACAAAGAAAGTCCAGAACAAAGACATGGCTGCACCACCAGAAAATGAGACCTTGGAAGACATGGTCATACGGCTTTTTGGAGCAGTTAACACTATTCGGGCCGATGTGAACACAATCAGCCGCCAACATTAGTAGCAGCCGATCAAGAAGCTGATAAGTAGACGACTATTAGGGACTTTCTACGTCCCATGCCAAACCAGCGATATGGAAGAGCTGAAGCACCACCAATTCAGGCTAACATTTTTGAGTTAAAGCCCGCATTTATCTCTATAGTGCAACAAAATCAGTTTGGTGGAGGTCTATTAGAAGCCCTGAATGTTCATCTAGGTAGGTTCAAGAGGATATCTGAGACTCTGAAGGTTAACCAAGTGACACATGAACATGTAAAGATGCGGTTATTCCCATTCTCATTGAAGGAGAGAGCTCTAAAGTGCTTCAACTCACTGGAAGATATGACTACATAGGATGAACTGAGCACTCGTTTTCTGCTAAAATAATTCCCACTAGGCAAGATGCTTTCACTACTATCCGAGATAACTCACTTTAGACAGTTGGATGGAGAGCCTTTCAGGGAGGCATGGGAGCGATTCCCGGATCTTCTCTGGAATTGCCCTCAAAATGGATTCACTCAAGCTCAACAGTTATGCAAGTTCTATAAAGGGCTACTTGGGCCCGCGAGAGTGCTAATAGATGCAGCAACAGATGGATCCATTCTTGCAAAGAGCACGGAAGCAGCATTCACCATATTAGATGAGATGGCTGCCACTAGTTGGCAGTGGCCAGATGAACGCAATCAGCTTAGAAAGTTAAATAACATCTCGGAGATAGACCCAACAGAGCCTGTTATAAACAAAGTGGAAGAAGCCCAAATAGCTGCCTTCGCTAATCAACTCAATCTGCCAACAAGTGTAACACTGGCCCAACATACCGACTCGAACTTACAGCAACAGCCTACACAGGAAGTAGTTGAAGACGCGAACTATGTCAACCAGAGAAACTTTAATAACTTCTAAGGCAATTAAGAAAGGTACAATCAATACCAACAAGGTGCAAGAAACAATCTTTCTTATGGCAACCCTAACAATTCTCTCAAGCCATCACCGGGATTCGCGGTCACAAATGCAATGACCCATGAAGGACGTATACCAACTCAAGAAGAGTTAGTACAATCGCATTTGTCCAAGTATGATGAACAGTTAAGCAGTTTAGATAAGAAGGTGGATAGCAACATTGTGGAGTTGAATAAAAATATAGTAAGTTTGGGAGCAGATATGAAAGAGGTGCAAATGCACATGGGCCAGATAGAACAAGCCTTGGGATCACAACATAAAAAATGGCAGTTTCGGAGTGACACAATTGTTAATCTGAAGAAACAATGCCAAACCATTCGTCTGAGGAGTGGCACTGAATATAAAGGACCCAAGATGCTAGTGGATAAAGAGTAATCTGTAGAGAAATAGCACTTAGAAGAAGAGAGTGCATCTCAAGAGAAAAAGCAAGAGCCGGAGCCAAGTCCGACAAAGCCCGCTAAGAAGAGGTCGATTATAATTGAAGAGGGTCCAATGTATATACCCCCGTTTCCCTTCCCTAAAGCATTTCAAAGAAAGAAAGTCGACGGGCAATTTGCGAAGTTTTGGAGATCTTCAAGAAGATGCAAATCAACATTCCATTCG
Organism: Ajuga chamaepitys; assembly: GCA_958295605.1. Classification (NCBI taxonomy): domain Eukaryota; kingdom Viridiplantae; phylum Streptophyta; class Magnoliopsida; order Lamiales; family Lamiaceae; genus Ajuga; species Ajuga chamaepitys. Next base: position 19,612,297 of record OY282505.1, read on the forward strand.
TTGATGCATTACAACAGATGCCAAACTACACAAAGTTTCTCAAAGAGGTAATAGCAAGGAAGGGAAAGCTAGAAGATTAATAGTCAACTTGATAGAGGAATGCAGCATGGTGGTTCAAAGGAAGTTGCCTCTAAAGCAGAAATATAAAGGAAGTTTTACAATTACTTGTACTATTGGTAATGAGGTCTTTAAGAGAGCACTGTGTGACCTAGGAACTAACATGAATCTAATGCCTTTATCTATCGAAAAATTAGGAATAAGCACAATAACACTCACTACAATTTCCCTACAAATGGCTATCGGACCTTAACTTATCCAAGGGGCATTGTAGAGGATGTTTTATTAGAATTCGGCAAGTTTATAATTCCAGCATATGTCATAGTCTTAGACATGTTAGAAGATAGATAGTTTCCCTTAATTTTAGGTCGTTCGTTTCTAGCAACGGGCCAGAATTTAATAGATGTTAAAAAAGGGAAATGAGCCTTAAGAGTAAATGATGAGAATCTGACATTTTTTTATATACAAGGCTATGCAGTTTCATGATAGGGAAGAAGCTAAGCAAATGGAGATGTGTAGTTCTATTCAATGTTTAGACGCTACTTTACATTACGAGCTTATCTTGCTTATTTAGAATGATTTGGTAGAAGTCTGTTTGTCGAAATATGTTTTTGCTATTAATGATATCGATGCTACGAATCTTGATCTTGTGAAAAGTGTTAGTGCGTTGAATTCTTTGTAGGAAGCACCCAAGAACAGTTTGGCGGAAGTGGATATAAGTAAAGAGGCAGTGAATAAGAGCCAAAGGAAAGTGCATGCGGGCCTGAGATGAAGCCACTACTAGAGTATCTACGGTATGAATTTCTTGACGATGAGAAAAATCAATCGGTAATAATTTCTGCATACTTAATTGAGTCTGAATCTGAAAAACTGTTGAGAGTATTGCGGAAACATAGGTCGATGATAGGTTGGACAATTTATGGCTTAAAAGGGATTAGTCCAACTGTATGCATGCAAAAGATTTTAATAGAAGAATTCTATAAACCTAGTGTCCAAAATCAGCATAGGCGAAACCCAATGATGCAAGAAGTATTTCGAAAGGAAGTACATAGATAGTTAGACGCGTACATTGTAATTCATATGTAAATAGGTTAGTCCAACTTAGGCAGTTCCTATGAAATGGGGGATGGCTATAGTTAAAAGTGTAAATGATTAAGTCATAGCAACTAGGTTAATGACGGGATGGCGAGTATGCATTGACTATATGAAATTAAATGCAACCACTTGAAAGACCACTTCCCTCTCCCCTTCTCAGATCAAATGCTTGACAGATTAGCAGGTTATGAGTTTTACTGCTTCTTAGATGGTTATTCAGTGTACAATCAGATAATGATTGCCCCAGAAAACCAAGAGAAAACTGCATCAGTTTGCCCTTATGGAATATTTGCTTTTCGTAGAATGCTATTCGGGCTATGTAATGCACCTGCTACTTTTCAACGCTGCATGATGGCGATATTCAGTGGACTCATAGAGAATGTTATGGAGGTGTTTATGAATGATTTTTCTACTTTTGGGTCGTCTTTCGACCATTGTCTCTATAACCTTTATATAGTGTTGCAGTGATGTGAGGACACTAATTTGGTCCTAAACTAGGAGAAATGCCACTTTATGGTAAGAGATGCCATAGTATTGGGTCATAAGATTTCTATTGCAGGTTTAGAAGTGGACATAGCAAAGGTAGTCGCTATGGAGAGATTACCACCTCCAGCAAATGAAAAAGCAGTAGGAAGCTTTCTTGGCCACGCGGGGTTCTATAGAAGGTTTATTCGTGATTTCTCTAAAATTACTGAACCTTTATCTCGTTTGTTACAAAAATATATTTTCTTTTCTCTTTGATGATGCATATGTGCAGGCCTTTGAGACTTTTAAGAAGGCATTGGTGTTTGCCCCAATATTGATCACACCGGATTGGTCCCAACCATTCGAACTGAAGTGTGACGCGAGTGATATGGCTGTTGGGGCAGCTTTGGGCCAAAAGAGAGACGAAATCTTCTGAGTCATATACCACACCAGCAAGACCCTTGATTCGGCCCAATCAAACTACACCATTACGGAGAAAGAGATGCTAGCAATTGTTTATGCATGTGATAAGTTCCAATCGTACTTGATTGGAGCGAAGATGACACTGTATACATACCATGCGGCAATTCGGTACTTTTTCGATAAAAAAGGACTCAAAGCTGAGACTAATTAGATGGATTCTTTTGCTACAGGAGTTCGATTCAGATATTAAAGGCCGAAAGAGATGTGAGAATGTGGTTGCGGACCACCTGTCCAAAATCACAAATGAAGCTGATGAAGAAGGCTAAAGAGAAGAGATCATGGAAACTTTTCCTAATGAGTACATCCTAACAGGGAGGACATTCCGTGGTATAGCGAATAGTCAACTTCTTGGCTTGCGGAGCTCTACCTCACAATTTGACATACCATCAGAAGAAGAAGTTCTTTCACGATGCCAAGTTTTATACATGGGATGATCCCTACGTCTATCATAGGTGTGTTGATACAATCATGCAGCGATATGTCCGTCATTTTGAAGTGGGGGGACATAAGTAGGCATTGCTATTCTTCTTCAAGTGGAGGTCATTTTACTAGTGCAAGAACAACTGCGAAAGTGTTACAAAGTGGGCTCTCCGTCGTTCTACAAGGATTGTCACGAGTTCATAATGTAGTGCGATCGATGCCAAAGAACTAAGGAATATCAAGGAAGCATGAGATGCCTCTCACGAGTATCGTCAAAGTCGAATTATTTGACGTGTGGGACATTGACTTCATGGGACCCTTTTCATCATCAAAGGGGTTCCAATAGATCTTATTAGCAGTGGATTATGTTTCACGATGGATGGAAGCCATTCCGACCCAAACCAATGATTCTAAAGTGGTCTTGAAATTTCTCCACAAGAATTTCATTATAAGGTATGGAGCTCCAAGGGCCTTACTTAGCGATGGAGGTTCACATTTTTTCAATAACTAGTTAGCAGCTCTTCTAGCCAAGTATGGCGTAAAGCATCGTGCGACTACGCCATATCATCCGCAAGCTAATGGTTAAGTAGAATTGGCGAACCGCAAAATCAAGAAAATCCTCAAAAAGTTGGTGAATGGAAATATGAAGGATTGATCTATAAAGTTAGATGATGCACTATGGGCATATAGAAAGGCGTGTAAAACTCCTTTGAGAATGTCGCCGTATCGTGTTTGGAAAAGCATGTCACTTACCCATCAAGTTAGAGCACCGCGCCTATTGGGCCTTCAAGAAGTTAAAGTTCGACTTTGAGGCAGCAGGATTATCTCAAATTCTCAAGCTCAACGTATTGGACGAGTTTCGAAGTTAAGCATTCGAGAATTCAAGTTTGTACAAAGAGCGAATGAAGAGATTCCATAGTCGAATGATAAAGACTCGAAGATACGAAGCCGGCGATCAACTCTTACTATTTAGTTCATATTTGCGAATATTTTCGACAAAGCTAAAGTCAAGGTGGTCGGGGCCATTTACTATCAAAAGTGTTCGGCCTTCCGGAGTAGTAGAACTGTTGAATGAAGATGGAAGCTCGTTTCTAGTGAATGGGCAAAGAATCAAGAACTACTACAAGCCATAATAAATCAAAACCGCACACGAAGTGCAGTTGAGTGAGCTGAATTAAGAGCCAAAAAGGTCATCGGGCTGAAGACATAAAATCTAGCGCTTGTTGGGAGGTAACCCTACGTTTACGGTTTTTATTCGTATTTTAATTTTTATGTTATTTTTAGTATTTTAAATTATTTAATTTGTTTGTTCATGAGTCATAGGTTAACATGACATATTCGAGGAGTCGAGGAAAAAGTGAAAAGAAGAGAAAAAAAGAAGTAAAAACGGGGTCCAGATGATCCCCACTCGACCGAGGCTAATAGGCAACTCGGTCGAGTCATTTTCAAGGGAATAATAAGGAGGATTCCAGAATAGCCCAACTCGACCGAGTCCTAAAGGGATTCCGTTGAGGCATGTTCAAGGCAAAAATAGGGGTTGTCCAACGAAGCCCAACTCGACCGAGGCCTAAAGCAACTCGGTCGAGTCGATTTTACAACCAAGAATTGCCCAGTCCAAAATTGCCCAACTCGACCAAGGCCCAAAGGAGACTCAGTCGAGGCCAAACTAGCGTTCAAATAGGCCGAGTCCAGAAAACTCGGCCTCGGACGAGGCAGGTAAAGTAGTCTTTAAACTCATTTTTTTACTCTTCTTTCATTTTTCTTACACTCTTTTCTCATTCTCTCCCTCTCAAACTCCAAAACCACCTTCTCCTCTTCCAAATTGCGCTTCGACACCTTCTAATGTAGTGTAAAAACACACAAATTCACACACCCATTTCACATCACTCAAAGTTACCCATTTAAATCTTGCAAAAGAGGCAAATTGGAGTTTCAATCCTCACCTAGGGCACACATCTGAAAATCTCTGTTCGACTAAAGTTCTCATGGCTTAACTTGAACTCGTTTGTCTTTCAATTGTATTTCTTGTTTTACTTTGTTTGAATTTTGGTCGAATTTGATGATTTTTTAGTATGAAATTGTAATGTGCACTTGTAGTGCAATTCATAGAAGTTATAGGTTGGGCGAATACGTGATTACTCCCAAGATAAAATGCAGAAGAAGAGGGAGGTAGAAGTAGGGGGAGAGAGATTGAGGGAAGAAATTTAGATAGAAAAAAGAGATAATAGAATGGGGAATGATTTCATTAATAAGGAAAGGTTACAGATTTGAAGAACTCAGCAAAGAGTTGTAAAAAAACATCCATAATCCCTGCATTCTTTACCATTCCTTATTTGTATCCTACTACATGATCTTTAAGGGACCAATGTTAAACTGTTAATATTTCATGCCTGTAGCCACTACCAAGGTGTGTTCTCCTTGGCATACGCCCTTAGTCCTCCTTTTTGGTATTGTTGCTTAGAAGATAGTCGTTGGTCCAAGTAGGTAACTTGCGGGTGCGGGTTGGGTTGTGTTTCTTCAGTGATTGGGTCGGCTCCTCAATAACTTCAAGCCCACTAACTTCTTTAGGTTCTAGCGTTATGCTTGGGTTTGTGTTAGGCCTTATTTTTGTGAATTGATGATATATTTGAGTAGTTTATGTTGTGGAGGTTGGATATAAAGCAATATCACTTCTATTAACATGAATTTGTCATTGAGGCATTTTGTCAAACTTGTTATGTGCATCGAAGATATTGAGTATAGGCTAGTCTTATTTGGCTCAATTTTGTTTTATGTTAATCGAAAGTAGTTGAGAGATTAATATTGATATTGATATTAATTTTTACTTCTCATTTGTGCTAAATTGTTACAAATTTATAGTTAACATATTATAAGAAATGAGTTAAAATCCTTAGACTAGTGTAGAAATTGTTGCTTGTGTGTGCTATGGTACTTATTTGAGAAGGTTGTTCTGTAGGAATCATATGGCACCTAAAGGAAGTAAAGGGAAAAAGAGAAAGGTAACTGGCAAGGGGTCGTCTTCCGACCCACAGGCATTTGTTCTAAATAATTCTCTCTTCTATGATATCCGACTGCAAACACTAGAAGAGAAGAGAAGATGGAAGAAGATAATAGGGAGAAAGCTCACACCGACTCGATATTCCACTCCAAATACGGAAAGGCGTATAGGCATCTACGATAATCTTGGATGCTAATCAAGAGGATAGGTTGGGAAACACTGTTGGGAAGTTATTGGGCAATGTATCGGTCTACCACTCTAGAGTTTCTAACTACTCTAGTACTGCATCCAACATCCGCCCAAATAAGGAAGCCAGGCAGTATGTCATTCAAACTACGTAACAAGACATACACTCTCACTCGCTCTGAATTGAATCCCATTTACAAACTGCCTAATAGCGGAGACTAACTCCACCGGAGGACTACAATGAGCACACGTTTTGGAACTATATGGTTGAAGTCCCTGGGCATGTTCCTTGGATGAAGAGTGATCCATCTAGGAACAAGGTGACTTGGATTCGAAAGCCAATGTTCTAGTATTTACATCGCCTCATTGCATACACCATTCTTGCCCGACCTGAGACGGGCAGTGTGAGTTAGAAGTAATGTTTTTCTTAGGGTGTATGGCCACAGGGCACAAATTTGATATTGGACAAGTCTTGATGGAGCAATTTGATCGACAAGTGATGAAGCAGTCGGGAGAGATCTCGATAGGGTGTCTGATTACCCCTATTGTCGACCATTTTAGAATTCCAATTGCTGATCAATCCGTTAAAGATATAGTGCCAGGAGACGCTTCTATATCAATGGAAGATGTTTGTCGATTGAAGTTGGCCTTCTGGCGAACCGATGTAGAGACATATGTGCTTCTACAGAACATAGGTGAATTTTTAGGCTTCCTAACTCCGGCCTTACTGACATCGAGGGGCTCGATGATATTGATAAGTGAAAGATGAACTCACCCGCACATTGAGCCCAAGAGGTTGAACCCACTCAAAATGAGCATCATCTTTATCAAGTCATCCATCAATTTGAAGGCCAAGCGGACCAAGTTGGCGTCCCTGAGGGATCAGGGCAAGGTGAAAGATGTAGACAACATGCTTCCAGGCCCAATGTAACGACTCCTCCTGCCAGGGGGTGGTGGTGAAGACATGGCTAATATACTCTCTTCATTTACCACTTCATTGAACTTATATAAAGATGACATTCAAAATCTGATGGAACAACAACACCATAGAGTGGATGAAGACAGGGAGTGGAGATGTCAGCAAAATCAAATGTGAGCCCAACATGATCAAATAGGAGATATTGAAACCAAGTGATGATTACAGCAAGATGCAAGATTGTCTCATCAGCAGCAACAATTCGATGTGATGGCCCAATTTTTGGCAGCTGTGGGGTTTTGCTCCACCGTCACCACCTCTGCCTCCGTAGCAGTGTGAGTTAGCACCAATGGGCACCATTTTTTCCCCACAAATATTGGTTTTCAACCAAGTATAGGGGAGAGGGTGGATGGTTGCACGTCTTGGCCGCTTTTATGCTTATTGTTTTTATTTCATTCACTGTTATTGTGATTATCGCCGGTTTTGCTAGTGTTTCATTGTTGTGTTATTTGGTGGGAAGTTGCTTTGATGAAGGGTCTGCGATCCCTTTGTTTTGATGAGAATTGTTGGGTCTGTATGTCCATTGCTTAGTTGACTAGTTATGTTAAGCTAATTGATTTTATTGCATTTTTTTAGTTTATTTATCGTTTTTTTAGGTTAGTTTAAATTTTGTAAAGTTTGAGTAAAAAACCTGGTCTTGAGAAGCTTAAAAATGGTTGATAGATGATAATGTGTAAAAAACGAGTTGATTATTAAATAAATAAAATGTTGACACATAACAAAGCATGATAGGTATATGGACGCGAAATTGAGCTTGAATACTAATCTAAATTAGCCTGTGAGATTTGTGCCGTATATGTATTCCTATTTTTGGAGTAATATGTCATTCTTTTGGTATGAATTGATTGGTCATAATGTATTTAGTCTCTAGAACTTGCCTTGTAAGGATATGTCAAGTGCATGTTGTGATTTAGAAAATGATATTAGGCGGTCTTGTCTTAACAACACCTATTTTTGAGCCTTAAAATTAATCATTTTTAACAAAACTTGAAAAAAGATCCCGAGTTAGCTACTTTGATATTTAAGCTTTGTTTTTCATAGCCGAACACTACAAGTATTTCTTTTAGCCTTTGGCCCGTTAATTGGTCTAATTGAGTAAGATTAGGTGGATTGGAAGGTAGGTAGGGTAAAAGTATGAAGAGATAAGTGGATTAAATATTTGGAATGAGATGGTGAAATGATACATGGATTAGGCAAAAGAAAAGAAAGTGATGACCCCTCTTAGTTGTTTTTTTGTTTATCCTTCTTAATATAAAAGGAGGATCGTCTGAACATACGTGGCTGTCAGAGAGTGATTCTCGCAAAATAAACTGTATGAGAAATTAAGAACGGGTTTCTGTGTCTGCGTGAATAAAAATTAAAATAAATATTTTTTAAATATAAGATAATGTAAACCTATAAAATGGGAAGTTGCTCATCCCACTGAACGCTGCCACATTATGGTAATGCACACGCGTCAGAAAATTATTAACATCAGTAAAAGAAAATTTCCATACGATCAGCCTCATTTCTCCTGTATTATAATGATCAAGGTGTCATCAATCTCCTCTTTTTCTTTTCTTTTTTAAGATTTTTTTTTCCCTCGGTTTGATAAGAAGGATGGAATTTGGAAAGCCTATTGTATGGACTCAAGTATGTTTATTTTAAAAAATAAACTTATAATGCATTTTTTTTATTATTTTGACAAACTTCTGTTGAAGTATTTAAAGTTTTGGAACAATGGTTGCGTTCTAAAACATTGACATATCTAAAAAAGTTGGCATAAAATGTTCGAGTTAATTCAACAACAGTAAAAATGTGTAGAGGATTTCAAACATTGGACAAACTTCGGTTAAAGGATTTCAAAATTTTATTAACAAGTGAACCATTTCAAATTTTATGCTTGATTTCATCTTTTTGGATAGCTAAGATCTTTAAAATATCAGAGGCACACTTGGTAAGGGGTAAAAGTAGGGGTGGGTAATGGAAATGAAAGAGGTTTTGTTCCTATTTCTTTTGCTTGATACACATGAATAAGTTAATCATTATCCTCATTTTATCCAACTCCCCCACATCATTCCACAATATGATTGACCCTCATTCATACCTATTATCATTATCATTTATATTTTGAATCAAGCAGGTACTTACTAGCAATCTACATTTTCCACATTAATTTTTTTTATTAATACTTTATCAAGATAGATGAAACAACTCTATTACACAAATTGGTACTTTGTATCATATATGTACTTTGTTTCTTTCCTGATCTTTTATTTTGTTATATTATAACAAGATTTAAGTTCCCTTTATTCTCCATGTTAAGGATGTAAGATAATTTAGTTTCGTTATTTATTTTTAATGCAATATAGAACATTCTATCCCGTGCATAGCACGGGGGGGGGGGGGGGAGGGGGGGGGGGACAACTAGCTGTTATAAAAAAGAAAAAAATAGAGAAAAGTGAAAAAAAGAACGTTGTAAATACGTGTTTTGCATTGTTTCAGAGGGGTTAACAATGAGAATAGTAGTTCCCATGTGGTACTTGAATAAGCTAGGCATTTGATGTTTTTGATTGATAAAGTGAAGAGAAAAAGTGCTTTTGATGGGTGAAGAAGCCATATGATGTGGTTTACTGAAACTTGAAGAGTGAGGATTGAGTGAACAATGTTGAGGGGTAGTTGGGTTAGGAATGACTCGATTGGTCCAATAATTAGTCATTGATATCCAAATTTATCTCACCTTACCTTAAACTCACATTACAATCGAAATAAAGCCCTTATTAATTCTTTGTCACACATGTCAAGTACGAGGTCTAATTTAGATAATAGGCAAGCTTATGGTAGACGGTGCATGTAGTCCAACTTGAGCGTAATATGTCCCGTATTATACACTTGAGAGATGAGCGATACACTTAAGTGGTGAGGATCATTTATTCTTAAGTCTCTTGTCTCGAAAGTAGTTGATATATTATCATGTCATTGATGCTCGAAGGTTTATGTTGTCGGTTTTCTGAAAAATATCACCGAGACTAGATACGTCATCCAATCGCCCTAAAGCTTGTATTCCTTGTTTTGTTGTTCAGGAACGAAGAATAATCTAAGTTTGGGGGAGTTTGATACACGTCATTTATACATGCATTTTAGGTCGATTTAGGGATATATTTGGTATTATTTGTATGTGTATCTAGCCGGAATATGACGTGTTTGTACTTGTTTTAGTATATTCAAATATAAAAAGGCTAAAAATTCCATTTGGACGAAATAGAAACGACCAAGAGGGTTGAAAGAAACGAAGAGAAATTGAAGATTGGGCAAAAATACTCAACTCGACGAGGTCATTTGGTTACTCGGTCGAGGCCAAGTGGAGCCAAAATATTATTTTAGGCAGAGAGCAGTGACTCGGCCGAGGCCACTTTGGCAACTCGGCCGAGTTGCCCAACTCGAGCAAGTCGTTTCAGGCGATTTAATTACTATTGTACGCGTTTTTATCTATTTTCAAGCCTGTTTCAGCCCTAGTCTTCCCCAAATTATAAATATAAGCCTTCAAGTCCAAAATTAACTCACAATTATCATCGGGGAAGTACTTGAAAGCTATATCGAAGAGCAAGGAAGTGACGAGACGACCGGAGATTAAAATTCGAGTTTTATTATCTCTTTTCTTTTAGTTATTTTTTCCAAACATGTTTGCCTACGAATTAATTTGGGGTTTGACTTTAGTTATGAGTAGCTAAACACTTATTGTGTTCTAGGGTCAGAAAGTAGGTTATGAATAATAATATTTTGATTTTTATCTTTAATTCTAGACTCCAGTTTATTTGTTTATCTATATGTTTGTTTGATTCCCATCATATGTTTGAACTGATCACTAGAATAATATGTACACGATTCATGATTTGACTTCGAGAGAAGGGTCTCGTTAATAGACGTATGACACATAGCATAATTATCAATATTATCCGAGAGCAGTGAGATAGTTACGTAGACATTGGTTTAGGGGCTTTTGGAAGTCTTTAGGTTTGGTTTACTTGAGAGGGTGATTATTCCTATTTGATCAATAGTCTAGCAGCTTCAAGAGGAAAGTTAGTCAACATAACTGCCGCCTAATAAACAATAGAATTGGTTTAAACGTTTAGAGTTTTAGGTTAATCATACGTAGGACTTAGTAATTGAAACCTATGCCCTAGAATATGTCTTTATCCATCTGAGTCTTCTTTGCTATTTGATCACTAGTTTCTCAAGCAATTCTTCCTTACTTAGATATTTTTATGCAACTAGCACTACGCACGTGCGTTGCACGTGATTATAATTTTTTACTATTATTTAAAACAAAATTAATTTGAACGTAAAGTAATTATATATTGTGATCAATGTAATATATATATACAACTTCGTAGATAATTCAATGTAATAAGAATTAATCTATTAAACAAACATAATTTTGAATCAACTGAAAATTAAAATAATCATAAAAGATAAATAGATAAGTTAAATAAGCTTAGTCTTAATTAATAAAACAAGTTAGAATAATTAGCGTTAAATGATTCATAAAAAACAATATACCATGATATAATGTAGAAATATTTAGTCTTACAAATTTTTCTATTATACATGTAAAGTTTAATTTATTCAAACTATTGTTTACTTCTTATTATACACAAACTCGGTCATCATTAGTATATTTTGAATAAAGTTATACGATGATTGGAAAATTATATGGGCATGTTTACTTGGCAAATTGGGTGTGATTGAGAGTATTTATCCCACATAAATCAATGTTTTCTTGGTTTCCTACAACGGGTCAATCCCACATACCCGGGATTATGTGTACAATTTAGGACTATTGGGTTGATTATTGAATCCACCTCCCCCCCTAGGATTGATTTAGTCATTTGGATTAGGATTATTGATCCATTGGACTGAGATTTGGTGAGAAAATGAAACACCCAAAGTAAACGAGCCCTATAAATGATGATGAGGCATATATTTTTATGTTTTGCACCAAATCACTGGCATTTGAAGAAAAACACATTTTTAATTGTCTCATTACATCATCAACTGACATCCATAAGTTAATTATTTGTTATATAACACACAAAATATTAGGCCTAACGTACTTTTCTATAATTCTCTAATAAATAATTTCGATTTCAACATACATTTGCACATGAAATTATTTACATATTTTAGTGTGAGAAAAAACTTCCAGCAACTTAGTTTCAAGATCCAACATCCAACTTTTATTATGAAAGTTATTTTCTAATTTTTTTGTATTATTATTAAGTATAACTCTCTTTAATATAATTTACTTATCGATTTAAGATTGCTTATTTCAATTTGCCTTAATTATTTTCTCAATGCAACGTCGAAATTTAAACTTTATGTGTTATTTAAAATAAAAATCCTACTATAGTATAATTACAAAATAAATAATATTTTCTATGGAAGGTTGACTTTACATAGTGTCTCACAATCTTCAATCAAGACACATGCTATAATTTATATAAAATATAATAAATGTTTTAACTAATTTGTAATATCTTTAATTCCTTATTTAGTTATAGTGAAATACTCCTAACTTTTCAAACATTGCATATCCATTTAAAAGTCTTATATATACATGTTTAAACCACACATTCCGATTTTATTTCTCTCATTTTATTTTTTATTTAGACTATACAGTACTCTATTCCACGTAATTATTTTTTATCTAATTTATTGCCAAGTTAATATTAATATTCACATTTCACTGTCTTTATTTTTCAACATGTTTTAACTTAATTATGTGAAACTCATTCACATAGTACAATTTTTTAATCATTCACAGTACAACTTAGTTCATTATTTCTTGTTAGTTCTTTTTTATTCTTTATTGTACCCTATAATTTATATAGCATAGTAAATTCATTTATCAAGTTATTACATATGCTTAAAATATATATATAATATTTTTATTAATTTAAAATTTTGTTTAATGTTAGATCTTAAATATTTAAAAGAATCTGGTGCAACTATTCATGTCCACTAATTTTTACGTTTGCCATTTTATTATTTCTATTATTAGTACAATAAAATTTTACACTTTGATCTAAACTCTAATTATTATAAACCTTCTGATTTTTATGTCTCTCTAATTTTCTAACATAACAGTTTTTTCCTCGGTCTACTACCATTACATCACCTATTAAAAGTATTACATTAGTGAGTATATTTGTGTAGGTGTATAAGGTATGTGATTAAAAATGATGTTCAACCTATATATTTATTTGAATAAAATCGATTCATTGAACAGACCAATAGTATTTAAATTTACACAATATCACAACCGATGCATTTATAGTTTTTATATCTTCAGATATATCTTTTAATAATTTCATATATAAGCTACTTTTACCGTTTTCCTCCTTCTTTTTCATCTTAAAAATATATATATATATATATATATATATATATATATGTGTGTGTATATATAAATGACTTTATCGTATATCATTTGAATTCAGTTAAATTCGTAAATCAATTATTATTTTATCTTGTTGTAATGTTTATAAATATTTCTTATGAAGTATATCGATTTCATTCTTCTAAATCATTGAAAATAAATATAATATATAATCTCATTTCCTACAAGCATAATAGTCAATTTATATTAGTAATGCCATACACAGAAATTTAGCATGTAAACATATACATTGCTAGTTTAATCTACATTTAAACAGTAAGGCTAAATGCATGCCTAGTTTAATCCAAATTTTGAAATACTACATTGTCTAATTAACAATTGCATGTACATTTAACTATAATATAGATATTTAATTTTTGTTTTTGTATTCTTTTCTCATAGTATAATATATCTGACACTTTCACATTTATTTGTTCTTTGATTTTTCTATTATATTACCTAGACTCGTGTATTATAATTTTTTTTATAGTGAAAATTCACTTAGACCCTTTAATATTTATAATTTTTACGTTAGTTTTTTTATAATTTTATTCATTATGTTAATAAAATTATTATACTACTAATAATAAAGTCTATTCATAAGTTTGTGTTATCTTTCTTCACAATGCATTTTCTCACTTCTATTCGTTTTATCATCATATAGTTCTTATTCAATTGTTTTGATATTATTTTCTATTGTTGAACTTAATAAAGTGGTATACACAAAAAAAACATACAATTTTCTAACATGTCTTTTTACTCACTCAAAAGTTAATTTTAAAATATAATCTTAGCGATTTCATATGCAAGTCATTTTATTCTTTGATTTTACTTATTGTAATTATATTTGTGCTAATCGGTCTTTCTCCTTTCTCCTTTCTCTTCAATTATAGAAGAAACCAATTAGAAAAATTATTAGAAATTTATGAAGAATCGAATAAAATGTAAACAAATAAAAAGAATAATATAGTGTATTTTACTACAAAGGAATAATAATATTAGATATAATTATGAATATTTAGATTCAGCTTACGTCATCAGTTGAACTATATATTATATGAAATGTGATAGAAAATTTCATAAGTTGAGACTTGAGAGATGAATCTCAATTATAAAATGAATCTTACTAAATAAATAAAACTATAAAAAATAAAGTTACTAAATTAGCCTTAAAATTTTACTAATTAATGGTTTTCTTTTTTCTTTTTCTATAGTTTTCATTTTTGACAATTATATAAAAGAATCTCATTATAAAAGAGATAAGAAATTTTAAAATAAAAATAAATAAAAATAATAATGTTATGTATATTATTAAAAATAAAGAAAAATATAGAATATGATTAATACGTAGGTTCAACTTATGCTTAGATGAATTATATATCATATCCATGAATTTTTTTAGGGTATCATATCCATGAATCGATAGATGAATTATATAGGGCTCTAACCAAATAAATAAAAATTTGAGAATATAATTAATAAACTAACCTTAAAAACTAAAATTCATTAATGATATAATAGGCAAATGAAATTTGTCTAACCATATAAATAAAAATTCAAAGATACTTTAAAGATATAGTTACCAAACTAACCTTAAAAATTAAAATTCATTAAGGATATAACAGGCAAATCAAATTTTGTAAGAAACAACTCACACTTTTATAATAGAAGTAGATTAGATTTTAGAAATATCAAATTCATCCACTTATTAGAAAGTTTAGATAGTGGAGAGGTATTACAATAAGAGTATTAAACTTACATAATACAATCTTTGTGGATCGACATTGTCTACTATTAGCTACTTTAGCACCGTACACTTGCGGTATATTAAGGTATAAAATAGTGTATTAATGCATATGAAGCGAACTGAATAGAATACCAACATATTCGATTCGTAATCAAAATTTCAAATAGTATATGTATTATGATTCGAATTGGTTTAGTATAATATTTATAAATCAAATTCAGTTTGTAAAAAAATTCGAATAATTTGAAATAATTCAAATTTGAATTCGATATTTGATCACTGTGTTTTTATTCTCTAAGTATTAATCTTATTGAAATCTGATGCAAGAAGAGGTACTTAAAAAAAAATGAATTCCAGCATGTGTATCGGTAATCTACAAAATATTTTGCCCCAAACCCATTAAACACTGTGTATCTAACTAACATGGCACATCAAAATATATTTCATAAAAATCGTCTATATTAACCTTGAATCGAATAAGAAAAGTTCGATTCGCATATCCCAATGTCTGAATACTCAACTTTAAGTATATGCATATAGCATACTTCTGGAAGTTCATTAAGGGCTCATTTGGTAGAGGTGATAGTCCCATATTATATTACTTATATAGTCCAATCGATCATTTAGCAGCTCTTATTGCTAATATGTGTTAAACTAGGAAGCCCGATTATTAGCCCATATTAGAGTCTCTTAGCTATCTTACCAATTTAGTAAGATAGCATCTCATGAGTGAATAGTAAAATATGATGACCAATTATTATTATTATTATTATTATTATTATTATTATTATTATTATTATTATTATTATTATTATTATTATTATTATTATTATTATTATTATTATTATTATTGCTGTTGTTGTTGTTGTTGTTTGAAATCTAATACAAGCTACATTTCGGGTAGCAAAGCAAAATCATTTTCATAGCATCTTGTTGAGAGCAGCTATCCATTTTGTTCTTATGAGGTTTCCACTTAGGGCAAGTTGAGGCGACAACCACCGTGATATGAAGATGAGGGAAAGTGAAATGAATAATTTTCAGATTTGATAGGGGTAAAAGTGTACCTACAATGACACAATCTGTATGTAACAATAATATTATGTAGGTTACCAAACACCTAATGAAATTTATCATAAAATCCCCTCTCAAATGCAAGATTAGTTATATTAAACACTCAAACCCCGTTAAGTAATCTTATGATAGGTTAATTTTCCTTATCCCATATCCCCTATCAAATGAGCCCTAAATGTTTATATTAAACAACTTTATTAGTACATTTAAAGTATTTAAAAGAGTAGAAGAATAATAATTCAAGTATGCACTACGCGGAGAGGAGTTTTAAATCCAAAATGTCTCTTGCACTGTATATTAATCAAGTAGATAAAAATAAATAATGTTAAATTGTTTATGTACCCATTTAACTTTAATATTTATAACAATATTATAGGTGTTAATATATTAAATGAATCCAGAAATGAAATAATAAAATTATAAATAATATTGTAATATACTCCCTGTATTTCATATTAATTGACGTTTTAGAATGTTCTTTCCTTTTTTAATTAATTGATGTTTTACATATTTTTCACCAATTCTACCAATTTTGTCCCTAATGAATCCTAAAATATCTTTATTTTCAATCTATCAGAGATATTTTGATTTGGTCAAATCTTTAGCGAATGGTGTATCTATCAAAATATTTCATCATTAATTCCTTTCTTTCATTCTAAAAAGTCTTGTATGTTTTGAATTATCAATTTTAGTCATGTATGTTAGTCGAAATTTGTCACGTGCATTGCACATGTTATGTTCACAAATTTTGGGGCTTTTCGATCAATTGTTGTTGACTTGTCCAAAATTATTAATGTAGCATAAGCATACCACATCATTTAAAATTAAAATAACAAAATGATTTCGGATATGAAGTGGGCGCAGAAGAGTGCATCAATTTTTTTGGAGTGCATTGCGTTCTATTGAGTTATGTAGTGCAATGCACATAATAAATTCTGGTCGATTTTATAATTTTCGGTTAAAGTTATTCTTAAATTGAACTCAATCCCAACCTATAAAATTAAAATTAGACTCAATACTAACATACAAAAATTCATAACATAAAAAAATATTTTTGAAACGGTCCTAAGTTAGGGGATAAGAACGGAATTTTGCCATACATATGATAGGTCGAGGAGTAAAAGTAGTTTGATAGAAGAAAACAAAAAAATATTTATCCATAAATATTAGGTAGGTATGACATCACTTCACTTCACTGGTGAATCAAATTCCAACCACTTTTTTCCTGAAATGTTTAAAAATTTATTAATTAACAACTCAAACACATGAAACTAAAGTGGCAGTAAAAAACAAAGAAAAGAGGTTTATAACAGTCACACTTACGGATCTACAACATGCACTTTATTTAGTTTTAAACTTCATTCATAAGACTTACCAACATAGATTAATATATTGCACACAATCAAATTCCAAAACACTCATATTTTTTATTCACTACAAACCTCATTGATAAAGTATTTATTACAAATTGCTCTACCAACTAACCTATAGTTGTCATATTTTACTCTAGGAAACTCTAAGCATAAATCCTAAAATTAAGTTACCAATGTGGTTTCTAAACTTAACTGCTCAATCTTAGGGATGACTATGGGACAGGGCGGGGGTATCTAAAAAGCCAAGCCCGCCCCACGCACACGGATTTTGACCAGTCCTACCCCGCGCCCCGCGGCGAGTCAGCAAAAATTGCCCTGTGCCCCGACCTGTGTGGGGAAGATCTGCCCCGCCCCGCCCCACCCCACCCCATCCTAATATAAATGTATTTTTTTCGAATTTTTGAAAATATCACAATTTTAGTATATTTTCTGAAGATGCAATATTCATAAAATTCATAAATCACATTCAACCACCCACAAATTCATTGGGTAAAAATATGCAATCAAAATCACATAACAACCACCCAAATAAAACACAAGTCATTCATAAATTCAGTAGTTCAACACTTCAACAATTCAAATAAGCACCCAACATTACAAAAGTCAAAAGGTAATGAAATTCTTAAATTCATAACAAAACCCAATTCTAAAGATAAAAAGCAACATCCTTGATTGAAAATTGTTGCCTCCAAGCCACATACATACTTCGCAAATTCAAACCTACAATAACAAGACAAGTTTGAACTTAAGTACTTCAATTTTATAAAAAAACACACTAAGATGAAGATAATTAAACAATATGAATTGCTTACCTCAAGTTCATTCTTCTCCTCATCCGAATCGTAAAAGACGGTTGCATGTACTTCATTCGATGAATTAGCTGCATTACATAATGTTGGAGCATTAAGCATAAATTATTAGGTATGTCAATGAAATCAAAATATCAATTTAAGTACTTACCGTTTTCTGATACTATCCAATTTTGTGAACACATTAAGGCCTCGATGAAGCCTGCTACGGTGAGGACTAATCAATCGTCCACTTGTGCTGAAGGCAGACTCGGAAGCAACAGTAGAAATTGGAATTGCTAAGACGTCTCTTGCAATTTGAGAAAAAATAGGATATTTACCTTTATTTGCCTTCCACCAAGATAAAACCTCAAAATATGGACTTCGAGGTACAACATCCTCATCCAAGTAATTGTCCAACTCCGACCTCACAGACTTTCTTTTCTTTCTAGAAGTGTATTTGTCAAAATCACTAAGTGAATCACCAACACTAGAACCCATATCCATCATTGAGCAATTTCCATCACCACCATTTTTTTGCTTCTCATTTTCACTTGCCTCGTATTGCTTAAGCATGTCACGATATAAAGAAATGATCCTATCCACCTCAAATCCAGACTCATCATCAAAAATCTTAGCGAAGTAGAACTCTAGCAAATCCACCTTAAACCTAGGGTCAAGAATTACTGCCACCCCCATAATCCCATGCACAACTGACCAATACTTGTCAAACTTTATGAACATTTTCCTAGACATATTTTCAACAACCTCAATACCACAAGAACTCCACTCTTTTAAAGATACTTTGATTTCACAAATTTTTGGAAAATAGATATTTGCAGTAGGATACTGAGTACCAGAAAAAAGTTCAGTGGCTATATAAAACAACTTTAGCCAACCACAAATTTCTTTAGTCAAGTTCCACTCAAGTTCACTAGGCATGCTTTTGTATTTTGAATCACGATTCTTTAAACGAGAAAAAGACTTCTTTAAACTCTAGAGCTGTTTGTAGCATAAAAAACGTGGAGTTCCAACGAGTTTTGCAATCAAGTATGAGTTTCTTACCATTATAAGCCTTTATTTGACGAGCAGAGTCCTCAAATTTCTCCCATCTTTTAGGTGTTCCCGACCAGTAAGCCACACTATCTCTTACCTTTTCAATTGTACTCCCAATGACCTCCCTTCCTTTTTTCACAATGTAAAAAATTTATCTTGTACACGATGTAAATTTATCGTGTACACGATATAATTATTCTTGAAACATGTACACGATAATGTTTTATCTGTACACGATATAAAATTATCGTGTACACGATAATAAAAATTATCATGTACACGATAATTTACTAGACCTCCTGACACATGCTGGCTACTTTATCAAATAAAAAGTTAAACTATCAAAAAACATTTCACTATGCTTCTGACAGGCCAAAATGCCCCATTTCCACTATAAACATTAGTCAATAATTATACTACATTGAGCATGTTATTGAGAGATCCATAGGATACGTTGATGACGAGAATATAATCTTATTAATATACTCTCCGGGGTACAGAGGGCGACAAAAATTACAACTCTGCCAATCTGGTCGTGTCCAGAAGTGTCATATCGGACTAGGGGTGGTTCGGTACGGCATACCGTACCGAACTGCTGTTACCGTATACTGTACCGAAAAATTCGGTACCGAAAATACCATACCAAAAAATTCGGTATACCGAATCAAAATTTCGGTATGTCACTCGGTCCATACCGTACATACCGAATTTACGGTATGCTGAAATTTATATATGGTAATGGTATTACCGTTTCATACCGATTTACTGAGTTCTTTTCATGCCGAAAATACCGAAATATTATTTTTATACCGAAATTACCGAAAATGTAACTTTACTCCAAAAATAATTTATTTAAGCCAAAAAACTATACACAAAATTAACTTTTGCAAATTCATATGAACATTTAGTACTAAAAGAGATTAATACAATACATATATAAAAAAAAAAAAACAACAACAACAACAACAACCAAAGCAGATTAGTGTCATTACATCATACAACAAGCCAACAATAAAGTCACAATATTTGATACAACCAAATGTCCAAAACATAATTCAACTCAAACATACTATCGAACTAAAAAAGGATTGAAATCATTTTGCAGAAGCCAGGTCGAACACTTCAAATTCAAGTCCTTTTGACACCACCTATCCAAAATATATATCTTTGTAAATTAGAGGAAAAAATAGATACCCATAATCATCAATTACTATACCAATTTACCATTGTTTTTCTGTGAGATGTACACGAACAGTAGAAAGTTATAGTTTCTGCATGATAAAACATCACCTGTGAAATTATTGTTTCATAAAATTTGAGAAAAAAAATGAATACATACATACCAAATCAATACAGCCAATAACCTTTTTGGATATTTACTACCAAGTTTATTTCTTCCACAAGTTTTTTAATGATTGAAATTTCCCCTAACTACAACAATGCTGCCACTTTTTCCTTCAACATTAGTATACAAGAAGCTAGAGTCATCACAAATAATATATTTTTATCATTAATCTATAACTACAATAACTCTTCCACTTTTTCTTTCAACAGTAGTCCTTAACTACAACAATTCTTAATGCCACAAATAACAACTAAAAACCAAATTAGGAACAAATAAGTGCACATTTACCTTGAGATCTTTTACACCATAGACAAAGTGGAGGCCGGAGAGAAATTCTGAGAGCAGTCTTGAATGGAATTTACAGCTGCAAAAAAATTAGAGATGATTAAAATTCTTCATACAAGATTAAAATAAATAAATATATAATAATCTAAACTTAATTAAATAAAAGACACTTACTCTTTTCGATTTCTTCAATTTCCTTATATAATTCAAGATCCACAATCGTTGGTGCGAACCAACGCCTCTACCATTTTAGGACTCAAACTACTCCTGAAAGGATCCACAACTCTTTTGCCCAAACTAAAAGCAGACTCACTAGCCACAATTGAGCTTGGAATTGCAAAAACATCCTTGGCAATAACTGAAAGAACAGGATACCTAGCTTCACTTCCTCTCCGCCATTCCAAAAGATTAAATGAAGGGTTCAATCGTTTTTAAATCTCATTGGAGAGATACTTATCCACTTCATTAGATATCTCTTGAAGTTGTTCTTCTTCATTTTGTGCTTCAACTTCATTGAACAATTCATCCCAAAGACCATCACCACCACCGCTACTAGTACCCTCTCCACTATCACCCTCTATTTGGTTACTTTGTTTCTCAGTAATCAAAGTGTCATTTATTCCTTTGTACTCCATCCACAAAGTTACCAAGTTTCTTTTAACCGTATCAATAAACTTTGTGACCATTTCCAGACTACCTCCTAATTTCTTAATGCTGACTTTGATCAACTGAAGCTTGTTTCTTGGGTCCAGCATATTGGAAATAAAAACCAAAGGGTTCATGTTATTCTAATTTCCCTAATACTTATCGAACTTTATCTTCATGGAACTTGCATCATTTTTAAGAATTGGATCTAAATCGTCATTCCTTCTTTTCTCAATCTCAAATTGTAGAGAAATCATTGATGGATAAATGGATTGGGAGGTAGGAGTCTTTGATGTACTTAGTTCTAAAGTGGCATCATAGAACTTTTTTAAAAAGTGCACAAAAGCCTTTGCTTTCTCCCAATCCTCTTGAAGTGGAGGCCCTACCTTTCTTTGCCCTTTTCATCCTTTTCACGAAAATAACTCACAAAAGGCAACCATTCTTCAGACATCCTTTCAAACACCCTTCTATACTTTAATGCAACTTCAAGCATTTTATAAGTTGCATTCCACCTAGTCTTGACATCCATAGGAACTGTTGACGTGCTAGCAAACTTTGTCAGCACGCCAAACTCCCTAAACTTATTCAACCTAGAAGGGGAAGAATGAATAAAAACAACTGCATTCCTTATGGATTTAATTGAAGTACTAAGCTCTTTCAACCCATCGTTAACAATCAAGTTAAGTATATGACACGAACACCTCAAATGCAAATATTTCCCTTCAAACAACAATGTATTTTCACTTTTCATTCTTTTATTCAAGTAACTAATTGCGTTATCGACTACTATTGAAAACACTTTTTCTATCCCCATTCTCTTAGACAAACTTCAACCATATTTCCAATTTCTTCCCTTATATGACTAGTGATTTTTGTAAAGTTTATGATTCTTTTATGCAATTTCCATTCATTATCCAAAAAATGAGCTGTGACAACCATGTAATTTATATTTTGTATGGATGTCCAAGTATCAGTTGTGATACTTACCCTTTGACCACTAATCACACTTTTAATCCTAGCTTTCTCGACTAAGAATAAATCATAAACCATACCTGCAACTTTTTTTCGATCAGGAATTCTAACCTAGGTTGTAGTTCATGCAACATACCTTTATATACCTTGCCTTCCACTGCCTGAAAGGACATCTCATCGATGATCACCCACTCTATGACCTTTAGCTCACAATGTTTTTTATTAGAAGAATGATAAACCATGGCACTTCCTTGCCCCATATTCTCATTCGTCAAGGCAACTTGATTTTTATCACTCGCACTTACTTCATATATCGGACTTCCGTGCACCTCTTCTCTAAGTGATTCTTCAACCCACTTGTATTCCTGTAACTCGCTGAGATCTCAGCCTTACAATATTTGCATATCCCTATTTGTTGTACAGTGCCATTAGCCAATGTCCTAGCCCTCTGGCACAATGCAACGAATATTGACTCCTCCCTTTAGTCTGCTGTTTGGGAGCTACTGGAGGCTTTTGTGCCGAAGTAGTTCTTGCTCGTTTCTGACTTGTAGACTCGTCTTGTGTTTCAGTATCTATTGTATTTGGTGTTTCGATCCTTCGGTCCTTTCGGATGGACTAGGCAACGAATGGGAAGATTCAGATTCCAATTTTATCCTGAAAGGTAAAATATATATCATGACGTGTTATTGTTTGAGCAACACCGAAAAATAGCAACTAAGCAAAAAGAGAAAAGCAAGGTTGTAATGTCTACTTCTATATTTTTGGTGGACCAGCTTAAAGAAATGGTGGTATCAGTTTAAAAAGTGGTAATTGAGAAGTTCTATAATTATTTTAATAGGAATATAAGTAATATTTATTAAGTTGTTATACCATTCTATTTTAATAATATAGAATAATAGAAGTAAACCATTAGTTGGAAATACAGCCTGTATCACATCATATATATTATATTGTATCTCTATCTTCATACAAAGAGTTAATCACTATCTTATTAATCAATCTATAAATTATTACATACAAATAAGTAACCATATTAAACAATATATAAAAATTTAAACTAAGTACTAGTCTGTACTACTCCCTAAATCACAAACATCTCCCAATTGCTTTAAAAATTGGCCCAGGTGTTCTATCAAAGGCCTATAGACTGGACCAATAAGAAATTAGTCAAGAATTGGTCTCTTTTTTGCTAATGAAAATGTTCAGAAGATGATGACTAAATATAAGTTATAAAGTGGACCTCTAAATCAAGAATATCATGCTTTTCTTCCCAATCTGTTAAAAATCCTCATTGTGTTTCCTATTATGAATTATTTTTCTTCCTTGGCATCTGTGATGAGCTAACAATACATGACTAACCTGTCTAACCATGAGCTATTTATTTTGCTAACTTAATTCTGGAACTGAATATCTGAATTCTGAACCTAGCTCATTGTCACATTCCATTTTCTTCAAATAAATTAGATTTAGATTTAAATGAAAAAGGAAGGAAAAGACATTTACGTCAGCTTGTCTAGTGGTTCCCGTTCACAGGTGACAGCAAGAGGAAGTCGGTGGCGGCGCGACGAGCAAAGCTAGGAGGCGGTGGTGGTGCGTCGAGCACTGGTGGCGGCGGCGGCCAAAGCTAGGGTTTAGAGGAAGAAGGAAGTTGCGTGTTTGTCACTTTGTCTAAGAGGTTGTAGTGAGAGAGATTCAGAGCTGAGAGATAGTGAGAGACTGCTTTCTTAATTTGAAATAAGTGTAGAAAAAAATGATAATTTTGATTTTGTAATATTTACCGAGAAATTATGTACTGAATATTTCGGTATATACCGATTTTACGGTGTATACCGAACTATTGCTATTATCGATCTTTTTGGTATATACCGAAATACAGTACAGATGTATTTCGGTATATACCGAAATACCAAAATTTTGACATTCTTATACCGATACCATACCAAAAAATACCGGTACGGTATCATACCGTACCGAAAAATTTGGTATGCCAAAAATTTTGGTTTTTTCGGTATTTTTCGGTACAGTAAGTGCAGTATACCTATAATTCGGTATTTTTCTCCACCCCTAGATCTGATGGATACAATTCTCACAATTCTCATTATATATTTTCATTAATTTGATCATTTTATTATGGTGGTAGAAGACTAAAAGCGGAGAGGGCACTTTGGCGCCTAACTTTTTTTTTCTAAATTTAATTTTTACATGTTTAGGTTACAGATTTATACTTATAGTGAGTCAAACTTCATTACAAAGTTTCATATATTTAATTAATTGTGCAAGATGTAATGAAAAGAAGAGGCGACGGAGAAACTTGAAGTGTGGGGGAGAGGGTTTTAACTTTTATTTAATTTCTCTGCTGCTGGAATGAAGAGAGTGAGGGCTTTCACTTTTAAATTTTATTTTTTTAATTTAATCAATTGTCTCAAATTTAAAAAACGATAATGTTTAATTTTCAATAAAAATATATAAAAATGCTTAGACCACCTAGCGGCCGTCTAGGCGCTACTTAGACCCGAAAATGGCTAAGGGCGCCGACTTATCATAATCGGAGACAGATTGTAGGTGCCTAGTCGCTGTCTAAAGTGTCTTTTGCATCAATGGTTTTTATAGGAATATTTATGGATGAGTCTCTAAGAATTCTTTGATCATTTTTTTCGGAAAAAAGATTTCATCTAATTGTACGAACTTTTCAACAATACTTTTTTCTTGATTATCATTAAAAAAATGGCTATTCGACCAAATAGGGGTGAAATCATTTTTGGTCCCGTAACTTTTCACTTGTACAATTTTGGTCCCAAGAAAAGTTAAAAATTTAATTTAGTCCTATAACTTTGGAATTGATTCGGTTTTGGTCCTGGTAGCATCGTTTCCGACTACCAAATTAAAATCGTGTATGAAGATACACTTAAACCTTACCGACTATCCTACTTAGTAGAATGGTAAATAAGGGTCGATCCCACAGGGAACGGCCGAACAGTTTTGATTACGAAATCAAGCGGTTTATGATTAAGAATGCAAGAAATAAATACTTAAGAAAGCAATAGTGGGGGGAGGGGGGGAGGGTTGATGGGAAACTAGCAATCTATTAGTGACAATTAAAAGCAAATAGACACAATTAAAAGAAACAAGTACTCAAAAACACTAGAAGAGATCTTTTTCGGTTTTAGTTTTCAAATAGTAAAACAAGTCACCCTTGATCATGCTTCCCCTTGGTCTTGAACAATTGATGCAACTATTGTTAATGCCCGATTGAATTGTGATTTAAGCCCTTATCTCAAGACTATTAACAAGCTCTAATAGCCTTGTTGTCCCTTAATCTTAGTTAATCAAAATAAGCTCTTCGACTAACCCTATTCAGTTTAACCGAATCCTCGAACAAGCTCTTAGATTCAATCACCAAAAGCATTAAACACTAGGACAACGAGATAAATTCAACATAAAACTCGAAAGCTCGGTTTTAGGGGTTGAACTTTGTGTTATCCCCAATAAATAATTATTGTTTGCTACTCGGGAATCGGAAATCCTACAATTACGGATAGTAATCTCCTATTCTAGCAACACATTCACAAATCCCTTAAAGGGTGATCAAACCAATAATTAATTCATAAATGTGAATCAACAAGAGCAAATAACACAAAACACTTAAATAAACAATAATCTCGGTAACATTAACCGTAATAATCACATCAATGTCTCGACTCAAGGTTCCACAATGATCAAGGATGAACTAAGGGTGCTAGCCACCCATATTAACTAATACAATCAGAAAATAAATGGAAAAATGAAGAAACATGATACTGATTTGGATAAATCCAAAGATGTCAATTGGAGAAGATGATCCTTCAATCCCTTGTCCAATCTCCTTCCTTGGTGGCTGAAATATGCTCTCCAAGTATCCAAAAGTACTCCAAAAGTTATCCAAAGTTAGGTTAAATTCGAATGGGATGATATATATATAAAGGGAGAAAGTGCTAGACAAAAATAGGCAAAAACGTATTCAGGATTTTAAAACAGAGTAGTAAATCTCGGCCGAGACGGGAGTGTGTCTCGGTCGAGACGTGAAAAAGGGTTTTCAAGAATTTTGGGTCGAAGGTCTTCAGTTGGCTCTTCCTTTCTTGCCTCGATCGATCCCTCGACTCCTCGGTCGTTTAATCTTCGATTTCGAACCTTTTTACACCTGTCTTAATACAAAAATAGCTCAAACGCATTATTTTGCCCATTAGAATATAAAAGCACTAAATACACATAATTATGCACGTTATTGACACTAAAATGACACTAAAAGTGCCCTAAAGTGCGTGCACGGAACACGTGTACCAAATCTCCCCAAACTTAAAACTTGTTCGTCCCGAACAATAAAGAGAAAGACAAAAGAACATGTGTTTAGGGCAAAGTTTAGTGGCATTTGATTTCAGAATTTTCATGAAAAAGAGTAAGAGATCATGATAAAAGTGAGCATGTGTGATAGACTAGATCCACTACTCTCGAGACAAAACACTCTAAACTTAAGATCCTCACATGGTGAGTGTAACTCTCGACTCTCAAGTGTATCAAAAGGGAAGTGTATACGCTCACATTGAAATGCATAAAATGCCTACCATAAGCTTGCCAATCATCTAAACTTCGATGTATACCGGCATGTGTGACAACGAATCAAAAAGGTCTTTAATAGGTTGTAATGTTGGCTTGGGGTAAGGTGGGATAATTTTGGGTAGAAGTGACTATAAAACGGACTAAATGAGTCGTGCACTACCCATCTACCCCTCAAACAATGGTCACTCTACCTCACTCTTTACTTCCTTAGTAAACCAATCCCAAAAATTGATTTCTTCACCTTACCACAAAGTCTACAACCTAAATGCTTTCTCAATTCTCCCTTGAAGTGTATTTTCTTTTGAATTTCTACAACTTTGAGAACATCTATCAAAAGGCATTTACATTACTAGCCTCTCCGAATCAAAAGTAACAAATGAGTATATACAACTAACTTTTTCTTTTCTTTTTCTGATTTTTTGACTTTTTTCGATTTTCGACCTTTTTTTTATTTTTATTTTTATTTTTATTTTTTAATAACAAACAAAAATTGGAGAGGACTAGTATGCTCGATTCTTTTCATATTGTTTCAATTCCTTTCACCTTTCAATATTCCCAATAGTTCACCCTTTTCAATCCTAAATTACCAGACTACCTTCCAACCACCTCCCTCATACTCAAATAGTCCAATTAGGTTCAAAGGCTAATCGAAAGGGTTTCGGCTTGTAGAATTGGGTTGTCAAACAAGAGGCTAAAAGCTTAAGGGGCTCAACTAGAGACAATATCAAATTAGGTACAAAGGATGTGTTTTCAAGCTTGAAAGTAGGCTCAAATCAAGGATTGCCTAAGATCATTTTCAATGTCACACAATGTAACGACTCATGCAAAATAGAGAATCAAGGCAAGTTCTAGAGACAACTAAATGCACTCAATGAATTTCACACCGAAAGAAAGTTTACGTTACTCCAAAGATGGGAGTATCTTCTAAAGCTCAAAAACTCACTCGGTTGCAATTTTTGATCAAAAGTTTTGAGTGTATGTTCAATTTTGTTTCAAAAGTCTATCATGCTCTACCATGTGCTTCTTTCAAAGATATTTGTAAAAAACTTTCATCATTAATCAATGCCACATTTTCTTGTCCTAAACTTCATCCAATTGCTTTCTCGAGCTGCCAATTTGTACGAATCCCACCCCCTCCCCAAACTTAGTTGCAAACTTAGTTTGTGGAAAAAGAGGAGTACAATTTGGTGGCTCGCCGAACTTAACCATTTTATTACACGTTTATTCACAAACATTAACTAAATGAACTACTTTATTAATAATCCTACTCCTATAACAATAAAGGGAAAATGTGTGTGGACTTATCAACACAAACAAACAATTTGACTTTAAAGCACCCAATGATTATTTAAAAATCCGAAATAGCCAAATGCATATGTAATAACATTACCAACCAAGGCTAATAAAAAAATGACAATGGCTCACAGGCCGGCAATATTACCAACAATACAAATGGACAATATCACAAAAGCAATCAATATATAAATCAAATTGGCACACAGGCCATCACAACAAATCCAACAAGCAAGTCATGTCAAATGGCTCACAGGCCAACAGTATAGATAATGAAAGAAGAAAAACGGGGGATAGGGGATTTCGAGCAACCGAAATGGTTTTATCTTTTTGTTTTCCCCCAAACTTAGTTTTGCAACTAAGTTTGGGACAAAAAGGTAAGACTTCTCGGTCGCTCTACTCACAGCGAGCGGAAAGGTCGGGAACTCGAGCTGGTGAAACATCCTTTTATTGACTTGAAAAGGTCGAGAATCTTGGTCTGATTTTCTTGGATAGTTTCCTTGATTCCTCTCAGCTCAGCTCCAACAGATGCTCGTAGCTCCACCAATTCGGCTCTGACGCCTTTGATCTCGTCCCCCATGGCCGCCATTAAGCCCTCCTGCCGTTCCTGGAACTCAGATTGAGTTAGAATGGCAGTAGATGGTCGTTTCCTGGACGGTTGCTCTGGTTGGCTGCTTCCTTCCCCTTCAACCCCTACGCTCCGAACCCGTGCCACCGGACGTGGCTTTTTAACACGCTTGAATTTGGTCAGTTCTTCCCGGTTTGGCTCCAAGGAGGCATTGAGGTGTGCCTCGGAGCTCAGTTCCAAATTCATCGTGCTTGCCAGGTTGGTGATGTAAGTCAGTTCGGGGTTGGGTAAGCGAAGGTAAGGCCCCTCGTTTTGGAGCACGTATGGGACAGCCGGACCCGATATGCCCTCTTTGTACCCGAGCATGGCAATGCGCATGTTCTCCATCTCCTCCCAGTCCAAATAATAATCAGTGGTGATTGGCGTGTACTCTAGAAGGGGAACATTGTAGTGCTCGAGTATAGGGGTTATCAATGCCCCACAATAGATCGGGTCGGGCATTTTCGTTTCTCTTTTTCTCTCCGTCCTCAATTCTTTCACTATCTTCTGAAAACATGATACCAAATCATATCGGAAGTTCCTCTCCTTTCTATCCACGATGGCCCACAGAATCTTCATCTCGTATAAGCGGGGAGAGCTGATTTCTTTCCGTCCACATATGGTGGAGCTCAACAGTTTCTGTAGATACTTCACCACGGGGCTTCGAATAGAAGTAAGCCTGGAGCCTCTAGGATCGTAGGCTTGAGGTGCAACTATTCCAGGGGCGGCAGTGATTTGCTCCCAGAATTGTTGCACATTGAACTATTTCAACACCTCGCGATCACCGTGAGATGTGGTTTTGAAACCATATATGCTTTTCTAACGGTCGTGGCTGAGTATCTTCTCTTCATTTAGAAGCTGGAACTTGAAATGATGAACTGTAGAGCCGGAATTTGTCTCCTCCTCGATCTCGAGTGTGCTGAAAAACTCGAGCACAAATTTGAGGAAGGTTGGGCGGGGGGCGAGGCACTGAACTAGACCTGCTGCGTCTAACAGTTCTAGAACGTTTTGCCGGATGCCCATGGCGTCTAAAATCTTGGGATCGCCATATCGGGTTGCTGACACCCCCCTCTTCATCAATTTATCAAATCATTTTCGTTGCTCCTCTGTTCCCAGCACAATATCAAAATCTATGGGCTTCGTGGATTTGTCAGTGGAAGTCGGTGGGACTTCCGGTGGAGGAACTTCCGGAGTAGGCTCAACAGCCTTCTCCTTGCCTTTGGCTTGGCTTCTTCGGATTTTTTGCGTGACTTTTCGGCCAGAGGTGCCTTCTTGGGTGTTGCCTTTTGTGGGTTTCGGAGGTGCATGGGTACCTAAAATCAACAATTCAATAATAAAAAACTTGTGGCAAAAAAACAAGTTCAAGTGCAAGTAGGAAGTGTCTAGGTTCATTTGAATCCAACTATATCTCTAACAAAAACAGGGCAAAATGTATCAATCATGCAATGACAACCAAATCATATTCAAATAAGGTCACACATTACAATAATATCAACAAGTAGTCTAAAAAAAAACAGAGAATATAGTCGAATTCAACGCCTAGCACGTGCTTGATAATATGCCACAACGAATTTAGCCTTTTCAAGAACTGACAAGATTATACTCGACAATCCACCCACTCCATCATCAGGCAAACATACGAACTATCAATCGATTTTATCATTTAAATGCATAACACTTATCACATGGCAAAAAAATCAATACAAGTACTTGTATGTGTAACCAAGTTCAACGAATATGCATATAAACGTAAAATTAACTTTCAATCTCAACAATGTATACACTAATACGCAACAATGAATCGAAAGGAGGAGATAGCCGTACTTACCAGTTGAGTTTAACCGAATTTTTTTTGAATTTGGGTTGCTCGCGCCCTTTTTAAATCGACCTCAAATGTGCTCCAAATCCAAATATTTTCGAAGGAGAGTTGGTGTGGTGATGTGAGTGAGGTGTGGTGTGAATTTTAGAGGTGGAAATCGAGTGCAAAGGTGATTATTGGAGTAGTGTGTGCGTGAGTGTGTGAAAATCGCAAATTTGGGGAAGAACTGACCTAATTTTCGCGCAGGGGGTATTTATACCTGTTTTCCGTCTCGGCCGAGATTCGAATTTGGGCCCTTTGTCTCGGCCGAGATCCGTTCTTTGCTTTCAGGAAAACTTGACACGGCAAGGAATCTCGGCCGAGATTATGTAGTGTCTCGGTCGAGATGAATTCTCAGCATTTTTACCCCCATTCTGGACAAACCCGTCTCGGCCGAGATGCATGTATGTCTCGGCCGAGATTGTTCTTCAGCAAATTTGCCTCCATTCTGGACAACCCCGTCTCGCCCTAGATTCGGTCCTGTCTCGGCCGAGATGCTCTTCCAGAGAATTTGGCTCAATTTCCTTTCAAACCCATCTCGGCCGAGATGCATGTATGTCTCGGCCGAGATGTGCTTCCAGAGAAATTTCTTCATTTTGGGCCTGTCTGAATCTCGGCCGAGATAAGGTAATGTCTCGGCCGAGATTATCTTCCAGCAAATTTTCCAAATTTTTGTATCTTTGGATCTCGGCCGAGATGAGACATGTGTCTCGGCCGAGAAAGCCTTCCAGGGAAAAATTGGCCTTTTCACTCACTTGGGGTTTCGGCCGAGATTTCTTCTGTGTCTCGGCCGAGATGGTTCTCCCCTGCATTTTTCCACCTTTTTGGTGTTCTTCACCCCCATTCTACACCATGTCTTGGCTTTGGTTTGTTTGTGTGGTAACTACACACATTTTAACAAACACAATTCAAAATATGTAAATAATAGTAAAACTACTAAGCTATGAATTTTAAAATACGAGAAAACGAGTAAACGCCGGGTTGCCTCCCGAAAAGCGTCTTTGTTTGATGTTGTTGGCTCGACGGACGCTTTTTTTCAGTTTGGTGGTGAGTCTTCCACTCTTTCTTCTTCACTGGGGCTTTCTTGAATATGCTCTAAATAAGGCTTGAGAAGATGCCCATTGACCTTGAAGATTTTTCCGGTTTTACCACTTTCAATTTCGATGGCTCCATGATCAAACACCTTAGTGACAACAAAGGGTCCTACCCATCTTGAATGGAGCTTGCCCGGAAATAACTTCAACCGAGAGTGATATAATAGCACTTTCTCCCCAACCACAAACGTTTTCCGGGTAATTCTCGAGTCATGAAAAGCCTTCGTTTTCTCCTTGTAGATCATGGCGTTTTCAAAGGCTTCATTCCAAATTTCTTCGAGCTCTTGCAATTGGAGCTTTCGGTGTACACCGGCTTCATCAAGGTTCATGTTGCATCTCCGAATAGCCCAGTAGGCTCTATGTTCAAGTTCCACCGGGAGATGGCATTGCTTTCCATAAATGAGTCGAAAAGGAGACATACCAATTGGAGTTTTATAGGCAGTCCTATACGCCCATAATGCATCATTAAGCCTCAAACTCCAATCCTTGCGATTTGGTTGCACAGTCTTCTCCAATATCGACTTGATTTCCCGATTCGAAGTTTCGGCTTGCCCATTGGTTTGTGGATGATAAGGCGTCGAAACTTTGTGCAATACAATGTATTTCTTCAGCAACACATCGATTGTTCGGTTGCAAAAGTGTGTGCCTCTATCACTTATGATGGCTTTTGGTATCCTAAACCGAGCAAAAATGTTGGATTGGACGAACTCGGCCACAACTTTAGAGTCATTGGTTCGGGTTGCTTTCGCCTCCACCCACTTGGACACATAGTCAACAACCAACAATATGTACAAATTCCCATAAGACAAGGGAAACGGTCCCATGAAGTCCATACCCCAAACATCAAAAATTTCACAGACTACAATCGGGTTTTGGGGCATTTGATTTCTTTGAGAGACATTTCCCGTCTTTTGACAGTTGTCAAGGGATTTGCAAAAAGCA
Organism: Ajuga chamaepitys; assembly: GCA_958295605.1. Classification (NCBI taxonomy): domain Eukaryota; kingdom Viridiplantae; phylum Streptophyta; class Magnoliopsida; order Lamiales; family Lamiaceae; genus Ajuga; species Ajuga chamaepitys. The sequence continues at coordinate 19,645,064 of OY282505.1, forward strand.
AGGGCATCTCTAAATATGGTGGGCCAAAACAATCCACTCTCCAGCACTTTGTATGCCGTCCTCTTCGGCCCGAAGTAGCCTCCACAAGCATGTGAGTGGCAAAAATTCAACACCGACTGCACTTCGTCTTCGGGAATGCATCTCCTGATTACTTGATCTGACCCATATTTCCACAGGTATGGATCATCCCTAACAAAATGCTTCGACTCACTCTTCAACCTATCCTTCTGCGGCTTACTCATCCCAATAGGAAATCTTTTGGATACCAAATAATTCACCATGTTGGCATACCAAGGGACTTTTGTGCTTGTCATGGCTAGCAATTGCTCATCTGGAAAGCTCTCCTTCAAGGGCATTTCGTCCTCCTTTTGTATCAAACGGCTTAAATGATCCGCCACCCAATTTTCCTTTCCCTTCTTGTCTTTGATTTCCAAATCAAACTCCTGAAGTAGCAAAATCCATCTGATGAGTCTTGGTTTAGCTTCCTTCTTTGATAATAGAAACCGAAGAGCTGCATGATCAGAAAAAACGATAATCTTAGTACCAAGCAGATATGACCTAAACTTTTCTAAAGCAAAAACTATGGCCAAGAGTTCTTTTTCTGTGGTGGTGTAGTTTGCTTGTGCCGGATTTAGGGTCCTTGAGGCGTAGTAGATCACATGGGCTGCTTTTTCCTTCCGTTACCCCAATACAGCTCCCACTGCATAGTTGCTTGCATCACACATGATCTCGAACGGCAGTGTCCAGTCCGGAGGTTGGATGATGGGGGGCGATGTAAGGGCCTCCTTGAGCTGATCAAAGGCCATCTTGCAATCGGTTGACATCTCAAATTCAACGTCCTTTTGCAATAGCCGACACAGAGGGGCAGAGATCTTGGAAAAATCCTTAATGAAACGCCTATAGAAACCTGCATGGCCAAGAAACGATCGAACTTCCCGCACAGTTGCAGGGTAAGGCAAGGCAACAATCAAATCAACTTTAGACTTATCAACCTCAATCCCTTTTGATGAAATTATATGCCCAAGAACGATGCCTTGCTCAACCATAAAATGACATTTCTCCCAATTCAAAACAAGATTTGTTTCTATGCACCTTTTCAGAATTTTAGCAAGATTATCAAGGCATTTTTCGAAAGACTCACCATACACACTAAAATCATCCATGAAAACTTCAATAATATTCCCTATATTCGGAAAAAATACTTACCATGCACCTTTGAAAGGTGGCCGGGGCATTGCATAGCCCAAATGGCATCCTCCTCCATGCAAAAGTACCGAAGGGGCATGTGAAAGTGGTCTTCTCTTGATCTTCTGGAGAGATGGCTATTTGAAAGTATCCGGAGTATCCATCCAAGAAGCAATAGAATGAATGCCCGGCCAATCTCTCAAGCATTTGGTCAATGAATGGCAAAGGAAAATAATCTTTGCGGGTCATGTCATTTAGCTTGCGGTAATCGATGCACACTCGCCATCCGGTTTGCAAGCGGGTGGGAACCATTTCACCGTCTTTGTTCTCCACCACCGTCACTCCCGACTTTTTGGGCACGACCTGTGTTGGGCTCACATATTTGCTATCCGATATTGGGTAAATAATACCAACATCGAGTAGCTTGATGATCTCCGTCTTTACCACCTCCATCATAGGTGGGTTAAGCCGCCTTTGAGGTTCCCGACTTGGTTTGGCAGTATCCTCCAACAATATCCGGTGCATGCATAGGGATGGACTAATGCCTTTGATATCAGCGATAGTCCACCCTATAGCTTCTTTGTTAACCTTGAGGACCTCGATCAATGCTTGTTCTTGAGTGGATGTGAGCTTTGATGAGATAATCACCGGTAGGGTTTCGTCCTCCCCAAGATATACATATTTGAGATGGGGGGAAAGGGCTTTGAGCTCAATGGTTGGTGCCTTGATGGTAGAAGGTAGCAGCTTTTCTTGAGGTACAGGCAAAGGTAAGAATTTGGGAAAGGGCTTGGTTCGGAAAGGCTTGGATGATTTCGATTGTTCCACTATCCCCACAAACTCTTTCTTGGTGTCCATTGGCTCTATCTTCTCTAGATCGGCCGCCAATTCAATTGCTTCTTCGTCCCTACAATAACACTCAAACACTTCCTCCACAAGGGGATCAATAACATCAATGACATCAATAGAATAAACACTATGCAATTCCTCAGGATATTTCATTGAATAAAAAATATTGAATTGCACCACTTGGCCAGCAAATTCCATGCTAAGAGTTCCCTCTCGCACGTCAATCTTTGTTTGGGAGGTATTCAAGAACGGCCTCCCAAGCAAGATTGGAGTGGAATCGGGCGAATTTCCATGCATGTCAAGTACATAGAAATCTGCTGGAAAGATGAGGTTATCCACCTCAACTATCACGTCCTCAATCACCCCGTCCGGAAACGAGGTGCTTCGGTCCGCCAGTTGGATGACTACCCTCGTGTCTTTCAGTGGACCGAAATTCAAGCTATTGAAAATAGAACGGGGCATCACATTGATCGATGCCTCCAAATCAAGCATGGCCTTTTCAATCAGACAGTTACCGATTTTACATGGGATGGTGAACATCCCCGGGTCCTTGCATTTCTGTGGCATCTTCTTCTGAAAAACCGCCAAGATGTTTTCTCCCATGAAGAATTTCTCATTCCCATGTAGACGCCTTTTGTTGGTGCATAAATCTTTCAAAAACTTTGCGTACCGCGGAATCTGTTTTACGGCGTCCATCAAAGGAATACTGATTTCCACTTTCCTGAATACCTCCATTATCTCCTTGTCTCTATTTTTGTCAGGAATCTTCTTCATTTGACTCAGAAACGGAAGTGGGGGCATTTCAAAATTTTTGTTGGATTTCAGGGAATCTCGGCCGAGATATTTATGTGTCTCGGCCGAGATAGATGGGCAGAGAATTTTTTCTGGACGAGCTGGCACATCTCGGCCGAGATCCTGATGTGTCTCGGTCGAGACAGGTGGGCAGAGAATTATGTCTTCTGGACGATGTGAGACATCTCGGCCGAGATCCTGATATGTCTCGATCGAGATTTCCTGTTTTGCACCCTCCCTTTTACTTTCAACTCTACTTGCTTGGTAAACGTGTTTATTCATGCATAATAGGTCGAGTTAAGTGTCTATTTAGTGGCATTTGCATGCGTATTCGACCGTGTATTGTTCGTATTTGTATTATTGGGCAATTTGATGCTTGTGACTTGTTTTGAAGTTATTTGGGTGAATTTAGACCAAAAAGTCGAACTCGACTAATAATGGATGTTGAGAACAAGTCCCACAAGTCAAAAACCAAGAAAAATGGCCCCAAAAGCTGCAGGAAACTGAGCTCGGCCGAGCTAGTGAGTCTCGGCCGAGCTAGAAGGTCAGAGAATTCGGATTTCAGGCTGTAGAAGAGTCTCGGCCGAGACAGTAATTCTCGGCCAAGACAGATTGACACACCTCAAGTATTTTAGCCATATCTTGAGATCGACAACTCCGATTGAGGTGCAATTGGTGGCGTTGGAAAACTAATTCGAAGAGCTACAACTTTACGTGAAAGAAGAAAAACCCAAAAATGACCATAAGACCCGAAAAAACAGCTTTGAAGTTGGAAAAAGAATGCAGTGTCGGCCCATTACTTGGCCCACAAGCTCAAAAACGAATTTTAAACTTATTTTCCTATTCGAATTAGGTTTTATCCCTCTTTATCCTAGAGATGTGCTCCTATAAATATCTCAAGGCTCTAGACATCAAGGGGAACACTTTGACATTGATTCAAGATCGCGGACTTGGAAATTCGGAAGAACATGAAGACTCAAGATTCAGCAACTCGGGTTTTATAGTTTTATAGATTTAATGTTTTCTTTTGATAGTTTGTTCTTAGCGATCGCTATGATCGGCTAAGCTTTTATTTTCCCGTCTTTGACGATGTTGAACCCTAGACTGTTATTTATGTAATTAATTCAGTAATTGCTTAATTTAATTATGTTCTGAGATTACTTGTGTTATTGGATTACTCTATCTTTTATATGTTTATTATGTGGACTGATCACCCTAGTAATAGGCATATAGCTGTCGCTAGGTCATGAATTCATAATCCGTAATTGTTATGCGTTTGTGCCCAAAAATAGCAAAAAGTGGTTACTCGCTAGGATAACATAAAGTCGCGGTCACTTGTACCACGTTCGTGAGTACAACACCGTACCTACTCCGTTGCCTTAATTCTCTATGCGTCTAATTACGATAGTTCTAGCGAGCGTCTCCTAGGGCTACTTAATTTGATAGGATTAATTGCTAAGTTCTTAGGATTAATTATACTTAAGGGGTAACAAGGGTTAGCTAAGCGTACCTGTTAATTCTTGGAGTAGGGGTCTCAGAACTAATTAGTTAAGTAGTTACATTAGTTACATGAATATTCAGGCTAGGGGGATAATGGGTTAAAGGCGGGATACTTTTTATTCACTAGTTAAATCATCTTTAGTTCTTTGCGTTAGTTAATTAAATCAAATCAAAACTCCCCCTTATTATATTTATATTATTAGTACTTATATAGAACTGGTTAGTACAATGATTTAGTTAATTCCTGTTCTCTGTGGGATCGACCCTCACTTGCTCTAGCTGCTGTTAGGAATAATTAGGAAATAAATCATCTTATTTGACTGCACCCGACAGTGCGGTTAAATTTTGGCGCCATTGCCGGGGAACGGTTGAAATTAATTGTGTTTCTTGTGTTAACCATATTCTCTACTATTTTAGATACATATTTTCTTCTGTTAATTAGTATTATTTATTTTCATTACTATTCGTAATCTTTGGGTCATCCTATGTGTTTGTCGAAGTGCTACTTTCTGCAGGACTGTTATTGTTTCTTTTGATGTCATGACGGAACAAAGTTCCAATATGTCATTGGAAGATATGGTGAAAATCTTGGCTTCTAACACTCTGCAATTTCAGGAAGAGACACGGTTGAGAATAAGGAACCTTGAGACTCAAATTAGTCAATTGGTTACCGTGGTATGTAGGTTAGAAAGCCAAGAAAGAGAGAAATTGGCATCCCAACCCAAGAAAAATCTGATGAACGAACATGTCGTGATTTTGAGGAGCGAAGAACAGCCTAGAGAGGATGAAAAGCCCGTACAAGTGCTGCAGAATGAAGAGAGCATTGAAAGTCAGGCTGAACAGACGCACATTGGATGCGAGATGCACATTGGGTCATCCTATGTGCCATCAGACATTGTGTGCCAGACGCATACTGGGTCATCAAATGTGCTAACAGACAGTGTATTGAAGGCGCACACTGAATTGTCCAGCACCCTACCATCTGTTGAGTTCAAGATGTACATTGGGTCACCTAATTTGTTACACATAGTCTGTGAAAAAGGATTAAAGTGCGGGTATAATGTGATCATGACTCCAATTGTATACCTGAGAAGGAAACGAGTCAGAATGAAAAATCATATGGTAGTGGAGGAGCCACAATCATCAAGACCAGCCCGCAAACCACCTTGGGGTATTTTCTAAAAGGAAAGTCTTGAGTCGAGCCAACGACGTAAAACAAAAGGCGCTTGTCGGGAGGCAACCCGATGTTTATCGTATTTTTATTTTATTTTATTTTATTTAATGCATTTTTTTTTTTTTTTAGTTTGATGCATTTTATTCCTTTTTTTTTTTTTTTGAAAAGTATGTAGGAACTAACATTACTCAAAATCAAAGAAATAGTGGAGCAGGATGGATATAACAAGGACATCCGATGGGGCGCGATAGCCAAATAATGGAGCAAGCATAGCTTCCAACCACCATTTTAGTAGTAGCACTGTAAGTAAGCACCAAATCGTACCCTTCTTTTCCCACAAACTTTGGTTTTTAACCAAGTTTGGAGGAGGGGGTGTAAGTGGGACGATTTGGCCGCTTTTAAGCTTTTTGAGCTTTGAGCTTTATTTTCATATATTTTCTTGTTTTGTGCTAGCTGCGAGTTTCTTGTTTATTTATTGAGTGTTGGCCTGTGAGCCATAGTTATATGGCCTGTGAGCCAATTACTTGGTTGATCGTCTGGCCTGTGAGCCACTGTCTTTGTGAGTTGGGTCATGTTTAGTTGTTATTTATTTTGCATTTTAGTTGAGTCTAGGATTGAGTCAACCCGAGATTGTACTTCAGTCGTATTTACGTGTTTTAAGGATGAGTTGGGACATTGTTAAGTGTGCAACGAGTTCGTGATGATCATAAAATGTGTTGAATTTGAAAGAAAATGACGTATGATAGAGCATGACATGTAATGAGGATAAAATTGAGCTTGTACTTGAGACTTGTGATCAATTATAACCCTGTGAGTTTTTTAGCCAAATTTTGTACTCCCATTTTTGGAGTAATATTTACATTCTTTCGGTGTGCATTCATTGGTTATATGTAGTCATCTCTAGAACTTGCCCGGAGTCTCTATCGTGAATATGTCGAACATGCTGTGATGTAGGATATGATATTAGGTGGTTTTTTTATTTTTAACCTATTATTCAGCCTTTCAATGTCTTCCTTTTCATCAATTAAATTTTCCGTTGTAGCCCAGTTGCGCTTTATAGCTTTTTCTTTGATCACCCTATGTTACAAGCCACATCCTTTTCATATAAAACCTTTGGCCCATTTGGACTAAGAGTGAGTATGAGGGAGGAGGATTGGAAGGTAGTTGGGAATTAATTTGGGTAGAGATGGAGAATGTTAATGGAAGAAAGGGAAATAAAAACGATAGGTCACGATATTGAGACTAAAATAACCTCTCCTAAGTGTTACGTTTTTTCTTGAACCAATTCATCCCATTCTTTTCCCCACAAACGTTGGTTTTCAACCAGGTTTGGGGGAGGGGGTGTAAAGTGTGATGTATTGGTCATTGTTTGAATAGTTATTCATATGGGAAAAAGGAAAAAGAAAAAAAAAAAGAAAAAGGAAAAAGAAAAAAAAAAGAAAAAAAAAAAGAAAAGAAAAGAAAGAGTCCGTCGTACATAAGTGTTATTATTTTTGTTTAAAAGAGAGATTAGGAGTCTAAAAGTGCTTAATTGCTTGAGTTTATGAAAAATTGGGTAGTCCCAAAATTGTGGTACCCATGTGAAGCGTGAAAAAGCACTTAGGTTATTGTAAGTACTTTTGACGGGTGAAGAAACTTTCTTACGGGAAGGTTTGCTGAAATTGGAGAGTGAGGATTGAGTGATTGTTTTGAGGGGTGGTTGAGTAGAAAAAAAAAAACTCGATTAGTCCAAAGATTAGTCACTTTTATCCAAATATTTCCCACCTTACCTTAAGCCTACATTACAACCTAAATAAAGACCTTTTTGATCTTATATCACACATGTCAAGTACGAGGTCTGATTTAGATAACGGGCAAGCATATGGTAGGCGCTGCATGTAGTCCAATGTGAGTGAATTGAATTTACCTTATATACTTGAGAGATGAGTGATACACTTAACCGGTAAGGATCACTTGTTGAAAGTATCGAGTCTCGAAAATAGTTTAAGTTGCTATGTCGGATATGCTCGGATTATCGTATTGTCTTTCTAATGAAAATATGTTCTGAAACATTGTTTGCCACTTAAAGTCGCCTTTAACACGTGTCTTTTGTGTTTCTTCTTTGTTTTGCATTGTTCGGGACGAACAAAGGTTTAAGTTTGGGGGAATTTGGTAAACGTGTTTATTCATGCATAATAGGTCGAGTTAAGTGTCTATTTAGTGCCATTTGCATGCGTATTCGACCGTATATTGCTCGTATTTGTATTATTGGACAATTTGATGCTTGTGACTTGTTTTGAAGTTATTTGGGTGAATTTAGACCAAAAAGTCGAACTCGACTAATAATGGATGTTGAAAACAAGTCCCACAAGTCAAAAACCAAGAAAAATGGCCCAAAAAGCTGCAGGAAACTGAGCTCGGCCGAGCTAGTGAGTCTCGGCCGAGCTAGAAGGTCAGAGAATTCGGATTTCAGGCTGTAGAAGAGTCTCGGCCGAGACAGATTGACACACCTCAAGTATTTTGGCCATATCTTGAGATCGACAACTCCGATTGAGGTGCAATTGGTGCCGTTGGAAAGCTGATTCGAAGAGCTACAACTTTACATGAAATAATAAAAACCCAAAAATGACCATAAGACCCTCAAAAACAGCTTCGAAGTTGGAAAAGGAATGCAGTGTCGACCCATTACTTGGCCCACAAGCTAAAAAACGAATTTTAGACTTATTTTCCTATTCCAATTAGGTTTTATCCCTCTTTATCCTAGAGATGTACTCCTATAAATATCTCAAGGCTCTAGACATTAAGGGGAACACTTTGACATTGATTCGAGAGCGCGGACTTGGAAATTCGGAAGAACACGAAGACTCAAGATTCAGCAACTCGGGTTTTATAGTTTTATAGATTTAATGTTTTCTTTTGATATTTTGTTCTTAGCGATCGCTATGATCGGCTAAGCTTTTATTTTCCCGTCTTTGACTATGTTGAACCCTAGACTGTTATTTATGTAATTAATTCAGTAATTGCTTAATTTAATTATGTTATGAGATTACTTGTGTTATTGGATTACGCTATCTTTTATATGTTTATTATGTGGACTGATCACCCTAGTAATAGGCATACAGCTGTCGCTAGGTCATGAATTCATAATCCGTAATTGTTATGCGTTTGTGCCCAAAAATAGCAAAAAGTGGTTACTCGCTAGGATAACATAAAGTCGCGGTCACTTGTACCAC